>CM060889.1:36993928-38267857 GCA_030762935.1 Hymenopus coronatus | reverse complement strand
ATATTTAAACACAGCAGCTTTCACATTCACCTTTCACATTCATAGGTTAACGCTCACATAATTATTGATCAAAATCTATTGATAGATATACTGGACGGCTGGAAAAAAACTACATGTTGAAAAATGCGAAAGAATTCTATATTTTCAACGTTAGTTTATTGAAATTAATAGCTGCCAACAACTGCTTCCAAAAAAGTGCAATAGACAAGAGAATACACAAATGCCAAAAACTGAACTGCCTAACACACACAACCACCCTAGAAACCTCCATGACCAATCTCAGTTCAGAAAATTCACCTATCATCCTTGAGCACACAACAAACTTTAGAAAATTTTCAGGAATTATATCATCACTTTATGTAGCTCTGAAAAACAACTACAGCATTCAGAAACTTATATGCAAAAATTTAAAAGATCCTATCCTTGCAAACAAATAACTGGGAATTTATGAAATTAAATGCTCAGACTGTAATCTAGTACATATTCGAAGAACAAAAATAAGTTTGGAAACCAGATTTACATGATACCAGATGTGGCTATTTCAATGGTTTAATGGCATTCCTTCCCTTGTGAAACAAAACCTGTCGGTAAAATCACTCGGGAAAAGAAGTCTGGCTGTTCATCATGCCGCTCAGAGACCCAGTTACAAAACTGCACTTGGGGATTGTAGTTACCTGGTGCCTAGGGCTGTACCTTTAGAAGATGGAAGGGATGGAGTCTCTCTTCCTGTATCACTCACCATATGCTGACATAATTTGTACCCATAGTATGTGCAATAGCAGGGTCCTGGTTGAACAACTTGTGAATCTATTTGAGCACCTCTTCCTTGAAACCTGGTGTGCTACGGGTTCATCTTGCACCGGTGTTATCCCTATGCACAGCCAGGAATGAAGTTTCCTGCAGGCGCTGGTGAATGGACTGGAAGATAGAATGATGCGGTAGGTATCTTTGAAGATATGACTACATAGAGCCGAGCTGCTTCATGTAGTTTCCTTCTGCCTCCCCATAGACAAAATGCAGATCAGTTAATTCCAAAAAAGAGTATGCCATGGCTGCGATGTGAATAACTCAGTTCCAGTAGCAGACAGAGCAGTAATGCAACACATGTGCTATAAGTTTGGAATGAATTGAAAGTAATTATGCGCAGCTATTGCGGGCACATTCACTTATCTGATACCTGCTCATTAATTCATGCTACAATGCACAAGCAAGAAAAATGCAGCAATCTACATCTGTGGACAAAAGAAAATGAGTCATGCCTGGAACACCAAATTTGTCTCTAAGTCCTACATGGCACAGCATCTTGTGTACATCATCCCCAATACAGATGTGTAGCGGCAGAAAAAAGTTGTTCCAAATATTAATATATATGATATTAATAATCTATATGATCAATAATCATAATTAAATACACAACTCAAGCTGCTTCAACAGCAAACTATCAATATTAACTAAAAATATTAATGACACAAAACGTGATATAGTTGTATTGTACAACATTACTAAACCTGCCATCTTCTATGTGTGTTCACTTTGACAAAACATAGGTTACTCCTCTGGTGAGGGTTGCAGGTTAGCTTCTCGCATGTAGCAACCTTTTTTTTTTTTTTTTTTTTTTTTTTTTTTTTAGTTAATGATGTTGAATCAACACATAGCAGCTATTTATTTTAGAAATACTTATTTCATACATGACGTTCGGTACAGTTTATAATATGATGGTTATTATGGTGCTTCTTTAAGGGTTTTTTTCTACTGTACAACAATGTGGTGCACAGAATGGTGTGCAAATGTATCAGGCACAAACAGTTCTCTCTATGTGAAATGTGAGGGAAAGGTAAATTGTCTTTTATCATCCAAAGGGGTCCCGATACGATGCAAAGCTTTAAAGTTCCATCATGATAGTGTATCTGTATCATGTTGGGGATGAATATCAAGGGGCAGCATGATGATACGGCCCCTTCACAAACTGCAAAAGACAAAATAAAATATTGTTATATATAATTCTCTATTTATCATGACTATATAATTAATATAAAATAATATAAAGTCAAAACAATAAATTCTAATTTTAATAATATACTAAACGATGTGCAGTAAACGATAATACTCAATAATAAGATCAAAAGAATCAAAATACTCAAATGGGTACACAGTGAAGCACAATTACATATTGCTTATAAAATGAGTCAAATTTACACTTGAATTGCTTCACTAAGTAATAAATTACTTGGACATGTTTTGCAGGCATATGTTGCCTACATCAACAGATTTCGACTGACAGGCCTGCTGTTGGTATCTTCTGTGAACTCCTCTCTCTGGTGGCTGATAAATGAACTTGTAGAGTGGGTTGTGATCAACAAGAATTCCAAAATTCATAAAGCTAGGTTTCTGCTTTAAAATAAAGATCTTTTCCCATATGTTTAATTCTAGTGGTCGCTGTACTGATTTTAGCATGTGGACTTTATCTTCGATTCTATGACTATTGTCCCAAGCATGAGAGGCCACTGCTGATTTCTCCATTTGGTTGTTTCTTTAAGTGTCCCAGATGTTTCTTCAACTTGGATCCTATGTTTCTTCTGGTTTGTCCTATGTATCTTTTATCATAGTTTGTACAGTTGATTCTGTAAATTCCTGATTTCTTGGCTGCATGTGTTGTGTCCAACTTCTTCTTTAGAAGGTTTTTATGCTGTGTTTGTTTTGTGGGTCTAAGAAGATGATATATTCTTTGAAGATCTTTTTAAATTTGTTGAAGGCCTGAGGGTGGAATGTGAATTTTTTTAAATTATTCTGTTTTTTTCTGCCATGAGAGTGGTTGCAGCTGCTACTTTTCTCTATTGTTTTTAGCTTTTTCAGAACAAGTGTAGTTTTTCTTGTAGTTTTTATTTGGCTAAGTTCTTTTTCATATTCTATCTTCCCCATCTATCATTGTTTTCAGTAGTTTTTATTATTTGGTTAAACTCTTTTTCTATCTTCCCCATAGAGATGTTGAGCAATCTGTTTAGCAAACTGTGGATGATTGTATGTTTGTGGCTAGTTGAGTTGAAGCTGTTAGATTTTATGTGGTTGTCAGTATGTGTGTCCTTCCTGAAAATTCCAAATTTCAGTTTTTTATTGTTCCTGATAAAAATGGAAGGGTGTTATCTCTCTCTGTATCCATGGTAAATTTAATCTTTGGGATTTGTAGATTTAGGAGTAGCATCTCTATTAGTTTTTCATTGACTATGGCAAATACATCATCAGTATACATAGCTACCAAATTAAAAAATTCTTTCATAAAAAATATGATTTATTCCAATGAATAAAATTTTTCTTAAACCAAGCTTTGAAAATGTGAGGGAATCCTTTTTTAATTTTTGTTTCGAAAAAGCTCTTGTATAGATTTGCCAGGAATGGTGACAGGGGACTTCCCATTGTGAGGCCTGATTTCTGGTTATAACATTTCGCTCTGAAGATGAAGAAAGATTGTTCATTGCAGATGTGGATGAGCTTGGAATATTATTTGATTTCTTCTTTCATCAAGTTTATGGATTGAAACCACTGCTGGCAATGTTGCATTAGGATGAAAGGGGGATGCTTGGGAATAAGGAGCTGATGTCAAAGGAAACAAGCATCAGTAAGTGATAATTCTATGACTTTTATATTGTTGATTAACTCTATCGAATTATTTATGCTTGGGGTTTCAAATTTTGGAAGGCTGAGTAATCTTTTGTTTAGCCATTGGGCTAAGTATTAGGCATTATGTTTACTATTAATCTCATTTGTTTCCTGGCTTGTGGATTGTTGGTAGTTTGTGCATATTAGGAATAGATGGGTTGTCTACTTTCATTCTCGAATGTTGTAATTTTGTGATAAGGTGGCAGGTTTTTATAGCTGTGTTTATGGAGGTTGTGCATTTGCGTAAAGGGTCAGATTTTATTGCAGTGAACTCATTGCTCGTCAAAGCTTCTTCTATATGATCTATGTAGTAATCTGTATTTAGGATAGCCAGTTTGTTTCCCTTGTCAGCTTGTGTATAAATACTTTTTTTTCGTTCAAGGATTTTATAATGTGTTTGAAAGGATTACTTTTTGGTTTCTGTTTCTGAATATTTGTAAATGGTTTTTCGCATTTTTCTCGGTAGCAGTTTTTCCTTCTATGTGACCTCAATGTCAAATATGAATTCCTCTACATTACTGGAGTGTTGCATGCAAGTTTTTTGTTCTTTATTAAGAAAATCCAATTCTTCTTTTTTGAATGTTTTGTCCGAAAGATTAATCACATTTTTGGGGTTATGTTTGACTATTTTGTTTCTGTGTGGCATTGGGCTTAGATTTTGGACTTTCTTTTTCTGACACGAGACCTTTTTATTTATTTGCAGATTTTATCAAACAAATTTTGTTCAGATTTGTACATGATGTATTTCATACTATTTTTGAAGGTTTGAGATGCAGCTAGTAGGTCTCAATTCTAAATCTGCTAGCATGCTATAATGTTGAAAATTTCTATATGAATTACTTTCCTCCCAATGTTTTTTGTTCATGCCTATTATTATTGTATTTGATTGATTTTCTACTGAATTTTGGGCAGATCTTTCTTCTAAGTCAGGATTTTAGGAATTTTATATCCACTGAGAACTCTCATTTTTCTTTAAGCTTTAAATAGTGTTTTATTTCTTGTTTGTAGCCACAGAGCACATGGTTGAAAGAAGCATGTATATTGTAGCAGCTTACCTCATGATCGCCCATCTTTGATAATGCCAACTTGCCGGCATCTCTTCCAAATGACATAAAGGCCAAATAAATGATCAAAAGAATCAAAATACTGAAAGGGGTACTCAGTGAAACATAATTACACATTGGTTATAAAATGAGTTGAATTTACACTTGAATTGCTTCCTTAAGTAATAAATTACCTGGACATGTTTTGCAGGCGTATGTTGCCTACATCATCAACAGATTTCAACTGACAGGCCTGCTGGTGGTATTTTCTGTGGGCTCCTCTGTTTTCTCTGGTGACTGATAAATGAACTTGTAGAGCGGGTTGTTCATTGGCAGGAATTTCAAAATTCATAAGCTAGGTTTCTGCTTTAAAATAAAGATATTTTTCTGTATGTTCTAGCAGTCAATGTACTGATTTTAGCAAGTGGACATTATCTTCAATTCTATGGCTATTGTCCCAAGCATGTGAAACTACTGCTGATTTCACCATTTGGTTGTTTCTTAATATTTTGATTCCCTCTGTGAGATATCCTGATGGAATTGTTGAATTTGTACAGAATAATCATCCTGTCCACACATCTCGAAAGGTTTCAAATTGGTTTTCAGAGAGACAGGATATCAGTGGTAGAATGGCCTCCCTGTTCACCAAATTTGAACCCTACTAAGATTGTGTGGCCTGAGGTAAAAAGGGAGCTGCACTCCAATTTACCTGTAGATGGGCAAAGGACAAAGGATGGCCTCTGGGTACAAATTCAAGAATCTCCTAAGATTCCCGTCCACATTACTGCAGGCATTTAGTTTTTCTAAGCCCCAAAGATTGAGAGCAGTTATATGTGCTGAGGATTCAAACACCCAATATTATTTATCTTTCTGCTTTAGTTTTAGAAGTTAATAGTTTATTTACACCTTTTTTTTAGTTAACACAAGTGTTAGTAGTGTTTTTGTGTGCATATATAGGCTCATAACCTTAAATGTCTAAGTTGTATTAATGCAATATTATGTTCTACATTCCAGTCGTAAAATTAACAAACAAAAAATGACAAGCTGCGCGAGATTTGAACCTAGGAACTTTATGATATATCATTTTAAAGTTTGGATATGCCATTTAATGGAACAGATTTTGATGAACACTTAA
Organism: Hymenopus coronatus; assembly: GCA_030762935.1. Taxonomy (NCBI): domain Eukaryota; kingdom Metazoa; phylum Arthropoda; class Insecta; order Mantodea; family Hymenopodidae; genus Hymenopus; species Hymenopus coronatus. The sequence goes on along the minus strand of CM060889.1, from coordinate 38,262,025 downwards.
AACTATCATTTCACTCAAAATGTTCACCTATAGTCTTCACACAAGCCTTTAAATGCCTTGGCCAGTCACCTATAGTGGTATATATGACATTTATGTCTAAACCCCCACTCTTGCTACAGATTTTTTTAGGCTTTCAAGAGTAATGTCTTGAGGGCATATACTCGGTCGTTCTGCTGTTGAATTTCTCCTCAGGTGTTTGAAAAAAGGATTCTGTGATTTTGATTTTTGGCATGCCATCTAAGGAGGGGTTGCTTGATCTTTCCATTCTAATCTTCTTCAGACAGGTGTTGAGCAGATGTCCTGTGCATTGGCAGTAAGCCTGAAGTCCTAGGTCTTCATTTACGAGGGTTGAATGAAAAGTAATGCCTCCACCTTCGTTAATTGGATTTGATGGGAATATTTTAATAAATCAAATGTAGAAATAATCCTTGATTAACTCTGAATATTAAAATGATGAATTCATTCCATGCAGGTTTCAAGATACTCTTTGCCGAAATAGAAATTCTAGTCGGGCAGATAGCATTAATTACTCTTAAATGTAAAAAGAAGCTAGTAACAGTGAAGAATAACACAAATATTAATATAAAAATAATAGTTGCAACCAATCTTCACTTATCTTTTGGAATCCTTGCCTGGACTAGTTTCGCAACGATTTCATTGCATTATCAACATATCCTTTTGGTCTCTTAATTACTCTTTCTTGTAGCAACTCCCTCCTAAAGTGCTAGAATATCTGCATTCGGTGTTTAAGCACAAATTTTACCTAATCAGTGGTGTGATAGTTTAATAATTCCAATTCCTAAGCCTAAAAAAAGTTTGTTCCCTTCTTGGAAATTATAGACCTATTGCAATACATCCACATTATTCAAATTAATGGAGAAATAATTGCAACAGAAAGAAAGCAGTTTCCTGTATATCATGACAAAGAAATTGTATAATTTGCAATAGAGGAATAAATCATCCTTCAATTGACATGGACTAAATGAGCACCAATTTGGTAGTTTACTAACAACTGTGTGTAGAAAAAATTGGAAAGCATCCAAATAATTTCTGTATATGCACAGAAAGTTTCAAAAGGGAAGAAAGCAATTGATACACTCCAGTATGTAATGATCAACATTTCAAAATAAACTGTAAAGAAGAAATTAATATATTAAAACTTGTGAATAATAATGACATTCAATATAATAATTGAAGAATTTAATCTAATTGCCAATTTAATTTAAATATAGATTAAATCATTATTTTAATTTAAATAGTATTTAAATAACTTTTTCCATGTCCAGCTGTAAATTGTACGCCATTAGAATGTACTGGAATTTATATTTGAAACGTTAGAACACAAACCTTATCACAATGACTCCCAGCCTGCTTTAAGAGCTCTCAACAAAAAAAAAAAAAAAAAAAAAAAAAAAAAAAATAATATATATATATATGTATATTCTACTGAGACATATACTCTGTACACAGTATTTAACCTGAGCATATACACCTCTGGTATATGGACATCTTCTCACCAAGGTATTGCAGGAAACGAAGTGGAGGCTGCTGCAGAAGAACAAGACTTTACCTACTCAAAATCCAGCCATATCAACTCCATATTGTGATGCAGTTATAAACCTAGTGGCAGATACATAACCAATGTTACTTTAGTTGGATGCATAACCCACAAGTAAGCTGTGTAATGTATGACTGATCCCTGCCACTCCTAACTCAGACAAAAACCTTCCTTGTAAACACTAAATTTTGATAATCCACCTGAAAATTGGTCAAACTAAAATTACACTTTCCTACTTGTTGAATAAAAGTCTTCCACGTGTTTGTGATAAGTGCCAAACAACTAACAATAGAATACTTATTGTCACGTCCAGCATTCAAATAACATTGCTGACTATTCTGTATTCCAGTAACTCTTGATGCAGCACCCAGTGACAATTGCATCAAAGCGTATTTAACCTTGTCAAAGCAATTGAATTGCCAAAACAAGTTAAACTAAAAGAATTAAGACAAGGTATGCATTTAGAACCCATATTTACTTGACTTTTTTTCTTGTTTTGATACATATCAAAATATGCTACATCTTTTTTAACACTGTGAGGGTGTGGATGTGGGTGGAGTGAGAGAGAGACTGTAATTGTGCCATTCTGGCTGTTTTTACATTTTAGTTTGTGTTTCTAAGATTAGTTATTTTTTTTTGTTATGTATCATAATTAGGAAAGTATTGCATTATACCCAAAAAATTGATGTTGAGATTTCATAGTAAGTGTATGTTTTGAGCCCTTTGAATCCAAAAAGAGGCATTTTTTTGAAAAAGGGCTCATGTATGTGCTCGTGTGCAAGGAAATGATAGTCAAATCTTAGAAGAACTGGTGCTAGGTGATGAAATTCCATTCTCTTTGAATGTGCTGGAGTAAAATAAAAACAAATGATAACTTCTCATTTGAGAAAAGCATAAGTAATTAAAAAATTTGATGTGTTCCATTCACATGACTCACTCTACATCTCTGCAACAAATTATTGTTTAAAAGCATATGCTTCTATTTACTTCATGGTAATCAATAAAAATTAGCAGAAATAGTCTTATTATTTGCTTCCTTGTAAGTAGAAGCAAAATAAGGAAATAGGTTAAAGCGATAGTCAAAAGCTGGTTGCTATGTCACTGAAGTTCCTTTGTTTGTATAGACAGCAATTGACAAATTCCTGTATGAGAAAAGTATTAGTTTTTCATAGCAGAAAGCAAAAACAAGGAATGTCTCAAAAACAATGAACACTATGAAAAAAATGTATATAACATAAATTGTGTGTTTTAACATGCTCTACATTTTTTGTGCAGTAAGTTTTTGTCCATCTCTTACGGTTTAGCAGTTATTCAAAATTCCATAAAATTCAACCAGAATAAAGTACTCTTCAGAGGCTATTCCCAGAAACTTCAAGATATGCATTTTGTTTGTCATATCTTTAATATATGATATTTTAATCAAAATTGTTACCATTTTTGTGAAAATCAAAATTTTTGAAAAAAGTTCCATGTAAAGGGTAGTTTGGGGTTGGGGGATTTTTATCAAAATCTTTGTGTTGCATCCCTGGAAGATACTAAACTAAATATCAAGTTTGGTATTTTACAGACTTTTCGTTTTTGAGTTATTGTGTGCACACACACACACACACACACACACACACACACACACACACACACACACACCTGCGGACCTTTTTGTGAAAATGCTTTTTTTGATATGAGGGACCCTAAAACATATATTTCCGGTGAAATCTTGGTATCAAATTTTTGGGTGGAGTGCAATACCTTCTCTATACACTATGTACATAGTACATATAGAGAAAGTAAAAAGTGAAACCAATACTAATTCTTGTTTTTTATAAGCTTGCCTTGCAGATATGTATCCTTCTGCACTGCTCATTTTCCTCTTTCCCTTTGAAAGGTCACAAACAAGCTGTGTGCCTCGCAATGATAGGTAATACTTGCAAAGCCGGTATAAACACTTTGTGTTGATAGATGCACATGTTATTGCCATCCTGAGCGGCAGGGTTTAAGCAAAGGATCCTCCCATCCATTTCAGGATAATAATTTGTGCATTTCAGATGTATCAACTCTCTTATGTAATATATTTGGTTCATACACTTCTAAGAATGTATATTTGAGTTTTCTTCAAAAATATTAAAATATGTGATTTGTTAAATAAGAAACTAATTTGTGTTATACAACTGCCTATTCCACAGCAACAACTAATGAGAAGTGACCATTAAGAGATATGGATAAAGTTCTGTGGAAGAAATCTTGGTAATATCATGGAAATGATTAACTTCAAGGCAATTCTTGAAAATACTTCTGTTTTGTCTTGTATATTTATTTATTTATTTATTTATTTATGCTAAGCATTATACAGGTGAATATGATCGGTATTCAGCCCTGGCTCTTTACCGGTCATACTCATATTTTACAATAGTTTATTAATTCTAGTTTATTACACCATTTTGTCTATTTACTGTCCATATCCATTTATTTTTCACTTTGCATAAGAATTGTCCAATCTTCTTACTATCTTTTTGAAACATTTCAACTACTACTACATTTCTATCTATTTTAAACCATTTCTTATTAATATACTTTTTTCTCCAAATTTCAGTTCCTTTACATTTAAATAAAATGTGTTCTATATCTTCATTTCCGCCACATATAGGACATTGATTTTGTGGAATACCTTTCCTTAGACCTTTTAATCTCCATACTCCTGCTTTCAGCCATGCAATACCTTCTCGCTCCTCTTTATTTGTCACATCAATGTACTTTTCCCTTCCCCATGAGACTTTCATTGGTATATAGAAAACTAAAGATCTCTTTTCAGTTATTTCACTAAATATTTTTTGTATTTCTATATCCTCAAATCTTTTCCTTGCCAACTTCCAGAAGTTATTCACATTATTTTCTCTTCTTCTCCACATTTCCCCTAACCCACTACTTTCCAGGTTATTTCGAAGACAGTCTACCCATCCCTTGTTCTTTAAACTTTTCTCTTGATATACTAAACACTGTTTTAACAAATTCCTTTCTTCCAATTTCAATATCCTATGCCAAAATTTCAATGCCCTTTCCATAATCTTTCCCTTACTTGCCACTCTACCCAGCTCTATTTGTGCTACCTGCCTAACAGTTGCATTTGGTAACCCCAGTATTTCTTTGCAAAATTTCCTATGCACCTCATCTATGCCTTCCCATCCTCCTTCTAATCCCCATACTTCTATCCCATATAGCATTTTTGCCTCAACCACCATATTGTACACTTTTTCTAACCATCTAATATTTATATTAGGTGCTTTGTATTTGCAACTTCTAATAGCTGATAAAGCTCCTTTTCCTTTTGCCAATGCAAATTTCTTTTGCTTTTCCCAATTGCCACCACTATCAATTTTAACTCCTAGATAAATACATTCTCTCACTACCCTGTACTCCTTTTCATTCTCATTCTTCCATTTTTCATATTTGCTCAATTTTCCCCCTTTTTTGAACACTACAATCTGCGTCTTGTCCTGGTTCACTTTTAAACTCCACTCTTTACAGTAATTATTTAATGTTTGCAAGGATTGTTTCAAGCCATTCACTGTAATTGCACCTATAACTAGATCATCTGCAAACAGTAATCCTGGAATCTGAATATTATTAATTACTGGCATCGAGTTATTATTTCTCCCAATTTCTGTTAATACATCATCTATATATAAATTGAATAGGACTGGACTTAACTTACATCCCTGTCTAAGGCCTTTCTCTTGTTGGATTTCTCTTGTTACAACCCCTTCCTCCACTCTTATACAAAAAGTATTTTCCTTATATAATGCTCTAAGGGTGTCCACCATTTGTTTACTCACTCCTTTAGTCAACAACTTATGCCACAGCAATTGAAGCTCTATCCTATCGTATGCTTTCTCTAAATCCACAAAAGCCATATATAACTTTCCTCTTTTGTCTTTCAAGTATTTATCTACCAGTGTTTTTATAATAAATAAGTTATCAACTGTCCTCCTCCCTTTTCTAAAGCCCATCTGAAGTTCCGAGAGGATATCATATTCTTCAACCCATGTTTGTATCCTGCTTGCCATAATACCAGTAAAAATTTTTCCTACATTTGATAATAATGCAATGCCTCTATAGTTGTTTGGTTTGTCAACACTACCCTTGCCTTTGTATATTGGATGTATGATTGCTTTCCTCCACTTATCTGGTATATACCCCTTCACCTTAACTGTGTTAAATAAGTCTACTAAAACCTTAACTCTGTTTATTTCAGTGCACCATTCCTTAAGGAACTCTGGAGGGATTCCATCTATTCCCGTTGCTTTATTTCTTTTCATTATTTTCACCTGTTGGATTATTTCTTCACTTCTTATTATATCATCGAGTATATCTACATAGTTATTACCTATTTCCCAATTTCCTATCTCATTTTTACTCTTTTTTTCCCCATACAAATTTTTAAAATATTCCATCCATTCTCCTGGTTTTATACTTGGTTTTGTTACATATTTATTATACATTGATTTCATAACCTTCCATATCTCATTTGCATTATTTTCATTTAGAATTCGTATCAAATTACTTTCATATTTTTTCATCCAGCTTGTTTTCTTTTGTTCCAGTAATAAATTATATAAATCCCTCCCTTGCATATACTCTTTCTTTAATTCTATGTTTCCTAATTCCCTCCACTTTATGAGCAGCTGTTTGACTTGTCTTTTAGTTACTCTACATTCTTCATCAAACCAGCCCTCATCTCTTTTGTAAACCTTCTTTCTCATTTTCATTTCCTCCCCAGCCCTTAGCATAATGATATTTAAGATATCCATAGCACTTTCAATTTCTTGTTCCTTTATCATAAAACTTATTCCACACTGACATATCTGGCCATAATTAGAGTTTAGTGTCTGCCTAAATTTATTGCAATACTCTTCCTTCCATTTGTATCTACTGTATTCTTCTATGTTGCACTTTTCCTCCCTTAAATTATAGACTATTTGCTCTGTGCATGTTTTTATGTCTACTATCAATGGAAAATGCCCACTGTTGGAACTTAAATTTAGTATCTTAAAATTACTTAAAATATACCCCATATTAATTGGCCATAATACATAATCAATCACACTTTGACCATTATTACTAACATACGTATATTCTCCATTCACATCTTCTCCATATTTCCCATTCAAAATATCAAAGGCATTCAATTCACAGAATTCTATAAATTTCATATAGCCTTTGTCAACTATCTTATCTTTGCTGTATCTAATTTTCTCAGGTTTCTCTAATGTATCATTGCTCATCCACCTATTCCCTCCAATAACATCATTTTCGCCAATCCTAATATTAAAGTCTCCCATTAATATAATCTCAGAATTACCATATCTCTCCTTTAAATGTTCTATTTCTATCTCTAGGTGTTTAAGGAGGTCCGGATTATGAAAGCGCGAAGGAAGAGGAGGATTGTATACTATGCCTATACATATAACATTTTCAACTATTTGTTTCTCCTCTAATACAATCCATAGTATTTCTTTTCTCCTTGACCAAGTTTCTTTAACTCCTTTACTTAACGTTTTCTTTACAAAAAAGCCTATGCCTCCAGATGCCCTCCCCTTTCTTGCTACCTTATCTCCTTTTATCCCTACAAAATCAAAATCCTTTACGTAAACCTGGTCCTCTTTTAGCCATGTTTCAGCTACCGCGAGATAATCAAGTTTTGTCAATAATTGATTTAAACTCCCCGCATATATTTTGTTTTTAACTCCCTCACAATTCCAGAATCCAAGCCTCCTTATATTCTCCCTTCCCTATTGTGAGCCTAATCTAAATGTTTCTAGAGTTCTTTTACTCCTTAATTGTATCCCTTCTCGGGAAGAAATAGTTTTATTTCTATCTAAAACTAGCACGCTGCCATGTTCAGATGATATGATGTTGTCTTCTTCCCCTTCTGTATTTTCCCCGCTACTCTGTTGCCACGCCTTCTTTCCCTTCGCAGCCAAATTACGTGCGGCTATTACTTCCCCTCTTCTCGGTGACACTATTTTCCTAGGTGACGTCACTCTGGTGGCTCCTCCTCCTGTTGCTTCCTCTGTTGACGTCATTTCTTCGTCAGCTGTTATTTCTCTCTTAGGCAAGTTGGATGACGTCCTATCTGCATATGCCGTCCTCATATCCATGCTGACAGGCAGATTTCGGTTCCAACACACACTTTCACTGTCTTCACCCACATCCATTCCTTTTTGTTTGGACTTTGATCTTCCTGTTGTGCTTCCTAAAGTTGGCGTTGACATTTGCTGAGTAATTTCCTCTTAGCTCCTTCTTGTCCAGATGCGATGTCTTTTCTCCGTCAATCCACAATTGGAAATTTCTAATATAAGCTCTTCTTCCCTGGGCTCTTGCTTCTTTCATTTTTTGTACCAAATTTCTTTGCAGAGCTCTCTTCTTAGGTGATAAATCTTTATTAATAAAAATGTCTGTTCCTTTTAATTTCTTGGCTCTTTTAAGTACTTCATGTACTAATTGGGCTGTTGCAAATTTCACTATAATTGTTCTCTTGCCAAGTTGTCTTCCAACTCGATAAGCTTCAATAATTTCCCATCTGTACAATTCCAAATTCAGCTTTTCCTTCGTTATTTCTAATATTTCTTCTGCTGGCCATTTATACCTTCTTTCCTTAACTCCTGTGAACACTAAATTAAATCTTCTCTCCCTTTCTTCCAATCTTTCCATTCTTTCCTTAACCATTTCAACTTCCCTTCTTGCTTCCTGCACCTCAACTCTAACATCTTCTTTGATATCTGTTGCCATCTTTTCCAATTGTTTACCTATTCGTTGTTCCATACCTTCTATTTTGTTCATTTTCTCAGTCAGGTTTTCCAGCATTGTTATTATATCTGCAGGGCCGGGGTTTACCTCAATTCCTCCAATCACTAGCAACAAAGTTATAACACTTGCTAAAACCAATATGTTTGTCATCTTCTCTCCAAAACTGTGTTTACTATTCACCAATTTTACTTTTCTAAACTGTCCAATTCTTGCTCTATACACTGTAATGTCCACTCCCATCGTGACTTAGATCCTTCTTCCTTCACCGCAGGAGCACCTCTCAAAACACAACCTTCCTCTATCACTGCTGGCTTAGCACTCCATCTTGTATATACAAAGGGTTACTGAATTTTGTATCACACATTTCTGAAAATTTAGTTGCTTGCTCCAAACCTGGAATTAAACATTTTATCAATTTTGAACCTTCTCTGTTTTTATAAATTACTTCAGTATTTTACAAAACTAACTTTGAAAGATTCAGTAAAAGATAAGAAGGCTCTATCTTGTAGTGCTTAGAAACTTGCATATAGTTTCTGGATTTTATTTTCTAATTCATACAAAGAAAATTATAGAACATTAACAAAATATTTCTAATTCTATAATGTGTTTCAAATGTTCACTAGATAATAGTAAAAGATTGACAAAGAATAGGTGAAAAAAGTATGTAGTGTAAGATTTACAGAAACCAGGTAAGAAAAAAAAAAATCATATTTTTCAAATAATCTGTAGATTCAAGTCAATTGATCTATTTGTTCTTATCATAATAGTAATTCAAAGAATGCAGGAAAGTTTTGAGTTTTTGAAATGTAAGCAATAAGCTGTTAAAACCTATTACAGGTAAACCTGCCAGACATACGGCTTGAGCCAGAACTGTACGAAATTTCTCATTGTAATGTTATAGTTTAGTTAAATTTCTTTTAGTATGTATATTCTCAACAATACATTCACTGAGAGAGTACTCTCAATTATAAACATTAAATAGAGAGATGAGTGTAATAGATATACAGTTGACCTAATAAAAATGAGTTATGTACTCAACATTGATGACAACTGCGCAGTGATTTTTATACTACAAAATTGTTGGAAAGAACAACAATTCTCAGCTGTTGCAACTCAACAGATGAGCTTGAGGCCCTTAGTGAGAGTCACTCTTAGAGATCACATTCCCAATCATATCAAATATAGTCAAAATAAAGCAGTATAAGCAAAGATAGAAAGAACACCTTTAAAAATCCAAAAACATCATTTTCAGTATAGTCCAGTGGTAAGCAGAGATATAAGCCTGACATAAACATTGGATTTAAATAAGAAGAGGAATTTGTTTTATGTATCAAAATATAAAGCTTTATCATGTTGTTTAATAAAACACGAGAAGGTATAGTAAATGTGATAGCATGTTCCAATAAAGAAAACAAAGGTGATTAAACTTTCAGTGTTGATTTGTGCTATTTCTGCACCCTAAAATCTACTAATTACTGGGCTGTATACTTTATAACTTCTAAGCATGTATCCTTAGACAAATACAGAAGAAATTGAGACATTTTAATCCATTAATGCCCATGGTATATTTTATCATAAGTTATGCATTTGTTGTTATTTTGTATGTTACCAGTAGTTGCTTACAATTGTTATGTGGTAAGTTGCTTACAATTGTTTCTGTGGACAGTCAGTGGATGCTGCTCCATAACAGTGCTTGTTTTCAGTGGCACAAAAATACCAGTGTATCACTGTAAGCTATTTTCTGTTAGTTTTTACTCTGAACTGCAACATAATGTGTGATAGGTAAGAATTTTATCTGACACTAAAGCTGCTTATATTGATGTAAATGTTTGGCTTATGGTTTTAGTATTTACTCAGAATAACTACTCGGCACTATGTTGTTTCTGATTGTAAAATCTTTATCTATACTTGTGATATAATAATACATTGTTGTATGATATACAGTGGGAAACCAGCACTACTTTTATGCCTAATTCAGTTAATATGCCTTTCTTTACTTTGAGTAAAATAAAGTATGCATTTGTTTGCATAGGTCATTTCGTTAGATTCTTATGTAGTATATATTATTGACAGACCAAATAAATTATTATAATCCAGATAATTCCCATGATGCAGAAGAGATTCTAAAAATACTTGAGAATCTCAGTGATGAGGATAGCATCTGCAGTGAAATAGAACAAGCAGATGAACTGGATTTAGTCCTCCTTCCACCACTAGATGGAAATGAATCTGATTGTATGATGCTCTTAGTGATGATGAAAGACTCATTAGTTTCAGTGGCATTGTTAAATGAGTTCTTTTGCAGCCAATGGAAATGCAAATTATTTCAGAAGGAAATAGAAACTATGTTGTTGTACAGCTTGTGATAGAAAGCAACATTGGAGATAACACACCAGAAAAATCGAAGAAATCTAAAACAAGAGGATATCAGTGGAAGTGAATACCATGAATGTTGGCAGTCAAATAAATTTCATAGATAATATATCAGAGCCTTTTATTGTTACTGAAATGGAGTCTCGTAAGATGCCTATAGATCATCATGGAGTTTTCAATAAAGAGTTAATAGAGTAATTTGTAAAGAGATTTGAAATATGCTGCTCAGTTGATGAGTTATACAATATTTTGGAATTCTTATTCCGGATACAATTAAGTCCCCTTAAGAAAAATGTATAGGGAGACAAGGGCAGATACTGACATTTGTCTTGTAGGTAATTCACTCAGTAGAAATATGATGAACAAATCCATTTTAATAACACAACTATAGATCCGAGTTCTGCAACTTGTTCAGCCATTAGGACATTCATTCTCTTTCGATGAAGCCATGGAGCCCTACTGTGGACACATCAGGATGAAACAATTCATAAGGGGAAAACTTATTCATTATGCTTAAAAGTTATGATGCCTAGCAACATCTGAGGGCTATGTTGTGAAGTTGAGTTCATACATGGTGCTGGTGACAAAGGTAAACATTCAGAACTTCAGTTACAGAAAAATTCTGTGTAGGTTTTCTTCCTCATACTCTTGTCTTTGTTTACAACTGTTTCAATTCTCTACCACTGTTGAAATCACTAAGCAAGCATGCATTATTCTGCATTGGCATGAAGAGATAGGATTGAAAAAGCACCATTAAAAGAACTAGAAAAGGAACTTGTGGTTTTTACCATGTTCAGGATGACCACTTTATCCTGCTATAGTGGCATGACGATAGCCAAGTGACATTAGTAACACGCCTGAAAACATATGATTGTCACCAAGGAAGGCTACAAGATATGGAGTAAAATAGAATGAAAGCATGTAACTATGCCTCAACCGACCTTAGCACAATTCTATAACAAAATGATGGGAGATGTTGAGTTTTTCGACAAACTCCAAAGTTTTTATAGAACCAGGATCTGTTCCAAGAAATGTTACTGGCCTCTTGTTAGATTCTGTCTTGATATTAGTCTTTTCAATATGTGGATGCTGTATAAAAAGGTGAAGAATAAGTTTTTTGGAGTTCCAATGAAGTAGTACTTTCAATACATAAACAGAAATGAATAAAACTTGAATGCCCATACCAAAATCCAGGAAAGGTGTCCCAAGTGATATTTGCAGAGGTAATGTTCAACACTTAATTTTCACTCTGAGGAGATGTAAGAAGTCTGGAGAATACACAAAAGTTTGTCGCTTAAAATGTAATGTTGGTCTTCACACGATACTTTTTTTTTTCTTTTTTTTTTTCTGTAAATGTTAATGCGCAGCATTTGTTTTATCATACACAAAAACATCTAAATAATATTAAGATTAATATTTTAAACACCGATACACTATTTTACTTAGTTTCATCAAAGTCAAGAACTAAAAAATAGTTTTGGCATTAATGGGTTAAAGCTAAAATCTAAAATTCTTTTTAGAAATGACATCAGAAAAAACATAACTTTTATACATGTTTCCCATTTTGTTCGTTGATCTCTTGCATTAATATATTAGGGAAGTTGGGTATATTGCTACATTGTTAGAGATATAACAAAGAAAAATAAGGCCTGTCATAATATAAACCTACCATATGTAGCCTTCAACAAGCAGTCTTATATAAAGGTTATAGTGTATTGTAATGGTGAAAAGTATCAATTCAATTCAATTCAATTTTTTATTCACCGAGGATATACAATTTGTACATATGGCTTCGTCAAGACTTACAAACTAATTATTACAAGAAATATAAATATACAATATACAGATGTGACAGAATACAGTTAAGTAGTTAAATATCTATGTTAAGAAATTCATTTTTGCAATAAAATTTGTGTTTTAATAACCATTTATACATTTTAGATTTAAAGAATTTTCCTGGCACAGCTTTTAAAGATTTGGGAATCTTATTATATAAAATTATTCCTTTGTGGGATACACTATTGAGAGTTTTATTAAGTCAATGACACTGTAGATGTATTGCTTCAGCTGTTCGGGATTATATGCATTATAATCCTTGTTTCTCTTAAAATATTGCATATTATTATGAATGAAGGAGACTGTTTTTAGGATATATATACATGGTAGAGGGAGTATGTTAAGCTCTTCAAAGATAGGTTTACTTGGAGCATGGGGTGGTTCCTGATTCATTATTCTTAATATTTTCTTTTGTATTTTAAATACTATATTTGATTGGGTAGAGTTCCCCCAAAAGAGTATTCCAAATGAAATTATTGAATGTATATATCCAAAGTATATCACTCTCATTACCTCTTTACTACAAACTTTGCTTATCACTCTTATTGCGTAAGTTAAACGATTCAATTTATTACTAAGAATGAGAATGTGATCTTTCCATGTTAATGTTTTGTCAATTGTAATACCAAGGAATTTAGTAGAATGTTGGTGACTTATTGGGCTATTTTCTACAAGTATTTGGAATTGATTTGTGAGGTTTGGATACTTTTCAAAATTTAAGTATCTTGATTTATTAACATTTAACAATAATTTATTTTAATTTAACCAGTTACACAATTTTGACATTGAGTCATGTATAGTCCGTTGTAGCGATTTTGGCAATGACTTTTGAACACAAAGTTTGCGTCATCTGCAAAAAGAACAGTATTAACGGTAGTCATGTGTAATGGTAAGTCATTTATATAAATAAGGAAGAGAACTGGCTCTAATATGGAGCCTTGTGGTACGCCACACTCAGCTATTTGTAAATTTGACCGCATACCATCAATTTCGACTAAATGGGCTCTATTTGTAAGGTATGATCTAAACCAGTCGTTAGCAACTCCACTGATGCCATAATTTTCAAGCTTATTTAATAAAATGTTGTGGTCTACTGTGTCGAATGCCTTAGATAGATCGACAAACAACCCTAAGGCATGTTCATTCTTGTCTTTTGCACTAAATATTTCTTCTAAAAAGGAGAAAATAGCCATATTTATTGACGTACCCTTTTGAAACCCAAACTGTGATTCAGATATTATATTGTACTTTAATAAAAAGGGTACTAATCTATTGTACATTATTTTTTCGAGTATTTTAGCAAACATACAGAGTAAAGAAATGGGTCTATAATTTTCAACACAGGTTTTATTACCTTTCTTATAAATGGGCACAATTTTAGCAATTTTGAAAACATCCGGAAAGCAGCCAGTAGCAAGGGATATATTGCAGATATTTGATAATGGTTTGAGTAAATAAGTTCCACATTCCTTTAAGAGAGCAACAGGTATATCGTCATATCCACTACATTTTTTATTTTTTAGACTATTAATAGTTTGTTCTATTTCTTTTTCTGTAGTTGGAAATAAATAAAGTGAGGCATAATTATTTATGATCTGTGGTGAGGTTATATTATCAGATAGTGGAGGCATAATTACTTCACTACAGAATCTTTAACTTTGAAAACACAATTAAAAGCATTATCACAAATAATTTCCATAATAAAATTATTTAGATTTTTTTAAATTATATCAGCATTATTTATTTGACATATTAGTATTAGTTTGGTACAATAGTGTTTCTTTTTTACAAATCACTAAATTTGTATAATAAAGTCAGTTTTTACAACTACAAGTTAGTCTTATATTTTATTGTTTTTATTATAAATATTAATTTAGTTCATTGCTGTTTAATATTATTGTCTTTCTTATATTTTGTGCTGCTAAGTATATCTCTCTGTAAGAAATCCTTCCCCTCACCTCTATATAGGATGAGATTATCAAATGAAAACATGCAAATTCATGCATTTGCTTTGATTTTTTTAATGTTAATATGCTACAAAATTGATAAAATCTAATGCGTGCAGTGATGAAGTATTTTATATTAAAAGGTTTAATACCAGCTAAAATAAAAACAAAATTGGATTGCAGTTTAGAAGATTTCACTGTTTTTAACTAAGAAATGAGTGCAAAGTTTAAATGCTGCCATCCTTCCATATTTGATTTCATTTATCCCATCACATTGGAAGCATACACAATACAGTGATAAATCGTAATGCTAAATGCCAGATGAATCAAGGTATGTGAGCTTGTTGACACTATCAAGATCTCATTAGATCATAACTGGAAGATGTTGGACAAGCATTTCCACATGAGAAGCTTGTAGCATGACATGTGCCATGTTAATTAACTGGTGATCATAAACTTGCCCAAATAAAATCTTGCACAAATAGTTGAATGTTCAGATTCAACTCAAGTTTTGTGAAGTTAATGTTACTCTTTAAGAATTGTTTCTTGGAACACTCATTTACAGAGATCCAAGCAAGTGCATCATACAGTTTCTATAATGTATAAGGAAAAAGTTGTATATAGTTCCAGATAAATGTGCACAGAAGTATCAGGAGGTATAAAAAACATGTTCCAAAAAGATGTCTCATAATATTTGCCAATGGCAATGTACTAATATAGGTCTAGATAACTGCATCTGCAAACGTAAACAACCTCCAGGAGTGCAGTTGAAAGATTGCATTGCTTGTGATAATGAAGTCAGTCAATACGTGAAGTGTAAAGTGAACCAGATATTAGACAACAGCCTTGTTTTTGTCATCATTAAAATGGATGTGCAAGATGAGTAGAGTGAGGTAGTTGAGATAACATAATTTTTTGCTCTTTATAGAAAACAAGAGGAAACTTTCAAAATCAATTTTAACGCTGAAACATTTGCTAAGTGTTAACAGGTAGAAAAGGTTGGGGTGGGGGCGAATGTGTTATGAGTCATAATAAACTTTAGGTAATGAGATTTTAAGTACCTGACTGCACATATGCAAAATTTAGGTACACATAAAGGTGCAATTTTTAGCTCAAATATTTTATGTTAAGCATAATATAGAAAATCTGTTAAGTGCCAAAGGAAAATCATAACTGCACGTTTTTTAAGTTCTATATTAAAGACAGAAATAACCATACACTCTGGATGGAGGCATTCTCAATGTACTGTTTAGCACCATTTAAACACAATGTCTAAAATGTTATTGCAAATATGTAACTCAGCACAATGTAGCTACACACTGTAAGTAAATTCTCTCTTGTTGTAAATTGCAAAATTTTGAAATATTTTTTATTTAGAACATGTTTTGCTGTGTGCCAATTTGGTTCAGGTTGCCAACATAACTTGCACAATGCAGTTAGGATCAGCAGCAATAAGTGTAGAAGGTGTCTCCAAAACTAATAATTATCATAAATTATGTTACGTTAATACACAAGATTGTTTGATAAGTTTCTGGAATGAAACCCAAAGTAATAACTGATTCAAACTATTTTTATTTTTCAATGTAGTCTCCCAGTAATTCTAGGGCACTTGGTCCATCCATGTTCCAATGCCTTTATTCCATCTCAAAAATGACATTCCTCCAGGGCTGCAAAATACTCAATTCCAGCAATCAGTTCTTCATTTGAAGAGAATCTCTGTCCACTGAGGAAACTTTTGAGCTTAGGGAAGAGAGGGAGTTTTATCAGTTGAAAAGAGGAGTGGATCAACAAATTATATTTTTGCCGTGGCAAGACACATGTGTGTTTTGTCCTGATGGAAGTAGACTTTCTTCCTTGCTAAACCTGGCCTTTATAGTGTATCTTTTGCTGTACTTGGGTCAAGAGGTTAGCGTAGTATTCTCCCATAATTGTTTGATCATTAGTATGATAATATATCAGCAGAATCCCTTTTGGATCCCAGAGACTGATGCCATGACCTTTCCAGCCAGCTGTATTGTCTGCTTTTTTTGGAAGTGAAGAATCAACATACTTCCACTGTTTCAATCGTTTTGTTTCTGGTGTATAGTAGTGCACCATACTTCATCTGTGGTGATGAACCGACGCAAAAGATCTTGTGGGTTTTTCTGAAAACAGGCAAAACACCATACAGAAATTTGCATTTTGATATGCTTTTACTTTCTCTACATGTACTATGTACATAGTGTATAGATAAGGTATTGCACTCCACCCAAAAATATGATATCAAGATTTCACTGGAAATATATGTTTTAGGGTCCCCTGATCCAAAAAAAAAAAAAAAAAAAGCATTTTCCAAAACAGGTCCCTGTGTGTTCGTGTGTCTGTGAACACGATAACTCAAAAACAAAAAGCCGGTAAAATACCAAACTTGATATTTAAGTTTAGTATCTTCCAGGGATGGGATACAAAGATTTTGAGAAAAATCCCCCCCACTCCAAACTACCCTTTACATGGAAAAAATTTAAAAAATGTTGAATTTCTCAAAAATGGCTCTTGTCAATTTTGATTCCAGCCAGTGGTATTTCCCTTGTACTAATCGTTCTTATCTTAAATTGCCATTTATTAAATAAGGTGCCTGAATGCATTAATTCTTCTGAAACTTTTTAAAGTTCTAACATCACTAATCTGCTTCTTTGCTCATTTATTTGTCCAATTTTGATAATATTATAATCTATGCAATCTTCCATTTTGTCTCCTATAAAGAACATATCTGTATTTGTAAAGGATGAAGTTTACTTCTTGACTTAAATGTTTGTTCAATTAATTCTATGGATAACTTACATACCCAGATGTGTATGTTATTATTTCTCTGATGTACCAATTGTGGGTTTGGTGTTTAGCTTTTCTCTTCTCTCCTGTTTGGCATTATTGCGTAACTGATTAAGAAATGGAACCTAAACGTTTCCATTGTTATATATTTTTGTTTTAGTATTAGGTTTCCATAGAACTTGTTTATGCTTAAATGGGGTATTTGTAATATGATAATTTTTGGGTTGCAAGTTGGTGTTTTAACTTTAGAATAATTTGACCCATCATGCCAAGTTTGTAAATAACAATATGGCCTGCTTTGATTAGCATCAAAAACAATTCTACCATAACATAAGGCAAATTGTTCATCACCTCATTTATATCCAATATATTGTTATGTCTTTTAAATGCTAGTTCTAATAGGTTAAGTAAATCATTTGGATCTGTGGTTATATTCTGTGATTTTAATTAAATTATATTGATAGTTTCTGGTGCTGGAAAAATAATTGTTTCACCATTTATGTGGAGTTTGCGAATTACATGTCTCAAGGCTGCAAGCAAAGTTCGTTGATTTTTCAATCTGCTTAGTTGCAAAGAGAATCAAATTTCTGATTATCTGTGTGTTATTGAGCATGGTTGCCCTCATCTCCTGTTGTGCAGTTATATCTGTCGCGTTAATTCAGTCAACCTTCCCTAGTCCTTTGTCTGCCTCTGTTATGTAGTTTTGAGGTTATTTTTAACTGTTTTCTTCTTTTCCATAATTTATAAGGAAAACCACTATTATGCAGTTTTAGGTTTCTATTTATCATTGTTTCCTCCTCCACTTCTTCAGTGCTTGTTCCCTCCATTATTATTGCATTATAATCAACTTCAATTTTCTTTTTATTTCCAATCCCTAGTTCATGATTTATGTTATGTATTCTTAATTCTGAATTAAACATTGAATCTTCTTCTTTTCATGTCTTAATAATGTATTTCATTACAGACTGAGTATTTTGTATGCTGATTATTTCATCTTCTGAATATCTACATCTATCCTTAACTTTTGCTTATCTAGACTAAGTTTATGTGCAATTACTCTTGCATGTTGCATCTTATTCTGCAGAAAGTATTCCTCTTTTTGTGTTTCTTCCTTTTACTCTCCTCCTCGAAGTTATTTGCCATAATGTGTCATAGAAACAACTCTGTCCCACGTGATTTTGTAAGTGGGACAATCTTGCATCCCCCTACAATTTTATTACAATATATACAAATGGGTTGCTAGTTATTTTTCATGCAATCTTTTCTTTTGTAGTCTTCTCCACCATAGTGGTCACAAATTAATTTATCTCTATTACAAACTTTGGAAACATGCCCATAATTATAGCATTTTAAGCATCTAGCCACTGACACAAAATCTTTCACTGTCACTGTTTGGAATCCAATTTACAATCTTTGTTTTGAATTATAATTTTTCTTATTTTAGAAGAAACCTCTGCTATGTGGTGTATGGTAGCAGGATTCCTGGGAAGAGTTTTAAAAATAACCATATATAAATAACCCATTATCAGATTCTTGTTTTGTAATTAATCCCGCAAGATTTTGTTCATATATGTAATTTTTCAGTTCCTCTTTTTTAATTCCCACTAGTGTATCATATAACTATTTTCACAATGTAGCAGACATCTGCTGCTGCAGTTGACCATTATCGAGTGCCTCCTCTACTTGGGACAGTAGTACCTTTGGTAGAAGGCTCCCCATGCTGTGAGCAATACCAAACTTCTGGGCAACACGCATCATGCTTTGTCCCTTCAGTTTCCTGATGATTCTTCCACATGTGAAGTCATTATATACAACATGAATTGTGTGTTTTAACAAGAGTTGTATTTTATGTGTAATAGGTTTTATCTATCTCTGATGGTTTACCGGTTTTACAAAAGCCATCCAGAATGAACAGCTCTTCAGAGGCTATTTCCAGAAAATTCAAGATATACATTTCGTTTGTCAAGAAAATATCTTAAATATATGAGATTTTAATTCAAAATTGTTAGAGCCATTTTGAGAAAATCAAAATTTTCAAAAAATGTTCCATGTAAAGGGTATTTGGGGGTGGGGGTTATCTGGAAAGTCTTTCTCTTTCATCCTTGAAAGATAAAGAACTGAAGTACTGACTTTGGTATTTAACCAACTTTTCATTTTTGAGCATGTACCCACACACATTTTTCTAAAATCTTATGTGTTTTATTCACATGAATTTTTCTGCACATTCTGTAAACAAACTATTATTTTATTTACATCATGTTATTTGAAAACAGCTTTAGTAGAAATGGTTTTATTATTTAATTTCTTGTAAACAGAAGGGAAATATGGGAATACACTAAGTTAAAACGCTACTGTAATCTTTTAAAAGTCACTATGTGAATAATTGAACTTCAGTTTGCTTTGCAAGGCTAACAGTAAACAAAAGAGGGATAAAAGGAAAGGTAACCCTATTTGAGAAAAGCTACATAGTTTAAAATTGAAACCAATAACAAGGAATGTCTTGGAAATGGTAAACTCTGCATAAAAAATGTATACAATATAAATTGTGTGTTTTAAAAAAATATACATTTTTCTGTAGTAAGTTTTTCTCTATTTGTTACAGTTTAGTAGTTATGCAAAATTCATTAAGCAAAATCCATCCAGAATGAACAGGTCTTTAAGAAGTTATTCCCAGGAAATTCAAGAGATGCATGTTGTGATAATATCTGTAATATAAATCATTAGCCATTTGAGAAAAACAAAAGTTTCAAAACTTTTTCAATGTAAAGGGTAATTTGGGGTGGGGTGATTTTCTTGAAAATCTGTGTTACACATCCTTGGAAGATACTAAACTAAAATACCAAGTTTGATATTAACAGTCTTTTAGTTTTTGAGCTATGCTGACTCCCCCCCCCCCCCACAATATTTTTTTTAAAAAAAGGTTTTTTGGGACTCGGGGCACCTCAAAACATATTTCCAGTGAAATCTCATTAAAATTTTGGTTGGAATACAATACACTCTGTATATACTATGTGCATAACATGTGTAGAGAAAGTAAAAATGCTCTTTTGGATTCAAAAGGTCTCAAAACATGTATTTCCAATGAAAGATCGATATCAAACTTTTTGGTGGAATACAATAGCTTCTCTTTCCACTATGTACATTGTATATACATGCTAGAAAGAGTAACAATGGCTTACAACATGGTATTAATAATAATAATATAAATGCGTTTTTGTATCACCCTTTGTATGCATTGGCTACCTTTGGTAACTGGCCAGGGCCAGACCCCACAGTTATGTAGTGCACTTAGCAGTACATAAGGACATCATATATCTGGCTGTCATTAACTCAAATTTCTGGTTTATTCAGATTGATATTTTGCTTACTTTTGCCTTATTGGTTCTAATACATAGTACACATTTGAAACAAATTTTCATGTCATTACAGAAAAAGAAAATGATTACGATATTGAGTTTGTGCCACAAAGGGTGTTTTTCTTGTTCTTATTAGTGTCAAAGTAATTTTTTTTAGATGATGAATTATATTCATTTAATAGTTTCTTTCCAGATGTTTGGTAATCTGGATTACTTTCGTTCCATCTATTCTGGAAAAATAAGGTTTTTGTGTATTTGTAAATTAAGAAAAAATGTATGCAATGGCTTTTTGATGAATAGCATTAATTCTTAGATTGACCATGCTCCAAAAAATTATAAAATTAAAGGTTTTTAAGAAAGGATGAGTTTTTCTGACATTAAGATGTGTTCATTTATTTTGTTTCATTTCACTTCACTTTATATCTACATATGTTCTAGATACGTAAGATACTACATCATAAGTTCAAGTATATAACAATGCTTACAAACAGCTGTTTACAAACTATATTTTCAATATACAATTTTGCAATATTTGCACACCTTAATTTTTATGTTAAAAATTGAAACTCTTCAATGCTGTAAAATGAATTGTTTATTAAATACTTTTGTATGGTGCTAATGCGTATCTCTCTCTATTCTATAGCTTTTATGTCCATAGGTAGTGCTTTATAAAGTTTTTTCTCTTCTGTTCTCCAGTGAATGGTTATTTCATGTTCCCCTAAGAACTGTTCTGTAATAATCACCTTTATTTCTGACATTATGATCATGTATGTGACTTTTTGGCTATTATTTTAATTGAGTAGTATATGCTTGATACATTCATATATATGTATAAATGGGACAGTAAGACTTTTTGTACATCTCTCTGCAAGTATGTTTTCTTTCCAAATCCCCTATTATTCTAATAGCCTTATTTTTTTGTAATTTAAAAATCTTTAATACCTACTTAGCTGCAATATTTCCCCATAATGTGAATATACAAGAATATTCATGTGAATATACAAGAGCATAATACACTTGCCTCAGTGTTTTTTTTGTTTTTTGTTTTTAACCTGTTTCATTTCATATGAGCTCTTGTTTATCTTTTTAGTTATTTAAAATACATATGGCTGCCAGTTTAAATATTTATCTATTACAACACCTAGAAACACCTGTTTCATTACATATGAGCTCTTGTTTATCTTTTTAGTTATTTAAAATACATATGGCTGCCAGTTTAAATATTTATCTATTACAACAACTAGAAAATTTGTGGCTTGTGTTTCAGCAATACTTTCCCCATCTACCTTGAGGTCAATTAAATCTGTACACTGCTCTTTTAATCAAAAATTTATCCATGTGGTCTTTTTTTATATTTAATACTAAATCCAAATTTAAAAGATATTCTTTTAAAATCTTCATGATATTATTTGCCCTAATTTCTCCTCTTATTATTGTTGCATCGTCTGCATAGTCATTTGGCAAATCTCTATTTCTTGCCACTATTTCAAACTCATTAATTTACACTAAAAACAAGAAAGGACCTATTTTTGAACCCTATGGAACTCCCTGTTTAATTCCAAGTTTGATATTTTTTTATCTATCGTACCCTTTTTGGTTTTATAATGTATTTCTACACATTGCTGTCTGTTTTCTAAATATGTTACAATCCACTTTTGTGCAACACCTCTAACTCCATATTTTTCTAGCATATTTACAAGTATATCTGTAGTTACGGGTAAACGCCTTTAACAAATCTAGAAATATGGCTCTATCACAATTTCACAATTATGGAGAGCATTAATAATTATATCATTTGCTTTATTTATTGCACCTATTGTGGATTTATGTTTCTGAAAACCATATTGCATCTGCAAAAAAAATGTTTTGCTTTTCAAAATATTTCTGTAATTGGTTCAAATACACTCCTCCTATTACTTTTGATACTGCCAAGCATAGTGTGATTGGTCTGTAATTTTTTTTATTGAGTTTACTTTTCTTGTGTTTGTATATCGGCCTAACAACTTTTTTTGTAATTTCTCTGGAAATATTCCATTTATTAAAGAAGTGTTTATTATATGAATTGGAAGTTCTGTTAATCTATATTTTATGTATTTTAGCATTTTATTTGATATTACATCAAAACCTTCAGATTTCTTTTAGGTTTAGTTTACTTATCTTCCTAAAAACTTCATCTTCTGTTACTTCAAAGACTGCCATGGAATTAACATGTGCCATGTTTGTTGCTAAATTTTGATTTATTGTTTTAACTGTTTGTATTGGGGCTAGCTTGTTGTTATTATATGTATGTAATAATCATTAAATAGTTACTAATTTGATTGGGATCTTTAATAACATTTTCTTTATGATTTATTCTATATTTTCTATTTTTACACATACTATTTTTATGTATTTGATTTACAATTTTACGTGTTATTATAACTTTATTTCCTGTTTTATCAACTAAATCTTTGTTCTTATAAAAGAACCATGATTTTCCTGCCAAAATCACATACACATAAAAATCAGATAAACATTCATTTACCAGCTGTGCATAAAATATGAGCTTATAGATGAATGTTTGAAGACTTGCACAGTTTTTAAGTACCTACACTCAAATTTAACCCTTCAGTAACCTTTCCTGTTCAATAAGCTGATCTGTTATTGCACTCCCTTTGTGTCCTAGTAACTTTTCATGAAATTCAGGTTTACTGTATAGGAATGAGGCAGTGTGCTTGCTCCCACTTAATAGGCCAGGACCCTAACTCTGAAAAATGATTATTAAGTTTTAACACAGAGGTATCCAGATTTAATATTTTATCTATAATATAATAAGGTATTAACAAGGTTCTAGAGATAAGGCGATTATTTGTTCACAGATTATGAAACAAAAATCAATAGTAATAGAAAAATTACTTTAAACACACACACACGCACGCGCACACTATAAAATTCAGGCAGTAACTGTTAGTGATATTTTGTTTACATTAAAACATGAGTTGTTGATGCAAAACATGTGAAGCAACTAGTAGCCCATAAGGAATCAAGCTCCAACCAGTTAAATTATCGGTAGTGAACAATGAATAGTCTCTGTTTAGTTTATAGGTATTATTCCTTTGCTTATCTTTTTGTGGAAGTTTGTAAACAGTGTTGTTAAACTCACTTATTTGACAAGTTGATTAATTACACTAAACAACAAATCCCAAGTAAGTATTGTTTAGTGTAATTAATCAACTCGTCAAATAAATAAATTATTCCTTTGATTTAGTTATGTGGTCTATAGTTTAGATGAACTACAAAAGAGCCAACTTATCACAGTACATAACATAGCATATCATGTACTGCAATATGAAAAGCTGTGGAATGTAATGTGTCAATATTTCCTTTCTTACTATTCACACACCTACTATAATATGTTGGCCATGTGGTGATAATTTCTTTCCTAGTTAGATTAATATGGACTAAAATATTTTATCTGCAACAGGCATAGGGATAAGATTCTTGCCAATAACTTAGACCAAGGATTGAATCCAATTCTATATGGAGGCTTTTATTTAGATTTTATTACAGCTCTTAGCAGATTAATTATTCAATATTTGCAGTCTATTAATTCCTGTTTGAATCATCAATTATTAAAAAAGTGTTTATCAATCTCACTGTTGGGGATTATTTCAACATTTCCCATTTTTTCAGTTTTTGTATACTAAATGTGAACAGTAGTATTAAATGTAAAGTTGTTTGTAAGTAATATTGTTTTATTGTAGGCTCATGACAGTCCAGTGCGAACCATGGTGTGGTCACATAACGATGTGTGGATGGTGACAGGAGATCATGCAGGTTATGTCAAGTACTGGCAGAGCAACATGAACAATGTTAAGATGTTCCAGGCACATAAGGAGGCGATCCGTGGTCTCAGGTACAGGCACAAGCATTTCACATCGACGATTATGATGATTATTGTCTTCTTAAAAAGTAACAATAAAAGAAAAAAGCTAGGAATGAACCTCTCCCATTTCCTTCCTTACAAAATAAACATATACATATTTGCCTTGTATTGAGATGGTATTTGAGACAACTGCTAATTTTCAAAGTTACTGAAATATAGCACAAAGCTCAAGTAGTTGTTTCTGTGAAACAATATTATAATTGTTATGGGTAATGTTGTGAATATTAAGTTTGTGAACTAAGTACAACTTTAAAAGCTTTAACATAAACTGGCAGTGGACATGGCATTGCCTACAATTTATTATTCTATTTTCAGCTATAATGCTGGCCTTTGAAATGTTCTTCACTGCACATATAGAATGACACACAATTTACATAGATATTGCAAATCTTGCTGTACAATATGGTTTTATGTGCTCTTCTGTAGTCTGTGTAGGTGGTATTTTGGGAAATTGGCTTATATTTAGGTTTTTACTAGAACTATCCACCAAAACCTATGAAGTTAGCACACCCCACATATTAATGCTATATTGACTTCATTTTTCTATATCTGGGAGTACAGAAAAAAAAGGAAAAAAAAAAAAAAACTGACATCTCATTAAGATGAGCATTATTGTTTACATCTATTGTATGTTTCTCATCTCTATAGTGGCAACTTTTTAAATATTAACAAATTAAATACATACCGTATTATATACCTTTTCAAGTGTACATTTATTAATTATTTTACAATTCTGACATAATGCCTTGTGTAGAGCATTATATTTTATTTACCTTTTTTACTATTTTGGTGTCACAGATTTAAATCTTGTGATCATCCGTTTTACAAACTCTCACGTTTCTTGGTTGTTCCTTTTATGACCCATATTTGTTATAATTTTATGCTTCATCAGCAATTCTTTATACTTTACAATTACATGATTTACCTTCCGTTATAAAAGTGTTAAAGATTATAGCAATATTGCGCTATAACATGTTTGTGAAGCATACAATCTAGAGTTATATCGTGTGCAACATATCTGGGTAGTGATAATGTAACATGTCATTCCTTGCTAACCTACATTTTTCTCCTTTTTATACCTAAACAATGAATTAGAAATATTTTTTTGTTTGGTTTAGGGCAATAATTAACTAATTGAATTAATTTGTGTGTGTTATGGCTAAATACTGCTTACCTCTCAGATTCTCTCCCTCCTCCCCATGTGAACTTCTGTGCAAATTTGAATTAAGTAAAACTTTATACAATGAGTGTTATATTAGGAATGTTGTCAAAATATAAAATATAAAATCTTATCCATCATCATTGTGAAGCTGCGCTGCCACTATCACCTCCCACTGTATACACTGATTCTCCCCTTTTACAATCTTTCCTCCCTATCACATGAATTTCCACACAAACTTGAATTTAATAAATAAAAAAGGTCTTATTGAGCTTCAAGTGACCCTTTGTTCAAAATATGTATATGTGTAAGACTTTAAATTTCTTTTTTTATAGATGATATGCTAAATTCCAAATTTAAGTTATAAAAGGAGTTGTTTTGCATATAAGGTTTTTTGTTCTGACAAATATGGTAGCAATGGCTGTCTGCTATAATAAAAATCTACACAACAAAGAAATTAGGTGTCGTGACTTAGGTCAAATCATTTTAGCTGTGCATTTTTGAAGTTCTGAAGTAGGAAATAATTGTACAATGAATAGTTGGATTTCATTATTGCCTGTTTTCTATATTTGCTCTAGCCAATGTTTCCAAGGATACTCACATTCTCATTGTCACAGGTTTATATTATAGTACTGCTTTAGGTATTAAGTTGGCTTTGTTCAATATGTTATTTCCAGTTTGATCTTTATTATTCCACATGCTTTTTCATTGCATAAAGGTCAAATCCCCAAGTTTTCATTAGGAATTTGAAAAATGAAGAAGACGCTTGTAGAAGAAACACTGCTGGGACTGTTCTGTTGGTAGTATTTAAGCTCTAAGAAATAACTTCTCAACAACAGTTTTGTATCGTATAGGTCATTTTGATTAATGTTGACAACCTGAACTTGGTTTCAAGCGACATGTTAATATTATTTCATCCCATCCTTCTGATGTTTCAAGCATTCATTTTCTTTACTTTTTCTCTAAAATGGAGAAATCTTGTTGTTTTGTAATGTTTACCTGAACATGTCACGAGTATTGTTCACCTCATCTTCTACATTCTCCACTGATATATCTTTTCTGGTGGTCTTAGAAGGGGTTCATGTATTTGTTGGATTGGTGATTGTGTGATGAATTTCCAGAGAGTACTGTTTGGCAACAAGCCAAATTTCAGTACCCAGTCTTGGTTCTTCAAAATTTGTTCTCCCAAATGTTCTACTTCTATTGTATATTTGAATTGATATTATGAGGGATTATTTTGTGATATTTAATGGTTGGTCAAACATAAATGGTGAGCAAGGGCAGATTTGTCTATTTTTTGTAGTTACCTGCTCCTAGATGTTTTCTTAATCTTGTTTCTAGAATTTTGAATCTGTAAATTTTAGACTTTGGTATTCTGAGATGGGATGATTTTGATTGATACATAGTATTTTTTTGGAGCTAAGGTTATTTTGGGGAGCTAATGTGATTTTATATTACTTAAAAATTGAATAACTGGGAGATCCATGGTTCAAATCCCAGCTATGGCATTGAATTTTTCAATTTGACTCTACCTATCCAACTCCTGCCCTACACATGGGTGTGTGGAAGAAACAATTAATACTATTTAAAAAATCTGATGTGTTCCATTCACATGACTTTTTCTACATCTCAGCAACAAATTATTATTAAAAAACTTATGCTTTTATTTAATTAATGCTAATCGAAAAACATTAGCAGAAATAGTCTTATTACTTGCTTCCTTGTAAGTAGAATCGAAATAAGGGAGTACTATAGATAAAAGTGATGGTCAAAAGCTGGTTGCTATGTGGCTGAAGTTCCTTTATTTGTATGGACACGGGTTGACAAATTCCTGTATGAGAAAAGTATGTTTTTTAAAGCTGAAACCAAAAACAAGGAATATCTAAAAAAAAAACGATCAACTCCACGAAAAAAAAATTATATAACATAAATTGTGTTTTAATGTGCTCTTCAGTTTTTGTGTGGTAAGTTTTGTCCGTCTCTTATGGTTTAAGAGTTATGCAACATTTCGTAAAATTCATCCAGAATAAAGTAGTCATCAGAGGCTATTCCCAGAAAATTCAAGATATATATTTTATTTGTCAGGTAAATATCTTCAATATATGATATTATAATCAAAATTGTTAGAGCCATTTTTGAGAAAATCGAAATATTCGAAAAAAGTTCCATGTAAAGGGTAGTTGAGGTGAGGGGATTTTTCTCAAAATCTTTGTGTCGCAAGTTTGGTATTTTACAGACTTTTTGTTTTTGATTTATCATGTTCACGGACACGGATGCACGCACAGACCTTTTTCTGAAAATACTTTTTTTTTAGATACAGGGGACCCTAAAACATATATTTCTGGTGAAATCTCGGTATCAAATTTTTGGGTGGAGTGCAATACCTTCTCTATACACTATGTACATAGTACATATACAGAAAATAAAAATTATATAGAAAATGGGTCTCCAATAGACCACAGCCTACAAGCCTGTATAAATTATTAAAGTTGTTTGAATTTGTGATATAGTCTGTAAATTTCTTGGTCTTATTTTTTGACTCATTTGATCTCTTTCTGTTGTGTAAACTTTTTTTAACTTTTGTCGATTAGTTATGAGCAGAAGCCATTGTTTACTACTGTGGATATTATGTGTGCTCACAATTCTATATTCTTCTTTAATGGTGTGAAGACCAGTCTTTTGGACTGTTTAATAGTGCACGTTTGTGTTATCAGTTTCTACTATCTGTTCTTGATGTACCTAGCTGTCCAAATGGATTGGTTTATGATAAATTCCAAAGATTATGTGATTTTGCCAAAACTTAGTAAAACAATAGAGAAACCATCACAAATTAAAAAAAAAAAAACAAAAAAAAAAAAAAAAAACACACACATTACCTCCTCTGTGATGTTGGGGTAGTGTGTCTGCCTCATATTCGAGAGTTGTGAATTGAAACCTTGGTAGGGCGAGTTATCTGGAAAAGCTTTTCCTTATCCTGAGAAGAGTGATGTCAGATAACACTAAGCTCTAGAGATTCCAAGTCTATTTGAGAATCATTTGAACCATTTTGTTTATCCACTGCCCAATATGACCTACCCGATGAAAGAACATTGATGAATCTTAACTCTTCAAAATAACCTCTGCATACAAAATATATTATGTATCAACCTAAAGCATCAAACTCCAGAACACTGAAAGATATTTACAGAATAATCTGATATTGATAACTTAAATAGAAATGTACATACATGCCTTAATTCTGTATTTAATATAGTTTTTGTATACCATCCTGATCTTAGTGCATCAACTCATAAACAGGTGCATAGTTACTTGTATATTCCATTGGGGTATATGCATCACACAAGGTTGCCCTCCGTGGTGTAATGGTTACCATTCTAACTTCATATACCCAAGGTCGCGGGTTCAAACCCGGCGGAGGACGATGGATTTATTTGGGCATGACTTCCTTTGGGAGGGAAATAAAGTTGTTGGTCCCGTGTCGTAGATGTACAGCACGTAAAAGTACCTCAAGCCTGATAGAGAGGCCTCTGAGCAAAATTAAGCTGTCTTTTATGCCCAATATAGAATGGGACGCTGAAAACCACAGCAGTTAAAGAGCGTCCATAAATAACACGCCATTTACATTTGCATCACATAATACTTCATGGTTTGGTAGCTTGTATGTGCCTGTAATATTTAGTTGCATTCCCCAATATAAATGATAGGATCACACAGAGGAAATAAACAAAGACTCTGGCTTAGTACTCCAGTTTTATGTAAAATAAAATTAACTATAGAACACAACATTCATAATTATAATCTAAGAATTAAATAAGACACACATGATTATATACTATAATTTTTATAATAACTAAATAATACTTATTGAAAATTAGCGTTAGAAACAGTTTTGACACCAGACATGTTTAGCAATACAAATTAAGAAATTAACATTGATTATACAGTGATAATATTATAAAGTGAAATTCAGTTTTAAAAATATTAAGTATGTAAAGGATACAGTTCCAAAATGAAATTTAAATACTTTCCTATTCTTCTTGGAATATGCTCTTGCATTTGACATATTTTGCCATTTTATTACATTCCATAGTTCCAGAGAGAAGGAAGTGTGTGAATTTTGTGAGGAAGAAAGAGAGTACAGTAGATTATTTAACAGAATGTATAGAATTAGTTTGCTGAAGGGTGAAAAAAAAATGTGGGCAAATGGCTTGATATGGGTAAAAGAATCATTCATATCTGGAAAAGAGGAAGAAAGAGACAGGAATATAGGGGAACTTCTGAGTAGAGTAAAAGAAAAATAGATTAGGAGGGTAAAAGAAACAAACATCAAAGGCTACAAGGGAGAAAGGAAGGTAGGAACAATAGTAGCTTTTCAGTCTAACCATAGGCCCAGGGAGTCAGGCAAACTGAGATAGCAAACCAAATGAGATCAGCAACAAGTTTGTGCATTGAATAGAATAGTTAGCTTGAAATTGTAATTAATATGCAAAGAAATGTGCAAATAAACCATTAAAATTTCATTATTCAAAATAAGACTTTATATATTTTATAGGTCAAACAAATTATTTGCAATTATAGATGCTGTATACTTGCTTAAAAATGTAATTTTAACTTTAGCCAAATAATCTTTGACATGGAGTATTACAGTGACGCTGCAGCTAAATTGATTCAGCAGTTGTGATGAAGTGAATTAGGTGAATGCCACCATCGCTAATTTCCATGATGTCTAGAGCTTGCGATTCAAGATTGAAACAATTTGTTGTCATGGAAGCCCTTTGCTTTAATGAGTCTATTTTTCCTGACAAATGAGGTAGATATAATATTAGCCACCACTACTATTGAGGACAACTTGTATGTATCCAGTGCCCATCATGTATTGGAAGGTTGATTGGTTTGTTATAGTCCTTTGCTAACCTCTCATAGCTTTATTACTGATGGAACAGATGCTTTGACAAACTTGCACACAAAAATTAGCTAACTGTTCACATCATTTTCAGAAAGTATAACTTTCTCTCTTTTATTGCATATCATCATCTTGATATTGCCTGCAACCATGGATTTTAGTGGAATATTCAGTTTTGCAATTTGCATGACAATTTATACACATTTTCTTGCACTACAGCAAGCCTTTTAAGTTGCTTGGAAGAGACATAGCACTGCACCTAGGAGCTCACCAATGGTCCAACTGGACCTTAGGTATACTACTAACAATGTAGTTCCAGCATGCTCTCTTCAGGACTCAACTTTAATTAGACTGGATCATCGGCTCCTTCTATCAATTGATTTCAGCATTCTCATGCCCCTTCAGATTCTTTGAATTTCAACATCCCATTTGACCATGTAGCTCTAGATGCTGCTCCTTGGTACAGTCATCCATCTGGGTTTGATTATGGCCTCCACTACTTTGAAGAGTGGCTCGATGTTAAGAGTTTACCAGCTGTACCCTTGCCTATACTATCACAGTCATCCACAGCAACATCCAAAATCACCTGAGCAGCTGGTGTTAGAGTCCCGTCCAGTCCAGCCGCTCTCCCAGTCATCTGTAATCAGATGGCAAAGTGCATTTAGCTCCGCAAGAGACAGATGGGATTAGAGTGTTGTCCAATCCACTGCTTACGGTGTGAAGAGAGGGCATTTTCCCTTTTTTCCCCATTAGGGCATTGGCAGCAACATAAACATTGCTATGAGTAGTTTTCTAGACCAGACATTTCATTTTGGACTGCCTTCATTCCTTGCCAGTGTTCTAATGTAAAGTTATGTTCTCTTAGTGTCTAGGTCCAACTAACCATATAGCCTTTCAAGTTATTGAAACTTAGATATCGAGCAAGTATGGATTGGTGGAATGAGTGACCACACAGGTACTTATGGAAATGCTTAGTTTTTTCACTAGCTTCTCCCTTAACAACATAGTAGCTCTCTGTCCAGGGACCTTCACTCTTGCCCATTTTTTTTATTGAGTGAGCATCCCCAAATGTAAATAACACTACATTATTATGTTTAATACAGCAACCCAAATTGTTCACAAGTAGAGTACTTGATTTTTATATCAGTAATGTTACCTTGGATTTCTCCATCTGCAATTAAGAGTGATGATTTCTTTCAGGCTGTCAAGTAATTCTGTAATGTTAAAGAATCTTAGATTAAATGGGATAATAATCTTTGCAAATCTTTGGCTACAAGATGTACCTTCCTCTAATTTCATTCCCCTTTTCTACTGGTGAAAACATTGGCGAGACTTCTTTGAGAAAGAGTTGATACTTCAAGATGTTCTCCTTGGTGTTGCCTACCTGCAGTCTCTGCAAAATATTCAGGTTCTCCCAGTGATCTTCAGAAATCTTTGCTGATATTCATTTGTAGCTGGAAGTCGTTATATGCCATCCCATCACGGATGCCACTTAATTGTGAAATGCCAGAACAATAGTTTGTTAGAACTGCCATCTTTTGCCTATTTTGAAGATTTATTGGAATTGGTCAGTACCCTAAAATCAGGTTTAAACTGCTGGGGAGCAACATTTCAGGGCACTGTAGCCCTTACAGGTGTGGCTGCGCAGAGCAGTGCAAGTGTCGTGAATTGAAGAAGTGCAGTGGAGGGCAAAATCCTTCCAAAGTCGTGTGCAATACATTGGTTGTAATGGGAAAATAGTGAAATTTAAAACAGCTGTAATCACGTCATAAGAATACCTGAGTAAAAAATAATTGCAACAACACTTTCTTTATGGTTGTCAGCATCTATGCTCAGGGATTAGACCTTGAATGTCCTGTTGGGAGTTGAATAAAACTACTTCAGTAACTAGACAGAATTTCATCCCACAACTGATCAAAACAAAAGTAAATATTATCATTGAACTTGAATATCGCATACCTGCATTTAAAGTGTCTTACATATGGGATGTAAGCATCACAGAGAACATAATTTAGCTTAAATTCTGTTTTCACAGTTTCTTCTCAGTGATTCCATGTATACTTTCTTGCTTTTTACTTTATGCACAAAGTCGTCTACAAGAATTATAAAAAGGGCTTATTAAGAGTGATGCAGAATTAAAAGTGCAAAATATGCTGAGTTCGATTCTAGACTGATGAAGCATTATTTCATAATCATCATTCCCCACCCCCATATGAATGTGATGTGTGTTAAGCTAATCGAGAAGTACAAATTTAATGTACACCTCAACAATTTAAGCAGATGTTATTGAAGATCAAAGTGGTAGCATGATATTACCTAAGGCGGTGTGTAAATAAATAAAAACAAAGAAATAAATAAAATGATATAGCAGAAAAAAAAATGTGATATTGGATTTTCAGAGGTGGTATGTACAGTATAAAAATAAAATAAACTTGAAATTAGGTACTGTATTCCTCTTCAGTAAACTGTATTCAAGACACTAAGTAAACGCAAATTAGGTTCGATTATTACTTAATATTCTTTATGGTCTAACACTTTGGCAAAATTCCTTTTTAGCACCCTGTGGGGTTGTGTCTCAGTCTGAAATTACAGATTTGAAAAACTAAGTTAATTGAGATTTCGGATAGTTTTTTTAAATTTAGGACAAATTATAATATTGAATCCAATATTTTAACACTGCCTTTTAATGCTAATGAACATATACAAAATAGTTATAAGAATGAAATTAGTGTTCTCATTACCTTTGTCAGATGTAAAGGGTAGGAGGTGAAGGAGCTGTGTCAGGGTTTAGCCATTTTGCCTTTATTCTCATGGAAACAATTTTTCGCAAAATGCATTGAGTATAGTCTGTGGTATTTCGATGGCACAAATTTGTCAAGTCTCAGAGCAGCTAACGACTTACTCAGTAATTCTGGTTTATATATTGGAAACTTAAAATAAATTATCATTCACTTAGTAACCAAGGAAACCCACAAGAATAAATTGGAATGAATATGGAACACAAGTCACAAATGTTTAAATTCATTCTTACCAATGGAAAGTGATTTTGGACAAATTTTTCTGGTGGTTGGTACACTTTGCAGCATAGAATGTGCCATGTTAATTACTAAACCCTAATAACTTCAGACCATCTTACTTTTAAAGCCTTTTAAGTATACTGAACAAATGGCAAAAAGCATGATCTGCCTTCCAGTTGCGTATGTGCGAGAGGTTTCAATTAGCAATGGCAACACTAGTGCCAATGGTGTGTGCAGGTAATATAATTCCAAGGTCTTGGGTAATAAGGGGGCAAGTCCATTTGTCTAACAGTGCAAAGGCTCGAAAATGGTAACCAAAATAAAAATGA
The DNA here is from genome assembly GCA_030762935.1 of Hymenopus coronatus. Classification (NCBI taxonomy): domain Eukaryota; kingdom Metazoa; phylum Arthropoda; class Insecta; order Mantodea; family Hymenopodidae; genus Hymenopus; species Hymenopus coronatus. The sequence goes on along the minus strand of CM060889.1, from coordinate 38,228,014 downwards.
GAATAATTTGGTTTGCAGTAGCTTTGTAATGAGAATGGAAATGCATACTGATAACTGATATCAATCTCCAACTATTTTCACATTGGTATTTCAGATTTCACTTGTTTTTAACTGATCTTACAATATTTTTATCTGTTTCCAATTTACCAATATAATACAGTTAAGTCAAGCTAGTCCAAATTAGAAAGAATTTTGACAAGTGAGCTCATGCAATGGCTGCATAGAATAATATCTATAGTGAAGAGTCTAATATGTACAATATGAATCTAATAATCTATGTCCAGGAACAGGAGCAGTGAAAATTAAAACTAGGCTTCCCATTCCTGGCTTCATGTCAATTTTGAATGCTCCCATTAAAATGCATGTATTTCAGTTTTGGCATTCTGTTTACCATTCTAGTTATGAACAGTCTTTAGTCTCCCAATCTTCTTTCTATCTAGGACTATGGACAAGAATGTCAATAATTGACATCATCCTTGGTCATGGCGTACATGCTAGCCTCTAGTTCCTGAGGTAATGGGTTTGAATCTCAGAGGCTGATAGATTTTTTCAAGCATAAAAATCATTAACATGGTTTCCCCCCAGAACGGAAGTAAAGCCAGTGATCCTGTATCATAGAATTATGGCACAAAAAACCTCGAGCTGAATAAGAGGCCTTGGAGGAAAAGTTATGGTTTTTCATCCCAAAATTGAATGGGACCCTAACTGAATTAAAGAACATCCTTAAATAAAGTTAATTTTATTTTGACTTTAACACATTCAAGAGTATCCAGTAATTGAGGTGAGGTGTTAAAATAAATAATAATAATAATAATAATAATAAAAAGCAAAAGCAAAATAAAAAAAACTATTTTGCTACTTTGGGGCACAAGTGTACAACCATACCAGTATAGTCAGTTCTCGCATACTGTCTCTTAGACCATACAGTCATTCTGGCACATGATAATCACACTATTATCTGAGCTTATGATGTAATTATGAGTGAATTTTTTTGCCAAAAAAGAAGGTAAAAAAATAGTAAAATGCATGTATCTGCATTCAATCGAAACCCATCAGCATCCAATCATGCCATCACACTTAGTTGGTCCTCCCCATCCTTTTCCACAGTTTCTCTTGAATGCAGAACATACATTTTGACTGGATTGAATACCTCAGTCCTTGGTTTGATAGGTTAGCTACCCCTATCTTGCCTTAGACTGTATGGCCACAAATCCTGACATCATGGTTTGTATTATTTAATGGAGATCTGATGTTATACTTTAGTAAACTGGGTTATTTAACCCAGGATGACATATAATGTCCATATCGCCAAAGGGGTGGATGATTCTACTGGAATGGTGGGCAAGAGTGAAACTGTTATTTAAGGCAATATAGAAATTGCACATTTTGTTTGACTATATGCACGAGCAGATTATGTGATTTGTACAATTTCACTTCACAATATAATCAAAACTGAAGTAATCTGAATACTATTGAGATCTTAGTATTTCCTTAATCTAAACTAATTTAATGGCAATAAAACTATCTACTGCCATAGTTCTTCCATAACCCAAAATTCCTTTTAGAAATTTTAAAATTCATAAATTTACTTATAGATCAATGTAATAATGAACAATTTTATTGTTTCATGAAGGGGGGAGAAAGCTACATGACCTTGGCTACTGTTGGATCCTCTATCTCCCACAGAAATATTGTCTATAATCATGGTTGCTGTTAAGATAAAGTGGAAAAAATCGCTGGGGGCCAAATTGGTTTCTTTGCCAGATGAGGGCATTTTTTTCTTGATTTATCCATTCAACCGGTGCAATAATGATGCAAAATACTCTCTATTTATAATTCTTCCTTTCTGCAAGTAATCAATGTAGATGATTGTGCGTGCATCCCAAAAAACCGAGGCCATCACCTTGTCTGTAAATTTCACCACTTTTGCCTTCTTCGGAGCTAGTTCTCTTTTAAAATCCAACTGTTTTGACTGTTCTTTTGTTTCTGGAGCTTAGTAGTGTATCAATGTTTCATCCACAATTGCATATTGATGCAGAAACTCATCAGAATTGCAACGGAAAAGTGCCAAATTAGTTTCCGAATCGGTCATAAGATTGCATTTATTCTCCAAGGCCACAGTCAGATCTAGTTCCTGGTGCAAAATCGAGAACACTGTACCTTGTGATATGCATGTGGCCTCTACTATTTTGTGAACTTTGATTCGTTGATCACTCAAAACCATATCTTGGATTTTGTCAATAATTTCGGAGGAAGGCACTTCTACTAGATATCCAGAACAATGTTCATTTGTGATGTACGGCCATGTTTAAATTCATTTATTCGATTGTAAATTGTTGCAAATACGGGAGCAGATGTGCCATGAACTTCTTCCAACTCATCTTTTGTCTCTTTTAGTGTTAAGCCTTTTAAATAGGAAGTGTTTAATCACCGCACGAAACTCATTTTTTTCCATCTTTCTAAATAAGCACAAGATTGTTGATTCAATCATCTATGGCAATGAATATAGCTGAAACTTTAGCTGTCATCTAGTAAGAGGCGACGGTTACTAAAATACAAACTTTTTTTGATGCTACAAGTTAATTTCTTGAATGCTGCTCATAATGACAAACAGCCCAAAAAAGGAGAAAACTAGACAAATCGAATATGTTTTATAGATCAGAAGCCCATAAAACAGGGATCAAATTTTGGGTGCTAATGAAAATTACCACTTCTCAGTTTCAGAAACCTACAGGGAAAGTGGCAGACTAAACTGGGGGGGGGGGGCAGGAATGACAGCAAGAGTAGCAAAAGAAATGACAAATTCTGCATGAGAAAAAAGCATGGTGTACCAGAATAATTATTTTCCATTACTGCCATTGATGAAATACTTGCTTCACCATCAAATTTGTGCTTGTGGTACAGTTTGTCAAGAGTACTTAGGAATGTCAAAAGCTTTTGTTACTGACACATTTGCAGACAGAAGAATTTTGGTTCCAGTTTTCTGAGAAGAGAATTGCAGGCTTGCAGTAGAGATTTAAGAACTTGGTTTCATTTGTCTAATTTTTAAGATATAGTCTCAAATTAAGCAGAAAAAATAAAGCTGGAACAATGAGTAAACTAGTTAAAAGGACTATAATACCAACTTGGAACAAAATTAACAAGCTTAAAAACTATTTCAAGATCAATAAAAGGAGGAAGATAGTGGGACAGGATCATGTTAACTCATTTTGAGCAGTTGAGGCAAATTCAGGTTTAATTTTTCAGGAGAGCAGTAAAGGTGCCACCTTAATACTCCTAAAATAGCTCAAACTTGGTCTTCTTATTTTAGGTCTCAATGGGGCCTCGCTATCCCCAAGGGATGCATACACATCTACGAAGAAGCAGAGTTCATGCAAACCATTTGTTGCACTTGAAAAACACAAAGTACCTAGATAAAGCTGCACATACACCAGTAAGGTTACATTCAATGGATGTGCATATCGCAGCACAAGAGCCCAGCCTCATTGTAAAGTTAGTACTGTGAGACGTATGGTGTAGGATAATTCATTAATCATGCCAAAAGCATGTGCTGTGCAAAATAGTACAAAAAAGAGTGATCTATTTTCAAAATAACATTTTTTATGATTTAAAAACGGTTGTCTATCTTTCATACAGCTCAGAGATTTTGTAATTGCTCTAGAAAAGATGCTAATTGTATGTAAATTCAATGTAATATAATGAAACAACATGGCAGAGTTGATCATTTGGAAAAGGGCATATCCCTACTACCCACTATTTTTAAAAGTGCTTTTTCTTACAGTTGACAAATTAGAATGTTGACACATTGATGTACTCAAAAGAGAAACTTCTTAGCTGAATTTCTGCCAAGTGTGAGAATCTGAATTTTGTTCTTTCCTTTAGAGGAGGTCACATTGCAACAGCATGTCTTTTTTCCAGTGGATTACTGTGTGAGCACTGGCTCCATCTCTGTATTTAGTTCCTGTCAACAAGCACATATCAGCCATATTCCAGTGGATTATTTTTACATTATTAGGTTTAAAACATTGTAAATCCAAGAAGTTATTTTAGTGACATTTATATTCTGATAGTGCTCCTGAATGCAAGAGAAGAAAGAAAAGTGACGTTAACAGGAAGAATTGTAACCCATCACTAATACGGATGGTAGTCTGCAATCTATGGCAACAAATTCAAGGCAGTCTTACCTTAGCTGATGCCATGCCTCCAGCAACGATGATGCTCAATCTGTCTACCTTGGGCGTGTACGATGGCTCTGCAGCAAAATTTCCACTGTAACAAGCTTGCACGTAGAGCAGAGGTGTCCAGTTTGTCCCACTCTCCTCGGCAGACTTTCCAGAGCCCATTCAATGTATGTGCTCTTCTACTTCCAAGGGCTCTTTTCAATAACCCAAAAGCACAAAAATCTATTGGCAAGGCATCGGGAGATTTGACAGGGATGTCACTAAATGAGATAGAATGGATTCCCATTTCTCTCTCCATTTTCTCCAAAAACTGGTGGGTTGAAGCAGATGTATGGCACTATGCCTTATCTTGGTGCAGCCAGACCTTAATTGCATCTGCACTATAGAGAGCAGGGATTTCTGTGCAGATTATAGGGGTTAGGACTTAGTCTGATAATATGCCGAGTTGACTTTGACATTTTTTTTCATCTGGCAGATAGTTAATTTCCCATTGTAACTGTATCCCACTATGACCATAAAACCTCAGGGAAAACTTCCTTAACTTTCCTATACCATCTTTCATAATTTTTTTCTCCCCTGGATGGTAATAAATGTGTGACCACAAGCATCTGCTTGTCACCCACCAGGTAGCATTCATAAAACTTTCTTCAATTAGTGGCATGTTCTGAAATGCACTGGGGCAACAGCTTATGAAATCTACTTTTATACCACTTTTTTAGGTTTAATTCCAGTTGATAATGGTGCTCAAAACTGTCCTGGAGATTCCCAACTTCAATGCAATTGCTCTCTGCATCACCAGATTCGGGCCTGAGACAAGATTCATGACCTTTTGAACTACCTCTGGAGTACGGTTGGTGGCTGGTCATGGATTTGCATGTTTCTTGTCCTCTGGAATAAGGTTTCTTCTAGTCTTGCCTTTTTTATTTAGCAAATTTGAGATGCCTTTCTTGGAAATAATGAAACCATGAAACCATGCCTCTTACATTGTGTAATATTATATATTCATATCGGAATATGAATATTTTGCATATACCCCTCCAGAATGGTTCTATTTTCAGCCCCATTTTATGCAACAGGAGCAAATCCACATGTCCACACATTACTCAATACTCACTGATACTGCTGTAATTTGCTTACATCCAGAAGCTTGTTTTTTTTTGTACATCTAAAGTCGTTATCATAGAGCGCAGACAACCCTCCATAAAATCTGCTACACTTAAAGGTTTACCTCATACTAATCATGTTGGTAAATCTGTTGGAATTAGGAAAGCTGGACCAAGCTGCAGGTACAGTAGTACTATGGTTATTATTATTATTATTGTTGTTGTGAGTGGTGAGTTGCAATCACATACTTGGGTTGAAAAACTCCTATTGTTTACAGATGTTCCAAGGCTGTTTTAATAGATTAGCAGATGAAGATCAAGTGACTGTTTTAAGCCACATTAGTAGTTTTGATACTCAAGATACTCAAGACACACATCTGCAGAATATTACTGAGTGAATGCAATTTCAAGAGAAAGGAAGAGTCTAAAAGTTCCTGCTTAAAAACCTAAAACACATAAGTTTCATGTGCCACATTTACCTTAATAGTAAATGGATATCAGTGTGCAAACAAGTATACATTTATATGATGTGAGTGCTAAAGTAGTCTGATAACTATATTGATATTGGTTGATACAAGGGACACTGGATAAGTATTGAGACAGAATATTGCCCACCCTTGGGGAAAGCATTATTGCTGTGTCAAAATAGCTGACAGCAGGCAGAGCATAATTTCATCATTTATTTTCCCTCATTTTATGTTTGAAGTCTGGAAAGTAAGAATGTATTGCAAGTACAAATAGAGATCCAGAGAGAGCATTTTTGTGCAATGATCTTTTACAACTTCAAATATAGCTTAAATAAAACACAGTCACTTCAGTGAATTACTGTGTTCTGTTAGTTTGGAGAATTTGAGGGAACGGCATTCTCTTTAAGATGAAGAGAAGAGTGACTGCCAACAAACAATAGTGGCTGAGATAAACATCAATACTGTGGAAACAATGATTAGGAAAGATCCTAGACTAACCTAGAAGGACTTTGAGCTGGCACTAGCATTAGTGTGCTGAGTATTTCCACCATCCTTCATAAACAGCTTATGTAAAAACTAAATTATTTCAAGATGGGAGCCCCATATTTATCTGAAGCACAGAACTCCATAGAGTGGAATGGTGCCAAGAAATTCTGTGGAAAGTCTCACCATGTTTCAGTTATGTTATGGGCAACAAAACATGGATATATCAGTTTGACCCAGAAACAAAACATCAGTCCACCATTTGGGTGTTCCCAAATGACCTACCTGTCAATTCAAGAGAGGAAGTAGTGCCGGAAAAAATGGTTGCTTCGTTCTTATCTACAAGGATCATTTAGCAACAGTTGTGCTTAAAAATCAGAAAACTACTACCCCAAAATAGTGCACAGAAGTTTATCTTCTGAAAGTGTTTCAAAAAAAGTGTCGAAAGACAGAACTAACAGGCACTTGCTGCATCATGACAATGCATCAATTCACCCCACTAATGTAACAATGGAGTTTCTATAAGGAACTAGGCATAATTATTGACTCATCCACCCTATAGTCCTAATCTGGCACCATGCAATTTCTTCCTGTTACTAGGATGAACTGGCTTCAAGCTTGAAGTTGTTGCAGCATTCAAAAAGGAATTATCTGCAGTGCCGGAAACTGAATGGCATGGGTGCTTCCAGATGTAGTTCTAGAGGTGGAATGCTGCATACAGTGCCAGGGAGGATACTTTGAGAAACTGGGATAAACAAAACTTTTCTATATGAGTATTCATTATTTGCTGCCTCAATGCTTATCTAGTAAGCAATGAAGGTCCAAAATATAAAAGAGGAACATATGTTGGATCTTGGCACAATGCAAATACTGCAGAAACGTGCTTGAGCATAAAAGAGTTCATAGATTTGTTTAATGTAAAAGTGGTACATTATTCCAACAGTATTACTAAGCAGTACCTGCCTAATAATTTGAATGTGAAAGTTATGTGTGAGATGTATGTTAGAAAGTTTCCTAACATAAAGGGGAAGGTGAAATATAAGTTTTTCTTAAAATATTTTCAGGATAATTATAACATCATTTGGCAGACTCTGATTGGTATATGTTCTTATTAAGAAAAATATAATCAGAAAATGTGCAGTATACATCTAAATGATAATGCTAAACATGTTGCTACAGTAGAGTATATAGTGCTTAAAAAAGCAGTCAACAAGTACTGCGGCAGGAAAAAAATAAAAGAACAATCTTCAAAGAATGATCATATTGCAGGTATTGTGATTATATGCAGAACCTCCATTTGCTTCATATTTCTGTGCAAGAAGTTTTTTAATATAGACAACTGTGAGTATTTGTATTTGGCATCCATAATTTAAAAACAAACACTGCCAAATTTTGTACCATTCATAAAGGTGAGGTGCTTAAAGGATGGCCTGGAGTCTGCACGTTTCTCAACATTTATGTTAATGAGTCTGCCCCTGGAAGAGTTACTGAACTCCCACACTTTCTTGGATGGACATCCAGGGCAAAATACAAATCTCACAGTGGAACATTTCTTATTAGCTTTGGTATCAAGTAAGAGGTGTAAACAACTTTGTCAGTCTTTCTCCATTGGGGATATTTCTTTAATGACTGTGACAACAAATTTTCAGCTGTAAAACATAAGCTACATAAAGAAGATAGAGCATATATCCCAGAGCAGTATATTAGCTTCATTGAACAGTTTTCGAACAACATAAATTTGTTGTAAAGGAACAGAGTCCAAGTGATCAACAACCTCCCAGGATTGTCAGAAAATTTGCTTTGTTAAAACCCACTGGACTTTGTCCAGCTTTATGGATTTGTAATAACTTTATAGTACACCATCTTTTCAATTACTGTAGAAAAAACTGATAAAATAGATATTGGCCTCTAATTTTCACACTCTCTTTGGAACCCTTTATAAATAAAGGCTTAATTTTTGAGATCTTTAAACTCTCAGGGAACATACCTTCACAAAGTGACAAATTTATAATATGACAAAGTGGTTTAACCAGATGCATGGCACAATTTTTAAGAAGCATATTGGAAAATTCATCAAGACCAATAGACCTTTTAATAACAGCAAGTACTTCTGCTTCTGTTGTTGGTATAAAATATAAAGATTCCTGAATTTTATTATTTTGATTAATTTTATGGGGATTGCTATCTATATTTATCTTATTTTTGATATTACTGGCAATGGTTGAAAAAAATTGAATTCATGAGGTACCATTTTAGGGTTAGATACCAGCCTACCATTTATATTTACACTAATGTCCATATCGTTTCTTTTATTTTGTACAATTTCCTTTTTTATGATATTCCATATGGTTTTTGATTTATTTATAGAACTGTTTATCAGGTTACCATTATAATGTTTTTTGGCCATCTTGATTACACTGTTGTATATTTTTTTATAATTTGTGTAATACTGTTTAGTATCATTAGAGACATGATTTTGTTTAATTAGTCTGCTTAAGAAACGAAGCCTGTCGCTCGATACCCGAATACCCTTAGTTACCCACTTTGCTTTATTGCAATTTTTGTCTTTCAAGACTTTAACAGGCATGGCTATATTCAAATTGAAAGTAAGAATCTTATTAAACTCTTCGTAACAGGCATCCACATCACTTTGGCAACAATATACATCCCCCCAGTTTTCTTTAGAAAGTAATTAAAATGACCAACATTCTCCTCTCTGTAAATTCTACACTTTTTAAACTTTTTAAATGACATCTGACTATATTTATCTGGTATATTATTGGACAGTATTTTAATTTTTTGGCCATAGTGATCTGAGATGCTTGTCTTAAAGTTGTCAGTTTCAAATTTGAAATTATTAGTATTCAGGATACACTAATCTAGAGCACTCACAGACCCTTGAGCTACTCTGGTAGGTAAATTAATAACTGCTTCTAAGCCGTATGTGTGGAGTAAGTCTGTGATCTGACTTTTACCTCAACTTTCTGCCAAGAAATTTATATTTAGGTCCCCTACAATAATTACATTTTTTTTCCTCTATAAAAATTATTTAAAATAATATCTGACTTTCTAATAAACTGGGATTTCTATATACATAGACTACTATAACTTGAGAATTACATAATTCAACTATGCTTCCTTCAAAGTGTTTGTCACACATTCAATTATCAAAAGTTGACATCCTTTAATCAAGATATTTTTTTTTACAAAAATACAAGAACCTCCATTGTTTCTAGTTTTTCTGCAGTAATAGGTTTCCCTTATATAGCCCTGAAAATTTAATAATTCAATTTCGTTTTCTTTTAACCAATGTTCAGTAATTGTTATTATATCAATACCCAGTAATTTATCATTTAACAAGACTTCTAAGTTGGTGTGCTTATTTCTAATACTATGTACATTTTGATGGAAGATTGACAAGGAATTAGGCATACAATGTTTAATTGCTTGAACATCCACCACATTACCTGTCAGTTTTCCTTTAGTACTGATGAGATGACATTAACTAACAACTGTCCAAATTTGGCTGATCCTCTGCGGTTGAGATGTATGCCGTCTCTACCAAAGTCGTTCTTATACAGCCATGAATTACCATCTACAAGCAGACAATCTTTCGAGGAACAGAGCCACTCAAGATCTCTGTTTATTCTCATTATTCTGTTGCTGTTATAATCCTGCCTACGAAGTATGCAACTTATTATTTTTGGTCACCCTTGCTTGAGATTTAATGAAGTTCACCAAGCTAGTTGCTTCATCAAGAATTTCTCTGTCACTCACCCTATGTCTGATGTTATTGGTGCCCGCATGTATCAGTACCACATCCGGATGATCTTCTTTTAGATTCATATCTTCCATTTTCCTCTGCACTTCGTTCAATTTTATTCCTGGAAGGCAACACATTTCATAACCTCTTCCTTTGCAAGCTTCACCTGAGCATTTCAAAATGGAGTCACCCACAACTAACACATGCTTTTTATCTACACTGACGCTAGGAATACATTGTGTAGCATTTTGAATGTTGTTTTCATTTATTGCCTCATTTTCTTCATTTACCATTTCATTTTCCTGTAAGAACCTCAAACCTGTTTTTGCTTGGAAAATCTACTTGACATTCCTGAATTTCACATCTCCGCAGCCCTTGTTCACTTTGTTAAGCTTATTTTTCAGATCTACATTTTCCGATTTTAACTGACTAATTTCTGTTTGCACATTAAGAAGGTCCCTCGTGAGCAAATTGATCACCATGTGAAGCGACGCTATTGTTTCCACTCCCGCGTCATATCCACTGTTTGATCAACTGATTTGTGAACTACATTTTCAAAGTATTCCTTTTCGATCACGCCGTCTTTATTTCCACTTCCTACTTGATCCATCTCAGTCGCGATGAGCACTTCTGTTTCAACATTTTCACTTTTTTTCTCATTATTAACTTCAAAAAGTTGTTTACCAGAACGTCACTACCACAACCATCACCATCTTGTATTGTGTATAATCAATTAGATTTACAATAAGATTAAAGAACATAAGCATTATTATGTGATAATATAAAAATGTAATAAAAAATGCTATTGATATTTAATTATTTTTTGACTTTCTGTCACATGTTTATGGTAGATGCTAGTTTTAAGGTCAAAATGTAATTTAGAGCATATAAATGTGACAGGGATATAAAATGTGTGTATAAGTTTTAAGAAACTTCTATTTGCTTGGAAAAGGACACGCCTCCAAAAATATTTGTTTGCACTTCATGGAAAAATTCTGAAAATCATTACTATGTGAACCAACAGCTCTTTTCCTTTTACAGACAATACTAAAATGCAATGTTTCAAAGTTTTGCTCATTTTCTATTAATTCGTTTTTTTTTGTATCATGTAAAATTTAATGTTATGGATATTGTGCCCTTGTCCAATTGACTGATTCAGTTATATCAATAAACCTTTTAATAACCTTTATGGGTTCTTATTTAACAGAAAATACAATGTTCCCTAGCCCTTCATTTCCAGAGGTTTGAACATAGGACAACTACAAAAAACTAATTTTGAAATTAAAAAAAAAGTTATACAGAATTGTTTTGTAAAAATTCCAAACAATCTCAAACGGTAAAATAAAAAAAAGATAAATCAATGTTATTTGATCTAGGTCTCAAAGGATTATGGACTCGGTAGTTATTTGAGCATCATTTCATTTTTTCCTTCCGTCACTGTCTAGTATGATATACCTGAATAAAGGTGCTAGGAAAAAAAATTAAAATATTTAAAAACAACTACTGACTGAAAGACACCCAATGAAGGACAAAAGATTACTATAAATTGATGACTATAAAAGATAACCAGATAAAAAAAGACATGATAAAAGATGAAGCTGTTGATGTAAAAATATTTTCTTTATATTTTGACTTTGTTTGGTCTTTAAGTGTATTTTACCAGTTCTCACTGCCTCTTTGTAATGTGATCTAGTTCAATTTTACACTGTCATTTCACTCTGCTTTTCACTATCATGCCACTCACTGTGAACTTGTTCAGTTTCCCCATCACTTCACTTTCTTCTACAACATCGCCACCTGATGATGACAGCCTCCTCTTCTGGAGGTTCAGTTGTTGGTGAATTGAACACCAAGACTTTTCCAAATTCCTGCAATAGCAAAACTCAGTATGTGTCACAGTAGTTGTCATGACTTGCTTGGAGGATGCATAAATGTTACAAAGAAGCACACTCACTTAATGAATGAGTGACTCATTAACTTACTAGCTGGATAATGCGAGAACAGTTGCTTATATAGCAGATGACATTCACTCATTCTGGAATTGTTTTGGTGATGGAGGGGGAAGAAACCTGGAGAAGATTCTAGTTATCTCTGGGGATAGTGGTGTTTGCACTGGCAAGAGCACTACTTATCTTTGTTTCTCTCTTATTGGTGCAACATGGATGTTTCTGTGGAGATATCAACTCCTTATGGAGGTGGGATGGGGAAGAAATCTGCTGAAAATTCTAGACATCTCTCGATAACATATTTGCGCTGGGCAAAAGCATGGCTTATCTGTGTTTTATTTCTTACCGGACCAGCCAGTTGGCACTAACCAATTGATAGCTGTGAATAAAACTGCATCATCAGCTCTGCAATTTGCATCAGAGAAATCACAGTGAATTATCATTTACCTCAGGATTGACACAATGCTTGATGGGAACCTAGGATGTTGCATTGCTGTAATTTGTGTAATTCATTCTCATAAAATAGATTAGTTTCCTGAGTATTAATCTTGAGAGTATTCTATATTAAATATTTATACAAACCAAATTTTTGTTAGCAGTTTTGTTTAGAGGTTCCAGATCTCAACTTTATTTAGTACTTGGAAAATAAATCTTCATTTTCATGAATGGAGAAATCTAGTTGAACTATGATCTGTAGTATGAAATATGCCTGAACGCACATAATATTACATTTTCAGTCTTGTAGACATCAAGCAGTACTGTCCAATGTACTGTCCAGTACTTCATGCCTGCTACTTACTTGTGCCATATAGATGAATATGTTTAACATTTTAAGAGATTTGAGCCTCACTCAAGTTTTTACAGCCTGTGAAACTCCACTATGTAAAGTGCTTATGTGATGAAAAAGATGTGGGATTCAAGCATTCATTTTGCATCACCATCCTAGGCACAGAAAGGAAAATAAACTGCATAATTTTCTTGACAGAAAGTATGCCTGTGTTATACTGTTATACAAGCAAATACTTCTTTATTCTGTTGTTAGAATATAATACAGAACAAGTGAAATTTTCTCAAGTTGCTGTTGAGTTCCTTGGATTAAAAAGGATTAGTCCACATGAAAATACTATCTAATTTAAAGGGAACATCATGAGACTATTGGAGACTTAAGGAGACTATTGTACAGATATTTTGTTTTAGTGGGTGCGTCTGTTTATCTTAAACTTCGTGGTATGCTGTGCAAATGACTAAGAAGTAATAATTTGTATTAATATGAATGAAAATAAAACTGGTGCTAAATGCACCATAATCTTATTTATGAAGACAAAGCATGGATATACATATTCACGTACGTTCTTTTTTCTTGCAAAATATACATTTTGATTTATTGTTGAAACAAAAGTTGAGCACAAGGATGGGAGTTTTGTTGCCATATTGTGTTACATTCTGCATGCATATCCAATTTTCAATGTATCACATAAATTAGATTGATATTCCATTCTATGTTGTATTATGGAAGTTACAGAATGTTGAAAATTGTAATTTGAAAAACCCTACCTGTAGAATATAACTAAAAGTTGAATATATATGGGGGAGATATAATGGAAGATATATGAGGGAAGGAATATAACTAGAATTGTTTGTTATGGCTATATCTATTAAATATAAAAAGTAGAGCATTCAGAATTTGTGTGTTTTCAGTGCAGTGAAGAACATTTTTTTCCTTATTTCCCAATTTGCTATGTTGAAAAAAATAAAATGATTTTGCAACCCATCCTTTCCTTTTTTTTCTGTTATTGCTGTGGTAATAAGTTATCATTGCTTTTGTTTGGATTAAGATAATTGAATGGTGGTGTTTCATTAAGAGACAAGTGCATATAAATGCTGTTCCATCCATCAATGTGCCATTAGATTAATTTGTCAAAAATAAAGCCGGTTAAACTCTAGGAATGCCTTGGGTGGAATGGTTAGGTTATATTAACCTATATGTAAATAAATTTGTTTGAAAGATAAATATTGACTCAGTGTTCACAAATGCTACTGAATAAGACAAGATTTTGCAGGCATGACATTGTATAGTCATCTTCATATTATATGCACATAACACTTCGGCCCTGGAAATCAATAAAGCAGAATAAATCTCCCTGTTACCTCCTCCCTAACAGATGTTTATTCTCCTAAATGTTTGTTACAAACTTGTTTAAATTTGAAATAAATATTAAAGTGCAAAATATAGCTTCCTTTATAAAATGCATATGTAGCAATTGTCATTTGCTCAATCTTACTAAAGTTTTATACATATTTATATATACATATTTATGGTTACTGAGCTGTAGAAACAGTAAAGTTAAATAAAATATTTTCTGTTTTTAAACCTGTTGGAAACTGTATGCATTTATATTATTCAACAGTTTTGGATCATTCGGTAAATAAATTTTATTGCTAATCAAATACTGCATATTTCCAAGGCTTTTCTGGCATTTGTGTGGCTGGTTTTATTAGTGTAATAGAGATATTTACTTTTTTTGTCTTTAGGTGTTTCACATGAATGGCAGTATAACCTTGGAAATTGTTTTCATTTCCAGAACTCCAAAGCTTCTTTTTTATCATAGTATTTATATTGATATAAAGGACCATATTTTTAATAATTCGTAAAACACATTATAAAGTTATTTTAAGAAAAGATATTTCTCAAGAATAGTGCAGTTAATTACTACACCAATTCACACATTTTCATCTTATTTAACAGTTTTTTAAAAATAATGATCTTGCTTTATACCTTTGGAGTGGTATCAGTATAGGTTTTGTTTATATCACATTTCAAGTAGCATAAATAAAATTAGTAAGGGATCTTTGCTATCTTTTGTATTTCTGCAAAGAAATAGGAAGGAAGAGCTTGCTCCCCCCATTTCCAAATCAATTTTAAACATTTAATTTTCCATATTGAGTAACCAACTGCAATTGCTATCTCCATGTAAGCTGTTATTTTATTTACATTCATGAGTTTGCTAATAACCACCTGTAGGTTCAAGTAGATATATTGGCTTTACTGCCATGAGCTGGAACCAAGCTGGGTATTTGTTAGTTGTAATAGATGTAATAAAATCAATTTCTGGTCTGTTTATGAACTGTAAGTAAATGCTGCTAACACAAATCTACTATTGACACTCAGTTTTATCATGTACATATGCTTCCTTTTTACAATCATGTTTAGGAAAACAGCAGCTTTGCACCTATCAGTAAGAAAATAATTAATTATATTTGTATTTTTATGTATAATAATTTTATAGAAATTTGTTGCAGTACTTCTCAGGTTTAATAAGCTTCTCAGGTTTAATAAGCTATTGACATAAAATTCCAGGTCAGTTACTTTGCATTTGAAAATAAGTAATTGAGTCATTGCTGAACATTGTTGTTGGTTGTGATCCCTAAATATTTTTCCCAACTGTTTTTACCCTAAGTAAGCCTTTACTTAACGTTTGTTTTTCCATTGAATGCTAGGACCTATGCTTTTCCCACTCCTTTCTTCATTTTTACTTTGCATTGACAGCCTTATTGTATGGGAGCTTTGTAATGGCTTCTGGTTATTCTCTTTAGCTTACAATTTATGGGTATCTGAAAAATCAGTGTGGTGGTTCGTGAAGACAGTTTAAACTCTATTGTGCCACTCCTTATGTAACATGTTGTCACTGTAGTTCAGGTAAAATGTTCTTTCAGGTGATCTTTGATGTTGTACTATATATCTCCTTCATGCTTAGCTTTCCATAATGTATGTGATAAAGTATTTTACAGTTATACAAAGGTCTGCAGGCAGAGAATGTTTTGCAACATTGATGTTCCTGCATATCTGCAATAGGTATAGAAGTGAGAGATTATACATCTAGGGTTTTTGATTTATCATCTTATTGGGTAGAACGTTATGGTATATTGAATGGCATATCTAAAAGAGGCAACAGGATGTATTTACTGAGAATGTTCCTTTATACAGTGTTTCTTTTTTGTATTCATATTATTTCTGAGAGACGATAGGCATAAATGCATGACTTGCTTTCGCCCACTTGAAATCCTAGTGGCATTATTGACCACCAGTTAAGTAACAATGCAGTAAAACAAAGTGAGACAAAAGTGCCAATATTGAGGTTGCTGATACATGTCAATTGAATCATCTATTTGAAATATGGTCTATTGTTATGAGGTAGAAAAATGTGATTTTAGTTATTTCTCAATTTACCATAATATATAGCCGAGTTTAGTTCTGGGTTGTACAGTCCAGATGGCTATACAGAAACATAAACATTTTAGATATGTTTTCCATTCTATTAATGCAGATATACATTAATCAGTAGAATTAAATACTCTTTATATTGTCCTCAATGTTGCTAATCATTTTAAAGATCTGTCGAGTGTAATTTGATGATAATAAAAAATGAGTAAGTAAAATAGGGCCTCTACTACAATCTCCAGATAAACTATTAGATAACCACTCTGCACTTTGGCTAATTGAGAAATATTTTCTCTGGAATTACCTAATAAATTAGCATCTGGAAGATGTGTTATTTCTATGTTGGCTATAGAGTTCATACCAAATATAGTAATTTTGGGCTTGCAACAGAGATATATCACCCATTTGTATCCTTCTGTTTTTCCATATTAAATATGAGCAGCACTCTTTTGAATGCATTATTGAAGATAAATTAAAACACTCCAGTTACAAGTTTAAGGAAATAAATGTGTGTTCATTAAAACATAAAGAACGTAAATTCAGAACTCCAGACACCAAAACAACATACGAATACCAGCATTTTCTTAGTCTATAAATCCAGTCAAGGAGGTCTTGCATATCATGAGAAAAAAGGCTAAAATTAATTTTCAGCTGTACATATATTGTGTTGTAAAAGTGCAATGAAGCATACTATACAGCAATAAAAAGGAAAATGAAAGAAGAAGAAAGCTGCATAATGAATAGTTTCAATAGTGAATGAATAGTTTAATTTCAAGTCGCTGAATCTTCCAATTTTCATACAATTATGAGTATGATAATTCTGAATGACAAAATAAATAGTAGGCATTATGACATTTTATGCACTTAGCATGAAATTTAGGACAAAATTGACTAGTATAAAAAAGATAAATATATCAATAATTGTACCCCAAACATCCAGTTATTTTAAGCACAAGAACACTGATTTTAATTATACAACTAAGCCTGATACTGATCTTGATACTGCTTTCTGCTGCCTAAGAATGTTTATGAATGTTTTTTTACAATTTGAATACAAAGTTCAACGCTTATATTCTTTGCATTGAGTAACATGTCAATCATTTTGAACTGCTGTAATTCAAGTAGTATATTACATTATTTCTTTGAATATTCTTTAATTGTGTCATGTTTTTCTACACTGATCTGATGCAAATAGTAATGACCTTTCCAAATTTGGTCATATATATTAGTATTTTTATTTTCTCTACATGCACTATGTACATAGTGTATAGAGAATTCTGATACTGAGATTTAACCAGAAATGCATGTTTTAGGGTCCCATGTATCCAAAAAGAGTAATTTGTTTTAGAAAAGGTGCATTTGTGTGTGTGTGTGTGTGTGTCTGTGAACATGGTAACTCCAAAACAAAGTAGGTAAAATACCAAACATGGTTTGAAAAATCAATTGCAATAATTGTAATAATTTATATAATATATCATAAATATTTATATAATACAGATTGAGTCTAACAGATTCTTGGTATTTGAGTCAAGAATTTTGAGCAAAATCCTCTCCTCAAACTATTCTTTACATGAAAAATAATTTGAACATTTTTATTTTCTCAAAAATGGCTCTAAACGATTTTGTTTAAAATAATGTATATTAAAGATATTTACATGACAAATAAAATGTGTACCTTGAATTTTCTGGGAAGAACCTCTCAAAGACCTCTTTATTTTGGGTGAATTTTGCTGAATTTTGTGTAACTGGTAAACCGTAAAGGATAGACAAAACTTACTGCAGGAAAAGAAATGTAGATCTCGTTAAAACATACAATTTATGTCATATGCATTTTTTGTGGAGTTGACCATTTTTTACATATTTCTTGTTATTGGTTTCAATTTTGAAATACTTTTTAACTTCTCATACAGGAATTTGTCAACTCCTGGCAATGCAAAGAAACAGATTTTATCCACATGGCAACATTTGACTATCAATTTAGCCTATTTTTAGCCTATCAGTTTTTTACTTTCTCTACACATACTATGTACATAGTGTATAGAGGAAGTATTGTATTCCATCCAAAAATTTGGTACCGAGATTTCACTGGAAGTACATGTTTTAGGACCCCCTGAAACCAATAAAAGCATTTTTAGAAAAAGGTTGTGTGTGTGTGTCTGGCTGGCTGGCTGGCTGGCTGGCTGTCTGTCTGTCTGTCTGCCTGCATGTGTGTGTTCGGTCAGCATAGCTCAAAAATGAAAAGACTGTTAAATACCAAACTCAGTATTTTGGCATCTTCCAAGGATGTGACACAAGGATTTTAAGAAAATCCCCCCACCTCAAATTGCCCTTTACATGCAAACAGTTTTGAAAATTTTGATTTTCTCAAAAATAGTTGTAATGATTTTAATTAAAATACCAAATATTAAAGCCATTTCCATCACAAATAAAATCTATATCTTGGATTTTCTGGGAATAGCTTCTGAAGGCCTGTTCATTCTGGATGAGTTTTGCATAACTAGTAAGTTGTAAGATATAGACAAAACCTTACCACACAAAAAATGTAGATCTCATTAAAACACACAATTTATGTTATATACAGTTTTTTCATGGAGATGACCGTTTTTGAGATATTTCTTGTTATTGATTTGTTTTAAAGTACTTATACTTTTCTCATACAGGAACTTGTCAACTCCTTGACCATGCAAAGAAACAGATTTCTATCCCATAGTAACCACAGTTTAAAACATTTGACTCGGTTCAGCATAGTGTATTCCCTTATTTCCCTTATGCTTATAAGGAAGTAAGAAATAAAACCATTCCTGCTAACGTTTACTCGATTAGGATGAAATAGAAGAATAAGCTTATAAAAAATAATTTCTTTGAGATGTAGAGAAAGTCATGTGAATGGCACACATCAGATGTTTTCATCACAGTATTTACTTTTGTGAAAGTGTGTGTATTTACCTCAAGAAAGACACAGATTTTATGATCTTGTATGTGTGTAAATTTAGCATTGAAAAACATCGAGAGATTTATGGTATTATTTTGTGTAGTTATTTCTTCATTCTGTTCAGTAAGTAGTGATCTTTTTATATATCTAATGGAGAAATTACATATTTATTTGTATTCTTTTAGCTTGCCTATAATTATCTCTGGGTATGTAAATATTGGTATTAACCTTTCTAATAATCGAACAGGAATTTTTAAATCTCCTCAAATCTTTGTGCTACATTTGTTTAAAGAAAAATCCTACAGGTGTCACCCATGTTTGGACAATGTTATTACTAATTTTCCTAGATGGCTTAAAAATTTTTACCCCCCTCCCCCATCATAATGCTCTCTTAATTCAAATATTTAAATGTGATCCCTACTATAGGGTGAGCATTAGAGCTGATGTTGCATTCTTTTAATGAATCAAATTTGAGCAATTTTAAGGTGATATTTTTATTTTCAAATTTATTCAAGTAATTATTTCAAAATTTTCTTCTCTCATTTCTTAGAAATATTTTAATATGCAAAGACTTTGTCAGCAACACACTGAATTAAAATCTACAGTATGTTTACCTTAGTATAATGCTGACTTAATAGTACATCGAGAAAATATGTCATCCTCTGTGGTCTAGGGGTAACCTCTTGTATACCAAGGTTGCGGGTTCAAACCTGGCAGATGGGCAATGGATTTTTCTGGGCATAAAAATCCTTAGCTGGCTTCCCTCAGAAGGGATGTAAAGCTGTTGGTTCCATGCCGTAGATTTATGGCACACAAAAGAACCTCAAACCTGAAAAAAAGGCCTCTGAGCAAAATTAAGAGGTCATTCATGCCCAGTAGAGAATGGTATGAAGAGAGTTGCCCCAGTTAATGTCCATAAATAAAACTCTATTTAATTTATAAAGAAATTTAGAAGTGGCTTTCTTATATCTAATGGTGTGATGGATTCAATATTGACAACATGTTGAATATCTGAAAGCTAAGAAAGAACATAAATTTCAATTAAATAGTTCAAAGTTTTTTTATATTGAATGTTTTCCAACAATTTTTAAAAATAAATGTAAATGGTGTGTTATCAACAGGGCAAACAATTCTAAAATTAAAAAACAGTTCTTAATTTCGGGCTTCAGTAGAGATAACACATGCATGTATAGTGCAAAAAAAGGTAACAAAATTCAACTTGGTACATCAGTTTTACTTTCTCTGCACATACTATGTACATGGTGTTGAGAGAAGGTATTGTATTGCACCCAAAAATTTGATACCAAGATTTCACCGGAAATAAATATTTTGGGGGACCTGAATCCAAAAAAAAGCATATTTGGAAAAAAGTCTGTGTGTATTTGTGGGTGCAGTCATGTGTGCATGCGTCAATGGACTGTTAAATACCAATTGTATTTAAGTTTGGTATCTTCTAAGGATGTGACATGAAGATTTTCAAGAAAGGCTCCCCACCCCAACTACCCTGTACATGGAAAAATTTTCAAAAATGGTCCTAACGATTTGGATTAAAATCTCTTATATTTAAGATATTTAAAATGTATATCTTGAATTTTCTGGGAATAGCCTGTAACAGCCTCTTTATTCTTGATCATGTTTATTGAATTTTGCATTACTGGTAAACCGTAAGAGATAAGACAAAAACTTGCCATACAAAAAATGTAAATCAGGATAAAACACACCATTTATGTCATATACATTTTTTTTCGTGGAATTGGCTGTTTTTGAGATATTCTTATTGATTTCAGTTTTAAAATACTTCAATTTTTCTTATACAGGAACTTGACAACTCCTGGTCATACAAAGAAATGGATTTCAATTCCATAGCAACCACATTTTAAAACATTTGACTGTCGGTTTAGCCTAATGTTTCCCTTATTTCCCTTCTACTTATAGAGGAACTAAGTAATGAGACCGTTTGTACTAATGTTTTAGCATTAAATAGAAGAAAAGGCTTATTAACAATAATTTGTTACAGAGATGGAGAGAAAGCTATGTGAATGGAGCACATCAGATTTTTTGCTGTCTCTTCTCAGGAAATGGGTTATATAAACAATAGCATGAATCACCCTAATTGAAAGTTATTTTGTTAATGTTAATCTTGTCAAACCTTAATTGTTCCAACCTTTAACAGAATACATTAAGAACTGCTTGAGTAATGAAACTTTTCCTGAGATTTTAACACAGCTAGAACAGTTCCAATACACAAAAAGGGGAAACCCTACTGCTGTTAATAATTTTAGGCCTGGTTGAATTGTTCTCATTTTTTCGAAGATTATTAAGTTTATTATGAACATCCAGATTATGTTTTATATAGGTCAAAATTCCGTTTTAAATTTCTGGTAATCTTAAATGGATTTGAAAATCATAAAACCACTATACCTATATTATGTAACCTGTCATTATTCATTTGATTGTATAGCTCACAGCATGTTGATTTATAAGTATGATTTTATAGTGGGATAACTGATGTTGAATTGTGTCTGTTTAAAATACTGTTTGTTCAATGAAGTCTATAGCCGTTTTTTTTAATTTATTTTATTTTATGTTGCTTTAACTTCTAGGTCATATCATGGCGGATCTGTTCAATAGGATATTTTGTTGACAATATGTGATGGACATACTCTTTCAGGACTTTCCCTGTTCTATATCACTTTCGCTTTGTGCCAAGCTGATGCCCTTAGGGTGCCATTTAAATATCTATGGATAGATGGCAGAATAGATGCTATTGTTATCTATTTTAAGTTTTACTATTGTTTTAGACTGAAGGTGGAACTTTGGGTCATGTTAAATCCAGCATTTACTATGGCGTTTGAGGGAAACCACAAAAAAACTCCAGCAAGGTTGGTCCACAGGATTTGAACTTGAAACCTCCTGAATGCAGGTCATAGATATTATATCCCACTTGGTTGTTTTTTTTTCTGATGCCACCCATTTGAAAGCAGTGTTCCATAGGGCTTTGTTGTGGATCCCTGTTTATTTTTCAGTCATTAATGATCTGCCAAGTAACATTTGCACTGAATGTGCCCTTTTGGCAATGATGTAGGTTTACATTGCTCTGAAAATGATTTGTCATTGTTTAATAATCTAATGATTATGTAATGCCATCATGTGGTTTCAGACAAGGGCTTTAACTCAATTGTAATACAACCCAGAAGATTCTTTTTTCATTAAAAGATGCTATGAATCAGTTGCAAACAAATGTTAAACTTGACAAAGTTGGATCCTAAAATGTCTTGGAATGATCATATCAAATATTTGTTACATCATTTGAGATCATTATGCTACTTAGAATAGACATTCCAGAGTTTTAGAATATCAGTAAGGAATACCCATCCTCCCCTCCAATTTTGAAGGCAAAAGTGGTACTGTAAATGTCAACTTAGAAAAAAAAATCTATATTTGTATCAATTAAACGTGTATTGGTACTCTGTTAAAACTTCAACACAAGGTCCAGGGTGATTTTGGGCTGAAATATATACATTGAAAACAATATTCTACACTACATTTATTTATTAATTTTGAAAATAGTTATCTGTAATATACAATTAGGCATTGCATATTCCAGTATATTTAAACCTTTGTTTTACATAAAATATATTAGAATGTTTATTAATGGTGAAATGGGGACTCAAGCAGTGGTGGATAGACATTGTTGTAGTACAACCACCAACCATCCAAGTCAAAAAATTAATTTAATGCTATATCTATTGAATTGTTCAAGTAATTAACTCAGAGCACATGACAGTTTACCAAGATCTAAAGCCATGTTAATGGAGAAGTCTGATGGATAACTCACTTTATAAAGTGAAAGAATTGTATGAGTGTAGGAACCATACAACTATAATGTAAGTTTAATATTTTATTGTACATTGATTACACCAGTACTTACATTTTGTAAGTTTACCGTTGTGTGCATATAGCAAAATTCAAGGTTGTCCTCATTCCACTAAAGTTAAAACACCGGAAGTTAAACTGAATTTTTCAGTTTACCTATCCAATAAACTGCTTTATTGAATTTTCCCATAAATTAAGCAGTCAGTAGTTCAGCTACAGATCAAGTATTTTTGCAGTATTTTGTCACATTTGCCCATAAAGGGGGAAATAAAGGAACAACTTTTTCAAAGTGGGAGATCTGCTACATTGGTTTCCACCATCATGTATTTAAATTGCATACTCTTCATAGCATCCAAATCAAAACAAATTTATTCGCCAAAGGATTTCATTACAGAAATGCCTGAGTAATACCCATCCACAAAAGGTATGCATTTACTCAAAATATGGTATCAAGATGATAGAAAATTAATATTAATCAGGCCAATAATGTGCTATTCGGGGGGAGTGATTAATGAAAATTGGAAGAAGGGAATGATTGTGTTCATATTCAAAGATAAAGGAGATGTTAATAAAGCAGGATTATAGGAGGATTAGCCTACTATTAGTGTAAGAAAAAGTTTTTACAGGAGTGTTGACAGAGGTTACACAAATGGTCAGAGATGGAAAATAGGTTGTCATTTCAAGCAGAATATAGGAAAGGGAAGTGGTTGTTAACCGTTTTATAATAACATGGGTATAATATTTGAGCAACAAAAGGGGTAGATTGTTTTTGCTGATCTGGAGAAAGGTTTTGATGCAATCAATAGGGAGAAACTATGAACAAATTAGTGGGAAAAGAGGTAATAAGTTTATAGAGAGTAATTCAGAAATTTTATGAAGAAAATGAGTTTTTGTATCAAACCCAAGCAGAATAGGATACAGGGGTGTAAACTAAACCCTACTCCATTTCATTGATGATATTCTAAAATAAATTAAAAAAAAAAAATACATTGTCGTTTAACCATGGGTATTCCAAGTCTTCTCTTTGCAGATGATTTAATAGCAGATGTTATATAAGAGTACTATTAAGTGCCATCAAAGAAATAAGTAGATATTGTAATAAATGGGGTTTAAAAGTTAATAAGAACAACTCTGAAGTTATGGTTCTCAAAAATGGAAACATGCTAAGAAAGGAGGAGTAATTGTAGTAGTCAGTCAATAAATTTGTGTATTTTGGGGGTGAGGTTAATTGTAAATGGACAATGGGGAGACCAAATAAAAAATGTTTTAGCTAAAGGCATAGTGGCTATTGGACATATAAGAGCATGGTACACCAAAATACCAAATTTTAAGTGTTGTGGTTGGAAAGGATATATAATGCATGTGGGAATGAGAATGATGTGTGAAACTCACTACATGGAGTGGGGGTTGGAGGAAGGATGGAAGAATTTTGATAAGATTCATAGAGAACTCTGCAAATTAATATTGTGTTTGCTAAGAGCTTCACTGAATATAGGAGCAATACTTGAGTTGGGTAGAACAGGAAGTGAGGAAAAGTGATTGAAAGAGGATTAAAATATTTATATAGAGTGGATATGTTAGTGGAAAGATTGTCAAGGAATGTTTATTAATTCAAGAAAGAGCTGGCTGGGGATTCAATTGGTATGCAAATATTAGAGAAAATTCTGGAAGAAATAGGAATGGGGAATGTTTATAATGGGAATCTGGGCATGAGAAAGGGTTTTTGGAGAAAAGTGAAAAAACATATTGAGGATATTGAAAAACAAGATTTGTTTAGTAGCTTAAGAAACAAACATTCACTGGAACTATAGAGGAACGAGTAGGAAATGAGTGGAAGAGAGGATGGTTATTTTGTACTGGTTAAACCTTGTACAACAATAACCAGCGTGTTAGTGTATATAAGACCCAAAGAAACGAGGAACTCCCAAGGATAGAAATTTGGAGAATGTGTTTAATGAAAAAGGAAACAGGGAAGATCTATTGTATGAAATATGACAAATGTTTGCATTGTGATTAACGATGATAAATTTCATTCATTTCATTCATTTCTTAAAGATAGTAAATCACCCATAAAAATAAATTTTCTAGAGCTTAAGGCTTACAACTTGATTATAACATATGCAACATTTGTTTTTCACTGATCATATTTGCTAGATTGACAACAAATGACGCTCAATATATTGAGTAGCTAATATAGGAGGATATTCTTCCAATATGCGAAAATGCCCAAGTATTATGCATTTTCAATCCAACATTCAGATAAATGACAAACTGTTGGTTAATTTTATACTTTGCATTTATCTGTAATACAAACCCTTAGTATGTTCAAAGCATTTTGCATCAAACATCTTTCTTTAGTATTTATAAATGCAAGGTTTAATGAAAAACTGAAAAATTAAAGCTACATTGAAAGAACTGCAGATGAGAAGTAAAAGCTCTTTATTAGAAAAGTAAAAGTATCCAACATTCTAAATTTAAATGTAGTACTGCTATTTATATGAGAACAAATATTGTTGCTAAGAAGCTTCTTTTCAAAGTAAATCTTGTATATTTTTATAGTTTTAACTCTTAAAACATTGCTAAGATGTAGGTGATGTGTATTACAACTATAAAAGTGTAATTCTGAATTCCTCAAAACGTTTATTAATAATAATGTATCTTTTCTTTATGAAAATTACTTCTGAATGAGTGAAAAAAAAATGGATTCAGTGAGAGATAAATGTGGAATTGTCTTATAAGGTAAGGGACTAGCGAAGGAGGTTCCTTCTACATCTAGGGAGCAAAGTCAAATTACACCTTCCATTAGCAAGAAACAATATCACTAAATTTTGCACTGGTATTGTTTCTATCTGCTGGCCATGGACCATGTATGGAGTTTTATTAATTATTCTTGTTAGATTGGAATCCATGAAAATCCACGGCGAGAGTACTGGCTAGGTATTTTTGGACAATTGTAAGACCCACACATAGGGTGTATTTTGGGGGATAAAACAACCTTCAGATAAAACTTATAAATTTTTGTAAAGATATATAGTTTTACCCTATATTCATCCTAAAAGAATATCCCCAAACTATCAGTGGCCTATAAATTTAGTTAAGAACAGTGATCATCTGGGAAGAACAAGAAAAACAACACTTATTTGGGAAATGACCTTGAATATTTACAAAAGCATCTTATCGGTTATTCAATTACTGCTCTGTATTACTAAACAATTGGTCATAAAGCCAAATTCTCCTTCAGCATTGTTACGGTTTTGCCTGTAGAAGCACATGCCAAATAACAAACTCATTTGTACCACTAACAAGTATCGTAGTTTGTGTCATATGTTCAAACCAGCGTAAAAATTTCAATCTATGTTTTATATCTGTTGTATAAGATGACCCCGATTTTGGATGCTTTTTTATGCTTCAATTATTATCTTATCTACTAAAATATATGGTATTTTGGGAAATGTTCATGTGCTGAATACTTGCAAGAATACTTTGTGGATTATGTGTGTCTTCAATATCGTTCAAAAAGTAGGTAAAAAGTTTTGCAATCAGTGCTGTTTATTGTATATTATTGTTTCCTCTGTCAAAATTGCATTTATGGGCTACTAATCAGAAACTACACTCCTGCTGAGCTATGATGTTTGAAGGTATATTATCTATGTAGTATTAAACTTTGCGTTTGAAATATTAAAAATGCAGCTTGCTTTTAATTCACAAATGTGCTGTGAAACAATGCCATGACTTAATTCATTTTTGTGTGCTCAGAATACAAGGTGGGGATGAGAAGCTTTTCTTTCAACATGGCTAGTTGCAATTTGTGTGTATTCCAAGGAGTATCAACATCCATTTTGAATAATTTTGTTTTGCTCCATTCAGAACATGATTGTCATGAAAAATTCTTGTAATGATACTACAGATGTTATTTTACCATTGTTGCTATAACTCTTATTAATCTTTATTGAATGCTGAGTATATTATTTTGTTTCAACACTGCTATTGTCATAAAACAGGTTCAGTAGCGTGCACTAACATTTTTACATCTTCACCTTTATATCTTAGGAGAGGTTGCTTCCCCCTCATGCTAAAACATAAGACATGCAAGCAATTCATTTGGGAATGCAACAAGATATGCCCACAGAGAAAAGTGACTCGACACAATATATATTTAGACAAATTCTAACTTAACTAGGACAAAGTTTCTGAAGGTAACACAAGAGTATTGACTATTTTGAACAGTAGCTGAAACTTCCCAAACAGGAAGATCAATTAATGTCACAGTCTACTTACAACCCTGCTTACCAGTCCATTTCCATTCATTAGAATTTCATCAATTAGCAGTTTCAAATTATATAATTTTTCTCTGATTGTAATGATGTCCCTGAATGTTGTGAGCATGTTGCCAGAATTTATAACACGGATAATATAAGACCATGTGAAGTGAGACTCCATCAATTAAGAATTATCTTATTTAAGCAACACATAGTAACTACTAATTATGGTTTCTTGGGCTAACAGCCAGGTAAGATTTGGGTTACTGCCCATAAAACTTCAGATCTTTGAGTAACACTACTGTTTTACCCTTGTTGCTGAGCTTTCAAAATACTTCTATCTGATATAACACATGTATTACCACTTTTACAGTGCAACCAAGCTCTTAGAAATATCCTCATGGGCACTGTGTTTTTAAAATGTTTACTATGTGTAATGGATTTTGTTTTCTATTTAATCTGTTGACTAATTCAATCATTTCACTCTGGGATGACACTCTAGGGTATCTTATTTTGTCCATTTAAACTGTCTTTTTCTTTTTATTGCCTCTTAATTCTGGAGCATTGTACCATAAGCACTATTGTCACCAGTTTCAAAAATATTTTGAACCATGTGCAGAATATTTTATCTTTAATCTCTCTAAAGTTAATGCAATATGCAATTAATGCTATATGAGGCCTTTTTTTTTTTTTTTTTTTTTTTTATTATCATATATATATATATATGCTTGATTGTTCCATCCTATATGCCACTTTTAACTGCACATCATATTGGCAGCATTTCTTTTTGGAAGATACTGACCATTTACATAGATGCTGAGATAGACAAAAACTTTCTTTCATTTTGTTAAATTTTGTTTGTGGAGTTAAGTATTTCTCGGATATATCCGAGGTTTGGCTTTCAAAAAGCTTACCTTTCTCAAATAAGAAGATTATATATATATATATTTTTTTTTTAACTGTAGCTCATATAGTACGTAGTGAAGTGTCAAGATTTCACCAAAATACGTGCTTTGAGGTACTCTGGATCCAGAAAAAAGTCTGAGGGTGTGTCTGCAAGCAGTATAATGTAAAAATGATAGTTATATATTCTTCCAAGGATGAAACAAAATTTTCAAGAAAATGAATCCATCTGAAACTAAGTTTATGTGTAACATTTTTTCGAAAATTTTGATTTTCTCAAAAATGGTTGTAATGATTTAGATTAAAATAGTACCATATAGATATTTTCATGACAAATTAAATTTATATGTTGAATTTTCTGGGAATAGTATATGAAGTCCACTTCATTCTGGATGACTTCTACATAAATGCATAACTTGTAAATTGTAAGAGATAAAAACTTACTACACAAAATATGTGCATTTCATCCAAACACACGTTATATTCCAATTTCTTTTTTTTAAGACTATTATTATTTGTATTATGTTTTATTTTATGGAGTTAATCACTTTCGTGACATTCCTTGTTATTAATTTAAACTTTCCCATATTATACTTTTCTCAATTAGAAAGTCTTTATTTGTTTTTCTTTCTGCTGGACAAGCAAAGGGAAGAGAATTTCTAAGTCTTCACATAGCAAACAGCTCTTTAAAGATTTGACTCTGTTAAGCATTCTGTAATTTCCTAATCCTGTGTCTGCAAGAAAATATATAATAACAATATTTCTGAAGATGTTTAACTCAATTAACGTGAAGTAGAGTAAAGAATAGGTTTTTTTTTTAGAATATTTGCTGAAGAATGAGTCGAAAAAGTTGTGTGACTCTACCACATCACATTTTTTGCTTTCCTTTTTTACTGTCTCTAGTATGTAAGTGCAATGTATATATAGGCAGAGAAGGTGTGCCACTCCACCAAAAATTTGATACCGACATTTCAGTGGAAATAAATTTTTCAGAACCCCTGAAAAATGCCCTTGTGTATATGTGTGTGTGGGTGTGGACAGCATAACTCAAAAATGAAAAGTCTGTTAAATACTATATTTGGTGTTTAAAATTTAGTGTTTTCCTAGGATGTGATTTGGGAGTTTTTTCAGCAAAATTACCCCATCACAAACTACCTATATATAGAACATTTTTCAAAATGTTTTATTTTCTCAAAATTGCTCTTAATGATTTTGATTAAAGTGTCATATATTTCAGATAAATGTAGATCTTGTGTCACATTCAGTTTTTATGTAGAGCTAACTATTTCCAACATATTCCTTTCAATTTTAAAATACTTAAGCTTTCCTCAAATGCAAAATTGTCATTCCTGTTTCTTAGTTCAAGCCATGCAAAAAGAACCAAATTTCAATCACATAGAACCAGCTTTTAAAATATTTGACTCATTTTAGTCTAGTGTACTCCCATGTTTCCCTTCTAATAATAAGGAACTAAGTAATAATACCATTTCTGTTAATGTTTATCTTTTGATAGCTTAATGTCTTTTAACTTTGTTGATCGTATCAGATGATGAATGAAATCAGTGAAATGGTGCTCAAGTGATCTTAATATCCATGGAGTTTGTTACTTAATGTTCATTCTCTCAAGATAAGGAAAAAGCCCCAAAAAAAACTTTATCCGAAGAACTAAGTGAGATTCGAACTCTCCACCTCTTGAATGTGAGGCCGACACTTTATCCCCACCCTATCAAGGGGACTTAATGTTTCTTTGATTAGCATTATGTAAATAAAAGAATAATCTTTTGTAAGAATAGAATGCAGAACAGATAGAGAGAACACCATGTGAATATAACATTTCCAGTCTTCTCTCTCTCTCGCTCTCTCGGTCATGCAAAGTTATTTAATAGCCATTCACTGTTTAAAGCCTGCTGTATTCCCCTAATCCTTTTGGAAATGAGTGTACAACCCAAAGGCTGGTCAGTGGCCGGATAGGAATTGTGGGAGAGACCACAAACTGACCTTGATGTTCAGGTGTGAGAATGATACTGTAGTGGTGCTGCCATTTCCCTTGTGCAGGAAGGTGATGATAAAAAGACACACACCGAGCCCTCTCGTGGAGGAGAAAATTACCATTATCGTACCAGGAATGGAACCCAAATGCCCTGCACCAGATTCAGGTCTGTTACAACCATTCACCTTCAAAGAAATAAGGAGTTAATTTCTGCAAATGTCTTGATTAACAGGAAGTATGTAAAAGAATAAATCATGTTAAAATGTTTTGTACAAAAGTCAGTAGACAAAGTCATGTGATTTCAAAACATTTACTTTCTTTGCACTTACTATGCATAGTGTATACAGAAAGTGTTGTACTCCAACCTCCGTGTAATGGTTACCATGCCAGCTTCATATACCCAAGGTCGCGGGTTCAAAACCAGCAGAGGACAATGGATTTTTTCAGGCATAAAAATCCTTAGCATGGCTTCCTTCGGAAGGGTAGTAAAGCCGCTGGTCCCGTTATGTAGATTTATGGCATATAAAAGAACCTCAAGTCTGATTGAGAGGCCTCTGAGCAAAATTAAGCAGCCTTTCACGCCCAGTGTAGAATGGGACACTGAGAACCATAGTATTAAAGAGCATCCATAAATAAAAAAATGCCATTTCATTTCATTTCCACCCAAAAATTTGATACCGAGTTTGTTTGTGTGTTTGCAGCATGGCTCAAAATCAAAAGTGCGTTAAATACCAAACTTGGTATTTAAGTTAAACATCTACCAAGGATGCAACACAAAGATTTTCAAGAAAATTCCCCACCTTAAACCACCAACTTTACATAGAAACATTTTTGAAAATTTTGATTTTCTCAAAAATGGCTAACGATTTTGATTAGAATATTTTATATTAAAGATATTTACATGACAAAATGTATTCCATGAATTTTCTGGGAATAGCTTTTGAAGACCACCTTATTTTGGAGGAATTTTGCAGAATTTTGTATAACAGGTAGACGATAAGTGATAGATAAAAATTTACTATACAAAATGTGTGTGATTGAATGCTCAGAATTTGATAAAATCATTCTTCTTCTTGCTTCCCAGTATTTAGAGACTAGATCTGCTTGATTTTTGAGGATTTCACATACAATTAAGTGATCAATGCTCATTAAAAATGTAGAGTTGACCATTTCTGAGACGTTCTTGTTATTGGTTTCAGCTTTAAAATACTTATGCTTTTCTCGTGTGATTATTTGACAACTCCTGGCCAACAAACAAAGGAATTTCAATCATGTAGCACATAGCTTTTAAAATTTGACTATTGCTTTAGCCCATGGCACTCCCTTATTTCCCTTCTTTTTACAAGGAAGCATATAATAATACCATTTCTGCTAATTTTATCTCGATTAGCATGAAGTAGATATAAAAATAATCTCTTTAACAACATTTTGTAACAGAGATGTAGAGAAGGTCATGTGAAGGGACACTCCAGATTTCTCTTTTACAAGTTATTCCCATAAGCACATTTTTCTTTATACTTAATGTTAATAGATAAACATGTTCACTCTTTCTCACACACACAAGCACAAACACAGGCATTTTTATAAAAATACTTTCATCGTTATTAAGGGGACTCAAAACTTGTATTTCTTTTGCAACTTTTTATCAAATATTTAGTTGCATATCCTGTGATTACTGTAGATAGGTGGTAGAGAAAGTAAAAGTTACTTCTCTCAGGCATTTTAACCCCCCTCTGCCCCAAAACAACAAGGCATACACCACCCTTTTACTACATTTTAAGCATTATAAATATTTATTTTAGAAGTCCAAGGCAAAAAAGTATTAAAACAGATTTTTTATGGGGGTTGATGGGAACATTGTTATAATAAATCATCACAGATTATTTAGTAATTAAAGCAACATAGTTTTGAAACAGTTGACTGGAAGACCAACTCATGTTGAACTTCATACATTGTAGAAAACTAGTCTCACATATTGCTGTACTTAATCATCAAGCTTTAGTCTCTTCAGGCACTACTCTATTATGTTGTTCACCAGGAACACACTTTATGTAGACCTATTCATTGACCAAGCTTTTTGGCAATCTTTTAAATTTCCCACATAACTTGGAATTATAAGGTCCTTGTGGGGATTGTTTTTTGAAGATATGAAGGTGCATCAACAGCTCTGGGCAAGACTAATTTGAAAGCCTTGTATTATTTTATTTTCCATTTTTTAGTCCAAATGTTGGCTATATTGACAAATCTCTACAGTTTCTCTTCTTCAATACGGTTACCACCAGCCATTATTGATGTGCCATCAACAAACGTAGCTGTAGTGTTCTGATAGATCTCTAGTAGAGGTATAAGATTGGACTGAGAACACTACCGTGTAAAATCTTGCATACACTAATCTTAATTCAGAAGGTCATTCTTGTATTTAACATGGAACTGGTATATGAATCCAAAATTTGGTATTATCTCTAGGGTTTCAGATTGAATTTTAACCGGTGATACCATACTTTAATGAAAGCTTGTGAGATATTGAGATACATTTTTGAACAGATTTGCTTCTTTTCCAATGTTTTTTTTTTTATAACAAACCATATTGTGATGTTTCTGATCAATAGTTGAGTATTTGTCTTGAAATCCAAACTGATGAGTGGCTATTAAATTCCTCACTTTGATTATTGGGTTGAGTCTTTTAATTGGCCAGTAAATGACGCTATTTACATGTTTCCTGTTTTATGCATCATAACTATGGCAACCTTCCAGTGACTTGGGGCATGGTTTAGCTTAGATATGGCATTAATCAAATTATGGTGCTTGGAAAGTCCTTTCCTAGCAAACTCCCGAGTATCTGTCTGGTAATCAGATGAAAACCTGGGACTTTCTTGCACTTAGATTTTTGTACATGACTTCAATTAGTTCTTTAAATGTCAATTGTTTTATTGTTTACTTGTCCTTTTCCTTCTTGTTGACTCTGCCTTTCTGCATGACTGGCTTCTGAAGTGTAAGGCTCGGGAACGTTGATAAAAGTAATATAAATGTTCAGCAAATAGATCTGCTTTTTTACTTTCTCTATACGTGCTATGTATATAGTGTATAGAGAAGGTATTGCACTCCACCCAAAAATTAGATACCGAGATTTCACTGGAAATATATGTTTTAGGGTCCCCTATATCCAAAAAAAAGTATTTTCAGATAAAGGTCCGTGTGTGTGTCTATGAACACGATAACTCAAAAACGAAAAGTCGGTAAAATACCAAGTTAATTAAGTTTAGTATCTTCCAGGGATGCGACACGAAGATTTTGAGAAAAATCCCCCCACCCCAAACTACCCTTTACATTGAACTTTTTTCGAAAATTTTGATTTTCTAAAAAATGGCTCTAACAATTTTGATTAAAATATTATATATTAAAGATATTTACATGATAAATAAAATGTATATTTTGAATTTTCTGGAAATAGCCTCTGAAGACTACTTTATTCTGGGTCAATTTTATGGAATTTTGCATAACTGCTAAACCGTAAGAGATGAACAAAAACTTACTACACAACAAATGTAGAGCACCTTAAAGCACACAATTTATGTTATATACATTTTTTTCGTGGAGTTGATTGTTTTTGAGATATTCCTTGTTTTTTTTTTTCAACTATAAAGACTTATACTATTCTCATACAGGACTTTGTGAACTCGTGTCCATACAAACAAAGGAAGTTCAGTCGCAGATTAACTAGCTTTTGACTATCACTTTAACCTATGGTACCCCCTTATTTCACTTCTACTAACAAGGAAGCAAGTAATAAGACTATTTCTGCTAATTTTGCTCCATTAGATGAAGTAAATAGAATAATTTGTTGCAGTGATATAGAGAAAGTCATGTGAATGGAACACATCAGATTTTTACTCTTAGTCCATTCAATCTTGGTTCCAAAAAGAGAGAATCTCAAACTTTGATTGTTTCATGTCCTTAATTATTTTTCAAAACAGAGTATTGGGTATTCTTACCATTAGTTAACCCACTCAATCATATGTTGATAGAAATCTGTCTTACCTTTCATAATTGCTTTAGTTTAGTACCTTTTCTACTTGATTTAGATAAGTTTGCCCTGAAAGAAAATTTTGCCTCTTTCTAGCTTTTGTTTCTGATTTACCATATCCCACATTTTTTTGGGTTACATCCATAAATTGTAGGGGAATATATTATGCTGTTTGTTGAATCTGTCCAATAAATTTGTCAGCTTTCAGTTGCTCAAGTTTTACAAAGAAACCTTAAGCAGCATTATTTTTTCTAGTTGTCTTTAAGTACCTTCCCAGTCTGTTTTCCAGTTACGAGTGATTTGCGTGTTTATTTAAGTGTTATTGGCTATTGATATTTTTGATGAATGATGAACATAAATCTTTCTTAAGCTTGAATGCAGTTTGCAGATAGTCCTTTTGCTATAAAAAGTCAATAAGTCAGTATACTACTAAATGGGTTTCCCTGTAAAGTAAAATTCACACTTCTTAGCTGCAGCTGCTTCATATAATGCTGTAATTTTGATTATTAATCTTGAGCCCGGGTATGCTTAAAATTTAAGTCACCCTGTAAGTATGAAGTATTCCTCTAGACTTTGGACAATCTGAGTAAAGTTCTCTTCATTCAAATAGTACTGCCAATATGGCTGAAATGGTAAGTTGATTATTCTTCTGTTTTAATAGATGCTGAATAGGTACGTTATTTTCAGATTTCATCTCTTTCTAATGATTAATATTGTCTTTGATTATTATGTCTCCCCCCTCTTGCTTTATTAGAAGGTTGTTTGTCATGGTACTCTTGATAACTATGCATTTTAATAAATACTTCCTTAGCAAACTGTGTTTCAGAGATAATTTTCAAATATTGTTTCTGATTGAGGGATTTCTTGATCTCTTAATAACATTTCTAATGCCTGTAGAGTCTGCTTTGTATTTTGCAATATGAATACATTCAGTATTTCCCTTCATTTAACAATTGGTTTCTTACTATTAGTACTTTTAATTTGGAAAATCTTTCTAATATTATTTTTACTTTCTCTATATGTACTATGTGCATAGTGTATAGAGAAGGTATTGTATTCTACCCAAAAATTTGATATCAAGATACATATTTTCGGTCCCCCTGAATCCAAAAAAAGCATTTTTGGAAAAAGGTGGGTGTGGATGGGTGAGTGTGCACATGCAGCATAGCTCAAAAACGAAAAGACTCTTAACTTGGTATTTAAATTTGGTGTCTTCCAAGGATGCGACACAAAGATTTTCAAGAAAATCCCCCCACCCACAACTACCATTTACATGAAACTTTTTTTTCGAAAATTTTGATTTTCTCAAAAAAGGCTCTAACAATTTTATTAAAATATTGTATATTAAAGATATTTACCTGACATAAAATGTTTATCTTGAATTTTCTAGGAAAGCCTCTAAAGACTACTTTATTCTGGATGAATTTTACAGAATTTTGCATAACTGCTAAACCTTAAGAGATGGACAAAAACTTATCACATAACAAATGTAGAGCACATTAAAACACACAATTTATTTTATACACATTTTTTTCATGGAGTAGATCATTTTTAAGATATTCCTTGTTATTAGTTTCTGCTTTGAAAAACTTATACTTTTCTCATACAGGAATTTGTCAACTCCTGTCCACACAAACAAAGGAACTTGTCACATAGTAATCAACTTTTGAATATCACTTAAACCTATGGTATTCCCTTATTTCCCTTCTGCTCACAAGGAAGCAAGT
This sequence comes from Hymenopus coronatus, assembly GCA_030762935.1. Taxonomy (NCBI): domain Eukaryota; kingdom Metazoa; phylum Arthropoda; class Insecta; order Mantodea; family Hymenopodidae; genus Hymenopus; species Hymenopus coronatus. Next base: position 38,192,141 of record CM060889.1, on the reverse strand, counting down.
AATATGACTATACCTGCTAATTTTTTCTTGTTTAGCATGAAGTAAATAGAAGCATAAGCATTTTAACAATAGTTTGTTGCAAAGATGTAGAGAAAGTCATGTGAATGGAACACAGATTTTTATCCTAGGTTTCCAATTTTAGTAATATCTGTTTCAGAGTCTTTTGTATAATTTTTTCTGTCTCCCTTTTCACTGTATGAGCATATGATTCATCTATCAATATTTTTGTACGGTGGATGTGTTCTTATGCAAATTCATTTTGTATAGTTGAATTCTGAGATTGTTTCCTCTCTGTTCTTGCTTTAAGATATAATTTTTCCTTCTTTTTCAATGTTTTTGCAACCTCACATCATAACTGGCTGGGTGTCATTTGTGGCAGTTATCACATAGTGGCATACTTTCTTTACCTTTTTTTGCAGTCGATCAAAAGGTCTTCCTGCACATAAGACATGCCTTGCTTCAAGCTGGCAGTATTTCTGTGTATGATTGAAACTTAACACCTTTAATATTGCAGTATCAATGGGATGTTTTTTTTTAAAGTTCTTTTTTTGATGATATTGCTAGCAATTCTATTATTACTGTGTGTCTTATTTATGGCTTCTTTATACTAACACTAGCTGAAATACCCAGCATGGTCCATAGTTTGACAGTTTATCCTTAACACTTTAACCGTGGATAATACTTATCCAATAGCCATGTGTTTCTTCAGACATATTTAAAAATTATTAAATAACACATGCAAACAAATAGTCAATTAAAACTCAGGATGCTATAAAGTAAGAAAAGTAACCAAGAAAATAATATACACAAAAGTACAATTGAACAACCACAGATATCACAATTTGTAATAATAGCTTATGAATAGGAAACAGATTTTTAGCTGCTAAAAAGGTTAAATTTCTTTGTTTTTAAGCATTAAAATTAGTATTTGTTAAAAAGTTCAAAACATTTACTAAGAGACAAAAATATTTTCCATAATAAAACAAATTGAAGTTGGAAATATGTTTTAATAACTCACAGTGATGAATAATTGAAGTGACATGTCAATTTGTTAGAAATTCTTTGGAATTGTAGTGCACAACATATGCCTTCTCTAAATTGTCCATTAGAAATCTCTGCCAATTTACATGGAGCACTGCCCGGAATTGGAAGAATGATCGCTGTACATCACATATCACTCTTGCATATTTCATAAAAGTCACGTCACTAGCACTTATACTGCCAATGTCTACTTGATGGCCTTTTAGAACTTGGGCCACTTATCTCGTAATTTGAAACCTAGTAATTTTTTCAAATTCTGATTTGAATGTGATTTTTAAAGTTTGCACTTTTGAGCCTTTAAGTGAGTTGATTTTCTACAGTAACAATTTCTTTAACAATTTCTGTCAAGAGATTAGTTGTTGATTCTAGTTCTTTTATAGAATTGCATCAGAAACTCATATTAGCAGCAAGATTTGACATCATCCCTTAAACAACTGTCACTTAGCAAATTTTGAACAATTTCTGTTGATGATCTTGTCCAGTTCATTCACAGCCAATTTAAAGCTATCAAAATTTTCAGCACAGTACACCACTATTGAAAGCCAAGTGTTCCAGCTAGTAACAATTGGTGTTGGTAGTAATGAACATTGGGAATTCTATTCTTAAAGAGATCAACTTTCTTAAGGTCTTTAACAAACATCTTTCCATTGGTTACCAGTTTGTCCAAATTAGGACACAGGGACTAAATAGTTTGCACATTCTATACAATATATGCACAATACAAGTCACATGCATTATTTTCGGATAGCTAAGTGCTGCTGCAGTTTTTCTCGTGTAAGTCACTGCATTGGTCAGAAAAATAAGCACTTTATCGTTCTTAATGCCATTTGGCCATTATAAATGCATACTTTTATTGAAGAGTCAACGACATTAATGTGATGTGCTGCTGATATTTCTTTGCAAGCTAGCAAAAATGCATGATTAGAAAATGTCTCTTCCACTTTTAAGAACACCGACCACTGCATTTCTCACTTTTCTTCCTGTTGAATCTTGAGTTTCATCAATAGTTTATCATGCCCATAGCTTCTCATTTTCACATACAGTTCTGATTTTTTGTAATTTTTCTTCATGGCACATCGGAAGGTAGTGTTTCCTTAACGTACATTTATCTGGAGAATCAAAGTTTGTGCACTTCACAAGAAAAGCTTTAACTTCTGGTTTGTTCACTTTAGCTAGAGGAATCTCCACCAAAACAGAAGTTTGGTATAAATCTGAATAAAAATCTTGACACTTTGAAAGGTCCTGAATATGAGCTGGAGAGTCCTGCTTCACTTCATCTGCTTCATAGAAGAATGTGTAGCCGCCAAGATATGTTTGTTGCTGGATAAATGTTGCATTACATTGGGGCGTTCAGCTTTTATAGGCCTTCCACAAGGCTGACAACATAGAATTACTTCGTCTCTGCTTAATGTACCTGAGAATTCTTCAACATACTGCTGCAATCAAAAACTTTCACTACTTTTTACCTGTGGCATTTGGTAACAATATGTGACTCACTCAAAATGTGTATTAAGCATTCCCCAGCACTTCTGAGCTGAAGGAACAAGAATAGAATAGCAACTCAAACATGTAATCATGATGAGTTCAAATGCATGGTGTAGTCCTCTGACACATGCAATTTTTAAAAAAACGATTCATGGGCAATTCTATTAGTAAGTTATTGGCCCAATTAGACAAAAAGTTAGGCCCCATTTGAAGAAGAAAAAGCATTTCCACCATGGCTGCACATTCATCTGGATTTGTTGCCTCCAAACTGCATGAATTGCTGCTGCTTGCTCCTCATGTCAGTAGATTTATTGACATGTAAAAGAATTGCAGTTTGAAATTCTGGCATATTGTGGTGCTGACATGATCCTGGCAATTTGTGTTGTTAACAAATAAAATACTGGCTCCCTGTGATTTCTTCTTGTTCCCAAACTTGAAGGAATGAGGAGATCATCATCAAGACAGAGGCATATTTTGCAGAGGTTGACAATTTCTATTTTTTGTGGAGGGATTAAAATATGGTAGAAATCTTGGGAGGAGTGTATATCCCTAAAGGAGAACAATGTTGAGAAATAAATAATGTGTTTGAAAAAACTGTCTATTCCTAACATGGACACTTATTTAACCAGCCTCGTATATCCTTTAAATAATACAATGCTCATATAAAAAGTAAATATTCTGTTCATCTTACCTCAGATAGTTTTGCTTAGAAATGATTTTAAATTAGCAGGACATGTTAAAATAAAACATTTGTAATTGGTATTCAAATTTTTATTAAATAAAAAAATGCTGTGGTAAGAAGTTTTCACTATGTAAGAAAAGAAGGGGCAGGGAGGAGAAGAGTCGCAAATTTTCAAGTATGTCCATTAGGTGACACTCAACTTGTAATATTTAAAAAATAGCCATGCCACAAAGAAGTTTATAAATTGGTATTATACTGAATTTTATAAAGTTCATTCAGAATGAATAGACTTTATTGGCTATTGACAGAAAGTTTGATATTCATGTTTTATTATGTAAATAACGTACGTATACAGTATTTTAATAAAAAAGTTCAGTCATTTCTAAGAAAAAAAAATTAACAAAATTTATTCCATATAAAGGCTAATTTGCAGTGGGAGATTTTCCTGAAAGTCAGTCTTAAAAGGAGTTGAACTTAGCGTAGTTGATATCTTTCTAACATTTTTTTTTATTTTATACTGTTCAAAACCGTACAAATTTATCTATTTTTAAAAAAATCAGTGTATCATTTTTTTGTTTTGCAGATAAGGGTTAGGGGATTTCAAACATATGTATATTTTGAGTGAAATTTCACTATCAAATTTTTTAGTGAAGTACAGTACTTCCTCTACTTACTATAAGTAAGTAGCAGAGACAGCAAAAGATGATGTCAAATCGAGGTATCCTTTGGATCCAAAATGTTATGTGAGACATTTACAAGAGCTTTCCCAAAAGTATCCGACCTAACAAAGAAAGCACAAAAATGTTGGGGAAAAACATCTTTATTTCTCTGTTTAGTCTCCTTTCAGCTTGATACACTTTTCCTAGCGATGTTCAATAGCTTCCATGCCCTGTTTATAATGAGAATTATTGAGGTCTGCAAAATACCCATCAACTGCAGACTACTCCACTTCTTCATTGTTGGCAAATCTTCTACCACCATGCCATTTTTTCAAGTTTGGAAACAGAAAATAATCAGAGGGGTCTAAATCTGGCGAATAGGAAGCAATTCAAACTTTAACTTATTGATTTTGGCCATAGTGATAATGGACGTGTGAATGGTGCATTGCCTTGATGAAACAAAACTTTCTTTTTTAATAAATGCGGCCAATTTTGCTCAATTTCATCACTCAAAGGCATAACAAGTTCACATAATATTTGCCATTGACTACTTTTCCTTTTTTTGAGATCAATGAAAATTATCCCATGTGCACCCCAGAAAACTGACACCATGACCTTACCTACAGATGCAACTATTGTAACCTTTGGAGCCGATTCTCCCCTTCCAATCTACTGTTTTGATTGTTCCTTTGTCTCGGGTGTGAAGAGATGGACCCAGGTTTCATCCATTGTTATGAATTGACACAAAAATTCAGCTTTATGGCAGCAAAACATTGCCAAACACTCTCCTGAAACATCCTCACGATGCTGTTTTTGTTCTATTGTAAGCAAACACAGCACCTTTTTTGCACAGAACTTTCTCATATTCAAATTTTCAGTCAGTATGTGATGTACAGAACTTTTTGAAATGCTTGCAATATGTGCTAGCTCGCGCACCAATGTGGATTTTCTTTACAATTTCTGGATTGGTAACCTCATTTGGTGGACCACTGCGATGTTCATCAAACAGCTGCGCTTAAACTCTGCCACCCAATATTTCACTGTTGTAAACGAAGGAGCAGACTCCCCCAAAGTCGAATTTAGCTCAACTTTAATATTAGTTGAAAGTATTGTATCGCATAACAATGAGCAGTTTTATCCAAGTTTAGAAATTCGCTGAGAGCATTCACTAACGCTGGCTGCCAAATAAATGCTAAACACTGTAAATCATCATCTTACTAAGGTTGGTACTTTTTACCATTGTTATTGTTTGAATCAACAATTGCTATGTATACGTCTGGCCGGGTACTTCTGGGACGACCCCGTAGCAATATATTTTTTACAAATTACTATTAATTCTGCTGTATGTATACATTTTAAATTTTTTATTCAGTAAGTAGATTTAACTATTACAGACATGAAATATTGACCATTTGAGTCTTACTCCATTCAAAGTGAGAGTAGCATGGAGTGTAAACATAAGTCATATAAGTGAAGAAGACATAATGACTAAGAAGTTGGAACAGTAGACATTAAGAATATTTGGGAGTACTAATAGTGAAGATGGGGAAAATAGAGCAGGAAATACTAAACAGAATCAGGAAAGCAATTCCATTTACTATATAATTAATAATACAATACTAGGAAAAAGGAATTAGCTAATAACACAAAAATTATGATTTTTAAAACAATAACAACACCAGTTCTACCTTATGAAGCAGAGAGTTGGAGTCAACAGAAGTTGGATTCAACAGAAACATCAAAGAAAATAACAGCTATGGAAATGAGATATTTGAAACAAATTGTGAGGTAAACTACAGTTGTTCTCTGGCCCTGACGTTTTGCAGCGAAAGGGCAATGGAGGGGGTGGTTAAAATTGCCAACATAGGTAATGAGTGTAATTGAAACAGATTATCAAAAATGATGATGAGATTGACGTATATTACCTTTAAAATATTGAAAACCAGGTTGCTGGTTCTATTGTCTAGCAAGATCGTCAATACAGCATTCTGTTAGGATACTACTTTTACTCTATTGTACACAGAAACTGTTACATTGGCAATATTGGGGGCGACCATCACCAGGGATGTTAAAACTGCCTGTTAGCACCAATCAGCATTCTCGCTGTTAAGCGTGGCTTCAAATCTAGCACTATGTTGCCAGCTCCGTTTTGTAAGGACCACATGGCCTCAGTTGCTTTTGGAGTTTGTGCAGGTGCAGTTTTGTTAACTATTTTGTGCTTTTGCAAATACTGTGTTTAGTGTTGTTATGTTTATTACAGTTATAATAATATGGCTATTTGTTCATCAGAAACCATAAGAAAAATGGGCTTTTATAAGAGCCAAAGCTGTGAGTTTATATTCAGGCTTTGTGAGTACTTTGAGAAGGAGTGGGACAATGGTGGACCTCTTCTATCTGTGACCAAAGTGTTGAATATGGTTTGTGATGCACTGAAGGTTGGAAAAACTGCCGTGAAGAGTGTGACAAAAGAGAAATGCCCAATTGATTTTAATACACCACCAGCCGGGAAAGCAAAGTCCACAAGCCAGCCCTAAAACATCTCTTGATGCATTTCAAAAGGATGAGATTAGACAGCATGTGATTCAATATTATATGAGAAAGGAATTTCCTACTCGTGAGAAGCTATTGTACTCTCTGAAGGAAGCTGGCTTATTCACTGGTGGGAAAAGCAGCTTAAGTAAGGTGCTAAAAGAACTTGGTTTTCAATTTAAGAAATTTTCTGGGTGGAAAGCTGTGATTGAAAGAAGTGACCTAGTTGCATGGTGTGGCAAATTTTTGTGGGAAATTTTAAAAACTAATCCCGAAAAGGTGTTGATGAAACATGGATAAATGCAGGACAAAGACATGGACAGATGACACTATTGCAGGGATATGAAAGTGCCAGTTGGGAAAGGAAGAGGTTGATTCTGCTTCATGCTGGTGGTGTACATGGTTTTGTTCCATGGGCAAGTTTTTATTTTTATCAAAGAACACTCATGATTATCACGAAGAAATGAATGAAGAAACATTCAAGGCCTGGTTCCAAGAATCTCTTCTGCCAAATATCGCTCCAAACTCCATTATTGTTATGGACGATGTGCCATACCATTCAGTTCAATTAAACAAAGCACCGACAAACAATAGAAAGATGTCATTCTACAGTGGTTGGAGAAGAACAATATACCTGGAGTGTTGGCAGAAATGAAGAAAGCAGAACTCGTGGAAATTTTAAAAGTGTACAAGGCACGCTTCTGTACTCATGAGAGAGACACCATTGCTGCTGCTCACGGTCACACTGTCATCAGACTACCTCCCTACTGCTGCCACTTCAATGCAATTGAATTAATTTGGGCACCAGTAAAAGGATATGTTGTAGAACATTATAAAACATTCCATATCGCTGATGATGAACTACTGGTGCAGCAAGTGACAGCGGATAAGTGGAAAAGTGAAAATCCTGAAACAAGCAAGGGAAGCTATGTAGTGGAAAATGTGTGAAGGAACTAATAATTTCACTCGGTCCTGATGGTAACAGCAGCTGCTCCATTGATGAAGCCGAGGAAATTGTTATTTGCGAGGATTGCGGCGTTTCCCCACAAATTAAGCGTAAGTTGTTTAATAATGTATAATATACATACTCATATCGTCCACATATATTTTGAGAAGTACCGATTCAATCTGCATGATATGTACAATGTTTTAAACGCATATGTGTTCCTCTGCTTGATATTCTCACTAAAGATCTGGCAACATCACGTTTCCCCTCTCGAGAAGTGTCAGAGCCGGAGAACGGCTGACGAGACTGTAGAAGAGACATGGTCAGAAATACATTAGTAAGAGAGGAGTTGGGTATCCTATCTATAGTGCAAATACTAGAGCAAAGACAACTAAAATGGTTTGGGAATGTGCTATAAGTCTGAGGATGGGAAACCAAGACAATTTTTAGAAGCCAAATTGGAAGATAAAAGATCAGGAGGAAGGCTTGGAACCTATATTTGGAATGCATTAAGAAATTGGGCAAAGTAAGTATGACTAAAATGAGAAGAATGGCAAAGGATTGAATAAATTGGAAAAAATGACTTGAGGCTAATACTCCACGCTTAACAGCATGAAGGGGTTAGAGGAGGAGGAGCAGAAGAAAAAGAAGAAGAAGAAGAAAGTAGTGTAATACTAGCTACACATAAAGAAATGCTTTACTAAATTATTTTTGGCAATGATACAATTTAACATTTATGTTTAAAATAGAAAATAGGAAGTAATTTCATTAACTGTTCAAGATGAAGTGCATTCTTAGAATGATTTTCTTGAAATGCTTTTACAATATTAACAACATTCAGTTTTTTTTTTTTTGTTGTAATTTTATTTATACTTTATCTACGAATATTATGTACATATATAGAGAAGGTATTGTATACCACCCAAAAATTTAATATTAAGCTTTCACCAGAAATACGTGCTTTGAGGACCTCAGAATTCCAAAAAGCATTTGTAGAAAAATGACTGTGTGTGCGTGTATGCACTCATGCACATAACTCAAAAATGAATTGGTATTTAAGTTTAGTATTTCTTTATTCTTTTGTATGAATCAGAAATATCCTTAACTTGCAGTGTGAATAATGATTCTAAATTAGGCTTTTCCTTTGTTATGCTGAAGCTTCTTCCATTCAAAACATTCTGAGTTGTGAACAGCTTTGACTTTCTCTCCTTATTAATTTTTCTTCCTTATTGCTTATGTCCCCCCAAATGGGGGAGTAACTAGAAAAATGTGATGTGTTCCATTCGTATGACTTTCTCTATATCTCACCAACAAATTATTGTTGAAAAACTTATTCTACTGTCTACTTCATCCTAATCAAAATAAACCTTAGCAGAAATGATTTTATTACTTGCGTCCTCGTAAGTAGAAGGGAAATAATAGAATGCACTAGTCTTCATAGTCAAATCTTTTAAAAGCCGGTTGCTGTGCTTGAAATCCATACCTTTGAATGACTAGGAGTTGATAAATTCCAATATGAGAAAAGTTTAAGTATTTTAAAACTGAAGTCAATAAGGAATATCTTAGAAATAGTCAATTCTACAAAAAAAAATGTATATGACATAAATTGTGTGTTTTAACTAGATCTGCACTTTTTGTGTAGTAAGTTTTTAAATTCAGAAAAATTTCATCCAGAAGTAAGAGGTCTTTCCCAGCAAATTCAAAATATACATTTTATTTGCCATTTAAATATCTTTAATATGTGGTAGTTTAATCAAAATTGTTAGGGCCATTCTTGAGAAAATCAAAATTTTCGAAAATTTTTCCATGTAAAGGATGATTTGGAATAGGGAGATTTTACTCAAAATCTTTGTGTTGCATCCTTAAGATACTTAACTTAAATACCTAGTTTGATATTTTACAGATTTTTTGTTTGTTTTGCTCACAAACACACACATACATACACAAACCTTTTTCTAAAAAAATTTTTTTAATACAAATTTTTAGGTGAAATATCTTCTTTATACATTTTGTACATAGTATGTGTAGAGAAAGTAAAATTCAATTTCCTTATTGTTTTTGAATTTTTAAATGGAATGTGTAGATAATAGAAACACTTTACTTATTAACTATTCTTCGTCTCTCATATCTACAACAACACATTTTCTTTTTATTAATGAGTAACAAGTTTATTTCTTTGTAGTGTTCCTTCATATTTCCTCTGTCCTGAGGTGAATGGGAACACAAATTTAATTTTGTCTTTTCTTTCTGTAGTCACACCCTTTTGCACACATAAACAAAGTTTGTGGTGTTGATTGGTCTTTAAAACTATTTCCTCTGTTAAATTTAACAGCACTGGTCAGCACATGAAATGGATCATATTTGGTATTGCATGATGCATTAATTGAAACACAGATAAAAAATAAATAATGCTATTGCAATTTGAACCTCTGAGCTAACAATCATGCGAACGTCAATATGGTCTCTGTAATTTTACTACTCGGTTATCTTGCCTTTAGCTTTGAATGGCTACTATTACCTGTAGTTAGCAGCAACTCAGAGAAATTTTATCACTGGCACACTGCCTCATTATTTTGATCTATTGCAACTGGCTGTGACATCTCAAAGACCATAAACGTCCTATATCAGAATGTTCTGTTAACGCTCCTCTATCTCCAAAGGTTTGTTGATTGCACACTAACTATATATATATACACACACAGAGGTGAGTTCATTGCTCCTAGTGGATGTCAAAAACTTTAATCACCATATAAATAACTGCAATAAAAAAACTAACACATATGCATAATTTAGCACATGTGTATTAAAAAGGATATGAAACATCATAAACTTTGGTTGATAACAAAGAGGAAACAATTTGTCAATGTACTGTGAATGTGACAAATCATGTATGCACTGCATAGTGCTATTACTGATTAAATAGAATTGCATGGGCATAATTTTGGTATTTTTGTTAACCTCTGTGCAGTGCTGTCATTGCATTATTTGAAAAATCAATGTCATATCCATAACTAACTCTTTTTAAGGTCCATATCATCCCTCCCCCCCCCAAAAAAAAAAACTTGAGTTACCTTCATATACTACATATTTTTTATTATTTGAGAATACCTTCTTTCAGTGAAATAGAATTCAGATTTTGATTAATCAGGTGGGTAGAAGTTAACAGGGAATCAAAGGAGAAAGCTTAATTTACATATCACTGGGTAAGTTTGAGTAATAATGGCAAAATGTAATTTTAATTCCAATTGCTGTACATAATCTATGAATATAACATTAATTTTCAATTATCATTTGATTATATACAAATTGTTTTAAAAATGGATCCCCATACATAACCATTCCCTTTAATATTTTTCTGGCTATGTTACTGCACTGAAAGGCTATGAATGAGATTGGATTTCTTAAATCCAATTCAGCTTTCCAATGTTTTTGTATTTTTATCATGATTATTTCATTTGTACAGCCAACTTTGATCATACCTGGAGCTTTGATTTGCGAAACAACATATTGACTGCAGATTCTGTAATGTTTTCAAATGCCTGCACATGCATAATTCCTGATTCTGTAGGGGATAGGGAATGATTCTGGTTAAAGATAAATCCACCACCCCAGCCAGCAATAGAACCTAGAACCAGTGGGCTAAGAAGTCAGCGCCCTGACCATTCAACCATAGAATAGTCATTTCAATTTTGTGTCTACATATAACTAGTGTGAAAAATATAAAAACAAAACTATTTTGCTATTTGAACTAACGGCTACTGTTTCTTTCATATAAGAAAGAAAATATTCCATTAAAACCTTTGCTAAGACAAATTTTTTCAATTTATTCATTAATCCTTTGAAATTTTGTCAAATTTTTTTCATTATGAAAACAATCCTTCATGGTGAAAGGTACTTGTGAAGTATTTTAGAGCATGTGTTCATATGATAATTAGCTTCCATGTTGAGAGAATTATTAAAATTGTGCGATTTCCAAGATACCTTAAACACACATTCACTCTCTCTCTCTCTCTCTCTCTCTCTCTCTCTCTCTCTCTCTCTCTCTCTCTCTCTCTCTCTCTCTCTCCATTTATGTTAATTAATACAAATCTTAATCTACATGCATGATAACTTAGGCCTTAAACAAATTATAAGTTAAAAATGTGTAATTTATTTTTATCAATAGTAGCTTTTGCTTGTGACTCTTCATTCATTATGTTTGGTTTCCTGGAATATATGCAAAATACTCTACACCTGTAATCACCCCTTGATCTGATGAAAAATGCTGATTAACAAGAAAGATTTTGTGCTTTTGAACAGATGGGATGCAAGTGAGGTAATGCTGTGATAATGTATGTGACTTGCATTCAGAGTTTGAAACTTAGGTTGTTGTTGGTTTTTTTTTTTTTTTTTTTTTTTTTTTTTTTTTTTTTTTTTTTTTTTTTTTTTTTTTTTTTTTTTTTTTTGCAGTTTTCCTTGGTCGCTAGGCAAATGTTTATTTGGTTGATTTGATCTTCAAATTTTCTCTCATCCCTTTCATTAGTCATTTCATTTCGTTCTTCACCACCATATCAGGCAGGGAGCTGATCACCCTCCTGGATATACTATTTTTTTTTTTATAGTGTTTAATGCTCACTTTTACTACAAATGGAACCACAGGCGATGGATATGTATGATCCAGAGTTTGCTGTTCCAAAGCATTAGCTTGTGAGACATTGGGGGTGTAAGTCCTACAAAGACGAGAATGATGCAATAAAATAGAAGAACAGATGGGGTGTAGAGACAACCAGATGAAATAACCTCTAAAGGCTGCAAACACTTGCAAGCCATAGTTATATGCTGTTAGTATACAATACCTAAGGATGGAATTTATGATGGTCCAAAGCTCAGGTATCTCATAAATGACCCGCAATCAGACATTGAGTGAGTGGAATTGAATCTTGTGCCAGCCACCTTGGCAACTAGAAAGCATACACATACCGTTAGAGGGAGTGTTGTTGTTGTTGTTTTTTTTTTTTTTTTTTCTTGTTTTAGTTATACCTTCAGTGATTAGAACTAATCTACAGCAAATCTGGGTGACTTAATTGAGAAAGAAGTAGTGTGTCTGCTCAGAGAGTGAAATGTCTTTAAACGTTACCATGTTAATGCAGCTATGTCTTTGGGTTAAGAAATTTATGGTAAGATTCTCTGTTCTCCATTGTCTTTACAGCCACCTCTTCTGTTTAGGTATCCTTAAGTTAGTCATAAAAAGAAGGGTAGGAGTCTGGTCTGCCCAGGGTGAAACTATTTATAAGACTCTTTAACAATGACTTTTCTATCTGGCCAGTAGCTTGATATTTATAAAATACCTATCTCCTCCACATGAAAAAAATGGATCTACAGTGAAGAAGGTAGTTCTGTGGTGCTGAAGCATGTACGAGCACTGGTTATTTGGTCAGTGAGCAAGCCACAGTCCTCAGGCATGTGCAATCTGCTCAGTCCAGCAGTAGCAGTAATCTGATTAACGTCTTCCTCCTCCAGCCATCTGTTTATGCTCTCTTGAACTCTCTGTAAATTAGTTGTAAATGTTTCTGTGATTAAGCATAGATTGTATATATTGTTTATATGTGTATTGGAAGTTCTTGTCTTTTTGCATTAACACATTAACTAAAATGGCTCCAGTTTTATCAAAGCTTGTAATAAAAATTTTGCACTGCAAACTAGGAAAGTTATGAATAATGACCATACATTCATGAAATTTGAAGCACCTGGTGAAATCATTGTCTCAACTGAAAAAGTGCAAATGTTGCAATTAAAGTGCAAAGAGCAGGGCTTTTCTTAGTAAAATAGAATTTTTAGGGGTATTTTTAATGCACAAGTCAAACAAAGCAAACAATTACCACCATGAAATGAATGGGAAAAATTCAAAAAATGTATAAAGTACCATTGGAAAAGGCCTCAACATCATCTATCAAAAGTAAGATGCAGAACTGGCTTGTGCAAATAACATACCATTTATTGAAAGGATGCTAAAGTATAACCTAATTAAGACCCATAAGCCTGTTCAGAAAAATTACGTTATTGACAGTTTATTGGCCATGTATGAACACAGTGCCCTCAAAGTACTGCCCTATTTACCATATCTTAATCCAATAGAGCTTATCTGGGCTGATATAAAGCAATGGTTAGTTGGTCATAACATGCATTTAAATTAGGTGATGTTATGAAGTTTTGCCAACAGTGTGATGGCATTAATATGGAAAAGTGGGAAAATACCTGTCAGCATGTTATTAAGTTGGAAGAAAAATACATTGAAGAAGACAAATTGTTTGAAAATGTTATAAAAAATTTGTAGCCCAAGGTGGAGGATATAGTGACAGTGAAGAAGAAGAAGAAGAAGAAGAAAATGAAGATGACAAAAGGGAAATATCTGTAGAAGATTAAAGGGAAAAGTCTGCAGAAGAAAACAATGATAGTGATATATCTGGTATAGGGTAGTTATCAGATTAATAAGGGCACTCTTATTCTTAGGATGAGGTATTCGTGTGATGAGATTTATGCAAATGTGTGTAAATATAAATGGATGATACAAGCTGAACATAGTGACCATGAACCAGTGTGTGTTTATGCTATGTCAGTGAATGTCTTTCTTCCAGTGTCCCAGCACACAGCTGCCAGCAGAAGAGGTGCCATAAACATAGCCTCTCTTCAATGTGCAAGGAAAGTAAATCACAGTACAAAACTAATGTTCCCACAGTAAAAACATGCATCACACTCTAAACAAACATTTGTTTGACCAAGGTACTAAGTAACAGTTTCAGACAAGAGAAGAGACACACTGCAAACAGTGGGGTCTGACATATTACAAAAGCATTAGAGGGTATTATTAAAATTTGCAATTATGCACAACAGTTCTGAATGAAATTTAATTGTTGATTTACCCAAAGTAACTTCAGGGCTATGGATCTTCACAGCAGCAATACATATGCTTCATTTCCATTTGTGTGTTCTCTGTACATGTAGGAAGTCTATGGAAACTGGGAGATACAGCAATAAATACAATTTACTACATGAAGACTTGAAAATCATAAAAATGAGACAACAGTCTCACTTTAGTTTCCCTGTTTTTTTTGACTCATGTCAAGAACCATTAAATTGGGTTAGAAGAAAATGGCCTGCTGGTTTGACAAGTTCTATGTTCAGTGACTTCCTGGCCTAAACAAACCTACAGAATGCTTTCTAATCTAATCTAGAGCAACACTGAATATTTGAGAGAATGTGTTATACAAATGTCAGGTGAAATAATACGAGATTATCCTTCCAACTTTACATATAGAATTAGATATAAAACAGTTGCTTAAATCACTACATAAAGAAAGTGATTGTTTAAAGTGCAACAGTTTTGAGTTTCTCTGTCTGGTATGCCATATTTTAAAATGGAAGTCTTTTAATAATTCACATAACAAAATTCAGAAATTTGAATACATAATGACCTCATTTTACCTGGATAGGAACTTAAGGAAACAATTGAAAATGTTTGGAGTACAGGAAATGACTAGATGTTAGAAAATATAAAATATATTGAGAATCAATAAAAATTTGAAGTGCAGTTATGAGCATAAAATTACATTTTCTTTGTAGCTATCTTGACATCTTTCCAGACAGTGAAGAACTTGAAGAGAAATTTTATCAATGCAGGAAAGAAAGAAAACCATTCTGACAGATGGAATGTCATAAATGACTTGACTATTGCTGGTTTCTAAAAAGAAAAAACAAGTATAATCAGATCACATACGGTTAGCCGAAGACAAAAATTACAAATGATAACATCCTGTTAAAAAACAAGAGAAACAAGACCTGAGGTGTATTGAACTGAATACAGTTAAGGTTGTCAAGGTATGAGTATGATAAAAACATTAAGAGTTCCATTGATACTGTTTACTTTATTGATCTTTTGTAAGATTGCTTTGTTTCAAACGAATGGAACACACATATGATAGTTGATTGTTATGTGATGGTGAAATTATGGATGATGAACATTTTTCATGTACAGAAGGTAGAAAAATCAATTGCAAAGCACTATAACATTTGTAGCTCTAAAAGAAGTTTACAATCTACATACAAATAAGATATTTACAATGTCAATACAAGAAAGGAAAAGACACTTTCTTAATGATGCATTTTGTATATATGCATAATGATGCATAAAATATGTATATACTTTACCTACTACTTGTCTAATAGCAGAGGAAGTATTGTATTGAACAAAAATTTGATATCAAGATTTTACTGGAAAAAATTTTTTAGAAAAATTGTGTAAGTGTATATGTGTGGGTGAGAGAGAGAGAGCGAGAGCACATAGTGCATCACTCAAAACAAAATGTGGCATATAAACCAAACTTGGTATTTAAGCATCTATCAAGGATGTCACTTGCCATATGTATTTTCAGCAAATCCCTGCATGCCAAATACACTTTTCAAGATGTTTGATTTTCTTAAAAATGTCTTAAACATTTGTGATTAATATGATAAAATAATGAGAATTTTACATTACATATATGTTTTGCATTACACTTACAATGATGAACAACTGCTCGTAAACAGGTGAGTGTTATTTGAATTCTTCAAAAATCCAAGGATTTTTAGAGAAAATGTGCCAGTGTGTATCTGAGAGTGAGGGAGGGGGAGAGAGTA
This sequence comes from Hymenopus coronatus, assembly GCA_030762935.1. NCBI lineage: Eukaryota > Metazoa > Arthropoda > Insecta > Mantodea > Hymenopodidae > Hymenopus > Hymenopus coronatus. The sequence goes on along the minus strand of CM060889.1, from coordinate 38,176,147 downwards.
TGTGTGCGTGCTCAAAATGGAATGTTGAATAAATACCAAACTTGGTATTTAAGTTCAGCAGCTAAAAAGTGTCACATGAAGAGTTTTCAGAAAATCTCTCCATGCCAAACTAGACATTTGAAGCAAAATTTGTTGCTATTTTTTATTTTCTGAAATAGTGGTTTTGATTAACAGAATAAAATACTACAGAAAAATCAAAACTGCATTGTTACATTTACATCACATGACAAGTATGTACAACTTCTTTTTCTTCTCTCTCAATGCATTATCCTGTTCTTTGGAGGACTTAAAAACCAATGCCTTGGGATAATATTGTATCTAGAAGCAAGCAAATATTGTATAGCTTATCTAGGATGGATGATCAGCCCAATGATTGGGTATGGTGGTAAAGAAATAGATGAAATGTAATGATTAAGGAGATGATAGGAAAATTCTGAATTAAATTGTCCAACCCAGCATTGACCTACTGACAGGAAAATTACTAAAATATTAATATTCAGGTTGATTGGCTCCTATAATTTAAACCCAAGACCTCCCAAATGCACGTTCATATTTGTTACCATGGTACCACCTTCCTCAATGTATTTTTAAATCTGAGAGTAAAAAGTGAATAAATACAAGTTATTAATATAAGTTGATTATACATATCCTGAATATAAAATAGCTTAGAAAACTGCAAAACATATCCCCCATGTAATTACTTAAATACTTTGAAAACTGATAAACTTCCATATATTCTTTTCCTGTTAGCAGAGCTTTTACCTGCTTGTGGAATTAATTGATATATTTTATTTCTCTAAATGTTTGAAGTTATCTGCAGAGTTTGCCATGTATTGAGATCCTTTTTCAAGAAGCATAAGCCTATGTGCTGGGTATTTTATAATCATTTTCACCTTTCATATTTGGGTTATTTTGACTTACAAGGAAATTGTTGAAATCATTAAAATACCATATAGATATTTTTTCTATGAAAATGGTAGATATTTTTATTACTCTGTGAATAACTTGTGAACACTCTTTCATTCTGAGTGAATTTTGTATTTTTTTTTATGACTTACAAACTATAAAGGATTGTCAAACTTCAACTACTCAAAAAAGTGTAGATCTCATTGACATATGCTCTTTGACAAATTTCTTTTAAAATTAACCATTTCTGAGATATTTGTTGTTATTTGTTTGAATTTTTAAATTCTTAATACTTTTTATGCTAAGTCATTTGTTCCCCATCATCATCATACAAAGATGGGAATTTCTAAGCACATGGCAACCCACTTTTTAAAGATTTGAATATCTATTCAGCCTTCTGAACCCCTGCTGATATGCCCACACACACACACAAAAAAAAAAAGGGCTAATGACACAATTTTTGCAGATTTTATGTTGATAAATGTAAATGGAGTTTTATTTATGGACGCTCTTTAACTGCTGTGGTTCTCAGCGTCTCATTCTATATTGTGTGTGAAAGACCACTTAATTTTCCTCAGAGGCCTCTTTATCAGATTTCCTCAGAGATTCTTTAACATGCCGTAAATCTATAACACAGGATCAACGGCTTTACTTCCTTTCCGAAGGAAGCCATGTAGTAGAAAAAGAACTTGTATTTTAAGAACAGTTTATAGAAGAGGGGCTACAGAAAAACATGTGAAATTAATGCATTAGATTTTTCCTTACTGTGCAGAAAATTTAATACTTGGACTCAAGAATGGAATCTTGTGTTGATATATCTTAAAAGAAACAGCAGAATATTGCTTTCTCTCTCTCTCTCTCTCTCTCTCTCTCTCTCTCTCTCTCTCTCTCTCTCTCCCCCTCCCTCCCTCCCTCCCTCCCTCCCTCCCTTCCCCCCTGGAGATTGCATTGGAAGGCTGTGAGAATTCCTGTATTATATTTTTCTTCTGTGCCCAATGATTTCAAAAATATAAAGTACTCCAGTGAAATGCAATAAAAAAACTGGTACTTTACATATATTTGTATTACCTTGTTGCAGTATTCCAAAACTAAATTTTCTCTGGTTGTGCTGATTAGCATGTAGTGTGAACAATAACTACTGAAGTGTGAAAGTCCTTATTCTATGGTTTTCAGTTTGAAAATAATTTTGACATAGTGTACAACACCAACTTTCTTTCTTATAGGCTTTCGTGGAAAGCTTCAAATTGGGGTATATGGCCATGGTCCACAGGGCATCCTCTCCTGCTTCTTAATATAACTCTATTTCTGAAACTTCTTTGTATGAGACAGCATTTTTTCATAATATTAAGGCACTAATAACAAATACTTCACTTATTACATTCTCTACCATGTATGGCAAGTATAGAAATTATTGTATTCCACCCAAAAATATGTCAAGTTTTAAGGACATACATGTTTCATGGCCCCCTGAATCCAAAACCAGCATTTAAAAGTGTGTGTGTGTGTGTGGGTGGGTGCATGCGTGCGTGCGAGATCATAAGTCAAAAAGTCAGATTAAGTTCAGTATCTTCCAAGGATATGACAAAGTATTTCAAGAAAATCCTCCTGACCTAAACTAATCTTTTCATGAAACATTTTTCAAAAATATTTATTTTCTCAAAAATGCTCTAACAATTTTGAATAAAAAGCATATATTAAAGATATTTATATGAGAAATAAAATGTAAATTGTAAATCACTTATCTCAAGTAAAAACTAGAGAAGGACAACATTTCTAACATCTCTTGTGATGAGTAATGCACCTATTATCGCTGTAATTATGGGAATGTGAGGTGATTGAGCGGATATTATAAAATGTTTTAGTGGGAGTCCGAGATATAGTGGCCGGCATGTCATTACCCAGTACTCAGTGTGGAAGAAAAGTATTGTGCTTATACTTTTTCAAATGGCAAGTGATTATTTTCCCCTCCCCTTTACTCTCTTGGCCATGCAAAAGAATAGAATTTCAAAACCACTACATAGTGATCTGCTCTTAAAAGGTTTGACTCACTTAAAGTCTACTGTATTCCCGTAATTATAATGTACCTACAAGAAAATGTGCAATTGGGCAATTATTTTCTGCTAAGTTTGACTTGATTACATGGATAAGCATTTATAAGAATATTTGTGCAAGAGTGAGTAGAGAAATTCATTTGAGTGCAACACATTAGAATTTTCATATTTGCACCTCATTTGTATGCTTATTGTGATTCAAGTTTTGTTAGACAGTCTTCTCATGTCTTACAAATTTTGCTGCATCAACAATAGAAAATATACCATCTGTAAACTCTAATATTATCTGTCTCATATTAATCAATTTATGTGGTTTAGGCATGGCTAATTTACATTACAGAAACGTAAAATAAAATACAGAAAATAATATGGCTGTGAAAAGTAATAAAAAACATACTGTAATATAACTTCTAAGACCAACATTCAACATACACTCTTAAAAAATTCAATGCCACAACCGGGATTTGAACATGGTTCCCCGCTATATATATATACACACACATGATATATTGAATATTACACAGGGTAATGATTTTTTATTATTGAAACCAGTTAAAAAATTCAATGCCACAGCCAGGATTTGAACATGGTGGTCCTGCTCTGCATGCAGTTGCTCTAATCATTGAGCTACTGTGACAAAATGCCAGAATGCCATTCAATCTTCCAACTGATTATGTTTTTTACCTGGTTCAACCAACCAGTGTGTCTCCCTTCAGAGAACTGCCTTAATGGCGACTTATCATCATAATTACTTAGTATCTGTAAAACATTAACTAGTTATCGCCAGTTGTCGGCATGTTGTCACAGTAGCTCAATGGTTAGAGCAACTGCACATAGAGCGGGAGAACTGTATTCAAATCCTGGCTGTGGCATTGAATTAGAACCATTTTTGATAAAAAACAAAATTTGAAATAATTTTTCCATAGTTTGGGATTTGGGGATCATGTCATGTCCTTTGAGGGTACCAAACTTAAATACCAAGTTTGATATTTAATAGTCTTTTATATTTCTGGTGAAATCTCAGTATTGAATTTTTGGTGGAATACAATACCTTCTCTATATACTATGTACATAGCACATGTAGAGAAAGTAAAAAAAAACAACTCAGGAACTTATTGATTAATAAATTTTAAAAAATGGTTGATTTTTCAGAATGTTTTACGTTTACTAATAAGAGACATATTAGGAAGTTGTATTAATTACGTGCAATTGCATATCACATTGTATACAAATGAGTAATAGTAGCATATTATGCTATAATAGTAACATATTATGCTTGTTGTAAGTGGTGTTGAAAGTGATATCTATCTGTATTGAGGCATTCCTCATCATAACATTGTTGTAGTTTATGAAATGCACTAATAATGTTTTACTAGAATAATAAGCTTCCCCACCTGGATAGTCTGGGGATAACTGCCTTACATTCAACAAATCTTGAGTTTGCTTAGGGTGAATTATCCAGATAAGGCTTTTTATGGGTTTTCCCTTATCCTGAGAGGACGAATGTTGAATAACTTTAAGCTTCATGGACATCATGATCATTTGAGCATCATTTCACAATTTTATTCATTGTCCAATATGACCAACCAGGTTAAAGTACATTAAGCTACACAAAAAAAAAAAAAATAATAAGCTTGTAACATAAACAGCATATTGATGACCTTTTTTTATTCTGAATATGGCATGTTGATAAATTGCAAGAACAAACACGTAAATAGCACTTGTGAACCTGTGAAAATGGCTTAAATTCAGATTTACAGTGTTGAGTGACATTTTAGAGCAAAGAAGCTTTGGTTACTATGAAAACACATAAAAGTATAACACATTTATTTTAATTAATATATTAGTACCTAGAGAAACAAAATCCCAGTTTGGTTCCTGGTTGATAATCTACATCAGCATAATTTTTATACTAAGATCTTGAAATTAGTAATGTAATTTTGGATCATTGTTAATTCATGCACTAAATTCTCATTTAGAAGAAAATTTACATAATAGTATCATTTATTTTGGAGCAATTTTTCTTAAACACCTGAAGATTACTCCATCTTTTATATTGGAATGGCATGTATACAAACCCAAGAAATATGCAATATAGTACAAAGAATAACAGTGTATTTATGTATCTAGCACTGCTGTTCTAAAACTCATACTGTCTCCTACTTTAATCCCTACCACTATTTATATAACTGCCATGTCATCCTGCTTTTGCCCTAGACTTCTCATCAGGTTATCCTTTACTGTTTCCAGTAAATTTGGCCTTCTTTTTTTGTTTCCTCATATAAGCCAAGATTTTAGTCTCTACTTACTGTGCATTGTTATTCATCCCACTTTACCTCCTCTATATTAGAGGTTATTGCACACCAAAAATTACCATCCAGCATCCTAAATATTACACATCATTTTGCTATGTATTTCCAACAATATTTTTTTTTTTTTTTCCAAATGGATGGAAACTATCTCTATATACTTCTTTCATCTCAAATTAATGTTAATTATATTTTACAGAAAAGATTTTTATGTTTAAAACTGACTCTAAAATTTTCTTTTTACTTACCAAAATTGCTGTATTTCCATAATTAATGGTAAACAAATAAAATAAGGGGTTAAAGCAATGAGTCATTTCTTTCCAGAATCCATTTATATTAATTTTGTCAAACATTTTACTCCATAACAATCTCTTTATTTCCCCAAATTGCCAAGAAAACTCGCTCACACTCTCTCTCTCTCCTCCTTGTACCACTTGGTACTTAAGACTTTCTTTTTAACACACGTGCCATCTACAGTTTTAAAGAGTTTCCACTGTTATTTTATTTTCTCCGAGATGAAGTTATGCAGAGTGTTTTCTCACTCGTGTTGACATACCATACAATAATGTCTCTATTTGCACAGAGAATTTTATGCAAATCTATTTTGATCACTTTTTTTAACACACGTGCTATCTACAGTTTTACAGAGTTTCCACTGTTATTTTATTTTCTCTGAGATGAAATTATGCAGAATGTTTTTACACTCGTGTTGACATACCATACAATAATGTCTCTATTTGCACAGAGAATTCTATGCAAATCTATTTTGATCACTTTTTAATTTACCTTTCACTAGTACACTTTACAGTGGGCTGTACTTCTGATTCCCATTGCACAACATTTTCATCCCCAAATAATCAGATTCTTTTATGATCTCTATTATATCTATCTGTATCTATTTATAAACCAACTGTCATATTTCTGCAATCTTTCATACATTATGTTTGTCTGCAATGTATATAAGGAATAAGATGCTCTTCACCATCAGCTTGTTTTTTCTTGTGTAGTAAATAATATATGGAATTAATAACGCAGTAAAAACTGAAGTGGCCTTTCTGTAACTTCATTCCTAAGTAGGATGTTTAGGCATCTTTATGTCTAAATTTTGTGCAGTAAAATGTATAATATATGGGTTACAAGGCTTGTCATGATGTCCCTACAATTATTAGATAGTTTATGTGATAGAACTTTTGAATAGAAAATAACATTTTTTTTTACTTTGTTTAGTATTTGGTTCTAGTTTTTATCAACATTTTGGAAGTTCATGACCAGTCTTGGAATCTGTTGAATAAATTTAGCATGAAGATTGTCCTTTATTCATTCCTTAAGTCTATACCAATATGTCGTTTCTGACTTGTTTTGTTACCTCCTGTCTGCCCCACCCATAGCTTCAGCCCAACAGACAACAAGTTTGTGACATGCTCAGATGATGGGACATTAAGAATCTGGGACTTTTCTCGCTGCTATGAGGAGAGGATACTCAGAGGTGAGTACACTTCTTTAAACAAAAATATTTAGTTTAAAAAAAAATGAAGGTGCTAAACTTGAAGTATAATAAAAAATGTAACCTGTACACTGCAGGCATCTACATACATTAAAGCAAGCACATACATGTGATAGGTAGCTGAGGTCCCTAACCACAGACTTAAGTACAGGATGACTGCAGTTCATATTCCACTAGGACCATTTTCTCTGACTGAGTTTTTTCTAGGTTTTTCTCAGTCAACTGGAAAATGCTGTGGTTATACTTAAACTTTGGCTGGAATTGTCATTTTCCATAATTATAATAATTTGTTTTCATGTATTACCTGTGTCACCATTGATAGTGTCAGATGAAGTAAGAGCGAATATTAAACACTATTAAAAAATACACGTGTGTTACTGTATTGTATAAAAAGTGAAAGGAAGCACAAGAAAAGAAAAAAAAATGTCATATTAAAACACTCACAATTTCTACTAATTACCTATTCTTGTACACCCCTTCTAACTTATATATTGTATAAAAGGGATTCTTTATCCATGTTAAATTGTTCATGATAATATTTGCCTAGATATGATTTCAGACTGAGCATTATGGTTTTTCTTATACAAACCATGTGGAAACAGCATTTATATTCAAAAGTCACAATAATGAGCTCATGCAAAGGAAAAGAAAAATTGCAAACCTTTATACACATTTCATCGGATGATGTACTCTTTTGGAAATGTAAGCTTGCTGTAGGAACATTTCAGAAACAGCTAAAGCGATGTAAAAAAAATGTCATCCAAACTGTATGCTTTAATGAGTTCCATACTTTTACTCTGGTTAGTTTTTGCCCATCTCTTAAGGTTTTTCAGTTATACATTATTATACAAAATTGAATTAGAAGAAAGAGGACCTGACATGATCTTCACAAATTTAAAATAAATGTATTAGTCATGTCATAACTTGAACTCAATTACTGTCCCTGTTTAACTGAAGCAAGTATAGCAGATAAAACAACAATCCCTTAGGTTTCAATTTTAATGACAATTACAAACTGACTCCATCATTATGAAGTCAAGTCATGATCATGTCATGTCATAAATCAAAATATTCAGTATTTACTCAAAACTGATAAAACAATTTTTGAGAACATTTTTCCTTGTAAAGAATAAAGTGAGGTTGGGGGAATTTCTTGGAAACTATGTTGTTGCATCTTTGAAAGATTCTGGAATTTAGATGCAAAGTTTGTAATTTATTCAGCCTTTTCTTTAAGTTATACTCAGAGAGGTATATATTAACTAGAAACTTAATAGTTAATGTCAGACAACATCTGGATGGAGTTATATGTTCTGTTTAGTATCTTAAAAGCTGGTAAACAAAGAATTAAAGTGGCGGCTGTTTATATGAGTAAAAGAGCATGTGAAAACCCTAACTTTTGAACCTTGAGTTGTTGGTTTTTGTCTTTGAGCGCCATTACATTTTACATATATGCAGTAATATAAAATATAGGGCATTTAAATCTGCTGCACTACTTCTCTAAACTTGATGAAATGTGGTATCAATGGTAGTGGCACATCTTGAATTGTTCACAGGGACTCTTTCATTTGTACACATCCATATGTGAACCCCCAAGTAAAACTGGATTTTTGTAACAATTTATTTGTTGCACAAAATATAGAGTAAAAGTATTTTAATTTACTAAAATTAGAGGAATTATTTCAAAATATTTTCAAATATAATACAGTCATGAATGAAATAAGAATATAATCGCCCGCCTGGGTAGTGTAGTGGTAGCATGCCTGCCTCATTCAACAGGTCGTGAGTTCGAGTCTTGCTTAGGATGAGTTACCCGGATAAGATTTTTCTCGGGGTTTTCCCTTATCCTTAGAAGATGAATGTTGAGTAACTTTAAGCTCCTTGGACCCCGAAATCATTTGCGCATCATTTCACCAATTTCATTCACCGTTCAATATGACCAAGCAGGTTAAAGGACGTTAAGGTTAAAAAAAAAAAAAAAAACAGTGAAAAATGGAATCTCATGACGAGATTAGCAGACATGCATGTTATGTGCTGCTTGAATTCACACATGCGAAACTGTGAGTTTGCAAGTATGGACACCAAGATGGGTCTTCATCATAAAGACCTGCATCAAATAATTTAGACATGATCCAAGTGAGCTCTGAGATTCAAGGAAATTGTGTTGCTGCATTGCACTTTTTTCTCTGTTCACTCTGCGTTTTAAGTGCAATTTACCATTTTACATTGTTTTTAGTAAGTATTCTCTTTGTAACATTTAAATGGATTAACATTCACAGAACTAAAGGAACTCAATCCTGTTCCTTATCATTGGAAATTAAGGTGGAAAAAAAAAAAGAAACAGACTAACAAATCCAGCCTTTTAAGTTTTCCTGTATTTTACAATATTATATTTTACAATATATTTTTAGAATTAATGGAAATTTACATGATTTATTAGTTAGTAATGCCTCTCTATATTGGTTTGACCTGATTTTGAGGCATTATGAATTCCTATGTATAAACTTACATCTACAAATATTTAATTTGAATCTGCTCACAACCTTTTAATAGATGATTGAAGTATGAACTCCCATATTCATGAGTCATGAGCCACCACTGGTTATGCATGTTTCAAGCAATTTTTGCGCATGCATGATTGGTATGACTTAAATTGCCTTATGGGCCAAATGCATACATAGCATGGACACAGCAAAGTGTGCTCGATTGACTAAGCTTCTTTTCCTGTGCTCTATCATAATTTGACATTAATCACACCAGATGGTAACTCACTGCAATAGAAATCTAGGTTGCTAGAGAGCAGCAATGTTAATGCTTCTTAGCATTGCATTTCTTAATACAGTGGCTGTAATAATATTATGTTAATCCTGCTATCCTGCGACTTTGGCAGATGAGGTAAGGTATATGTGTGCAGAACTACATATTTCAGGCTATATCTACATATATCAAAGAAAGTCGTGTTAGTTACGCTATTTATAACTCGAGAACGGCTGAACCGATTTGGCTGAAAATCGGTGGGGAGGTAGCTTACAACCAGGAGACAGACATAGGATACTTCTTATCCCGTTTCCATGGGACATCACATAAAACGTGGTATAACAAAATGCAACAGACAGAAAAATGCATTGTTGTCTATGGTGTTTGTTTCGAGTTTCTATTGGTTTATTGTGCCGATATTATCATTAACAATGCCACGACCAAGACAATCGAATCTTTCCCGACAAAGCCATAATGCAACTGGGATTCGAAACATTGCGAATGAAATTGCACGTGAAGAGCAACTATCCAATTAAATTTTTAAACTCCTTGGATGTGCCTGGCTTACCACCGCACAATTTACGACTAAAGGTTGGCTCCATAGTAATCATGCTTCGAAACATAAACTAACCAAAACTGTGCAATGGAAGGCGTTTGGTGGTAAGTAAATTGATGAACAATGTGATTTACGCAATGATACTCAAAGGAAAATTCGAAAGTGAGGAAGTCCTCATTCTGAGGATCCTGATGACCTCAACCGATTTGCCGTCTGAGTTTAAGCGACTTCAATTTCCAATCTGTCTTACATTCGCCATGACCATTAACAAATCACAAGGCCAACCCTTTAAAATTTGTGGTCTGAATCTAGAAAATCCATGTTTTTCCCTTGGTCAGTTATATGTGGCATGTTCACGGATCGGAAGACCATCTGCGTTGTTTGTTCCAGCGCCTGATAATAAAACAAGAAGTGTATTTATTATCCTAATAATAAATTGAACTTAATAAAATCCAAAATCTGCTCATTTATTGCTTCTAAGGCGGAAGAAAGTTCGCCGGGTCAGCTAGTTTATATATATATATATATATTATTTAATTTCCTCATTATGCAGTTCTTGCCTTAGAATGCAGTACTTAATGGTGTATGGTATATGCAATAAACATTCACTTATCTTTTCTTTCGTAAGACAAGTTTTGCATAAATATCATGATCCTCACTGTCTCTGTTGTGGCTGGAAGCTGCTGCAGTTGTATCAACTTGTTCGTAATTATAACTATTATGGTGCAGATGTTTTTCACATTTCTAGGGCTATCCGACTCTCAAACTTTTGTGAAACTCAGAATGTATACTCATGAGTTGCTACTGATACCAATATAGATAAATAAGAACGTAGAAAAATTAATATCATGTGCACATTTGTTATTAATACATATTTTATTTTTAATCATAAACAGAATCTCTATCATACCTGCAAATAACTGTAGCAATGCTTCCTAAACATTTGTAATTTGTGTACAACAGTATTTTAATATTCCCATTTTTATTACCATAATGGAGGGCTAAAGGATTAGAATCTAATTGTTAGGTCATGCTCTTATGCTAAAATTCTTATGTAATCAACAAAATTTATTAAATCTTAAAATAAGAACTGAAGCTTTCCTGGTGACGTATTAATTCAAAATCTTCTCGGGCTTCTAATCAGGTAAAAACTTGTCTTGACACCAACGTTTCGAAGAAGTGCATCTTCCTCGTCTTCAGGGTGAACTGATGGATTGAGCTTGCGGAGACTGGTATTTATAAGAGCTGGAATGAAGCTAACATCTGATTGGTTCACATGATATTATGGCCTGGTATTTAAGATGACTGAGACATGGGCATGGACTTCGTAGAAAACTATTTATAGCAGTTATACGGCTAATGTTTTGTGTTTGAGCATGCACTTGCTAGAAAATAAGCCTTGGAAGACTGCAGGTAGAGGATTAGGTATTAAGGCTCTTTAACATTGGTGTCCATGCTGAACTTAATTGTAGGCCAGAATCGCGATTTAGATTATTTGTTTCAGATAAGATGGCTAAAGCTTCTTTTACTCTCCTTTCCCAGTAGTTCGAACACTTTGCCACTATCTTGGTGTTGGTAAAGTTCACCTGAAACAAATAATCTAAATCGCGATTCTGGCCTACAATTAAGTTCAGCATGGACACCAATGTTAAAGAGCCTTAATACCTAATCCTCTACCTGCAGTCCTCCAAGGCTTATTTTCTAGCAGGTGCATGCTCAAACACAAAACATTAGCCGTATAACTGCTATAAATAGTTTTCTACAAAGTCCGTGCCCATGTCTCAGTCATCTTAAATACCAGGCCATAATGTCACGCGAACCAATCAGATGTTAGCTTCATTCCAGCTCTTATAAATACCAGTCTCCGCAAGCTCAGTTCACCCTGAAGACGAGGAAGATGCACTTCTTCGAAACGTTTGTGTCAAGCCAAGTTTTTACCTGGTTAGAAGCCTAAGAAGATTTTAAATTATTAAATCTTCTCTACCCTCCCTCCCTTGTTTTAATGGTATTTGAAGCGTGCTAGTTTTAATGTTTGACTGTTTATGGTTTCATTTTTTATGATAATACCATTACTCTCTCTGATCTGCAGATATTCACCATGCTCCCGAAGAGATGGTCGAGTTTAAACCTATTGGATGATTTTCCTAAACTGCATAGCAGTAGGTATTTGTATTTGAAGCCCTTCCCATTTTTATTTGAATCATTAAACTTTATTATACTACATGCATGCATCAACAGTATATGTATGCAACAAAACACCATTGGAAGGTTGCATTCTTCTTCAGTTGCCAGACAAATGAAAATTACATGGTGATTCATCAAAATCTCCCATTTGAAGCATGTAAGGTTTCCTAAAAATTTTTTTACATCACATGGTTGTGGATTTCATTCAGGAATTGACCTAGCTGAATGCAAAATAGGCTGTTCCTTACCAATCATCAACCCACTTGTGGTCATCCTCTGCCAGAATCAACAAATAATTTTGCCAGTTGGTCAAATTCGGCATCGCTCAAGAAAGACAGTCAACATAACCTTGCCAGTAATTTTTGCACTTCTGTTGTCTACTGCATCAAAGCTTTCCCAAGCCACAATAGTGCTACGTGACTTTCCACTAAAGAGACTATATTTTTGTTTCTCGTAATAAGTTACATTCCTCTGCAGAAATAAATTGCCTTGTTGAGGTTATCCATCCAAATTTTTTTGTGTTAGCCATAGATACATACTTGAACTGCTGCAGCTGGAGCTTTTATACACCTCTTTTTTGTACTCCAGGAGTTGATTGTGTAGATTAATGCCTAATATTGGTCGTGAAGGATTAGATCAAAGGCTCTTATTTTCATGGCCTTCCTGATGGCTTGAGCACGCTTAGAAGGAACTGCACTGTACATTGTAGGTTCTGGCTGAGTGGTTAGACCACTCGCCTCTCACCTAGATGGCCTGGGTTTGATCCCAAGCGACTGCATGTGAGATTTGTGGTAGACAAAGTGGTGCAGGGGCGGGTTTTCTCTGGGTTCTCCTACCATCACATTCCACCAGTGCTCCATCTTCAATCTATGCATCATCAGTGTCATCGCCTGCAGTGCCATAGTAGTAAAAATGGGCATTAAATACTATTTAAAAAAAGTTGTAGTTGTCCTCCAAGGACATTTACTCAAATCATTCTTTGTAGTATTTTTCTCCTCAGTGCTACAGGCTTCTATATTGTCCATCTGTTTGATGTATTTCACTTCCCTCTTCTATAAAAGAATTGCAAATGAACAAAAACAAGTTTAGATCAGAATTAAAAAGATACCTTATTACTCTTACCTTCTATAAAGAGGAGGATTTCATTAATCAAAAAATAATGGTAATAATGCAACATTGTAAATTTAATAAACATGAATATTCCAAGAATGCATGTGTATGAGTAGGTTTTTGGAAACAGACATGTAATTGAAAATTATGCAAAACTAACACCTCTGAAAAATCATCGTCAGAGTTATTATTTGTAGATAAATGTATTAATAAGTATGAATAAATGTAATTCTTGACATGTTCTACATCCTAGAGTTTGGGCATCGAGTCTAATCTCTTAATAGGATCTACAGATTGCTTTGCCACCAGTGATTTGAAAAGCCGTAACAATGCTTTGTAACTCCTGAAGGAACTTGTTAAGAATTGGCAGGCACATAGATATTTACATAACACTACTCAAGGAAACCATAAGGTGTAAAGATGGGTTTATCTTGGTAGCCATGTGTGAAATGCAAAGTTGTGGAAATTGTGTGAGATAATCCAGTGATGAGGCATATACTCATTAGGTAACATTGCACCTCATATGGATGTATGCCCATCATTTGTTTGTGAACAGCATGTCACACAGTTTACTGGGACAACTGCAGCTCATGACAAGCACGACTTTCATTGACTTGTGCATGTTTCCCAATTTCTATCAACTATTTTATTACTTACATGCATTCATCCACTATTTTCTGTTTACATGGAGTTCCTGTCTCTGAAGCTGTTTTTACCATATGTAAATGTTTTGACATATTATTGCTACCAAAACATTGTAGAAATGACTTTGCTTAAGTGTTGCAGAACCACTCCTTGCAAATGTTAATTCACAGTAGGTGTTCTCTTGATCACTTGCTTTGTCTGTAGTATATGTATGAACTTCAGTTACATTGTCAAACAATGGGTAACAGTTTTGGATTTATAGCAACTACCAAGAGGTATTAACTAGTCAATTGATATATCACATTACCATTATCATCTTTTCGCTGAGGAGAAATTAATGAAATTCATAATGTACTATAAAGTGACTTCACTCAGATTTCCACTTTTAACAGCATATGCAGCAATCTCAATATAATTATAGATCTGATATTACTCAAAATAGTAAAGTTCTGTTCTGCAAGAGCATTACAATAGGAATAGACAATGCACATGTAGCAAACAATAGTAGATGAAGTTTCTACTGCATTTTCCATAATAGCTCCATTTTGATATATACATATTTTGTTCTGTTATAATTTGAGAAAGGATGTGTTTAGCTATACAATGTTATAAATAAGAATATGCATATCTATGTGACCAAACACAGTTTTGTTTGACTTTTCAAATACCCTCCCTTTGATATCTTCTGTGAGATCCAAGAATCACAAAACTGTTAGTGAAATCAAACCACTTTTACAGGTAGCCAGGGGCATATAAATAAATTTGTTCAAAGGTAGAATCAAACTGAAAAATTCAATGCCACCATTGGGATTTGAACCTTGGGTCTTCAGATTCCATCTGGTTGCTCTTGTCTACAGAGTAGCTACCATGGCAACATCTGACATGACATTAAATTCTCCAACTGGCTCAAATATATCAAATTCATTAATGAGATAACATATCCCAGTGCTGAGTTGCAATTGTAAGTACTTAAATCCCAGGCTTCGTAGTTTAACCAACTGTTAGGTCAATCAATGAATGATTAATAGTTTTTTCACATAAGCCGTGTGTAAGATGTGTGTAAGAGTTGAAATGTATAGTCAGACTGAAAAATTCAGTGTCATAATTGGGAGGTCTGTAGTTCAAATTCCTGCCTAATGTCTATCTAGTTTTACTTTCTCTATTTGTACATAGTACATAGCTAGAGAAGATACTGCAATCCACCTAAAAGTTTGATACTGAGAATTCCTTGGAAATACACAGTTTATTAATATCCCCTGTATCCAAAAATTGCATTTTTAGAAAAAAGGCTTGTGTGGTTGTGAGCGTGTGCATGATAATTAAAAAATGAAAAGTCAGTTAAATACCAAACTTTGTGTTTTAGTTCAGCATCTTCACGAACCCCCCCCCCCCACCCCAGTTTGATTTTCTCAAAAATGGCTCAAATGATTTTGATCAAATAATCTTAGTTATATTAAAGATACCTATATGAGAAATAAAATATATATATATATCTGAATAGTCTCTGAAGTCCTCTTCATTCTGAATGACTTTTTCATAACTAGTAAACCCTTAAAGAGATATACAAAAAGTTAATATCAAAAAATGTAGATCTTGTAGAAAAAACACAATTTATGGCGTCTGGAATTAACTATTTCTGAGATATTCATTGTTATTTGTTTCAGTTATAAAATACTTACAATGTTCTTATATGGGAATTTGTCAACTCTAGGCCATACAAAGGCTGAGCTTTATGCCATCTTAGCCTGTCGTGCATATTTTAAACATGCCAGGCAGATGACTGAACTTCCATATATGCTCAAATGACCAGACAACTTTGAAAGCCATTATGGCAGTTAAAATGACACCCAAACTGGTATGGAGTGCTAAAGGATGTTGGATAAACTTTGTGTTCGTGGACAGATTACCCTTGTATGGGTTCCTGCACATGGGGGCATCAGAGGTAGTGAACAGGCTGGCTCAGCGGTGAGAGGTTCTTGCATCTTTAGGATCCAAACCCTTATGAAACATCCCTAGAAGTGTCATGTATGAGGAAACCCATCTTACGGTAACAGCTCATTTTGGGTTTTGGGAAAAACAAACTGCTGTCAGACAAACTCATAACTTGTTTTCAAGGCAGCTAGCTAAGTAAGGCACTTTTGAAGCCAACCAGAAATAGGATCAAAGTGTTGTTGGCTATCTCACTGGACACAACACTCTGAGGTGACATGTATACATAATGAGACTTCCTGAGGATCTGCTATGCAGGAAATACGGGATGGACATAGAGACCTTTCAGACCTCCTTTCTTTTGGAGCTTGGTGATATAAGAAGGGCAGATGTCAGGGACGTGGTCCAATTACCACGACCATTGGACTTGAGTGCAGCTGAGCTTTGGAGGCACAAAAGGCTCTAAGAGCTGCATGTGAGGCCTCGAGAAACGATATCATCATCACCCTTATGGAGGATTTAGAGATAGAATTTTCAAACATCACATGAATTGCTACACAGCTTGCCTCTTTGCAAGTAGGTTTCTGAAGCCCTAACAGATGTGGAGTATTTTTTTATGGTCATTATTTAGATATACTGTTGATACAATCTCATTTTGCAGAAGGAAGATTTTCTTGTGTATTACCTCCCTGTGGGTAAACCATGTTACTGCTTGGTAGAAGTTAGATATTTATGTCGCAGATATTTATGTTTAGAATAATTATGCAATGTTTCAGATGTTTCTAATGGAATTTTGTTAGACAAGTTTCATTTCTTAATACATAATTATATGTTTTTTTGTAATTAGGAATAGCTTTTACAGGAAGCAATTTTTAAACTGCAAATTATTAGTGCTTTATGGAGTG
The DNA here is from genome assembly GCA_030762935.1 of Hymenopus coronatus. Taxonomy (NCBI): domain Eukaryota; kingdom Metazoa; phylum Arthropoda; class Insecta; order Mantodea; family Hymenopodidae; genus Hymenopus; species Hymenopus coronatus. The sequence goes on along the minus strand of CM060889.1, from coordinate 38,159,294 downwards.
CAGTGGGGAGTAATGAAACATGTGTGAGAGAAGAGTGTTTTATTGTTTGTTAAATGCTGTATTCTGTTCATTTACCAATGCAAAGAAGTAAATCATTGAAAAAGGTAGGGAAACTCCAGAATTGAATTTGAAAACAAAAATAAAACTTTGTGTGCTACATTTTAAAGACATTTATGGTGTAGCATGCTTTATGGATGTAAAGACAGATTAAGTGCAGCAATTACAATTACACTTTGCTGTTAACCCTTACATTTTTTAGTAATGGGGTTCCAACCCCCAAATTTTCAGCTATGCCTTTAGTTAGGGAAGCGTTACTTCTAATGAAACACTTCATAATTGAATTGTGAAACAGTAATAGAGATGGTGACAATGAATATGTGATAAAGTTTTAAAATATAAAATTAAGTTTTATTTACCAGTTGGTTCTATGGTAATTTGATTATACTTTTATTTGTATTATGAAGAAGCACACCTAGTACCATCATTTCTGACTGTTACTTAATCAAAATCTCTTGTATAATTCTTGGTCATTCTACGTGAGAAAGTTTTGCATTCTAATAATTTTAGATATTCTTCGGGTGTGCATATAGGTTAAAATAATGCATTTACTCATCACAGCATTGTCTTCAGATAACTACAAATAAGCTCAGCTTATCACTTGAAAACTATGCTCTGTAAAACTCCACTATAGCTTAAGCTTCTACTTCAGTCCAATTTGAGTCCTGGGCTTTAGAGTTATAGATAATGTGACCGAAGATGTGAACAAATGCAGTGTTCAAGACCAGAAAATGGTGAGTAAAATTCTTAAAAATTGCTAAAAAAAAGTGGTGGATGATGGTGAAAAAAGTTGATATGAAAAGGCTTCATACATGTGGAAAGCAGTAAATAAAATCATTAAATAATTTGAGGCAGTTTTAATATTTATGGTGTTTAATGTCTTAAAAGATAAACACTAAATAAAACTAAACTGCAATACAATATGTACAGTGAAATGCTCTTTTAACATTTGTAATACAGAGTGGTTTTTTTCTTACTTTTCAAAATATTTCAACAGCGTTATTTCCACATTTTGTGGCTTTAAATTAGTATGTAAATGTAATAGTATATTTCCATAGTGGGAAAAGACATGCTCAGCATCAACATTGGATGGTGGAATTCATAGTGCCTGGATATTTTTCTCAATAAATGTTGGAAAAATGTTGTTCCTCATTGCCAGCAATATTGTCACAATATTAATTTACTGCTGCTTTCTTAGTGCTGGCTTTCAAAGCACTGTACCCTTCAGGTAGTTCATGAAGCGATAAATCTTTTATCAAAGGCATGCCAGCAGTGAGAGAATGCAGATTTGGACCAACTGAATTGGTTAATACATTTTGTTCATCAACTAACTACTTGATGATGAACCCTCGCCCTTTATGCTCACATTGTAGTAGTGATAGTTTTGTGTGACATTTGTGTCCTAAATTCTGGAATGTTTGTTTAATGCTGTAATTCTTGTGAACTGAAGTAAGAAGTTTTTGTGTTTCTTCACCCAGTACACCACTGCCTACTGTCTCAAATGTGCCAAGAGTATGCTTGATCTTTGACGTTAGTTTGTGCACATATGTACAAATATATATATATGTATGGGTATGAATTACCTTCAAAAACCTGGATTACATCAATATAACTGATTTACAATGTTCTAAAACAAAGGATGCTGAGGCCTCTATCATATTCACATCATTTTGCATAAGTTTCTGAAATATGTGACTGCATAGCTTTCCTCTTGCAGTGATGAAGAAAATTCTTTAATATCTTTAACATGTTCCTTAAGGTATTCTGTAGATTTGAACCATGAATTCCAGCAAGTTAAAACAGGCATTGAAAACAGAGTGCACTTGCTCTCTTCATTTACATATTTCTTCCTTAGGAAGGAAAGGAAGCAGTGTTTTCTCTTCCTTGTGTTCATAAACATTGCCTTTGACTGGGCAGTACAGGTAATGACCTCAGGAAGAAGGTTCGACCACATGCTGGCTATAATATTAAATTTGTGTGCCCAGCATTGAATGTGCACAATACAGTCTGAAAATGGTATTCACAGTGAATCCACACAGACACCCATATATCATGCTGAGTCTGATACAACTGCTACAACTTTATCAAATTCAATATTGCAAGACATAACAACACTTAATATGGCATGAGAACATTCTGCTGCTGCTGCTGCATTTTCCAAGACTTTGACCCCATCCACATATGTTCTAGTGGTTTCCACGCAAATAAGTGAACGAAACAAAACTACTACAAAAATGCATTGTCCTTTGCGGTCTGTAGTCTCATCGCTCAAGATCACCACTGACTTTTCCTTCACTGCCTCCTTTAGAGCCTGTATACGTTCCTCTCCAAGAACAGGAACATACTTGGTGAGCAATGTATCAGCATGAGTAAGATCCCCAGCACCTAAGAAATAAAGAGTCTCAGTAAATTCCTTGGACAGTGGCAATTTCAGGAGAGAGGAAAATAAGAAAAATACTGACCAAAAAGTATTTTTTTAAATCCTAAGGCCGACATCGACCGTTGCCTCCTGGCTCCTGAGGGCATCTAATAGCTAATCATTAGTCACCCTCGCGATGAACATCCAAGACTCACAGTGCTCTGTTCCAGTGTCAACTCCAGCAGTACCTCCTTTACCACATGCATGATGTCGCCTGACGCTGTCACTAGTAAGTAGGGCTGACTGGATGTTCGCGTCGGCAAGCCATTCGCCACGTCAGATCTGATTACAGTCACGGCTGCACCTGTGTTTATGAGTTTGCGGCACAGGCTCCCTTGTATCCAGCCGTCTGCGATGAGGCTGTCATCCACTCTTCTGCCCAAGGCAGTAGCGTTACTCGAGGGGGTGGTCTAGACGGGCCCTCTAAGTGGGCGCAGCTTTTTCTTGGTCGCCTCCGTTCCGAGTTCTGTCGTTAATACCTCGTGGATTGTCTTATAATCACCGAGCATTAGGCTCTGTCTTATCTCGGCGTCACGCACCCCATAGATGGGAATAGATAGCTTCCTGGGTCACGTAGCTAGATGGTATGTTCACCAGGGCTTTGTTCGCAAGTTGTTCGATGACTAGGGTGAACTCCTGCATCATCTGACCTGGCTGTTGCAGCTTTGCCTTGAGCTGAATGCGGTAAGCTGCCATTGCCGATCCCATTTTCTCCTCTATCTTCTGCACTGTTGTTTCCATTTAGTCTTTTACACTCTTTAGTTCGGTCTTCATTTCCGTCTTTACTGGCGTCATATCTTCCATGCCGGTGTTCACTGTCGCTATTTCACCTTTCATTCTGTCCATCTTCTCCAACAGTTTTTGAATCATCTCTTCCATCTTGGTGTAATAATCCCACTCCTGACAGTGTAAAAGAGTCCTTATTAGCTCAGAAATTGTTTACAAATAACGTATTTGATTCACAGCTTCCAATGATTCACTCGGCGTTTATGATGCGTAGAAATTTACTGCTGCACTCCATTCATGGCTCGCGCACCACTGCGCTGTAATTCTTCCTCCTTTTATAGTTAGAAAATAACGTCACAAACTTTCTGGAAACTAGCAAAAGATACTGGAAGCCAAAGCTTGCAGACGAATCTAAAGTCGCGTTCCCGAAGATTCTTGTTACATCTCGCCGCTCTTCCGTGTTGTTTATGCAGTCAACTATGATGTCTTTTTTTTTCTTTCTTTTTTTTCGAGTGGAAGGGAAAAATCCACCTTAAGGACTAACCCGGGCTGGCTAGTCTCCCTGAATGGGCCTACCGTCTAAAAAACCCCTCCACCGGAAGTGTAGGAAAGGAGTGATGCGGTCCCGCATGTAGCACCCGCGTATTGTTGGTGAAGGTGGACTGGTCCACATGGGATCCAGTGTGTAAGGGATTGTTGCTAGGAGACCGGCTTGACCGAGGCCCAGCTGGCCCCCTGCGGAGTTGAAGGTGAGATTAGGTTGTAGTTAGGTGGTGTGTGGGATGGAGTGAAGGGTGAGTGCCTCTCGCTCCCTGTGGTGCTGATATGCTGACTCCCAGCGGAAGTTCCTGTAGCTCATGGTGCTTCTGTTCGTGACGTTGGTACGTTTGCGTCGCGTTGTGGTTGAGGTCTCCCCGGAACCTGGTGTCCACTCAATGTGAGCAGGCCTTGGTTCCTCCGCTGGGGGTGTGGCGATGTCGTAGGTGGTGTACCAAGGCTGTGGGTTGGCGACTTTGGCAGTTGGGTGTGTGTAGTTTTCTAGCTGTAGATTGCTGCTGTTGAGTAGCTTCGATCCGGGCGAGTTTTCAGTAACCACTCTGTAAGATGTCAGTGTGGTCAGGTCGTATTCTGTCAGTCAGGGTGGTGGTGAGTTGTTCGAGGGATGCTTGTGTTTACACTCCAGCTCCACTAACGCATACCGAGCGAACCTGAGAACGGTCACATATACGGACAGCATTGTCACAATATGGCATACAAGGACAGACGAAAATCGTAAAATGGATTAGGAAATGTGGCATCGGCGTGTAACCAAATATTGTACGGTTTCTTAGTGCCACAATGGCGGGGTAGGAGTCCCAGAAGACTCGTCATGTAATATACAGAGTGTGTGAACTGTAAAATACTGTGCTCACGGGCGATAGCTTGAAGTAGTAAGATAAAAAGCAATCCCAGTGTTATTTTACCTTGGAACAAATTGTTTTAAATTTGCAATCTTGAATACAACCTCCAAAATGTGTAGTGTGTCACGGCTGCAATCTATGTTCGGTGGTTTGTATTCTTAGCTAAGCGAGATGCGAACATTGTGAAAACGATGGATGTGCAATTATCAAACTTAAGACGGCAACCCAAGTCGGGACATTATGGACCTGGCTGCATATGCATCCATCAAAACGTATGAGTGAAGCGTGTAATCCCGAACGCAGTCAAATTCCTTTTTAAGGGACATGTTTTGAGCGATAATAATTACTAACTGTAATGTCTGGCCGGCTTGATTTATTGACGCTTCAAGTGAAGTAGTTCATTCAAAGCTAAGTAAACTCTTTGTTTACAGTAGTAAATGTCCAGAATCTGTTGGTGTATAAGGATGATGGAATACTTTAACACAAACTCTCAAGAATGTTTTCATTAATTCATAACATTGTGATAATTAGTAATTTGAAGGTGGCATGTTCACTCGCTATTTCCTTTTGGATATGATATTGAACAGGGAGGCCCTTTATATTCATTTTGAGATTTTTATTTATGTTTATGTGCAATAACGACTTGATAATTTTCAAAGTCATTGTTCCAGGGTCCATAACTAGCGTTTATTTTCATAATCTATGTAAAATACATCTTCGATAATGCCAGTAGTAAAATGTATAGCTTGTACATATATACAAGGTGGTTCACCTGTCCCTTATTCTCTGGTTTTTTGCAACCTGCAGATTACAGTCTAACTTGAAACATCGTTCCCGCCCATCTTCTGCATACTAACATTATACACTTTGGCACTAAAGGCTAAAGCTGAACAGTAGCGTATTTGATTAACGCGCGGTGTTAGCATGAGTTCCAAGATGCTCGATTTAGGTTCGAATCATGCCAAAACGTTGACAATGTTTTTTTCCCGCTGTCTTCTCACAAAGCTAGATGGGATACTTTTTAATTTGTTTGTTTCTTTTATTGCTGTTCTCTTTATTCTAACTTAATCAGGCCAGTTACAGGAAACACAAATGAAAATGAACATTCCGAGGCTTATTCATTCAGTTTCTTCTAAATATGCAGGTATTATTACTACCTTCGCACAGTCAATATACCGCGGCCCTTCAAAAAATTTAGGTTTTTTCCCAAAATGAATTGCAATTCAATTTATAACTCAAAATCTAATAATCTTTACATATTTAAGCTCCATAAATAAAGTCTATATACTTTTTTTAGAACATGTCTACACAAGCAAATTTAGGCTTATCAACTAACATTGATATTTCAGATAATACTGCAGAACCAGACCCATTTTAGGATATTTCTAAAACGAGAAACACACAAAATACCTAGGCTGACAAACACAAACTGTGCCAAATACATAGCTATCCACTAACATTTTCAGTTGAAAAGAAAATTAAGTTAAATCCCATTAACTTAACAAGCTTCTCAAATTCCACTAGATAAAAGTGTTTCCGACATGAAACTTAGTGATGAAACATCCTCTAACTACGAAAAACAATGGATAACATGTTAGGAGTTCTAGCATTTTGAAATTGTTTTTATTAACTTTATACGTTTTGAAAATGTCCTTTATTATTTAAAGGCTTAGTGAAGTTTCTTTTTTAAAATAATTAGAAAGAAAATTAAGGATCGACGACTGAAGAATATGTAAAATGAACTTTCGTTTGTTGTTCATTCGTATACCATTTTGTTTACTCTTAAAATTATTAGTTACAAACATTGAACTAACTTTGCACCTCGATGGATAAATACATAGAGAAGAACTGGGGGACTCGAACCGCTGATATGCTGTAGGTGATCAGGGAACTTGAAATTAACCACTTGAGCTACAATCATTGTGCCCGCTTACTACGTTAAAAATCATAGATATAGTATCACACATGTCTCCCTCTCCGCTTCTGATCTCTTTATAACTGTTGTGGACTCCTTTTTGTAGTCTAAGCCGTTCGTTTAGCCTTCATTCATTATAATTTACGTTGTAGAGCGTATGACAGCGATCCTATTGATATAAAATGTACTGTAACAGGAGTTATTAGGCACATGTTTTTGGAATGGATGTAATTATTGCTGCTAAGGACTACTTTGCGATGAAGAGCAGGCTAGATTTGCATGGTTACCAAAAGGCTGACAAGCACGGTAATTTCGACCTTTTTAGTTTTAGAGTATAAATAATAAGGAACAGGTGAACCTTATATATATAAAAGCACAACCTAATCATTTGTATTTATTTTCCTACATAGGAACAATAAAGTGCGTTAGGCACCAAAAACATCGTGGCAGACCGTGTGCTTAATTACTCATTTCTCCGAAAGTCGTATAGAACTATATGTGGCTAAATTTTGGTGCAAATGTAGACGTACTATCCGTTCGGAATTTAACCGGAGAGTCCTGGATTTTTCATACTGTCCAGAGTAAAGTCCGGGGTTGAAAAATGTCCGTGATTTTGAACATAAAATAGATAATTGCAGTTGTGATAAATTTGAAAATTTGTATTTATCTTTGGCAAAACGAATGGGGTAGGAAGATTGTGCTAAATAACATATTTGACAGCTATAACAGCGCAGTTGCTTTGACTAGTCAAGTGACGACTGTGTTCAGTTTTCATGTTTGTAATGGGATTTTTATGGTTTATCACCCCTCGTTGGGAGGTTATATGGAACGAGACTTTATATGGTGTTGGTTTGTAGTTTACACCGCACGTCGGACAGTCATAGATAATAGGAATTTTACGTTGTTGAGTTTTACGCCTCAACGTGGTTGCTTATGTGCAGCGTACCTAAGTGTCACTTCAAATCAACTCCACTCCACTCCACTCACGTACATGGTACTGAAGCTCTTCCTGGATGGGTTGCCACGGCGTTGCTCAGTCTTGCACGATCATTGACTCTCTGGCGTAGATTTGGCAAGTGGGAGGAGTTGTAGGAGTGATCTTGTAATTGTGCAGAAAACACTTATGAACTTTTACTGTTATTTATTCTATAAAGAGATTCCAAAATAAGCACCTTGCTGTACACTGTTATTCTGCTGACTGGTTCTCTTACCACTCACTCGCACGTACTCTGAATTACACTGTTTCTACGTTAAGTATATGGTACAATTCACTCTCAAGTAATCACGAGCCGACTATTAAATAGGTGAGCGACGTTATTTTAATTAACCAACAGTTTCTTCTCATAACAATCTTACTTCGCGGACAGAGTTTTACAGTTACACGTCATTACTTCACGAACAGAGTTTTTTTTACAGAACGATGACCTACCGCATCTCGTGGACAGATTCTTGGCAAAACGACGTTGCCTCTCGCGGGCTAATTCTTGGCAAAACGACGTTGCCTCTCGCGGGCAGATTCTTGACAAACGACCACGATGTGTCGAACCCTACTTCTTTTATACTAAAAACGGTGCCATGGTGACTTCTTCCTGATTGGTTAGAAAGTCCGCCAAAATGACACCATCGTGACCCAAAAACCATTGCGAATCTTCCAGAATGCGGCATAATAACCACGTGATACTACGAATATAAAGCAGAAGTCCCCTCGTGGGTTTTAAACTGGACTGCCCCTGTATAAGCAAATCGTACGTGACTTGCACCCCTCACTGCAGTCTGGCGTCAGGATTCTGTGTAATTTTCAAGTCAACAACTGACGTCTTGGGTCCTATGTATACAGCTTAATAAATGTTAACTTTCTTTACTTATATACATCTAGATAATTAATAGAATGATTGTCATTATTACGACGAGGCTAATTAACGGTCGCATGTTCCACGAATCCGCATCTGAATAATATAATTTGTATGATAGCAGTCAGCAAGTATTGTAAAACGGAATAGTTCCAGAGTCTTGTAATGTATTAAAAGGAAGAATATTGCAGTCATAAACTGCCTCGAATCATCCTGTGTTTGTGATACCACCAAGGGAAAATAAAATGTACATTTAACAAAATGATCCAGTACGGATACAATCTTTTGAAAACAAGCGATGCTTGTAACGACCGTGAGCAGTGTTCACAATGTAATGGAGTATTTTCTGTTGTTCACAAAAGTAGGGGAGACACCTAAAAATAAACATAAGAAAGCGTGCACGCTGCTTCATCGTCAAATATTGTAGCTTACTTCAAAGTTACAGATTGTACTGTTCTAAAAGTTCCTGCTTCCTCTATTACTGAATGATATGCAACCCGTTTATGTTTAGGGCTGTCTTTATTTTACATGTTTATGAAATATCCACTCACTCACGACTGTAAAGGTTTTTGAGCTGTAAAAATAGCAATACGCTCAAACGTTATAAAGCGCGTTATCAGTTATTTCTGGGAAACGCAACAATGATAACTGGTGAAATTTTTCTGCGTTAGGTGTCCAGTAAACAGGGTTGAAGGGGGTGGCGGCAAAGTCGAACGAGCGTAGCTAGACTCTCAAGTAGTGCCAAACTGGACGGATATGAACCGGACACTGTGTTTTGCATGACATTATTTCTCACTGTGTTCAAGTCTTCCATACATAGGTGGATCATTTAAGTTGAGACTGTACAATATCTGATTGCGCTCTTCGTACACAGTCATCCAGAATTTTCGTTGTTATTTACGTTGGTGTAAGAACAATTGCAAAGCGCTTTATACAAATGCTGTTTGGTTTTTATGGGGAGTGAGAAAACATAAACAAATTAAATAATCCTAAAATGACTACCACAGCGTCCTCCAAATAAAGCAGACTAATGACATAACATCAAGCAACTTTTATTCAAGAGATTTCTTTCTACAACGCTTACTTTTGGAGATATGATGAGACTCCGTTAGCACTTATTCCGTCCTTAGCGATTTGTGAAGCCAACACAACGTGCCTGCTTTCCACCGTCAGCTGATTGCTCCTTCCACGGCTTCCAGCAACCCATAATTCAAGATCTTTCAAGCGTTTCTACTGTGAATTCTCTGATCTAATTTGGTATATAATTCCACAGCTAGCTAGTAAAACCACGAACACCAGATTTTGAAATCAGTTTACAAATTTTCTGATAGGTATAATGAAGTTTTTGTATCTAACTGCAAAATTGGAATCTACATCGCTTGTTCTGAGCTTAAGTCGTTTAGCTCGATGGTAATTACTTCCTTTTCATTACAAAAAGGATGCTCCAGATTCTGCAGCATATCAGATAGTATTATGTAGGAATACTTGTTTGAATGTCAGGGATGAGTTCTAATTTACAAAATAGCATCCGAAGCTATATGAAAAAAAATCAGATTTTAAAATTTGTTTGCTAGTTGCCCCTGTATGTTTTAAACGTTTCAAACCTGCATTTAAAAGTGACAACCGACTGCATGAGCATGTTATTTTCTCAAACCGTTTTCTAATCTTTAAACTGTACATTTTTCAATCTTAAAAAACTCCTTGAACTAAAGTCGCCATATGAAAGCATTCGGAAGCAAAATGCCTCGAGCAGAAACGTGACGCCTGAAATGTTTCTCTCCTTAAGCTTAATTCTCCATATTTTGCTCAAGTTTTTATCGCTTGGGAATCAAGAAATTACCACTTACAAAATGAATACTAAGAAGTAACGATTGCTGTTAAATAAGCTAACATCACACAAAGTCACGAGTTCGAACCCGCCAGAGAGGGTTGGGTTTTTTTTTCGGCGTAAAAATCCGTAGCATGACTTCCTTCGGAAGATAAGTAAAGCCGGTTGGCCCCGTCATTTCTTTGTCATTTAGTTATGTTTCTGATGAATCGGTTAGCTGTGATGGGACCTACGATGTTGGGATCAATGCGATAAGGAGTATGATTGGACAAACGTTTGAAAATCATAAGTTGCAAATAACAGACATTGTTAACACTGGAGGAGAATACAAAGAATGGTGAAGTCCAAAGGGTTGTAATAAACCACAAACAACTGTTTAATACAATATTGTGCGTGTTCATTAGTTCTATAAACCTAAGAAATATTTAGGATTTCAGCTAGTCTCTAGACCTTCAGTTCCGTTTATTGGTGTCTCACTTATCTATCTTTGAAGAAATCATTGAAAATAAAGAATAAACCGTCATCTCACCAAAGCAATACATATTGGTGGTTGATTACTGATATATACTGTAACCTGATCGATGCACTCAATTTTCTGTGAAATAGTGAAGAATTGTTGTGACTATGTAATAATTTGCGTCTCTGTAATATTTTGCTATAGACAAAACACATTTGTAGTGCTTAGAAAAATATAGATAAACAAATTATTTTTAAGAGATTTTTTTTCAACATAATCTTCTTTTAGCTCAATATAGTTTTCCCAGCGTTGCTCCAATTGTTTTAAGTCTTCCAGAAAGTATACTTTCGGAAGGTCCTCAAAATATGCATCTGTTTGGGAGCTGACCTCTTCGTTAGACGTGAATCGTTTTCGACCGAACCACTTTTTCAATTTTGTAAATAAAAGTCAATGGAGACCAAATCTGGTGAATACATGGATGTTGTAGTAATTCGAACCTTAATTCTACATCGTAACTGCGCAGAACTGCACCCTTGCATTGTCTTGATGGAAGAGACACCTTTTCTTTTCCAGATGAGGCCGTTTTTTCCTTGATTTCTCCGTTCAACTGGTGCATTAACGTTACATAATACCTACTCCTTATTTATCTTCCTTTCTGTAAGTAATCAATGTAGATGATTCCGCCTACATCCCAAAAAACCGAAGCCATCACCTTGTCTGCAGACTGAATACTCAATGCTTGGTAAAGTTAACATTAGTACTAAGCTTGACGGCGTATAAAGGAAAGAGTCTGTGAGGAAATACAAATAACAATATTATCCTCTCCAGGCTAATAGAGTATAATTTTAATATTGATGAACTTTTAAATGAAATGTATGGAGGAACAGGACATTTCACAAGAAGAAATAATGCAGTTTTCCTGATACAGAAAAAGAGACTTGGCGAGTGCTAATAAATTAGTAATATTGATATTTGGCTGGCGAAAGAATGTAAACGGAGAATTGCCAAAGCTTGCATATTTCTCCGTTGTTGCCTTAAAATGTACTTGCAAATACGTTGCATAGTCGGCTTATCCTTCCGAATGTAAGACTGACACGCCACTCTCATAGGACTTACGAGCAAGTGCCTAGGGTACTTAACTATGTATAAAACAATAACAATTTACAAAAACAAACTTTTCTTTGTTCAGCCAAGTTATCTACTATTATAACTATTGTTGTTGAGAGCAACTGCAATTGTGCCAATTCTTTATAAGCATAGCTTGTACAGTAGATCTATTTCACATTTTTCAGGGCTATCGGAATCTAAAATTTTGTGAACACCTAAAATGTGTACCCACGATCCGCCATTGCATTTAAAAAGTAAAACAAAAAAGAATGAAAGAAAAAAATAAGAATAAATGAATTTGAACAGCTGTGAAACGGACATAGCGAACAGCAAAGGCTTGCAAAGGACGATTTAAGGGCGGGGGAGGTAGCGGGGTAAGCATAGTGGGAAATTCTGGGGGCTTTTGACAAATTGTACCTCTTATGAGTGTTAACTCTTGGTACACAATTCTGCTTGTTAATAAATTCATCCAACATTTACTCTTCATTGGCTGGGCTATTAGCCACGTAACTAATTCACAGTTAAAGAAAGCACAAACCTATTTGCTAAGCTAAAAGTATGGGAATACAGAATTTTAATTACGATTTGTTGACCAATAAGGCCCACTTTATTGTTTGGGATACAGCTGATATTACTTTATTTTTAGTTTTTATACACTATATATGTTATTTTCCTAAAATAATCTTAGGGGTAGGAAAGATCAAGGAGAGATGGGTAACAGAGGAAGTAATTACTTTGGGGCTATCGCAAAATGCACTCAAGTACCGGGGGTTCATCACTGCGGCCACATGAGCTGCAGCGCGCAATGTCTTGTTGACTAGAAGGTAGTCATGTCATGATCGAGGCCCTGGCCATAGCTGAGCGCTGTATTGGGGCTTGCGGAAAAGGGAAAAGAAAAATAGGAGAGATAGGAATGTGGAAGTAACTTTAATCATAGTTAAACAAATTAAAATATACAATGCTTTAACGGAGCATGTTGTGATCTGCGCGGCATGTTTTCCGATGTGACTGTTCTTCAGGTAGTTGCATATGAATCTGTAGAATGTATGCTGGTGAGAAATTCTTTGACTCTGTGCATGCCCATATTACCGGTGTGAAATCATTCAGATGAGAGAATTTGAAATGCTCTAAAGTTTTGAAGGCTTGTTCACAAGATTGCAGTATGCAGTACCTACTGGTGGCGAGGTTGACTGGTGGGACTGGAACTAATTTGGCAATTAGAGCTACGCTGTCAGGGTTTCAGCTTGTTCTTGTGCCTTGTTCTGCAATTTATGCAACTTTCGCTGTATAGACTGATTTCGGAGTAGTCTGGTGAATCCAGCTCATTGACTGCTGTGCGGAACTGTTCAAACAGTTGGTGGCTGCTTTGAATCCTATGTTGTGGTGGACGAGATTGGTTTGTATTGCAGAGAGGCACTTACGGCCACAATACTGTCAGTTGCCGGCTTTTTTTTTTTTTTTTTTTTTTTTTTTTTTAAGTTCAAAAAGATTTTTAAAGAACACAATATACAATGGGCACCAGTTAATAAGTACATCATAAAAATGTATTTGGATCCATCACTAAAGACAGCACCCCATCAAATAAAAAAATCCGGAATTTACCAAATAGAATGCAACAGTTCCAACAAAGTTTACATTTGGGAAAACCAGGAGAAACCTGGAAACAAGAACTAAGGAACACTTTAGATGCAAAAAAGACAAACATAGAGAAATCAGCAGTAGCTACTCGTTTTTGGAAGAAAACCATGACATAACCCGCAGCCGAAACTATTGAAACATGTAACCGGAAAGCAGGAATTGGCAACTTCGGAACTAATTTTCATTTCGAAAAACAAAAATAAAATTATCAATTTCGATATCCCCCAAGGCGACTTATTGTACAAGTTCAAAGAACCACCGCCAAAGCAATCGATGGGTAGATCTGCTTCACACCAACGATCAGTGGATATCCGGTTGCCAATGGAGGAAACTAACCTCCAAAACATGTTTTGGGAAATTTAAATGCGAGTGTTGTTTAGTGTCATTAATCGAATAAATGTTTACTTTTAAGTGATAGACAAAGTTTAAAATTTGAAATGTCATTCAGAGTGAAGAGGTCTTCAGAGGCTATTCCTTGAAATTTAAAATATAAATTTTATTTGGCGTAAAATATCTTAAACATATGGCATTTAAATCAAATTCGTAGAGCCATTTTTTAAAAAATAAAAATGTTCAAAGAATGTTCCATGTAAAGGGTAGTTGGGGGTGGGGAGATTTTCTTGAAAACTTTCATGTAGCATCCATAGAAAATACTTAAATATTGCAACGGCGGCACGCCGGCCTGAGATTCGCTGTCTCGCCCGATGTGATAATCGAGCGAACGGACATAATAGCCGGGTAAACAAAGGCCTTTACGTGTTGTTTCCCTGCATATCTCTCCCCAGGCCCAGAACATTCTTCTTCCAAAGTCATAGCTTCCTAATGTACAAACCACGATGTTCTCGTAATTTCTGTCTTGAACTTTCGGAGCCTTACCAGAGACTATATAAGGGGGCCGGCAAATGCCGATAGGGCAAAGTGAACCTAACCTGACTGAAGTGAAATGAAGTGAGTTAAATCTAGTGAGTGACACTTGCTGAGAAAGTGACGTGAACTTAGTGCTTCAGTTATCCGTGTTCCAAAAGTGCAAGAGTTGTATTACGTGTAGTGCTATAGTGGCCAATAAAGAATATCTAATTGAAACTTGTTCTCATTTAAACATTGGTGTCAGAAGTGGGATCTAAACCTTGCGATGGAGCAAATACTTCAACAATAGTAATGCAGGCTTGAAGTCTGGAATGGAGAAAATGGAGACGGAAATAAAATCTGAGGTGAAGAATGGAAATGCCAGAATGGAGGAAATGAAGACCGGAAGGAAACCGCGTGGAGAAGATGGAATAAATACAACTCAACATGGAGAAAGTGAAAACAGAACTCTCTAGCAAAATCGATGAACAGCTTCTGGCGTGAAGAAGGACGTGGCGGAGCTGGAAGGAAAGGTGGAAGAGCTAGGGGAAACGACCTTAGGAGCGGTTAGTGCTCTGGAGGGAAAAGCCGACAGCAGCGCCAAGGAAGTGAACGCCATGATAGAAGTGCTTAACGGAAAACTTAAGGACATGGCGTTTGAGACACCTAAACGCGACACAACATCGGCGCGTGTCAAGCCACCTAAGTTCGACGGTATGTCAAAGTTTCAAGCTCAAGTCAGGGCAACAGCAAACAGGAGAGACGCTGCAGGAGTTCGCATTGGCCATCGAACAATTAGCGGCCAAAGCGTTGTTGGACCTTCCGTCCAGTTACGTCGTCCGAGACGCCGCCTACTCCATTGTTGATGCAATGTGAGAAGCCGAGATACGAGAGTGTCTGATGCTCGGTGAGTATGAGCCCACCATCCATGAGGCACTAACAGCCGCGTATAGGATGGAGTTGGTCAGGGTGACAAAAGCCCTTACATCGAGGACCAGGAACATCCGCTACGACGGGAATGGAGCAGCGGGAATGGACATCTACGTAGAGTGGGGTATGTTGGGGGTGAGGCCAGCCCAGACACTTGATGAGGGAATGGCCACACCAATCCGTGGAGCAAACTGGAAACAAATAAGCACCGGCGTGGCGAGGAGCATGTTGGTGCCGTCATCACCATCCCCTCGCATGAGCTTGAGCAGCCGACTGGATGACAGTCTCGTCGCGGACGGTTTGATACGTGGGACGTTGTGCCGGATTCTAATGGGCATGGCACTGTAATGAGCTTACTCAATCCTGCCAGAGTTTTGTCCTCGAGGAGATCAAATGGGTCTTACCAGCTAGTAACGGCATCGTGCGACGCCTTGCCTGTGGAGAAAAAAAAAATCTTGCTAGAGTTAACCCTCGGTCGGAGTATCGTACGACTGTGGGTGTTCGTCGTGAGGGTGGCTTAGAACGTGATACTGGGTCTGAATACCCTCAGAAGTCGACGTAGGAAAGAGAGTCTTGCGACTCGGCCGGGGCAAGTGATGCTTCAAGGCCCCGACAGACAACCAGGAGTCTGCAGAATTATCCTGTTGGAGGATGTGGTTGTGCCTTCAAGGAGCGAGATGGCTGTGAAAGCGCGTCTGCAAGGCCAGCGATAAAGGAATATGCTCTTTTTTTGTAGTGTTTAACGCCCGCTTTTACTGCTCTGGCATTACAGGTGTGACACTGATGGTGTATGAAGATGGAGCCCCGGGGGAACCCGGAGAACCCGAAGAAAACCCACCCCTGCGCCGCTTTGTCCAACACAAATCTCATATGCGGTCGCTTGGCCTGTCTAGGTGAGAGGCGAGTGGTCTGACCACCTGGCCACGGCGCAGCCGCGAATATGCTCTTGGACCAGAGTACTAAATTTAATGGAATGTGCCTCGCCAGGACATTGTTGCCTTGCCAAGAAGAAGTGCCAGTGAGACCATTGAACCCATCGGACGCCAACCAGGACTTAACGACTGAACGGAGTTGGGGAAATTTGTGCGAGCTGCAAATGTATCGCCGTTCGACGGAACCGAAGGTCGGCAGTGACGTAAGATCTGGGGCCCCGACTGGAGGACTTAACTGAGGAGGGCAGTAGACCATTTGACCTCTAGAACAGGCCCGGCACCTACTTTGAATGTGCCAAGGGGATGGCGATTACGATCGCGCCAACCGAGTGCTCCATCAAATCGACACCGAAGACGTCCGACCGATCCAACAAATACTCAGACGAGTCTCTATGGCGAAGCAAGTGGAGGGTCCGACCAATCCAACAACTACTCAGACGAGTCTCTATGGCGAAGCAAGTGGAGGTATGAGACATGCTGGAAGACAGAACCAGAATGATTATAGAGGAGCCCATCAGCCCTTGGTGTTCCCCCGCAGTCATAGTGAAAAAGAAGAATGGAGAGATACGTTTCTGTGTGGACTATAGGAAACTGAATGCTTTTATCAAGAAATGTTGTTTCCCCAATCCCGGATTGACGGCACTTTGGATACCCTCGCGGGATCCCAGTAGTTCTGGACCTTGGACTTGAAGACAGGATAGTGGCAGGTGGCTCTGAACCCTGAGGATAAGGAAAAGACCGAATTCTGAACCGGCCAAGGGTTTTGGCAGTATACAGTTATGCCCCTTTGGTCTGTGCAACACACCAGCCTCCTTTCAGCGTCTAATGGAGTCGGCGATGCAAGGTTCGACAACGCCTGCCTACTGTATTTCTAATAAATAGATATAATTTTCTACCTGACCAAGGCGCTAAAGAAATTGCAAGCGGCCAGCCATAAGCTGAACGCGAACAAATGTCAACTCCTCTTTAAGGAAGTAAATTACTTGGTCCACGTTGCCTCATCTATCGGGGTGGCCACCACCCCCGAGAAGGCTCGGGCTATGAGAGATTGGCCTCGTCCAAGGGATAAGCAGAAGTTGCATGGTTCCTTGGGTCCTTGTAGTTACTACCACCGATGCGTCAGAGAGTTCTCCAACATTGCGAAGCCTCTCACTCGCCTGACGGAAGAACATCGGCCTTACTTGTTTATGAAGAAACCGAGGCTGCGTTCCATGCGCTGAAGACAGCACTCTTAGGGTTCCACCTACCGGGTGGTGATTTTATCGTCACCGGAGTGAGCAACAGCGGCGTCCTCTCCCACATCTAGGAAGGGAAGGAGTAGGCGATAGCTTACTTCAGCAAGACACTTTCCAAGGCAGAGGAGAACTACTACGCTATTCAGTGAGAGCTCTTGACAGTAGTGAAAGCGCTCAAACATTTCCATAAATACCTATATGGTCATCTGTTCCTCCTGAGAACTGACCACTCTGCCTTCACCTGGTTGTTGAGCTTTAAGAACCTAGAGGGTCAGACTGCCCGTTGGGTCCAGAGGCTGCAGGAGTATGACATATATCAGAACACCAGAGGGGGAAAAGTTGCTCCAACACAGATGGCTTGTGAGAAGAACCATACTTGGAGGACTGTGGTAACTGCAATAAGATAGAAGAGAAGGAGCATGCCACAGCAGTTTGCATGTTATCGATGGTGCCAGCAGATGGATGGGATAGTGCAGCCCTGAGGAGTGAGCAGTTGGCTGATGCTGATTTGGGCTAGCTCCTGAGAGAGGTGGAGGCAGGGGATAGACCAAACTGAGAGGCATTACACCCAAGAGTAGCATGTAAAGTCGTACTGGGCCCAGTAATACAACCCTTACACTTTTGGTACACATTCTCACTCTCATATCCAGGTTTACCTTAGTATCTAAAATATTTTATTTTAATAATAACAAAAGCAAAACAGCAACAAAAATAAATATAAATAAATAAAATGCACAATATTCAGGATAGTTGGGTTCATGTATTAAAGTAATGAAGTTATTAAACATCCGACTCACTTCAATAGTAATGATCAGCAACACTTCATTGTTTTTAGGTTCTGTGTTTTAATGAATTAAATACATTTTTTATGTTTTTACACTTAAAATAAGAATTATGTGGAACTTAAATATGTACAAACATTTATTATTGTCCTTGTAAAAAAGGATGCAAATGCGTGTATGTGTGAGCTCACATGTGGTGTGTCTGTGCATGCATGCATATGCATGCCTTTAAATAATAAAGTCTCTTTTTCTCTTAAGACTACATGTTTTGCTTTTAGGTCATGGAGCTGATGTGAAATGTGTTCACTGGCACCCACAGAAAGGCCTCATCATTTCAGGAAGCAAAGATAATCAACAACCAGTAAAGCTGTGGGATCCAAAATCAGGAAACTCCTTGGCTACACTGTAAGTTAATGCTAAAACCAAATAACATACAGTGTTATGTAGACCACTTCAGTTTTGGTGATCAGTTTGTCTGTCTGCCATTTCTAGTATCCCAGATTCCATTTCTGGATGTGCTCTGAGAATTTGTACTTGATTAAAAACATTTCTGTAGTGGTTAGGTTAAGTCCCTTTTGATTTAAAAGTTCCAATCCTACTTCAATCTCATTGCTGTGTTGATATAATGTGTCTTTTGACAGCAATTCTACCATACCAGGTTAAGAATCCAAAAATCAAAAAGACTAGAGGTGTTAGTAGATTAAAAAAAGAAGAGAAAGGAGGAAAACAAAATAAACAAATAAAGCAATTAGCATACAGGGGATGGTAATGCATTCATGAAATTACATTTAAAAATGTAGTCATTAAGAGTCATTAAGAGTATACCTGTGCCTACCATGCGACCTGATGTTTGGGACTCCTCCTGGTGCAGAACTGCCAGCAGTCAATTATATGGAGCATCTTGTAGACCGACTTATGACATGCATAAGATGGCCCATCAAAACATCCAGGTAGTGAGTGAATGGATGAAGACCCAGTATGACTGCCAGGCCAACAGCCAAGGTTGGAACAAGGTGATCTGGTGTGGCTATATCATCCTACCTGGGTCAAGGGACGCTGCCTCAAACTTCAACAACCATGGAAGGGCTGCCTTGTGGCGAAGAGGATAAATGATGTCATCTACTGCATCCAGAGACCATGCTGAGGAAAGAAACTGGTAATACATGTAGGTCTACCCCGCTACTATGGTGCTATGGGACGACCAGCCTAAGGAGTGAATAGTGTGACAGTGCTATCTTATGCAGTGGTTCTCATGTTCACCTTGGTATGTGAGTTACCACAGTTGGGATGCGTAAGCAACACAGAAGAGCAGCGCAATGCAACTGGAACCTTTAGGAATGCTACTCTTGATTCTTCTCCAACCTTTGTCTTCCAGTATCTTCGACTAGTTTTCAGAAAGTTTGTGATGTAATTTTTAGCTATAAATGGAGGAAGCATTGCAGTGAAATGTTATTTTGTTATGTTGTAAATTGTACTGAGTCATGAGTGACTGGAGTGTTAGCGCTCAGTGGTGCGCGAGCCATGATGGCATGCAGCCATAAACGTCTGCCAGTCAAGATGTCAGGTGAATTATTTTCTGTAGTGAATCCAAGCCTGTATTTTTTAGTCAATAAAGGCATTTGTTTCAATGCTAATAACTAAACACCTAGTTTATTAAACTTTAATACTTTTGTTTCAATGACCAAAATTTCATTTTACTTTTATTTGTTTGTTTATTTTTACAATAAAGTAGGTGGAAGATATTGTCAAGCTTTCATTTCTTTCAGCTGCAGTATTTTTGGTGTCTTTTTTCATAAAATGCTTTTGCTTCTAATTACAGACATGCACATAAGAGTACTGTAATGGATATTAAATGGAATGCTAATGGTAACTGGGTTGTCACAGCATCAAGGGACCACCTACTCAAACTTTTTGACCTCCGTAATTTATCTCAAGAAGTACAGACATTCCGTGGTCATAAAAAGGAAGCTAGCAGTGTGGCCTGGCATCCTTATCATGAAGGCCTCTTTTGCAGTGGTGGCTCTGATGGAGCTATTCTTTTCTGGCATGTTGGGTAAGTAACTTTGTGAAATAATTATTTTGTAATATCTCATTAGGCATGCTGTGAATTTAGTTAAAACAAAAAATAAATACTCTCTAGAACACATGTATCACACATGGAAGAGATCAGAAAATTCAAGATATACATTATGTAAATATTAAAATAAGAAGTATTTTAATCAAAATCATTAAGTCATTTTTAAGAAAATCTAAATTTTCCCATCTAAAATGTAGTTTGGGATAGATTTTCTTCAAAATCTTTGTGTTGCATCCTTAGAAGATGTTGACCTTGAATATCAAGTTTGGTGGTTAACCAAGTTATACTGTCCAAAGACACACACACACACAAACACACACACACCCTCTCTCTCTCCTCCCTCCCCCTCCCTCCCTCTCTCTCTCACACACACACACACACCCTCTCTCTCTCTCTCTCTCTCTCTCTCTCTCTCTCTCTCTCCTCCCACCCCCTCCCTCCCTCTCTCTCTCTCACACACACACACACACTTTTTCTAAACTATTTTTTTGACTCAGAGATCTTCAAAACCTCTGGTGAAATCTGGTAAAATGAGTTACTGAGTGAAATAAAATACCTTCTCTACCTACTATGTATGTACTTGTAGAGAAAGTAATAAAGCGATATTCAAATGAGAGGAGTAAAAAAACTAATTGCTCTCAGATTAACAGCATGGTAACCATAATGAGGAAGAAAAATCTGATGTGTTACACTCACATGACTTTCTCTAGCTGTTCTACAAACTTCTTACATAAGATTCTTCTTTCTGCACCTTGTTAATCGAGGTATTCAGCACAATGTCCTTATTACTTAGTTCCTTATAAGAGGAAGAAAATAAGGGAATACACTAGGCTAAATCGATAGTCAAATGTTTTAAAAGCTTTCGTTATGCGATTGTCATTACAAATCGCTTCTTTTCTTGGCCAGGAGTAGAACAAAAGAAAAACGGACACTCCCGTCTGAGAAAAGTATAAGTACTTCACAACTGAAACTAACAACAATGAATACCTCAAAAACGGTAAGCTCCACAAAAAAAATATGTGTATGACATGTATTGTAACAAGGCCTACATTTTTTGTATAGTAAGCTTTTGTCTATCTCTTACGGTTTATTAGTTATGCCAAATTAAGCAAAATTCATCCAGAATAAACAGGTCTTTAGAAGCTATTCCCAGAAAATTCAAGATATACATTTTATTTGTCAGGTAAATATCCTTAATATACAATATTTTAATCAAAATCGTTAGAGCCATTTTTAAGAAAATCAAAATTTTCGAAAAAAGTTCCATGTAAAGGGTAAATTGGGGTGGGGGGATTTTTCTCAAAATCTTTGTGTCGCATCCCTGGAGGATAGTGAACTTAAATACCAAGTTTGGTATTTTAGCTACTTTTCGTTTTTGAGTTAACGTGTTCAAAGATACACGGACACACGGACCTTTTTCAGGAAATACTTTTTTTTGGATTCAGGGGGTCCTAAAACGTGTATTTCTGGTGAAATCTTGACATCAAATTTTTGGGTGGAATGCAATACTTCTCTATTCCTATGTACGTCGTATATACGGGGCAAGAGAAAGTAAAAATGAAACATTGACTATTTCTTCAAAGTCTGGCTAAAAACAGCTTGAAAAGGTTTCTGCCCAAAAATGATTAGAACACAATAAATAAGATATTGTAAAATAGTTTTTGGCTCAAAAAATTTAATTGCACAAGATAGCATAATATTCATGTGGTGTTATTAAGGTTTCACTCTGTTGTGACCTCACTAAATATAAATAAGAATGTTTAATTGAAAATACACATTTTGAGGTCCCTTTAGAACAGTTCGATCGAGTAACAATAATATTTGCTCTATTCATCACATACTACATCCAGTATTTTTTATTCAGATAAAAAATTATTGCTGCACAAGTATTTAATTATTTAGAATAAATGTGTACCTGAAAATTATTTCAAAAGAAGCAATATGGGCTCAGTTAAATACAATTCAAGCTTCTTTTAGGAGTCGAGTAAGAAGAAAAAAGTCTGATGTGTTCCGTTCACATGACTTTCTCTACATCTCTGCAACAAATTAGTTTTAAAAAGCTCATGCTTCTATTTACTTCATGCTAATCGACAAAAAATTAGCAGAAATAGTCATATTATTTGCTTCCTTGTAAGTAGTAGGGAAATAAAGGAGTAGCATAGGTTAAAGCGACAGTCAAAAGCTGGTTGCTATGTGACTGAGGTTCCTTTATGTGTATGGACAAGAGTTGACAAATTCCTGTATGAGAAAAGATAAGTTTTTTGAACCTGAAAACAAAAACAAGGAATATCTCAAAAACGATCAACTGCACGAAAAAAATGTATTCAACATAAATTGTGTGTTTTAATGTGCTCTACATTTTTTGTGTGGTAAGTTTTTGTCTATCTCTTACGGTTTAGCAGTTATGCAAAATTCCATAAAATGCACTCGGAATGAAGTAGTCCTCAGAAGCTATTTCCAGAAAATTCAAGATATACATTTTATTTGTCAGGTAAATATCTTCAATATACGATATTTTAATCAAAATCCTTAGAGTTATTTTTGCGAAAATCAAAATGTTCGAAAAAAGTTCCATATAAAGGGTAGTTTGGGGTGGGGGGATTTTTCTCACAATCTTTGAGTCGCATCCCTGGAAGATGGTAAACTTAAATATCGTGTTCACAGACACACGGACACACACACACACACACATTGACCTTTTTCTGAAAATACTTTTTTGGATACAAGGGACCCTAAAACATATATTTCCGATGAAATCTTGGTATCAAATTTTTTAGTGGAGTGCAATACCTTCTCTATATGCTATGTACATAGTACGTGTAGAGAAAGTAAAAATAAGAAAAAAGATCACAAGTTTTCATCAAAATAAGCATACAATTCAAGAATATTTTAGAACTGGCTACATCTGTAAAAAATCTGATGTGTTCCATTCACATGACTTTCTTTACACAAACAATTGTCCTTACAAAAGATTATTCTTTTATCTACAACATGCTAACCAAGATTAGCAGATATTGTCTTATTACTTGCTTCCTTGTAAGTAGAAGGAACATAAGGGAATACACTTGGCTAAATCGAGTCAAATCTTTTAAAAGCTGGTCCTATGTGAAACAATTGAAGTTTGGATCGTTTGTATGGCCTACAGTAAAACAAGAGAGATGAAACGAAATGTCACTTCCCTTTTGAGAAAAGTTAAGTAGTTTAAAATTGAAACTAATAACAGAAATATCAGAAAAAGTCAGCTCTACATAAACATCATACGAGGTCTGTTCGAAAAGTTGCGGAACATTTGTAATTTCGCGCCAATGCGAAATCCCTGCATATGCCTGTGTTTGATGTATAACTGACGAAAGTTTCATTGTTGTATGTTGTTATCATTCAGTGCTGTGTTGAGTAGAGCGTTGTTTGTGAATTTTGAGATGGCAGAGTTAGAGGAGCAACATGTCTACATTGAATTTTGCGTGAAACTTAAGAAAACCTTTACTGAGACTCACCAAATGATGCAGGAAGCCTATGATGACGAATGCTTAAGTCATACTTGGTGTTACGAATGGTTCTTGCAGTTTAAAAATGGCCGAGTGGGCAGAAGTTAAAAATGACCTTTGTTAGGACACCCTTCGACGTCTACTGACAATACTCATGTCAGGAATGTCAACGAAATTGTGCATGCCAATCGAAGACTGACTCTCCGAGAGATTGCAGAAGAATGTAACATTTCAGTTGGATCATGCCATGAAATCCTGTCATAGCATCTTGGAATGCATCGTGTTGCCGCCAAGTTCGTCCCACAGCTCTCAAGTCCAGACCATAAAGATCATTTCCTCGCAATCTGTGAAGAGCTTTTGGACCACGCAAATGAGGACGAGATGTTCCTTAAGAGAATCATAACTGGCGATGAGACAAGGGTCTACAGTTATGATGTTGAGACCAAGGTTCAGTCTTTACAATGGGTTGTCAAAGATTCTCCAAGAACAAAAAAAGCTCATCAGGTCAGGTCAGGTCAGGTCAAATGTCAAAGCCATGCTGATAGTTTTCTTTGACATTAAAGGATTAGTTCATCATGAATTTGTGCCAGAGGGACAAACTGTTAATCGTCAGTACTATCGGGACATGTTGCGATGACTGCGAGAAAATGTGAGAAGAAAACGGCCTGAAATGTGGCGAGAAAATTCATGACTCTTGCATCACGATAACGCACCCGCACATTCATCCTTGTTGATGCGTGACTATTGCACAAAAAACGATGACACTATGCTGCCTCATCCTCCGTACTCTCCAGATCTGGCTCCTGTGGACTTTTTTGTTATTTCCTAAGTTTGAAACCCCGTAGAAAGGACTAAGATTTGTAACGATAAATGAGATAAAAGAAAATTCACAAACAGCGCTTTGCGCGATCTAGAAAGAGGTGTATCAAGAATCAAGACTGCTTCCAGAAGTGGAAATGCCTTTGGGAGCGGTGTATTAATTGTGGAGGAACGCATTTCAAAGGAGACCATGCACAATAAGTAAAAGGTAAGCGTAGAAACTTTTTGTTGACAAAGTTCCAGAGCTTTTTGAACAGACCTTGCATATGGCATAAATTATGTATTGTAACAAGATTTATATTTTTTGTGTAGTAAGCTTTTGTCTATCTCTTACAGTTTTACCGTTATATAAAATTCTGCAGTGCAATGGAAGACACAGTCACTTAATATTGTATATGAAAATATATTTTCACAAGTGCACAAATATCAAATAAAAACTGGGAATAAATGAAGGAATAGCAAAAAATGGCAGAAATAAAATGCAATAATCACAAGTCACAAATTCAGAAATTTGTTTCATTGAAGCACAGTTGTTTAAAGATACCAAAATTTAACCATAAAGACAAATTTAAACATTCATTCTTGAGGAAGTGTGATTTACTTCAATAGCAAACTATGCATGATCACTGACATAGATGTTAACACAAATTAAAAAAAGGTTTGGTACACCTATTTTTGTAATTTCGCAAATCATAAAATTACATTTTTTATCAGTAATTTACCGTAAACAGTTTCCCTTATATTGTATTGCTTTTTAATTAATGCTTTATGCTTCTGTGTTTTGCTAATCTTACATGATATACAATAAAACACAGTACTTCTTCTATACTCCACTATTGAGATTTTTAGTGTATTTTCCTATTTTAATATATTTATTGGTTTTTTAGGCATGTAAATGTTAATCTTAAATATTGCCTCACTGCACATTGTCCAAAGTTTTAGTAATTATATGAGCAATTTATTATTTAGATCCATTAAACATGTTGACTGGAGTCTAATGTGTATTATTAACCAATTACTTTTTTGATGAGATAAATCTAATACCTAGTTGATGCTTTGTTCATTCATTGGTTGATACAGAGCTGACAAGGAAGTAGGAGGAATAGAACAAGCTCATGACAGCATTGTTTGGACATTGGCATGGCATCCTCTGGGTCACATTCTCTGTTCTGGTTCAAATGATCATACAAGCAAATTCTGGACTCGCAATCGCCCTGGAGATCTCATGAGGGACAAGTATAATCTTAACACATTACCTGCAGGACTTCCTGGGTTTGAAGACCAAGATGTTGGTAAGTGAAGCTTATTCATGGCAATTTCTTATTTCTTTTTGCTTAAATCATGTACCTACATTAGAATAATAATAAAATAGAAGATAAGAGAAGCTTTATTGTCATATAACATTAATTATTTAAATATACATTAAATACAGCATGTTTTAGATTACAGAGCACATCCTCCATGTTTCAACTTAATAATTTCAAATCTAGTCTTCCATGTATTCCTTTATTGAGTAATTTGCTTTTGTTTTTACTTTCTGCAGAATTGATGACTATTTCTGAGTTCTCTAATTTTTTGGGCTAATTTGTTAAATTTTAATTACCTGGTGCTGTGAATTTTTTTCTGAAAAGTCTTAACCAGTCTACTGGGTATTTAATCATATTTTGCTTCATGTTGCATGTTCATGACTATATTGAGTACCTAGGAAGTTGCATTTTGGTGTACATTTGTTAATAAATTACATATATAAAGGGAAGGTTGTGTCATAATTCCTAATGTTTTTACCTTTGTCCTGGTTTTATGGCAAATAATAATGGCAACCCTTCTTGTAGCAATACCATGTCACTTTGTCCCTAGTAAGAACTTTCTCTCAAGTCTCAGTTAACTCACTATGTGAAGAATGGAGAAAGAGATCCATGTTTTGAATGTAAACATTTATTCTATTTGTTCATTAGAACTATAGCTTTTATTCCTATTGCAATACAATTTGGTAGAAGGCTTATGCTGCTGTTTGTGTATTTGTATGTTATAGATGATACATCTATGATCCCTGGAATGGGACCTGAAGATAAGGTAGAAACAGTTAGTAGTCCTGTAGTAGCTCAGATTCCTGGGTTAGACTTTGATGGTGTTGATGAGAAACATCGACCTTATCATAAAAAGGTAAGCACAATATTAGTCCGGAAGCTTAAAAATTTATATTTTTTCATGAAATAGTATTTTTTTTTCTCTAAAATATATCTAAGAATAAAGAAATATGTAAATAAATATTCCTAAATTTAATTTTATTCTTTAACAGCGACTATTATTATCAATTTCACCCCTGTATGGAGCATTCCACCCTAACTATGAGGGGCATACTGAAAGTCACGAGCAACCCATTGTAAAAATTTAAATTTCAACAATGTAACGAAATGAATTGCAGGATCGTAATCTACAGACTTTAAGCCACATGTTGACATATTGTGACGTCATTAGCTTCTATCACGTGACCACAGACGGTGTTTGAAAAATGGCTGACATTGATGTTTCGTTTCGACAGCGTGCTGTCATTGAATTCCTTGTGAAAGAAGGAAAATCTGCTCCTGAAATTCATCTCAGACTTCAACGTGCGTATGGAGGTGTCTGCATGGGTGCCAGCAGTGTTAGAAGATGGGTGAAACATTTCAAAGATGGAAACATGAGTCTGCAAAATGTGCCTCGTAGCGGGCGTCCTCGAACTGCCTCTACAGAACGCAACAAGGAAAGAGTTGATGAGCTCATTACAGGAGATAGGCGTTTCACTGTGAATGAAATTGCTGCACAACTTGGAATAGGACATAGTGCAGTGCAAGAAATGATCCACAGCTTGGGTTATCGAAAGGTCTATGCCCGTTGGGTCCCCCGTTTATTGACTGAAGACCACAAACTTCAGAGAAGAACCATTGCACAAAACCTTCTTCAGGGATTTCATAATGAAGGTGATGAATTTTTTACGTGTATTGTGACTGGAGATGAGAGCTGGTTCCATCACTATGAGCTAGAAACGAAACATCAGAGTATGGAATGGCACCACTTGAACTCACCATCGAAGAAGAAAGCGAAGACAGTGCAGTCTGTAGGAAAAGTTATGGGAAGTGTCTTTTGGGATGCACAAGGTTACATTCTGGTTGACTTTCTTGAACCTGGACAAACCATAAATTCTGCCCGCTACATCAAGACACTTCTGAAGCTCCGTCGGGCTATGCGTGATAAACGCCCTTGGAAAGAGGATCATGGATAATGCACATCTGCATACTGCCCGTGCCACTATGGAGAAGATCAGGGAATTAGGGTGGGAAACTCTTCCACATCCTCCCTACAGTCCCGACTTGGCACCCTCTGACTACCATCTTTTCGGTTCTGTGAAGGAGCAGATGCGTGGCCAACGCTACGAGACGCTGGAGGATATTCGGAAAGCAGTGTGTCAGGGTCTGCGGGCAGCTGGAACAGAGTTCTATCACAAGGGCATTTTCAAACTTGTAGAACGATGGGAAAAATGTGTGCAAAACAATGGAGACTATGTCGAAAAGTGAAAGAAAGTCTGTAGATTATGATGATGTATTTGGTTTGGCTTAAAAATAAATATTAAGATTGTAAAACAGTGTTGCTCATGACTTTCAGTATGCCCCACGTATATCATTGGGCTTTTGCAACTTGGAAGGACAGATTGCCTGCTGAACTCAATGGATACAACTTTACTTCAGAGGATTGGTCAGGAAGACATCATTCTATCCTGGATGTCCTTTTCCAAAAACAGTGTGAGGTAAATGCAACCATTGCATGAAGATTGAGACAAAGAAAAGGTTGCAGCCCACAGCTAGTCATGGTGCAAGATGGAATGAGGACAGAGTAACTGGAGATCCTAATTGCATCACATTTATTATTAACTTTAATTGCAGTTGTTAAAATTATTAACATTTATAAGGGACCTCTATGACAAATAAATTAGGGAAATTATAATGGATAAAAAGTGCAAATGATATACTCAGGGGCTTAATGTATGAGCTATTGTACACATTAGAACTCTGTGGTAGTCAAGAACAGCGTATTTAAGAGAGTATGGATGTCTACAGATTGGAAGACCAAGGTAGAATAGCTAGCTAGTGCTCCCTTGAGCAATGTTAAGAGAGCTCTCAAGGGGACTCGTACCAATACTTCTGACCCTCTGGTAAATAGGACCTTGGAGAACTTGAGGATGTGGTGCCAGCAATGTGGCCTCTGAGCAGAAAATTGTAAGCCCCAGATATACAACCTAGGCCAAAGACAACAGTATATCAGATCCTCAACAAACTTGGCAGACTCCTTTATTAGGACAGGTATGAGAAATCACTACATATTTCTGGACTATTTCACCAAGTGGTTTGAAATTTATGCGATTCTCA
This sequence comes from Hymenopus coronatus, assembly GCA_030762935.1. Taxonomy (NCBI): domain Eukaryota; kingdom Metazoa; phylum Arthropoda; class Insecta; order Mantodea; family Hymenopodidae; genus Hymenopus; species Hymenopus coronatus. The sequence continues at coordinate 38,130,388 of CM060889.1, read as the reverse complement.
ATCAAGACTTTCAACTATGGCAGATGCATTATCAACAACTTCTTTCATATCATAAGGCTAGATGTGTCCTGTGTTCGACAGTCTGTGAGCAAATGGAATAGAGAAGAGACTAGTTGAAATGCTATTTGCAAGGAAAAACAGACAATACCAATATTAACATAGCTATAAATATTTACATTACTATATGAAATACTCGAAGAAAATTTCTATTCCTTTTTATATTCCTCATGAACTTCAACATGTGCTTCTGAAAATGTTAATACAAATTTCTGCATTTTCACATGAATGGTAAAAGTTACTTTATGTTGTTTTCATATACATAATACTGAAACTATATATCACATACTGTAATTTTCAGTAATCATTCTGCTAGTCATAGGTTTTTAATATCTAAGGACAGATTTTTCACTGCACTCTCAGCTTACAAAATTCTTTTTTCTCCATATGTACCTGTTTGTCTTAATGTCTGTAATAATGTAGATATATTATTCTGTATCAAACTTTTTTTCAAACGCCAGTCTTTTTTATGCATCTCTGAACAAGAGTTCCTTTCATCCAGTGTCCCATCAATGATTCATTTTCTTCCAAATCATGCATACTAGAGAAAGTAAAACCAGTACATTTTGGAATACAAGGTTAAAGTTTTGCTGTTGACTCTCCTGTGAAGGGCATCTGAAAATAGGTCAAACACTTTTATGAAATGGGTTTAATATTAATTTTATTACATTACATTAAATATTATTGCTAACTTAATGTAATGTGATAAGTGAACTATGCTTAAGAATAATGCTGGAGGTATTATGCAGCAGAAATATTGTAGAATAAAACAACAAATGCAGCCTGCAACAACCTTGTAAGGTTTACAAATTTCTCCTTTTCTCAAACCTGGAAATTATTTGTTCACAGTCATGATTATTTTGGATTTTCCTCCTGTTATATAAATATTGATTTAAACAATTGCATCTTAGATCGACAATTGAGGACTAAATATATGTCATTTTTGTATGGTTATCTCAAAGTTAGCACCTAAACCACTACCTGAGGTGGCAATTAGCTAATCACTAAGCGTAACTCCCACAGTTAGCTATTAACCAGACCAGACTCCCAATTATCATTTAACCAGCATTTAACCAAAGATTGTAATACAGTGATGGACTCTGTTACAAAAATGTGCTTTAAAAAAAAGATAAATCTTGGATCCTACATTTAATATGGTGCTTTATAATGGGAAAATTAATATCGTGATTATACTATTTAACTAAGTAGACTAAAATTTATCACCAGTAATATTATAAGACATCTGATCTAACCAATAAATTCTCAAGCAAAGTGTGAGAATTTATCTTGGAAGGTCAGACCATTAAATAATATTTGTCTAGACCATTTTATAAATAAAATGTGAATTTAAATACTATATCAGAAAAATTTGACCAGAAAATGTTAAATTAAAAAAAAATAATTTGGCAACACTATCAAAACAAAAGAATGATCTAGTGATAAATGGTACAAAACAAAAGAATGACTAAATAGTAAATTGTATAAGATAAATTAACGCTTCTATGCATGAAATGGTCAAAGTAAATCAATAACAATAAATAGATTGTATGACAACGGTTGGTATTATACAGCCATGCACTCAAATATTACTCAACGGTGCTGTTCTAAACAACCTAACGAATGTCAGGTTAAGGCAATGCCAGATGTCAGAATCTATACAAGGACTCAGCTAATCTATTTCTTAGTTCTTTCTTCCATCCACAGGTGTGTGTGGGGGGGGGGGGGGGCGCGTGCGTGGTCGGCAAAATGTTGATGTAAATTTTTTATATGAACTTGTCAAGTAGATTTTTTGTTGACTGCATAACATGCACCTTATTGTTTTCATGGATCAGTTTGTGAGGTGAGGAGGGAGTATTGGATGGGTTTGTGAAGGGGGTGTTAAGTAAAAAGAAACAAAGGTCTGCCCTCCCAATAAATCAAACTTGTAGAACAGAATTCATTTATATGGGCAATATGATTGCAAATGTTGTGTTTTTAACTTCTCATTTGTGTAATTCATTTGCAACTTCTATGCTTCAAGGGTATTTATTGGTTTGAAAAATAACTAAATATGCTTGGAATTTATTAAACTGTAGGTTATCATTGGATCGTATTCATCTAACAATGAAACATGCTTTCTATCCTCTGATCATACTATACAAACTTTGGGGGAGTGAAAAATGGTCATAATTATAGAAAACTCTTACCTCCAGATAAGAATCAACCTGGGACCTCGGGGTTTTGAAACCAGCACACTTATGGTTAGATTGCAGAGGCAGTCAAATGTTCTTATTTGGTAATAAAATTAATAAATATAGAATATTATACTAACACTGTGCTTACATATAATACTCCTTGCTTTTCATGCACCTTTAGGTTCCTTATTCCAAACCTATCCCACGGAACTTCCAAGCTCAGTGGAATGAAACTGGCAAGGCAAATAATGAAGATGGCAAAGGTAAGTACATTTCCACATTTATAGAAGTTAATAATGTATTTGTCTTTGAAGTAGAAAGCAGGTGTGTATTTAATGTTATTTTGTCTGTAGATGATGACAGCGATGAAGAAGAGAACTCATGGAGGGGTCGCAAAGGCCTTGCATTGGTTACTGATCCTATCACAGAAGTTATTACACAGCTAATAGAAACTAATCCACCTCCAGGAGTGATACCTTTAAGTCAGCTACAACCACAAGCCATCATCTTGTATGGAAAACTGATCCCTGTTGAAGGTAACTGATTGTCTAATGTAAACCATTCATATTTTAAAGTTAGGAAGTAACCTTATTCAGTTACTACCTGGCCTTTACGTGGTTACCTTTTTAGACTGGAATGATGAATTATTTGTTTAATTTTATTTGCATACTCCATTCTTTATCAAATTATTGTACAATGATGTAGAACATTTTTTGTGATGAATCCCTCCCTTTACCACTTTAATTGTAATTCTGTATGCCCTGGCTATTCCTAACAGCAGATGAAAAATTCTGTAATATTTGTGCAAAAGGATGTGAAATATCCACAATCTGTGTTCTTTTACCTCCTCCTTGGAAGTCCTTGAACAGACTTATGTAACACACCCTATTCCCACCTTTTGGCAGTGAGCACAATTATTGGTCAGGATGATAGAGTAATTTTTTAGATAAAATTACAGTACTCCATATCTCAAACCTTTGTGCCTTCTTTTTGATCCTACTTATTTAATAACATAAAAGTACAGAGTCTTTACATAACGGAGAAATCCTTATGAAGTGAGGTGCAGCTGTTGCATATGAGAATTCCAGCCTCCCAGGCCACTGCTGACATAATCTGTGAACATTGACAAAAATAATCATCCTAGTTGTTAACAACATATTGGTTCACTCATGAGTAATGTTAGCAATTTCTTCATACAGCTTGCCTTGTTAACAAAGTCAATTACAACTAGGGAATAATTCATAACTTTTTTACCTGATGGTCATTAAAGTATTTTGGAACTTGTTTATCATTATCATATTGGTATACCAACAGCATTATAAGCAGATCTGATTCTTTTTTGTTTTCTGCATTTTCTGTTTTTTTAGTTGCTAAATTGTGATCATATATACATTTTGTTTAGAATGAAATGTAGCAGCATTTGTTTTATGTAACATGCATTTTTTTATGGAAAAGAATCTAAAATCCATCAGAAAGAATAGGACTTTTCAAAGGTGAAAGAATTATATAACAGTTGAGTATGTGCATGCCCACATGCAAATTTTCTTTCCTTAGTTTATTAATATAAGTTATGATGAGCATATTGATTTTTGTTTAGTGGTGTAATATTAGTTGAACATATGGTTAAAGAATAGACATATTTGAACAAATGTGTTTTTTATAACAGGAAATCCAGCCTTGGCTGAGGCAATTGCAGGTGGTCCAGTAGCTCTGAATCGATTCATAACCTCTGGAGAATTGGAAGAACTCTCAGATGTTATACCTCATGTAGATGACGCAGAAGATTATGATGATTATGAAGATTATGATGAAAATGCAGAAAATGAAAACAGTCAGGATGTTGAGCTACCACCACCTTTACCTTCTTCAATTTTTGCACGGAACAGAGGAGGTGCACAAGAGTCACAGCAGCAGCAACAACAGCCACATCATCAACAACAGCAGCAGCAGCAGCAACCATTACAACAGAAACAGCAGCAACCAAGAAGGACCCGATTTAGTGACCGTGATGACCTTATATCTAATGTGATGGATGGAAATAGTTCTAGCAGTGACCGTGGGTTTTCAAGGTATATTAATTTCTCTTCACAGCATACTGTGAAGCTTTCATTACCATTAAATCCTTTTACAACTTAAATGCAGAGGATTTATGCAAGTTGTTTATACAGTTGAACCTGATTTATGCGTATATGAAGGGAACAAGGAAAGATTACTTGTAACTCAGAATTACTTACAACTAAGATTTTGATAATGCATCATACATATTAAAAAAAAGAAAAGGCAGTGGGCCTACAGGTACAAAATTTTACAAAAACAAAGATATGTATGAAGAAAACATTATTTTGAACTTGATCCTGCTTTAAAGAAACCAGTTCATTTAACTTGTTTCACTTTTCTTGCACTAAGTGCATAAACCTCATTTTACAAATTTATTAATGAATTTAGAGCTTTTTCATTACCAATTTTAGCACTGATGTAACGCCTACACACATTTATTGCATGTAACACTTCACTCACCTTAGGTATTTCAAGATTTGAGTCGTCATCCACATTACTGTCACTGTTACTTGAAGCTGGCCCACTTTCTTGATCACCACCATGTTTTTGGCACATGTCAGCAATAATGTCCTCATCCTGTAGTTCCCCACACACAGCTAGATTGTCATCAAAATGCACAAAGGTATCAGAATTTGCACCCTCCAGTAGAGCTAGCAATTTCGGTTTTGTGTGGATTAAGCTCCACATCTCGTATGAATTCCACTTTCTGATCTAGCATATAACATTTTCTTTTTCTGTTCTCCATGGTTGATTAAAAACAACTGAGAACTGAAAGACAAACCACTGTTTAACAGTAAACACCAGATACAGAACATTTTTATCTTTACTTCTCATTTGTTGCTGTAATGTTGCGGTCTACCAGCAAATGTATTATTGCCTTTTGTTTCCAAGGCCGAAAGCCGCCCGCTCAGCTTGCATCTTTGTCAACAGAGATAAGGAAAATATCCTTGAGTTTCTTTTAAGATAGTGTATGCCGTATGTTCATTATATATAATACATAAAACTCAGTTGTATTTTACGGAAATTTAATACGTATAACAGTGAATTAGGTATAAATGCATTACATATAAATAAGGTTCTATTAACAGGTTTCTAAATTATATTTTGCCAGGATCTACGAAAATTTATGTACAAATGTGAATTACTTACAACTGGGTTACATATAAAACAGGTTCAACTGTATTATTAATATACAGCTCCATTTATCTTCAACAATATTTACTTAGTACAAGTAAGTAGGAAAAGTATGGCATTCCACTCAAAAATTTGATGTCAAGGTTTCCTGGAATGTGTTATGAGGACTCCAGAACCCAAAAAGGCACTTTTTAGAATAAAGGTCTGTGTATGCATGTGTACATATGGTATAACTCATAAATGAAGAATCAGTTAAAAGCAAAACTTCATATTTAAATTCAGCATCTTCCAAGATTGTGGTGCAAACATTTTCAAATGATATCCAAATACTCCAAGGCGCTCTTTTCATGGAATTTGATTTTCTCAAAAAAAAAAGTCATGATTTTGATTTAAGTACTATGTGTTTAAGATATTTGCATGACAAATGAAATGGATATCTAGAGTTCTCTGGATATAGCCCCTCAACTCCTCTTCATTCTGGATGACTTTTGCATAGCTCTAAGAAATAAAAAATAAGCATAAAGATCATTCTAAGATATTCCCAGTTATTGGTTTGAATTTTCAAACACTTATACTTTTCTCAAATGGGAAATCGTTATGCTTTTGTTTTTTCCCTCCACTTGGTCATGCAAAGAGAATGGAAATTCAAAGCAATTACAAAGCAGCTCTCCCTGAAAAGGTTTGACTATTGCTTAAAGTAAATTCCCTTGTATTACAAGAAGATAGGCAATAACACATTTCTGCAATTGTTTATCTTGATTAATATTAAATTGATAGAAGAATGAGTGTTTGTAAAAATAGTTCAGTGAGTAGAGAATACGTTAGATTTTTTTAAAAGACATACATGTTAGGATTTTCACCTCATCAGCATTATTTATGTGTTGTTATTACATTGCAAAACAAAATAAATTTGTTAATAATATCAAGAGATGCACTTTAAAAATTGAATGAATGATCCTTATTCTCTCTTAAATTATCAATTTTTGTTACTGCATGCAAATCAAACAGACCAAGGATGGAGTTTTCAGTAACAATATTACTGATATCTATTATGTCAAGAATAAACAATATTTAACATTACAAATGTTGTGCATTCTCTGCATGTGCCACTCACTACAAATAAGGAATGAATAAATAGTGTTTACAAGACAAATAATATAGTGTAGGTTTGAACATTCTTATTATCATTAGATAACAGATTCTTCTTTAGGAATATTAAAAATAGCTTGAGAATATGAACTATTTTTTTTTTTCATCTGAATTTTCTGTTAGGAATACTATTGGTGCAGAGGATAAGGATATGCGGAGCTTGCCAATGCAGCCAGGTCTTAGATCAAACCAAGGACCAGATCAAGACATGCGCTTTTCAGGTATGTTATTTTCATACATTCTTTCCTCTTCGGAGTGTTTTCAACAAATTTGTGTTAGTTTCTCCTTGTTATAAGTGGTAAAATCTCTTGTATTACTATAGTGATAATAATTCTAAAATAATCCTATTAATAAAACTCTTTTTTAACAATGGAAGACCCCTTATCTGGGTAACTCACCCTAACCAAGATTCAAACTTGAGACCTCTTGATTGTGAAGCAGACATGATTCTCCCACTTCACAGAGGTGGGTCAGTATAAATGTTTATTGCTTAATTAACATTACAGAAAGGACAAACTCCCTTGATGACAAAATGTCTTATTTTATAGCATTATCACCTTCCTTTTTGTTCCTGAAAGCAATCCATTATGAGAGCTGTCATGTATACATTAAGTGTAATTTCTAGTTAATCCTGGAGAGGCAGTGCAAGGCATTTGTTTGTCTTACTTGATTTTATTTTTAAGTTGTGGATTGTTTTGCATAACTGCACTGAACTTTCACCTTATCCTTTGGCCATATATAATAACTAGTTAAAAGCCATTAGCATCAAATTTATAGAAAATTGACTCCTGTTGAACTTATATTGAAACAAGAGCCATGCCATTTGACCCATTGCCTGTTGCACATCTCATCTGTCATGTTATAAAGATTATTATGAGAGTAATGAGCAGCCTATTGCTATGGATCTTAATTTTTACTTTTTAGACAAGCTATATACTCAGTCTAAATCTACAGACTTCTCTGTCTTTTCAACTTAGTCAATTTCTTTGCACACGTTGCTCCCACCATTGTGTAAGTTGAGAAATTCTCTTCCAGTAGAAGACCACACAGGCTGCTTAAAGACTGATACAGTACTTTCTGGATTTACGTCCAGCATCTCATAGATTGGCATTGAAGTTGTTCCTTCATCGAGCCAAAAATATGGTGCCAAATCAGTACTTTAGGGGGGGAAGGGGTTGGCAGAGTTTTGTAACCAAATGCCCACAGTGACATGAGCAGTGCAAGGCTGCTGTTACATGATTTAGGATGACCCAATGGCATTGCCAGAACAATATTAAGGAGGGTGGTGTAATTCTTAAACAATTTGTATAATGTTTTATTAATTTGTTAAGTTGGTTTTTTAACACTACTACTTAGTGACATAGTGTTAAAAAACCAACTCAACAAATTAATAAAACATATAATTTGACCGTCACTGTTACTAAATTCCTCCAAACATCAATCAACCAATTTGTATAAATTTAAATGTTTCACATGAATTAATCCATATGGTTATTTTAAAAACTTGAATTTATATCCGCAGATTAAGATGTAGTAAATAAATTAAAATTAGGATTTTGCCACTACTTTTTAACATTTTTAGCAAGGGAGGGTTCCAACCCCCAAAACCTCTGCAACAGGAACAAACTTTTGATAGTCCAAACCGGAATAGGTTCCTCATTAGAGAAGGCTGAAATCGCAACAAAGCTATTGCAAGATTTGTTGCAACTTCATGTCTTCTCTGATCAGCTCATTAATTCTTTACTTTTAAATGTAAAAAGAAGCTAGTAACAGTGAAGAATAACACAAATATTAATATAAAAATAATAGTTGCAACCAATCTTCACTTATCTTTTGGAATCCTTGCCTGGACTAGTTTCGCAACGATTTCATTGCATTATCAACATATCCTTTTGGTCTCTTTTTTGATGTTGTTTATTTACACTGTTATGGTTACTGCTACTAGGTGGATTGTGTACTAATGCATTGCTAACTACTGGAATCAAAACAAATTTGGTAAGAGTGTCAATTGGAGGTATATCAAAATTCATTGCATGATTTCTATACTTTAATATAAATATTTTCTCCCAAACCATTAAATCTATTGCCCCATTTAAGTGTTTTAATAATTTAACATCTGGATTTATTTCATGATTAAATTTCCAAAAATGTTCTGCTACAGCTGATTTATCAATTTGTTTGTATTTAATATTCCTAAAGTGTTCTTTTACTCTGGTTTCCAAATGACGTTTAGTCTTACCAATATAAACAAGGTCACAATTTAAACAGTTTAATTGATAAATGCCAGATTTTTTATTTTTTGAAATTTCATCCTTTTTAGAAAAGCCTAACAAATTTTTTATACTATATTTATTTTGAGGAACCAATATTATGCCATGCTCTTTGAAAATATTTGTGAATTTTTTATTTGCCCAAGGGTGATAAGTAAATTTTTTAAAAATGTAATTATCTTTTATTTTCTTAAGCGTAGAAATATCTTTAATAGCTTTTTGATATTTAAACTTCTCAATTTTTTTATTTATAAAATCAGTATTAAAACCATTAATTAAAGCAGTGTTAATAATGTGTTTATATTCTTTATAGAATTCATCTTTATTAAGGGGTAAATTAATTAACCTATAAATTAAACTATTAAAAACAGCAAATTTATGTGAAAAAGGGTTAAAGCCATTATTTTTTATATAATCATCAGTGTGGGTTTGCTTTCTGTTACTTGTTGCATAGTCCAATGTCAACTGTTACAAGGTTCTTCTTGGATGTTCATGTTCCTATATTTGAAGTATTCTTCTATCTCATAACACTGCTGGCACCCATATGCACGCTGAAATCTGAGATGAATTTCAGCAATAAGGAATTCTGTGACACCACACCGATGAAATGAAAAAATTGATATTGCCCATTTTGCAAATATTGTGTATGATCATTTGACAGAAACTAATAACATCATAATGTGTGAAGTCTGTACAGTACAGTAATGCACTCATTTTTATTACATTGTTGGAATTGCAGTTGTAATAAAGGTTTGCTCACTTTCAATATAATCCTCGTATATAATATCTCTGTGTTTGTTTTTAAACTTTTGTGTAATAGTAGTGATATTAGCTAATAGATTTATTTTTATATTTGAATTTAGTTAATCTATCATTAGAATCAATTAGACTAAAAGGTATCTTTTTTTATTAGTTCTAATAAAATATGACCAAGAAACCGAAGAAGAAATATGCATTGAGTTTGTAGTAGTGATAGAGAAAATGAATTCCAACAATAATCTACAAAATAAGAAGAAAAAGAGCATAAATGTGATAATGAAATTGCATATTATAAATACTTCTCTTTTGCAAAGCTATGTAATGGGAAAAACAGTTTAGCTACTCAGAACTCGCACATTTCTAGATGTGAAACTTGCTTCTGTAAGTTCATAGAATACAGTTTTGCATCATAGATAAGTTATAACATATACCCACATTTATCAGCAAGCAAACAAATAATAATAACAGCTTATCCACTTTTTATTGTTTTGTCAAGCAAATATTCATAGTAAGGCTTAGAAAAATCCTACATAATACTTTTAATTCAAATACAACATTAGATAATGTTTCCCAAACAGAACATGTTTTTCCTAAAACTGTTCTGCATAAGCCTGTATATGTTTATTCAAGTAATAAGCCATTGTAAAATTATAAACTTATTGCCTTGGTTTCAGCCCTAGCGCTTAGACCATGAAAATGTACCATAATGACAAAGATTAAAGGCTTAAAGATTAAAGGCATACATCTGTTAATATAATACTCCTCTGTATTATACAATTCTATGAATCTGGGCCAATAACAGTGTTCAATCACTTGTTGATCATCCATCCCATTTATATTATATGAGGGCAATCAACAAAGACAGACTAATTTTTTCCTGTTGCTTCCGTGATAGCTTATACCATGGATATTTGAAAAGAGCAGGTTTTTCATGTATAATGACCATAGTTGGCACACTCTTGCATTGGTAGGTTGGTAGTAATGCTCTATTTTGTAGATTCTACTTGCAATTCTCATACCACAAAATAGAGGTGATGTGAGAGGAACAGTACATTTAATTTTCATTTAAGCCATAGAGCCACTGAAACTTATGAAAAGCTGAAGCAAGCATACAATGAAGGTACATATCATGTGTAATAGTGTTTAGGTGGTTCAAGGACGACCTATCTGTTTTAAGTGAGGTGGGTCTGATGTTTTGCTGTGACAAGTTAACATCAACACAAAGACTGCTGCGTTTGTCCATGAGGATCAGTGGATAGTATTACATAACCCCAGTGAGGTATTGAGAATTTCATATGGCAATGTCTTTATGATTAAGCATTATCATCTTCATATGATCCATGTTTGCGACATTGGTAGCCATGTCTTTTGACTCCCAAACAAAAGGCTGTGCGAATGGAGACAAGACATGAGTTGCTGCATCTCTGCTGATGGGGGGGGATGCATTTCTGGAATATATTATCACCAGTGATGAGTCATGTCTGCATCATTATGATTCTGAAGGAAAATGAGCCAGCACAGTATGAAAATCGCCAGGTTTTCCAACAACAAAAAAGGCAAAAGTTGTGCCGTTTGCAGGGAAAGTGATGGTGATACTTTTTCTTATTCATTTTCTAGCATACAGTTCCCCCTCACACACTTAATCTCTGCATAGACAACTTAATAATTCTTCTGCTGGAAAAGACTATAGTATAAGATCTTCTTTGTTTTCCATATTTGTTTAATTAAACTGGCCTATGCAGTAATGAAATGGCCAACAAGAATGGCAAACAATAAATCTATTTACCTTCATGCAGGTTTGGGTGTTGGAGGTGGTGATTTAGACTTACGACAAATTCCAAGTGGAGGACCACCACATCCTCTTATGGGTGGTCCACCAAGAATGCCAGCTCCAATGAGTGACAGATCCGTTCCTCATGGAATGGCAGATCAGGATTTCCGTAGATTAGATATGGATAGCGATTTTCGACAGTTTGGAGAACCAATGCCACGCCATGATGAAGACCTACGGAATCATCAAGGGTAAATATTTTATACTGTGTATAAGTTCATAAAAAATTGAATGCTTTTTTAACATGTTACCAATATCGTTATAAAATTTCAGAGACATTTAACATTTTTCAATTTAAAGTAAGACTAAATAAATTATGCCTTTATTGTATTCCTAACCTTAATATTGATGAAAAAATTGGGTGGATTTTATTGCATAAGTTCATTACCTGGGCTTGGATCAAGGTAAAATTCCAAAACTTTAACAAAAGATTACAGTTATATTAGATAATTATATCAATTAAATAAATGTATAGCAGCACTGTGCTTTCTACTCATTTAACATTCTCTTATTTGCAGTAAACCAGTTGTTTGCCATTTTAAAATTTTGTACTTCTAAAAATTTTGATGGATTATAATATCAATGTGGTGTTGAGTAACTAATGAATGGAAGGAACACCTCACACCTCAATCCAATGCAATATTTCTGTGATGTTATTAAACATAGGTGACAAAAATTGTATTTTAAATTGTTAATCACCAAAATAATGAATTAGTCCCATGGGAACTCCATTTCTATACTCTGCACCTAGAGCATTTATCTGCTACAACAAACAATTTTCATAAGATTTGAGCTTTTATTCATAAGTTCAGCATAAAAATTGTTCAGCTAATGTACATACAGTCAGAAACATAAGATCACACAAACTTCAGTCAGATTTTTCATTTTCCAATGCACTTATTATTTTATTAGATAATCTATTACCATGTTCTGATTTGTTTTTACTTTTTTGAAAAATAAATTTTGTATTTGCAATAATCAAGTGTTGATTCAGGCAATTTAGGATATTTTATGCAAGAAAGACTTGTCATTTTATATAACATTGGAATTTGACTGATAGGTCTGTAGCTGTGTGCTACATTTTCATCATGTCATTTGTAAAGAGATATAATTTTATATGACGTTTTAAAATTACTTTTTAAAAGCTGTTATATAAAGTGAAGCTATCATGTTGTACAAGCCTGGATGTCCATTACTGACACTTACTCCACTAAATTTGGTGACGGTGGCCTGAACATATTTCGACAGTCTTCATTGTCATTTTCTTGCAGGTTAGCAGATGTTACCTGACTGAAAGGTCTGTAGCTGTATGCTGCATTTTCATCATCTCATTTGTAAATAGATATAACTTTGTACAGTTTTTTAAAAGCTTTTATATACAGTGAAGCTATCATGTTGTACAAGCCTGGACGTCCATTACTGACACTTCATTGTCGAAATGCGTCCAGGCCAACACCAAATTTGATGGAGCAAGTGTCAGAAATGTTTATACAGTGTGTTTCAAAAGTTCTGCATATTTTTTCTACAGTTGAATAGAAATATTTTTTCACAAAAAGTTTGGGCACATTGTTAAAAGACAATTTTTCACGGAAACAAACCAATCTTAATATTCATTGTTGTGCGTGTTGTGAAGCACTTTTAAATAACGCTCTCTATTTTTTTGTATACTGTCGTAAAGATAGCCCTTGTACAATCGCTTTTTACAACAAACATTGCTATGGTAACCAAATAAAGAATTGAGTTTGCTAATTAATAAATCAGTTGATTAACATAAATAAAAGTCCTCTTTCAACTGTTAATTTAAAACAAACAAGGATGTGCTTCACTGCTGACATACAGTGACTTATACCCTGGGACCAAACTACTCCCACCTTGGGATGGACATCCAGACATGTATTGTCATAGTGGGCTAGACAATCTAGATGTACAACCAGCATCTTCCCTCAAGGTAGCCTCTGGACCCATGCAGTAGGGTGATACAACCATGCCAGAGCTCCCACCTGGCATCCTTGCTTTTGAGATTAAATTTTGTGGAGATGGAGTTGACTGAACACTAAAAGATTTCGATCACCATACAATAAATGCAGGAACCATTTTGAATAAGAATTCATTTGAAATCTCAAAGTTCATGAAACTCATGCTATGCATAAATTCCAAAAGATTTTCAAAAAATATATCATCATCTTGGCTCCTCAGAAAAGATTTCTATAAAAAATTTAAGTCCAACAAACGGACAAACCACAAACAAATGAAAGACCAAGGTTATATGAGATTAAATGTTTAGATTGTGACAAGATCTACATAGGGAAAACTAAAAAGAAGTTCAAAGATTAGACAAAAAGCACACTTTAGGAACATTAAATACTATCAGCAGTAGCCAACCAGTTTTAGACAACCAACCATAACATCAGTGAAAATATCAAACTGTTAAAAACTACAAAAAAATTTAAGGAGTTGGAGTTTTGAGTGATCATCGTCATTAGAAGAATGAGGGACAAATCATGAATTTTGAGATTCTGAACAACATAAACTTTTATTCAAAATGGTTTCAATTTACGCAGCCAGGTAATACACCAACCAAACGGTTTCCACATACTCAAGCTAGTCAACAGTAGTTGATAATGTAGACAAAAGCTGCGAAAGCATGTTCCTACATTTATTGTATGGTAGTGAAAACTTCAAGTGTTCAGTTGACTCCATCTCCACAAAATTTAATCTTAAATTTGTTTGCACTGTGTAAAGTTTCCTTATAATTGAATTTTAGCCTTGCTTCTGCTTACCAGCCATAATAGGTCTTCATCCGGTTGTTTGCTATCTGAATGTGTTGTTATACCATCTCTTATACATTGTAAAGACATCCACAAGGTTCTCCACGCAGTCAGTTGCTGGCTTTTTGCCCCAGGAGACCTCCCAAATATCAGGTTGCTGAAGATGCAGCTCCCTGCCAAGATGGCTGATGTCAGCCCAGTGATGTCATATATTGATGAGCGGTGAGTGGTAGGTCAACAAGAAAAGCAGTTGCCTTAACATCCCAGTCTCTTTGGTGATTGGCCACCACCTTCCTCAGGTGTTCTTTAAGAATGTTGATGTACTGCACAACCATGCCATCTGACTGCAATTCTCAATTGTCTTGAAATAAGCTTTGAAATAAACTAACTGAATGTGTATTGAAAATGTAATGGAAATTTTCTTTGAAGTAAGTTTCTAGGTTTTCCAGTCTTCCCAATCCAAACAATCAATCTTATGTGTGCTAGATTTGTTTTGATCTGGTGAAACACTGTTCTACTTTAACTTAATTAAATTTCTGATGATGAATTTATTGTATGTTGTTGCCAATGAGATGTTATAATCATTGAGGGTGGTTTGAAGTTGTTCATTCCCAAAGGTATTAAGTAAAATGTGTTATTTCTGTTTAGAAATGTGAAGTTAGACTTTGTATTGCTTTTTATTTCGAATCTTTTTACTGTCTTATCGACGAGTTTCCTGCTAAAGCCATTGTTTTCCGCTGCATGGAATATTGATTATGTTTTAGTTCATATCATAGTCCACATAGCAGAAAATAATGTACAAAGAATGAGTTTCACATCAGGACATGTTTCATGGAGGCTGTCCCACAGTTGACATTGGTAACAGAGGATGTGGGGGAAGCCCCTCATGAATGTCCAGCAGCAAAATTTGGTAATTATAGAAAAAGAATATAATAGTCAACTCACACTTACATTGTTAAGGTATACCCTTTTGATATTACTCCATTATGTATGAATATTCTATGTTGTATTGAAATATATCTATTTATTTAGCATTTTTAGTCTCAAAATAAGTGCATATAAAGGTAATATTTACAAAGATATGCTGAGGCCCAAATCAGTTAACAATGAAAAGTCAAAGTAAAAGGAATTGAATGATTCTCAAATCTGTTTGTTTCGTGTTCCTGCATTTTAATGTTGGACTTCTTCCATAGTTCAAAGGTTGACATGTGGTGTTTAATTTTCAAAGTACCTCCCAAGCTAATGTAAATTTTAATATCACTTACAGTATAATACATAGGCATAGGTGTTATTGATGGCTATCGAAGTAAGCTCTCAAAGCAACTGAAGTAATATAATTTTAATGAGAATGTTTATTTTGAATTTTATTCTTTAATATGTATTATTGATGGCTATAGAAGTAAGCTCTCAAAGCAACTGAGTTAATATAATTTTAATGAGAATTTTTTTTCTGAACTTTATTCTTTAACTCAGAGTTATTCCTAAAGCGAATTGTGAAGCCATATTTTGTCGTGGAGCAAAAAGAATTATATGATGTAATGTCTACTGACCTCATTGCTTCCATTAATGTTGCCTGTGAGCACAGTTAATTGAGCACTGACTTTCTGTCTCCAAGGTTATTGGTTCAATACTAGTCCAAAAACAATAGGCACTTAAATCTGACATGATGCTACTAAATTTAATAGCACTTTACAGGCCAATTTCTGATATCTCAGATAAATTGAATCATCTGTTTTAATTGAACAATATTGTTAATAAGCTAAGTACTTATATCCTTAATTTATATTCGGAAGGGAAGTAAAGCCGTGGGTCCCGTGCCGTAGATTTACGGCATGTAAAAGAACCTCAAACCTGATAGAGAGGCCTCTGAGCAAAATTAAGCAGTCTTTCATGCCCAGTATAGAATGAGACGCTGAGAACCACAGCAGTTAAAGAGCGTCCATAAATAACATGACATTTCATTTTTTTCCTTAATTTATATATCTCAGAAAACCATCAAGGATTGTTACAGTCTGCTTGTAATACAGGGTCATCAGATTAAATGGCTGCACTTTTAATGGCACCTAGGTTACAGTTGCAAGCTACTTCCCTCTTGACACTTTTTACCCACACATACCATCTTATGCAACAAAACAAATAGGATGAATGTACGAGGTAAACTGGAACCATTATTTATTTCACAAATTACAATATGTCCCTTACATTCCTTACCTTTTCAAAGAGCATATTGGAAATGATCTCCTTGTGCTCGAAGACAGACATTGCAGCAAATTATTAAAAACATGTTGCAATTCATCTTGGAATATGTGGTTATTTCTTTCTGTATATTATTTTGTGGCTCTTATAATGTTCAGATATTAGAATTATACTCTTTATCTTTCAAACTGCCCCACAAGTAAAAAATGCAAAATATGAGGTCTAGGCATTGAGCGGGCCAAATCCCTTCATTGATCATTCTATCACCAAAGACCTCAGCAATCACATCCAAAGAGCAGCAAGCTGTATGGGCTGTCAAGAAAGTACCGGGAATTGATCATTTAAAAATCCTGTTTAAAAGGGGATTCAAAATTATTGTTGTCACTAAGTTGGTACAACTTTCCTCTATACCCATGCGGAGTTTGATCGTCATCTGTCATCTAGTTTGTTTACAGTACGCCATTTTTCGGATCAACAGTTTGAACTGAACATCGCTAAAGTGGAGAAAATGGTGTCTGAAAATTGTCATTTATGTCTGAGAGAGATTGCCGCTGAACTTTCTGTGTCTCACGAATCGATTTGTACCATTTTAAACGATTGTTTGATCATGACACACATTGCAGCTCAGTTAGTTCCGAAAAACTTGAATTTTATACAAAAACTCAGTTGCGTAAGGATTGCTGAAGACATGCTAGAACGAGCCAGTTCCGACCCCACATTCATGAAACGCATTGTAACTGGTGACGAGACGTGGGTTTACGAGTTTGACACTCAAACCAGTCAACAAGCTCCCGAATGGCACCTTCCAACTGAACCGAAACCTAAAAGGGCATGTCAAACTCAATCAAAACTGAAGGTCATGTTGACAGTTTTTTTTTTTTTTTTTTTTTTTTTTATCGCGGTTTCGTGCACTCAGAGTTCTTGCCAGAAGGTCAGATGGTAAATAAAGACTATTATCTGAGCATTATGTGGCATTTGAGAGAACAAATATGGCGAAAAGGGCCAGATTTGTGAAATGACAACTCATGGATTCTGCACCATGATAATCCACCAGTCCACAAGGCTATTATTGTGAACGAATTTCTGGCCAAAAGCTCAACAAATTTCATCGAACAACCACCGTATTCACCTGATCTGGCTCCTGCTGATTTCTTTCTCTTTCCAAAACTCAAGTTACCACTTCAAGGCACCTGTTATCAGTCGATAGAAGACATAAAGGAACATTTGCGGCGTCAATTGACATGGATTCCTAAAAGTGCCTATAAAAATGTTTTGATTATTGGATTATTCGTTGGCATAAATGTATGATTTCAGAAGGGGCCTACTTTGAAGGTGATAAAATAAAATTGGATGAATAATTCATTTTTTGTGTTTTATTGGCAAATTCCCGGAACTTTCTTGACACATTAGTATGTGCTGCATGCCCTCTTCATCTATCAATTGGAGGAAAACATGTTCCAAAATTAAAGTTTAGTACTCTGGAAGAAAATAGGGCCAATTATTCGAGTCACACTCACAGCACACAAAACACCAACCATAGGATCATGTGGTGAACTTTGATTTATGAGCTTTAGATTTTGAGTTGCCCAGTAATGACTATTTTGAGAGTTAACTCATCCATTCAAGTTAAACCAAGCTTTGTCACTGAACAACACAAATTATATGTTTATGTTGCCACAATGCACAAGTCCAGAAAGCAGGTACAAAACTGTATGTTTCCCTGCAAGTTCTTCTCCTTCAAGCTTGCACTTCTGTTGTTTTGTAGGGCTGTAATTTGAATAATTTTGTCCCTTTTTGTGCTGACCCAAGAAATATCTTGGCAAACATTCTAACTGTACATTGCTATCATCAATCTTTTCCTGTGTTAAAATGTTACATTTTCAAGTCCTTTTCTGGTCTAGCACTGATCCCATGCTTTTAAATTTCTTGACTATTTTATGAGTTGTACTTCTGTTTGGAGGATCAACATCAGGAAAATGTTCCAGAAATTCTCTATGACACAGATGGAGATTCGTGTTTTATAAAGTTTCAACAAATGAAAAATCTTTGATATGTAGTTATTGGATCTTGACTGCTCTTATACACCACTGAAGATTCATGTCACATGTGATATAATAATGGGAACTGCAATCTCATCAGGCAGGTGGCATCTCCGCTGATACCCAAGTGCTGATTAGAGCATGGTCATTTAATCTGTTGTTTCCGTACTGTACATATGGAAGAGTATGGTTATTGTAATTTTTTAAACTCTGTCATTACAGTTTGGTGATATCAACTAACATTTAAATATTTCCTGTATGTGCAGTAATTAAGAAAATTGCATACACTTACATTAGATGATGACGATATCCAACTTGCTGCAAACACATTCTTAACCAGTTTACTTCAGTAACTATGTGTCAGTACTGTTGATATCTTCAGTGGCTACCCACTTACATTTAACCTGATAAATAAGGCCTCTTTATCAGTCTTAAGGTTCTTATATGTGCCATAAAGATATGACGCAGGGTCACTGGCTTTACTTTCCTTCCAAAGGAAGCTATGCTAAGGAGTTTTATGGCTAAAAGATCCACCGGGTTTGTAGCTACCATAATACAGTAGTGAGAGAGTTTTAAAAATCAACCAGTTTATGTGAAACTGTACTTGGTGCTGTGGCTTGTTTGTTAAATCTTTAGATTGTTTGAATATTAATGAATTTTGATTAATTGATTAATTCTTTATTTACCATGTGCTTATTATCTACAATGTGTTATAGGTTTGATCAAGATTTACGTGCGGGTATGGGGGATATGGACCTTCGGGCCAACCCAGCAGGAATGTTTCCTCCTCCACAGCAGCCTCAACCTCTCCTGGGCAGTCATTTTGACTCTGATTTTCGGCAGTTGGGCAGGCCCCATTCGGAATCTCCACATCTACAGAGACCTGGTCCAATGCCCCCACACCGTGATCAGTTTGATCTGGAAGAAGAAAGAGGTCAAGAAATGCCAAACAAAGAAGATAGAAATTGGCAGTATGGTGGTCCTCCTAGAAGCTTGTTGGATCAAGAACCGTGGGGAATGGGTCCTAGAAAACGTCGTTGGGGTGATCTTTCAGCTGATGATGAAGAAAGCAATCACATGGAAAGTGTCAGTCGATACAATAACTTTAGACCCAGACCACCTGTTGATGATTACTATCCTATGAGTCCAGCAGACTCAGAAAATAGCCCAAGTAATGGACGTGCATTTGGTGACCCAGAAGATAACTACAGTGAGCATGGTGTGGAGAGACGTCATCCAGGACCAGGACCTGAATATAGGCTACATGAACAAAAAACATGGCCTAATAGGCCTTATCCTCCAGGACCTGAAGGTTTATATCCCATGGAAGGAAACGTGGCTCCAGGAGGATTCAGAAGTAGGGGAGGTGGTATAAGAGGTAGGGGAAGAGGAGGTGCAGTTGGTGGTGTTGAAAGAGGAAGAGGTGGGCCTAGGGGGAGATTTGGAGCACAGAGGGGTGGACGAGGAGGAAGGGGCTCTAAGAGAGGGCAGTTTTAATTGGTTGCATTGTGATAAAACTAGAGCAGAAATAAGACACTATCCTGCTGCTTCAGTTTGTGAGGACAATACAAAATGAATTTTTGTTAGTTATCCATAAGGATAAGAAATTGGTGTTTTGGTTAACAAGGTGTACCCATCTGGTGACAGATAATCTTTAATATACTATGAGAAACATAAGGATACTGAGCCAAAGTTTGAGAAGCTGCACAGTGTGTAAGACTCTGCTTCTCATCAATTCTGTGAGGTAGTATTAGCTACCCATAGTGATAAATATCAGGTGTCTTGTTTTGACAAGATGCATATATTTGCATGATATGACTGTGTAATCATAAACTGTACTATGAGAGAATCAGTATGCTGAGCCAAAGTTGATAACTGTAAAGAGGGTATGAAGTAATCAGACCTTGCTTCTCATCTATACTGTGGACAAGAAAATGCTAAATAATTGTTAAATGTTTGGAACATCATTTGAGTGTTAACAGTTTCTCATAAAACAGGAAAGATACTGTAGCAAACCTAGAGAAAAATTCAGTACTGTATTTTGTTTTGAAAATCATGAATTTGCTCTTTGGCTTTAAATTTTTAAATGTATTATTTGATTTTCAAACCGACTGTTCTGAAAATAGAAAAAATCTGGCAATAGTAATTTGCATGTCTGCAGATACCAACATCGAGAATAGGTTGTTAAGGAGGAAGAAATAACAGCAATTTCTAAACTCAAACAGTATATCTTGCTTTTAATCCTATTTTCTGCTCCTCTAAATGACTTCCAATAAGTGGAGTTTCGCTAGCCACATCCACCATTTTCACTTGAACTACTTTATTCTTTATGCCAACTTATTTGGAGCTTTAGAGACAATAGCAGGATGATGCCTCAAATATGGTGGCATATGTTTTAATGTTGTATAAACTATTTGAAAATGTAAATATTCAAAGATAAAGGTAATTCATAATAAGTAAATTGCAAAGAAACATTTGAGTTATTTATACAAAGATACTTTATTTTATTTTGTTTTATTTTCCATTGCTCATGTTTCTTGTGTAATATTTGCTTAAATTTTTGCTTAAGGTACTATTTCACTTCCCATTATCTTCCTTATTTCCCTTTTTGCTTTTGGCTAAAGAAGGATATTAAATACAATAGAGTTCAAGATAGACCTAATAACTTTAATTTGAAATTGAGGAAGTTAGTTACACTGAAGCTTATAATAATTTAGAAATTATTTATGAGAAAAAGTTTTGTTACACAACTTTACTCACACTTTTAATCCTCGGATATGTTTTTAAGTTATTTGCTCCCCTCAGCAGAAGGTGACTGGTAATGATAGCACCAATAGGACTGGATACAGAAGTAGTGTCAAGATGACGGCATCGGTAGGGCTGAAGTTGGAAGTAAACATGATGAATCTGATGAATCTATCCATTGGCAGGATTTCAAAATTCCTAATATGGCGTCTGTATTTGGGAAGAGATTTTCTCTCTTCTAATGAATGGCTGGCATATTTTATAGACTTGCACTTGCAAGTGTGAGGTAACTCAGATTTATCTACTTGTTCATATCTTATATCACAAAAGTGTCACTGGTCCAGGTTTTGAGGTTCCTTTTTATTTTATCTATATTATGTATTGTAATCTTTGCAGATGATTTTGTTTATTTCAAAATTGCAACTTCATGGTGTCTGTTCTTTTGGTGGTGCTTTTAAGAGGTGCTTTTAATTGTGTTCTGAGAGGCTAGAATGGACATGGGCCAGTGGTGTGGCATTTATGTTGCCTCTGTTGCTGCTCACAACAGCTAATAAAATGAATAAAGTGTATCCAAATTTTACATTATTTTTTTTAAAGAATAGTCTGAGTAATTTCACTTTCAAATTTAAATTGCATTAATTTGTGACCGATTAGCTGAGACCAGCCATCTAGCACTCTCCAATTCTAAATAGCTTGTTATTACTTTGCCAATGGCACTCAAGGCAAACTCGGAGCTTGTAGACTCATGTAGGATGTCAGTGATTCTGCAGAGAGTTTGTTTATAGCACAATTGTTGCCAGTGCAGTGAAAAGGCAAACCTTAAGTTTTAATGTTAATTCTTCACATATAACAATGCTATGCTGAATGAATTAATATTAAAAGTACATGAAGAAGAATGGCATCACAATTTGCAGGTAAAAGTCGCTGTAATTGTGTGATGGAAAACCTTTTAAAGCAGTCCTATAGTTTGTGTTCTTTTGGTGAAAAATGTCACATAATTTCAGCAGGAAGGCCAACTCTGGATCTTAAACCTTTAAAAATTAAATTATGGGGGTTTCAAAAGGCATTTTAGTAGCTCTTGATAAAAAAAAATTTCCTTGGCTGTGTGACAAATTATTGAAACTATTTTGTTGGCCATGGCTGCTTTTTTCTAATGAAAAGAAAATGTGGACAACAGATGGCATCAGTGACATGGTTAGTTTTCACACCTTGAGGATTTATCACGAAAATTCCAAAATTCATATTTCATCAATTGTAATTTTAGTAAAGTTTGGAAAAACAAGAAATGACTCTTTTGTGAGTAAGGCATTTAAGAATTCAGTCGAAAAGTATAGTGAAAAGAAATAGGTATAAAATGGGCTGATTTATAAATGCTGTTTGCTATTTAGCTCAGCAAGAAAGTGATAGTGACAAGCCCAAAAATTTGGATAACAGAGGTAACTGTAAAAATAAGAACTGAAGCTTTCCTGGCGACGTGTTAATTCAAAATCTTCTCGGGCTTCTAGCCAGGTAAAAACTTGGCTTGACACCAACGTTTCGAAGAAGTGCATCTTCCTCGTCTTCAGGGTGACGAGGAAGATGCACTTCTTCGAAACGTTGGTGTCAAGCCAAGTTTTTACCTGGCTAGAAGCCCGAGAAGATTTTGAATTAGAGGTAACTGTGTTTTCAAGAATATCAAATGACATTCTGAATGCCATTAATGTATATATTTCTCATGTTTTGATTAATGAAACAAAGAATAGAGTGAGTGAGACAAGTTCTATGTCAGTAATTATGGACAAAACCACTGATGTATCAAATAAATCTCAATTGTCAAAGGTTCTTCGTTACATCTTACCAGAGGGACAGGCTAAAGAAAGATTTGAAGGGTTTTATGACATCAGTAGTAATTTGTTCCAACTCATCGAGGAATTCAAATCTGCCGTGAGACTCATAGTGCAAACATAATGATGGTGCTGCTGCGATGGCTGGAGAGCATAATGGTTTACAGTCAATTGATAGAAAAATATGAACTAGCTTTATTTGTATATTTCTATGCCCACAAGCTTATCAACCAGTCAGATAAAAAAGTGCAGAGTATTTTTTCAAACAGTGTCAGAACTGTACATTTTTTCAAAACTTCTCAAAAGAACAGAAGCTTTAGACACTGAAGTGAAAAGATGCGCTCCTTCAGTGTCTGGCACAAGAAGAAGAATGAACTTGCCACCTATTTAAATTAATGGCAGAAGATGAGGATGAAGGGGGTCTGAAACAAGAGCTTGTGCATCGGGCTACTACAAGAAACTCCTTGATTTCAGATTTTTACTTTTGATGATTTTGCTTGCATTTCCTAAGTAATTCATTGTTTAAGATCCTTCAGAAAAAGAATTTGATATGGCTTTCTACAAACAAAAAAAATCAATGACTTGAAAAACAGTATGAACGACTTATATGAAAATTTTGACGAAATAATTTCGTCAAGGATAGAATCTGGATAGACTGGATAAAGGAGAAAATGACACAAAATCATTGTACCAACAAATATTTTATGAGATCATAAGTATGATACTTGCCCAAATAAGCAACAGATTCTCTGATTTAGTCCAACTGCAGTTCTTATTATTGTTCCTACATTGCTTCATATGCCGAATATGACAAGACTTTCCCAGACTTTTCTTTTTTATTAAGGAAAAAATTTGCTTATTTGTGCTTTTCCCTTGAATTTCAAAACAAAAAGCCATGGGACTTAAAGAAGCTTTGCCACAGGTATATAAACTTCATAAATTAATTTTGACTATTTCTACCAGAACAATCTTTTTCAATGCTCTGCAGAATATATCTAAGAAACACTCAAACTCAAAATAGACTTTCATCTCTATGTTATGAGTAGAAAAGAGATTGCTTAATAAACTTAAACAGCAATAGCAAGCAAATTTAAATAGGCGATTTGAGATTTTTTTTTTATTAATATTTATTTAAGGTGGTTTTGAATACAAGGTCTTATCATGACCGATCATAAATACATTATATATCAATTTACAGATACACAGTCTTACAGTTACGTTAATATTTAAATTACATTTAGAATAAACCAGAAAGCTTTGATGCATTAGAAACTGCAGCATCTTCTTCAGCATGCTGGGTGTGTTGACTGCATTAGGAATACTGGAAATGCCGGTTGCTTTTCTTCTTCTGCTGTGCAGTGGGCAGTTTACAAGGATGTGGTGTAGGGTTAGAGGCCTGTCACAGCTCGTACAGTTCGGAGTGACCAATTGTGAGTCGAGTGATGATTACTTATCTCTTCTTTTGAGAGTTCGGGAATGTAGATTTGAGATTTGTTTGTGTGAAAACCAGAGCTTTTTGTAATTCATCCATATGTCTACAATATGTTTAAATTCCAGCAATAATTCAGTTTGACATCATAGATTGTTCTCCACTTTAGTTGTGCAGTGGGAATGCAATTTGCAGCAACACATAGTCCATATTTCTAGTTCATTGTTGGTCTCGTATCATGTCTTAACATGTTTATAAAATTTATTGGTTTTCAAGTCATGTTTGGAATGAGGCCATAGCAACTCCAAGAAAGGACTAATTGTAAGACCATAGATGAAAATATTAGGAATTCAGACCAAGTAAATATTGGTGTAGTTACAGTGAATGCGTTTTGTCAGCAATTCAGGAGTGTTTTTGCTGTTGTGAAAGCGTAATGAAGAGAAATGAACAGAAGGGCTGAGTGTGTTACATTACATAATTCCTTTCATTCAGAGAGCATTGAACATTGCTAGGCACATTATGATAGTAAAGGCAGAATCCAATTTTGAAAGGAAAGATTATGAGTAATGAGCATTAGGAATATGCAATATGTAGCTTTATTTCCATCCAGTTATGTACACTGGAAATATGAAAGAACACCAATTGAAATGTTTCAACCAGCATGTTTCATTCCTACCACATGTATTATGTGACCACCATAGTTCATTATCTATGCCATTTTAAAATTATCTCAATATTTTAATTTCACATCTTGATGCTTGAGCATGCAAAAACAGAATAACTAGGCATGTATACAATAATCAGATGCAGTTGCTTGGCCATATGAAATTTGATTAGTGCAGTGAACAGTGGATGACTAAACATCTGTGATATAATTCTATTAAAATTTGCATTAGTTGTTCTTGAAATTTGTAAAAACAAGGCATCATAGAGGCATAAGGTTTTCATGACTATATTTTACTATACATAGTCTTTATTCAGAAGCTCTTGATAAAAAGTTAACAAGTCTAAAGATATTTACATTTTCTGTGTAGTAAGGTTTTGCCTATCCTGTATGGTTTACAATATATATAAACTTATACAAAAGTCCTACCACATGAAGAGGCTTCACAGGTTTTTTGCAGAAAATAATATATATATTGGTTGCTATGCAAATATCTTAAATGTCTGATATTGGATAAAAACTATTTTAACCATTTTTGAGAAAATCTGAAATATTGAAAAATGTTCTATATAAAGGCTAGTTCGAGATGGGGGGAGGGGGTTCTTTCAGAATCTCACATCTTTGGAAGATATTCAACCCAAATACCTAAATACTGAGTTTGGTAGTTAACAGACATTTCATTTTTGGATTAAGCTGTTCACACACGCGGAACTTTTTCTAAATGTTTTATTTGGGGGACTTCAAAATATGTATCAGGTGAAATAACCTAATACTAATCTGGTAGGTACTGGAGGGGGTAAATAGAATTCAATAACTGTATGTCTGAGATCTGCAGTAGAACTAGGTGTGGCTGATCTTTATAATCATATTACAAAAGAAAAAATAATCACCAGAGAAATGCGTGACTGAGACTTACCAACCCATGAATCACCAATTCAAAGGCATTAATTTCTCATTAGAGGAGGTGTTGCAATGAGTGTTCATAAGGTCCAAGATCAAACCCTTTTAGTTTATAGAGTTTAATTGAAGAGATCAACTTTGATGCATGGCATGCTATATGTGACAAAGTTCCTTAAAAGAACAATTGCTGCCATTAGAAAAGCCATACAAGTTTGGTGGAAAGTAGTATCAGGAGAGGACAATGGCAATGGAAAGTGACAATTATAGGATAATTTCTCTAATAATTTAGATCAGGCAGTTCCAGATTGACAGAATACCAAAGAGCAGTAAGTTACTCACTTATAGAGATATGCCTGAAGAATGCAATATTCCTCATCACTGAGTGCATCCAATTGTCACAGCTGAATCTAGTGCTGGAATGCAAGCACAAGCACTGTGTTATGATCTCCACAGTAGCATTGGCTTCCACCTTCCCTCCTAGTCAGGCTCTGAGTTTGTGTTTGAGCATGTGTACTGAGGCAAGTAGAGTTAGTATGGCTGGAATTAGATAATTAAAATTAAGTTTTTATTAATAACAAGAAGTATCCATATATAATTACACACAGACATGCATACCTTTAAATTAAACTCATATACATATTTAGGTACCCAGTAAATAAAAATTCATCTAAATCAACATTTTTCTACTTTTAGTCTTGATAATTTCTGATTATTTTGACTTAATTAGTAGGAGAGAAAAACTGATCTTACAGATTCTCAAACCTCTGTGAAACAACTATCACATCACCAAACAACATACGAAATTGAAATGTTATTCAAGTACAGTGGAGTGAAGTTGAGAGCATCCAAAACTCTGTATAAGCATTATTCTAATTCTTCATTGTATGTGTGTAGTGAATTTCATGGATGCCAAAACCTTCTGATAACCTCTAAATATGTTTTTCCATATTTCCTCTATATATTTCAAGTTCATTACCAATACTTAATATATAAAGAATTATATTATCTATATGTTATCCCTTTTCCATACTTATTAGAAAAATTTTGGTTGGCTATAAAGAATATCATGAGGCCTTTATTAAATTGTAATTCTAAGGGGTAAATGAGGAGAACTCACAGTAAAACATTTCCAGAGCTCTGTATAGACATTTCAGATATAAAAGTGGAGGATAAAATTAAATTAATAAACACTTAATTCAATATTTAAAATATGTATATGTGCACACCAGTAAGGTGGCTATTTATTTATTTTTATTGAAACAAGTTATAATTGTCTTTTAATTCATATGCTATGAAAAACATCACAACAGCCTTTAGCTTTAAAGAACTTTTAATTTTATTCACTTGAGTTATGGAAATTGCTAAACTATTAATTTTATCCAATATTTACTGATAATAAGGTCAAGTAACAGTAATGAATGTAAGAAAATGGACTTTTGAAAGCATTCTTTATTCAGCTCTTGCCATTAATTACTTTAATGAGGGTTATTCTTCATGACAGTTAAATAATGCTTTTTATCTGCATTTCTGAAGTAAGATTATAAATGTTACTAAAAGAACACAAATAATATTATCTCAATCTACCTTTTAGTAATCTATCCACTCTGAAGTGTTATTCAATTGCAAGGAATGATCTTAACATTTGCTTTCTAGCAGATACACTTGCTGTAATCACAGAAATCATTCAAAATTGTTTCCAAATATGAATTATAAAGAATTCCTTCTTTTTAGATGGTAATTATATGCCATTTTAAATTCCATGTAAACATTTGCTTTACATAAGTGAATATAATGATATAAAATTGAAAGTAATAAAAATATTGTGCAGCATTAATGGCAGAATAGAACATTTTTATTAGGGGATTAGTTCTTGTATAAAAAACTAATTATAAGTTGAAATGCTAATTGTTAATTATAAGTTACTTTTCGATATATGAAAAGCAGCGATTATAATGCCCTTTGCAGCTGCAAATTACAGTATCTCTATGTGTGTATTTTTTTTAACTTTCCTTTTGGTTTCTTTCTTAGTTTTCAGCTACAACTAATTCATGAAAGAAAAGTATTTCTCCAAGACAGAATTTTCTAGAATAAATTAAAACTCAATGATCAAGATTATTCATCTTTTGATATTATTTTCAAAAGAAATTAATATTATTTTCTTTACTGCTTAGTATTAACTTCGCACACAAATGACAAGATTCATTCCTCACTTGAATGCTGCTGGATGAAGGCACACGTGTCAATGTTAATCACTGGATAATTTTCTGTTTCACTCCTTCAGTTACTGCTTGTTGATTCACTTCATTGTTGTTTGTTAGCATAACAAGTTATTTAAATTAGAAGATACATGCTACATGCTTAGCTAAACCTGTTGTACTGCAGGAAACAAACAGGCATGATTGCCACATTGACAGTATCTCACATCAGATTATGTCACAGTTTGAGATAAGAGCTATACCTTTGGCTTAACCTGATAGCCTTGTTCACTGTGGATTTGAAGGGTGATATTGATAGCAGCTCCACAGCTCTGCTACAGTAGCATGTAAAGCTGGGATTAGCATGCTGCTGGTGTTACTGTTTTGGCCAGTTTTCATGAAAGCAAATTAATGCTTTAAATTTAGATGACTTTTTAACATAGACATAAAATGATATTTATCAAAGATTCAAAAGTTTAATTAACCTCATCTCAGCATTTCAAAATAATTTCTTTCCAAAGCTCAACGTGACTATTGTCATATAAGGAGGTAGAAGTACAGTTGTGTGAAGAAATGATTAAATAATTTTATGGTTGCACAACTGTTAAATCATGACAAGTGCGATGTGGAGTGTTTCAGTAGGCTTGTTACTGCTTTATTTTTGGCAGCTACAGCTAACAGAAGCTACAGGAGAAGGCTTTAAAGGTAAGGTGGATGTATTTTACTTGCATGTTCTGTCAGTTCTGCTTTCTGCTTGTTGTTTAATAACTATCAATTCTATTAAAGATTAGCATAGTCGCTTTTTATGTTTTGCAAATACAAATTGATTTCCTTTCCTTTTTTGTGGTTGAAGAGAATAGCAGTAAACTATTTAGGATGAATGCCATTAAACATTTTAGTGGAATGTCTCTTTTTCTATATGCGTAAACCATATAAAATTATGACATCACCATTTTTCTCCTAATTAATAACTACTAAATATGTCTACAATAAGTATATATGTCTGGAAAAAGATGATTTTTATAAATAGTTAAAACTCACTACACGTACAAGGGATATTTGCACATATTATTATTTTTTTCTTTTTTATATATAGAGAGAGGATCAGGTGAAGAACATCTGGGGTAAGGAGACAAAGTAGTCTAATACAGTTCCTTTTTCCAATTAAGATTTTGAATTACGAAAAAAATGGATTTCATATGGGAAAGTCAGAATTTTTTAAGCTCTCAAAAGAGAGTATAAATAGAATTACTTTTTAAAAAAATTGGAACCAGTTTTCATACAACTAGTAGTTATAATTCTCATTTGTTATGTGATAATATGAGTTCATATTGGACAAAATTTGAAATCAGAACTGTATTTCATAAAGGAATGCTTTATTTATTGTTGCACTCCCCTTAACATTCTGTTATGAAAAGCTAAAATAACTTGATAAACTTTCATATATAAGGTTCCTGCATGATGCATACCTTCTTTTTTTTTTTTTTTTTTTTTACTCTTAATCAGAGAAAAAGAACTGCATTAGGCTTTTTCACAAATAAAATGCTCTTAAAATGAAAGCACTAATGTTTCTTACATTTTGTATATCCCTGCTGTTTTCTTCATATTTCAGAAATATTATCTTCATTTGTGACTGTCTCTTTATAGAAGAAATAAATTAGGCAAGAAAAATATTTGGACATATGCTGTATGGAAAGAAATTATATAGGTACATTGCTGATAAGACAAAGTTATCCAAGTTCTTTATTCATACTATTTACCACTTCAAACTAGTAAAATTCTAACCACACAATAAAATCAGGGTCATTTTTGTTATTTTTATTTCCTCTACACAGTAGGTGGTACTAGGCAGAGAAGGTATTGCACTCTACCCAAAAATTTGATACCGAGGTTTCGCAGGAAATACTAGTTTTAGGGTCCCCTGTATCCAAAAATAAAACATTTTTAGAAAAAGGTCCGTATGTGTCCATGTGTCATGTGTCGCCTTCCATGGTGTAGTGGTTACCATGCTAACTTTATATACCTAAGGTCGCGGGTTCAAACCCGGCGGAAGACGATGGCTTTTTTCGGAAGGGAAGTAAAGCCGTTGGCCCCGTGTCGTAGATTTACGACACGTAAAAGAACCTCAAGCCTGATAGAGAGGCCTCTGAGCAAAATTAAGCGGTCTTTCACACCTAATTTAGAATGGGACGCTGAGAGACAGTAGTTAAAGAGCGTCCATAAATAACACGCCATTTCCATTTTATGTGTCTTGTGTCCATATGTATGTGAACATTACTCAAAAACGAAAAGTCGGTAAAATATCAAACTTGGTATTTAGGTTATCATCTTCCAAAACGATTTAAAATAAAATCCCCCCTTTACGTGAACAGTTTTCGAAAATTTTGATTTCCTCAAAATGGCTCCAACGATTTTGATTAAAATACCGTATATTATAAGTCAAATAAAATGTATATTTTCAATTTTCTGAGAATGGCCTCTGATTAGCCTTCATTCTGCATGCATTTTGCATAACTGGTAAACCGTAAGGGAAAGACAAAAATGTACTAGGTAGGTATACAATATAGATCTCATTGAAACACACAGTTTATGTCAAATGCATGTTTTTTGCGGAATAAACCATTGTTGAGATATTCCTTGTTATTGGTTTCGCTTTTAAAATAGTTGATCTTTTATCATGCGGGAATTTGTCAACTGACAATGCAAAGAAACAGATTTCAACCACATGACAATCAGCTTTTAAAAGAATTTACTATTGCTTTAACCTAGTGTATTCCCTTATTTCTGTTCTACTAATAAGGAAGCAAGTAATAACACAATTTGTAATGTTTATCTCATCAGCATGAAGTTGTTAGAAGAATACTTTTTAACAATAATTTTTACAGAGATGAAGAGAAAGTTATGTGAATGGAACACATCAGATATTTTAGTGAAAAACCCTTTAACCTGGGAGTTCATATCAGACGATGAATGGAATTTGTGAAATAATGCTTAAATGAGCCCGGAATATATAGAACTTAATCCTACCTAGCATTCATCTTCTCAGATAAGGGAAAACCCTGGAAGAAAACCATATCTGGGTAACTCACTATACCTACTTGAAATTCAAACTCGGAACCAAATTGTTTTCGCTAAAATGTAAAAAGTGCGTTATTGTTCACTTTTTACTTTTGGAAGGGGAAATTTGTGAAGAGATAAAAGCGAAATTGGATGATACTTTCGTCATCTATTACAACAATTAGATATTGGTTCATCGACTTTAAACGTGGTCGAGCATATGTTTTTGATCAGCAGCGCCCAGGACGCCCGGCAGATGTGCTTACCGAGGAGATCTTTGATAAAGACCTGAATTAATTCCTGCTGATCGTCGAAAGAAATTTCACGAAATGGCAAATGCCATAGATGTGTCGACAAGGAGAGCAATTCATATTTTGTAAGATAAGTTGGAGATGAACAAATTGTAGGCTTGATGGGAGCAGCAATTGTTTACAGTTGACAACAAGCGGGTGCGGCTTTCAACTTCCAAACTTCTTTGGAATTTTTAAGCGAAATCTGAAGGCCCTTTTGCGTCGAATTACCACCTTCAATGAGGCCTGAATTCATCATACTCCGGAAATAAATGAAAAATTAAAATGGATTGCTTCCTGTGAATCTGCTCCAGAATAGGCAATGAAGGCTCCATCGGCCGCAAAAGTAATGGTGAAGGTTTTTTTTTTGGGGGGGGGATATGCGAAGGGAATCATACACACTGGTATATTAGGAGAGACAATTGCTGGACAATACTACAGTAATTTATTGGCTCGATTCGACAAGACATTGAAGGAGACATGGCCCATTTGGCGAAGAAGAAAGTGCTGATTCACCGTGCGACAACACACCACCACATTCATTTGGAATGATCGCCGCAAAAATGCATGAATTGCTACTCCACCCCACCCCTAACATATTCGCCAATTACTCTCTTTGATTTCTTCTTGTTCCCAAACAAAATTTAGATTAAAATTAGTTCATCGTTCGCGAAAGAGGCTATTTTGCACATTTTGCAATTTGTATTTTTGAAGCGGTTAAAATGGCAAGAACGTAGGTATAAGTGTCAGTATATCCATAGAAGGTTATTATACCAAGAAATAATTATTTATGTTTAAAAATAGTGTCTTCATTCCTAACACAGGCACTTGAACCGTCCTTATATTATAGAATCTTTTCGTTCATCTTCACAAAGGCTTCATTACTATCAGTTTTTAATTTCTCAATTAGCACATAGGTAGAGAAGGTATTGCATTCCACTCAAAAATTCGATACCAGATTGCACTAGAAATACACGTTTTAGGGCCTACTGTATCCAAAAAACATTTCTAAGAAAATATTCGCCCGCACGTGTGTATGTCTGAACAGCTTAGCTCATAAAAGAAAAGTGGTTAAACACCAAACTTGAAAATTATGTTTAACATCTTCCAAGGTGCGACATGAAGATCTTTAAAATAAAACATCCCAAATTACCTTTTACATGGTAAAAATTTCGAAAATTTTAATATTCTCAAAAATGGCGCTAGCGATTTTTATTGAAATGCCGTATATTAAAGGTATTTATATGAGAAATACAATGAATATCTTGAATTTTCTGGGAATAGACTATGAAGATCATTTCATTCTATGTGACTTCTGCATAACTGATAAACGTAAGAGACAGACAAAAACTTACTTCATAGAAATTGTAGATCTCGTAAAAAGACACAAATTGTGTCATTTTCGTATACTTTTTTTGGGGATAATAATTTCTAATATATTCCTTGTTACTGGTTTAAATATTAAAATACTTGCATTTTTCTCAAACAAAATTGTCATTTCTGTCTGTCTCTCTTTTCTTTCTCTTCCTATCGTTATTTTGTTTTGTTCCATTAATACCCCGCCTTTAACCTTTTTCTTTTCTTTGTAGCTTAACGTCTTTTGTCATATCGGACAATGAATGCAATTAGTGAAATGGTCTCGGGGTCCATGGAGCTTAAAGTTATTAGACTTCATCTTCTCAGGATAAAGGAAAACCCCGGAAAAAAAACCTTATTTGGGTAACTCAGTCTAAGCAAGATTTGAGCTCGCAACCTATTGAATGTGAGGCAGATGTGCTATCACCACACTACCTAGGCAAGCTACTATTTCTTTTGTTCCTAGCCGAACCGAATATCACAGCAGACACCTTTTTAAATATTTGACTATCGCTTTAGCCTAGTATAATTCACTTATTTCCCTTCTACTTAGAAGGAACTATAGAACCATTTCTAAATAGTAACATAACTCCATGGCACGACAGCTCACAAGGAACTTTGACCTACCGCCCGGCCGCTGCGACCTCCATCTCGGTCCATGACATACATCATGGATGGGGTGTAGTATTGGAGAGTGAGACGTGGTCAGCGCCTCAACCCCCCCTGGCCGGTTAATGCGGCCCTCATGACCTGGAGCCTCTAATTCTCCATCAAGGAGCTCATCAATTGGCCCCTCAGGGACCTCTTGAGACTGAGTGCACCCCGGACCAGGTCTCCTATCGGGCGAAAAATCCCTACGCCGGTACCGAGAATCGAACCCAGGTCTCCCGCTTGGTAAGTAGCTGCACTAAGGAGACGTCCTGATACCAGTTCAACCTTTTCCTATCTTGCCTGCTCATAAATAATAATACTTCATTAAGTCAATACTGTTTCTACTCTCCTTTTCTTTTGCACTGGATCCTCTGGTACGCTTGCAAAGACTCGCCTAACTCAACGTGTCTTTGGAATCTTGTATAGGTACGCGACTTATTTAATATGGGTGTAAACCTCTGTTTCAAATTCCTCACTTTTTAGTGAAGATACGGCATCAGTAAATTAATTGTAAATATAGTACATCCGTTGCCTGTTTCTCAATGTGCTTACTAATATTTAAGCAAACTCTGGTTTACTGTGAATTAGTTGCTGTTACGAGTATTAATGTTTTATTTGCTACTTACGTATCGCAGTTGTCTCTGAATTCAACCGCATGAATTGGAAGGCTTGTGGTGCGATCCTAGATATGAAGTTTGAGAAAGGGAGCTTATGATCTATTGCATGTAAATTCCATGCATTAACAAAATAGTTATTAAGAGTTAGCGGTATAGAGAGACAAAATAAGTGTTGTGTAGCATAACCTGACAACACTATAGCTCTCTGATCATCGGCACAAATTGCTTACCGCTGATGAATCCGGATGTTTAAACTTCCTTAACTGTTTTGCTTTTGGAAATTAGAAAAGCTGCTTCACTCTAATGAATTACGTAAGCTTAACGTACAAAGGAAATGAATTTACTTGAAATTAATAAGCAGGTAGTTAAAAATGCAAGGGCATATTCCTCGTAACCATTAAAAATGGTCCGCAGCAGGGTGGCTAGGGACCTGTTTCACCAAGTGACAAGTGCTGGTTTTACAAGTGAAGGTACCTGTCGGAAAGAGAGGATTTACCTGTTTCACAAAGCGATTAGTGACAAGTGATGATTCATGCAGGCTCAGAGGGTGACGGGGGATTTTTAGCCGTTCAACAAGTTTTTCGTTTCAATAAGACAAAAACACTTCTTTTTACCTGTCGTCCGTGCGAGAATTCTAACCCAGATATGGACATCGTCGCCCTCCGTGGTGTAATGGTTACCATGCTGACTTCATATACCCAAGGTCGCGGGTTCAAACCCGGCGGAGGACGATGGATTTTTTCGGGTGTAAAAATCCTTAGCATGGCTTCCTTCGGAAGGGAAGTAAAACCGTTGGTCCCGTGTCATAGATTTACGGCACATAAAAGAACCTCAAGCCTGATAGAGAGGCCTCTGAGCAAAATTAAGCGGTATTTCACGCCCAGTATAGAATGGGACGCTGAGAACCACAGCAGTTAAAGAGCGTCCATAAATGATACGCCATTTACATTTTGTATGCACTCTACTTATTCAATAAAATCAGGTAGTCTAGCAATACGGATGAAGTGTATGCAATTGTACGCAATAATACGAAACTCCGGAATAAAGTGTATACAGATGTTTATTAAATTAATGTTGTTGTTGTTATTATCATTATTATTATTATTATTATTATTATTATTATTGACAGACGTGAGACGGTTTTAAGCTCTCTACGAGCTTCATGATAAGCCTAGGTAGGCAATCAACGGAGTAGTTTTTAAAAGCAAATTTAGAACACCAATAATGTTGACGCTTAAAAAAAAAAAAAATAGAATAAAAATAAAAAAAAGTGAAGTGTGTTCGGAAAAGGTGATTTTGCCGAATCGTCATGTTAAGGAGATTTTAATGCCTGAACGTTCTAACGTTTATGCCTGAAACTTTCAGCTTCTATAGCTATAAATATATAATAGAATTTCAGCTATATTAATGTGTTTAACAGGATTGAAACTATTTACTGAATTTGAACAAAGTAGACCCATTAGTGCCGAAGTCAATATTAATTTAACTTTAACTATCAGTAGGTATACATTGTCCGTTATTAAGAGTATTAATCTGTTTTGCCAAAAAATGTTCAGCAATGTTGCTGAGTTGTAGGCAAACATCTCTGGATGTTTACATCTTCTGAATGAGATTAAAAAATTGGCTAAAATTAAATTGCATTTGAGTACATAAGAAATGTGGAACATTAATTTATTAGAAAAGAGTCTGTAATAGCTTTTAGTTATTATGTTTCATACTATAATCTCTAAAAAGTTGTTTACTTTTATGGACAAAACTTACATAAGGAGCCTTTCATAAGAAACAAGTGCGAAACAACGAACTAGGGAAAAAAGGAGATGAAAATTCTTTTACTATTGAATTGCCTGTAAAATGCCTTTAAAATGTCATTCCTGTGTTAATAAAATGTAATTTTATGATACTGGAGGAATTGAACATTTAATATACAAATTGAAATATAGCTTTTGGTACAAATTCATAAAATGTCAGTAACAGTTACATAATATATAACAATTATATAATATAATGAATTATTTAAATGCTTGTAAATTTGATTAGAAATCTTTTCGAACTTATTTTTCACTAATTTATTTAATGGATACCCATGTTGATTAATGATAACTCTAGCCATACTAGCATTTGTTTCCATACCGAAATGAGTTTTATTGATGCACACTTTCAACATTATTTCTATTACCTTCTTCGTTTCTAAGAAAATCGAGAAAGTAAAATGAGCTTAATTTCAATTATAATTTTCCCCTATTAACTTCGAAACCCATAGTAAATACAGTAAATATCTAGGTATTCGATGTCGATACCGAGATTTCACTGTACGTGTTTTGAGATTTCTGAATAAAAAAGTATTATTAGAAAAAAAAATAGACTGCGCGTATGTGTGTGTTTTTGAGCCGCGTAACTCAAAATCGAAGAGTCGGTTAAATATCTAACTTGTTATTTAAGTTTAGCGTCTACCCACCAGAAACAGAAGATTTTCAAAAAGATTCTCCGATCACAAACTACCTTTCGCACTGAAAAAGATTTGTTACTTTAATGGTATTTTCTATATTAAGTTAGTTATTTAGTATACATTGCATTATAAATAGTGAAATATATTTTAAATTATTGTTATTTTTATTCTCTCAAGAAAGTCACTAACGAGTTTTTAACATGGTACATTTACGATATTTGCAAGAAAATATAAATAACTATCTTGCATTTTCAGATAATAATCTTCTCCATTCTGATTGACGTTTGTACAGTAATATGAGATAGAGAAAATCGTGCTGCACAAAATAAAAAAATTAATTAATTAAAAAAATAAAAATATCTGATGTGCTCCATCCATATGACTTTCTCTACACCATTTGTACTAAATTGTTGTTATTAAGCCTATTCTTCTATCTATTTAATACTAAAACATTAGCAGAAACGGTCTTATTACTTAGTTCATTTTATTTGTAGAAGGGAAAAAGGAAAGACACTAGACTAAACCAACAGTCAAATGTTTTAAAATGTGGTTGCTATGGATCGAAATCCATTTCTTTGCGTGGCCAAGTGTTGACAAGTTCCCTTACAAGAAAAGTTTTAAGTATTGTAAAACTGAAATCAATAACAAGGAATATCTCGAAAACGGCCAACTCCAGGAAAAAAACTGTATACGACATAAAGTTGTGTGTTTTATCCTGAACTACGCATTTGTGCAGTATTTTTTTTTTTTTTTTTTTTTTTGTATATCTCTTGCGGTTTACCAGTTATGCAAAATTCAATAAAAGTCATCCAGAATAAAGAGGTCTTTGGAGGCTATTCCCAGAAAATTCAAGATATACATTTTATTTGGCATGCAAATATCTTAAATACAAGAAATTTTAATCAAAAACATTAGAGGCATTTTTGAGAAAATACAAATTTTCGAATTTTTTCCCATGTAGTTTGGGGTGGGGGATTTTCTTGAAAATCTTCGTGTCGCATCTTTGGAAGATACCAAATATAAATACCAATTTTGGTATTTAACGGTCTTGTCATGTTTGAAATATACTGTCCACACACACGGACCTTTTTCTAAAAATGTCTGTTTTAATTTAGAGTGACCCAAAACATGTATTTCCGTTGAAATATCAGTATCGAATTTTTGGGTGCAATACAATCAATACCTTCTCAATACACTATGTACATAGTACGTGTAGAGAAAGTAAAAAAAATCTGGTGTTACACTCACTTGATTTTCTCTAGCTGCTCTACTAACAAACTTCTTACAAAAGATTATTCTATTTCTAAACTATGCAAATGGAGATAAACATTAGCAGAATGCTCTTACTACTTAGTTCCTTATAAGTAGAAGGGAACTAAAAGAATGCGCAATGCTAAAGTGATAGTCAAATATTTTAAAAGCTGTCGTTATACGATTGTCATTGCAAGTTACTTCTTTGCTTGGCCAGGAGTAGAACAAAAGAAAAACGGATACTTCCTATCTAAGAAAAGAGTAAGTACTTTACAATTGAATCCAATAACAAGGAATATCTCGGAAACGGTTACTTCCACAACAAAAACATAAAGGACATAAATTATGTGTTTTGACAAGATCTACATTTTTGGTGCAGTAAGTTGTACATCCCTTACCGTTAGCAGTTAAGCAAAATTCATAAAGAATAAAGAGGTCTTTAGAGGCTATTCTCAGAAATTTCAAGATATACATTTCATTTTGCATCTTTAATATATGGAATTTTAACCCAAATATTTAGAGCCATTTTTTTGAAAATCCAAATGTTCGAAAATTGTTCCATGAAAAGGGTAGTTTGTGGTGGGGGGATTTTCTTGAAAATCTTCGTGTCGCATCCTTGGAACATACCAAATCTAGATACCAAGTTTGGTATTTAACGGTCTTTTCGTTTTTGAGCCATGCTGTCCACAGACACCCACACACGGACCATTTTCTAAAAATGATTTTCTCGGACTCAGGGGATCCCAAAACATGTATTTCCGGTGAAATCTCGACATAGAATTTTTGGGCAGAGTACAATATCTTCACTATACACTATGTATATTGTACATGCGGGCTAGAGAAAGTAAAAATCTCATGTGTTCCATTCGCAAGTCTTTCTCTACCTATTCTGCAAAGACACTATTTTTACAAAAGATTGTTCCTTCATTTACATCATGCTGATCGAGATAAACGATAGCAGAAATTAACTTTTACTTGCTTCCTTCTAAGCAGAATGTAAATAAAGTAAAGAAGGGAAATACACTCCGTCCGATATCATCAATCAGGTTAAAGGGGGGAATACACCAGCTAAGGCGATAGTCAAATTTATAAAATGCTAGTTGTTATGTGAACAATTGAAGTTCGGTTCACTTTCTATTGCCAGCAGTAAAATAAAAGAGAGATGAAACGAAAGGTGACCTCGTTTAAGAAAAGTTTTGTAATTTAAGTTTGAAACCAATAACAAGGAATATCTGGGAAACAGTCAACTGCAGAGCAAAAATTTATACGACATAAATAATGTGTTAACGAGATCTGCATTTTTGTGTAGTAAGTTTTTGTCTATTTATTACGATTTTCCAGATATATAGCATTCAGCAAAATTCATCTAGCAAAATAAATAGGTCTTCAAAAGTTATTACCTGAAAATTGAGGATATACATTTAATAGATAAATAATATACATATTTTTAATATGCTGTATTTTAATCAAAATCGTTAGTCATTTTTAAGAAAAACAAAATTTTCAAAAAATTGTCCATGTAAAGAGTGGTTTGGGGTGGGGGGTTTCTTGGAAATCTTCGTGTCGCATCCCTCGAAGATCCTAAACTTATACCAAGTTTGGTATTTAAGAGTCTTTTCGTTTTTGAAAACACACACAAATACATGGCTTTTTTATAATTTTATTTTTGGACTCGGGGGGTTTCAAAACATGTATTTCCGGTGAAATCTCGACATAGATTTTTGAGTAAAATA
This sequence comes from Hymenopus coronatus, assembly GCA_030762935.1. NCBI lineage: Eukaryota > Metazoa > Arthropoda > Insecta > Mantodea > Hymenopodidae > Hymenopus > Hymenopus coronatus. Next base: position 38,090,796 of record CM060889.1, on the reverse strand, counting down.
CAATACCTTCTGCACCCACTATATACATAGCACGTGTACATAAATTTGGGGGATGTGTTCTTGACATGAAAACAATAAGAAAAAAAATCATATGAACATGGGGTCTGAAAAGCATTTTTTACAGAGTTACAACACAAAATCGAAAATTACAAAATTTGCTCTTGCTTCAATGCATGCCGTACTCTGGCGTACTTTGTTGGTGATTGAGAACCTCTGTTGATTGTGTCTTACTCACGGATGAGTCTGGTATTATTCACGATCAGCATCTTTAATTCTCATAACATTCACAACTGGGCATTTGAAAATCCTAATGAAGTACACAATTCGTAAAATTAATTTTCTTTTTGGTATTAAGCTTTGCCGGGATGTACTTAGTTTGTTTTTTTAATTTCCAAATACTTAATATTTTCTTCGATGGAAATTCACTATTTGTTTTTCGCGTAATCAAATAGAGACCATAGAATTTCATAGCGATCCATCTTTTATACATCTGGATATCGTTTTAGCAGAGAGCACAGAATTTCATAGTGATCCACCTTTTATACATGACTAGCGTTTTAGGGAGTTCATTTTTAATTTTTCCTTAACTAGAATTATTCTCTCTCCGCCACAGAGTCTGAAAGTATGCATGTGAGAGTGAACGTGCGGGTGCTTGACGATACAAAATATTTAACCTAATATCCATAACCTAAAGTTAATATGATTTTTTTTTTTTTACTTTAACGTCCTTTAACCTGGTTGGTCCTATCGGACGATGAATGAAATTGGTGAAATGATGCTCAGATGATCTTGGGGTCCATGGAGCTTAAAATTACTCGACATTCGTCTTCTCAGGACAAGGGAAAACCCCGAAAAAACTTTATCCGGGTAACTCACCCTAAGCGAGATTCGAACTCACGACCTTTTGAATGTGAGACAGAACGCTACCACCACACTACCCAGGTGAGCAAATATGAATTGTTTCACAAGACAAAGCCCCCGATATGACCATAGATGTTAAAGGAAGTAGGTATTACAGATGAAACAATAGTAATAAACAAAAAAAAAAAAACAAAACAAAAAAAACATAAGAAGTATAAAGCTTTTTATGCCTAGTTTTTATGAGTAGAGGGAGTCGTGTTGATGCACCACCCCAATTTTTTACTTCCTCTAGCACGTATGTACATAATATGATGTACATAGTAGCTAGAGAAGATATTGTATTCCATTCAACGAAAATACCATTAAATACCAAACTTAGTATCTTTTAAGGATGCGGCACAAAGCTTTACGATAAAATCCCCTCCCTATAAACTAACTTTTACATAGAATTTTTTTTTAAAATGTTTTTCTCAAAAATGGCTCTAACGATTTTGATTAAAATACTGTATATTAAAGATATTTACATCTCAAATAAAATGCATATTTTTCATTTTCTGGGAATAGCCTCTGAAGACCCTTTTATTCTGAATGAACTGTGCAAAATCTTGTGTAACTGTTAACCGTGAGAGATAAAAACCTTATTGCACAAAAATTTAGATCTCGTTAAAACATACATATAATATATGTGACATATGTTTTTCTTGTAAGGTTGACCGTTTTCGAGATATCCTTGTTATTTGTTTACGTTTTAAACTAACTTTTCTCAAAATTTTTTGTGGCTTAACGTCCTTTAACCTAGTTGGTCATATCGGGCGATGAATGAAATTAGTGAAATGATGCTCAAATGATCTCGGGGTCCGTGGAGCTTCAAGTTACTCGACATTCAGGATAAGGGAAAAAAACCCGAAAAAAACCTTATCCGGGTAACTCACCCTAAGTGAGATTCGAACTCACGACCTTTTGAATGTGAGCCAGACACGTTACCACCACAATACCCAGACGGGCCCCAGAAAATTGAAGATATACATGTTATTTGTCATCTTTAAATACGACATTTTAACCAAAAACTTTAGAGCCATTTTTGAAAAAACCAACCTTTTCGAAAAAAGGTAGTAAAGGGTAGTTGGGGATTTTCTTGAAAATCTTCGTGTCACATCGTGTCGCAAGTTTGGTATATAACGGTCTTTTCATTTTTGAGCTATGCTGTCCACAGACACACACACACATATACACACGCGCGGGCGCTCGCGGACCTTTTTTCAAAAATGCTTTTTTTTGGATTCGAGGGTGACCCAAAACATGTATTTCCGGTGAAACCGCGGTATCAAATTTTGGGTGGAATACATATCTTCTCTACACACTATGTACATTGTACGTGTAGAGAAAGTAAAAAGTTATTTTCTTCTGTTATTGATCATTCAGTTGACCACAGAAAGGCAGTTAAATGCAGACACAGCTAACACCGTTTAGGTTTCAATACAATTTCAAGCCCTATTCACATATTTTCTCTATATATTCTGCAACAAGCTCTTCATGGGAAACCTTGCTCTTTTATCTACTTCATGCTAGTCGTGAAAAAAGTGGGTTTATTACATATGTCCTTGTGCATACAATGGGAATAAGCGAATAGGTACACCAGGCTAAGGCATCGCTATGTGATGGTAATGAAATTCAGTTCTCATCGCATCACCAGAATGAAAATGACTTCTCATTTGAGAAAACTATAAGTATTGGGGACTTTAAACAAACAAGGAGTATCTCGGAAATAGTTAACTCCACACAAACATACAATTCACACACCACATATACACAATGGTTTGTTTCAACGATATCTACATTTTTTGTGCGGTAGCTAAAGTCAGCCAGATTGAAGAGGGCTTCAGAGGCTATTCCCAGAATGTTAAATATATACTTTTTATTTTGTGAAGTAAATATTTTGAATATGGTATTTTAATTAAAATCATTATAGATATTTTTTTTTTTTTTAGAAAATTGACAATTTTGATAAGTATATTTCCCACGTGTATTTGGGGAATTTTACGTAAGGATTGTTTTGCTTTGTGCACTAGATTCACTGTAAAATTTTGTTTGGCATTATTCCATGATGCAGTTTAATATAATAACAGGCATATGTCTATACAGTTCAAAAGAAAGTGAGTCGATATTTCTTCTGAGTTTTAATTTTTTTTTTTTTTAACCTGTTTGGTCATATCGCACTAGGAATGAAGTTGGTGAAATGGTGCTCAAAATATCTTGGGAGCTTAAAGTTAGTCGACATTCGTCTTCTCAGGATAAGGGAAAACCCCGAAAAAAACCTTATCCAGGTGACTCACCCTTGGCGAGATTCGAACTTACGATCTCTTTAATGTAAGGAGACACGCTATCCCCACACTACCGAAGCGGGTAAATCCAATTTGTTTCGCACAATTCTCTATTGAATCTTAAGTTACTTTGTCTACTTCATCTACAACAAGGATTGTCTGTGATGCGCGACTCAACCCTGACCTGCAGTACATTGCTTGTTTTTGGGAACTCAGTAGATAAACACCTGCGGAATTGTGACGCAGATAAAATTTATCAATTTAATCCTCTATCAAAGGTTCTCTTGGAGATCTCTTCGTATTGAATGGTTACCCCAGAATCGCCCACCTATCATTCATAATGCAGAGAATTATATTCTGTTGCTGTGAGGGAAGCAGGGAAGGAAGGAATTTTTACACACAATCGTCTTTCGTCAATTTTCAGTCTCATTGATGCCTTATTTACCATTCGGATTTGAACTTAATCCGACAGTTCTAAAGTACGTGATCAAAAACTAATCACTTATATTTATATTTTCAAAGGATTAAAAAATTTTCTGTAGTAGTTGATGGTCGTATCACTTCTTTGAAGATTTGGTATTTATCCGACTTTGGTTTCTGAGTTACGCTGTTCACACACACGCGCGCGCCCGCACCGACATACACACGGACGTGCAAAATGCTTTCTTTGTATGCAGGGAGACCTGAAGTGAAATATTAGTATCGAAATTATACTTCTTCTCTTAACTGTTGTAGGTAGTGAAGAAAATAAAATGGCATCGTTCTAGCATTGTAATCACTTCAATAGTTATACTAAAAATACAGATATGACATCCTCCTCGCAGTTCATTTGTCTTACCGATCCCGCCCTTGCTTATAAAAATGGAATCTGTGAGTATTAAAAAAGGAGCTAAAAGTATTATTAGTAGAATCAATGTTTAGTTTTTTTCTTAAAAGTTTGAATGTTGGGATTTTTTGGAAGAATAAGCCTTTGTTTAATTTTACTTAATTCGCCGCAGTTCATTTGTCCTACTGAATCCCTCCTGGCTTATAACTTTTCTAGGTCATTTAATTAAGCTTTCTTAGACAACAGCAATTCGTTAGCTCAAATAGATTATCGAAAAATTATCATATGAAAATTATTAAGGTAGCAAAATAATTTAATAATTGTGAATTTTTGAAAGTAATTGATCTAGTAGTTCTACGGGCGTGTCATAAATATGGTAGAAAAAGTTGAGTTAAACATTACGAACGTTGCCATATCTCGATGATAAAGATTCAGAACTGGATAGGATATGTTAATGACTACTAAGTACTAGTTGCAGGTGAACCCCTTATTTCTTCTAGAATACTCTAATTAATAGTATTCAATTGCAATAAAAAGCTATTTTAAGATTTAGTTAGAGAGTGTAGGCAAATCTCCCAGAAACCCTAGCTAAAATCCACCCTATACTTAATATTTCTAATATTTTATTATGGTACAATATCTTGCATGCTTTGAAATGATTTGCAAACAGTTCGTGTCAAGGTTTCGGGTTTTTTCCGCGTAAAGGCTTGTTAGGTAACATCTAACTCGAACATTTATCTAACCTTATCATACATTTGGTATTTTTGTTTTCTCATTCATTAAAATTCATTACAATTATCTATATACATTGCATTTAAAACATTTCATACTCCCTACCCCTTCCTCCGAGCAAGACCGGTTTACTTCATTGATATGAAGCTAGTGGTCTGTCACGGCAAGCACACGAGTTTCGGTGTACCATGTTGAAATATAGGTATCTAACATTGTTAATATATTGTAATGTAATTATGTTTGGAAATGCCGAAAAGTAATGAATACGCCGATTTGCTCCTTTCAGTATATTTCATTCGCAATTTCAACGCCCCTTTCTAATAATAATAATAATAATAATAATAACAACAACAACAACAACAATGCACTATGTATTAGGGACGAAATCGTAAAAAAAGGTTATGTGTTTCTTTCACTAGACTTTCTCTACCTGTTCTGTAAACAAACTATTATTACAAAATATTTTTATTCTAACTAGTTCATACTATCGAGATAAATATTAGCAGATGTGATCTTATTATTAGTTCCTTGTAAGTAAAAAAGAAATAAGAAAATACGCTTGGCTAAAGCGTTAGTCAAATCTTTTAAAAGCTGTCACTATGCGATGGAATTAAAATTCGGGTGTCTTCGCATGTCCAGTAGTAAAACAAAGAGATATGAACCGAATGAGATGTTGTCATTTGAGAAAAGCACCTGTAAGTATTTTAAAATTGAATCCAACAACAAGGAATATCTTGGAAATGGTTAACTCAACGGAAAAGAATAAATTGTATATATGGCATAAACTGTATGTTTTAATGAGATCTACAATTTTTGTGTAGTAAGATTGTGTTCATCTCTTGCTGTTTCCGTTTCAGAAAAGTCATTCAGAATTAAGAGACCTTCAGAGACTCTTCCCTTTAAAATATGTTCAACTTAAATAGCAAGTGTGGTATTTAACGGACTTTTCTTTGAGTTAAGCTGTTCACAGACACAGATACACACCTACACACAAATATTCTCTCTCTCTCTCTCTCTCTCTCTCTTACACACACAAGAGACTTTACTAAAATTCTTTTTTGGGGTCTCAGGGACCTGAAAATATGTAATTCCGGTGAAATTCCGACATTGAAATTTTGAGTGAAATACAATACCTTTTCTACCTACTATGTATAAAATACACGTGGAGAAAATAAAAAATGGGCATTTTCGTTTTTTCAGCAGAATTGACCAAAATCTTAAATTCTATTTATACCATGACGTGCCTATACCTACTTATTTCAGACATTAATTTTTACTTTCTCTAGCCCGCATGTACAATGTGCATAGTGGATAGTGAAGGTATTGTATTCCATCTAAAAATTCGATGTGGAGATTTCACTGGAAATATATGTTTTGTAGTCCCCTGAGTCCGATAAAAGCATTTTAAACAAAGGTTCGTGCGTGTGTCTGTGAGCAGCATAGCTCAAAAACGAAAAGACCGTTAAATACCAAGAATAAGGCAGAAAATTTTCAAGAAAATCTCACGACTATAAATTACCAATTACATGGAAAACATTTCGAAAATTTTGATTTCTCAAAAATGGCTCTAATGGTTAAAATCCCGTATATTAAAGATATTTTCAACCCAAATAAAATGTATATCTTGAATTTTCTGGAAATAGCCTCTGAAGACCTCTTTATTCTGGATGAATTTTGCCGAATTTTTCTTAACTGCTAAATCGAAAGAAGTAGACAGAAACTTACTGTACAGAAAATGTAGATCTCGTCAAAACACGCAATTGATTTCCTTTTAAACTTTTGTTGTGGAGGTAACTGTTTCCGAGATATTTACTTGTTATTGGTTTAAATTGTAAAGTTCTTATACTTTTCTGAGGCAGGAATTGTCGTGTTCCTTTTATTCTACTCCTGGTCAAGCAAAGAAGCGATTTGCAATGACAATCGCATGATAGTTTTTCAAACATTTGGCTATCACTTTAGCCTAGTGCATTTCCTTATAGTTATAAGGAACTAAGTAATAACATTCTGCTAATGTTTATCTCGATTAGCATTGTGTAGAAAGAAGAACAGTCTTTTGTAAGATGTTTGTTTGTAGAGTGTGAGTGTAACACATCAGATTTTTGTTTGATGTTTCAGGAAGTTAATTTTCAGCCCTTGCAAATCTGACGTGTCATGTTCAGGAAAAACAACCATAGTTGTATTCTTGAATAGGTTACTTGCATATGCATTATTAACCTCCTTGTTGGTGTAAACACATAATATAGCTACTATCTACATACATAAGCTTGGCATTAATGTCTTACGCATACTCTGTTAAACCTTAATGCTGTCATTTAGGATTAAATATAACAAGACTGTTGAGAGAGAGAGAGAGAGAGAGAGAGAGAGAGGAGAGGAGAGAGAGAGAGAGAAAAAGAAGCACTGGGCAAGGAATTGAACTAAGATGCTTATATGGTAACTATCGAATACTTTCAATTGAAATTAATACACAATTCATAGCACAGAGAGCATCAAGTGGAGTAGAATGTAGTCATTAATCTTTCCTGCATGCTAAAAATGTAGCCTGCCAAATGTCCTTTCAGAAAGAGACTCAGGCAATAGCTTCCCTTGTTTAAGGAGTTACTTCCAATGTAGAAAGACGTAAGCTCTAAACCAGATGTTATTCAAGGAGAGGTTGCTCAAAAGGTAATCAAATTCAATGCCATAGCCGGGATTTGAACTATGATGATGAACTATGATCTCCGACCAGTTCTTTTTAGCGGTTAACTAACATGGCTAAATACCATCATGATATTAAATTCCCCATCTGAATCGCATTTTCCCTGATAAACCACAAGCAGATCTCAAATTATTTTGAGATGACATACCCCAATAGTGACCTACAGTCGTAAGCACTATAAGCCCCGTGCTTAATAATTTGACTAACATTAGGTCAATTAAATTCCGCATAAACCCCGGTTGGCTCTACCTTTTCAACTCTTTTCCTACACACAGCTTATGTGGAAAAAACAATTAATTAATTAACCGCTTTTAATGAAATCAAATAATTTTACTAAGGAGCATTGGCTACTCCTTGCTACAGTCTGTGATGTAGCTTATTGCTTGTTCGGTGTTCGTTGTAGTGTATAAAATAGGGATTACTCTGCAAGTTTTTTTTTTTTTTTTTATTATTTTTCGACGCTTTAACTATCCGTTATATCACCACGCATTTATTGCCTCGTGGATCGATGTGTGACGGACAGATAGCCTGCTAATTCTCATTTCTGTACCACAGATTTCCCGCAATTATTTCTTCTTTATGTTTATTTTATGTTTTAACTATCCGTTATATCGAGACATCTGCTACCTCGTGGATCGATATGTGACGGGCAGTTAGCCTTTTAAATATTATCCCTGTAGCACTAACTTCGCAACTTTTTCATAGAGGCCTTAGGGCTAGGCAACTGTACCTCTGCATCTATACATGACTGGCAGATGACTGCTTCGCCGTGTGTCCACAGAGACCTTAATAGCAGGCATCTGTATTTTGACTTCTACATGTTTTGGACAGATGGCATTAGGGCGCCGTTTTTATTATCTTTGGATAGATGACAACAAATTCGCTATTACTATCTATTTCCATTTTCATTATTATGTTAGTGTTGGAGCGATACCACTATTTCCTGATACCGATACACAATTTTCAACACCGATACCCGACACTCATTTCATAATGTTATTAGTGGTTTCCTGTATATAAATGCATGCAACCAATTTTGTACTATATACTAATTCCGAAGCTGTTCCTGTTTGGCATTCTCCAACTGTCCAACTGACAGCAGCAATTTTGTTGTTGATAGTGCAATGTTTATGTATTCTATTGCTAGCCAAGGGTAATAATAATAATAATAATAATAATAATAATAATAATAATAATAATAATAATAATAATAGTAATAATAATAATACTTTATTTTCTTTCCTTTTTATGTATAAGTATATTTTGTGCTGAAAACTTTTTTTTTAAAGGATTTTCTATCCTCAGGAAAACAAATACTAATAATCATTCTTCTTTATTCTGCAATTTTGAAAATATAAACTAATACATTTTACACAGAACACAACTAAATATGTGTGTGTGTGTGTGTGTGTGTGTTAGACAATTTATTCCTAATACCACACATCAGATATAGTTCTAATCTGGTATAGATAATTAGTCATATAATAATCGTTGTATATTGGCAATACAAAATATTTGTGGAAATTAGTCGAACCGTATATCTGTAAGCTACACTTGTGACCGTAAACGCAAACTAGGAGATGGAAGGAAAGAACAAACAAGTTATGATTTGTTTCGGCAGGTTTCATAACATTTGATCATTGGAGTAGCTAAATGTAATGACTGAGAGTGAATATTTGAATAATCAAGCCAGGTTATTGCAGAAACGTGATTTAGTGCGTCAGTTATCTCAGCTTCATTCACAACTCAGTTAACGTTGCATGTACTTGCTTCTACTCCGGCTCGGTCCTGGCCTTCTGATCCCATGATCTCGGGTTCATACTTAGCCCAAAAGTTTTAAAGTGTGTTTTAAAGCGGCAACCCCATGTGAATATATTTATTGGCATAAAAAAAGAACTCCTGCGACGAAATTTCGGTGACGCTAATTTGAATCTGTCAATTGAGGTCGTTAACAAACAATTTTATTTCTACTCCTTCCCCATTGTTTTGCACGTTCTCATCCAGAAACAAAAGTCTATGAAACGCCGTCAAGGCCTGTCAATAATTATAGTCCAATAATTCTTTTGTTACGCGTGAGGCAGTAAAAATTAAAAGACATAGGAAAATCAAAATCTTAAAGATTTTTTTTTTCAAAATGAATAACAATTTATTTTATAGCTCATAATTATATAATATATATATATATATAATAAATTATATAATTATGGAATTTTGACTCCTTTCATTCTAGCATAAAGTTAATGTAAAACTTTCAGTAATGAAAAACTTAAACATTTAAAATTATCGAAGGTTTAGCTCAAAGTATTAGACATGCTTCGATACTAACGAGCATCGAGAGTAGAGCATCCTAACGTTGGATTTATCAATTTTTACTTTCTTTAACACTTATGTAAAATCTCGTACATAGTAGGCAGAGAAGGTATTGTTCCAACCAAAAATTCGTCGCCGAAATTTCAACTGGAATACATGGTTTGAGAATCCCTGAATCCTAAAAAAAAAAGGCATTTAAAAAAAAAGTTAGTATGTGTGTATGTCTGTGTGTTTGTGCATGCATGTGTGTGCATGCGTGTGTGTGTATGTGTTTGTGTGTGTGTGGCTGTGGACAACATAACTCAAAAATGAAAAGTCCGTTAAATACCAAACTTGGTATTTAAGTTTAGTTTCTTCCAAGAATGCGACACATAAACTGTCAGAAAAATCTCCCCACCTCAAATTATGCTTTACATGGAATATTTGTCAAATTGTTCATTTTCGAAATATAGTCTAAGGATTTTGATTAAAATGCAGTATATTGAAGAAAATAAAATGTATATCCCGAATTTCGTAGGAATGGTCCCTAAAGTCCTCCTCATGATTTTAGCTTATTAGTAGACTATAAGAGATAGACAAAAAGTTATTTACCAGTACATTATTTACCATTTGTGCAAAACTTGTAAACCTTTATTTTAGAACTAACAATTTCAGAGATAATCGCTGTTATTTGTTTAAATTTTAAAGTATTTAAACTTTTCTCAAACGAAAGCTCTGGTTTGTTTCGCATTTCCTTTGTTTTTTTCCTGGCCATGCAAAAAGAACCGAATTTTAATCTAGCGACCAGCTTTGAAAGAATTTGACTTTTGCTTTAGCTTAGTGTGTTCCATTATTTTCTTTCTACTTTGCTAAAGGAAGTAAGTAATAAGAGCACTTGTATTGATGCTTATCTCAATTAAAATGATGTAGATAAAATAATCTTTTGTGATAATAGTTTTCTTGCAGAACAAGTAGAGAAAGTCATATGAATGGAACACATCAGATTTTTAAATATTAAACACACTCACATTCGATCTCACATTAATACCTCCAAAATCTGAGAACTATAGGGAATAATTCTGATGAAAAACAATTCCCCGCCCCAGCCGGGTATCGAATCCGGAACTTCTCAGTGGAGAAGCAGAACCCTCACCATTCGACCGCAGAGCAAGTCAAATGAAATTTGTTTATATCTGACGCTATTTTCTAATGCTTTGCGGTTGATAACCTTGTTTGATCGATTTTGCTCTAATCGTTTGTTAATAGTATCATCGTTTAAAAGTTGTGTTCACCTAAAAATAAATTTGACTAGAAAACATTTCCGGACATTGATTTGTATACGATTTTAAATCGTTATTAAGACTAAACAGTATTAAGATTGGGTTTAGAAATATACTAATTGGCGAGGAAGTCTCATTTAAGGCAAAAATTTATAATCGGTACACAAATATTTTGTTGTTGTTGGTTTCTTTTTTTTTTTTTTTTTTTTACTTTCTATACATGTACTATGTCTAAAGGTATAAAGTGTATAGAGAAGTTATTGTAATGCACCCAAAACTTCGATGTCCTTATTACTTGGTTCCTTGTAAGTAGAAGGGAAAAAAATTCTAATGTGTTCTATTCAAATGATGTCCTCCAACTGTTCGGTAAACAAAAACATTAATCTGTTATCTACATCACACAAGATAAACATAAATAAAATCTGTTATTATTAGTTTCCTCGTAAGCAGAAGGGAAATAAAAACTGCACAGGCTAAAGTGATAGTCTCATCATATAAAGGCCGGTCGCTATGTGAAACAATTGAAATTCCAATCTCTTTGCTTGCCAGGATTAAACAAACGAAAAATGAGAAGAAAGATATCTTCCCGTTTGAAAAAAAGCTTAAGTAGCTAAAATTGAAACCAATAATCCATAATAATTCGAAAACTGTTAGCTCTACAAAAAATATATATGACATAAGTTGTTTGTTTTATTGAAATGCACATTTTTTTGTGTAGTAAGTTTTTGTATATCTCTTACGGTTTGCCAGTTATACAAAAGACATCCAGAATGAATAGGTCTTCAGAGGCTATTCCTAGAGAATTCAAGATGTACATTTCGTTATTATTAAAATATCTTAAATATAGATATTTTAATCAAAATCGTTAGAGCCATTTTAGAGAAAATAAAAAAATTCGAAAAATGTTCCATGTAAAGGGTAGTTTAAGGTGAGGGGATTTTCTTGAAAATCTTCCTGTCGCATCCAAGTTTGGTATTTAACAATCTTCTCGTTTTTGAGCTATGCTGTCCACAGACCTTTTTCTAAAAATGATTTTTTTTTTTTTTTTTTGGATTCAGGAGGACCCAAACATGCATTTTCCGGTGAAATCTTGGTATCGAATTTTTGGATGCATTACAATACCTTCTGTATGCACTGTGTACATAGTGCGTGTAGAAAAAGTAAAAAGCATTTTTAGAATAAGGTCAACGTGAGTGTGAGTGTATGTGTCTGCTAATGCTTAACTCGATTAGCATGATCTAGAAAGAAGAAGAATCTTTTGTAAAAAGCTTGTAGAACAGCTAGAGAATGGCGTGGGTGTAACATATCAGATTTTTTTCTAGTGATGAATTTCATGAAGGACCCTGAAGAACTGTTATTATTGATGAAATTATTGCCACTGTTCGAGCAATGCTTGAAGAAGATCGACGGATATCTTATGGATTTATTTGGGTGACATTGACAAATCCAAACATTTCACATCAATGGTTAGGCATGAGAATACTTGTGTCGTCTGTGAATTCCACAAAAAGTGATTCCCGATGGAGTGCAACAACAAAACAATGATTATTGCTGAAAAACGGTGGAAAAATTCCAAGATGGGATTGAAAACTTGATTGGAATATGTTACTGTTGATAAATGTTGAATGGGCTCGACGGGTCTTTCCCTACGAATTCGCAGAGAGGATAATTTTTCAAAGATACTTTTATTGCTATTATAGCATAAGACAGGCCGATTGGTACACAAATGTTGTTTACCGCAAACTATTGAGAAAACTACGTGGAAAATATCTTCAACAGGAAAATAATTTTAATTATGACAACGCAACGTCGCATATATCAAAATTAACTGAGTATCTGAATGCCCTAAAGGTCAGCCCCTACCGTTTTATGATTTCTTTTTGTTTCCAAACATTAAAGATAAAATGTGGAATCCTTTTTCGACATCTGATAAAGCAGCAGAACATTATAAAAACCTGGTTTCTAAACGACCTCAGGAAGAGCGGCGCCATTGCTTTAACGACTGGTTTCATCGCAAATATGTACTGAAGCTAACGCGAAAGCTTTTAGAAACAATATCATTTAATTTTTTTAAAAAACAATTATTCGAATTTCTACATTTTTTCGGTGTTGTCTTCAGGTGTCTACGTCAGTAAAATAAATGAGTAAATGTATAGGTCATTTACAATAGTAGGTACACCGTCCGTATTTAAGGGCCTCTGCGTCATATAGTTTACCTAAATTATAATGGAAAACTGCGTATTTGTTCCTCAGTTTGATTGTACATTAAAATAGATTAAAAGGTATTGTTTAATGCGGCGCAGTAATATCAGCTTTTTCTCTGGATGGAAGGGGTATTTATCATTTTACTTCGTACATCTCAATGCTATCTACAAGGAAGTGGTTGTTAACTAGGCACACTTACTTAGGAAAATATCAAAACTACTGATAATAGGATAATTAGATCACGCAAGGAAAGAATGAAACATACACATAACATCTAAAATATATGCAAATAACATTATCTCATTCTACTTGAAACACGAAGCACATTCGTATAATAAAAACATTAAGTTATCTTCTAAATATGTACATTTTCAAATTGAGTGTCTTTGCCCAGTCTTCACTGTCACTTCATTAATGTGATCTGTTCAAATTTTCACGGTCACTTCCACACTTAGTCCTCACTGCCACACCGCCGATGTGCTCTACTTTAAATTTTTTACCACCAGTTCCCTTAGTTCTCACTGTCATTTCACTTGCTTCTCGACGCAGCGGCGTAATGAATTTGGCATGACGCAGCTTCTTCTTCGGTTAGCTTCACCCGCTGAGAACCGAACACAGAACGTCTCTAATTTGCCGCAGTAGCAGTTCTCATACTCGCGCTGACGTTATACTCACTTGTAGAATCGCACTTACTGGTGCATCAGAAATACGGTTATTTAGCCGTTGGAGATTTGCATAGAACATTCTAGAGTGTTCTGAAGGCGGGAGGAAGGAAATCATCCAGAAGATTCTGGTTATTTGATGATAGTTTCTTGAGCGAGAGTGCTGCTTATTTCTATTCGTCTTCCCTCCAACTATCTAGTGCCGACCGCTTGAAGCCACCGTGTTCACAGTTATTAGAACATTAAATGTACTACAAACTAAATGTTCCATAATAATTAAATTAAATATTAAAAAATAAAAAAAATTATACTACAAATATGGCAAGCAAATCAGTTAGGGTATGATCCTGGCAATTAACAGTGCCATTAACAAATATTTATGTATAATATGAAATAGAGAGCATAATTAGCTGTGGTAAGAATAATTTGTTTAATAATAGATAGAGTAGGTCATGTGAATGGAAGACTCCAGATTATTTAGGTATATATTTATATATATATATTGAATTGTTTTCTCACACAATCCGTGTGTAGGACAGGAGTTGGATAGGTAGAGTCAGCCTGAAAAATTCAATGCCATAGCTGGGATTGGAACCACGGATCTCCCGATCTCTAGCCGGTTGCTCTGCCACTGAGCTACCATGGCAACATGCCGGCATAGCATTGAATTCTTCAACTGATTCGTATGTTTCCCGGTAAACCACAAGGTGATCTCAAATTATTTTGAGATGACAACCCAAAAATGGCGACTTACAATGTTGTAAGTACTTAAGTCCCAGGATTCATTGTACAGGGTTACTACAAAAGAAATAGACAACTTCAACTGCCTGTAAAACAAAAACTATTAGAGATAGCAACCTAATTATTTTGGAGGTATGTTGAAAAACTCTCAAAGTTTCGTTTGTTACTATTGGTAACGCTGTAGTGTTTTGTTTGTTGTTGCAGAAGCTGAAATGGCGGAAAATCCTGTGGAAAAGGCATATTGCGTGTTGGAATTTGCCAGAACGCAATCAGCAACTGTTGTCCAACGACATTTTAGAACACGTTTCCACAAAAATGAAATGATGCGCTCACAAGAACCAGCATCGTCTTCATCATGTCGCAACATGTCGATGCAAAAGTCACGCCGTATGTCCTTATCTTCTTCACTCAGAAACTGCAACATCTGTAATCTGTAAGGTATCATGTGCAGTCGCTTCCGCAAGATTTTCCATACAGTTTGCTGTGGAATTTGTAATTGCATGCTTGCCCTAGATGTCGATTTCTGTGGGCTTCTTATGTAGGCAGAACGAACACGTTCAACGTTTTCTTCCGAAACTCGTGATCTTCCCGAGCTCTTCCCTTTGCACAAACATCCCGTTGTCTCGAATTTTCTATACCAGTCGTAGATTGACTGTCTAGTCGGTGGGTTTTTGTGGTAACGTGTTCTAAAATGTCGTTGGACAACAGTTGCTGATTGCGTTCTAGCAAATTCCAACACGCAATATGCCTTTTCCACAGGATTTTCCGCCATTTCAGCTTCTGCAACAACAAACAAAACACTACGTTACCAATAGTAACAAACGAAACTTGGAGAGTTTCTCAACATGTCTCCAAAATAATTAGGTTGCTATATCTAATAGTTTTTGTTTTACAGGCAGTTGAAGTTGTCTATTTCTTTTGTAGTAACCCTGTATAGTCAACTATTATGGCCAATTGGTATTGGATTAATTGTTTTTTCACACAAGTCGTGTGTAGGACAGGAGTTGGATAGGTAGAGTCAGACTGAAAAATCCCGGCTATGGCATTGAATTTTTCGCTACCTATCCAACTCCTGTCCTACACACGGCTTGTGTGAAAAAACAATTAATCCATAATAAATGTAAAATAATTTAATAAATGTAAAAACATGGCAAGTATGTAAGAAAGTAACACACGGATTATATACAATTTAAATAAAACAATTTCGGCATGATAAATTGTGTATACATTTTTATTCTATAACAAGATAAAACTTACTTATTGGACGCTCTAGTAAATAGTTTCTGCGTCGCTTAACTGAAATGGACCGACATTTTTATTCTCATATTTGCGTTTTATCTACAAACTAATAGGAACCTGTTTCGTTCTTAAAAAAACTTAAAAACTAAATGTTGAGTCAGAAGTGTCTAGCATTTTACCGATAGCAGCATGCTGATAACATTCAAAATTTATGTCTATTATCCCCCTTTGCTCGGGCGATAAAGCTCAACATAGTTATGTAGAAGGCAAGCGATATATTTGATATAACTTGATGCTTTAAAACAGCGTTTGTGAATCATATTTGGGATATTTTAGTTATAAGTACAATATTATATATATATTTTTTTTATATACAAGCTGGTTCACCTGTTCCTTACTACTTTTGGAGGTAGGCAACACTTCATACTCTGAAAGTAATAAGGTAAAAATCACCGTGCTTGTCGGCCATTTGGTAACAATGCAAACCTAGCCTGCTCTTCATCTCAAAATAGAACTTAGCAGCAATAGTTACGTCCATTCCAAAAACATGCGCTTAATAACTCCTGTTACAGTACATGTTATATCAATATGATCGCTGTTATACGTTCTGAAACGTAAATTATAACGGATGAAGGCTAAATGTACGGCTTAAGCTACAAAAAGGAGTCCACAACAGTTATAAAGAGATCAGAAGCGGAGAGGGAGACATGTGGGACACTTATACCTACAAGTTTTAAAGCAATAAACGGGTGCAATGATTGTAGCTCAACTGGTTAGTTTCATATTCCCTCCTCACTTCCAGCGTTTCAGCCGTTCAAGTCCCACATTTTGCGTGCACTTTTTTACTTTCTCTACACACACTATGTCCACCCAAAAATTAGATACCGAGATTTCACCGGAAATATATGTTTTAGGGTCCCCTGTGTCTAAAAAAAAAAAGCATTTTCAGAAAAAGGTCCGTGTATGTGCGTGCGTGTGGGTGAACATGATAACTCAAAAACGAAAAGTTGGTAAAATACCAAACTTGGTATTTAAGTTCAGTATCTTCCAGGGATGCGACTCAAAGATTTTCAGAAACCTCTCCACACCAAACTACCCTTTACATGGAACTTTTTTCGAAAATTTTGATTTTCTCAAAAATGGCTCTAACGATTTTGATTAAAATATCGTATATTAAAGATATTTAAGTGACAAATAAAATGTATATCTTGAATTTTCTGGGAATAGCCTCTGAAGACTACTTTATTCTGAATGAATTTTACGAAATTTTGCATAACTGTTAAACCGTAAGAGATGGACAAAAGCTTACACCACAAAAAATGTAGAGCATGTTAATACACACAATTAATGTTATATACATTTTCTTCGTGGAGTTGATTGTTTTTTTAAATATTCCGTGCTTTTGGTTTCCCTTTAAAAACTTATAATTTTCTTATACGGGAATTGGTCAACTCCTGTTTATACAAACAAAGAACTTCAGTCACATAGCAACCAGCTTTTGACTATCACTTTAACCTATGATATTGCCTTATTTCGCTTCTACTTATAAGTAATCAAGTAATAAGATTAGTGCTGCTAATTAATTCTTGATTAGCATGTAGTAAATAGAAGCATAAGCTTTTTAACAATAATTTTTGCAGAGATGTAGAGAAAGTTATGTGAATGGAACTCATCAGATTTTTTCTTCTTTATGTGCAAAGAGGTGCAAAATTGGTTCAGTGTTTGTCACTAATAATTTTAGGTGCAAACATAAAGGTAGAATGGAGAACAAACGACAGTTCATTTTACATGTTCAATCATCGATCCTTAATTTTCTTTCTAATTATTTTGAAAAAGAAACTTCACTAAGACTTTAAATAATAAAGGAAATTTTCAAAATGTATCAAGTTAATAAAAACAATTTCAAAATACTAGAACACCTAACATATTATTGATTGTTCTCTACAAAATTTTGGCAGCTGGAACCCTCGGTGGGTTAGCGAATACTACTGGAAGACACTTTAGGTCTAGACATGCCCCTAGATACAAATTCACAAAGTAAACCTGTAGTCATGTACCGGCACCACTTGGGAATGAGAAGTCAACGGAGTTTACTAAGTATAATCTAAGATTTATCCGCTTCGTCTGGAGGAAGCCGAAGAAATTGATGTACTTCCTAGCAAACTCATTTGGTGTAGGTGTCTTCCTATAGATAATCTCCAAATGTTTATATTGCTTTTATTTCCTGACTTTACATTACACAGGCCATGTTTTATTATTGATTGCCATACAAAGGTGTTTATTTGCCAATCAGCGAAAAGAGGAAGAAAAGAGAGGGCAAAAGAATGCATGTCAGTGGGACAAGGTTATCAGAATTGGGGTTGAGTATATCTACAGGTTGTCTTTGTTACATACAATACCTGGATGTGAGTGGCTTTTTCTAGTTGCTCAAATTTCTGGAGTGCCTATCAATAATTAAGCCCTTCTTCATATCTCACATAGAAGGCTTTCAATTGGAGAACCTCACAATAAAATATATATCTTGAGTTTTCTAGGAATAGCCTCTGAAGTCCACTTCATTCTGGATGAGATTTTCATATTTGGTAAATTGTAGGGATAGACAAAATGCTACTGCACAAAAAAAGTAGACTTTAAAAAAAAAATTATGTCCAATTATTTTTTTACTCATGACCATGCAAAGAGAATAGAGTTTCAATATAATCATGTAGTGACTAGCTTAAAAAGATTTAACTATCACTTTAATGTAGCATATTCACTTATTTCTTTTGCTACTAGAGGCTACAAGGAAATAAATTATAGGATTATTCCTGTTACTTTTTATGTGGATCAGCATGGAGTAGATATAAGAATAAGTTTTTGTAAGAATAATTTGTTATAAAATAGAAAAAGTCATGTGAATGGAAAATACAGGTTTATTCTATAAAATTAGCCTTACTAAGCAGAATGGCTCAGCATCTGCAGCCTGCATTCAGGAGGTCCTGGGTTGAAAACCATGGACCAACCAATCTGGTTGGAGTTTATTCATAGTTTCCCTCAGTCATAAAGGTAAATACTAGATTGAATATTTAACAACATGACCCAAAGTTCCACCTTAGGTCTAAAACAATAGTAAAAATGAAAATAAGTGGTAACTGTTACTATGCTATCTCACCATATATTATAGGACACCCCTCATCGAATGTGCCCCTCCTGCACCCTAATCCTGAGGTCCACATACCTCTCTGTCAGCTTAGCCCGAGATAGCTCTTACCTATACTTACTACCCCCTCCTAATGTTGCGCAGTGGCAGGGGTAACTCCTACCCCACACTGGGTATGTTACAGCTAGATGTGCAGTAGGGGCACATTCACTGATAGATCAGGGAGCAATAAAGAAGTACACCAAAAATATGAGGAGACACAGTCCTTTTACTACCAATCTTGGGAACAAGCGAGAATGCATGATTGAAGAGATATGGGGAAAACTCAATGGATAACCAGAATTCCACAGAACTCACCTTGTACATCCTAGTCTGCTGAAAGTTTACACTTTGAAATTATACATTCCTGCTTTACTCAATGTCAATCAAAAGTGTGTTTTGCTACATCTGTAGTGCAGATATAAGGTCTCTTGTTGACCTGCTTCTCAGATTCTTTATAGCTAAAACCATGTTTATGACAGTGATGCCTAGAAGGCCACAACTATGTTATCATTTATGACATCTCGCTCAATGATGCAACATTACTTCTTGCCTCTATACATGTTAATTATGCTTTTAAAATTATTAATAAACTGTTCCCCATAAACATTAATATATTGAAACCAAATAACATTCATCATCATCATCATCATCATCATCATCATCATCATCACACCAGGGGTTCTAACAGTATAGTGGTGAAACAAATGGTTACCACTAAACATGGATTGAGGGGCATTATTTACACAATGACCAAAGCTTATAATGAACTTCCCATACCAATTAAACAAATTAATAAATTCACACTTTTTAAGGGGGAGGTAAAAAGGTATTTACTGCTGGAATATCAAAATACATAACTTAAATACCATCATATTTTGTGCAAATGTCAAACCATTAGTATACATCGCCTGATGAATGATATATTCACGTGCAATTTGTTTGTTAGTCTATTTATTTTTAAGTATTAGAAGTAACTATAATGTATATCAATTCATAGTATTCAGTATTACGGTTCTATCAGTAATATAGTTCTCAAATAAATTAAAACACATAGTTTATTAATATATATGCTGCACTGTGATTAATTGTGAAATTGTGTATCTTGTTGCATATTATGATAGATTTTGTATTCAACTTATTCTTGTTTTTAAATTATTTTTGTAGACAACTTGTCTAAGATATAAATTGTAATTATTATGACACTGCCACATTTGTAAACAATGACTGTCCCTTACTATGAGCCCAAGGGCTCCTTGGGACCTTGTTCAAATAAAATAAAATAAAAAATAAATAAAACATGATATGTTGGGTAAATTATGTTGGATAACTATATATACAATCTAGTAAAAGCAGTAGACTGGATGACACCTTAACCCCATCTGTTTGTCGCATAGCTAAGTGGTTTGTATAAGGTGGTGAGACCTCTAAAGGCTAGCTGCACATAGCCAGCTGACTATAGATGGTAGAGCAGCTGGACTGGATGGTTCTCTGGCACCTTCTGCTTGGCATGAAGCGAAGGTAGTATGGTATGGGGATGACACCTTAAAATGCTGCTGTCCACCATATCCCATCAACAAGGTATCTTACTGAGCAGTTCCATCCACATGACTTTCTCTACCTCTCTGTAACAAATTACTGTTAAACTCATTATTCTTCTTTCTACTTTATGATAACTGAGATGATCATCATTCACTGGATCAGGTTAAAGAACTTAAACTACAAATAAATAAATACAAATTAGAGATATAAATAAAAACAATAAAGTACTTACTGCTTAAGACATTTTTTGAAAATTATTTTTTAAGAGTTCCTGCATCTTCCTCTGTAGTAGTCATCTTCCTCTATAACAGACAAATTGTCAACCTCTCTATGAACACCAGGATATTATCACACTTTAGAAAAGAGGAACCTGATACATATCAAGTTGCATGAAACAAGTCCATTACATTGAGTTCTCCCACAACTTTGATAAATCCCTTTTTATAATATTTCAGAGATCCATACAGATGTAGTAAACATATGAAAGCTCTATCAAATGTTTGTTTCTTTAGAATTCCTTTCCCTGGAAAAGTTAGCATGAATTTCATTGATGTAAACATGTTACAATAATGCATAATATATTTTCATCCAAGAATAACTTTGGAATATTGTGTTTGTCTTTGTTAGATGAGCTTCATTTTTTGATACAAATAAATTTAATAATCACAATATCTTGTTTTAGCATTGGTAGTATACTATTTTTCCTCCATTTTTCCTGAAAAAAGGTACATTTTCTTGAATTCCTATGCTTCTAAATATCCATCTTCTGACACTTCTTGTTCTGTTCCTGAATCATGATGAATTTAATAAACCTTTATTGATTAATAATCTTTGTTTACCTAAATGTTCATAGCTAATTTTGGCTAAACAAAATAACCCTGAAGAACATAAATCCTGGACGTACATCCTCATTCTCTGAATCAACAATATTACTATCAGCATCTTCATCACTGAGCTCATGGAACCACAAACATTCTATTTATGCTGGATTTTTTGTTTGTTTGTTTTTTTTTTTTACCTTTGACATTTCTTCCACATACTAAAAGTTAATGTTATGTATAAGATTATAAGCATACATCTGAAAGTTAGGTTGAATTTAAAAATGGAATAAATTATTTTAACTCCTACTGCAGCAGTAGATCTCATGCAGATGTCCAGTGTCTCCAATTATGATGATGTTTCATAAACAACATAACTTCAGTAATTGAAAGCCAATAATGGCTAAAGCTAACAGATCAAGAATATGGAAAGATAATGAAATTGACATGAATGCAATCCACCCTAGTCAGATGAAATAGAGCAGAAAAAATTACTTGGATGAGTCTCACCTGCATGGATGAGAGTTAAACTTTTCATATATGCCTCCTGCATGTTGAAATAAAGTTCCACAAAGTTTTGTAATTTAACTTTAATTATGATAATGTTATCCAGCATCTGTCATTACAAAGCAGTAAGACAGCAGGGCACCATTGAGTGCGAGGGCAACAAAAACAGGGCAGAGAGGAATCAAGCAATGGTAATGCAGTTCCAGTTATGATTTTTAATAAGACAGTTTATGTATGCTATATTTTCTAGAGGAACAATGTCAAACCCATTAAGGGAATGATTACCAAAGTGGGGGTGACATTTATCAGCTTGTGTCTACTAACTCTCCAGTTTAGTACTGGAGGACAGTAAGGCATCTCATAACCCCGCCCTGGCATTGCCCAGGCATACCCAATCTCCAGGCCACTACCATGTCAGGTGCAACCAAATCCAAACACTCCTACAGATGCTATCAATATCAATGTTTTTGCAAACACGGGAAGAACATATTTACTAATTACATTAGCAATTTCCCTCTCAATCATGGTTTCCATGAGTTCATTTTATTGTGCAGTATCTTTGCATATTTATGTGAGCAGTTTTTTCAGTGATGAAGACTTCTAAATCATGACACAGAAACCAACATTCAGATCATAACTTAAAATTTATTCTTCATTTGTGAGTCAGAATATATTGCCCAATATTGAAAAATTTATGAAGGATAAAAGAATTAAAAATTCTCAATGAAGTAGTGCAGGCTCGCAGTAAATTTATTCTCTGGTTAAATCAACATTGTAAAACAAGAATCCCATTTGCATAAGGACGAAGAGGGAGCTTTATTAAACATCCACATTAAGATTTCAATACTTTCAAAGACATATTATACTGCATGCTATTTTGTAAACTGTTTTCAGTGTTCTGTATGTTAACTTTATTTATATGATAAGTAGTAGTGTTTTTTTTCCTGCTCAATAAAGCAATTATTAAAATTAATAATATTGAATACTCTCCTTTTTTTCATGCACTGTAGTTATCACAAATATTTTATGATTCATAAAATAAGATCTGCAATACCTACAGAATGTGTTGCTGAGAGTCTTGCCACTGATTAGCTATATTACCCATACCAATCTCCACCCTACTGTTTTCCTTGTTCCTGGACTAAATTGCCCTGAGGATTATCACATGGCAAGCTATTGACGCTGATTGGTCTTATTGATTTGCATAAACTAATTAAGATATCTGTGGAATAAGCATTTTGGTTATATTTTTTGTAACTTGTCACAATGTAACTTCTTTATAGGTCCTCTAAAATGCTTAAATGCATTTTATGCATTATTCTCTTTATTGCTTATTACAGTGTTGCCATCTTCATTCTGTGAAATTAGGCTCTAAGCTCAAAAATCTATGATATTTATGTTCACTAACTTGCAAGTTTTATCTTTACATAGCATACATTACATACATGTTTGCAATAACATGCTATATAAGATTATTGCTTATATATGCATGGTTTATTTCAAGCACTATTTTGCTACAGGTCAGGTCTTTTTAAAAAGTGAATTGCTATTAGTGAGCTTAACCAGCATTTTTAAAATGGGAATATATGGATACTCTTCACATTTATTTACAAAGATTTGTTCAAAATAATTATTTTTCACAAAATTAAATTACAAGAAAATTATTTATGATAGGATTCAATATCTCTAAATAGGTTATTTTATAGTTCACACTATATGCCCACATTTTCTGAAGTGTACATCATTATTTTAAAAGAAGATATTTCCTTGTCTTAGATCGGAATAAGTTTTACAGGTGTACAATAAACCGGCAAGGATTTTAGTTTTGTGTTAATATCCCTTGGAATTGTGCACAAAAACCATATCAATAACCATAAGGGAATTTTATCTCTTTGGATGAATAAACATTCCAACAAACTATAACTAAAGCCAGGAAAATATTATACTTTTTTGAAAAAATAGCCAAGATCAATGCTCCTCCTCTTTTTATCTTTCTTCCTTTAAAGGAGAGAAAGGCAGACAAAACAATTATTACATGAACATATAGTCGATAACCAACAATCTGCTTTGACTAACTTGGTTTTGAAACCATGTGGGCTTCATTGTTGAAATGGAAAGAGACAGAAACCTTTACCCTCTTGATGTCTCTCTCTTTATGGTGGCAGGTCCAGGGCTGAAACTCCTAAGTTGGGTGTTTGAGTGGCAATGCATCCTTAATCTTCCTCTTCGAAATAATTTTTTTAATGGATGTCAGAAACCTTGATCACTTTAGAAAGCACTAAGTTCCACTGATGTAGATGTTGTGTGATGATTTTTGCAACAAAGTGCATGTAGCCATTATCAGACAATAGAGGCTTAGTGGGGAGAAGTGTGCTTTCCAAGAATTTATAGTTGACAGAGTGCTTCAAAGAGGACAAATCCAAACCTGGCAAGTTAAATCTCACAGACTTTAGTAACAATAAACTAGTACACTCCTTAACCATTCACCTTGTACAAAGGTTATACTTTTTTAAAATAGTTTGTCAATAATCATTAGTCACAAAAATCTATCAAAACTTCAGTAAGTAGAATACATACTTTAACTTTTTACTTTGTGCCCCATTAGAAACTTTGTTCCTTTTAAGAAAATAGTGATATAGGTGAAATTGCTAATGTTATATGTCAAATTATTGATCCAGTTTTCACAGAATTATAAGATCAAAAAAGCCATATATCATAGTTTTATTATTAGAATAGCTAAGTATTCTGTTTTTATAATCATTGAATATTGCAGGTGAAAACTGTAGTGATGGCTCAGCATCAGATTTTCCACTGGACATATTTACAGAATATCAGAGAGAACGAGGTGCCATCATACTGCATTTTATCTTTTCAGTCTATTGCTTCTCTCTTATTGCACTTGTTTGTAATGATTACTTCCTTCCATCTGTTGACTGCATTTGTACAGGTAGGTACTGTAACAGTAATGTTCCTCTCTCTTATATATAATGCCACAGCCGAGATTTGAACACGGTTTGAATTGCATACTGACAAGTTGTCACAGAGGCTCAATGGCTAGAGCAATTGCACGGAAAGTTCAAATTCTGGCTGTGGCATTAAATTTTTAACTGGTTCTAATAATAATAAATAAACAAATAAATAATAAATAAATGATAAATAAATCAATAATAATAAATAAATGATAAATAATAATAATAAATAAATAATAATAATAATAATAAACAATAATAAATAATAATTATAAATAATACTAATAAATAATACTAATACTACTACTAATACTACTAATACTAAATATACTAATACTAATAATAATACTAATTATTAATAATAATACTAATTAATAATAATACTAATTAATAATAATAATACTAATTAATAATAATACTAATTAATAATAATACTAATTAATAATAATAATAACAATAATAATAATAAGTAATTAGATTTATGTAGTTCATGAACAGCTATCTTAAAACAAGAAATAGGTCTTAAGACAAGAAATGGATTTAGAGTGGAAAGTATTAAAATTTGGATTTCTCAAAACAATGTAATGAAGGTAATGCATCTATAAAATTGGAAAAATCCACAGCAAATAACTTTGTATAAAATACCTTTCTGATATTAGTGCCAGAAAATACACAAAATAATATTTCAACATTTTAGCTTGCATGGTTATTTAATTAAACATTTCTTATTGCATAAATTCATTGTTCCAGTTAAAATACTTCATACTATGTATTTTAAAAATATTTACATAACATTTTCAAGTATCATAGTGAAAAGATCATCATTAACATCATCATAATGTGGATATCAGGTGTAAAGAAAGAAATAATGCTAGAAACTGAATGAATTACAGATTTAAATATGACCCAAGATGTGGCTGGCGCAACATTTATGGCTATTGCCACTTCCACACCGGAGCTGTTTATCAATATCATAGGGACCTTCATAACCGAAACAGACCTTGGGGTTGGTACAGTTGTAGGTTCTGCTGTGTTCAACACTCTTGGAGTAGCAACATGTGCTGGCCTTGCTGCTCGTGAGGTGAGTGACATAGTTACTGTATTATATATGCTGAAACTGCTAGCAATATTTCTCTATCTTCAGTATTCTTCTCCATATTTTTACAAGTAGCCATCATCACATTGATGTTACTTATTGAGCTAAGAGTTTCTCTACAATATACATAGTAGATAAAGAAGGTGTTGTATTATATTAAAAAAATTGTTGCCAAGTTTTCACCAGAAATGTATGTTTTGAGGACCTCTGAATCAAAAAAAAAATTTAGAATAAGGTCTATGTATGTCTGTGTATATGTTTGTGTGTGTGTGTGTCTGTATAACTCAAAAGCAAAAAGATGGTTAAATAGCAAATGTGATCAAGATCCATATCTTCAAGATTGTGACATGATTTTTGGGGAAATCCCCCCATCCCCACTACCCTTTATGTGAATATTTTAAAAACATTTTCATTTCCTCAAAAATGGCTCTAATGATTTAGATTAAAATAACATATGTTTAAGATATTTTAATACAAACTAAATGTTCCCAATTTTCTGGGGAAAGCCCTTGAAGACCTCTTCATTCTGAATGACTTTTGTATAAATGGTAAACCAAAAGATATAGACAAAAACTTATTGCACAAAAAGTGTAGATCTTGTTAAAGCTCACAATTTATGTCACATACTTTTTTTTCAGTGATAACTGTTTCTGAAACATTTCTTGTTATTTGTTTCAATTTGAAACTAATTAAACTTTTCATTTTGCATTTTAAGTAAGTTTTGGTCCACTGTGTACCACTTCAAGTTTTTTTGTTTTTTGACCAACTACTTAAATTTTTCTCAAATGGGAATTTATCTTTTATTTCATATTTCTTTTGTTTTACTCTTGATCTTAGAAAGAACCAAGTTTCAGTGACAAATGCTTGATGGCTGCTTTTAAAAGATATGACTGTCACTTTAGCCTAGAGGATTCCCTTATTTCCCTCCTACTAATATGGAACTAAGTAATAAGACTTTTCTGGTAACATGTTTCTTGATTAGCATTATATAGATAAAAGAATGATCTTTTTTTAAGAATAGTTTGTTTGCAGAAAAGATAGAGAGAGTTACGTGAATGGAACACAGACTCTTATTTTAGTGAAATCCTTATTAACTACAGTAATTTTCCCTCAACTTAGCACACTTTGGGGGAATTTCCACATGTAAATTAAGGCAATAAAACCAGAGTGTGCTAAGGTAAGTGCAAATAACTGTAGTTAATGAGGGTTAACATCTAGTATTTATTTAATTAAAGGTAAGAAATGAATCCAATGTAATAATCATATATAAGGTCATAAATCCTATACATTGCTAATTAATTTTGTATAAAAAAAACTTTACTAAAAACATGCTGCACTACCATCATCAGTATTGTTGACATTTGAACAAACTATTCAATGAACTGCAGAGTTTCCCAATCTGTCACTACAAGGGCGACATTGAACATTTTTAGAATGCCATGTTTCTAAAAATAAATGAAAGGTGTTTAAATCTGACAGCTACTATCTAGTATTTTACAATTTCATAGGCATATAGTTTGTTCAAATTGCTCTAAGAGTTTCTTAATTATAATCATTTAAAGATTTTGGGTTAACCCAAAAATGAATTTGACTATAGAATACTTCTGGGGTATGATGTTTTACCATTTTAAATTGTCATTAATACCTAAACAATGTGAAGAGTGGCTTAGCAATGCACCTGGTGAAGAAGCTTGTTTAAGGCAACAATTAATTTATAATTGCTGTAGCAAATTCTTAGTGATGAATTTCATGAAAGATGTCCAAGAACTACTGTGTGTGATGAAATACTGCCACTGCTGTTCAAATAATGCTTGAAGAAGTTCAACAAACATCTTATAAATTTATTTGCGCCACATTGGGCATTTGTATAAGTGCATTCCAAAACTTTGTACATTACGAGCAGAATATGTAAAAATTTTGTTGTCAATAGATTCTACCTAAACTGACTCTGAATCAAAAACAACAACGTATTGGTTGGTGCAAAAAAACTCTGGAATAATTCCAAGGCAGAAAATGCCAAATATGGCTTAGTTTAGAATATTGTTAAGTCAATCTGCTCAATAGGTCTTTCAAACAGAACCCAAGCCTACGAAAATGACAAATTTGCAATGCTGGTAAGAAGATGATTGCTAGTGTTTTTTTCTAAGACAGGCCATACAATAACATTAAAAGATAGACATACCATTACTGTCAATTGATACACAAATGTCTTTTTACCTCAAAAATTTTAAAAAGTTTGTGAAAAGTCCCAAAAAGAAAAAATAACTTTACAACTGATAACATTGTCATGTACAATAAAACTAATAACTAAATATCTGGATGTCCTAAAGATCAGCATCATGGACCCTCCACCATAGGCCTTGACCTAGCAACTTATGATTTCTTTTTATTTCCAAAAATTAAAGTTAAATTGCATGGAATCACTATTTTTACAGATGTTAACCCCCCAACAAGAGCATATACATCTAAAATTCAATACTGCTGACATATCAGACAAACATTCAAGCCAAACTTTGAATGTTATCAGAGATATAGTCAGAAAACAGCCAAAGAATACACTTTGTGCATTTTTTTTGGTAGTGTTTAGCCTGTTTTTACTACTTGTGGCACTGCAGGCGATGACACTGGTGATACAAAGAATGAAGATGGAGCACCGATGGAATGCGATGGTGAGAGAAACTGGAGAACCCAGAGAATACCTGCCCCTGTGCTGCTTTGTCCACCACAAATCTTATATGCAGTCGCTTGGGATCAAACCCAGGTCATCTAGGTGAGAGGCAAGTGGTCTAACCACTCGACCACGGTGTGGCCCTGCTTTGTGCATGCCTTCAGGTGTGCATGATATGTATGTATTAGTCCATTAAGTTACTTATATTGTGCCAAAATGCAAATGCATAATGCTACTTAAAATATGCACAAGTCGAGGTGTGCTGCCACATTTCATTGAATTTAGAAGAGTACTATGGTAGATTTTCAACCAATAAATGCATAAGGTGCCAAAAGTTAGGGTATCTACGTGCTCTAATACAACAGTCACAACTGGATATGGTTCAAATGTTTAGTCACTCCACTTAGTTCTCACTGTCACTTCATTTTCTTTGTGATGTAGTGGCTTGAAATATGCACAATACAGCCTTTTCTTCAGATGGCTCACTTGCTGGTGAGTTAATTACAAGATCCTTTGTCAAGACTTCTTTGTCTCCCACAATAACAGCACTCACTGTATGTCACATTAGTGTCACAAATTTTCCCATAGAACAGCACTTTTTGTTGCATCAGAAACACACTAACTTACTCAGAATGACTGTTTATATTAGGTATAATAAATTCCATGACACTAAAGCTCAATTGCGGTCTGAATTTCCAAACAGACGTCCATGTACACAAGGCAGAAGTGCATTATTGTCCAACCAATACACCACTTAGGATGGCAAAGAACCAATTTCTAATATAACAATCAGAAATTTCCACACAATATTCAAGTTTCAGAGGCGGAGAAAAGAGACACCCTCAGAAGATTCAAGTTATCTGCCGATAGGGTTCTGGATTTTACACTGGGCAAAAGTGCTGCTGCATTTATGTATCTCTTACCATCCAGTTGTCACAAGCCAAGTGATAACTCACCATGTAACTGCATCACAATATAAAGAAAGAGAGAAGGAGATAAATACAAGAAGCAAAATATTACTGAGACATAATTTTAAAATGCTGAAGTATAATTACATAAAACCAAATTACAGATAAATGGCTAAGGTAACATCATGCAAATATAACCATTGTATCCATTGTGAGGGTCATCTCCTTAGTGTGGTGGTAGTGCAGCTGCTTACCAAGCAGGAGGCCCGGGTTCAATTCCTGGTACTGGCATAGGGATTTTCTCCCTGTGGGAGACCCGGTCCATGGTGCACTCAGCCTCATGAGGTCCCTGGGAAGTCAATTGAGAAGCTACTTGAGGAGAAAGTAGTAGTACCAGGTTGTGTAGACCACATTAACTGGCCAGGAGGGACTTGAGGCGCTAACCATGTCCCACCCTCCAGTACTATACCCCATCCATGATGCCTATAATAGGCAGAGATGAGAGATACAATGGTCAAGAGGTAAGCCTTGGCCCTACTTTGAGCTGTTGTGCCACAGATTTTAGTGAAATACCCTTCTTTAATAATGAATTACATATGTAATAAATTGTAATAAATAGGCACAGGAATTTGCACTCATTAAAGCAGGATGAAAGGAAACTAGGTAGAACTATTATTGGACTTTACGCTATAATAAGTAAAGCTATAGATATGAATGGCTGACATGTGAAGACAAAAGGTGAGACTATATTTTATCATCATCAGACTCAAGGCCACTATTGTGTAATTTCTATGTGTTGATGATGGTTTTTTTTAATTTATTTTATTTACATAGAATGTCCCAATGAGCATATTGCTCTAGGTAGGGACTGCCCTTTTGTGAGGGAGTAAGCAAAATACAAAGAATAAAATAAACACATTAACACATATAAATAGGAGTATATAAGTATAAATTTTATATATATACAATTTTTTAACATAATTTGTATAGGTATGTGATTAAACTTAATGCAGTATTTCAAAAAACACCATAGGAATTTTCTGTTGTCAAATTTTTAGGAATTATAGTAGGTATTTGAAGAGTTTGTTTTTAAATTGGGATAAGTTAAGTGATTCTTTAATGTTAAGTGGGAGACTGTTGTATGTATTGGTGGCACTATGTAATATACTTTTTATTCCATATTTGGTAGAGTTAACTGATTCTATACATATGTGATTGGCTGATATAGTTTTGTAGGAGTGAATATCTCTTTTGTGTTTGATTACAGAGTTGGTACATAGGAGGTTATTTTCAGTTTTGTACATGAATAAAAGATTCACTATATTTACAGAGATAGGGAAATGGCAGTATATTTGTTTCCTTAAATACTTCTACAGAAGGCTTTAGTGTAGATAACTTGAAGCCTACTGCTTTAGAATATAGTAGGCTGGAAATAAAAGCTTCTTTTTATAGTATTTGTTTTATAAAAAACATTTAAAGTGCACACAGTTGTTTATTTTTCATATTCAGTTAATAGATCTGGAATGGTGGCCCCTGAGCAGAGATTGCAGTATATATATTGTAACAATTGGTGTAATGACAGCAGTAACTTATGATGGACGTGTGGATTGGTTTGAAGCTCTAATACTCCTCCTCATGTACATTTTGTATTTTTTGATAATGTGGGCCAATGGTCGCCTCATGAAGTGGGCAAAGAGACTGGTTGCTAAATTTACAGACAACAAGACAGCACTAACAAGCTCAGGTAATTACAGTGAAATGAGTATATAAGAGTTTGTTATGAATGTGTAGTGAATAATGAAAGAACAGCTTAAAACCTTTTTCCAGAGTTAACATTTTACTTACTGTACTCAACAACAGTAAGGCAATAGATTAGTATTTTCTTTTGAAGTGTTTAGAACCTTTATTTGTCTATGTTTTGCAGATTTCTTATCAGTATACCATTCTTAAAAACAATGAAAAATATGTTTTATTTTTGTAAGATCATTAATACATATATATATATATATTTTTAATCTGTGCTCTACCTTAGAATATAAAGTATTAATGTTTTGGGCATGTTTATTTCTCTTGAGTTTTTGTTTGCAATGTTAACAGCATCTTTGTCACAGAGGTATTAACAATATTAATAGTTTTTAATAGTAAGGAAGTGAAAAACCTATTATTATATCATCATTTGTATGCACATCACTACTCCATTGATAAGCATACTTGAGATACATTTATTCTATAATGCAAATACAAATAATTAATGCAAGAAATCAGATTTAGATTTCATTTGACTTTTCACCTATAAGGAACCAGCATAAATTGAAGTTGAATACCTACAAATGACAACCCAGAAACTGTAAGTAGATTGTTGTTAAATAAGGAATTACACATAAAATATAAGTATTATAATCAATATAATCAACAATGAGGATACTGAATAACTTAAGTAAAAACTTTAAGTTAATAATAACAACAAACATCTTCCCTTTCAAGTATTAGGCCTTATGGATTGTTTCAAACTCATACTTGAATTTTCAATTCTCACTTCTTTAGACCGCTTAGAGATCTCTTTCTGTTTGGACAGTAGTGAACTATGATTTTTGAAAGTCTATGTGCAAGCAATATAGATAGTTTATCCACTTGTTCTGGAGCATTTTTAGTGCTCAAGTATAGGTTCCAATTTTAATTCCATCACTACAAATTCATTGCTGCTATGATCCCACTTGGTATATCCTGTTTATCATCATAAAATAATAATAATAATAATAATAATAATAATAATAATAATGTAATACATTGTAATTTCTGAAGATTATCATATTTATTACATTATTACTACTATACCATTTATTATCATGATGATGATTATTATTATATCCCTGATAATAGGCTAGTAGTGGGTGTTAAGTATATAGCAGATCAGGTTTGTGGCCAGCAGTCCTCCTTGTTATGCACGCTGAGCTGGTGACAGCAAGACTGCAGTAAATATACTATGGTTTTTTGTATGAATTATTTCTAACAAAGATACAAAAGTAACACTTAAAAATAAGCGCTCACATATATCAAGCCAGGAGATGTTGAAAGTGTCTCCCTTTGTTGTATAAGCATTTCTGTCTTGCTCAGGAAATTGCCCATTACACACTGCAATTCCATATGTGAAAAATTGTTGATAGATGTTCTTTTTAAGATCCTCTAAAGTGTATGGATAGTTTTGTAAACTTTCTCTTTTAATCCCTCTCCCAAAGATAAAAATTGTAGAGGGCTAAATTGGGGAACACAGGATTTTGTATGAATGTATGGATTGTAAATGAATACTTTTTGTGAAACAGAATACCAGTATCCAAACAAAGGCATTTCACTTAACATACATTGTACTACATCAACTCAAACACATGTAAGTGTGCTGCAAGTGTGTTGTAAGTGTTTAGCTCATACTGAAACCTCACACTTCCCTTGACTAAGAGCTATGAAACACATTTTACTCTATGCTTTCACCCAGTGTAAGAGTATTTAATATTTTCAAAGAACATTGAATATTTTTAATTAACAATGATCAACAAGTAGAAACCATTTACAAATCATCAATTTTATGCAATAATTTTAATGAGATAATTCTTGATATATCTTTCAAACACATTTTATTCAGAACATTTGACAAAATGATAATTTAATAGTACATCATATTGTTCCCAAATACAGGTATGCATACTAATTTACTCTTTATATACTGTAATTTTGTGAAAATCCCTATTATACCTGTTATGATGTAGCAAATCCAATTTGTTGGTATGACTATAGAATGATGTACAGTTAACATTTTTATTCAGTTGACATATAGTGATAGAACACTATAATGCTTCTTGTTTTTTTACTTTGGGTAGTAGTGAGTAAATATAATTCTAATTCTTTTGTATATCACAAAAACATCAGACATAGATAAATGAACTTTGTTAACTTTCTTACTAGTCAGCGCTTCACAGAAGGGTAGAGATCATGCCTTTTGTGCTGCAGGATCATTTTCAAACCATGATTGGTTATTATTCGGGGTATTTTCCTCATTACATAGGTGAAATATCAATCAGTTTTAGCTCTTTGGGGAATCCCTAGATTTATTTATTAACTCAATTTATTAATTCTTTCTTGATCTGGTGTGAATGGCCTAGTTAATATGACACTAAACTAAACTAAAAATAAATAATTATTTATTTGGAATATTTATTTTAATTATTGCTCATCATTTTAAGCCTTTATAATAAGGAAATAAAAATCATCATAATGCCATTCTTGATATTAAATTCAATAATCCCTTGTAGGAACTTATTTGTTAATTTGATTAATAAAGCTTTCCTAAATGATTATTAAATTTATTATTTGTAATTTCTGTTTTAACAATATTTATACTCATGTAAATTAATGCAGTGAATGGATTTAATTAACACATCTATTTAATGTTTTCAAATATTTTGCACATTTAATAACAATAATCTCTTAGCGGTAATTTCCAGACACTTCTAATTTTTAAGAGTTTTTCATTTGCACATACTTAAAAGATTAGTTGGATAAGCATCTGATGAGGAGAACCTTAAGATAATATATAATATGCTCTTCTAGATCTTTTCGTTGCTTGGTTTAAGTAGCATTAAGATTATTAGCTTTAGATAGATGCTAAGTATTCAAGATAAGGTTTAAAAAAAATGCAGTTAACATTTATCAGTGCACATTTTTAACTACCTTTGAGCTAGTTGTGCACTTAGACAAGTTACGTTGTAGTAAAGATTCAACTCAAAAACTGATACAATGTAAGAGTTTACGAGATAAGAGATATCATTAAATGCAAGGTTGTTGCATGTAGATAGCATTTATAAGTACAGTGTTAACAAACTCGAGTAATAAGCAGGTTATTTACTAAAGCATCACATAAAGAGATTACTGATTTACCCATTCCATTCCTCACATTGTCTGACTCTTTAACTCTTCTTAGAATAAGCAATATATATAAGTTAACTAACTAATATAACTTCACTTACAAACTCTAACATGAAACTGCAATACACTCCTGGTATCCAATGCAAATTGTAAGTTGGAAAGCGCATAGCTGCATTAAAGATTTTAGAAGTGGTTGTACATACCAATTTCACTGAATTGGTTAACTACCTCAGAACTAGTTTTGAAAAATCTGTTCATTGTTAGCTGACTGCGACCTAAAGCTTGCCCTAAGGCTTAATCTTGTTTCTCTATTGGTTTGTTGTGATAAGATTTTGATCAATTGGGATATCAAAGTTATTAACTTTGGATGATGTTTTCATACAAATAATTTTGCCCAAATACTGTCAGTAATTTCTGTACTTGTTAGATTAGTATTACTAGAGTTAAAAATTTTCTACCCTTGTGTCCAGAAATGTGCTCCAACTGCTCATTTTTTTTCCTCTTCCCTGGATTTGATGCACCTAGAATGTTCCTTAAGTCTTATTACTAGGTCTTGTTTTGTTTGACCTACATACATTTTTTCACAGTCATTGCAATCTAAGCCGTAAATCTCTGGTTTTTTATGAGGAATGCTTGAATGAAAAATTTTGTACTGAATTTATTTTCAGAAAGAGTTTCATGTTATTTCTTTTGAAAATCTTCTGAAATTTGTCATGTTTCCATGGATGGAATATGACATTTTAATACCAAATTTTGATTTTGTGGTTTTTGTGGAGAATTTTTTGTATCTTTTTTGTTCTCAGAATTTGTTGTTGTTTATCCACCACATTTTAAAAGCCATTTCCTACATTTTGTTTTTAAATATTTCCTGGTATTCTGGATCAAAAGTTATTGAGTGAGAGGAATGATTACCAATCTGTAGGCCAAATATTAAAAACAACAAAATTGTGGGATTGGGGTTACTACTATTACTATTCTGTTATTATAATCTGAGTCTTTTAGAAGCACATCTGTCCTTTGTGTGTAATCTTCTATATTCAAAATTAATAGCTTGCTGCCTTTATCCACTTTTTGGTACATTACTGGTGCAGCAGGACCCTCCCACTGAGTGCACATTCCAACCCCTCAAGGTGAGGAAATAACAGGATAATAGGATTAATGATTAATTAACAGGAACCACCTGTATCCTGATAGAGGCAATTTTGTAATAAACAATAGGGGTCCCTAGAATAATGTCAAACCAAACCAAGTTTTATTCTTGCTTAAATTTGTTTATTATTACATTAATCTATATGTGAATTTATAATTTTTGGAGTTTCTAAAGGATTTTTAAATGTTGAAGGATATGGTAGTAGATAATTAAAAAACAGCTGTTTCTCTGTTTGTAACAGTACATATCTTATCAACAATTGCTTGGATAATTTAACAATAACAATTAAAACTATAACAAATTAACTACTCTAAACAAGGAAAGTGGAGTCATGAAAAGTCTATATGAATTAAATATGTGCCTGGCAAGGCATAAAATAGAAGTAGCCCAAAGACTAACGAAAGCAAACTTCTTTAAGCTTTCCAGCTTTCAGTATAACTTTTCTTAAAGCATAAAAAAGTGAATGACAAAAACTATGTGAAAGTGAATATGAGCTTGGTCAAACACTCTTAATTCAAATTGCCAAAATCTCCCTATAGAGAAATTTGTTAAACCTTCAAGCTCAACACACAGTATAGCTTTCAGTTTAGCATTTCTTAAAGCATAGAAAAGTGAATGGTGAAAAGTGAATGGTGAAAATCATGTGAAAGTTAAGCATCCTTAATTCAAATTGCCAAAATCTTCCTACAGAGAAAATTGTTAAGCCTTCAAGCTGAACACAAAGTATAGCTTTCAGTTTAGCTTCTCTTAAAGCATAGAAAAATGAATAGTGAAAATCATATGAAAGTTAATTCATTCTTGGCCAAACAGACTTAATTCAAATTTCCCAAAATCTCCCTACAGAGACATTTGTTAAATCTTTTAGCTTAATGTGCAGTATAGCTTTTAGTTTAGCTTCTCTTAAAGCATAGAAAAATGAATAGTGAAAATCATATGTAGGTTAAGTTCATGCTTAGTCAAACAGACTTAATTCAAATTGCTCAAAATCTCCCTACAGAGAAATTTGTTAAACCTTTGAGCTTAACACACAGTATAGTTTTCAGTTTAACTTCTCTTAAAGCATAGCAATGAATGGTGAGAACCATATGAAAGTTAAGTACTACATGCTTGGCCAAACATGCTTAATTGAAATTGGCAAACTCTAACTACAGGCAAATGCCTTAAACCTCACAATTGAACATATAGTCAAGCCTTCATCTTAGCTTCTACAATGAGTAAGAGAAACCTCCATTAGGCTAAGCAAATTCCAGTTGTTCTTTATCATAATCTGACATTAACACTGCTATGCTGCTGATTCACTTTCTTGCCTTTTGAGCTATACTGAAAATCTGACCATGTGGGTTGACAAATACCATATAATGCTATGACAGTAATGGCAACATGAAGTTCAGAACAAAAGCAAAATACACATAAAACTCTTACTCTGAAGCAACCAAATTTCAATGCTAGGTTGTAATTTAGCATAAAAACCATTTCACCTATCAGCCAGCAGAATTTCCCATTTGCTATTAAAACACATGGACCCAACAAAAATCACATAAATCATTCCTAGGCATGTGACTTAATTATAATTCTTCTACGTACCTTAAGCCAAAAGCATAAAAAAGGTTTCCCAGCAACAACGGAAATATATTGCCCAATTAATCCAGGAAGAGGCACAACACTCAACAAATATTCAAACCTCAGTCAGAGGAAATTAAGCACCCAGTAATAGGGCTGCGCCGTGGCCGAGTGGTTAGACCATTCCCCTCTCACCTAGACGTCCCGGGTTCGATCCCAAGTGACCGCATGTGAGATTTGTGGTGGACAAAGCAGCACTGGGGCGGGTTTTCTCCGGGTTCTCCAGTTTCCATCGCTATCGCATTCCACCAGTGCTCCATCTTCATTCATGTACCATCACTGTCACCACCTGTGGTGCCATAAGTGGTTAAAGCGGGCGTTAAACACTACCAAAAAAAAAAACCCAGCCAGTAATATTTTTTAAAATTCTAAATAAGAGTCACATGTCACAACTCACCTCACATTTTTTGAGAAAATGCCTCGGATCACATCAGGTATTTGTAAAGCACCACTTCTCAAAACCAGCTAGGAGGCTTTTTAGTGCCACTGCATGCTCCCTACTCTACCTCTATCTCACAACTACCCTTTGTTCAGCCACTCTGGAACCCATGACTAGCAGGTCACACGTATACCTCAGCGGCCGACAAGTAGTGCCCCCAGCAGAGGAACTATTTGAGCCGGGACACAGTTCACTGGTTTGGGCTTAAGTTTCTCACAAGTTTTCTGAAAGGATTGCTAAAGTGATGTGCATCTTTTATTTTTTCCAGAATAGGTTCACAATTGTTTTTTAATTGTTCACTTTCAAATAAAGTTTAAAAAAAAAAAAAAAAATCTGAAATACAAATGAAAGCCCAGTACAAAAGTTGGTGTTCAGAAAAGTCACATTCCAGCCAAGGACAAACGACAAATTCTAGACGATTTTTCCCTGAAAATAAACAATGTAAAATTTCTTGTAAAAGCTAACCAAGAAGAAAAACTAACGCCTTGAAACTTGTGGAATCCTTGAGCAAATTTATACCAGTAGGCCCCCCCCTATAAAAAAGAAAGAAAAACATTTGATGTGTTCCATTCATATGACTTTCTCTACATCTCTGCAACAAATTATTGCTAAAAAGGTTATTCTTCTATTTACTTCATGCTAGTGAGAAAAATTAGCAGAAATGGTCTTATTACTGCTTCCTCGTAAGTAGAAGCAAATTAAGGGAGTGCCATAGGTTAAAATGACAGTCAAAAGCTGGTTGCTATGTGACTGAAGTTCCTTTGTTTGTATGGACAAGAGTTGACAGATTTCTGTATGAGAAATGTATGTTTTTCAAACCTGAAACCAATATCAAGGAATATCTCAAAAATGATCCACTTCACAAAAAAAAAAAAAAATGTACATAACATAAATTGTGTGTTTTATTGTGATCTATATTTATTGTGTAGTAAGTTTTGGTCTATCTCTTATGGTTTTCTAGTTATGCAAAATTCAATAAAAATCATCCAGAATAAAGAGGTCTTTAGAAGCTATTCCCAGAAAATTCAAGATATACATTTTATTTGGCATGTAAATATCTTAAATATAAGAGATTTTAATCAAAACCATTAGAGCCATTTTTGAGAAAATCAAAAATTTTGAAATTTTTTCCATGGGGTTGGGGATTTTCTTGAAAATCCTTGTGTCGCATCCTTGGAAGATACCAAACTTAA
The DNA here is from genome assembly GCA_030762935.1 of Hymenopus coronatus. Lineage (NCBI taxonomy): Eukaryota > Metazoa > Arthropoda > Insecta > Mantodea > Hymenopodidae > Hymenopus > Hymenopus coronatus. The sequence goes on along the minus strand of CM060889.1, from coordinate 38,051,937 downwards.
ATACGAAGTTTGTATTTAACAGTCTTTTCATTTTTGAGCTAAGGCCACGCGTGCGCGCGCACACACACACATACACACACACACACAATGTACCTTTTTCCAAAAATTCTTTTTTTGGATTCAGGGGGACCCAGAACATGAATTTCCGGCAAAATCTTGGTATCAAATTTTTGCCTGTGTGTGGGCAGGCAGGCAAGCGAACAGGTGGGTGGGTGGGCAGGCGGGCAGGTGGGTGGGCATAAATACCAAACTTGGTATTTATGTTTAATATCTTCTAAGGATTAAACACAAATATTTCCAGAAAAATCCTCCTACACCAAAATACCCTTTACAAGGAAGATTTTTCCAAGTTTTGTATTTTCTAAAAAATAGCTCTAATGTTTTTGAAATTTTGAAATTATACAAAGAAGCTTATGACAATGATGTGATTAATATTACATGAAAAGAATTTGAGTTGGTTTTTGTAACACAAACTATCACTTAGTAATTACTTACCAGGACTGGTTTTGGGAACACTTGTTCGAGAACACTTATTTCATTTAATAGCTCTAATGGTTTTGATTAAAGATATTTACTTCAAAAATAGAAAGTATATCTTGAATTTTCTGGAAATAGCCTCTGAAAACCCCTTTATTCTGAATGAATTTTCCAGAATTTTGCATAATTGGTAAATTGTGAGAAAGAGATAAAAAGTTACTGCATAAAAAATGTAGTTCTTGTTAAAACACATAATTTATATTACATACATTTCTTTTTTAAAATTGACCATTTTCAAGATATGCCTTGTTATAGATTTCAGTTTTAAACTACATAACTTTTCTCAAATGGGAAGTAACCTTTCATTTCATCTCTCTTGTTTTACTGTTGGCTATGCAAAACCAACTGAACTTCAAATGCTTCACATAGTGATAGTGCATTCCTTTATTTCTCTTCTACTTGCAATATGATCATTTCTGCTAATGTTTATCTTGATTAACATGACATAGAAAAAAGAATGATTCTTTGTGAGAATAGAACAGCTAGAGAAAGTCATGCAAATGCAACACATGAAACTTTTTTTTTTGTAGCTTTTAGCGCCCTTTAATCTGGTAGGTTGTATCAGACAATGTGTGAATGACATGGTTGAAATGATGCTCATATGAGCCTAGGGTTTATAGAGTTTAGAGTTATGAGACATTCATCTTTTCACAAGGGAAAACCCTGGCAAAATTTTATCTGGTTAACTTATTTAACTGAGATTCAAACTCGGAATCTCTTGAATGTGAGGCCACCACAGAGGCAGGCAATTTGTTTCTCTCATGAGTTAGCTTAGTAATTTAAAGATGAATACTTATAATCCTTCTACCCTGTACTGTTTCGAATATATAACTATTAGAATTTAGGCATTTACATTGAGCTTTTAATAGAGTATACTTTAATGATCTTTATACTGCTTATGCTATTTTCCTTCTAGATAGAATCTGTTCTATGATTACAGAATTTTGATTTGTAGGAGTGAGAACGTTTTCTTATTTACAGAATCCTCTCTCTCAGAGATTAGCTCTGATGTTGGTCCAGGAACTTATCGATGGTACCTCCATGAAGATGTAGAATCAAAGGAAACCAAGGAAACAAAGGAAACAAAAGATGAGAAGACCTCACAGGACTCAGAAGTCACTTCTACTTCCAAAAGTAAGAATGCTAAGGAATACTACATTCATTTAAAACATTCTGGAAACCTTAAACAAACAAGATGAAACCTATATAACTGGGTTACATAAGTTTGTGATTTTAGAAAATACATGCACAAAAATAAGCATATATAGTTTGTTTATTTAATGATATTTCCAAAGAGATTTTTCTTTCTTTAGCAGTAATTCTGAAGAACTTTGATTTGTAGATATTTCCATTGATTGGCAAAAACAGATGCTATTAATTTTTTATATACAGTTCCATCCCAGTTTGCTTTTAAACTTCAAAATGGCTTATGAACCATTGCATTTAAAATATTTTTAAAGTGATTTAATCACTGCTCAATGACAAATATGAAACAGAGAACAATTAACAGCACAGAAAATGAGAGGCAATATGATTAAAAAAATTAATATATTTTATTCCACTGCCATAAGTTAGTGAGGTAAACAAGCAGAATGGTGGCATTCTCCCTGTTTATGGTTGGGATAACACCATGAATTATACACAGTATATAAACATATGCTGTATCATGATGTGAACATTTTTTGCTGATATTTTCTATCACTATTATTATCTTTGCATTGTTGAAGAAATTATGTGGGTTATTTGTATGAAGTAAAATTTGTGAAAAATTTAAAATACCATATATTACAGATATTTGCATCACAAATAAAATGTGTATCATGAAGCTCGCTTTATTCTGGATCATTTTTTAGTAACTGGTAAACCACAGAGACAAAATCTTACCGCACAAAAAATGTAGACCTTTTTAAAACACACAATTTATGTCAAATATTTTTTTTGAGTTAACTATTTTTGAAATATGCCTTGTTTTTGTTTTAAAATAAATGTTACTTGATAAGATCTTAATATAAATAAAATTAATATATATATATTTTCCAATACTTATACTTTTCTGAAATGGGAAGTCATTATTTACATTTTTCATCCAGGTTGTGCGAGAAGAACAGCATTTTAATGCCATCACAAACGACCAGCTTTATAGCTTTAGCTTAGTGTATACCTTTATTTCTCATATACTACAAGGAAATTTATATTAAAATAATTTCTAGTGATGTTTATCTCATTTAGCATGAGGTAAATAGAACAATAAGCTTTACCAAAATTATTTTGTTCCAAAATAGTAGAGAAAGTCATATGAATGTAACACATCAGATTTTTTTTATCTTGATGAGGCAAAGAAAACAGAATTTCAATGTCATCACTTAGCAACTAGCTTTTAAAGGATTTGATTCAGTTTAACCTGGGGTATTTCCTTATTTCTCTATACCAACAAGGAAATAAGTGATAATACTATTTATGTTTATGTTTATCTTGATGAGCATCATAAAGTGGATGGAAGAATAAGAATAAGTCTTTTCTTTTAGTTTAACATCATTTAACTTGGTAGGTCATATTCAATGATGAAGAAATGGGTGAAATTATGCTCAAATGAGTTAGATCAATGAAGCTTAAAATTATTTCACATTTGTCTTCTCAGAATAATGGAAAACCCCTAAAAAACCGTATCTGGGTATCTCACCATAACTAAGACTCAAACTCTGGAGCTCATGCATGTGAAGCAGCCCATTACCCCCACATTACAAATCAGCTTTTGTAATAATAATTTGTTGCAGCATAGGTAGAGAAAGTTATGTGGGTGTAACACATCAGATTTTTCTCCTCATCTGAAGTTCAAAAGTTGTACACAGATGCACCTAAAATTTCTAAAAGCTTGCTACAATAGCCCATAAGCCAAGAAACAGGTGTATTGCCTTCTCGAGTTTGCATCAAATCTCCTGTATATGTAGCCAATAAGAGCACGCTACATACAATGTTGCCATGTCGTGCACTTCTGCATGAGAGAGATAGAGATGTAGCATGCAGCGCAGGGTGTTACTGAGGGTTATTTAGTATAACTGTGGATTAAAACCTAGGTAACATTTGGCCATTTAGTAAAACTAAATAATTGACAATAGAAAGTAACATACCTGCTTCCAGAGGGATGGCCAGGGGCTCATTGTCACTGCTTGACTACGTAAAACACTATATTTTGGTTCTCTTCTTTCACTAACACAATCACTTGCTTTACTTAGTGACATGTAATTTTCAACTACATAGAACTGCACATTAACTACCGATTTTGTCCTATGATGAGAGTGTTTAGGGGTGTATTAGGAGAAAAATTAAGCATAATGATACATTAGTACAAAGGTTAATCACATCTCTGTTAACAGCTCAAGGTCTGTTTCATTTCTGACAAAATATACATAAAACATAATTGCATATATGTATCAAACGGCTGAAGCTAAAATTACGCTCTTTTTTCATACATACTTGCTCGATCATTCTCTTTATATCTGATGTAAGTTTTAAGGTTGTAATAAACTATTAGTATTCGAGCGTTAATCTAGTAATTACTAAGCAAACGTAGCTAGTTCTGACTTGGCAATGTTGCATACCTGTGATTCGTTACAGCTGTGCAGCCTCTGAAGGACATATGTAGGAGATTTGATGTGAATTATAATAACAGAGATCTTGGTTGGAGAGTTGAATTTATCAATAAGATTATTTCCTTCCTTCATAATGTTAAGAAAATATGCCTTGGACGGTGAAGATTGTATGTTTTACCAATGAAAACAAATAAATAACAACAACCTGCTTTGGAGCCCTTAAACTTTAAGATGCTACATGCTTCCCAGAAAAACACTCTGATCATTGCAGTTGGAATTAATTAACGTCACGTTAGATATTCCTTTTGGTGCAGGAACACAAAAAAAAATGTAATTTAGTTATGGTAATTTGCTTGCCAGACAGTGACTGCATTTAATCATGTGATATGTTTTATATTAAAAGGCAGTGCCACAATAAACTCTTCATTCTTTCAGAAAGCAGACTGTCATGTACATATGAAGGTGGCATGCTGAAGGTCTTTTGGCGCATATTTATCTGGCCTGTGGCACTTGTGTTGATCCTTACCATACCAGACTGTCGCAAGGATAGCTTTCGTCGATTTTATCCACTCACATTCATTATGTGTGTTGTGTGGATAGGATCATCATCATATTTATTAGCATGGATGATGTCTATAATTGGTAAGTATCAATGAAAAGTCATTTTTATGATATGCATACTCTGTGGATTTTCGTATTACAAATTCAGATATAAATTAGCTTTTGGATATTCAGGGAAATTGAATTTATGACACTTTTAATATCCTTATAACTACTAAAGTTCTCAAAGATATACAATGAATTTTTATAAAATATACACCTATCTTGGATCCCAAATCATATAAATTTGAAACATTCCTTTTGTGTGCAAGAAAACTTCAGATAGGAAGAAGAAAAGAATGTTTTTAGCTCAGGGGCTGAGATGACATGATTTACAAGGACATTTTAAAGATGTAGTTATCATGCTGTTCAAAAGACCATTTGTTATGCTAATGCTTAATGGTGGTGGTGGTGGTGGTGGGATGGGGGGTGATCTAGAGCTGCAATGGGAAGAACTCTTCGAGTGCTCTAGTTTCAATTTTTTCAAAATTAATGTTTTTAAAAAAGTCTAACAGCTACAACTTACCAAAGGAGGTTATAATTAGGAAATCATTTTCAAAAATAATTAAGTTTTTATATAGGTCTGCAACTTAGATAAAGTTAAAGCAAGAAGCATTATAAAAAACTTGTTCTGTACATAAGTGTTATATTTAATATATCAAAGGCTTGAGTTACTGAATTTATTGCATGTATTGCACATGGTGTTAATGCTTCCTTTACTGGTATGCTTGTACACAGATTTGTGATCTCAATTGAGGTCTATGGTGTTCTTTACTGAGGCATGGTTTATATGAGGTTTGATCCAACAACAGTCCCTGAGTAATTATTGCTTGAGTATTAAAGGTATCTGATGGGCAGTGTATACAAACAAACTCTGATCTGCATATTTCATTTAGGCAAGGGTGGATCCAGGATTTCTGAAAGTGGGGGCTGCAATGGGTAATCTAGGAGTCCTTCCCAGAACATTTTTAAAAAGCTTAGCTTCAATATTAGACTGAGGTAAAAAAAAATTGGAAGAAGATATCCTGAAAGGTGCAACATAAATAATACTACAGTACCTGGCCATATTATTAGACCTTGATTTTTCACTATAATACAAGATAAGAAGTTAAAAATAAAAACCATATTAGTTGCATTTTTGTTTACATTGAAACATGTTTTCTTAAATACTGATGAAGGATTTGAAGTATAATATGCTTGCTTATGGTATAATTGGATATATTCCTGAATTGTCATCAGATGCTTACAATTTTATGAAACTTTTAGTACTTAGTTGTGCCACCTTTGGCAGCTATCAATGCTTTAATTCACCTTGGCATGCTATTTATACATGCCTGAACTGTCTCTTGTATATGTGCACGATGATTCCACACCTCTATAATCTTTTCAATAGGCCTAGTTTTCGTAGTAATCACTTCCTTTGCCATTTCATTCTTCACTAGCTTCCAGGCATTTTCAATTGTGTTCATATCTGGTGAACAAAGGTATGTTTTGCTCTCTCAGAAAAGCTATCACTGATTTTGCAGTGTGATATCATACCCCATCTTGCATAAATATGAATGATTTTCCATTTGGGAACCAGTTTCTTATTTGAGACAGCAGCCTACTTCTCAACACTTCTTTGTACTGAACCTGCTACATTGTCCCATCTGGTGCCTTTGCCACTGATGACTGACCATATCATGACTTTGGTGGGATGATTTATAGTCTAGATCATACATTTCACCAGGAAGCCTTCGCAAAAACTGAACTCTGTTTGCAAGAATTTCATTTCAAATGTAAAAGTTAACTCTTAAGAATATTTACAATGAAAATTTTCATATTTACCGATTTCCAGAAGCTTAGGTCTTTATCCTGGAGTTCCTTTGCTCAGCTGAGTCATTTAACAACCATAGCAGGAGTTAATTTTGGTTTGTTGGCAGGTCTGCAGCCTTTTAATTTCATTTATGAAGATTCACGCCTAATAGTTCTTTCAGATGAAGCAATCCCACTCTCTTCAAGCTTGAATTTATTTTCTTTAGCACTAACAAACCTGTTTCTTTCACAGACATTTTTCAAGCAACCCAGGCCCATTGTACTGAGGCCAAAGATTAGACTGTTTAGTTCCATTTGTGGAGAAAATTTGTTATTCAATCTCTTCTTCCTAATTATAAAATCTCAATTGTATAGGCTCAAACAACACAAAAGCAAATATAATCATCACATAATAATGGAATGGCACACTGGTGGAATCGTAGCATTGTTTTAACTTTTACCCTAACTGATGTGCATGCCTTTCACTCCCCGACCCCTCAGCCCAGCAGACTCTCGAGTAAGCTAACAATACACATATCAGGTTATGGAATCACACAACTTATTTATGTTTTATTTACCATATATAAATTGAATTTACGTAAGTTCAATTTATTTTACTAATATGGTGTCCATATTTTTAAAGTTTGAGATTTAGCCTGAAAAACTAGAACAAGTGGATATTTATGAGTGTTTAGGAACAATTATAACTAATAATGGATGATGAATAAAAAATACTAAATAGGTAAAGGTAAGCAAATAATATGTATTATCAATTTAATAAAATTATTGTAGGAGAGAATGCAGTAACCACGAAAACAAAAATGCAACTATATCAATCAATATGGATTCCTACTCTTACATATGGAGTGGAAAGTTTGTCATTGCAAGACAACCAAATAAGTAAAATTCAGTCCAGTGAGATGAAATACTTAAGTAAAGTTGTAAATAAAACCAGGAGAGTGCCTCAGGGGCTCACCTTGGTGAGTACGGGGAGTAGCGCCCCCGAGGTGCCTGAGCTACCCAGTGTTCGGGGGTATAACCGGACCACCCTGCTTCCTGGGGACATAAATAAGGAAGCCTGGTCCTCCAGGTTGGGGGTTAAGCATTAGGTTAACAACCTAATCTTGTAAAAAAGCTATTGTTACGAAACCTGCAAAAAAGCCTCGGAATGATTTAATGTTGGCGACCTGGAACGTAAGGACAATGCTGAAACCTGGGAAAATGAAAGAAATAGCAAATGAAGTATTAAAATATAAATTAGATGTGGTAGCGCTCCAAGAAATAAGATGGGCAGGGGAAGGTAGAATAGATAAGAAAGAATACACGGTATTATATAGTGGACCTAAAAAAGCTGGACTTAATGGTACAGGATTTATTATCTCAAAGGAAATCAAAAAGAGCCTAATAGAATTTAAATCAATTAGTGAACGAATCTGTAAAATACGCCTTAAAGGTAAATTCAGAAATATAACTATATTATCTATATATGCACCTACAGAAGAGAAAGATGAGATAAAAAAGGAAGAGTTTTACGAAAGCTTAGAAAATACATGTAATTCAGTAGGAACTTATGATACATTGGTGATACTAGGAGATTTTAATGCCCAAGTGGGGAAAGAAGACTATTTAAATGGAGTGGCAGGGAAACATTCACTACATCAAATAAGTAATGAAAATGGTAATCTACTTGGACAATTCGCAGTTAGAAATAATATGATTATTAAAAGTACCTGCTTCCCTCACAAAGAAATACATAAAGGAACGTGGAAAATGCCAGGCTCAGATATAGTAAATCAAATTGATCATGTGCTAATTAAAGCAAGACATACATCATCAATTATAGATGTAAGAAGTTGTAGAGGCCCAAATTGTGATTCAGATCACTTTTTGGTTAAAGTGAGAATGAGAATAAAAATAAAGAAGATGGAGAGAGTTCAAGAGAACAAACATATACAATGGGATAGAGAAAAAATAAAAGATAAAGAAGAAAAAAAGAAATATCAAAAGTTAATGAGCAGCAAATTAAATGAAAAAGGAACAGAAGAAGGTGTAGAAGAACAATGGGAGGTAATAAAGGAGACAGTAAAAGAGGTAGCAAAAATAAGTATAGGTGAAAAGAAAATGGAAAGAAACATAGAATGGTATGATAAAGAGTGTGAGCAAGCTATAGAAAAAAAGAACATGGCTAGGAAAAAAAATGCTCCAGAAAGAAACTAGAAATAACTATGAAGAATACCGTCAAAGAAGAAGAGACACTAATAACATATGTAAGAAAAAGAAAAGAGAATATTGGAAAATGCAAACCCAAGAAATAGAAACGCTGATTTAACAGAGTGAGATAAAGAAATTCTATATGGCATTAAAGCAAATGAAACAAGGGAAACAGAATAAAATGAAAGAATGTCTAAGCAAGGAAGGTAATGTTCTTGGAGAAGATAAAGATATACTGGAAAGATGGGCTGAGTACTACAAGGAATTGTTAAATAAACGACAATCAATAAATAATCAGGAACAAGGAGAGAATCAAAATGGAAATGAACAAAAAATGGAAGAAGAAGAAGAAGAAGAAGAAGAACCGGATATTTGGGATGTTAAAATAGCAATACAGAGCCTAAAGAATAATAAAGCACCAGGAGAAGATGACATAATCGCCGAGCTAATTAAATATGGTGGGAATGAAATTATGAAAGCAATACATAAGTTAATATTAGAAATATGGAGGATGGAACAGATGCCTGAAAGCTGGAAGACAGGCATAATATGCCCAATATATAAAAAGGGTAATAAATATCAATGCCATAATTATAGGGGAATTACATTGCTAAATGTAGCATATAAAATATTTTCAAGTATTTTAAATAATAGAGTGACAAAATATGCGGAAAATGTATTAGGCGAGTATCAATGTGGATTTAGAAGTGACAAGAGTACGATAGACCAGATATTTGTAATACGACAAATAATGGAAAAATTCTATGAGCATGGCATAGATTTATGCTTTCTGTTTATTGACTTTAAGTTTGCATTTGACTCAGTTGACAGAGAAGTTCTCTATAACACCTCACAATGTTTTAAAGTGCAACCGAAAATAATAAGACTAATAAAAATGACAATGGAAAATACAAAAGCCAAAGTGAAAGTAATGAATAAATTAAGTCCGGATTTTGATTATAACACAGGAGTAAGACAAGGTGATGGACTATCGACGACTCTATTCAACCTAGCCCTGCACAGAGCAGTAGAAAAAATAAATACTAAAGGAACAATATTTTTTAAGTCTAGTCAGATATGTGCATATGCAGATGACATATTGATTGTGGCAAGAGATAGAAAAATGTTAGTTGAAGTTTATGAAGAATTAGAAAGAAGGTCTAAAGAAATAGGATTAGAAGTAAATGAAAAAAAAAACTAAATACCTGAAAATGACAGCAGACAAAAGCAAAAGAATAATTGAAAATCTAGTAGTTGGAGACAAAACATTTGAAGGGGTATCCAAATTTAGATATTTAGGAGTGCTTGTAAATAATGATAAAAATTTAAACGAGTGCATAAAAGAAAGAATTCAAGGTGGAAATGCAGCCTATTATGCAAATTTAAATCTATTAAAAAATAGGCTTATTAGTACAGGGACAAAATACAAGATCTATAAAACACTAATAAGACCAATAGTAACGTATTCTGCAGAAACCTGGACCCTAAACAATGTAGATGAAGAAATACTACGAAGATTTGAACGGAAAATACTTAGACGAATCTTTGGACCTGTAAAGGATAAAGACCAATGGAGAATAAGATATAATTATGAGATAGAAGAACTAATTAAGCAGCAAAATATTGTGAAATTTATAAAGGCACAAAGAATAAGATGGCTAGGACACATAGAGAGAATGACAGAAGATAGAATGCCAAAAAGAATATTGAAAGGAAGACTGTACGCTAGAAGAAAAAAAGGAAGACCAAAAACAAGATGGTTAGATGATGTGATGGAAGACCTAAGAAAAATTGGAATCAGAGGGTGGAAAAGTAAAGCAGAAGATAGAGATATGTGGAGGAGGATTGTGCAGGAGGCCAAAGCTCACCAAGGGCTGTAGAGCCAGAAGAGAAGAAGAAAACCAGGAGAGATGAAATAAGAAATGAGAGAATTAGAGAAGAAGTGAAAGAGATGATTGAGCAAATACAATTGAGGTGGTGGGGACATTCATTCAGAATGGCAGAGAATAGTAAAGTTAAACAGATACTAGAAGTGAAGGTACAAGAAAAAGGAGGAAAAGGAAAGCCTCAGATAATGTTAGAAGACATGAATGGATAGGACTAGAAGACAAAGGAGTAATATGATGGGAGAAATAAGGAGAATATTGAGGGACAGAAAAGAATGAAGAAGATAGATTGAAGGTACCATCCCTATGCTGCAAGGTAAAAGGGAATGAAGAAGAAGAAGAGGAAGAAGAAGAAGAAGAAGAAGAAGAAGAAGAAGAAGAAGAAGAAGAAGAAGGAATTAGCCTTTAGATTTTACTAAGTTATGCTTGGTGAAATGGGGCGTATCGCTGGATCCATCCTTGTTATAAAGTCCCTGTTTAGAGCTGTCAACTCATTCAGACATTCTACTAGTGCACATAGGTGAAAGTAAATAAACAAATAAATAATTGTAAAATTATTTATGTAGAAAACTGTTATTTAATATGTTGTATTTTAATCAAAATTAATTTCATACATTTCAACTCTTACAGGGCAGACATTTGAGATTCCTGATTCTGTCATGGGACTAACACTTCTTGCTGCAGGGGGAAGTCTACCTGAAGCTTTCTCAAGTATTATTATGGCTCGTAAAGGTATTATTATTATTATTATTTATTATTATTATTATTAATATCTAGGCACAATACATTACCTTATATTGCTGGGTTGCAGATAATGTGCATATATGCTATGCACACCACCTGTTACATTCCCACATTACTTACTTATGAGTAATTGTAACATGCACCACAATACTAGTCTTCTTATATGCTGTGTTGAAAGAGGTATCAATTTTAAGGAGACATTCCTGTCTTTTAGATGAAATTTGCATTTATATATATAAGTTCTCCTTGTGTAGTTTTCATAGCTTCTGTTCTTATTGTCCTTAAATTTGTCTATGGTGTGGAGATTTTTCTTGTACACTTAACATTTATGACTTTTACTTATGTACCTATCATTTATAAAAATTCTCTGTTTAAGCATGAATTTTTTGGTAGACATTTCAGTGGACTATTAAGAATAATCTAATATAATTCATACACAACATAGGTGGCTTGAATAAATGTTCACTTTTGAGATCCACTATTAAACAAACTCTAGTTTTTACAACATGAAAAATTGCTCAATGTCTAACTCAGTCTTTACGTTACTTACAAAAAGAAGGCATGAAATGGGAGTTAACATTCTCAGACAGCCACCCTAGCTGTATTGCATGAACCGTTCATGGTGTGAGTTACCCAAGAGAAGCTGAGATTACTACAGTGCAAGCAAACTGTGCATATACCTGATCCATGCCTTGTTTATAAATGAAATGCATGTTAGTGTGATGCATAAAATAATAGTAATACAGGGTGTACATAAATGAATATCAGGGTTTTAACTCTTTATAATATTTATTACATTCAACTTACAGTTATAAATGATATGTCAAATGAAAAAGCAACTCAAACAGTTTTGTTTGTTGGCACAAGTGCGCATGTGCATGCAATGTTTCTGCCGCAATCTGCTACACAGCAGTAGTAGCAAAGATGGCGACTAGTAAACAGAAATCGTTTTGTGTTTTGCAGTTTGCAAAGACTGAATCTGTAGTTACTGTGCAACATGCGTTCCTTAGTAAGTTCGGTTGTGATCCTCCTATTGATAAAAACATTTGTAAATGGTATAATCAGTTTGAAGATACCGGCTGCCTTTATAAAGGGAAGAGCACGGGACAACCAGGAGTAAGTGAAGAGACTGTTGAACGAGTGAGAAAGTCGTTCACTCGTAGCCTAAAGAAATCAGTCTGGAAGACTAATCGTGAATTACAAGTTCCTGTATTGACTGTTTGGAGACTTGTAAGAAAACGCTTACAGCTACATCCTTACCGTTTACAGTTATTACAGGCTCTAAAGCCAACAGACCACGGATTGTGTGCCAAATTCACAAACGACATGTTGTTTCATGACGATTTTGTGGATCGTGTTTTCTTCAGTGATGAATCAACCTTTCACCTTAGTGGACATGTTAACACTCATAATGTGCACATCTGGGGCTCAGAAGCTCCTCACGAGATGGTACAAATGCAATGAGATTCCCCTAAAGTGAATGTTTTTTGTGCCGTGTCCCGGCGAAAAGTTTATGGGTCTTTCGTTTTTGGGGAACCTACTGTAACTGGCACTTCTTACTTTGATTCACTAGAGCAATGGTTCTTCCCTCAGTTGGAAGAAAATGAGCCAGAGAATTTCATTTTCCAGCAGAATGGTGTGCCACTTCACTGGCATAACAACGAAGTATGCGATTGCTTGAACGTCACTGTACCTGAGCGCTGGATAGGCCGCAAGGGTCCCAATGACAGGGCTTGCTATGCATGGCCTCCACGTTCTCCTGACCTAACGCCATGTGAGTTTTACCTTTGGGGCTTCATCAAGGATCGTGTGTACGTGCCTCCGCTACCAGCTGACCTCCCTGAATTAAGAAACCGGATTGAAACAGTTGTTGCTACAATTACTGAATACACACTTATCAACGTTTGGGAAGAACTTGGCTATAGACTTGATGTGTGCCGTGCGACAAAGGGTAGTCATATTGAACATTTATAAGCTTCTTGGTAAAACTGTTTGAGTTGCTTTTTCATTTGATATATCATTCATAACTGTAAGTTGAATGTAATAAATATTATAAAGAGTTAAAACCCTGATATTCATTTATATACATCCTGTATATAAAAGCATAATGGAAAACATTGTGAAAGTGTAAAAAGTGATTTTCTAGGTCTATATGCTATTTACTAATTATCTGATGTTTAAAAAATTTGCCTATTTCCAACTTTTCTACATTACCAGCACCTCAGTTTTTTTTTTTACCCATGAACACTAGCCCATTATGATTTTGAAATTACCTAGAAATAATGTTAATTTGGAATCTTCAATTTTTTATAGTTTATATTTAACACTCTGAAGGGTTATGTATTGTATGTCTTAAATATGCCCATGCTACATTATTGGATTGATTGCAACTGAAACAGATAATTTTGTTCTCAAAACAAAGTATCCTATTTGCACCAAGGAATATAATGTGACTAAGCCTTGTTGACATGTAATTGCTCATATGTGTGAATAGGTTCTTTTCCTTCATATAGCAATTGTTGCACATGTGTGGTTGGCCATTTTTCATAGTTCTATTGTCATTGTCACAGTGGTTGTCAATTTAACATGTGAAGAGCAGTGGTAATACCATAAAGCCTTGGAATGCCACACCTGTAAAGGTGTGCTAGAAAGATCTCCTTTCTGGATTTTTTTTTTTGCCACATCATTGACAGGTATAAAAGGGAGCTGCAAGCAGGAATGAATCAGTTTTGGCTGTGCTTTATCAGTGTGCAGCAGCATTAGAAAGAACAGTGAACTTTCTACAAGTGTCAAAGCGATAAGAAAAAGTTGTACTGCAGAATTGTGGAAGCATTGAAGTAAAGACAAGCTGTAATCAATTTTGAGTAATATAGAGACTTCTTGATACAATCAATGTATTTTTTCTCTGGATTGCATCAGCACAGTTAAAGTAATAAAAGAATAAAACTAGAACTAAACAACTGAGGGGATTCAACACCTACTCCTAAATACCTAGGTGAAGAACTGTAAGAGTTTCAGCCCACAACTTCTGGTGCCTCTGGTTCTCATGTATGTTTACAGTAAAATATATGCATTTATTGTTGCTTATAATTAAGTTAGAGAATACAGAGTTTAAGATTCTCAGGCTTAAAGACTTGAAGAGAGAAGGAAGAAGCACTGCAAGTTAACTTTGAACAAACTTGTAAAATTAAGATAATGTTGCAGTAATGGTGGTGGTATCAGTAATTTTTACAAAAGTAACAGATGGACAAGATAAATATTTCATTTTGAGCCATATCTTCAGTTGGCCCTTTGGTGGTAGTATATAGAGTAAAAGATTAAAAATCCTACATCAGAAAAAATAACCTATGTACTTTAAGAACAGAAAAAGAGAATTTAATATTTTTCCAAAGATTGTAATAAATATAATTTGAGCAATTCCCCTTATACAGTGCCTTATTTTACAAGCCACTTCTATGTGCAGCATAGTACACCACAGTGAACTTGGTATTTTTCTGCTGTGAAACTGTGGTGAATGACTGTTTAAGGTTTTCATTGCTGCTCTGTGTTCCTGTTGTAAAGACAGTTTATGCATTGCATTTACATTTCAAAGGTGAAAGCTTAGTCAAAACATCTGCATAATTTGTGATTTATTATTGTCTCTTTATAAGTCACTAAACTACCTACTAACAAACTCACACTTGAACAACAAATGTTTATAAAGCCATACACATAAAAACCAAATATGTATAGGGGTGTATTGATAATTTCAGCAGAAATCTCCTAATTATCCAAGTAGAGACCCAGTTAGATATCTGCTAATAAGTTTAGGACAAAAAAATCATTAATCCAGAGAAGCAAAAATAATATGCTCTAACAGAGGAAGAAATTGACAAATTGGTGCACCATTTGAATGCTCTCCTAGGAATTCTTTAAGCAGTATACTAAATGGACGTTTCTGTTATTACAACTACTAAACATTGAAAATGAGACCTTACAGAGTGACAATAGTTCATGAATTACAACCTTGTGACGATGAAAAATCAG
The DNA here is from genome assembly GCA_030762935.1 of Hymenopus coronatus. Taxonomy (NCBI): domain Eukaryota; kingdom Metazoa; phylum Arthropoda; class Insecta; order Mantodea; family Hymenopodidae; genus Hymenopus; species Hymenopus coronatus. Next base: position 38,036,549 of record CM060889.1, on the reverse strand, counting down.
TCAATTTTTGGTACTGTATTTTAGAGAATATCTTTGACAGCACTGTTGATCTATATTTAATTTTTTTTTTCAGATGAGGCATGGTTTCATTTAAATGATCATCCTGCCTCACACTACAATAGGTATTGAAATACAGAAAATCCTCATTTAATTTATGAACTCACATTGCATGATGTCAAAATCGGTAAATAGTCTGCTGTAATAGCAAAATGGATTATGGAACCCATATTTTTCAGTGATTCAGTGAATCCCAATAGGTGCTGCAGAGATATTTTTCACCATTTTATTTACTTTCTCTAGCATGTATGTACCATGTACATGTTAGGTAGAGAAGGTATCATATTGTATCCAAAAATCCTAAACCACGATTTAACCAGAAATATGTGTTTTGAGGACCCCTGAATAAAAATTGCATTTTTAGAAAAGGATCCATGTGTGGGTGTGGGGGTGGGGGTGGGTGGTGGGAACGGCAGACGTGGGCGTGTGCGTGAATACACTCAAAAATGAAATATTGGTTAAATACAAACTTGGCATTTAAGCTCAGTATATTACAAGGATGGCACACAACGAATTTTAAGAAATTCTCCCCACCCCAAATTACTCTTTACAATGAACATTTTTTGAAATTTTTTATTTTTTCAAAAACATCTGTAATGATTCTGATTAAAATACCACATATTAAAAGGATGTGTTGAATTTCTTGGAATCAGCATCTAAAGTTCTCTTTATTCTGATCATAATTGGTAAACTTTTAGAAAATGTAGATCTATTTAAAATACACAATTTGTCATATACAGTTTTTTTCTTTCTTAACACAGTTATCCATTTCTGAGACATTCCCTATTATTGGTTTCAATTTTAAAATACTTCTCAAACAGGAAGACCTCATTAATTTCATCTCTCTTTTCTTTTACTCCTGGCCATGGAAAGAGAAGTATGATCGTTAAGCAACTGCTTTTAAAAGATTTGACTGTTTTAATGTATTCCCTATTTTCCTTCTACTTACAAGCAAGCAGTTAGTTCTGCTAATATACATCTCGAGTAGCATGATGTAGATAAAAGAATACTTTGTTGTAAGGAGAATACTCTGTTTGCAGAAGAGATAGAGAAAGTCATGTGAATAGAACACATCAGATTTTTTTCAAATGTTGTCAGATAATAAGAGAGAATAGGGATATTTCCAACAAAATTCTGCCATAGCTCAAACTGCTCAAAATTCCTTGGAAGACATGAATGCAGTTTTTGATGGCAGGATAATTTCTAAAGGATTATGGCCTCTCCCTGTTTTCTGGATCTTAATGTGTGCAACTTCAACTTGTGGGGAAACCTAAAAATAAATATATAGGAACAATCCTCACATCAGAGACAAACTTAAGGACAATTCCTATAAAAACATAAATTATGAACACTACACAGAAACTTATGGATGTGAATGGAAATTTCATCCAAATATGCCAGGAATGTCTGCACACAAATGGATGCCACTTTCAATGCCACTTATAATTGAGTTAATACTCCTGTTATCATTTGTGAATAAGTAAAATGGACATTTTGGAACAGAATAGACATTGTGGAGAGCACATATAACTGCAATCTGTGGCCTCATGATAAAAAGTTGCTCAGCATTATCACATTAAATTTTTATTAGCATTTATATATTCAAAAGAGGAATAAATTAGAATAGAAGACCTTTTCAAATATATATAAATGTAATTCATTTAGATGTACTACTCACATAATTTTTGTGCTCTTACTTAGTGTTTATATATTTGTTTCATCAATTTCATTGTGTTTATCTTTAGTAATGTAATTTATTTTTTTTAGGTGTTGGATCCATGGGAATCAGCAATTCTGTGGGTGCTAACACACTGGATATTCTTCTTTGTTTGGGACTACCATGGTTTATTAAGTCAATCATGGCAATAATTGAAACTGGAGATATAAATGCAGGCTATGTTCAAATTGTGTCAGAAGGAGTGACCTACAGCTGTATTGCACTGATTGTGTGTGTTGCACTCTTATACATAGTAATTTCTCTCTTTCATTTTCGCCTTGGTCGCAAACTGGGCTTCACTTGTTTGTTTATGTATTTATTGTTCATCACGTTTGCTACTCTTTTAGAAATGAATGTGTTTGGTAACGTGAACCCACCTTTGTGCTAGTGCTAATATTAATCTTGTGAGTTCAAACTGTACCCTTTGTGGTATCATCAAAGTCTGTGATATAAAATAACCAAAGGTTATACAGAAATGTTTTTTGTCACCATTCTTTTTTTCCCCTTCTGCTTTAAAAAATAATTCTCACTTTAAGTTAAGACAGAAATTGTTAAAATAAAACCATGCACACATTATATATGAAGAGGAAATTAATTATTGTAAAGAAAGAGAACACAGTGAAACTTTAAAGTAAATGTATTAACTATAAGTGGTAAAGTATAACTACTGTGTAGTAACTTTATTATACACTTACTGCAATATAACTGGCAATTTTGCAGAGAAAAAAATTTTACTGCTTGTTTTCATTCTTAAAATACTAAATTTTCCTGCAGGAAGATACAACTTATAATGATTTATATATTTAACCCCTCCACACCATCCTCCTTACCACACCTTTGAAAACATCAAGAAAATACTGATATTAATTCTTATTGGTGAGATTTAACATTTTAGGCATTCTAAGGCAGGTGTCCACAACTTGCTTGATTTTGTGCTAGAGCAGTAGGCTTTTGACAGCAATGGTGGGACTCGAATTCCTTACACAGAGTCATGTGTCACTTTATAATGTTGGAATGAGAAAGAAATCCAACATGCAGGCTATCAAATCCTAATTTAGCCTGCTGGAAGGAATCTTTCGTACTTATAAAAAGTGACACATAAAGTGACATTCAAAACTGCTTTTATAACATTTGGGGATGGATTCACAATATATCTAAACAAGAAAGTAGGTTCATATAAACATGTGCTCTAAAACTTTTTAGTTTTCACTTTATCAATTTACTAATGAAAGTTTACGTTCAACAGCTTTCTGGCTCCAACCTAACAACTTCATTTATCTATGCACTCATTCATGGAAAGCCTTGACCCGTTGTAACCTGTGGAGTTAAACTTATGCTGCATTGGTGCTTATTTACATTTGTCAGTTGTGTAATACATTCTCCCAGCACGCCTTACAGGTGCTATCTACAGGACTTCATTCAGAACATTCTCCCAGAAGATGCGCTCCAGCAAGTAAGAAGAAACATGTGGAGATGCACTGACTCTTATCTGCCATTACGGATGATAGCCAGAGGAGGACCAGTCCCTTGGCCTGCGCGTTCTCCCAACCTCAATCCTTGGGTTTTTATCTTTGGAGCACCTTAAAAAGGTAGTTTATGCAGCAGACATCCCGGTTGAAGAAACTCTTAATCTATGCGTTATGGAAGCCTGCAAAACCATACAACACTAACAGGGAGTATTTGACAGTCTATGCTTCAATGGGTTCATGCATGTCTAGACACAAGAGGAGAACATTTTAAGCATTTGCTCTTTGTGGTGTTTGTGTTTAACAACTCCTAACAAGACTGATAATGTCAAAAATATTCATGTCTGTGGTTAGGGTTTAAGGTTTTGATACCTTACTCCAATCTTAGAATTGCATAAGCTCTCAGTGTTTTTCTCATTTTTCACTGCACACTAAATAAATAATGCAATTGTGCAGCTGAGTGTAGACAACTTGAATGTTCTGTATTACAGATAACAATGCACATAATGTCATTTACATTTGTGTTTAACAGATTGGAATACAATACTCATTATGTTATACCTGCATTTTCTGTACTATTCATTATTACACCAATATCTATAAAGCTCACCAACATGTATAATTTTACACTATGGGCAGCTATAACTAGTGTAGTAAGTGTTCATTATATCTCACGTTTCCATCGTAATTAATTTTATTTCAATATCGGTGAATCACTTTGAAATGTACTTTGCTAGAGCAGAAAGTGATGACGGCCTGCACTGTAAGATTACTATTTTATATTGATTATGCTATTCACATCGTCTTATCGTCTGCCAGAGATTGGTTGGTCAAACTAGGGCAGTCGTCCTCTGTGGTGTAATGGTTACCATGCTAACTTCATATACCCAAGGTTGTGGGTTCAAACCTGGCAGAGGACGATGGATTTTTTTGGGCATAAAAATCCTTAGCATGGCTTCCTTGTAGAGCTGTTGGTACCGTGTCATAGATTTATGGCACGTAAAAGAACCTCAAGCCTGATAGAGAGGTCTCTGAGCAAAATTAAGTGGTCTTTTATGTCCAATATAGAATGGGACTCTGAGAACCATAGTAGTTAAAGAGCGTCCATAAATAACACGCCATTTCCATTTTCAAACTATTGCATAGTGAAATGTGAGTTTCTTATATACCTTTGGGTTATTGTAGTGGGCGCCAGCCAGCTTCAGTCAGCTCTTCAGCAGTTTGACTCACTCAGTCGTGGAGAGAAAGACTATGATGAAGGTATCATAACAGGGTGATAGACATTAAATGAAAATACTTCACTACTATTCTTAGTTGAATGAAAAAGTGTATTTTCCAAACATTTACTGCTGGAGTTCAACCTACTAGTGGCACTAGTCTTCCCAAGCAACTCTGCGCAAAGATTTAAATTTTCACACACATTGTCATATAAATAAATAAAGCACCATATGTATTCTTGTAACTTAAGACTGATTAATAAGCACACTTTCTATATATACTGAAGTTTAAATGACATGACAAACTTTGACTTTACTCTTGAGTTCAACACTTTAATTCTTTGTTGCACTATGTATGATTTATTAACACAACTAGCGTGGATTTGTTTAGCAAGATGCCCCGATTAAGAGTAACTTTGAGAGTATCTTCTCCTGCTTTTAAACTGTCTTGGCTTGAGTTTTGTGCTCTCATGCCATTGATTAATTCTAAGCTTGTGAGTTGTAGTATTATGTGAACATGTTATGCAATTTTATTGTTACCCACTCAAGTGATGCAGGGATACAATGGAAAATACCCTGATTTCATATTCTTAGAGAAATCCTTGCGAAAGTATACTAAGGTCTCTAATGCATGTAGCATAGTGGTAGAGAAAAACAAGAAATTTTACTTCTAACTTTTCATGTACAAGAGAAATTTTAGTTTATAAACAGAAATGAAATTATATATGAATTATATACATACAGATAACAAGAATTACTTCCTCACAGTAATAAAATGTTTCTTGTGACTAGGCTTCCTGTTTACTTTCTACTTAAATTGTAAGCTATTGCTTCAGTGATCAAAGTGGGTAGTTCTGGACAAATCCCGGTTAAATAAGACAGTAGGTTACTGCTATAACAGGAGTTGAGAACTATTCTTTAGATGTTAAAGTGGCTCTTATAGGACTTGAAATAGACAAAAACATTACCAAATCACAGCTTTCAACCATTTCTCCACAAATGAAGATCAGTCTGGAGTTATTATGTGTCAGACAGTATTATTATGTGTCAGATAGAGTTATTTGAATGGCTAAGCAATCAGTGTGAGAATTTGTTACACTTACAATGTACCATAAGGCCTCACGCATTCTAGAACAAATTTACTAATATGAAACTAAGTGATAATATTGCACATGAATCTCTGTTTTATCCACAACTTTAAAATTACTTGCAATCAGATGTTTTCAGTGGATGATTTCATTGATAAAAAATTATAGAAAAGCAAATATCATGCAAAGCAATAATTTATTAAACAATATTTATTAACAAGGTCCTTAAAAAAATCAGTCACCTGAAAAATTAATCCAAAATTGAGCAATATTTGACAAGTATTCCAATTTTTCCAGTATGTGACCATAAATTCTGGTATAATATCAGAATATTAACTATGTAAATCAATGCAAGTATATTTCCAGTATTTGCAGGTTCAATAGACATTCTATTATTATATTTATTGCTTACTTAATCACATATTTTTACTTTCTCTAGCATATATGTACAATGTACATTATAGGCAGAGAAAATTTGATACTGAGATTTCACCTAAAACTCATGTTAGAGGCCCTCTAAAAAAAAAAAAGTGTATGTGTGTGTGTTTTTCTATATTCTCAAAAATGGCTCAAATGAAAGTAAATGAAATGGCATTTTATTTATGATCGCTGTTTAACTTCTGTGGTTCTCAGCGTTCCATTCTATCTGAGCTTGAAAGACCACTTAATTTTGCTCAGAGGCCACTCTATCAGACTTGAGGTTCTTTGTGTGCTGTAAATCTATGACATGGGACCAACAGCTTTACTTCCCTTCCAAAGGAAGCCATGTTAGGGATTTTTACGCGCAAAAAAATTCATTGTCCTCTGCCAGGTATGAACCTGCAACCTTGGGGTAACCATTACACCACGGAGGGAGACTCAAAAATGGCCCAAATAATTCTTGTTAAAAGGTTTAAATTATTTTAATGACAAACAAAATGTATATCTTGAAATTTCTGGGAATAGCCACTGAAGACTTCTTCATTCTGGAGGACTTTTGTATAGCTGGGAAATCTTGAGAAACATACAAATCTTACTACAGAAAAAATATAGATTTCGCTAAACTACACTATGCTATATACATTTTTCTGTAGCATCAACCATTTCTGAGATATTTCTTTTCATTGATTGCAATTTTAAACTACTTAAACTTTTCTCAAATAGGAAGGCTACTTTCCTTCCATATCTCTTTTGTTTTGCTCCTGGCCATGCAAAGAGAACTGACTTTCAATTGTTTCACATAGTACCAATTTTTAAGAAAAATTAGTATCGTTTTAGCCAAGTGTATTCCCTTATTTGATATTTCCCTTCTACTTATAAGGAAGTGAGTAACAAGAAAATTTCTGCTAATGTTTATATCGATTAGCATGATATCAGTAAAATAATAATCTTTTGTAAGAATAGTTTATTAATAGAAAAAGTTATGTGAATGGAACACACAGAATTTTATTTTTATCTCCAATGTTTTCCATTTGCACAAAAAAAGGTATAACTGTGGGGATTTATACAAAACCACTATGGACTTCATTACTATTCACTTCCAGGTTCATTATTGGCAGAAGTATTTTCAAGATTACTTATTACATTTCTTGCCGATTACTTTTGGCTTTTTTAATTTACAGCTCATTTAACAAGAAAAATTAATTATATAATTTAGCAACAATGGTAGTTTCATTTGCAAGCAAACATTTTTCAGTTAATTCAAAATCTTCTCGGGCTTCTAGCCAGGTAAAAACTTGGCTTGTCAAGCCAAGTTTTTACCTGGCTAGAAGCCCGAGAAGATTTTGAATTAACACGTCGCCAGGAAAGCTTTAGTTCTTATTTTTCAGTTGTTTAAAACCTACATAAAATCAATCCTGGAGTTCAAAGATGCATTTTGTGAAATTTATTCTGTTTATAGGTATCCATTATCACATTATCCCTTCCTCAAATATAACTCAATATATTGTTAGACAACCTGATAATGTTTATGAATTTGAATAATTTTATTGTTTACTACATTATTTTCATGCTCCAAGGATTATTTCAGTTTCTGAATAGTGCAGAATTAATAATAGCTATGTTCTTACAATATGAAAACTAACATCACTTATGGAAAGAAAAGAAAATACATTACAAAAATAACACCAACTTTTATAGATCCTTAATCATAGGTAGTTAGAGCCAATCAAAGATAATCTATAATAAGTAATTAAATAATAGGCATGGAAGTTTGTATAAGTAGGTGAAATAGCTATTAGTAGTGGAAGAAGAGAAGCAGTTAATTCCCCTGCAGATCATGGATGATATTGAATAGTATTTATTCAGATCATAGTTACTATAATAGATACACTTTATATTATAAGAAGTTTGCAAGATAAAGGTATCAAATATTCAGTGCAGCATTTACTGAAATATTTTATTGTAAAAATGCTCGAAGAAATCTGAAAATTTACTGATTTAGAAGTTAGCATGTCGTCAACAAACTCCTTGGTCTCCAATCAAAATATTAATTAACTTAATAACTTACTTCCAAAAATACTTTTATACTTCTTACTTCTAAAACTTACATCTGAAGTCAAGATAATTAACTTTAAGAAAGCACTGAGAGACACAGACTCAGTAATAACATGAATTTAAAGCAGGTATGCAGGGTTAACATTTTATTATAATTATTATGAAAGTAATTTGAATCAATTATGGGCACTATAATTTCACTTACTTAGTTTTTTTCCCAGAAAAAAAGGTAAAGTAAATGAAACTATAATGTCCATAATTCACTCAAATTAATAATTTAAAAGGTTCACTGTATAAATCAGTTCATATAGGTACATATTTGTTATATCATAAATTTGACTTTACTTACCTAACATTTAAATACTTGTCTGGATAATATTGATTATACTTTTTACAAAAATAATCATGGTTGCCATAATAAAACCAGTTTTAAATTTATAATACACAACTTCTGTAATAATCTAAATCTAGTTAAAATAGTTTGTACATAAATCTGAATAGATTAACTATTTTAATAAGTTAATTATAAATGCTTAAACATATAAAATTGCAAAATTGACTGTGACATCATGCTTTACTAAAAATAAAACTGTAAACTACATTTTATAGAAAAATGTATCACAAGAGTTCAACTGTCCACCAAGAACATATTTGTTCTTGTCAAACACAGGATAGTGAAATAAAATATGTTCAACATTTTGATCTTCTTGTCAATTAACCACACAACTAATTTCAGATTAATAGTATGACAAAATGCATTGTATCAAATGGTAAAGAAATAATAATTAATCAAATGGTGAAATAAAAACAAATAAAATAATCAATTTTATAATTTTTTTTTTAAATTTGCAGGTTTGGAAACTTTTCATATAGTATAAAATGCTTGTAATATGCACGTTCTTCTGGCAAGGGAGAAGAATGCTATATTATAAAACAAAAACAGTCTGGTGAAAGCCTTTTGAAAATGCAAAGATATAAAATTTTTGTTTGCATTTAGACAAGATGCACATGTTCATTATTTCATTACAGAGTTCTTAGATAATAGATAAACAATTATTTTAGTCATGTGGATATATATTTCACTTTTACATCGTAGTCCTTGAAATAAAAGTATACCTTACAACATCATGCTTATTTCACTACTTGACATAACTATCAACTAATTCTACAGATGGGCAGATTGACAGGAAAGAAAATATTTAGTTCAACCAGTGTAGCAAGCACCAAAAATGTAATATAGATTAAGAGACAAATGCCTCCAACTTTGTGATCTAATCTGAAGTTATTGAATGCAAAAGTTACATAAAGCAGAAATAAAGTGGAGAGAAGAGAGATAGCACTATAACCCAGTCCTCCAGAGTTGATCTGTACAAAATGCTGTCCTTCAATAGCAGGGAGAAATGAAGCCTTGATTAGCCATGGAAGCCCCAGACACAGCAAAATATCAAAGGTGTTGGATGCGATGGAATTACTTATACCCATGGATCCGTGCCCTGCAACAAGACCACACTTATTTAATGCAATAGTTTTCTGTAGTAATGAGTTAAAACATACATAAGTAATGTTTAGTAAATAAAATAATTTAGTGATGACTTGTGAGTATTAGAAATATACTGAATAAAAAGTGCTACAAGGTATGTTATAAAAGATTATCAATTAACAATTTACAAATCACAAATTTCTTTGGTGCAAAATAATATCAAGGCCACAAAGTGTGAGTTACAAAGGCATTTGAACAATTATAGATTCTAAAAGGAAGTAGAAATGTTTTTTTACAAACTGAATTATAGTTTAAAAAACAATTCCCATATTTTCTTTGTATATTTCAGGTTCATCACATCCTTGCATTTTGATGGTAGGGATGGTGGGAGTGAATAAAAAGTTTAGTGAATTTCTAACAGCAGTTATTGAACATAACTTTGAAGGTGACTTCCTTGAGTAATTGGCCTAGTATCATAGTAGGTGTTCATGGAATAGACTGAGGCAAAAGAGGGACTTGCTTAGTACTATACCTTGAAAGCTCAGGAATCAAATTGATGGAAACAGACCCAGCTATATCAGTACAGAATAAGACTCCAGTGAATACAGCTGAGGAAACTGAAATTAAACCTGGTTAAGATTACGGCTTAACAGGGGTTCAAAGAAGGAAACTCCTTAAGGATTGAAGATTTAAGAAACGAAAAGAATGGCTACCTCAATATGAATTGAGAACAAAGCATGGGATTCCATGCTAGTGCTCCATTTACAGGGAGTAAAAGATCCAGATAGGGTAGGGCCTCAGAAACTCCAAATTACTTTTTTTGAAAACAAAATAGGGATAAAGGCCCCTGAACAAGAGGTACAACTCCAAATGACTCCTCAGATTCAGAAGAGTCTGTTAGGGTAAACTGCTAAGATATCGGATGACTACCTAATTACTGAAAAATGTTCTCCATTCACATTGTTCGACAATTAAGAGCCAGAATCCAGTAATTACAAAGGCAAAGTGAAGGAGATGAAATGTCTCTGAAAGTCCTGTGAAGAAGTGGCCTAAAAGTATATTTGAGATTTTTCAGGTAAATGTCAGAGTGATAAAAGATATTAAAGATGACACTAAGATAGAATCTGAAAGGATTGCAGATGCACCTGCAACACAATATAGGGGGACCAGCTGCCCTGCAAAGGTGGGTGCTGACAGACAGGTGGATGTAGCCCTAATATAAGAACCCTCTCTAGTTAGCAGAAGAGTATCCAAGCTAAGAATGACTTTAAGGTATATTAACTTATCCCAGAAATGAAAAGAAACCTTGAACTTACATATAGGTAAGAAATAATGTTTCATATAATCATTGTAAATTTTTGTTCAAGGCCTTTGGTGGCCATTCAATTAAAATAATATATGGAAGGGAGCACAAGGGAGCTTTTTTCCAGCATACCCATAATTGTGGATAGAATGGGAAATTACTACATCCCAAATTTGTTAATGTATTATTAATTCTTAGGTAAGAGAAACATATGCAGACCAAAGAAAAGATGGACACACCACTGATTTCATTCATGAGACCAGAATAAGCTTTCATGGCTTATTTCATGATGATGATGATGATGATTATGTTGATGTCAACAGCCACCACCACACCACTACCATTCAAAAGGCTTTGAACATTCCTTATGCTCAGGAATTATTGAAAAAAAAAAAACAAACAAACAGGTTGTATCCAAATTATTGCAATTATATTTATAACAGAATCAGTGACGGCACATTATCTGGTGGGGCACAATTTTAAGGTTGACTAAACTTAAAACTAAATTGATTGTTATTTATGAGCACTCTTTAATTGCTATGGTCCTATGATCCTATGGTCCCATTCTATTTTTAGCGAAAAGACTACTTACTATTGTTCAAAGGCATCTTTGTCAGGCTTGAGGGTTTTATTATGTGCTGTAAATCTACAAATGGGGCCAACAGCTTTACTTCCCTTCTGAAGGAAGGGATTTTTATGCACGAAAACATTCATTGCTCTCCGCTAGGTTTGAAGCCGCAGCCTTGGGAACCAGAGATTAGCATGTTACCCCTAGACCATGGAGGACAATAGACTAAAATTAGTCGATACTAAAAATCTATCAATGGAAATACAATGCTAATTTGTGATAAAGAGACCTTTTTTATTTGTTGGTGAAGTACATCCTTCGATCCTTTACTTGAGCTAATACTTATGTAGATAGCTCACTGATTGAAGTCAGGAAAAAAATGCAAAATATTCTCAGCAATTTGACCCTGAACCTTTATATATTTATCATATGTCAATACATTATCAGATAGGTGATTCTGCTGCAAATTAATGCATAGCTGGTCTTTATAGCTGATGTACTTTAGTTTAAAAGATTCTAGTTTTCAGTACTATTCCACATGACTTTAATATCTTAAGTATGTCAATTACAATATTCACGATGTTTATTTTTACAATCAGAACTCCTATTTGTTTCAACAAACTATGAAAACCATTCTTAAAGTAATGTAAATTGTGATCGTGATGTAAACCGTCTTAAGCATTTTCTTTGTAACCAATTGTAGACTTCACAAACTATTGCCTACCTTGTTAACATTGTTTAGGATTTTTCCTCTTAAGACAATTTTAACTCTGTCATTTCTTTGAATGCTAGCAGCTTATAAATTATATTATTCTACAGTTAATTTCATAAAATTATTTACCAGCACATTCAGATTATGTTTCATTAACACATGAAATCATTCAAGGCACTTTTTTCATCACACTTCTCATCAATTTCCTCTTAAGATAGTGGGTTTTTGCAACTCTTAGCAATTATTTTCACGACACATCACTAATCACCTCTCGGAAGTAAGGTCCATTTTACTGGTTATTGACATCCAAAATTCAGTAACTACTCAATTATTGATTTTTTGGTCTTTTCCTATCTTCAAATGAAACTTAAAATATAGAACATTAGGAAGGAAACATTAATTCTAATCACTACTAACAGATTTTAAATAATAGAACCATTAAAAAGTTGTGAATCTATTTTGTCTTTAGACTTATGGTTGTCTTCTGCTTGATTTACAAGTATTGTAAATTTTTACTATATAAGTTTCTTTTTGTGCATTTTGCTCAGGTGGTTTATATATAAACTTTTTTTTTTAAAGTAAGAAGACATTGAAACTATTTTTTCTTGTTATTTGATCTTATACATGAAGAGATCTTTGGCTAAACAATTTTGTCAAGGATTTGACTCGAACTTAAATTTTTGCTTGTTTTCAGTTTTTATTTTCTCTTTGTACATGCCTGGCAAATGACCACAGACACCAGCATGCTCTAAGAGAAGCTTTCCCTCTCAGCCTCACATATACCACTCCCACAAATTAACAGTTAACTACATCTGTTACTATCGAGTTGTATTCGAGAAATGCAGTTATTTCTGACGGCTATCTTCACTACCATTGTGAATGCTCAAAGTATTAGTAGTAGGTATAAATTTATACAAAATTTCATTATATAATATTGCATTTTACCTGATAATATAATGGAGAAATTATTGTCTGAAATGTTTGTAGGAAGGACATATGTCAGTGTACCCTTTAAGGCTAGCTGCCATTGAACAGAACTAATCAGTACCTTCTATATTTCGCTTTCTCCAGGTAAGCTCTTTATGCTTTGATCACTGCTTTGCACACACTAGACATCCTTGCTATCAAGTCTGTTAGGGTTTTTTTCTTCAGTAATTTCCTTCCATGCAGTTTGTAAATGCCACTAGAGTTATTTAATTACCCACAGGTCTCTTTCTGGCCTCTCTTCCAAATGATCCCAAAGAAGTTCAATGAGTTTGCAGTCAAAGTTTTGAGAGGCCTTACCATGTTCTTTAGTTCTCTCTTCTTTTCTAATCATTCAAGATACTTTCAGCACAGCAAAAATGAATGTTTTGGGTCATTATCTTACTGTGGTGTGAAACCCTTTTGCCTGTTAAACACATGCCAGATGATTTTGCACGACTCTGGGAATGTCGTGAAAGGTACCTCTATTTTGACAATGTCACATGTCTTATTGGCTCCAAAACAATCCTAGACTATTGCTGAACCAACTCTACACTTCATTGTTATTAACATAACTCATGTGTTATTTTTTCATACTCTGACAAATATTATTAATTATTATTACCTTTCCTCTCTTAATTTGAATATTCAAACTAAATTAAAACCTGCTGCAGCATTTTGTATCAAAAATTTCAAACTTTGATTCGTCCATAAACAGCACACTCTACCATTTAACAATTTTGATTAAAATACTGAATATTAAAGGTACTTATATGACATATGTGACGTATATCTTGAATTTTCTGGGAATAGCATCTCAAGTCCTATTCATTTATTCCCTTATTTTTCCTTCTACTTATAACAAAATAAGCAATAAGATCATTTCTATTAATGTTTATCCGAATTAGCATGAAGTAGACAGAAAAATAATTTTTTTTATATATATATATATATATTTTTTTTTGTAGTGTTTAAAGCCTGCTTTTATTGCTGTGGTACCACAGGCGATAATCTTTTGTAAGAATAGTATACTTGCAGAATGGGTAAAGAAAGTCATGTGCAGGGAACACATCAGATTTTTAATAATGTACTCCTTATATTAATAATACATAATTTGTTTGAGTAATAACACAATAAACTTTTTTAATTCCATAAGAGAATTCTTTTTTAAATTTTCACTTTTATACATTATTTTAGCAATATCCCTTTGAAAAAGTATAACTGTAATTATGAGTATTATATTTAGAAAGATAATAATTCATATATATAAATAAATGGAGATAGCTAAAATGAAAAGTGAATTCTCTTACACATCTGAAAAAGTTTGATTATGCTATTACTCAAACTAATTATGTATTTCTCAATATAAGTGTATATAATACAAAAAATGCAAGCTGTTTTGATTATTTTTCCTTAATAATTTTTTTCCATAAAGCTTCTGTTCTTGAGATAATTACTGTATTTATTTTGCACAACACTATGACACTGTAAATTCAACAGGTTTACTTTACATTCAATAGGTTAACTCTTAATTCATCCACCAATGCTACTATGGCACATAGGTATTCAGCACTTCTTTGGGGAAGTCGTAATACTTTGTGCTGTTGCTTATTGCCAACTGACAACTTCAGGACAATGTCAATATACAACCCTCCAGCCTTAGCCAATAAACTGTGCATTGTAAATAATGGTGGTAGTTTGCAAATTTTAAGTATAAACATATATGGAAAAGATGGAAAAGAAATGAAAAAAATCTGATTTGTTACTATTGACTTTCTCTGCATCTCTGTAGCAAATCAGTGTTAAAAAACGTATTCTTATATCTAAATCATGCTAATTGAGATAAACATTAGCAGAAATTGTCCTTATTACATTGTCCCTTGTAAGTAGAAATGAAAAATCTGATGTGTTCCATTCATGTGAAGTCCTCCGGCTATTTGGCAAACAAACTTTTTATTCAAAACATTAATCTGTTATCTACATCTACTAATCAAGATAAACATATGTAGAATTAGTCTTATTACTAGCTTCTTGTAAGCAGAAGGGAAATAAGAACATACACAGGCTAAAGGATGATCCCCATCCTTTAAAAGCCAGTCAATATGTGAAACAACTGAAATTTCAATCTCTTTGCTTTCCAGGGGTAAAAAACGAGAAATGAGAAGAAACATGTCTTCCTGTCTAAGAAAAGTTTAAGTGGCTAAAATTGAAACTAATGATCCGGAATATCTCAAAAATGGTTAACTCTACAAAAAAATGTATATTACACAAATTGTGTGTTTTAATGAGATTTATATTTTTTGTGAAGTAAGTTTTGATATATCTCTTATGGTTAGCCAGTTACACAAAAGTCATCCAGAATGACTAGGTCTTCACAGGCTATTCCCAGAAAATCCAAGATATACATTTCATTACTCATAAAAATATCTTAAACATACAATATTTTAATCAAAATCAATACAGACTTTTTTGAGAAAATCAAAATTTTCGTAAAATGTTCCAGTAAAGGGTAGTTGGGGGAGGGTTATAAATCTTCATGTTGCATCCTTAGAAGATACCGAACTTAAATACCAAGCTTGGTATTTAGCAGTCTTTTCCTTTTAGAGCTATGCTGTCCAGAAACATGCGTGTGCGCGCAGCACACACACACACACACACATACACATACATGGACATTTGTTTAAAAAATGCTTTTTTTGGATTCAGGGGTCTCAAAACATGTATTTCCGGTGAAATCTTAGTATCAAATTTTTGCGTGCAATACAATACCTTCTCTATATACTATGTACATAGTATGTGTAGAGAAAGTAAAAATGTTTGCCCATATCCAGGTTTGAATTTGCTTCCTCAGGTTTATTCAGGTTCACAATCAATCTGCTTAAACGTGATTTATTGATCCCAATCTCCAATTACTTTGAACATGTATAACTTGGTAATTTGACTTGTAAATCATTCGTTTCTTATCTCAAATTGATCAACTAGGAACCAACTACTGCCAGTAAAATTCATGTCGTGCTATTCATTACACCCTGTATAAATATTCTTTTTTACTTTCTCTAGCCCACATGTACAATATACGTAGTGGATAGAGAAGGTATTTTATTCCAACCAAAAATTTGATGTTGAGATTTCATCGGAAATATATGTTTTGGGGTCCCCTGAGACCAAAAACAGCATTTTTAGAAAATGTATTTAAGTTTAATATCTCCCAAGGACGCAATATGAAGATTTTCAAGAAAATCTCCCCCATCACAAACTACCCTCTAGATGGAAACATTTTTTTAAAATTTTGATTTACTCAAAAATGACTAACTTTTGATTAAAATCCCAGATATTTAAGAATTACATCCCAAATAAAATATTCTGGGAATAGCCTCTGAAGACCTCTTTATTCTGGATGAATTTTGCTAAATTTTACTTAACTGCTAAACGATAAGAGATAGACAAAAACTTACTAAACAAAATATGTAGAGCTCGTCAAAGCTCACAATTTATGTCCATTACATTTTTGTTGTGGAGGTAACTATTTCCGAGATATTCCTTGTTATTGGTTTCAATTGTAAAGTATATATATTTTTCTTAGACAGGAAGTGGCCTTTTCTTTTGTTCTACTCCTGATCAAGCAAAGAAACAATTTGCAAGGACAATCGCATAACAATAGCTTCTAAAATATTTTACTATAACTTTAGCCCACTTATAAGGAACTAAGTAATAAGAAAATTCTGCTAATGTTTATCTTAGAACACACTTTGTGTATGTTAACCGTACCACTTTATTTAATTCAATTTGATTATGCCTTCACTGTAAGCAGCTTCAAAATTTTACATTTATAATGTTTATCTTGATTAGCATTGAATAGAGCAGCTAGAGAAAGGCATGTGAGTGTGACACATCAGATTTTTTTTTTAAAATCTGCTAACTCTGTAAATTTAGCATTCTATGAGAGATATTAATAGAGAGCCGTGTATTACCTTGCTTTGTGACAATCACACTGGAAACAGCCTCTGGCACACTCATTCCAGCTGCGAGAAATGTGAGACCCATCACTGAATCTGGTATTTGAAGTGTGTTTCCTGAAGAAAAAAGATACATACATAAGCTCAGTTCAGATTGTGTTTCCATTCTTCAAACAACTTCCATACCTTTTCAGGTATTTGCAAATATATAGTAGTATAATGCCCATGTTTTGAGTAAGGCTAGAAAATTGAATCAGATTTGAGAAATTCAGTCACATAGATAAGCCTGAACAACGGAACTTTGCCTCTTTAAAGTGGTGCACTACCACTTTAACATCAAGATATAATTCCAGAAATGCATAGAATGTATTTTGTTGTAAAAATCATTAATTAAATACCTATTTTGTTCTAATATTAGCTTTTGTACACCTTGCTTATTTATGTGGTAAAACAGACCAAACATGGTGCTAGTGCTAGTTCTTTAACTTAGAAGCTGTGATTGTTGCACCTGTTGCAACTGCTTCTGAAGTTTCTTGCCACATCATCAACAGGTATAAAAGGGTGAAAAAAATCCCCACAGTGGAGTCATTTACAACTAGGAATGCACAGCATGCAGCAACTGAGTCAGAGTTTTGACATGAAATTTCGAGCATGCAGTCATAGCCACAGCCGCATCAAGCGTCAAGGGAAAAATACCTCTATGGTAGAATTATTACAAAGGTATTGATTAAAGATAATTAATTGAAATCAGATTTTTGTTTGTAATCAGAAGAAGAAATAAAAAGTTAATTTTTGGAATATTAAATTTGTTACAAAAACTCAGCATCTTCCAAGGAAGCAATCCAAAGATGTTCGTTTACATGGAAGATTTTAAAAAGATCGTTGATTTGATTGAAAATTACTCTAATAACTGTTTAAAACACTATATGTTTACATAGAAAATACTCATATATAATATTTATAATTACTCTTGACTATTTGCAAGTGATTTGATCTACCACATGAAATCCATATTTAGATTAATTGTAAAATGTTTCTTTTTCTGGTTTCATTTTAGAATCAGCCTCAATTTTCTCACCATAATGCATGCTGCAGAACATTTTTGTTATCTTTCCCTGATAAACAGTGAAAATCATTCTTCTTCAATAACACAGTGCTCAAAAGATTTTTTTTTTTGTATTCTTAACATAAATTGGAATTTTCTTCTAAAATCAGTCTAGGTACCAACAATACCTGTGATGTTTACTTTCAAGGTCTCAATGAAAGTCAGAGAAAAGAAAACATTGTCACAAATGCCATTTCTTCCCACATTCAAATAAGGCTCCATTAGCTTTTTGACTACAAAATCATTAAAATTCACATTACTTATTGTCATCCTTTCCAAGATAGTATAAGCATTCATACTACACATAATTGGATTCTTCATCAACCAACATCCAATACTGTTGTCTTTATTTGTTTGATTTTGAGGCTATGAGCTATGTGAATCTGCTGCAGCATTTATAAGAAAGGGGCCTTTGTATGTCCCCGATATCTCTACTTTGTGTGTTTGCTATGAAGTCATACCAAATATTTGATAATAAAGGAAACTTGTCTCAAACAAGCCTTTTATAATCTTGTGGATCTTGTGTCAAATCTCAAATAATGTAATATTTCTCTGAATCTGTCAGGAGGCATTGTTGTCTTTACAAAAGCATACCCTTACTTTTCTGATCATAGTCATTCCAATTATTAGCCCTTAGCTTCTATGGTACCACATATTTACAATATTCCCATACATGCTTCCAGTTCCTCAGTTTTCATACTCCAGTTATTGACCCTAAAACTCGATATGCTTCTATCTCCCTGCAGTTTATAATATACTTTTCAATCTTATCTTTGAATACTTATGTAACCAATATCTAATAGCTGGAGCACCACCTATCAGTTCAACTTCCCAAGATATGATTTTTGTATAGCAGGGATATGAATCAGACCAGGTTCTTATTCATGTGCATGTATAGGCCCATGGTCAAGACCTCTACTATGACCAAATATGCACATTTTTATTTATATCAGAATATAATGATTTAGAGCTTTCTTGGGAATGTTCTAATATTAATTCTACAGCAACTCCATAAAGCAAAAACATACCTACACATTAATTATAGTAATCTATGCACATATAGATAAAAAATGTAAAAGTACATATTTGCTATACCATTATTAGTTAGACCAGTAGCGGCCTACTGCATTCTTCAGATGATGAAGGTTCTGAAGCCATAAACTCCATAATTCTACATTGCAAGAAAAGGTCCAGGGCTCACCTTTACATTCATGATTCATTATTTAAGTAAAGCTTTAAGAATCTTCTCATTTTTTCATAACTATGTTTGTAATAGATACAAGTTTTCAATAAGTACTTATATAATTAGAATGCTATTCTGTACGGTTTTAATAAAAAAAAAAGCTCAAGCAGTTTGGTATTTGTGTCCTTGATTATAGCTCATCTGTTGCAAACTTTCCATTCCTTCTACTACTTCTGAAAAGCAACAATAAACAAAAAAAAATCTAATGTGTTACACTCACATGACTTTCTTTAGCTGTTCTACAAACTTCATACATGAGATTCTTCTTTCTGCACCTTGCTAATCATGGTACTCATTAGCACAATGTTCTTATTATTCAGTTCCGTATAAGTAGAAAGAAAATAAGGGAATACACTAGGCTAAACCAATAGTCAAATGCTTTAAAAGCTGTTGTTATGCGATTGCCATTACAAATCGCTTCTTTTCTTGGCCAGGAGTAGAACAAAAGAAACACGGACTCTCCCATCTGAGAAAAGTATAAGTACTTCACAACTGAAACTAATAACAATGAATACCTCGAAAACGATAAGCTCCACGAGAAAAATGTATATGACATAACTTGTGTATTTTAACAAGACCTAAATTTTTTGTATAGTAAGTTTTTGTCTATCTCTTACGGTTTACTAGTTATGCCAAATTAAGCAAAATTCATCCAGAATAAACAGGTCTTCAGAAGCTATTCCCAGAAAATTCAAGATATACATTTTATTTGTTAGGTAAATATCTTTAATATATGAGTTTGGTATTTTAGCTACTTTTTGTTTTTGAGTTATCGTGTTCACACACGGACACACACACACACACACACGGACCTTTTTCTCAAAATGCTTTTTTTGGATACAGGGGATCCTAAAACATGTATTTCCGGTGAAATCTCTGTATTGAATTTTTGGGTGGAGTGCAATACTTCTCTATCCCTATGTACATTGTGCATATGGGGCTAGAGAAAGTAATAACTCACAAACAACATAAAATTATGCAAACACATGAAGCTATGCAGACTGTTTGATTACTAATGAGTGTTAGTCCATACTGACGCAGCCACATTCTAGGTAAATCCACATTTTTTTCACGGCAGAATGCCCTATATTTTACAGTAGCACTTATTAATGAAAAGTAGCACAATTCAGCATTCTATTTACAAAAGGCAAATTGTGAGAAGATAAAATAGTAATAAATGGGTCACAAATGACCCAGCCGTGATGCTAGTGTTAAACCATTGGAATATATAACTAAAAGTAATTATTGAGTCAATTAATGACACTAAACAACACACACATTTAAATTTCCTGGAACATGAGTTGATGTCAGGTTGACAATGGAGGAAACTAGCCTCCAAAACATGTTCAGGGAAATTTAAAGTGAGTGTTGTTTAGTGTCATTAATTGACTCAATGTTTACTTTTAATTGCATCTCAACAACACTGTCATCAACTACAAAATATAAAGCATCGGAGTATAATCCAGTCTGGAAGTTGAAGCATATACAATCTTTCGTAACTAATTTTGTTACCAAAATTTCAGAAATTAATATGCAGTTTAAAAACTAGAGGATTTCACTGAGGTGCATGTTTTTAACAAATCCATTATGCTTAATAAAAGAGAGCTTAAACTTTTCCTGAGATATGAAAAGTTTTCATAAACATTTACCTCATTTGATGAGGTTTAAATTTTACAATCCAAGGTATGATCTGTTTTACCATATCAATTTAGTGAAACAAGATTATGGAATGCCTATATATACTACTTTTGCTCTTAGGAGTGTTTGCGAATTACTCACTCAACATCCCATCAATATCATATTGTTTTTAAGTTACTGACTAAGTGTTAAAGTTACCTATTACTGTGATCATCCATGCC
Source organism: Hymenopus coronatus (assembly GCA_030762935.1). NCBI lineage: Eukaryota > Metazoa > Arthropoda > Insecta > Mantodea > Hymenopodidae > Hymenopus > Hymenopus coronatus. Next base: position 38,015,340 of record CM060889.1, on the reverse strand, counting down.
ACAAAATATGAAGTAACACCAATCCAAAAAATGCACATTGTAAAGGTAAGAAGGTAAAACCTCTTCCAGTATCCTGATCGGCAGTTTGGTATGGTCAGTGCAAGAATCAATGTGACAGGAAAGATAATTATTTTCCATAGTTTATTTTCCCCTGTTGCACAAGCACATACCTCTATTTCAGTATCTGTGGACAGTATAAAAGGTCATTAAACATCATAATTTATGATGATCCACATCAGGGCTTGCAGCCACCAGCGCCTCCAGCTCACATTTTTATTCCATCACATTCCTGCTAGAACACTAAATTATTTTTGCATTGATTTTTACTTTGAATTCAATATATTAACAGATTTTGATAATCCGATTCATTTTTGAGAATTAGTATTTTTTCAGCTAATTGGATGTAACAACACCAAAACAGTTAAAACTTTAACAAGTAGAAAAGATTCAAAATATGTGAAACAATTTAGTCAACCAAATAACATCAAGAAAAAGGATTTATAGTCCTCTTTTTGGTTTAATAACATGTCTATTTACTTATTTAATACTTAAAAGCATTTTTCAAATGTTTTTCTATTAAGTGCTTCCTGTTAAAGTCACTGATTATATTAGAGATGTTAAACTAAGCAAACAAATAGAAAAACTAAATTTTAAAGATACAAGATATTCAACTGTTTTAATAATTTAATATAAAACTCCCTAGCAACTACTATACATGGCTAAAACTTCCCTACCAACAAATTTAATTTGGTTTTTAAATTGGATTTTACTTATCAAAGTATTATAAAATAGGCAATTAATCAAGATGAAATGTAGAAGTTAATACTTACAATGAAGTGTAATCATTGTATTTAATGGGTAACTGCACTATTCAAACTTCACTTACCTATTAATTGCTAGACCTAGTTTTGAGAGCTCTTGCTCTAATAATTGAACATCAGAAGACTATTAGTGGGGTTATAACACTTTGATAAATTGTAATTTTTTAAAGTGACAATTATGTTTTCTAAAGTATAAGATTTTCAAATTAATTTTTACACATTTAGAAAATAAATTCATGGAAGGGAACACACTGCTTTGTAATTGACAGAATCTGCTAACTAAATAAAATATTGTATAACAATAAAGATGATATAAATACCCACACTCTCGACACATCCCTCGCACACATACGGATAATACAAGGATAAATGAATCAATAAATTAACTAGCTCACAAATAACGCAATATGTTTCTGTGAAGTACTTATTTACTTAAAACTATCATACCTATAGGTAAAGAAACCAAATTTATTTATAATTAATTCTTTGTAGTAACCAGGAAGGTTGTTATAGAAATTAGCTCCAATGTGTGAGGCACTACTGTAGGTTTTATTACTTTGACAGAATATAACATATACAATTCTGTGTTCAAGCATTGTGTGAATTATTTATACTTTTTACCTTGAAAAGAATTTATTTTTTGTCTAAATGATAATGTTTCAAGAATATTAATAGAATGAACCAATAAAATAGTATTTAATTTCCAGAATTGCTTTACTGGGCATCCTTATGGGAACTTCTTTAATTATTTTTTGTACTTTTTTTTTTTGCTGCTTAAAAATTATTGATATATTGGAAGACATACTGCTCTGGATTAGGTATATTGGTGTTATTTATAGATATTACAGAATTGGCCTCAAATGAAATATTTTTCTATTCAAATAAAAGCCTTTCAATAATTAACTTTTTACTAGTCATTTTTGGTTTAATTTATTATTTTAATGATTCTATAAGTATAAGTTAATATGGAGTGAATATATCCAAACTGTATATCAATATAGGTTTTAAATAGATATTATGAGGGCTATTCTTCCAACATTTATGTAAAGTTTACTTCCTGACAGTCATTTGTTTTGTACTGTGCTTTTTTGTTGTAAGTCATTTTCTATAGTGGAGGGGAAACTAATACTGTACATGATATTTGTGTCATTTTCATATAAAGTCATTAGAGTATCATTAAGATCTGATGGTAAATTGATATACATGGGTAGCATAATAGGTTAGAAATGAAGAGGTGAAATTTGTTCTACCATAAACTATTTATTTAACTTCTAATATTTCTGCCATATTTTTAACCACTCCAAAAATTGGATTTAAAATATGTGCAAAATTAGCCTCTGTCATAAAGATGACCTCCTCATGGGATCTAAATTTTGTATGTGTGAACCATTTCTTAATATTTGGAAACAAGAAGAAATTGCAGGGAGCCAGGTCAAGCAAACTTACAGAGTGAGGCAGCAATTCATAGTAAAATTCATGCAATTTGGTAGCAACAACTTCGGATGAATGTGCTGGTGCATTGTTGTGAAACAGCATTGTAACCTTCACCAAATATGGCGTGTCTTCTTCAACTTATTGCAGAATTGGTCAAAAACTCAGTGTAGCATTGTTCAGTAATGGTTTATCTTTATTCTAAGTAGTCCCTTCAGATCCCAAAAAATTGTTGCCACCACTATTCTGGTGATGGGACCATCTTTGTCTGCTGTGGAGAAGAATCACCAGAAGCAACCCATTGTTTTGCTGCTTGGTTTCTGGAGCATAATGATGAATCCAGTTCTTATTTATGCTGACAACTTAATGCAAAAAATCCTTCAGATTTCACTTAATTAGCTCCGAACACAGTTTCAAAATTGAAAGCTGCACTCACTTGTTGTGCGCGATCACAACACCATCAGGCCTACAACTTTTTCATCTACAATTCATGATGCAAAATATCAACTGTCATACCCATTGACATACCTATAGCCTCTGTCACTTTGATTTCTTTCGTTTGACAATCAGCGAAAACGATAGAATGAACTTTTCAATGAGGAGGAGGGAGGAGGAAGGAGGAGGAGGGGGAGGAGGAGTAGGAGGGAGGAGAAGGAGGAGGAGGAGGAGGAGGAGGAGGAGGTGAAGGAGGAGGCTGCAAAATTGTTAAGGAAGGAGGAGGAAGAGGCTATAAAGTTCTTCAAGGAGAAACATTACCTGATTCCTCATCCTCTGGGATCATCATTGTTTTGTGCTCAGTGATTATAGCTCCATTTCTAGCTGCTGTACTACCTGTAACACACAAAAAGCTTACATTGGATTCTTTAATTTCTCAAATAGTACATAAAATTAGAAATAATCTTACCTTGAAGGCTCGACTTTTCTGTATGCATAGCAACAGAATTGCTTTCAAGAGAGAGTGTATGTCCAGGAATTTGTTGGTAACCTTGCCTGCGATACCAACGTACTTTCTTTCGCACCCAGTTGCTGATTTTAGAATTGAAGTACATTGCTGTAAACAAATTTAAAAATTAAATAAATATCAAAATAAGACAAATATAAGAATCAATTCAAAACTTGCAAATATGCATAGAAGCTTGTGACAGGGATGTGATTAAATAAAAAATAGAATTTGAACCGGTGTTTGTAACACAAACATCACTTATTTTTACTTACTGGGACTGGTTTGGGTTACAAAAACCGACTCAAATTCTTTTATTTTTTGTAGGAATCAATGTTAAATTAATGTGAATTTGTTGTTTTTATTTTTGTATTGTTTTATTATTTTAGTCTATTTTATGCCTTTTAGCTGAACAAACAAACATTTATGAAAAAAGGGGTGTATCTTGTTTTGTTGGGGAATATTTTGTTTTCTAAGGAAAAGTTGGTTTGGACCATGTGGTAATGTTAAGTTAATAAACAATATTCCTTTAATTACATTCTTTGTGAAAAAGAGATATAAATGTTAAGTAAAAGCTGTGGAATTAAATTCTGTATATAAACTATCAATTACAGTAACCACTAAACAGAATAGCATGTAGGTAACATAGAGAAAAACGGAGCAAAACTGGCACATTTCACACGAGTTGTCTGTTTTTTCTGGGAAAACGAGGGCTTGCATTTCGCAGTCAAATTGAGAGTGCTGAATCATTTAAGAAAACAATTTAATAGAATAATGAAGTATGATATGTGTGTTTCTCAAAGACCACCTGGAAACCCCATTTCATTTAGTGTTACATCATCTGAAACATAGAACAACTTAATTTCCACATCATAACAGTCACAACTAACAAACTCAGAAAAGAGGTTTCTGAAAGATATTTTGCTTCTTTGATATTAGGGCAGAACTCATAACTGTCAAAATACCTTCCACAATGTGACAACCTAGAGAGCTATTAAGGAATGATTGATTGGTTTTATGGATATTTTGCAGAATGCACATAGAAAAACTAATCCATTTTGCAACATGTTTTGAATATTCAATTGCTTGAATTAAAGCATTTGCTCTCTTTTTCTTTCATTTGCACTCCTTTTTACTTTTTCTACATGTACTATGTACACAGTATATAGAGGAAGTAATGTATTCCACCTAAAAATTTAATACCAAGATTTAACTGGAAATATATGTTTTGACGTCCCATGAGTTCGAAAAAGCATTTTTAGAAAAAAGTCTGTGTGTGTATGTGTGTGTGTGTGTGTGTGTGTGTGTGTGTGTGTGTGTGTGTCTGTGGACAGCATAGCTAAAAAATGAAGTCCGTTAAACACCAAACTTGGTATTTAAGTTCAGTATCTTCCAAGGATGTGATGTAAAGATTTTCAAGAAAATCCCCCCCCCCACACCCAACTGCACTTTACATGAAACATTTCTTGCAAATTTTGATTTTCTCAAAAATAGCTCAAATGGTTTTGATTAAAATGCTGCATGTCGAAGCTATTTAGATCACAAGTAAAATGTATTTCTTGAATTTTCTAGGAATAGCTTCTGAAGATTTGTTCATTCTGGATGAATTTTGCTGAATTTTGTATAACTGGTAAACCATAAGAGATAGACAAAAATTTACTACACAAAAAATGTAGAACTCATTAAAGCAAACAATTTATGTCATATTCATTTTATTATGCAGTTGGCCGTTTTCAATTTTAAAATAATTAAAACTTTTCTCATATGAGAACTTGCCAACACCTGGCCACATATCAACCACATTTTAAAACATTTGACTGTTGTATTCCCTTATTTCCCTTCTACTTATAAGGAAGTAAGTAATAAGACCATTTCTGCTAATGTTTATTTCCATTAGCATGAAGTAGATAGTGAGTGTGTGTGTGTGTGTGTGTGTGTGTGTGTGTGTGTGTGTGTGTGTGTGTGTGTGTGTAGATAGAAGAATCAGCTTATTAAAATAATTTGTTACAGAAATATAGAGAAAGTCACGTGAATGGAACACATTAGATTTTTTGTTTAGTACCTACTCTAGTCCATATACCATCTACACCACTGCTTAGATTCATACTTGTAGATTAGTTAATATCTTTTTGGACCCAATAATCTCCAATGTCTTCTGGAACGCAACTATGATGTGAGTGAACAAAATTTGGGCTAATGATCAAATAAATAATGAAAGATAAAAGAATAATAGGAATAGTATTGGTTGGATTATATACACATTTGAGGTGAAAAAATGCCTCCTTGGGTTGCAATACCTAATATATAGAAGCTGTAGAGTAGCACCAGAACCAGTGCTTCATACCAATGCACTTGACCATCCCAAAGTGTGATAATAAGGAAAAAAACAGTGCAGGCATACACAGCACAATCTCGTGTCACTGACCACCAGCTAAGTGTCACCATCTGCAACAGAAAGCATACATATCATACGTAGTATGTACTCAAAATAAGCTAGGTGTTCTGTTTCAAACTTAAAATGTGCATTTGTTTATTTGTGGAAGTTTAACAACTAGGAGGAATACAACTATTTTGTTTTTATTTCAATATTTCTTTTAGGCATCTTGTAACAATGTGTATGCTATAATAATAATAATAATAATAATAATAATAATAATAATAATAATGATGATGATAATGATGATAATAATGATGATAATAATGATGATAATGATGATGATAATGATGATAATAATGATGATAATGATGATAATAATGATAATAATGATGATAATAATGATAATAATGATAATAATAATAATAATAATAATAATAATAATAATAATAAATAATTATGATACAATTTTTTTTATTCACCTTTGCAACAAAGTTACAAGGCTTTGTCTAAATAAAATCAAAAGCTCTGCATATATGCATTTTAATAAGAGTTATGTACACAGATGCTTTGCATTATATATCTAGCTACCTCTGCCGTCACCACCACTACCACTACCACACTTGCTGTTTCATATTCTTCAAGTGAATAGAAAGCAATATTTACCAGATAAATATTAATTGTCTTAATTTTCCTCACTTCTTCTTTTATTTCCTTAATCTGGTGAGGTAAATGAGTATAAACCTTTCACATTGTTTTCAACACATTTTGTACTTAGGGAGACTCTTAGTTTGTCCCTTAAATGGTTCAGTTTTGTAGGGTACTGTGAGGATTCTGTGCTTTTTTATAAAGTACTTTTGCATGAATTTCTTCTTTGAAATGTTTTAATTATTCTTATTGTTCTTTTTATAGACTAAATATTTTAATCTCTGCTTCTTTCCTGCTGCCCCCATAATACGATACCATACATAATTTATATGTTAGTGTATGAAAGCGTGGAATAGTTTTAGGGCAGTATCTTTACCCATGTTTTGTATTACTTGCTTTAGCACATATATACCCTTATTAATTTTATTGATAATAAGATGTAGAGGAATATACAATTCTAATTACTCGTTACCAGGCCTTTAAACTAAAAAAATTAATAATACCACCATTTATTTTTGAAATGAATAATTTTTGAATTTGCATCTGTTAGGTAAATTAAGAATTCCTATCCTCAGTATTAAACTTTACTATACTGGCTATCTTCAGCAATAAGAATCACTAGGCTGGATATTGGTTTGCTTTGACTGTCCTTGATGCTCATTGACTTGGCTTTGCATGGCAAGAAAGAAGACCTGAGAGGTTAGCTGTAGTGACTTCCCCCTTCTCATCTCTTCCCAATTACATGCCCATTATACCATGTCATGTTACTTCTGCTTGAGAAGACAGGCTACAGTAATTACGAACAGAATCAAGTTTTATCACAAGAAGACCATTTTAGGTCATAATAATAGGCTACAATGCAAATAGCCATCAGTTTAAGAATAAATTCCTTGTTATTTATAAATTTAATAGCAATTCTTTCTTCAGAAATTTACTGGGTGTGTGTGCATGCATGCATGTGTGTGTGTGTGTGTGTGGACATCATAGCTCTAAAACAAAAAGGCCGTTGAATACAAAACTTGGTGTTTAAGTTTGGTATCTTCCAAGGAAGCGACATGAAGATTTTCAAGAAAATCCCCCTACCCCCAACTACCCTTTATATGGACTTTTTTTTTTTTTTTTTTCCGAAAATTTGAATTTTCTCAAAAATGGCTCTAATGATTTTTATTAAAATATTATGTATTAAAGATGTTTACCTGACAAATAAAATGTATATCTTGAATTTTTTAGGAATAGCCTCTGAAGACTACTTTATTCTGGATGAATTTTATGGAATTTTGCATAACTGCTAAACCATAAGAGATGGACAAAAACTTACTCAAAATGTAGAGCATATTAAAACATACAATTTAAGTTATATGCATTTTTTTCGTGGAGTTGATCGTTTTTGAGATATTCCTTGTTATTGGTTCAGCTTTAAAAAACATACTTTTCTCATACAGGAATTTGTCAACTCCTGTCCATAGAAACAAAGGAACTTCAGCTTTTGATTATCACTTTGACCTATGGTACTCCCTTATGTCTTGGCTGAAGCTGATGCTAACATTTCATCTCACGCAGGCTTCTCACTTCTCGACAGTGCTGGATGAACTGTCAATTCAGCCAAGATGCAGGCTTCCCAGAAGATCTAGATATAGTACTAGAGTAGAAATTAATGAACTGAATACCACTTAGGTGCTAATCAGCTTGACCTTCCAGAACTCAATCTAGCAGCCAAGACAACACTACCTTGCTACTAGAGCATTCCTAATGCATGTTAAAGAACATGTCAGGACTAGCAGATTGAAGATTTCACTGTAATAGAATGGAGTGTATGACTCAGTATCTATTTGCATGATTAAAAACTATTTTCAATCTGGTAGAATAATTCAAAGAATACTTCATTACATATTGCCCACTGCATACATGAATTCTGTGTATTTCCCTAATTTCAGAGTTTTTGCAGCAGGTTATAAAAAAAGTAAGGACAACCGCATCCCTGGTTGAAGTGCATTTATGCCTTAGTTATACTTTTTTGCTTTCTCTACACCTACTATGTACATAGTGTATAGAGAAGATATTGTGATGCTCCCAAAAATTTGATACCGAGATTTCACCGGAAATATATGTCTTGACACTCTCTGAATGGAAAAAAAAAAAAACATTTTTAAAAAAATGTCTATGTGTGTGTGTGTCTGTCTGTGTGTCTGTGAGTATGTGTGTGTGTGTGTGTCTACCTTTGTGTTTGGTATATGTGTGTGTATGTGTGTGTGTGTGTGTGTGTGTGTGCGTAGGCTATGCGAAAAGACTGTTAAAAACCAAACTTGGTATTTAGGTTTGGAATCTTCCAAGGATGCAACACAAAGATTTTCAAGGAAATCCCCCCACCCCAAACTACCCTTTTCATGGAAAAAATTCGGAAATTTTGATTCTCTAAAAAATGCTTCTAATGATTTTGATTAAAATCTCTTATATTTAAGATGTTTACATGGCAAATAAAATGTATATCTTGAATTTTCTGAGAATAGCCTCTAAAGACAACATGATTTTTATTGAATTTTGCATAACTGGTAAATCATAAGAGATAGACAAAAACTTACTACACAGAAAATGTAGATCACAATAAAACACACAATTTATGCCATATACATTTTTTTCATGGAGTTTATCATTTTTGTGATATTCCTTGTTATTGGTTTCAGCTTTAAAAAACTTATACTTTTCTCGTACAGGAAACTGTCAACTCCTGTGCATACAAACAAAGGAACTTCAGTCACATAGCAACTAGCTTTTGACTGTCACTTTAACCTATGGTACTCCCTTATTTCAATTGTACTTACAAGGAAGCAAACAATAAGACTATTTCTGCTTTTTTTTTTTTTTTTTTGATTAGCATTAAATAAATAGAAGCATAAGCTTTTTAACAATAATTTGTTGCAGAGATGTAGAGAAAGTCATGTGAATGGAACACATCAGATTTTTGTTATATAAGGAAGTGCTATTCTGTTTTGTTTCTATTTATTATATTGTGATTTCTTTTCTTCTTTTATTTGCACATGCAGAGGGTACTTATGTTATTGGTATTCTTTTTATTTACCTTAGTGAAGGCCCAGTTTAAATTCGCTAGATACCTAGCTCTAAATTTTTCCAATTCCGAGATGGGTGACTTAGTATTGTGAACAAATGTTTAAATATGTTCAAAGTTCTGGTAGATACCTGAATCTGAATTTTTTTCCATTTCTGAGAAGGTAAATAACAGGTGACTTATTATTGTGAGTGTTTAAATATGTTTACAATTTTGGACATATGGATTTACTGGTTTTATCTTGTATCAAGGTTGTTAAAATAAAATAAAGCTTAACTATAAGTGATAGACACAAAACCACTGCCATCTGTCATAAAAGCCAAACAAACAAACAATAAAAGAAATGAAAAGTTACAAAACAACTGTCACGAGTTGATATGAGCCACTGCTACATTCATTTATAGAATAGCTTACACTCAGCCCGAGAGAGGCACCATAGTAACTCCTAGAAGTAATTCATGTTTTGAACATAAAAGATACTGATATATTCATGACAACACATAGAAGTAACCCACATTCAAGCTACTAAAGGTGCTGATATATCCATTCTGGTCTCTACTGGCACTTTGTGCACTGTTCTATAGGTCTTCAGAACTATATAACTAATAGAGGTTCACTCTATAACTGTGACAAATTCTAATCGCAGTAAAACCGAATAAAATTGATCACTTGGTATATACAAATATATATATTTTTTTCACCACATTTGCCATAAACATTAGTTTTGTTGGAATTTTGTCAGGATGTATTTAAATATCAAAACACACATGGTTTTGATAGTTTAAAAGAAACTAAATGGAATTTTTCTCTGCAATTATTTTATTCATTATGAAATCAGCTGGTTTCATAATTTAAAAAAATCCTTAATTTTCAGCTATGGTACATTTGGCAATAACCTCAAAGTGATTGCCCTCTCTTATCACACAACCCTGACCTTTGCCATCATGATCAACAGTATGAGAGTTGTATTGACGAGCTGTGGTGAGGAGATGATAAACGATGTAGGGTTATGTAAATAACTTAATTATGGGAGTAAGTTATCGCATATTTGGGTCACTGAGAACTGATTATAATTTACTAGGAAAGAATGCAGCATTAGAGATGCATTTGAATATTTATCTTGTTAAATTTGCTACAAAAAGCTCAACTTATGAGTACATTTCCTTTATTAAAGAGCATATTATTTCATTTACTCTGGCTCTCTCATGTAGTTTCTGGCTCATTGTTCCTCCCCATGCTTTCTTCTTGCTTTGATGGGGCATCTGTCCTCCATTTTTCAACCAAAAAGTTTCCCCTTTCTGCTTGTGATAGCAGCAGATTGTTTCTGATTGTCGACATCGTTCTGCTTGTTGCTTGTATTTTTACTTTCTCTATTTAGTACATAGTACATAGGTAGAAAAGATACTGCATTACACCCAAAAATTGGATGATGAGATTTCACTGGAATTACATGATCCCCTGTATCCAAAAAAAGGTATTTTTAGAAAAATATCTGTGTCCATGTGTGTATGTCCACATGTCTATGTGTCTATGAACATAATAACTCAAAAACAAAAGGTTGGTTAAATACCCAACTTGATATTTAAGTTTAGTATCTCCCAAGAATATGGCACAAAGATTTTTAGAAACATTTTCTACACCAAACTACCCTTTACATAGAAGATTGTTTTAAATTTTTTATTTTCTCAAAAATGACTAACGATTGTGATTAAAATATTCTATGTAAAAGATATTTTAAAGACAAATAAAATGCATATCTTGAACTTTCTAGGAATAGCCTCTGAAGACCTCTTCATTCTGAATGGCTTTTACACAGCTGGTAAACCATAAGAGATAGATAAGAGGTCACTATACAAAAAATCTTGTGTGTTCCAATAACATGACTTTCTCTACATCTCTGGGAGTGGGGGGATTTTCTTCAAAATCTTCATGTCACATCCTTGGAAGATACCAAACTGAAATACAAAGTTTGGTATTTAATGGTTTTTTCGTTTTAGACCTATGCTGTCCACACATACACGTACGCACACACACCTTGGACCTTTTTCCAAAAACGCTTTTCTTGGATTCAAGGGGACCCAAAACATCTATTTCTGGTGAAATCTCAATACCAAATTTTTGGGTGGGATATACACTATGTACATAGTACAGGTTGGAAAGTAAAAATGTAGATCTCGTTAAAATACACAATTTATATTATATAGATACACTTTTTTGTGGAGTTAACCATTTCTGAGATATTGCTTGTTACTGGTTTAAATTTCAAAATACTTAAACTTTTCTCAAATAGGAATTTGTTTCTTTTGTTTTATTCCTGGCCATACAAAGAAAATTGAATTTCATTGTCAATCATATAGCAAAAGCTTTTGAAAGATTTTACTATCACTTTAGCTGTGCATTTCCTTATTTCCCTTCTTCTTATAAGGAACTTAGTAATATGTATGACCTTTTCTGCTAATATTTATCTTTATTAGCATGAAGTAAATAGAAGCACAAGCTTTTGTAAGAATAGATAGAGGAAGTTATGTGAATGAGTTTGTCAGATTTTTATCATTGAAGTTTTTATGCAATGTGATTGCAAATTTAAATATAAGATGTTTAAAATATAACATTAAAATGTTTAAATTTTAATTTAGTCCTCTGTATTATTTCAAAGTTTTCATAAAACAGTATGCTTATGGAATTGTAATGGATAATCAGGACATATCATAAAACAGGACTGCCCTAATTGAAATCAGCATATACAGTCATCTTATGCACAGGACCTAGATGGTATAAGAGGGTCGGCTGATAAGTCCTGGGCCTCACACAGATATGGCACTACTAGGCCAGTTAGAAGGTAGCATCATATAGTTTAACTCTAGTCTAGCTTGTATCCATAGTTATTGGTCAATAGCTTGTTTAGTTTTAAATGATGGCACTTTAAACAAGACAACTTTAGAGTTTTCACAAAAATGGAGGATCTTGTATCATCATGACAATGCTCCAGCCCATCACTCAGTCATTGCAATGGGAATAATGTGTGAATTAAAATTCAAATTGCTTGAACATCCACCTTATTCGTCAGATCTAGGTGACTATCACCTGTTCCCAAACCTCAAAAAATTTCTTGGAGGACAAAGATTTCACAGCAAGGTCATTGATGCAGTAAAACAGCTATTTTGAGGACCATGATAAATTTTACTACAGGGATGGTTTAATTAAATTAGAACACTGTTATGACAAATGTATTAGCCTTTCTGGAGATTTGGGAAATAAAGCAAAAAATAAATTTTTAAAATGCTGTTTTCATTGAGAGGTCCTGGAATTATCAACTGATCCTCGTACATTTACATCAAGCAAAAAATAAATTTTTAAAATGCTGTTTTCATTGAGAGGTCCTGGAATTATCAACTGACCCTCGTACATTTACATCAATCAACCTTAGCAGTGATAGTCCTTGCTTTGAAGGTCAAATAATTACCCTAACTTCATTGGTGTAGAATAATGAATGCTATTACCTGTCCAGAAAATAATCCACAGCAAGCTGGTACTGCAAGAATGTTGAAAACCGCACTGCCTACCACAGTGCCCACTCCAATATCACCTTCAGTGATAAATGTGCCAATCACATTGATGAATAGCTCTGGGCTAGACACGGCAGCAGCCATGAAGGTAGCTCCTACAACATCTTCTGAGAGAGAGAAATCTGTGAAGTGAAATCATGCAAATTGTGTTTAAAATGAACTTTATAGCAGATTTTAAATAATCTGTGGTGAAGCTCTTGTGCAAGTCTTAGAGCTTTGTAAACACAAAAAAGGTTTCTCTCTGCCTACATTTCATAACATATCTTTTTCACTTTAAGGTAGATGTGGAAGCTTTCTGGTGCAATTGTTAACAATTGGATTCTTTTTCAGATTCCTTAATACCCTTGTAATAGGGATGGGAAAATTTTGTGAAATCATGCAAATTGTGTTTAAAATGAACTTTACAGCAGATTTTAAATAATCTGTGGTGAAGCTCTTGTGCAAGTCTTAGAGCTTTGTAAACACAAAAAAGGTTTCTCTCTGCCTACATTTCATAACATATCTTTTTCACTTTAAGGTAGATGTGGAAGCTTTCTGGTGCAATTGTTAACAATTGGATTCTTTTTCAGATTCCTTAATACCCTTGTAATAGGGATGGGAAAATTTTGTTCAAACAATAAGACCAAAAAACATTAAAATCATGAAAACATATTGAGAATATATTTTGGACAACCAAAAACGGCAGAATTTGCCAGTTTCAAATCATGAAATGATGCAAAATACTGTGCTTTGCATGATTTTCTAATGTCCAGGTAAAAAATTTTGAGTTATAGTTGGTTTACCAACGAGAAGAATTCAAGTTTGGTGCTGATATCATATTACAAATATTTTCCAGCAGAATAAGTGGGTATTTATCCAAATACAAGAGATTAAAGAAATAGGAAAATGTTTTAAAAGCTATCGTTATGCGATTGTCATTGAAATTCGCTTCCCTGCCTGGTCAGGAGTAGAACAAAAGAAAAACAGACACTTCCTGAGAAAAGTATAGTATAGTAGAAAAGTATAGTATATATATACGAGGGCCGTTCAGAAAGTAGCCTCCGGTTGATTGCAAGAAATTCACCAAGTTAAATAAAAATATTTTAATATATACATCTTACAACTACATCTTTGCACTATTTTTCTACATAGTTTCCATAACGATTGAGGCACTTATCGTATCTGTTCACAAGCTTTGAAATTCCTTCTGCATAAAAATCACCCGCTTGTGCTTGGAGCCAACCTGTGACCGCATCTTTGAGCTCTTCGTCATCATCAAACCGCTGGAACCCGAGCCATTTCTTCATATGCATGAAGAAGTGATAATCGCTTGGCGCCAGATCTGGGCTGTAAGGTGGATGGTTGACAACGTCCCACTTGAAGGACTCAAGAAGGGCTGTTGTTCTGCGAGCAGAGTGAGGACGGGCGTTATCGTGCAAAAAAACGATACCGGAAGTCAGCATACCACGGCGTTTGTTCTGTATAGCCCGTCGTAATTGTTTTAGTGTTTCACAGTACACGTCTTGATTAATGGTCGTCCCACGTTCCATGAATTCAACCAACAACACCCCTTTTGCATCCCAAAACACCGTTGCCATCAATTTTCGGGCAGAAAAATCTTGCCGGGCTTTTATTGGTTTGGTAGGCGGATTTGAATGTGCCCTCATCTTTGATTGTTCTTTTGCCTCAGGGTTCACGTACTTAATCCAGGTTTCGTCCCCGGTCACGATTCTGTCTAACAATGGTTCACCTTCGGCCTCATAACGTGACAGAAAGTCTAATGCAGAGGCCATTCTTTGAGTTTTGTGGTGGTCGGTAAGAATTTTGGGCACCCATCGTGCACAGACTTACGGTAACCCAATCTTGCTGTCACTATCTCGTACAAGAGAGTCTTAGAAATCTGTGGAAAATCAGTAGACAACTCCGACATTGTGAAACGTCGGTTTTCACGAACTTTTGCATCAACTGTCTGAACGAGTTCGTCCGTGACCAATGATGGTCTACCACTCCTCTCTTCATCATGAACGTTTTCTCGTCCACTTTTAAATAAACGTACCCATTCACGGACCACTCCTTCACTCATAACTCTTGGTCCGTACACGGCACAAAGCTCACGATGAATAGCTGCTGCAGAATATCCTTTGGCCGTAAAAAACCTTATAACAGCACGCACTTCACATTTGGCGGGGTTTTCTATTGCAGTACACATTTCAAACGGCCACAAACACTAAACTAGCGCAGGTACGACTTTCACTCGACCACGGCTTGATGCCGACTGACCTGCTGAGTGCGTGAATGCACAGATGGCGTCGCTACTCCCCCCACTACCCGCACTGTGACCGATCGGAGGTTACTTTCTGAACGGCCCTCGTAGTATAGTATTTTAAGATTGAAACCAATAACAAGGAATATCTTGAAAATAGCAACTTTACAACAAACATGTATATAACATAAATTGTGTGTTTTAATGAAATCTATATTTTTTTATATGGTAAGCTTTTGTCTATTTCTTACGGTTTACTAGTTGTTATAAAACATTTTAAAAAAATTATCCAGAAAGAACAGGTCTTCAAAAGCTAGTCTTGAAAAATTCAAGATATACACTTTATTTGCAAAATAAATAGCTTTAATGTATGGTATTTTAATCAAGATTATAGGAGCCATTTTGAGAAAATAAAAATTTGCAAAAATTTTTCCAAGTAAAGTGTAAATGTCTAGTTTTTGAGCTATGCTGTCCAAATACACACATGCATACACATACGGACGCATGCACGCACAGGGGACTTTTTCTAAAAATGCTTGTTTAGGATTCAGGGAATCTCAAAACATGTACTTCTGGTTAAATCCTGGTATCATATTTTTTAGTGCAATACACTACGTACATAGTATGTGTAGAGAAAGTAAAAAGCACAAACATGGCAACACACACACTCTCCCTCTCTTTCTCTGTCTGTAAAAATTATAATTTGCAGGTACATACTTTTACACATTTTTTGGATGCAGGGTACAAAATAATCATCGCAGACAATGGCTAGCAGAACAAACATGTAACAACATGCGATGACATGTAGAATAATTGCACCAGAAGAAAGTTGCTTGGGAGTGAAAAGATCTCTTGGAAATTCTTGTATTGCAGGAGGTGTACAGTTGGGAGGTCCAAGCTCTGGAATGTGCCATAGCAAATGACGATTCCCTGAAAAATTGCAAACAGAACACAGTTTTTATATTATATTTCCAAAGTAGCACATTATTTTATTCTTTACTCTAATGTAAGTATGCAGCAATGGTATAAATTTTTCCAAATTAAATAAATTATCTGCACTGGTTTAGCACCTTTCCAATATCCTGGAAGATGCACTTGAGAGCCGCGCCATGGCCGAGTGGTTGGACCACTCGTCTCTCACCTAGATGGCCCGGGTTCGATCCCAAGCGACCGCATGTGAGATTTGTGGTGGACAAAGCAGCGCTGGGGCGGGTTTTCTCTGGGTACTCCAGTTTCCCCCGCCATCGCATTCCACCGGTGCTCCATCTTCATTCATGTATCATCAGTGTCACTGCCTGTAGTGCCATAAGTAGTTAAAGCGGGCGTTAAACACCACAAAAAAGAAAAAGATGCACTTGAGCTAGTGAGTACCTTAAGATGCCTGCTTACTTCATGTGTAGATAAGATATCCTGTTTTAAGTTTATAGGTTTAATTTGAAATATCTTCCTTTGTTTATTACCTATTTTAGCTGATATTGCACAAACATATTTTTGTCTTTGGATACATCAGGGACTGTTAAGATTACACATAACTATGCAAACTACGATACCCAGAAATAATCCCAAACATTTTTTCACAAATAGAATAACAAAGAATAGAAATTCTTATGTGTTCCATTCACATGACTTTATCTACATCTCTGTAACAAATTATTGTTAAAAAGCATATTCTTCTATTTATTTATGACAATCGAGATAAACATTAGCAGAAATTATCTTAATTACTTGCTTCCTTTTAAGTAAAAGGAAAATAAGGGAATATTCTAGGCTAAAAAAATAGTCAAATCTTCTAAAAGCCGGTTTCCATGTGGATGTTTCTATGCAGGGCCAGGAGTTTACAGCTTCCATGTGAAAAAGATTTTAAGATTTTAAATCTAAAACAAATAACAAGGAATATCTCAGAAATGTTCAATTCAAGGGAAAAAAAAAAAACAAACAAAAAAACAAAAAAAAAACAAACAAACATATATGACATAAATTGTGTATTTTAACCTGATCTACCTACAATTTTTGTGTAGTAAGCTTTTGTCTAACTCTTATGGTTTACCAGTTACCAGCAAGATTCATTCAGAATAAAGAGGCTTTTAGAGGCTATTCCTAGAATTAATTTATGGTATTTTAATCAAAATCCTTAGAGACATTTTTGAGAAAATCAACATTTTCTAATTTTTTCAACGTAAAGGGTAGTTTGGGGTGGGTTATTTTTCTCAAAATCTTTGTGTCACATGCCTTGAAGATAATAAACTTAAATACCAAGTTTGGTATTCTATAAACTTTTCATTTTTTTAATTTATCATATTCAGAGACGCATGCACACACACACACACACACACACACACACACACACACACACACACATACACTCACACTCACACCTGCGCGAAGACATTTTTCTGAAAATACACTTTTTGGATACAGGAGGCTCTAAAACGTCTATTTCAAGTGAAATCTCGGTATTGAAATTTTTGGGTGGAATGCAATACTTCTCTATACAACTATGTACATAATACATGTAGAGAAAGTAGTAATGAAAAATATGGGAATCTGGTATTTTAGCAAGATAGCTTATCTAACATTGCATGAATAGATTTTTAAACTTGAATGACAAATACATTTTATTAACTTCTCTAATTTTTTTTATGAAATTGTTGTACAATGAGAAATACAATTTTGATGGTGAATCCTCCCCTTTACATCTTATACTTTTAATTTTGCAGAGTCCCAGATATTTCTAATAATTATGAAAAATGTTCTAATATTCATGCAGAATGATATGAAACATTGGCAGAATGTCTAATTTCCTCAACTTGCCCTGCCCCTCCTGACATTCTTTTCAGTTACGGAAGTGCTGCATGACCGAAAAGTACCTATTCTTTAACAGTGAAACAATCAGTTGGAATGGTCAAGTATTGTTTGGATAATTAAATGGATAATTAACTCTCTTTGGCCCTGTAGTTATTCATTAATACAAAAACTACATAGTTTTCACAAAATACATAAACTCTTAATATACACAACGAAATAGAGGTGAAGCTGGTGAACGTGAAAAAATCTGCACTCATAGGGCCATCAAGTGGAAAAGACAAGAAGCATGACCATAAAAAATAATCTTCTTGGTTGTTAAAAAAATTAGTTGGTTCACAGAATTAATTTTATCCATTTGTACAATTATTTAATTTTACTTACTACTAAGTTGATTACATGATGAGTACAAAGTAAATAATTAAATGAGGGTAATTAAAGTATTGTGACCAGGCCTTGCGGGCCCATAATCAACATATTATGTGAGTTAGCTGTTTGCCTTGTACATGTTCGGTTGGCCTCCTTTAAGTAGCCATTGTTGTCTCAGGGGCTATAAATTTATCACATGAAGAGCAGCGGTAGTAGTTCAGAGCCTTGGAGTGCAGCACCTGGTGCAATGGATAGTGCTAAAATGTTTTCTTTTTCTGGGAATTTCTGACCATATCATTGACAGGTATACCGTGGTATAATGGTTACCATTCATATGCTCATGTTTATGGGTACAACATGGCTTCCTTCAGAAGAGAAGTTAAGTGTTGGTCCCATGTTGTAGATTTACAGCAGGTAAAAGAACCTCAAGCCTTATAAAGAGGCCTGTGAGCAAAAGAAAGCGTCTTTAATGTCCAGCATAGAATGGGTCACTGAGAACCACAGCAGTTAAAGAGTGTCCATAAATAAAACTCAATTTAAATTCAACAGGTATAAAAAGGGAACTGCAAGCCAGGAGTGAGTCAGTTTCTGAATTGGAGTTCTAGCGTGCAGTTGCATGAGTCAGCAGTCTATGTGTTGAAGTGATGAGATAAGAATTATGTTACTCAATTGTTGTGAAAGCAACAAAATAAAGACCTTTGTTTGTCATTAGTTTTGAGCAATAAACAGCTATTTATTACACTGGCATCAGAAGTAAGATTTAATACCAAGATGGAGGAGATAATGAAAACTCCTTGCAAAAATGAAGAGCATGAAGATAGAAATGAAATCAGGAATGAAGAAAATGGAAGAAATGAAATCTAGAATAGCATGGAGAAGATAGGAGAGAAATTGAAATCTGGAATGATGAAAATGGAAGCGAAAATGAAAATGGGAATGAATATAATGAAAATGGAATGATAAAATGAATGTAAAAATATGGTGCCTCACCTTTAATAGAACAACTGAAATACTTCCATGATCATTCAATATTTATTGATGTTGCTTTATTAATAGCTATTGCTTAGATATTAAATGTTGTACCAAAATTGACTAACTACTGGCTGGCTTGAAGAAGGACGTGGAAGAACATGGTGGAAACGTGGAAGAGCTTGATGGTTCTTTGGGGAACCCTGGCAATGCATTAACACCCTGAAGCATGTTGAAGGGCCCGTTGACGCCCTGGAGGACCTTTGGGTGCGCGTAAAATACCCTGCAGGGAAAAGTGAATGGCAGCGTCAAACAACTGGTAACCATTATGGAAATGATGCTAGGCGGAAGACTAAAGGACTTGAAGGTCCGGATCTCAGGGCGTGAAACATAATCTGCACCTGTAAAACCACCCAAGTACGACGAAACATCCACCTTCGTAGTCTTTCGTCGATAATCCGACACCGTCGTCACTCACAACCATCAGAGAAGGAACCGCACAAATGATAGAAAGCCTCCAGGGGCGAATGCAAGAAGTACTGAATGTGATCTCGACGTCGGCGATGTCAGAAGACATCTGGGACGTCCTCGAGATCCTTTTCGGGAAGCAACCCTTGGCAGAAGCCTACCGGAGTCAATCTAAATCGAAGCTGCAACAGCCAGGGAAAACGATGCAGAAGATTACATTGGCGATTGAAAAGCTGGTGCACAAGACCCTGGTGAACCTACCACCTAGTTACGTGCCGCAGGAAGCTGCCCCTTCCTTCGTCGAGGGAGTGCGTGAAAGAGATAAAAATATAAAGCAATCCACGAGGGATTTAGGGCATCACTGAGGATGGAGTCGTCCGAAATAACAGCAGCGCCGTTCTGGAAGAAGTGCTACAACAGTAAGAAACAACCCAGAGGCAACCTTCAAGTAGTATGTGCAGGGGGTATGGCAAACTAGGGAACCAAGCGAAAGACTGTCTACGACAAAGCTGACCAGTAAAGAGAAACAATGAAGGGACACGTCGGGGCCGTCACCACCAACACAGCGAGTGACGCTACGTGTTTGATTTAATCGTCCTGGGGTAGCATCAGTTTTTACCCCAAGACTAGGAATTGTTCATGAATGGATTACATCTTCAAATGTAATTAGAATTCGTGTTAATATCTTTATTGGTAATGTTGTTCGATTATCAACTTCAAGTAGTCGAATATTATAAGGATCTACAAAAAAGCAATAAAACTCAGTTTCAAACAAAACATAAATGAATTTAAATCAGAACTAAGGAAAAAACACATATTATGTAATTTTATTACATTTACTAAATTACTGAGCATAATCTATGTTTACTACATTTAACAGAATTAAACTGTAATCCTAAAATATGAAGAATGTTTGTGGACCTTACACCATAATGTAGAAAAGTAAGATAAATTTAAGTTAATGGGTTCATATCTTGTGAAGAAGATGTCTGAATACTAGGAAAGTTGCGTCTAATACTAGAAGACACTGCTGCAGACCTGATGTGGCGAAGGACCAGCCGACATGAACACCCACTCGTCCTACCAATTATATAGTAACGGCGTCGGGCGACATTTTACCTGAGAAAAAAGGGGGCTCTGTGGAGCCTACATTGGGATGGAGGAATCCGAGCTTGTGGCTATTCGTCGCAAGGTTAACCGAGGTTTTGATCCTGGAATGGTATGCCCTCAGGAGCCACGAGGCGACGGTCGACGTCGACCAGAAGATCTTGCGACTCGACCGAGACGAGGTGTTGCTTCGGAGCCCCCACGAAGATCCGGGGATCTTCAGGGTGATTGTAGAAATTGTTCATGAATGAATTACATCTTCAGATGTAATTGTGGTGTAGCTGTGGCCGCAAGAAGAAGCTGGTGACGATGACTTACCTGGAAGGTAACCGCCGATTCGTTAGAGGTTTCTCCAATACCACTAAAATCCCTCACTCCTGATGGAAGAATACCGGCATTACATGTGGTTTGAAGAGGCAGAAAGCGATTTTCCAGGCGCTTAAGTCTGCACTCTGCAGCACACCTGTTTAGGATTTCCACAGCCTGGAGACGACTTTATTGTGGACACTGCCATCAGCAAAAGCGGCATTGGAGGCATTCTAATCGCTGGATGCGATATCCCAGGGCTGAGGAGGGAGGTACTGGCGGTTGCTGACTTGGAGCCACTTGTGGGATAAGATGAAGGCAGGGACTAGACCGTGCTGGGAGGGCATCGCACCCAGGAGTGTGAATACAAATCCTATTGGGCTCAATGGGATTCATTTAATAAGAAGGAGTACTGTCCAGAGTATGGGAATCACTTGTAGGGAGACCTAGTGAGAGCAGCTAATCTTCGGAGCCTGTCGCGGACGTCCTAGAGGAAGTACCTGCGACGGCTACGGGGATATCTTGGTCCCAACTAAACATCGACAAGCTCCAACAATGGTACCACTGTCTAAAACTACGGGCAGACTTACTGGTGCCGCAAGTGTATGCGCCAAGTCGCGGCCCACAAACCAAGAACCGAGGTCGCAAAACAGCAGTGTAACATGGGAGCACCCATCGAACGCATAACCACTGATTTAGCTGGGCCATTCCCAGTGTCAGATAGGAGCAATAGGTATCTGTTGGTCGCTATGGATTACTTCACTAAGTGGCCGGATGTATATGCCATTCCTAACCAGGTGTGACTGCCTCGTAAAAGAACTGTTTTGCCGCTGTGGATACTGATGGAGCTACACAGAGATCAGAATACCAATTTTGAGTCTAACCTGATGAGAGAAACACTTGGAGTGCACAAGATCCGCACAACATCCCTCCACAGACAATCGAAATTGAAATTGCTTTTTTTCTCGTATTTCTGGACGGTCTTTAAACTGCTATATCTCTCAGCATTCCATTCTATATTGGGTTGAAAGACCACTTAATTTTGCTCAGAGGCCTCTTTATCATTCTTTGGGTTCTTTTACATGCCGTTAAAATGAAGGTCATTCTCACTCAGTTCCTCACTGGCGGTTTTAACATCTCTGCAACTCTTTTAGCGCATGTCGCTGGGCCACCTGGTATTGTAAAAATTATCCCTACCTAAAGCAAGGAAATGTGTAGTATCTTTTAAAACTCTAATAAAAGTTTTGAAAACTGAGGTGTTGAAATAGCTATTTTGCGAATGTTGAACTCCTATCATAAATAATTTTCGATAAACTAAATACAGAATGCAATTTAATTTTGTGTAAAGTAAATCTTTTGAAAAAATGTTTCATAAACAAATATAGAAGCAGTGTCGTAATATTCGCAATCTAAAGCGTTCCACTTAAAAAAAGCTTACTATTGCTTTAGCCTACTTCTTATACCTTCAAAGAAATATGTAAATGTGTAATGAAAATTATCTCGATTAACAAGAAATACACTTAAGAATAAACTTCAACAAGAATAGTTTTTTGAAGAATAATTAGAAAAACTCATATGAATGCTCTATATATATATATATTGTTATATTGTTTATTCGTTTTATATCTGAATGCTTTTACAATGAAATAGGGACCAATAATAAATGGAATAGGTCCCAATGTTTGAAACAGTTTCGTGTGACCTTGACCATGGCAAAATAATGTCTTGAGTAAACCTTGAGTAACACAAAAGCTCTTTACTTGCGTTATAGTGCGAACGAATGCATAACGAGACACTAAGATAAACTACGCGATTTAGCGCACGTAGTATAATTTTCGCTAATGCATAATGTTTAAAGCTTTGTAGGTTAACTCCCCTGAATGGAGTTAGCAAAGCTGGTTGCAAAAGCTTCTTGTACAGCGAGAAGATACTGCTCACTGCGCACGGAAAATGTATGTTTTATGATCTTTGACATCAATATGCATATACCAAATCAGTAATAAAATTAAAGTCATAACACTGAGCATGATTCTTTGTTATCAGATGTGCTATTTTTTGTCACATTAGGGGCATTTTCTACAGGGGTATTTTCATTTCAATTTCATGCGTAATTTAGCAATAGCATTTGAAATACATCACCAATTTCTTATATTGATTGTCAGCCACAATGACAAAGGCATGTGCCACCAACAATAGTCTCAATATTAAAAGACCTTACGGAATTAAATGGGATATTTCCGAGGGGCTGCATCAATTCGTCCCAGCATCATTTCGTTACAACTCTCCACTACAGTTTTACGGATCCTTAAACTCGATAATGAGTTGTTAATGAACATCATTTCGTCCCCCCGAAAACAGGAGTTGGACCAAGTACCTGACTTATGGGATAATTTTTAAGAAATGTCTCTTTCTTTTATCCAAATTGACTAAAATATTGGAACAATGCTGTGATTTGACAACGCTATAAGCTGATGTATTATAATATACCATTTAAGATTATAGTTCTTATAATGTGTTTTGTAGTTATATGAACTGAAAAATTATTGGCATATTAAATATAATACCTAAGATTACATCAATCATTTGGGCAATACTTCTAAATGACTAAGCGCAAACTACAATTTAGTTTTGGTACCAGGCCTTAAATGTCCACCCCTATTGCAGAACTATTATGGAGTCGTTAACCAGTTTAAAACTCTATAAAAAGGAAGTTTCTAAGAATTCATTGTTTATCTTGCGAGTCCAGCGATTGTTTTTACTATACAGTCGTCACAATCTAATGTTGCGTGTGGAAGTATTCACAATATTTAGGAATGACACTAATGCTAGTAGTAAAGCTCACGCAATATGTTAATTTTATGTAATATAAGTGTAAACACATGCATTCACAGAAGTATAGAAATGCGTCGTGAAATATCAAACCAATTCTTCTATAAATATGTCACTATTATATAAAATCCCAGGTTCAATTAGTAAGTCAAACATTACCTTCGGTGTTCACTAGGGCGGTTGCCCATGGCTGGGCCGGAATGATGCTCGGGCAGGTAGCAAGCCGAAACTTAATTTGTCTTTACCTAGAATTTGGATAAAATGATGCTGGGGACAAAGTGATGCGACTCGATCTCTAATGCATACATAGTGTCATTAGCTGCGTCCTCTCTCACGCTGTCGTTAAGTTGCTAACAACACCAGGTGATCCAGTTGCCCCATATTTGACGCGAGCAGAAATTCCTTCGTGCGTTAAAAAGTTGCAGAACTCATATCCCAATTAAATGTACATTTAAAAGAAGTTCAAGAGTTGTGCCAAACCTTTGATCTGATTCTTGATATACAAGAGAAATATAAGAAGAGGATTTGGATAATTTCAGCAGGAGTCTCACTTTAAAATTACCCTAGAGGTCTGAAAAATAAATTGAAGGACGAACTAAAACACTGCCAGTAAAATTCTAAGGTGACGTTTCCAAATCTAGTTAATAAGTCTGGAAACAGCAAAAATGAAATGGCGTGTTATTTATGGACGCTCTTTAACTGCTTTGGTTCTCAGCGTCGCATTCTATAGGGCGTGAAAGGCCACTTAATTTTGCTCAGAGGTCTCTCTATCAGGTTTGAGGTTCTTTTACGTACCGTAAATCTACGACACGGGGCCCACGGCTTTACTTCTCTTGCGAAGGAAGCCATGCTAAGGATTTTTACACCCCTCGTCCTCCGCCGGGTTTGAACCCTTGACCTTGGGTACATGAATTTAGCATAGTAACCATTACACCACGGAGGGGACCCTCTTATTCTCCTGAATTCAGTTTGTAAAATAAAATTTCAGCCAGTGTTACCAGAATTATGTATTGTTCTACGATTATTTTCTACCTTGGTAATATGTTGTACTATTACTTCTGGCGAGAAATATTTTAGTGTGTCATAAAGAACCATTTAAGATCCACTTTGAGAGAAGAGAAACTGAACGTTTTTTCTATTTTTGCCAATGCAACACCAATTAAAATCATATTAAACTTCTCAGATTTATAAATTATTTTAAGGCTGCCAAAGCTAAAACAATGCAAGAGGTGATGCAACATCCATATGTCCCTTTAAAATACACCATTCAATACATTTTCAAGATTCTTAAGACGTTAGTATTTGATATTAATATTAATAAGTAATTATTATTCAATAACTAATTTAACAGCAGGTATTAAATTTGTAAATATAAATCGTTAGTATTATTATACTACAGACTACAGTAAATCAATAATTATCTTTTAAATTTACTAATTTCTGTATTATTATGAAACGATGATATTCGGGGAGTTCAGAAAGCATAATTTGCCAGGGGATCCATAACTTATTCGAGCATACCTGGTAGTAGCAGTGGCGTAATGGGTTTAGTGGTAATGGTATATTCATATCATTGGTAGATGGAACTCGACCACAGTAGACTTCATCCTCAGATATTGCAAATTGAGATTTAAGAAAGATTTATAGATAAAGGAAAATGCAAAATATTCAGACTGCAAGTATCAGAAAACGAATCCGTATGCAATTGTATTATTAATTTTCTTTCTTTCTCTTTTTATCTTTTATTTCTTTCGTTTTATTGTTTTCATAAAGAAATATTGGTAATCTATTCCAGTATCTGAAAGCAAATATTCACGAAACTAAATGCATTTGAAAACATATAGAATGACTTCAGTATAGTTTGGGGTTCATTAGAAGACTCAGATCCACACAATGCGGGTTTTGTGCCAAAGTCTCTGGCGTCCAGAGTTAGTCATCCGTTGTCAACATAACTGAATTTGAGTAAAGGCATTCGCATTATTCATCTTCATCTTGTCGAGTCTTTAAAACAATAATTTCCGTCTTTAAGCTAACAGCGATTCTTAGGTCCAGAGAATGGGTAAGAGGTTCGCCAACGTCGTTTCCCAGGCTAGAAGCGATGCGACCTCTGCCCCTCAAGACAAACGTGGACAGAATACTGAATTGTGGCTGCCGCCAAAGACCCTGAAACGCTAGGAGAAACACATTCAGTTTTAGGGTAGTTACCATCCTTCGATTTCTTCGATCTCGTTACTTTCTCTGTTAGGTACATAGTACATAGAAATATATTGCATTCCATCAAAAAATTTGATACCTACTGAAATTTGACTGAAAATATACGTTTCAGATTCTCCTGTGCCGTAATAAATTTATAAAAAGATCCGCGCGCGCGCGTGTGTGTGTGTCTGTGAACACGATCAACTAAAAATCTGATGTGTTCCATTCACAATACTTTCTCTACATCTCCGCAACAAATTATTGTTAAAAAGCTTATGCTTCTCTTCATTTCATGCTAATCGAGAAAAAATTAGCAGAAATAGTCTTATTACTTGCTTCCTTGTAAAGTAGAAGGGAAATAAGGGAGTAGTATAGATTAAAGTGATAGTCAAAAGCTGGTTACTATGTGACTGAAGTTCCTTTGTTTGTATGGACAGAAGTTGTCAAATTCCTATATGAGAAAAGTTTTTCGAACCTGAAAACAAAAACAAGGAATATCTCAAAAACGGGCAACTCCACGAAAAAAATGTATATAACATAATTTGTGTATTTTAACGTGCTCTACATTTTTGTGCGCTAAGTTTTTGTCCATCTTTTACGGTTTAGCAGTTATGCAAATTTTCGTAAAATTCATCCAAAATAAAGTAGCCTTCTGAGGCTATACCCAGAAAATTCAGGATATACATTTTATTTGTCAGCTAAATGTTTTTAATATACGATATTTTAATCAAACTCGTTAGAGCCACTTTTAAGAAAATCAAAAATTTCGAAAAAAGTTTCATTAAGAGGGTAGTTTGGGGTGGGGGGATATTTCTCAAAATCTTTGTGCCACATCTCTGGATGATACTTAACTAAAATACCAAGTTTGGTATTTTACCGACTTTTCGTTTTTGAGTTATCGTGTTCACAGACACACGCACCTTTTTCTGAAAATGGTTTTTTTGCTTATAGGGAACCCTAAAACATATATTTCCGGTGAAATCTCGGTATCGAATTTTTGGGTGGAGTGCAATACCTTCTTTATACACTATATACATAGTACGTATAGAGAAAGTAAAAATGAAAAGTCGCTTAATACCAACTTGGTTCAACATTTTTATGGATGCAACACTGCAAAACAAAGATTTTCAAGAAAATCCCTTTACCCCAAGTTACTCTTCACATTTTTAGGACATTTTGACTCTTTGAAAAATGGCTGTAATACTTTTGAATAAAATGCCTTATATTAAAGATTTTAAATGACAAATTAAATGTATATCTTGAATTATTTAGGAATAGCCTCTGAAGTCTTCTTCATTCTGAATGACTTTTGCATAACTGGTAAACCGTAAGAGATGCACAAAAAGTTACTACACAAAAAACTAAGGTCTCGTTAACCACAATTTGTATCATATACAATTTTTGTAGTTACTGGGAATGCATTTTCAAATTTATATATTTCTGTATAGATGTTTCTAAAAATATTACTATGACTGCATTGCAGTTATGTTAAAATGAACACCAAATATAATTCAAAATAGGTAAATACGTTGCAAAATATAAATTATGCAAATTTATTGCATAATTAAAATGCTCTACGCACCTCAAAGTTCGAGGTAACTGGCTGACATTTTCTAAACCGGAGTTTGAACCGTATACAAACACTTTAAACGGTGGTATTTCAATAACTTTGTTTACGAATTATTCTAAAGTTTTAAACAAGTTATAAATTTATCTTTAAAATTAATCAATTTTTCATTAAAATATATTTTTTTGAAAAATTACTACTGGTGTTAGGATAATTGGGTCCTTTGTATATTACAATAGATACTTATATACATTATGGGGAATTTTAGTTGTATTTAAACAAAAACTGAGACGCATGAAACATTTTGAAAGTGTGAAACTGCAGTTTTGAGAAGAAATAGGTTGCTGTATGCTCTTTAAATGGCCGCAGAGCCCGAAGCAAGGGCAGAACAACTAAATATTGATTCTCTACAGATGCTCAAAGGTTCTATTTGCTATGAAAAAGCAATTTTCAATTTGTTGTCCGATTGTAGTCAAAATTCACTCCCAGTAACTATTTCCGAGATACTCATAATTGGTTTCAGTTTTAAATACTTAAACTTTTCTCAAATAGGAATGAAAATAGAGCCAAATTTCAATGGCATAGAAACCAGGTTTTAAAATATTTGACTATCACTTTAATGTAGTATACTCTCTTGTTTTCCTTCTACTTATAATGAACTAAGAAATGAGACCGTTTATGCTAATGTTTACCTTGGTTAGTATGGAGTAGATAGCAGAATACGTTGTTTTTAAGAATCGTTTGCTATAGAGAGGTAAAGAAAGCCATGTGAGTTGAACATATATTTTCTCTATTCTTTCTCATATTGTCTGTACGCTGTGAAATTATGCAAATATGTGCACATTTTTTGTCTGTACTTCAGGCTGGCAGGGAAATGTATAGGATAATAAGGGTACAGGCAGACGAATTAAGCTGATTATGCTACATTCACAATGAGATACAAACGCAAACGTAACGCAACACAAGCGCAAGCGCGAGGGAAGACCATTCACAGTGTAGTCGTAAGTGTAACGCAAGAAATTGGCACGGGTTTCTAGATGCATAAATTGCGTACATGCGAATATCCCGACGCTGTCTCTTTCGTCTACCTTGGAGTCGGTCGGAATTAGCGCCAGTGAAATACTTTATAAAGTGTGTACATACCTCTTTGTAGTTCTCTGGTGCGCCGGCTATGCTCGTCCACGTAGAACACAAGTTTGATTCTCACTGAGGGGGAGAAAGAATGACTGGGGTATGTGACACGGGCTAGACTTACAAACAGAAGTACTTCACTTTAGATTCTTCAGTATTGATACTTTTTATTCACCTTTGTTACTTATTGAGGCACTAATCCTACGAGCGACTCCCAACATAATAGTTCTTGAAGACGTAGAAATGTATGTTAACAACTAGTGCTATTTTCGTCTGCTTACTAAGTTTTCGTTGTCTACGGCCATTGATAATTACCGCGTACTTTCCTATTATACAACATATCAACTTACGCGATGACAGCAATGTTCACGTAATAATATCACATCCTCGAGCACTAACACTGCCGCGTTTACATACACCTACAGCGTACCGCGTACAGTAGAACAAGTATAACCACCATAACAACTTAACAAGAGAAGTCAAGCCTAATTTCTTGTGAGCGCATCGCTTATATACCTAGAATATCCAATCTTGAAGCTCATTCCTTATTGGTTGAAAAGAAGTGCGAAAATAACGTTGTTACGTGATTAATTTTGGAAGTTCTTTGTATTAGATTCACGTGACCATTCTTTATAATGGAAAAGTCTCGAGCTGCTAACTTTTAGGGAAAATACCTTTCTCTATCAAACTCCCTGTTACTTTTGTCTCTAATGCGCTAAAATCTTGCTCTTACAAAAACCTTTATGCTGCAGTATTAATTCTAAAGTAACCTTGGCGTATACAATGACAACTTCTCACCTTAAGGTTTTGTGTTCTGCTATCTACTCAGTCTTGGCTACTGAAGCAGATATATTTCTTATGTTAAACCTGTGTACATTATTAATTAAACTAATAAAATATAAAGCGTACTAATATACTGTTGCAATCCTCCAAGCGCTCCTTAAGTTTCAAATTGAGTGTAATAAACCAACAATACTTATAAGAAAATTCGCATTTATTTTATAAATAAATGGGTTATAAAAGTATATTCTGATAACTTATGCTCACGGCAGTGACGACACAATAATTACTTATCCAAACATATTGAAAACAAGAAAATATTGAAAACAATAGATGCTGTAAAATGTGATAAAGCTGCACACTAAATGAACTGTGAATTTTCTCGTGTGCTTTACGATTTATGGGAGCCAAGACATCTAGACGTATGCGGTGGATATATCTATTACATCAAAGAAGGATTCGCGAGGAGACTGCCATAACCTCTTCAGGAAAATGAGAAAAGGCGCAGCACGGCCAAAAAGAAGAACATGTATGTACAGTAGACCTGTAAAATCTCGCATTGTGATCGCCTGTTATTGAACACAGGCAATGCATAGAGGAAAAAATTAAATGGTGTTTTATTTACGAATGCTTTTTAACTACAGCGGTTATCAGCGTCTCATTCTATATTGAGCGTGAAAGACCACTTAATTTTACTCAGATGCCTCTTTATCAGATTTGAGGTTCTTTTACGTACCGTAAATCTACAACAGGGGACCAACGAATTTACTTGCCTTTCAAAGGAAGCCATGTTAAGGATTTTTACTCCCGAAAAATCCATCGTCCTCCGTCGGGTTTGGAGTCGCGTCTTGCGTTACATTGCATTACGTAGCGTGTTGCGTGTGTCCATGTAAATGTTTACATTGGTGAAAATCTTACGCTTATGCTGGGTCTGCTGTGATTGGTGCATTATAAAAGTATATGTAATGGTTAGGTAGCCAACGGCAACATGTAAGGTTTTCTGCTGTAAGAACTAAAGTGGTTAATCAAAGAACTATTATAATAGATAGATCTGAGTAAACTGAACATTTCAAAATTCACAGAAGAGATCCTGATGCTTAAATACTGAATGGAAAACAAAAGTATTAATTTGTTAACGACGCTTTCGATATCAGCGCCAGCAGTGTGTTGGAATTTCGTTCCGTAGTTCTTTTACATGCAATGTAGCTATACTGACACGAAGACTTTGCTTTTAAGCACATTTAAAATGATTGGTTTGGGCCGGATTTGAACCTGCGACCTTGGGCACCAACTGAGACTCTAGACTAACTCTGACCGTAAGAGAATCAGTTCAATTTTAGATAAGAGAATGAGGAAAACTTCTGGGTAATCTGAACATTTATTCAAATCAAGGTATACTATAATTATTTCAATTACATTTATCCAAATCAAGATATACTATAGTTATTTCAAAATATGGTATCCCATTTTCGTCTCACTACCATCGATTATCTATCGCCTATTTCTCTTGTGGGAATCTCTCTCACACACACACGCGCACGCGCACGCGCACACGCACACGCACAGGAATTCAAAAGCATTACTAGGCATCGAATAAATCGTTTTGGATGGAGAGGGGCGTTAAATGCGAGTACAATGTGCATCATATGCACTAATCGACTTTACAGGAATAACTTGTTCCGATGTGTCGAAATGTCGGAAGACTCTTTCCTGTGAATTGTCTTCTGCAGAATAATGTTCATGCCTTATGCACTTGCTGCAAATCATTTGGCGGAAAATTACTTCAGACATGTCCCGTTAATGAGCATAAATACGGAGCGGGATGCCTCAGAAGGTAACATAGAGAAGGTATTGCATTCCAACCAAAAACTCGATGCCGATATTTTAAGAATATCTTTCAGGTAATTATTTTACTTGTAAGATTTTATTTCTCCTAAGAAAATGAGAAACACTTATTTCAGGCAGAAGAATTTTTATACTCACGTTACTTTTTAATCTCTGTAACCAGCATCGTCGGCAAATTATATATATTATACGAGATAATGTATGCATCGATTTCGTATCAGAGACAAAGGCGACAAGAAACGATAAACCCCGGCCATCCATCAGGCCCAGGCTAAGGCCTCTTGTACATGCTCAAACGTGTTTTTCAGTTCAAGGGTGTCAAGAAAAAGTATTTAATGTTGACAAAGATTTGACAACATTGGACAAGGTTGGACCAGACTAGACAAAGCATGAAATGTCATCATACGCGTATATTTCCACTTTGTCTTTTTGCCAAACCGAACCCCATGCAAGACATTGAAAATAATATGTCACGTGCAAAGTAATTTATTATTAACGTGACGGCATAACAGTTTGCAATATCCATTTACGTTTTAACAATTTCTAAATAGTTATCGGAGTCAAAATAGAATTGTATTAACTAAAAACATGTACTACTGCGATTGGTTAAACTAGGGTGAGCTGATAAATCCCGGGCCTCTCAATGAAAACAGCAGTTAAAAAAATTGCTTTATTTCTTAACATTATCTCCAGAAAGAATAATACATTTGTCATATCAGTGTTCTGATTTAATTAAACCATCTCTGTAGTACGATTTATCAAGGTCCTCAAAATAGCTGTTTACCGCATCAATGACCTCTTCGTTGCTGAGAAATCTTCGTCCACCAAGACATTTTTTGAGGTTTGGGAACAGGTGGTAGTCACTGGGTGCTAGATTTGGCGAATAGGGTGGATGTTCAAGCAATTCGAACTTTAATTCGCACATTTTTCCTATAGCAATGACTGAACGATGTACCGGAGCATTGTCGTGATGAAACAATACTTTTTTGTCAAATGAGGTCTGTTTCTTTTCACCTCATCACTCAACCGTTGCAGTAAGCTTGCGTATTAGTCACCAGTGATACTTTTACCCTTTTCCAAGTAGTCAATGTAAATAATTCCCTGTGCATCGCAGAAAACACTCGCCATAACCTTTGTTAGTTGACAAAATTGACTTTGCCTTTTTTGAAGTTGGTTCACCTGGCGTAATCCACTGTTTTGACTGTTATTTACTTTCTGGAATGTAGTAATGCATCCAAGTTTCATCCACGGCAATAAGCTGTCTTAAAAATTCACTGGGATTTTTACGGTAGAGCTCCATATTTTTTAACAGAAACAGTTTTTCTTTGCAGCTTTAGATCAGGTGCCAACAAAAGCGGCACCCATCTTGCACAGACCTTGTAAAAGCCCAACACATTACTTTAAATATTACTTGAACGTTCCTTTGATATGTTTACAGCCTTTGCTAGCTCAAACAACTTTAATCTGCGGCCTTCCGTACAAAACGATATATTTTTTCAATAATCTCTGGAGTTGTCACTTTTACAGGGCGTCCAGAGCGAGGCTCATCACTAGTGCTTGTACGTCCCATTTTAAACTCTGCAACCCACCTTTTAACCATTGAATATGATGGGTCAGAGTCTTTCAATGTACTGACCATTTCCCCATTGCTTTCTTTAGGCGTTAAGCCTTTCAAATGGAATTATTTAATCACTGCTCGTTTTCCAAATCCTCCATTTTCGTGAAAATTCTAACGCTGTTTTGTTTAAAATGCTGTCATTCGGAAACTAAACAAGCTATTGACCTGTAATTATGCCTACAAGCTAGTCTAGAGTTAAAGTATACGAAGCTACCGTCTAACTGGCCTAGTGGCACCATATCTATGTGAGGCCCGGGACTTATCAGCCGGCCCTCGTAACTGAACAACATTGTCAGAATGGGAAAGCAATCAGCTAAAGGGTGTTGATACCTTTTTTTCTTCTTCTTTAAATACACAGTGGGGAAATATGCATCACGTCTATTGTTGCCCTCCGTGGTGTAATGGTTACCATGCTGACTTCATATACCCAAGGTCGCGGGTTCAAACCCGGCGGAGGACGATAGATTTTTTCGAGTGTAAAAATCCTTAACATGGCCTCCTTCGGAAGAGAAGTAAAGCCGTTGGTCCCGTGTCGTTAGATTTATGGCACGTAAAAGAACCTCAAGCTTGATAGAGAGGCCTCTGAGCAAAATTAAGCGGTCTTTCACGCCCAATATAGAATGGGACGCTCAGAACTACAGTAGTTAAAGAGCGTCCATAAATAACACGCCATTTACATTTATCACGTCTATTGTCAACAGTGCTAACGGATTTATCGCAAAACGCGAGAAAGATGATGAAGTGACAATCACATGTCGCATTAAATACTACATTTGAAGTATGTCTTGAACCTTAAGATTTACAAAGAAGTATCTCCTGGTGAAAGATTTAAAGGTTGCACCATGACCGAGTGGTTAGACCACTCGTCTCTCACCAAGGCGGGATTTGGTGGGAAAAGCGGCGAAGAGGCGGTTTTTTTTTTCGGCTTCTCCGGTTTCCCCCGCCATCACATTCCACCGGTGCTCAATCTTCATTCCATGAATCATCAATATCATCGCCTGCGGTGCCTATGTAGTAAAAGCGGGCGTTAAACACTATAAAATATCAAAGATTTAAAAAAAAAAAAAATTCTGATCTGTAATATCGGTTACCTATTCTACAACAAACTAATCTTAAAAATGCAATCAAAATAAACATTACCTGAAATGCTTTTATTACATATGTTCTTATAGATTAAAGAAGAATTCATAGGGAAATGTATTAGGCTAAAGCGACAGTCAAATATTTTAAGAGCTTGACGTTAAGTGATGGCTTTGAAATTCATTCTATTTTCATGACCAGGATGAGAAAAGAAGAAAAAGAATGACGATTTCTAATTTTCTCATTTTAGGAAAGTATAAGTTTTGAAACATTTAAACCCAAAACAAAGAGTATATAGTAAATATTAACTCCACAAAAACTGTATATGAAATAAATGCGTGTTTTAACAAGATTTCATATTTTTGTCAGTAGGATTTTGTGCATCTTTACGGTTTACTGGTTACGGAAGTCATCCAGAATGATGGGTGCTTCAGAGGTGATTGCCAGAAAATTCAAAGTATACATTTTATTTAACATGTAAACATCCTTAATATACGGCTTTATACAAAAATATTAGAGTAATTGTTTAAAAAATCGAAATTCTTGAAAAAAATATTCCAAGTAAAGGGTAGTTTGGTATGGGGGACTTCCTGAAAATCTTTGTTTCACATCCTTCAAAGTTGCACAATTTAAACATCAAGTTTGTACTTAACCGACTTCCGTTTTGAGTAATGCTATTCACACATACACAGACATGTTTTTCTAAACATCCCTTTTATGATTCAGGGGTCCTCAAAAATGTATCTCCGTTGAAATCTCGGTATCGAACTTTTGGGTGTCATGGAACACCTTTACCTATTATGCTTGTATTTTAGCTTGTAGAAAATGTATGAATGATTTGGATTACATTTGAACTATTTGTAAAGAGTAAATTGTTTGATTTGGTCTTCATTGTGTCAAATAAAACGCACAACATAAATTTTTGCAATAAAAATACAGTTCCAAAAATCTAAATCTAAAGTTTAGGGTATTTTTCGTCGTATCATACGCTCTTTTTAGAACAAACTTACCTAGTTTAAAACCTTTATCTGTTTTTAAATTATATTCAGATACAGCTATAGGATAATTTGCTTTCAGTCTGATTGCCTTACATCTGCTTATTGATGCGAATTCTACGTAAAAACACTTTAATTTGAACAGATTCTAATTTAGGAAAATGAAATATTTTTAGATTTGCTTTATCTATGCCCGAATGAAAGAAAGATTTTATGGACTTCATGAATGAAGTTTTGGAAATTTAATTCTATAGTGATGGTCTTCGAAATGCAGTCATCTGTTATAAACTACAACTTCTGCCTTAGATGAAACCATCAATGGGAAGAGCCTTTGCTGACGTTTGAAACCAATAGGAGTTTGTGTGGAAACAGTGGAATACGTCATCAGTTCGGTGAATGTGCACCGAGGCAATAAGAAGCTGTTCCCATGACTTCCAGGACGTATAAAGAGGGCATATGGGGCCTGACCTCTCGACCCGCACCCTGCCGCTTGACGTCACACATTTCTTGATCGGCATTACATCTGCAAAAATATCTATTATACCGCATGCTTTCTTGCTTGGATTCTTCTGGTACACAGTTACGGAGACATGAATCCTCTATATTTAAAGCATTTACGTATACAATTCGGTTATTTTCTGAAAATAATCATAAAATACCTACTTTTGGTGAGTAATGTCCCAGGTAAAAACACGAATAGTAATGTGAGTTTAACAAAGAAAAATACTAAATTAACGAGTACACTTCCAAGAATAACATAGAAAACAAAACAAAAAACAACTGATGTGTCCCATTCACATGATTTTCTCTACCTATTCTGCAACAAACTATTCTTACAAAAGCTTATTCTCCTACTACTTCATGCTAATAAGAGAGAAATGAGCAGTAATGACCTTATTACTTTGTTGGCTGCTATATGATTGAAATGCTCTTCTCTTTGCATGACCAGGAGTAAGGCAAAGAAAACATGAATGACAAATTCCTGTTTGAGAAAAATTAAAAGTATTTTAAAATTGAAACCAATAACAACGAATATCTCGGGAATGGTTAACCTCAAAAAAAGAAAAAAAAATGTAGGCATATGACATAAATTGTATGTTTTAACGAGATCTACATTTATTGTGTATTAGTTTCTTCTATCTCTTACGCTCTACCAGTTATGCAAAAATCATTAAATATAAAGAGGCTATTCCAAGGTAATTCATTAGAGCAATTTTTGAGAACATTTTTCCAAGTAAAGGGAAATTTGGGTTGGATGAATTTTACGAAAATGTTCATGTTGCATCCTTGGGAGAAACTGAGTTTTATAATCAAGTTTGGTATTTAATCTACTTTTTGTTTTTTAGTTATGTTGTTTACAGATACACATTTGGACATACGCGAATGTTCTTCCAAAAATACTTTTTTTGGACATAAGGGACCCTAAAACGTGTATTTCCAGTGAAATGAAAAGAATCGAATTTTTTAGTGGAATGCAATATCGTTTCACCTATGTACTAAGTAGAGAAAGTAACCACTCCTCTGCCACGCCCCCAGTTTAAACCCGTCAGCTATAGCAAGGAACTTGCCCTTTATTTCACAATGGTGGAATCGAACCAGAGGCCCAGACAGGTTTAGATGCATTGAAACTTGTAATTCAGAATGTGTTTTATCTTAATTCGATTACTTTATCATCACCTATTGAGGAAAGGCGCAAACGCCACATTGGTAATTTTTTCGAATAATGAAGAATGCTAACATTTGTGTATTTTACGAGGGAAAGGGTGACGGAAGCAAATTTATATGTTTATATTCCATACGTTCTCGGGCTTCAAGCCAGGTGTAGTGATGAAGAGTCATCGACGTTTCGGGAGCGTGCATCTCTCCCATCAGATCATCATTACACCTGGCTTGAAGACCGAGAACGTCTAGAATATGCTCGTCGCCAGGAAAGCTTCAGATCCTTTTATCTATTTTATTTTATGTGTATTAACTCAAATTCCATATTATACAGATTTATTTAGAACTATGCCATTATTTTTATAAAATAAGTCGCTATAAATTAAAGTTCTATACACAAAATATGAGTATTGAGCATACAAAGGCATTCTTAAAGCATTTTTTGTTAAGTTGACAAACATAAGAGGAAAAACACAAAGATATTATGGAACCAAAGTAAGCTAATGTTTTAATAATTAATCCATAACCCTCCCTTCCTTATAACAGCAACCGTTCTGCCAGGAGTTGGTGTTGACAATCGTTCAACTCGGAGTAATTTTTTTTTTTTTATTGTTTCATTTATATAGCCCCAATTATACATGTAAGAACGTAGAAAGGGCTTTAAATTAGAAACAACTCGTTGTCTGTTCGTTCTTTACGTTGGATTTAAATCGTTTTATTTTCCTCAAACACACACACACACATTCACCCTCCATACATACTTCCAGACTCTGTGGGGGCGAGGGAATAATTCTGGTTAAAGAAAAGTTACCCGTGACAGCCGGGAATCGAATCCGGGTGAAAAGTCAATTCGCTAACCACTCGACCGCGGAGGTAGTCTCGAGTTATTTTGTTTCTCTATCTCTCCCCTTGCACTGCTCACCCTAGCCACGAATTGTTCACAGATCATTGCTTGTGTGCCCAACTTTAATACAGTCCAATAGGATATTGGTAAACTCAGGACTGGTAAGGAACACAAATGGCGAAAAAGTTCCGCCACCACTAAATGAAGAAACAAACCCCAAAAAATCTAACTAACACTTCGGCATATTTCCGTTCACCGGACTGTATGTCTAATGTGATAGCTAACAAGGAAAACTATTACCTTTATATTGAAATAGTTCGTCCATTATACATAATCTGATAGTGGGAAACATGTAGATAAGTTTTACGTAAGAAGATTCAAACAAGTTCCATATAAAATCATCTAACATTGTGTTAGATTGTACAGACAAGCAAATAAAACAGTTCTACTATTCACACGCAATGGATATTTAAAAGGAGTTGGCTAACACCTTGCAACAGCCTCATAGAATAACATATCAAAATATATTGAAGGGTGTCCAAAACTTTTCTGAGAGCGATCCATGACCGTGGTTGGGGTAATGCAGTTTCTCGTATGAAGTTATCTTTTCCTTCTACCTTTTAGACACCTTAAGATAAGGAATTTGGCTAGTACGTATTCTATGTTTTAAAGTCAGTTCTTTTCAAGAACTGCGATCTTCTAAAACAAGCGTAGTGTTCAAACCACAACTTCGATATTTCAATAAAGCAAAGTTTAATAAAAAAAAAAAAAAAAAAAAAAAAAAAAAAAGGAAGGCTATAGCTTCATTGAAAAGAACAGCAGTGCCTTCTCTCTATCTAAAAGCAAAACCTCCAGTTTATTTAAACTTTGAGTTGGTACTACTCTGACCAACCAAGTTAAAGGTCTTGAAATCTCTAAGTCGAATTTTGAGTGGAATGCGATATTTTCTCTACCTACTATACACATTGTACCTCTCTAAGTACGTGCTAGAGAGTGTAAAAATCTGATGTGTTCCTTTCACATCCTTTCTCTATACCTCTGTAACAAATTATTATTAAAAAGCTTATTCTTTTATCTACTTTATGATGAGCTAAACATTAGCAGAAATTGTGTTTATTACTTGCTTCCTTGCAAGTAGAAGGGAAATAAAGGAATACACTAGGCTAAAGCGATAGTCAAATATTTTAAAAGCTGGTTGCTATCCGTCTCCTTGCATAGTCAGGAGTTTACGTAGAGAAAAGCTCAAGTATTTTAAAACTGAAACCAATAACAATTAATTTCTAAGAAATGGTCAACTCCAGGGAAAAATGCATATGACATAAATAGTGTGCTACGAGATCTACATTTTTTGAGCAGTAAGTTTTTGTCTATCTCTTACGGTTTACCAGTTACCTATGCAAAAGTCAGGAAAATTCATCTGGAGCCTGTTCCCAGAAAATTCAAGGTATACACTCTATTTTTAATGTAAATTGCTTCAGTACACGGTATTTTAATCAAAGTAGTTGGAGTCATTTTTGAGAAAATGACAAATTTCTAAATTTTTTCCTTGTAAAGGGTAGTTTGGATTAGGGGTTTTCATCAAAATATTCGTGTCGTATCCTTGGAAGACACTAAACTTACATACCAAGTTTGGTTTTTACTAACTTTTCGTTTTCGAGTTATCGTGTTCACAGACACACAGACAGACAGACAGGCAGGCAGACACATACACACATATACACACATGCACAGACTTTCTTCTAAAATGGTTTTTATTTTCTCTACACGCAATATGTATATAGTGTATAGAGAAGGTATTGTATATTACCCAAAATTTCGACACAGATTTCACCGGAAATACGTGTTTTGAGGCCCACTGAATCCAAAAAAAAGTTGTAGAATGTCCGTGTGGGTATGTGTGTCTGTGTCTTTGTCAGCATAGCTCGAGAACAAAAACTTATTATTGAAGTTCAGCATCTTCCAAGGATGCGACACGAAGATTTTCAAGAAAATCGCCCCACCTCCAACTATCCTTTAGATAGAAAAGATTTCGAAATTTTTGATTTTCTCAAGAACGCCTCTAACGGTTTTGATTAAAATTCCGTTTATTATAGATATATACATGTCAATCAAAATATATATCTTGAATTTTCTGGGAATAGCCTCTGAAGACCTCATTATTCTGGATTAATTTTACTGATTATTGCATAACTGTTAAACGGTAAGACTTAGAAAAAAAAACTTGCTACACAAAAATATAGATCTGGTTATATACATTTTTTTCGTAGAGTTGACTATTTCCGAGATATTCCTTGTTATTGATTTCATTTTTGAAATAAATAAGATTTTCTCATACGGGGATTTGTCAACTCTTGGCTGTGCAAAGAAACGGATTTGAATCAAATTGCATGCAGCTTATATAAGATTTGACTATTGCTTTAGGCTAGTTCCCATTTCCCATCTGTTTACAAGGAGCAAAATAATATCTGCTAGTATTCATCTCGAGGTCGTCTCCTTAGCGCGGTGGTAGCGTTGCTGCTTACCAAGCGGGAGACCTGGGTTCGATCCCCAGTACCGGCGTGGGTTTTTTCCCCTGCTGGGAGACCTGGCCCGGGGTGCACTCAGCCTCGTAAGGTCCCTGGGGGGCCAATTGAGGAGCTACTTGATGGAAAAGTAGCGGCTCCAGGTCATGAGGACCGCATTAACCGGCCGGGGGGACTCAAGGCGCTGAGCACGTCTCACCCTCCAATACTGCACCCCATCCATGACGTCTGTAGTGGACCGAGATGGGGGACGCAGCGGCCGGGCGGTAGGCCAAGGTTCCCCGTGAGCTGTCGTGCCATGGAGTTAGTATTTATCTCGATTAACATGAAGTAGATAGAATAATCAGCTTTAGCAAGCTTTTTGGATGCAAGGGACCCTATTCAAATTTTTGGGTGGAGCGCAATAACTTCTCTGCCTTTGTACCATGCACTAAGTAGAGATATTAAAAAGAGTTTTATTAATGGACACTGCTTAACTGCTATGGTTCTTAGGTCTCATTTTATATTGGACAGGAAAGAGCGATTAATTTTGCTCAGAGGCCTCTTTACCAGGCTTCAGATTCTCTTATTTGCCTTAAATATATAACCGCCGTGCCTATATTTATTTTTTATTTCCTTTCTGAAGAAAGTCATTCTGAGAATTTTTACACATGAAAAAATTTCCATCCTTTTCAAACGGATTTGATCCCGCGACCTCGGGAACTGAGGCTAACATAAATTTGTGCAATTATGAGTAATAACAAGCACCTTTGCAGAAAATCCAGCTTGCTTCATATACTTCATTTTCTTTACGTAGGTATTGCTGCTCCTATCTTATACGAGCTTAAGTTATATTTGCGTCTAGACTGTCTGAAACAGCAAACAGTTCGCGTAATCATGTGCCCTCTGATGGAATAGGAAGGTCATTACGAATGTGTGTTTATTATTTTGTTTCAAATCCAACAAAAGCTTAAGAACTGTCGCCAGGGGTAAAGTGCCTACCAATAGGTTGCGAGTTCAAATCTCGCTTAAGGAGAATTACTCGAATAAGGTCGTTTATTTTTTTTTTCTTTCGGGCTTTTCCTTTATTCTGAGAAGACGAAAGTGAAGTAGCTTTAAGCTCCACGGACCCGACATCATTTTAGCATAATTTCAACGATATAATTCTTAAACCGATATGACCAACCAAGTTAAAGGACTTGAAGTTATTAAAAAAAAATGTTGTATTAGGCAGAAGTAATAATGTTTCTTAAACTTAAATGTGGACATTGCATTCTTACGTCAACTGATTTCGAATGCATTGTTTGTTGAAAGTTCCAGCATATAAACCAAATAAGAAGCTGTTATTATTAACTATTACT
The DNA here is from genome assembly GCA_030762935.1 of Hymenopus coronatus. Classification (NCBI taxonomy): domain Eukaryota; kingdom Metazoa; phylum Arthropoda; class Insecta; order Mantodea; family Hymenopodidae; genus Hymenopus; species Hymenopus coronatus. Next base: position 37,973,827 of record CM060889.1, on the reverse strand, counting down.
CATTTATTCGGTAAATTGATTCAGTAAAAACTAGAAATTCTGTAAACCAGCGTGTCTTAACATGGAATACCCCAAAATCTAAAACGTAGAGAGATGCTGCATGTAAGTGGTCATAAGTCGGATTAATTCAACAGCGGTAGTTGTTTGTGATAATCGTTTTATTGCCCCAGTCTGTGTAGTGAACAGGATAAGGAATCTAGTGGAGTTTGTCGCATATTCAGGGCCATGTTGTACCAACTAAACTTGTGGTTTATTTAGATAGATGAACAAATAATAATTTAGCACAGTTAATAATATATTTGCATTTCTCCAGCATGTTCTTAACATACAAATATGCATCAAAAATAAGACTGACATTGAGGTAACGTCACATATATTCTTATTACTACGCTCTGGAACTTGACCCATCTCAACCCTGAAAATATGCAGTTTAAACCGTTGAAATATGTTCTAAAACTTAAGTGTGTGCAGTGGGTTTATTTCATTTAATGTTTTAAAGTTTTAGTTTAATAATTGTCTTCATTGTGTATTGACCACTAATTTGAATAATCATTTAAATTGATAATCTTGTAATTCTTTATATATTTAAAGTTTTTTCTCGCTATTTATATCAAACAACCAACAAATCTAGAATCTGATGTTAAGCTTCTACTGAGAATGATATTTTGATATCACTTGATGTGGAAGGTGCATATTTGCATGCAGAAATATGTTGGATTTCAGTATTGATTCACATTTCCTACTAGAATGTAAGCAATTTGGCGTATTTTTTACAGCCGGGATTTTTACCGTCACAAAAAAATTAATGTCTTCAACAATATTTGGTTTCGTATTTCTCATGGGTTATTTATAATTATTGGAACGTATAATATTAAGTATATTAATAATACTGACCATATTAATACCTAGTTATATTAATCGGTATTATGTTCATATTTATTAATGTTATTATATTATTATTTTACAGAGAAACGATCAAATTAAATAATAAACCTGGAAAATTAGGAAAACGATAATATATGCATTAAAATAAGCAAGCTAAAGATTGGTCTGCAATTAAACGAAAAAAAAACCTGAAATGTATTTATGCAAAATAAAATTGGTTTCATTCCAATGTAGGTACAAAGCATGATGGGAAAATATGTAGTTTTGTTTTTTCAATATTTAATGAAACATGCAATTGTATGAAGTTCGGAGGTCTACTGGTATTTTACGTAATCGCATAAGGCTAGTCCAAAAGCCAGTATTTTTATTTATGCTCAGATGTTATTCCAGAATTTCAGAAAATCATTCAGAACGGATTGCTCATTCAAGTGTGGATATATCCAATTGGGAACTGAACAACAACCTATTATCTATCTTCAGTTTATTCTAACATTTTAGGAAAATAGACTGGTTCATTACTGTTTTGAAAACAATCAAACATGCAAAATGAAAAGACCATTTAAAGAATGAGAGAGAGAGAGAAAGAAATAAAGAGAGAAATTCATGAGTTAGTGCAAAAAGACGAACAGAGCTGCGGGTTCTCCTAGTTTTAAAACTGTATTCATTTAATGCGGATAACTTTAAGCGTGCCTTTAGCAGGGAATAGTTACAAAATTAATAATCCAACAAAAATTGTATAGTTGAGCGACATACCATTTTAATTACAACTTGCTTTGTAGTAGTTTAGTTAAAATCATTTCAAGAAAATTAAATGATCCTAACATAGCTTTTTTGCAGAGAATTCAATACAAGTGTTTTGTTAGTCATACATCGCCTTGGATGAATCAATCAATCAAGATCTTCAGGCATAGTTTTGGAAAAATACAAATTGTATAACACTTACAAATGAAATATAAGAAGGAGATATGAGAATTTTTTGAAAGTCTTGAGCTTGATTTAATGGATTTTAATACCAAAATGTTACTGCTTTTCACGTTATTGCTTTAGGGCTTTGGTGCTCACACACACGCACACACACACACACACACACACACACAACCCCACACACATGCATACATATACTCTCCCATATAAAACTAAAATTGTGTTGAAATCAATTTTACGAACTCTCTGTTGGAATGTAACTCTTTTGAAGTACTATAGTTGAAGGGAGAAAGAAAAAACTTTAGATTATACCATTAAGTTAATCTACAATAGCAGCATTAATTCTGGACACTTTTTTTTTTTTTTTTAAATTAAGTTTCAAATTTGGCTATTGGATTAAATGCAGGATCATTATTATATGATAAATTATAGCCAGGAAATCTTAGTATATTACAATATTGAACATTTTACCATAAACTGGAGCTAATTTGGCCTTAATTGATTACTTTGGCCCAAATTTAGAATATAATATATTTTATTTCATATTGTATCAAATATGAAACTTTGAATTATTGCTCTCATGTTACATAGATGGGCTTAAAATGCTTGTAAATCTGGTATTATGACATTTCCATATTCTTAAAAATACAGATTTCTCTTGTTTTGTGCTCCCTATTATACGAGAGAAATAATTCATTATATTTCATATTGGACCCAGATTAAAATAATTTTGAGATTATATGAGAACAAATTATGAGAGAAATAGTTCATTATATTTCATATTCGATCCCGATTGAAATAAAAATCATATATTGAAGTGTCATAATACGAAAATGAATAGATTTCTCCATATTTTGAACTATTGTAATATGATAGCCATAACTCCAATTTTATATTGGACACAATATAAATAAACTATATAATATATTTATAAAACAGCACAATTTTCAAAGTTGGCTCAAAAGCAACCGATTAAAGACCTAATTAGCTCCAGCTTATGGAAAAATGTTCAATGCTGTATTATGGGAACACTTTGTGGCTAAAATTTATCATGAAAGATAAATTTGGATGCAATATTCAAATTTGAAAGTTAATTTAACAACAAAAAGTGTTTAAAGATAATATATAGTAGAGCTGGCGAATTGTTGACGAATGACTGCAGCTAATAAAACAATAAAAGAACTACTTTAGAAGTATAATAGGTATTTGGGCTCCTCTGTTTTCAGAATATTTGGGATAAGTATTTTCTTCGTAAACAGACACTTCTAAAGTACAATGTTCAAACATACAGACCCTTTGGCACTAGTATACAGAAGTAGATAATGTCATGTACAAACCAAGAAAGCTAACATAAGGAAACCTTTAGCACGAGGGCGGATGGCGGAAAAGGGATTGTAAACAGAGGGGAACTAAACGATTTGAAAGGAAATGATTATAAATGAGCAGCTTTAGTATGGTATATACCTGTTGTTTGCTGATGTCCACTTCTCTTTGGGGACAAGAGGAACAAGCCTGATACGACCACCAGAAGGAAAACACAGCGATGTGTTCGGCCCACCCCAGGCCTCAGGGTTCCTTTTACCATAACACTTCAATGTCGCACTGCCGTGAGCCAACAAGAGTAGTGAGAAGGTTGCTGAGAAATATTTAAAGTGCAATGAAGTTGTTTGTTTGCTCTGATAACCCTCTTTACCCTCTTTACCCTCTTGACATATTCCGTTACAGGTGCTGTACACTCAACACCAGAAGTTCTTTCCTTCAGCATATCTGGCTGCAAAATAATGGCGCAAAGTCCAATATCCAACTGCGGCAGAATCCTTCCTCTTTCTTTTGGAAGATCAGTGTCATCAACGGTGCCATCTAAAGTCGAAAGCATTGACCAACTTACTGAGGGTGGGCGAGATTAAGTTATAGACTCGTGAACGCGGGGTCCGTAGCTTAAATCCCTCCATTATCATTTTCCTGGTTAAGGATTTCTTCCAGACTTCCTCAGTCCTCGTAATTAGCCTATACCGCGGGGGTACCCTAAGCTTGAAAGTTTCCTTCTCATACTTCTATTAGCAATTATCATTTCATTTCACGTCACAACACCACCCATGTGCCATCTGTGGTGCCGTAAGTTCTGGCCCATTACATTCATATGACTTTATCTACCCATGCTTCTACAAACAGCTTATTCTGCTCTTTATTTCAAGTTAATCCAAATAAACATTTGCAGTTTTGTTTTTCTTTTGCTTAACATCATTTAACCTGGTTGATTGATCACTGGTTAATGAAGTCGGCTAAATGCTGATCAAATGAGCTTAAATTGGATAGGTAGAGTCAAACTGAAAAATTCAATGCCATAGCCGGGATTTGAACCACGGATGCTATGTATTTTTGTTGTAATTATTAATATTTAATATGGTATATTTCGACTATAATGTACTGGATTCTTAAGGGCCGAAAGCGTTGAACATGTGGCAGCAGTAGGCATTTACGAATAATCCTAAAGATGAAACATAAACTGCTTGCAGAAGAGCCTTGGCAGCCAAAGACTTCCGCACAGTCCTGAATTCTCTGCTTCCGCCCATATAGAACATCATTGATATAATGGCATGTGCTTAGGATACTGCTTCTCCCCTGGCTGCTTTAAAGCGGCTTCAGGCCAGAATCGCTCTTATTCCTCAAGGACCTTATAAGACTTAGTGTAACCCGTATCATATCTCTTAGCAGGAGAAAAAATTCGAAAGCCGATACCAGGCATCGAACCCGGGATCTCTTTCATTACAGAAAACAACATTACTAGAGCGTTATGGGTATGCATATACGTTATGGGCACGTTTGGGTCCTTGCATATGTTTGTATATTTTGTTTTGCCTCATCAGCAAAAGCATTGGTTGGGTGCGAATGTGCCCTCTATTCCACGAGTTGTGGAGGTTTCCATTAGGATGTGTAATGGTTTTATTCAATAAGTTTGAACATTATTTATTCCTCTTTCTTTATCCAAAGGTTATATGTAGTGGTCAAAATTGATATTTAATGGGGAAAACAACACATCGTTAGCGTGCACTAATGGTTAATGTGATAAACGCTGATGGAAGCTGCGAGGAAGAAGCAGACATCTCGCGGATTGCCTCGCAACAGATATCCAACTGATACAGCCTGCAGTTGAATTTGTGCCTGTAAGCGGAAATATAACACTCATACCTTTATTTGATATCAAGTGCAATAATTACATATTAGGTCATCAGATATATCCCTTTCTTATTAAATCGAAAAACATGGGCAAATATTGCATGTATAGACACAATACCGAGCCAGGTGGTTCAGGCGCTTCGTCTGGGATTGACATTTGGGAGGTCGTGGGATCGGTTCCCCATGGCCAACCTCTCTGACCCATGGGCTTTCTCGGGGGTTTTCCTGGATCACTAGGCGAATGGTAGGGAGGATTATTCAATCCCCCGAATTTTCTTTCCCTCCATTTCATTCCTCTGGTCTTTCTTTCAAGGTTGTAAGTGTCTGCGAGGACTGCGATGATAGTGAGCTCTCGTGGAGATGATAGTGCTTTGGAGTCTCAGTTCTCGGTGGTAGGATGGTGCTGGGGTCGTCGTCGTTATACTGGGTGTTTAATCAGACCTGAGGCACGGGCTCCTGTTTGGGAACTGTTAGGGACTCTCCACGATGGCTCCCTGCCGCAGTCTGGTTCCGGCTGCCCTCTGTAGCTACTCAAATCTCATCCTCCCGGGGTCTGACATACAAAAAGTCTATCATTGGCTGAGGTGCGGAATCCCCTCCGGTAAACTACACTACACACAATTATTAATGTCCTTTAAGCTTATTGTTGAAAATCAACAAATAAAATAAGTTTCTTGGAAGAATCCAAAAGCAATAACAACATTTACAGTACTGAAGTAAATAATTCCTTTCATTACAGAGAATGTTTCCCTACCTCTTACCTGAGGTGGCGAAGATATTGCGTTTGACTAAAACATTCGATATCAAGATTTCAGAACTCTTGTATCAAAGAAAAAGAACGAAATAGACAAAGAAAGACAGGCAGAACGAAAGAGAGAGAGAAAAAGAGAATCAAAGAAATGAAATGATTTATTTTCTCCAACCCTTACGTGAGGAGAGAAAGCACTGCATTGTCCCTAGTATACAATATCAACATATCATTGGGAATGCCTGTTTAGAGGTCCCCTGATTGTGAGCCTAAAAGAAAAATTGAATTCACTTACAGAAAAGGGTTCATGTGTCTCTAGATCCACCCTTTCATCAATGAATTGCAAAACTCAACGTGAAAATTGAGATAAATCCCTAGTTGTTTACTTAGATTAAACACATTTCAAGTACTACAAGAAGATTTTCCATACATTACTTTTACCTTAAACAACACTTTAAGATGGAAAAAAAAAAAATGTTATCAAACAGATTCTGACGAATCTGATTAAAATATCTAAGCTTGAGAAAAGGGCGTAATAACAAAAAATTATTTATTTTATTGCTTATTTTATAAATACCCAATGAAGTCCATGCTATTCTTCTGAATTTGCACAACTAAAAAGTCGTGATAGCCAGATGGAGACTTACAGATCCCATTAGCATATACAACTGAAGAAGTTAATTCCATACTAAATCAAACGCAAAGCCAATTGGTTGGTTGTTGCTATGCTTTAAACTGAACAATAAGTCAGACGTAGTTATGGATAATGTCAGATGATATGATTTAATTAACTTTTCATGACACGTGTCGAATTAGAATATGATTATCTAAGTGAATTTCAACGTTTCTTAAAGGAGCATTGCAAGTTACTATAGTGCAGAACAAACTAATTAAATATATTGATGGTGCATTTCTACAGCTTTCCTTCTCATTATTTCTCTGGTTTCTTATATTTTTACTTTCTCTACCGAATAGTATATAGTAAATAGAGAAGATATATTCCACGCAAAAATTCAATACTGAGATTTCATTAGGAATACTTGTTTTGAGAACCACTGAGTTCGCAAAACTATTTTTAGAAAAAGGTCCGCATGTATACTTGCTTGGAGCGGACAGTATAATAACTCAAAAACGAAAACTCGGTTAAATACAATATTTGACATTTAAGTTTAGTATCTTCCAAGAATGCGAAACGACGATTTCGAAAGCAATCCCCCATTTACGTTGAAACATTTTTGAAAAGTGAGATTTTCTTAAAACTGATCTAAAGATTTTGATTAAAATACCATTTTATAAAATATTTAGATAATAAATAACGTGTATATATTGAATTTTCTGGGAATAACCTCTGAAGACATCATTCTAAATGACTTTTCCATAACTAGAAAACCCTTAAAAATAGGTATAAACTTACTACACAAAACTGTAGGTCTCGTTAACAACGCATTATATCATATACATATTTTTGTAGGGTTCACGATTTCCAATACATTCGTTGTTATAGCTTTCAATTTTAAAATACATATACATTTCTGCAACAGGAAATTGTCATGTGCTTTTATTTTGTTTTACGCTTGGCTATACAAAGAGCGTTTATTTTTTATTGCATTTTTCTTCATTACACAGACATCCTTCAACGCAAAGACATTTTATTTCTCCACAAGATACCTGTGTTCTGCATCTTCATTGGCAAGTTCTCTCCTCTTCATATTTCTTCTTGCCGCGTATATCCATTATTTCGTATGTTTCTCCTTTCTTCTTCTTCTTCTTCTTCTTCTTCTTCTTCTTCCCGTGATCTTTCACTGCAGCTTCATTTTTAGGATTCTGCTTTTTTCCATACTCTTTATTGTCTAAACCATTTCAATTTTTTTCTATTATTTTAATAATATGAAATTCAACATTCATAATTTCTCTAATGTTCTGGTTTCTAATTCTTCATTTCCTTGCTGCCGTCCACCAAAAACACATCTTTATTACTAGCAATTATTTTCTTGATTTTTCTGGTGTTCAAATTTCTCCCCAATATATATAATATGATACTTGCACCAAATATTTAAATATGAATGTGTTAGTCTTATGTATAATAGCCTTAATCCATAGTACTGAGTTGAGCATACCAGTTATTCTTCTTCCATCACTAATATTTTTTTTTTTCAATTTCACAATAATGTTTACAGTCTGAATCTAAAAGTCATCTTATTTGAATTTATTTACTGTATTAATTTAATAATTTTCAATTTATATTATTTCTTCATTCTCTATTTGAGAATTTAGTTTTATGGATACGTTTTTTATATGTAGATTATTCATACAAAACCCGTGTTTATCTGTTTATCTCATTCATAATAAATGTTCTAGAGTTGATTTTAAATTATGTAGTATGCACATGGTTATAAGCAACACATGAAAACAAAACAGGACTAATTGTTTCACAATTTCATACCAATGGCCTAGGTGTTCTTGTCGTGTACTACCATTCTTAGGATTTAACCACAGGAATGTTGGAGTGGTTGTAGGTTTGGTGTTTTGAGTTTAATGTTGAGGGTGTTAAGGAGGTAGTGCTATAGTGCAGGTTATTCGATGGTTGCTTTTTAGCATCCTTGCCGCTGCTCCGCTGGTTTCTTAGATCCAAGAATTTGTTGCTGTGATTTTTTGTAACCACTCTCATAGGTGAGTACTTAGTTCAGCTTTTTAACTATTGGTTGGTTTAATGCTTGCGTGACCGGGGGTACTCACAGACCATGTGGGGAACCCGGAACTGCTAGCAGCGGCGTTCAATAGGTAAGTAATTCTCCTGTTAAGGGCGTTCTCATGATAGGCCAATCTGGAGTAGAAATGTTGAGCCCGGTATCTAATCACAACTTTCACGTAAAGGAGAGAGCTCCATGTATTAGTCTCCACAAGGAAGCGACGGCATAAAGAATAGATAGACCGAAGTCCCCTATTCTGAATCCGCTATAACCAGAGAAACCAGGAGTCTGCCGCCTGTCTCACACCTCGCAGGCATAGGGCATTAATGGGATTATAAGCGCCTTGAAAATACCTAACTTTAAGGGAATCGGCATTTGGGATGCCAGAACAGGATGCCGTCCTCTAGCTGTGTTCGTCACTCCCTGCAAGCATTTACGAAAAGTTGGGTGACGGCTAGGCATTGGATTTCCCCACTCGGTTCTTTGCGTCTTGTGGGAGAAGTTGAGTATCTTTGCTGCGGGAATATGTTCTAGTAAACAAAACAGCGTGGCTTTAGCCCAGATTTACGAACATCCGTCACTCTACACTAGGGCTGGACGAGGTGGAGGTGTGTGTGTATGGGATTGAGAGCGCTGAGTAGGTTTTTATCTGTTCTGTAGACAGGACGTTGTCGGCAAACTGGCCCATATTGACGCCCTACCATAAAAAGCTAGACAGTGGGTCATAAAACACAGCCTTCGGGGAATCTGTCTTGTAGAGATTTTTGTGTTGGTATTTTCCCCGCAACTGCTATTATGAAGGAGCGTACTGTATCAACTTAGATACATTTATAGAGGAGTCCCTCATAGCTTGCAGCTATTCCTTTTATAGCTATCGATGACGTTAACAGAAATTTACAGAAAAAGCGAACTTTCTTGCAATGTCCATTGCGCCCAGTTGTATTCCAAGGCTTGGAGGCAATGTCGCCGTTCTTCATGTGTTAAATTAAGTCTCTGCGAGAATTAGTGAGGCTACTTAAAGAAAGCGAGCCGAACGCATGTTAACACACATACGGCGATTATGAGCCGGCAAGGCATAGCCACAATATAAAATGTATTTGCATTAAGACTACTAGATTGAAATCTTAAGTAGCAAAGTTTCAAAACCTTTAGACTCGGTGCGGAAATATTTAGGTAACGTCGAGACTCTCCATTAAACTACCTTAATTTTGTACCAGCTCTACGCGAATTTGAAATTTGTTTACAACTTTCGTTGAACATCTATGATGCGTAAAATCTCAATTTTCACATTTGCAGTTCGATCCCAAGCGACTGCATGTGAGATTTGTGGTAGACAAGGCGGCGCAGGGGAGGGTTTTCTCCAGATTCTCCGGTTTCCCCCGCCATCTTATTCCACCGATGCTCCATCTTCATTCTATGTATCACTAGTGTCATGCCTGCAGTGCCACAAGTAATAAAAGCGGGTATTAAACACTATAAAAGAAACCAAAACCGTATTTGCAGTGATTGGATAGCTGTTTGATGATGTGGATGCCCAAAAGAACTCGAGACTAACAGCTTTTCTGCACTGGTGTAGGCTTATAGTGACTTAGGTGGAGTTTAAAAATAAGTTCTTCATTTTTGTGTACAAACTGTGTTACATCAATTTTTGAACATATACCGACGCTGTTTTTGTCTGAACTTTCACGTGTTTTAAGCAATAGATACTTTTTAATATCTTACCAACGATTCTTTTATTTTTTATATTCTCACAAAAAAGTATTTGTTTGCTAACGACGCTGTCAATTGCCAAGATCATATCAGCGTCGCCGGTGTGCTGGAATTTCGGTCCTCACGATTTTTTTAATATAATTTCAGAGCTAACATCTATAAATTTTATTTTAAGTTTATTTTAAGTTTGTAGTTATGGAATCAAATTGTTTTACACATGTAATGTGAATGACATTAACTGAGATTATTCTATTTCTCTGCATTCACAAGTGGATAGTGTATAAATAGCAAGTTTCTTTCATGTTTTAATTTTTTTATTTCCCCTTTTTAACCTTGAAAATTAATTTACTAGTACTAGGTCAAAGTTGTAGTGTTGCAATTATTATTAAGTATTATTCTTCATTGTTGACCTTCGCACATGGTATGGAATTAAAACAACACCGTGATAGAGCTATACTGCAATTATTTCTAGTGGACAACAGGATGTGGATTGCACTGATATTTCAACATTTACAAATCCAAGCATATGGAACATATGCGAGTCGTTTATTTCCAACTTAAGTCACATAGACATTTTGTCATTCAAAATGTATTTGGTCAGGTACAAACAAATGCTCATTGCTGTTTGCGTTCACATATGCCTAGCAGAAAGAAGTTTATCACATTGGCTTCGTGTTTCTACTTTGTTGCGCAATTTTAAAATTTATAGTTCTAATGAAAATATAAAAAGCACATTCATAACGCCAACAGTTTGGTAATGATACCAACGTCTGTTATGCAAACCGAGCGATACGACTCTGTGGTAACGTACGAGATCCCGGGTTCGATTCTCGGGACGGCCACTATTTCTCGTCGTTTTTCCGAGTCGGTAGAAGTGCTGGTGTGGTTCCCTTCTAGAACGAATATCCTGCCCATCATTTCCTCTCCCCACGTTTCGGATGAAAGACGGCAGACTATGGAATTTTGCTCTCTTGAGAGACTTCTTGGTTTGGAGGGACTGCTGGAGTCCCCTTCGTCGAATCTGTCCCGACTGCTACGATACCTTGTTTAAATTCATTTTAGCAGCGTTTGTTTATTTCACTTCGTTGCCTAGTGCTTTTCTTTTGTTAAAGAAGTCGCCTTCAACTCTAATAATACAAACATAAACAAAACGCCACTCGCAGAACAAAAATTGTGCTAGTCAAATACATTGAAAGTAGGTACAACATTTCGACATGAAAACCTAAATAAAACATGCTATGTCCTAGCATGTTCCTTCGACTGAATTCTGCGATTAATTTTAGAACTCGGCCTTCAGCCCCTTTAATAGTTTTTCCAATCTCGTATTGTATTTCGATACCTTACAATACTAATATCGTTAACATTTGTTTTCTTTCCTTTCGTATAATCGACATGTAACAGCTGAAGTTGCATTTGATGTTGGTTTCTTGGTTTAAGTGTTACATTTAATATTGTGCTATTGTCAAGTGTGCGTATAATTTCACCATCATTTTATTGGAACATTTAATGGTCAGTCACCTCTGACTTTAAGTAAAGATATCTGCAACTATTTGTCCTTTTTCCCTTTGGGTTATATTACGTCAGTTTATGTTTTTTACTTCACATTAAAATACTCTTTTTTTTTTCTTTTTTTTTTTTTGTTTTTTTTTCGTAACTTAACGTACTTTAACCTGACTTGTCGTATTGGACGATGAATGATGTTGGAAAAATTATGCTCAAATGGGCTCGGAGTCCATGGAGCTTAAATTTACTCGACATTCGTCCACTCAAAATAAGGGGTAAACCCCGAAAAAATACCTTATCCAGGTAACTCACCCTTAGCGAGATTCGAACTCGCGATACGTTGAATGTGAGGCAGACACGCTATCACCACATTACCCAGGCGGGCATTAAAATACTTGTTCGAATTTTGCGGCCTCCAAGAATTTTTCACCGCTTGAGACCAAACTTCAGAGCTAAAACCGATTGCAGTTCCTTAACCATAATACTACTGTTGTTGATTAAGTATATACTTTTACACGAAAGAGCATCAGAAAGTCGTTTTAAGCGACTACAATTTAGCTCACATGGACGTTTTCACGCACTTCTGAGCATTAGTACCTACATATATTAGTCCCTCTGTAAGCTACACAGCAGAAAACCAAACAGGTTGTGTAACGCTAGACACTCACGTGGAAATGAATTTAGTATGAGAATGTACATTATCAGGACTTCAGGGAGTTTCAAAGTAATACAAAATCTAACAAACACAGACGCGTAATTTATTGCTTGTAATAACTGTGTCATGACTGGAAAGATAAACATTCGAGGAGGTTCATTGGTCTATGTATACTAGCTGGCTAATACAAAGTCGGAAAATGCTGCCTTTTGTTGGAATTGCCTAACATTTCCTAGAATATATTTCGAAACATTGCTAGTGGATGAGTGAGCAAAGCACGTGCAGTACATTCAACATGCTCTGTATCTAAAACATAGTCTTTAAAAGTGGCTTTAAGAGGGAGTCTATTTCTTATGTGTTCCATTCACATGACTTTCTCAATCTGTTCTGCAAACTATTCTTGCAAAAGAGCATTCGTTTATGTACATAATGTTGATCAAGAACAACATTACCAAAATTGTCTTATTATTTAGTTCCTTAAAAGTAGAGGAGAAATAATGAAATACACTAGGCTAAAGACTTAGTCAAATCTTTTAAAAGCTGTTGCTATGCAGGTGTTCTTTCCATGGCTGGGATAAAACAAAAGAGGGATGAAACAGAAGAGGCGTCACTAATAAAAAGGCTAGCTATTTTAAAATTGACATCAATAGCAGGAAATACCTTAAAAGTGATAAGCTATAATTTAAAAAAAAAAAACAACAACATAAATTATGTGTTTTAACAAGATTGCCTTTTTGTGTAGTAAGTGTTTAACTCTTACGGTTTACTAGTTGTGCAGATGTCATTCAGAATGAAGGGGACTTCAGGAGCTATTCCCAAGAAATTCAAGATATACATTTTATTTGTATATAATTTAATCATCCTTAATATAGGACATTTAATCAAAATGTTAGAACCATTTTTAAATCGAACATTTTGAAAAAAGAAGTTCTATGTAAAGGATACTTCGGGGTGGAGGATTTTGTTGAAAATCTTCGTGTCCCATCCCTGGAAGACACTAAAATTAAATACCAAGTTTGGTATTTAGCCGATTTTTCCTTTTTTGAGTTATGCTGCCCACAGACACACGCATATACACAGATACACTGATCTTTTTCTAAAAATGTTTTTTATTTAGGTGTCCACAAAATATGTATTTCCAATGAAATCCTGGCTTCTAACTTTTGGGTGGAATACAATACCTCCTGTACTTACTATAGACATTGTACACACGTGCTGGAGAAAGTAAAGACCGTAAATATGTATGAGATTTACAGGAAACATGTTGGTAGGGATAGTTGAAGTAATATTTGAAAATTTTATAGTGTTTAACGGGCTTTCTTCGAGTTGCCAGGCGAATTATGGGAAGGTTCATTACATCCCCGAATTTTCCTGACCACCATTTCCATTCCCATTATTTCTTTGTATGTGTTTCAGAGTTGAAGGACCAGGCGACGTTGTTCGGTGGATGGCGGCTGGATGGTGGCTTCCGCACTGTAAAGCTTTTATCTTGGTGACGTCGTCGGTATCAGGGACTGGACGCTATATGCTGACCTTAAAACTTCACACTATTCTCATTCGCCAGGAACAAGTAAACATCGCAATAACTTTGAAAGAAAGTATTAACAGGAATCGTGTATTTAAATATATGTGATTTTTTTTTGTTTAGCGCGTTTTTCTTTATCGCTTAACGCTTACCATTTACACAAGATTACACAAAATTCCTTCTGATGGAAGAGGAGCGCACAAGTTTTTCCAAGAAAATTCAAGATTTACATTTATTTGACATGTAAATATTTTTAATAAACAGTATTTTAATCAAAATTTTAGAATCTTTTAGAGAAAATCGAAACAATTTCCAAAACTGTTCCTTGTAAAGGATAGCTAGTATGGGAGTATTTTCTTGAAAATATTTGTATCGTACCCTTGGTAAACACAGAATCTAATATCAAGCTGATATTTAACGGATTTTGCATGTTTGAGTTATGATGTTCACACACACACACACACACACACACACACACACACACACACACACATTTTTACACATTCACGGAGATTTTTCTTAGCCTTTTTCGGTATCATATTTTTGGGTGGAATATAATACTTCCCATCCTCACTAACCGCAGTAGAGAAAGTAAATGTGGGAGAAAATGTGATCAATTCTCATAATTTTCTCTACAACCCTGTAACAAAGTATTAACAAGCGTATTCTTCTATCTACTTAATGCTAATTGAAATAAATAGTAGCAGAAATGGTTCTCTAATTAAGTAGAAGGAAAGAAGTTGCTTCTTTGTAAGTAGAAGGAAAATGAGGCAATACACTAGGCTAAATCGACATTTAAAATAGAAGGGAAGTAGAAGGGAAATAAGGAAATACACTAGGCTAAAGTGACAGTTAAATATTTCAAAAACTGGTTACTATGAGATTGAAATTTGCTTCTTTTCATCGCCAGGAGTTGACAAATTCATGTATGAAAAAAGTTTAAGCATTTTGAAACTGAAACCAATAATAAGGAATATCTTGGAAATGATCAACTCCAGGAGAATATGATAGAAATTGTGTTTTAATGAAATTATACTTTTTTGTAGTAAATTTTTTTCTGTTTTAAAACTGAAACGGAAGTGGTCAACTTCACGAAGACATGTACCTATATGACAGAAATTGTGTGTTTTAACGAAATTATACTTTTTGTAGTAAGTTTTTCTATTTCTTACAGTATACCAGTTATGCAAAATTCATGCAGAATAAAGAGGCCTTCAGAGGCTATTCCTACAAAGTTTAAAATATAGGTACATTTTATATGCAATGTAAAAATCTTTAATATATGGTATTTTAATCAAAATCGTTAGAGCCATTTTTGAGAAAATAAACATTTTCGAAAAATGTTCTATGTAAAGGGTAGTTTGGGATGGGGGTGTTTTTCTCAATAACTTTGTGTGGCAAACTTAAATGTCAAGTTTGGTATTTTACCGACCTTTCGTTTTTGAATTATTGTGTTCACAGACACACGGACACACATACATATGTCTTCTTTTGTGTACAGGAGACCCTAAAAGGTGTATTTCCGGTGAAATCTCGGTATCGAATATCTGGGTGGAATGCAAGGTCTTATCTAACTGCATTAAGTAAGGAAAGTAAAACCTGTACTTGGAAACGGTTCAGAAATGGGCCATGGGCACTTCCCCTGTGCAACCTTGATGTGTGTATGCACTTGCTGGTTGCTGAATTACCAACCCAGATAGAGGGGCGCTCGGACGATGAACATTCATTTGTGCATATAATCTCTTACATCGTTACCATCTGTTTGTCTTGGAATACAATGGGCAGTCAAATAACAACTATTCAAAGTCCGAGCACTCTTCTAACAGCTGTTGTAACGACACAGATAAGGTGAGTTAGGAATCTGGTCATTACCATCTCACTGACAGCATT
Organism: Hymenopus coronatus; assembly: GCA_030762935.1. NCBI lineage: Eukaryota > Metazoa > Arthropoda > Insecta > Mantodea > Hymenopodidae > Hymenopus > Hymenopus coronatus. The sequence continues at coordinate 37,958,120 of CM060889.1, read as the reverse complement.
TTCAGATGTAGTATACGCTTTCACTTGGAGGTTTGGAAGGAAGCAAATTTGCACGTTTCTCTAAACATTAAGATAAATCGATAGACAAGAGTCAGACTGGAAAATCCAATGCCATAGCCGGGATTTTAGCCATGACTCTCCCGGTCTCTAGCCTCTGTTGTTGCCATGACAACATGCCGGTTCAATTCCCGATTATTGCACTGCATTTATACTCGACTCTGCCTATCCAACTTCTGTCCTACACATGGTTTATGTGGGAAAACGATTAATTCATATTAAAATAAATGCTTTATATATCTGACCTATTATTTCGATTAATATACATAATCGAAGAAATGTCATTTATATTCTTACGAAAATTACTTTTAAAAACCTGATGTGTTTCATTCGCAGGACTATCTCTACCTATTCTGTAATAAACTATTATTACAGAAGCTTATTCTTGAATCGATTTCATGCTGATTAAGATACACCTCAGTAGAAATGGTCTTATTACTTAGCTCCCTATAAGTAGAAAGCAAACAAGAATATACACTAAGCTAAAGTGATAGTCCAATATTCTGAAAGCTGGTTACTATGTGGTTGAACTTCGGTTCTCTTTGCATGACCAGGAGAAAACAAAAGAAACAGGAATGTCAAATACCCCTTTGAGAAAAGTTCAATGAATGATATTGTTATGTCAATAAATATACTTATTCATTCATTCATACTCAGCTTGGCCTGTTCATTTTGTGGAGCTGCATGCTACTTTCACTTTCAGTCTTCAAGTTCTACAAGTTTTGTGCAACATCACTAAAACCCCTTTGTTCGTTCGCAATTAGCAGCTGCATAGAGCACATTCGCCTGATCTCCAAGATGTTCTTCACGGATCTACAGCACACCCGAGTAACTGTAGAGTACAATTTCGGCGCCCACAACCACTAGCAGATTCGATTCAAGCCATCGCCAGGCATTGAGCTAAGTGACACAGACAGTTGGGCCTCAGATGCTTAAAACTTACAGGCGAAAACCAGTGCAGTGTTCTTTCTTATCTCACAATTCCTGTCTTTAATTTGCAATTTTTGTAATAACCCATTCTTCTTTCATCATTTCATGGTTTAGTTCGGGGAGCCCTTCTGGCCAACCTCAGAATTTCATTAGTTTTCTACTTACTTTAATATTTCACCATGATCGTAAAGCATTCGTGCTGGTCGGTCAGTAATAATATTAACAATAATAATAATAATAATAATAATAATAATAATAATGTCTGTACAAAAAATCGTATGTATTCTATTCACATGACTTTCTCTAGCTGTTAAACTACTTTCCTTACAAAATATTCTTTCATCTATGACGTGCTACTTAACGTAAATTAGCAGAACTTATTTTACTACTTACTTCCTTATAAGTGTATATCCATAAGGGAATACACCAGACTAAATATATAGTCAAATCTTTTAAAAGCTGGCCCTATGTGAAACAACTGAAGTCGGCTCACTTTTCATGTCTTACAGTAAAACAAGAGAGATGAAACGAAACATCACTTCCTGTTTGAGAAAAGTTTAAGTAGTTTAAAACTGAAACCAATAACAAGGAATATCTCAAAAACTTAGCTCTACATAAAAAACATATGACATAAATAATGTGGTTTAACGAAATCTTTTTTGTGCAGTAAGTTTTTGTCTATCTCTTACGGTTTAACTGTTATGTATGCAAAATTGTGCAAAACTCAACCAGAATAAAGAGGCCTTCAGAGGCTATTCCCAGAAAATTCAAAGTATACAGTTTACTTGTGATATAAATATCTTTAATACACGGCATTTTAATCAAAATCGTTACAGCCATTTTTCAGAAAAACAAAAGTTTCCAACATTTTTCTATGTAAAGGGTAGTTTGGGGCGGTGGGTTTTCTTGAAAATGTTCATGTCGCATTCTTGGAAGATAAAATACTTAAATACCAAGTTTTTAGCGGTTTTTTCGTTTTTGAACTATGCTGTCCACAGACACTCACGGACCTTTTTCTAAAAATTATTTTTTTCGAACTCATATTAATTCTGCCATTCTTCCAGAAGGAATGCCTATTGTGACTAGACTGTGAACGTAATTGTTGAAAAATCTGTTCACTGTAATAATCATGATACTAAAATATTACAATTTAGTAAAACGTTGTTTAAAATATTTCAGGACTATCTGGGCTAAGGAACCTGAATCTTAAGTTTTTAAGTTTTACCGAATGGGAAAAGATTTTTAAAGTTTTACTTTCACCATTACGTACCTAATAGGTAAAGGATGTACTACATTTCACCCAAAAACTCATTATCGAGATTTTACCGGAAAATATACATTTTAGGTCCCCTGAATCCAAGTGGCATAATGTTAGAACTATGCGTGTGTCAGTGTCAGTGAGTGTTTCAAAATATAAATTCCAACCTTGGCATTTAAAGAGTTAAAAGCGTAAAGGGTAAGTAACGGAGGGGCACACGTTTGTGGATACATTGTGGCAATCACCCCCCCACAGAAGGATAGTATGAGGTGAAGGAAACATAGAAGACTATAGGTCGCAGGCAGACATTGCACCAGTGGCACGCGGAAGTCCCTAGCATTTCCAAGCCCGATGATCTGTCCCATTGCCGTGCTGCCGGAGAGGGCATGCAAGCGACCTGTCGACCTGACAGCCACTTTTTGTCCACGGGGAGTAATCTTTCCATCGAGCATAGCAGCACCGCCGGTGTGCCCGAATTTTGTTCCACAATTGTCTTACATGCCAGTAAATCTACTGATATTGTGCTATCACTTTTAAATGCATTTAAAATAATCAGTCTGGACCGCCTTTGAGCTCACAGCATTCAGTTCTAAAGTCAGCGCCAACTATGCCACCCAGATCCACATACTGCAATCCTGAAGCAGCCTAAAGGAGGAGAGGGAAACGCTATTTAGGGGAAGTGATGAACGGTAGATGAGGAACCACCCCAGCATTTGATTGGTGACCCCGGGGAAATCATGAGAAACCCATGGGTCAGAGTGGGCGGTAGCCGGGGATTGTGGCCGGGACCTCCCGAATGTGAGTCACACACGTTACCGTGGTGCCACCTCGCTCAGTTCAGCTTGGTATTTTATTCCAATCCTTTTTTAAAGATACAACACGAACATTTTGACCAAAAATCCGCCAACGCCATACAACTCTTTACATGCAAACGTATTCGTATTTTTTTATATATTTTTCAAAATGGCTGTTTTAATTAAGTTAACATACATTTTAGATTTCTACATGGTAAATAAATATGCATCATGAATTTTCTTGGAATGCCTGTGCAAACAACTTATTTCAAACTTTAAATACACAACTTATTTCAAACTTCTTTTGTAGCATCAGTCATTTCTAAAATCACGAACCCAATATACATGTCGTCAACAAGCAAATATATGTAATTTGTTTGTTGACGACGCTGTCAATCGTCAGGGCCATATCAACGCCGTCCGTGTGCCCGAATTTTGTGCCTTTGAACTCACGAGATTCAGTTCTAAAGTCAGCGTCAACTAAGCCACCCAAATCTATATACTACGATCCTGAAGCAACCTAAAGGAGGAGAAGAAAACGCTATTTAGGGGAAATGATGAACGGTAGATGAGGAGCTACCCCAGCTTTTGACTGGTGACCCCGGGGAAATCATGAGAAACCCATGAGTCAGAGGGCGGGCGGTAGCCGGGGATTGTAACCGGGAACTCCCGAAATCGAATCGAACTCATTACCGTTCGTCACCTCGCTCGGTTCAGTTTGGAATTTTATTTCAATCCTTTCCGAACATGTTGAGTAAAAATCCACCAACCCCATACAACTCTTTACATGGAAACGTATTCGTATTTTTTTTTTTTTTTCAAAATGACTGTTTTAATTAAGTTATCATATTTTTTTAGATTTCTACATGCAGATAAACATGCATCATGAATTTTCTTGCAATGCCTTTGCAAACATAAAATGTAAACCTCTTTAAATGCATAATTTATTTCAAACTTGTTTTGTGACATCAGTCATTTCTAATATACCCGTTGTTCTAGATTTGAATATTTCATTACGTAATTTTTGAAGAACTGGTCATTCAGTTGTTTCTCATAATGTCACGGACTTTCATGGTCAGCATCTAGTGATTGTTGCTTCGTTTTCCTATATGTACATTATTTCTACCTGCAATAAAACCATTTGCGTAAACGTCCACGCCGATTTATAAAAAAGTTTGCACCAACTATATAAAAAGAAAGGATAGTGAACGTCACCAAATTTTATTTTTATATCAATATTCATCGAGCAAAAAGTGAATTATGATTTGGACTTATCAAACATAGTGTATAGAGAAGGTATTGCACTCCAAGCAAAAAAAAAAAAAAATTCACACTAGAAAACTTCCCCCACCCCTTTACATGGAAAAAATTTCGAAAATTTTAATTTTCTTAAAAATGGCTCTAACGATGTCTAATATCGTATATTAAAGATATTTACCTGACAAATAAAATGTATATCTTGAATTTGCTGGGAATAGCCTCTTAAGACTACTTTATTCTGGATCAATTTTACGTAATTTTGCATAATTGCTATACTGTAAGAGATGGAAAAAAGCTTACCACACAAAACATGTAGAGCACATTAAAACAACAATTTATGTAATATACATTTTTTTCATGGAGTGGATCGTTTTTAAGATATTTCTTGTTTTTACTTTCAGCTTTGAAAATCATACTGGAATTTGTCAACTCCTGTCCATACAAACAAAGGAACTTCAGTCACATAGCAACCAACTTTTACCTATGGTACTCCGTTATTCCGCTTCTACTTACAAGGATATAAGTAATAAGACTGTTTCGGCTAATTTTTTCTCGATTAGCATGAAGTAAATAGAAGCATAAGCTTTTTAACAATAATTTGTTCCAGAGATGTAGAGAAAGTCATGTGAATGGAACACATCAGGTTTTTTTAAATGTGGCCTAATCTGTACACCCAAAGCTTGAATATGTTATACCGAATATTCTCACTATGCACTGCAAGAGAAAAGTTATTTTGCAATGTTAAATAGGGAATGCTAATATCGATTATGTTTGATTGATTCACACTTTCTGGTCAACCTGAAACATAACCGCCAAGAATAGCGAGTCTGAGAATGTGTTGGAGAAAGTCAATGCTTTGTCAAGTCAAGAGAGTTATGAACCAGTTTATATTATCAGTCGTTATGGACATTTTATGTAAGGAATGTTTGGAAAGTTATCTCTATACGTGAAATATAAGTATATCCTGCGTTTTGGTTGACACAAACTTGCAATATTGTAATATATTGGACTTATAGACATCCCAGGACTAAATAAGGGGAAAACATCCGATGGAACATTCGCATGACTTTTTTTAGCTGTTCTACAAACAAATTTATTACAAAAGATTATTCATTTTTCTACTCCATGCTAATCGAGAGAAGCATTAGCAGAATGTTCTTATCACTTAGCTCCTTATAAGGAATACATTACACTAAACGATAGTTAATGTTTTAAAAGCTATCGCTATGCAATTATCATGACCGGGTGTAAAACAAAAGAAGCATGGGTTATTTTCCGTCTGAAAAAAAAAAAAGAACAACTATTTAAAAATTAAAACGCATAACAAGAAATATCTTGGAAAAGGCAGACTCTATAACAAAAACATAAAGAGCATACATTGTATATTTTGATGAGATCTACAATTTTTTCGGTAGTAAGTTTTTGTCTATCTCTTACGGTTTGCCAGTTATGTAAAAGCCATTTAGAATGATGAAGATTCCAGAGGCTATTCTCAGAAAATTCAAGATATACATTTATTTCGCATGTAAAATGTCTTTAACATACGGTATTTTAACCAAAATTGTTAGAATTCTTTTTGAGAAAATCAAAAATTTCGAAAAATGTTCCATATAAGGGAAGATGGGGTGAGGAGTTTTCTTGAAAATATTCGTGTCGCATCCTTGGGAGATACTGAACTTAAGTACCAAGTTAAGTATTTAGCGGACTTTTTGTTTTAGAATTATTCTGTCCACAGACACACACACACACACTGACCTTTTTTTTCCCTAAAAATGGTTTCTTTGAATTCAGGGGGTCTCCTAAGGTATATTTCTGATAAAATCTCGGTATCCAAATGTTGGGTGGAATACGATACCTTCTCTACTTACTATGTAAGTTGTACTTATGCGCTAGATGTGTTACACTCACATGACTTTCCCTAGCTCTTCTACAAACTTCTTACATAAGATTATTCTTCTTTCTGCACCTTGCTAATCGAGATAATCATTAGCAGAATGTTCTTACTACTAAGTTTCTTATAAGTAGAAAGAAAATAAAGGAATACACTAGGCTAAACCAATAGTCAAATGTTTTAAAATCTGTCGTCATTCGATTGTCATTGCAAATCGAGTCTTTGCTTGACCAGGAGTAGAACAAAAGAAAAGTGGACACTTTCTGAGAAAAGTATAAGTACTCACAACTGAAACCAAAAACAAGGAATATCTCGGAAACGGTTACCTCCACAACAAAAATGTAAAGGACATATATTGATCAGATCAACATTTTCTGTGCAGTAAGTTTTTGTATATCTCTTACCGTTTAGCAGTTAAGCAACATTTAGCAAAATTCATCCTGAATAAAGAGCTCTTCAGAGGCTATTCCCAGAACATTCAAGATATACATTTTATTTGGTATGTAAATATCTTTAATATACGGGATTTAATCAAAATCGTTAGAGCCATTTTATAGAAAATAAAAAATTTCGAAAATTTTTCCATGCAAAGGGTAGTTGGGGTGGGGAATATGCTTGAAAATCTTCGTGTCGCATCCTTGGAAGAAACCAAACCTAAATACCAAGTTTAGTATTTAACGGTCTTTTCGTTTTTGAGCTATGCTGTCTACAGACAGACACACATATACACAGGACCTTTTTCTGAAAATGCTTTTTTTGGATTCAGGGAGTCCTAAAACATGTATTTCCGGTGAAATCTCGGTATCGAATTTTTGGGTGGGATACAATACTTGCTCTATACACTATGTACATAGTACGTATAGAGAAAGTAAACAATATGAAAAAGACAGCCTCTTCGGCCGAGTGGTCAGCGTTCTGGCACCTCAGAGGTCCCGAGTTTGATTCTCGGCTGAGGTACAATGCAGTTTTCTTTGACCAGAGTCATTCCCTATCCTCAACAGAGTCTGGAAGTATGAATATTGGAATGAATGTGTATGTTTAGTAGTACAGAAACTGAAAAACAAAGTTAAGAAACCCTACAGTTCAGCGAGAAAACACTAGTAGTTGTTTCTAACGCAAAGCCTCCAATATGACCATAGAAGTTAAAGGGGGCTATATAAATGAAACGGAAACATAAAAAATTAAAAAAAACACTTAGGGTTTAACAACTGAGGGAAGTTTATACTAATAATATAGAGAGAAAATGTGATGTGTGTACGATTGTGTATATAGGATAATATCAAAACCTATTCAAAGCGATATGCATAACTCATTCACGATTGAAAATCCTTATTATCTCTGACGAAAACGGGCTATAAAACATCTTCTAATTTAAATTCATAAATTAGGGAAAAAAGTTAGTGGGATGGCAGAATCGGTAATGTCTGTGGCTGAATTCAGGAGGACCCAGGTAAAAACCTGAGCGAAGATTTTTTTTTTTTTTTTTTTTTTTTTTGTGGTTTTCTTCGGGGTTGCATAATTTCATCTCTGAATTTTCCTATAATCCCTTTCATACTTCACTGTATTTTAGTTCCTTCATTACCATATACCAGGCATTAGATATCACACAACTTAGATAAGCTTATTATCCGGAATGTGCATGTTCCTCGATAGGCTATTGATCCTAAACATTAACTTGTAAGCTCTTGGGGGTATAAGTCCTACAGAAAAAAAAATGTAAATGGCGTGTTATTTATGGACGCTCTTTAACTACTGTGGTTCTCAGCGTCCCATTCTAAATTGGGCATGAAAGACCGTTTAATTTGGCTCAGAGGCCTCTCTATCACGCTTGAGGTTATTTTACGTGCCGTAAATCTACGAAACGGGACCAACGGCTTTACTTCCCTTCCGAAGGAAGCCATGCTAAGGATTTTTACACCCGAAAAAATCCATCGTTTGAACCCGCGACCTTGGTCAGCATGGTAACCATTACACTACGGAGGCCGACGAAGTAAGTCCTACAGAGAGGAGGGTAATCTGCAAAAGAAGAAAAAGAAAAAAAGAAGAGTATGTACCTACATATTACAACTATTTGTGGAGAAGATTTTTGTCTTTTCTTTGAGAACAGGACAGAACAAATTTTTTTATGTAAAATAAGACAAATGCCCTCGATATTTCATTCTAAGCAAAATATATAGATGGGAACGACTTAGCAACAGAAGAGCCAGCAAACAAAAGAAAATCAAATGTGTATATAACGTAAGATAGGTGAGGGATATATGAGCCAAAATCTTTCTCGCGTAAGAATATTTTTCTTTGGGGAAATATTGTTTATTACCAACAATATCAATTGCCAGGATCATACCAGCGCCACCGGCCGGAATTTCGTCCTTCAGAAGTTCTTTCCCATGTCGGTAAATTTACTGTCATGGGTCTGTCACTTTTAAGCAAACTTAAAAATATCGGTTTGGGCCGAATATGAACCCGCAACTTAGATCATACCAATTGATGATATTTGACAGGCATTTAAAATTACAACAAATGATAATGAATATCTAGGAAACCACCACCGATAAATATATAACAAATTTCAAAAAGAAAATACAAAATAATAAAATATTCTGATTTGTTTCATTCACATGACTTTCTCTACCTGCTCTACACATAAAAATATTCTTATAAAAGATTATTGTTTTATCTACATCATGCTCGTCGAGATAAAATTAGCAGAAATTGCCTTATTACTTGCTTATCTGTTTAGGTGGAAAATAAGGATTCTCCGGGAGTAAAACAAAACAGAATGTATAGCTTGAAAGTCCTTACTTCCCTTCTACTTAGAAGGAAATAGGTAATAAAAATGTATGCTAATTTTATCTCGATTAGATTGATGCAGATAAAAGAATAACTTTTGTAAGAACAGAACGGTAGAGAAAGGCATGTGAATGGAGCACATTAGTTTTTTTTTTTTTTTTTTTTTTTCATTTTATCACTTACTATATTACAGCTGAGTGTAAATTGGAGAGTAATGTAAATGCAACACTACAGAATTTTATGTGAAAAAGAAGTATTGAGGAAAATTTCCGGATTATATATTGAACTCCAGTCTTTTTAAGTCCATATAGAAACACTCCCTTCTCCTTGGAAATGCTACTGGACATATGCTCGTAGCTAAGAAAACATATTAGTACGTGCCCCCGCTTTTTATGGCTTTCATCTAAATGTAAGTCGTGTTCGATTTATTTAGTTATCAATAATATATATTCCTGCAACGAAAAGAAAACAAAATCTGCACGAAATATTACAGTACTGCGCATTGCCTTGAATTGGTTACGCAGAAGCATAACAGGCTAAAGGGTAAGAAACAAATGCCGATCGAAAATATCAGTGGTCGAGAAATTGATGGTATTAGTAGAAACATGTGTTTTATGAGTATATTAATATGCGATGTAAAAATAATTTTCTTGCTGTCTTATGACACTCCACTGTTGTACAGTAGGATCTAATTAAGTGCCGAATAGCATGTTTTATAATTTTTCTAAATTCTACTGTACTGTAGTTTTCTAAATTATGATGACTATTTCGTTCATGACACGTGATCTGAGGAAGTGGTCAATCCACTACATTCGCGCCTAAAATTCCAACCAATCGGAACTATCTCTGCATTTTAATTGTTTTTTTTAACACGCCCACATGCAATTGTTTTTCTAAATGTATCGCACCCACGTGAATTTGTTTTCTCTCTGAATATCAGTGTGCAGTGATATTCCCGTACATAATGGCGGAAGCTCCAATAGACATATTAGTTGCAGTCATGCTTCACCAAGACAATATAATAGAATGTAGTAATACAAAGAGATCTGTGTTTATTTTACGCCACAATAATATTATGTAGCAATACAGGGAGATCTGAAATTTATGACATGAACAACAAGTTGCAGCGATTCGGGAAAATATACGTCAAGACAGATGGGATTTTAGGAATATTATTCTTCATGTCCATATAGCCTAATCATTGTTATTTTATTCACGAAATACTCTTATTAATACAATTCGAGCTAAAACTTTTCTCTAGACAAATTTATAGAAAAAAGTTGGAGCTCTCGTTATATTACTAATAATGATGATAATAATAATAATAATAATAATAATAATAATAATCGTTATATTCCTAAAAGTATTTTGCAAAATAGACCAAAAGTGGGAAACAATAATACTTCACTCAATTTAACATGCGCATTACAATGCCAATGGGTAGTAAAATCATCTTAGACAAAAAAAAATTGGCCCTTTCAGGATAAAGAAAAATCTCTCCCCCCCCCAAAGAGTGAAAAAGCAGAAAGAAGAAGAATAATGAAACCGTATATACCTTGGTACTTCACTATAAACGAGATTTGAAGTTGGAACCTCTTGCTTGTGCAGTAGACGTACTAATTCCACACCACAAAGGTTTTAACTAATATTTCCTTTAATTTCAAGTATCGTCACATAGGGGTATCTTTGAAAACTTGAAAGAGGATTCGTTGGAAGGGAACCCAAAATGCAAATAACTGGTATTTCAATAGAATGTTTTCATTTGAATTTCATTTAATTGAAATAAACATCTATTTTCGATAGTTTTTAAATGAAAACAAACATCATGACGGGCATAAAAGTCTGCACTATAACAGCTATTAGTGTCTTAAGCCAAAGAAAAGAAAAATATATCGTCCTGACTTGCAAAGGTTCAATTCGTATTTCTAGTCATAGTTTATTTTATTGTAATTCTATTACACCTTTGCTTTAATTCTTCACTCACGATTTTAATTTCAATTGTAGCTTGTAGTTTAGTTAACTATCTGGAAACATTAAATAATGAATAAATCATTTGCAGTGTTTGTTTTTGGAAATACATTTACAGTTATTTAAGTGTCGGGTAGTATATTTGAATGTTATTTATTTTTAGTCATAGAAGAAAGCTCGTGTTTACTTCTGGAATTTATAACAAGTTTTAACATACAGACACAATACATTTGCAACTTCGAATAAAATTTAAAGAATTAATGGGCATTCGGAGGAATTGGTAATTCGCATTTGTCACTTCGCAATATCTAAAAGAGTTTAAATGTTTATAGGGCAGAGAAAGATGAAAATGTTTAGTAAAGTTACGGAGGTACGACGTTTCAGCACAGCCTGTAGACCGCGATGTACTGGACCGCTCTGCTCCACGCCAATCAACGTGACAGGCACTTAGCATGAAGAGCTGGTCACTCGGTGAGCAATATTCGTCCAGTGAACATGGACTACGGAGAAGGCTTCGGCGGAGGTGGAGGAGGTAGGCTGTGTAGTGTCAGTGCTAGTGTTTTGTGTGTGTTTGTGTGCTACTGGATTTCCTCTCCGGGTGTCGAAACCCCAGCCGTGAGCAGTACACGGTGTTTCTCGAGCCCTACAGTGGGTCAACAATCTGGTTCAATTTCTGGAGGAAACTGCCAGATATTTCATTACTTCCACAGCGGATTAGTGAAAATTAAGGGTTCTAAAGCAAAAATATGCTGTTTGATTCTTTAAACATAATCTATAGTCTAATTCAGCCAGTTTCAATGGCTAGAGAAACACTTTGTACTGTTTTATATTGTATTTCAATAGTTTGTGTAATTGATTAAGTATCTGTTACTTCAAGAAAACTGCTATGCTTGTTTTGGCTGTGCCGAATGGCGACGGAAACCTTTACAGTTATGTAGGAGCTGTTCTCCATATTTAATTTACCAAGTTGAATCACAATGGCGTCTGGTTCTTTGGCTGCGCGGACACTTGGTCCAGTTGTCGATTATTTCAGAGCAAATGCTACGAATAACAATGGACTAGATATGCTTGTGTTACTACACAAAACATTATTTTAGCATAACTACTGCTTCCACAACCAGTAAACCTAAATGTAATGTAAACTTCCTATCCCAACGATTATAATACTATAATTCTTTTCTTCTTTTTCTCTAAGGAATTACTACGCTGCATCGTTCATTAATATCATAACTATATAAATATAAAGAGCATTTTCTACTTGGAATGTATTAAGGACTTGTTACTTTATTAACAGCGACTTCAACAGGTTTTGTTTTACAGAGTAATGAAACGCATGGTTGATCGGGTAACTTTTTTTTCCTACGAGCGCTTAAAACACAAACGCGAATTAGGAATCAAGAAGGCACTGGGTGGGATTTACCGGCCATACATCTCCAGAGTGAAGCTGCTGAAAACATTAACTTCAGATTGTTAATCTTGTCCAAAATGTCTGTGTTCCATTGTACAACCAGAGATACGTTTTGAAGGAATCGAAAAATCGAAATTGCAAAATCGAAATCAAAATATCGAAATCGAAAATACATTGTCACATTTTAATTTTTATTTATTTCATTATCCATTGGAATATGTTTATGATAGTAAACTGGTCAGTTATTTAATAGAATATATCAATTTTACAATATAATATTTATACCAATTTTACAGAAACACAATGGATAAAGTCTTACTTGTAATACAACTATTAATGTGCAATAATTATCTACATTTAACATAATTACAGCAATTACAAAAGTCGCACGTTAATTTCTACTTTTATGTAATATTCTGTAGAATCATAGCAACTCTGAATACATTATTTTTTAAGTTTAGTTTTTTAAAAGTTCTCCCACTCTGTCTAGATTTTATTTGGAATGTAAGTTTATTACATAATTCAAATGCTCTATGTTTTGTTTTAAAAACACTTTTCAAGGAAACTGCACACTGTATTTCTAAAAGCTTGTTCTTAGCATTCAATGTAATTAACCAAATATCGAACAGCTGTGCTCAACGGAAACGAAACAAACTCCAAAATCTCTTCTGAAACAATATTTATCATTTGAAACAGCATAGTAATTTTTTATGACGCAAATATAATAAGATAATGAATAGCTAGGCGCGAATATTTTGATCGTTAAATGAAAGCATCACAGGATTTTATCGCAGTTTTGAGGTTTATTACATTACTTCCCTCACAACAACATCGAGTGATTAAGGAGTTTCATATGTTATTTAAAGCTAAATGCTCATCTGAGGCTTTTAGTAAATCGCTATTAATTTATGTTTTATTCGGTACAAACGTATGGAAAACAAACAAAGGGTCAAATAGTCACCACGTTACCATGTGGAATTGAAATCGATTTGAGTACACTTGTATTGAATTCTGTATGGAAACGCGGATTCAAATCGTATTAAATCTTGGATCCGATCCTTTTAAAAAGTGGATCGGAATGGGATCGGATGGAAATATGTTGAAAATTCAAATCGTTTTGAATGCGGTAAAGAAACTGTTCTTCTCCTATTCTGGTTGCACGAAGGAATCATTTCTTAATATACATTTTTTAAATTGCTGTGTTAAGATTATAACAGAATTACTTTTATGGTTCCTATAGTTTGCAATGTATTCTCAAATATATTTAACTTCAAAATCTGCAAGTAATACACAGATGACAAATATATGTTTAATACGTTCGTCAACGCAATTGAATGGATGAATAAACGAGCTCAATTTGTATTGAATTGAACATGTGAAAAGCGGATCGTATTGAGATAGAATTGGACTCAAATCGATTTCAATTCCCCATGGAAACGTGGTAAGTATTATTTTTCTCTGTGATAGACATTTCTAACAAGTAGTGTCAGCTATTCGGGACACCTTTAAAATGATTTTCTGTATATACAATATTCTCTAAATGTGAGATAAATAAACGTTTGTAACATTCTGTAGCAATTTCTGAGAACTAAGATGCAAACTAATACTATACTCCGTTTATGTTGGCCATAAGAATATTCTTTTACTATCTTTATAAACAACTAAATCAGTTAACCAAAATATCAATTTAAAAATATGCCTTTTAGTATAAAATTATTACATAAACATTGTACGATTACGATTTCATATCATTGTTTGTAGCACAAATCAGGATTTTCATACCTACACATTCTCATATGCCTACTGAAAAGTTTTAATAGTACGTTTCTTTAAATCCAATATTTACCAAAACTAGAAAATCTCTGTGAATATGAATTATAATTTTTTGTTACGTTATAGATACAAAGGTAAAAGTACAATATTGCAGCTCGAAAGCTATTTTATCATTTGTACCAATCTATTTAATTATCAAAATGTAAATCATTTATAATTTTATTTACTTGATATGTATACTCTGTAAACAAAAATGCTTTAAGATGAACTCCGAAGTGAATATAACCAGAAAACGTTTCTCATTGCTAAGCTGGTTGCTCATACAATGTTTGCTCCAGTATTTATTTTTATTGGTCTGGGAGGGCATTATTTGTAATGTTGGACTAATATAAATAAAGCTAATTTCACATGAAGGCAAATGGTTGTTGAAAATCATGTCATTATTTAACGCATTGTAAATGTGTGTAAATATCACTTAATTGAATCGCTCATTGCATAATGGTCACGAGTCATTGAATTAAATTTTATAGGGCAGATGAAAAACTATTTAGAATGAAAGAAAAATGGCTATTCTTGTTTTATTCAGTGTCGTTGTTAGTAATACTATACCAGGCTCGGAAAGCTAACTAGTAGTTTCTCTTTTCAAAAACGCAGTTTTAACTATCTAGAATAATATATTTTCTGAAATTATGCGCTATTATGAAAAGTAATCACATTCAAATATATAAGAAAAATTATTTACTTATTCAATTATTTATTTTTGAAAAGTAGCAGCTACTACTTTATAACCTACACGTTACCTTTACGAACTCCAAACTGTTCTAGAAATGAATTTTATATTATATCTAAACTTTTAGCTTGAAAATTTACAAACCTTCACTAACAAATTCAATATTTTTGTGTAAGATAATGTAGCATCCTTTCATATAAGCTGTAAAGAGATAAAGCTCTAAAATAAAACAATATATAATTTCCTCCATCATATTCATTATTAGCGGTGTTGGTTAGCCATGTAAAATCTCTACATAAACACGATTTATTCTGAAACGACAGATTTTGCCTTAAAATTATTTCCTCCATTTTTCTCGCATCCATAGGCATTTTTCTGCGTGAATAGGCACACTTTGTAAAAAGTAATTTTTAGATCATGCAGAAAATGAAAATGCTACTTTCTTTTTACCATCCACGCTTTCTTCTACGTGTCCTTCTGCAATAATGTTCGATTTCCACTTCTTTTAAGGGAAGAACGCCAGCACCGGTGTCTGTAAGAAAATTGGCAGAAGAACGCCATTTTTCCTTTAAATTCACATATGAAACTAGTACCCAAAATTGCAGAATATAACAATAATAGCTGTTGATTTTCTCGTGTCTTTTGTTCTTAAGTCCACATTACTCTTTCTTTAAACATATCATTTCCGCAATAAATACATGTCATCAAATATACCAAAATACTCTGAAAGTAGCTAAAATATACAGACAACACGTTACAAAATTAGGATTAGTAACTTGCTGCTCTTAGGACACTCCCTTCGGTCGTTGTAACTTGAGTCTCTCGTTAATAAATCTCTGCTTTTGTAACTAGTCCTCTAAATAACTATTGAAACACACCTTATCAATTAGCAAAATGTAGTCATAATATTTGAATTTCATTTGTATATGGTCCAACATCATAAAATTTGTCCAAGATTATTATTTGGATGCAAAGAAACTTATGATATAGTTCATTACATAAAGATATAATTTTTTTAATGAAACACTTAAATACGAGTAGCCTAATTATCTACTTTAAATAGTTATTCATCATTTTTAGAACTTAATTTGTATTAAGTATTGTCTAGTATAAGTGGAAATCTTATTTAATTCGGCCTATTTATTTTTATTTATTTCCTTTTGAGTTTATAGAAGCTTATTTTCAGTTAGCCTACCGCTTTAATAAATTCACCCATTTACTGTGAAGAACATATGCTCATCATTTAAGTAAATGCAATACGAATAAAACTTATGTTTTGATTTTACCAAAATAAGGCAACGTATAATATAATTATAGCAATTTTAATTAACCCCTGTAAACCCCTCCCTGGGTCTGCCTATGTGAACAAGTTACGGAAGATGAAGTTGGAGCTTAAGGACGGTGAGTGACTCTTCCATTTGCAGACTCTGGGCCCTGCAACTAGCGTTATTGACAAATGGCGGACGGAGAAGGTTCTATTAGTCACGTCCATAGAGTTTATAATTTACAAGAGATACACGCCGGTAGGTGGCAGTGCGAGAAGGGGCCGTCACAACTTAGGCCATTATAAGGGAATCTTACTAGCGACAAAAAATAGATGGTTTATTGGGCAAACTGATAACGGAAAAAACAACGTAGTAGCACTCTACTGTCATTTGCTCTCATTATTTGTCATTGCATTGGCTGAGGTACAATGTGTTAAAGGAGTTAACAGATTCTGTTTCCTCCTGAGTAACTTTCGGCCTTGAGGGCTGAAGTTTACTCTGCAATTGCTCCACTTAAATCACGCAAACACTATGACCAAAACAGCAGTTTTATTAATAATCTTTTTATACCAGTAAATGTATTGAACTTCTTTTTATCATAACTCTATTGAAATAATTTAATTTTTATATTATTAAAAATCACTTCTCAAAGTATATTCGGCCATTAATACGTAATCGTATACATTGTAATACAGTAATACATCCGTTGCCAACAAAATAATAAATACCTCATAAGGCTGAAACTTGTGCAATTTAATAATATTTGCTTGTATGAATAAGTGAGTATATAGTAAATGCTTCACTTTTTGCATTTCATGCACTGCTCGGTAAGAATGAAACACTTAAAGTGCCTACTTTACTTTGAGTACATACTCAAGTAATGAAAACAGAGTGGAGTATGCTCAAGCATCCAGAAATAGAAGCACCCTAGAAATATAAATATTATATATTCATTTGTTGTATAAATAAAGCCAGAATTAATAAAAGTGTAATAAAAATAATGGCAAATTTAGGAGTTATATAGTGTACATGGAAAATGTAAAAATAAAATTAGGAACATTCAAGGAACTAAACTATTTAATGCTTTACAGTTTACAGGAACATAACATAACAGCAGTGAACGCTAGTTTTACTAATTACGTCTAATGGGTAGAACGCTATGATGACATTACTGGTAACTTTAATCTAGATGTTTGAGCGAAAAAAGAGTTTAAACATCCTTAAATAGAACAGTTAAATTTGAATCTCTATAAGGTACCTTGCAAGTTGTGACTGAATAATTTTATTTTTCACTGTTTCTCCGAAATATTTTTGTTCTCTCATCTTAATGCTATTTATTGTTTTGCTAAATGAATTTACACTTTGCTCATATTTTGTCAATTTAGTCTTGATTTCACGAAGAGCGCCGCAGTTTATTTTTATTGGACATTTAATACTAAGTAGTTTTGCAAAGCTATACTGAGAAACAGAGTGAAAAATCTAGCCTATTAGCATGGTTCACCACGAACTTGAGCGATACACTACTAACATGACAAAACGGATAGATAGCATGATTATAGCTGTGATTATTATCGTATGTGTTTGTATAGGTAATAATGACTTTATTCTTACAAAAACAAGTATGTTCTCATAGACCTGGATATGTATTTAAAGAAAATCATCTTAATCAAGAGTAAGGGAAGATGTCCTATTATCAGGCACCGTTTTTGAATTGAAGATTGCGAGTAAACTAGTAATCTTTAAATCATGCAAAATATGATATACTATTTCTAGAGAATACTTAAATGCTGCACGCCCCTAAATTTTTGGAATATTTTGTAATTCATGAGCCGAAGGACAAAGAATTAAGTCCTGTAACTTTTACCTCAGAAAAATATGGTTCACAATTTCGGTTTGGAAATAAACACTAAATTTAAAGAGTTAGTAACACAGTCTTTATTCTCACCAGATGCTTGTTTCAAAGGTAAACAGTGCTGCACAAGTTTTGGTTATTTTGCAGACTTTTCGGTCATTGCAATAAAAGGTTCAATCTCTGTGCTTTTTGATGCACAAGTCACATTTAAAATATTTAGTATATATCATCTTCGACACCTGCACAAAGCTCATGGCATCCTGAAAGCAACCGTTGCAGTTGACCACATTGCAGTAAATGCACTCCTCTTCATATTCAGATGAGTCTTTCGAAAATTCTTTCATCAAGTACTGAGTTTGAGTCTTCATCATGATCCTACCATTTCGCGACCTTGATTCTTTCTTCTCGCTTTCCTCATAGATTCTGGTTCCTACGAACGTCGAATTTTTGCAAGCATCCGGTATTTTTCCTGAACACCTGTTTGTATAAACTGACGTCAAACCTGATACTACCTGTTATTAGGATCATTCATTACTTTTAATTAGGCACAACCTAACCCTTAAATGAAAGGCATATGACACCTTTTGTCAACTAGAATGGAAAAGACTGCTGTTTAACACGAATACTTTGAAGTTATGCCTTTCCTAGCTTGAATGTCTTACAAATACATTTCTGAGGAAAATGTTTATCTTGACCAAGATACAACAATGGCTGTGGAACAGAATACGTCATCAGCGCCGCCACCAATCTCACAATAACGCATTAAAATGACCCTCGTCGCTATGTTGTTGAAGCCACCTACAGATTGCAGCACCAAACAAGGGAGATATTCAGCTACCCGAAATTAGGCAACCACTGGAACTATGGCCACTTTACTCTTATAGGCTTTTTATTCATATACCTCATTACGTACTGAAAAAAACTGGGTTAAATTTGTATAATTGTTCAATGAGCTCTTTGTGTTACACAATTAGGAAAATTGTCTTTCCTTGTTGTAGGATATAGTTTTCGAAGTATATACCTAATTATCACACGGCATGTGTAACATAATTATTAAACGCAATGGTTATTCCAGTGTTTTAAATTTTAATGTTAAACAATAACTGCCATATTTATACTAGTAATCTACATCAAAGAAGCTAAATATTTGCAAAAATAGATACCATTTATGAGGTTAGCATCGTGGCAGGAAGTTCAGATATTCTGTAGTATCACTTTAGATAGGCGTATATCCGGTGAAATTTAGGAATGGAAATGTTTGACAGAAAAATTCATTAGTGCCTCTACTTTTATAGGTAACTAGTAGAGAAAATAAAATTCAAATTAATAACCAAGGATGTGTCATAAATGGCTGGCACCACAGCATTACACCTATATGCTACTTTAGTGTTAAAATCTGTCGTGTTTATTCAGAACACGATAGTCCCAGAATGGCGCTTTTAAATAGCAATGGTAATGATGTTTTTTGTTTTGTTTTGGTTTTTTGATGTGTTTAATGCCCGCATTTACTAAAATGGCACCGCAGGCGATGGCAGTGGTGATACATAGAATGAAGATGAAGCACCGGTGAAATGCGATGGCGGGGAAAACCGGAGAACCCGGAGAAAACCCGCCCCTACGCCGCTTTGTCCACCACGTCTAGCCAATTGGCCTCGGTGCGGGCTGGAAATGAACCTGCTGTTTGTGTCACTATTTTTTAAAAATAACTTTGGCAGGTGATATCAGACGATGAATGAATGAAAGGATGAAATGATGCTCAAATGAGCCGGAAGTCCCTAGAGCTTAAAGTTACCTGACATTCTTCTCGAAATAAGGGAAATCACCGAAAAGAAAACCTTATCCGACAAATTAGAGATTAGAATTCCGAACCCCTTGAATCTAAGGCAGACACACTAATTCCACATCACAGGGGCGGACTAGTCTGTTTGAATATTCGTTGTTCAGATACGAGATGTATTACAGAATTGTTAATATCCTTCGGGGCCTTTACGGGTGTAAAAGATTTACTGTGGGATTTAAAGACAAGCTTTCGTAATGACATTTTACAGAAACATTATGATCTAAATAGTAAACCTGTAATTAATAACATAATCCTTAATATAAAGATCTCTATCAAATCCTTGATGCCTATTTGACCATAATTGATTAGAAATAAGATATAAATTACAACGATTTAAACAAAGTCTTGGTGATGATGTTCCTTGTTATTTGATTCATATTCATATACACAAATGAACTTTTTCTGTATACTATTAAAGTAATTAAGTGTAGAGAATTCTAAAGTACGTCTTGAATATGCCATTTTTCGGTGTCATGCTATCTTGTAAATATCTTTCAGCAACAGATGTACTCTTCCATTCTCCATGACACCTTAAAACTGTTATGCTTGCTCCTGCGTCTTTAGAAGAGTGCAGAAGTTTGTTGTATGTTTGGCCCATAGGGAGTTAGAAAACATGTTTTATCCAAATCCCTAATGAGAGCCAGAAATGTTGGTTAAGTATCCAACGAATTTTCTCTCAACCGCTTAGAATTATGGCATATTCTTTATTGCACAAATACTAAGATTTCACTGGTTTATCTGGTGCTGCTTTAGATTTTATTGCAATACAATTTAAGGAGGCATTGGCAATAAGGCCAATGGGACTAAATCAGTTTATTTACATAACCTCTTATAAGATACCCATTCAAGAACATGAAATAATTCTAGTATACATCAATGCAATGACTGTTAAAATTAATGGAATTAAATAAAACTCAAATTAGGAAATCACTTTTAAAACGTATTATATCTAATAAAAATGTTTCTAATGTCTCAAATATTAACTAATCAAAGCACAGATAAATTTATGTAAAGACTAGCAGTACCAAAAAAAAAAAAAAAAAAAAAAAAAAAAAAAATTCAAGCAACTATTAACGAAGAAAACTTGCAATACTAATACCGCTTTTCCAAACATAATGAATGAATTGCGTTAGCAATTTATTTGCATAAAGTAGTGAAAAACGAAACGACTTAGCCTCATTTCCCAGTTTACTAGCTGGGGAGACGAACAAGAGACTTCTCCGATATCTTGAGGAAGCAGCACTCACTGCATGTCCCTTCAGTCGTCTCGAAATCTTTCAGAGAACGCACTTTATGACACCAGAATTGCACTCACCAACTCACTTACTCACTGGTTGAATCACTGACTTATTGACTCAACAATGCGTAAAGATTCGCTTATGTATATAGAAACTGATAATTCCGTAGAACCTTCTAGAAGCTTTCTGAAGTTTGGTAGTGAGAACCCCCAGAATATTCAGTTATCTCTCAATAGCGCTGCTTATCGTTGTTTATCTCTTACCGGCCCGTCCGGTCGGCACCAGCTCTGAATATAACGGTGTACGATATAAACGACCCGAAGAATAAATAATATAATAAAAAGAAATCATACGATTTGTTTCAGCTACCACAAATTAGCTGGCTTTGCTTTCAGAAAATGTAAGTCTGGCGAGACCCAGCCTCTGAAAATTAGGATTTAGCAGAAACTGTTTCTCAAAAGGTGGAAGAAGATTTATTATTAATTGATAGTTACAGTAAATGTGTGAGAGAGAAAAAAGGTGAGGAAATAATTCCAAACTATATTATGTACCTACTCTACCCAAAATCACTGAACGTTGTACAGAATATTCTACACCTTTTCAGTACATTTACAAAAAGATATGACTATAAAATGTATAACAAAATCATTAAGTTATTTTCTTACGTCTCTTGCAAATTCTCAAGCTTCAGCCAATAATGCTTTAAGCTCTTTACACTGGTCATTCCTCTTCTTCTAATTCTTCACAATCTGTGGATTTTGACATTTTACTTTGAAACACACTCCAATTGGTTTCGCAATCAGCATTCCAGACTTTGTGGAGATAGATGCTATTCTAATTAAACAAAATTCTCCTTTATTCCAATTTGGGAATCAGATCCAGACTTCTGGACTAGGAAGTAACACGCAGAGGCAGCCAGTCTTTGTTTTATTTGAAACGAAGCATATTTACGTTGCCTGTAGTCATGCGTGCGTATGCTTGCCATATTGAACACGAAAGTCATTCGAATTAAATTTAAGAAAAGCAACGGAAAACAATATTAATTGAAACAGAAGTTTGTAATATTATAATTTAAATTTTTTGCTGTTTCTTCATCAAGTCCAAAATATTTTAGACGACTTTTGCACTGGTTTATTCATACTGCACAGGATGGTCTTTAACGCTACAGGCAGAACGTCAGAGATTCAGGAATATTTGGTGAGGTTTTAATGTTTAGAAATTATGGTCTTCAGCACATTTAAGAAGTGAATTTTGTTTATTTATACAGGATGATTGTAAACAAAATATTAAATCAGTTAATACTTTCAGAGAAAGCATAACGTCACTGGGTGCAGATCATAGCACAAGTGCTTTCCTATTTCTACTGCTTAATTCCGTAGTGACGACAGCTTATCCTCAATGCTGATCTGTACTGTTTACTGCAGGCAGTTCCTTGTCGTGAGGAACTCATCTGCTGTTTGACACTCAAGCTGGAACAACCTGCTCTAGAGTCGTAAGATTAAATTAGGAAGTTGGATTTATATGTTTGTAATTTATGAGTTTTTATGGATCGAAATATAACCATTGTGGACAAAAAAAACAATTATGGGGATGTTTTTGAGAGGTCTAAAATGAGATTTAGACGCCCGTAAATATTTTCTGTGGACTAATGTGTGTTATTAATGATCAAAACAACGCGGGTATACAATAGATCAAACTTTTATTTCATTTTGAGGAGGTCTTGAGGGATGTAGCGGTAGTATCATATGTATATGATAGTACCTTGGGACTATATTAACTTTTTAAGTTTTCTTTTTAAATCCAACCATTAAAACACAGCAGAGAGATCTAGAAATAAATAACGAGCAGGACAGGCCGCCATTAATTTGACTCCAGAGCTTATATCTTAAAAATATGGAATCCATTTACATGAGTTTCGCTACCTGTTCTGAAAATAAAATATTATTGAAAATAATATTATATCTACATCATACTATTCGGGATAAACATTAACAAAGATTGTCTTATTACTTAGTTCTTTGTAAGTAGAAGGGAAATGAGGGTATACACTAGGCTAAAGCATAGTCAAATCTGTTAAAAGCACATCTCTATGTGCAACCATTGGAATTCAGTTCTTTTGCATCAACAGGAGATATCAATAGAAAGATGCCTTCCCATTTAAAAAAGTATATGTAGTTTAGAACTGAAACCAATCTTGGAAACAGTTAACTCTACAAAAAAAGTATGTCAAACTGTGTGTTTCAACGAGATCTACATTTTTACCTTCTATAGCACATATGTGCAATGTACTCGTATATAGTAGGAAGACAAATTATTGTATTATAACAAAAAATTCTATACCGAGATTTCACCAGAAATACACGTTTTGAGACCCTCTGATTAAGAAAACATTTAAAGAAAAATTTCAGTGTGTGTGCGTGCGCGCGCGCGCATGCGTATGTGTGGACAACATTTCAAGAAAACGAAAAATCGTTTAATTACCTAACTCAGTATTTAGGTTTAGTACATTCCAAGGTTACGACACGAAGATATTTAACATAACACCCCTAACCCAAAACTATTGTTTACATGGAACATTTTTCGAAATTTTCAGTTCTCTAAAACATAGCTCTAACGATTTTGATTAAAATGCCGTGTATTAAATATGTTTGCATGACAAATAAAATATTTATCCTGAATTTCTCTTCAATCTAAATGACTTTTGCATAACTGGAAAACCATAAGAGACAGACAAAAATTTACTACACAAAAATGTAGATCTTGTTAAAACACACAATTTACATATGTATTGTAAAGCTAATAGTTTTAAAGATATTCCGTGTTATTGGTTTCAATTTTAAAATTCTTAAACTCAAACGGGAAGTCCTCATTCGCTTCTGTTTCCTTTGTTTTAGTCCTGGCCATGGATAGAGAACCGAATTCAATGGCAATTGTATGGCGAAAGCTTTTAAAAATTTGACTCGCTTTAGCATAGAGTATTCCCTTATTTACCTTCCTTCTGCTTATAAAGAACTAGGTAATAGATCATTTCTGGTAATGCTTATCTTGGTCAGCATGATGTAGAACAAAAAAATTTTTTTGTAGGAATAGCTTGTTTCCAGAATAGATACAGAAAGTCATGTGAATGTAACGCATAATAATAATTTTTTTTTGTATAGTAAGGTTTTGTCACGACTTATGGCTTATCACCTATACAAAAGTCATTCAGGATGAAGAGATCTTCAGAGGCTATTCACAGAAAATTCAAGATGTACACTTCGTTTGTCATAAAAACATCTTAAACATACGGTATTTTAATAAAAATCGTTAGAGAGATTTTTGAGAAAATGAAAACTTTTGAAAAGTATTCCATGTAAAGGGTTGTTGGGGGTGGAGAAATCTTCCAGTAACATCCTTGGAAGATACTGATCTTAATACCAAGTTTGGTATTGAAACGACTTATCGTATTTGAGTTGCGCTGTCCTCACACACACACACACACACACATGAATGTTTTTCTAAATTTGTATTTTATTCAGGGGACCTCAAAGCATATATTTAGGTGAGATCTCGGTAAATATATTTTTGGGTGCAGTACAACACCTGTAGACGGCCCGAGATCGATTCAAGCGACCGCATGTGTCTTTGGAAGATACTACACTTAAACAACAAGTTTAGTATTCATCCGACTTTTAGCTTTTGAGCTATGCTGCCGAAAAAAAAACACACACACACAGTATGACACACATGGACGTTTTTCTAAATGTGTTTTGGGGGGGGGGATTCAGGGGATCACAAAACATATTTGCGATGAAATCTTGGTATCGAATTTTTGGGTGGAATACAGTAACTACCTTCTCTGTCTACTATATCCATTGTACATACGTGCTAGAGAAAGTAAAAATCAGGTGATGTCAGATCGAACCAGCCCTTTCGAAATGACACATCGCCGAAAAAGGACTGAATTTCGGCTATGCTGGCGATTGATGTGTGATATGTAGCACCGTCTTGTTGGAAGTATCCCATGGAGAGTTCCTCGTTGTCCAGTTGATTTACAAACGCTATGGATATTTCAAGGTAATCTTTGTTGCGATAGTGGTATTGAAGAAGATGGCATCAAGTACTAGTCGCTGAGCTATGGAACACCATACACCAATCTTTTCTGAATGAAACGGCTCTTCGTGTATCTATAAGAGTTTTCAACTGCTCAAATGCGGGCATTTCTTCCGAAACCTGGAGGATTACCTTCTCTACCTCCTGTCATATCCCGTTATATCGTTTGCAAATATCTGCATAACCACGATTTAGACGATCGGTGCTTGAAAGATAGAAATAACACAATATGGTTAATACATGTTCTTGCACTTTGTAACTTTTCCTACTTAGTACATGGGTAGAGAAGATATTACATTCAACCCAACATTTTGATACCGGGATTTCACCGGAAATACACGTCTTAGGGGTAGCTGAATCCAAAAAAGACACTTTTGAAAAAGATTCGCATGCGCGTGTTTGTGTGTATGTATGTGTGGGTGTGTGTGTATGTTCGTGTGTCTATATACACGATGACTTAAAAATGAAAGGTCGGTTAAATACCCAACTTGGTGTTTAAGATCTGTATCTTCAAACGATAAATGAATATTTACAGGAAAATCCTCCCATTCTTTACATGGAATCATTTACAAAATGTTTGTTTTTTTCAAAAATGTCACTTATGATTTTAATTAAAATACCATATATTAAATATATTACATGGCATATAAAATGTGTATTTTAAAACTTTGAGGGGGAATAGCCTCAAGATCTCTTCATTCTTGATGACTTTTGCATACCTGGTAAACCATAAGAAATAGAAAACACTTACTATACAAAAAGATATCTCTCGCTAAAGCACACATTTTAGTTCATATACCTTTTTTCGTGGAGTTGACCATTTCCGAAATATTTATTATTATTGGTTTCAATTTTATAATACTTAACTTTTCTCACCCATAAAGTCCTCCTGAAATGTATATTACTCCTGGCCATGGAAAGAAAACCATGTCAATCACATAGCGACAGCTTTTAAGAAATTTGACTATCGCTTTAGCCAGGTGTATTCCCTCTCATGTACTTACAAGAAAGCAAGCAACAGTGTCATTTCTGTTTTTTTTTTGTTTTTTTTTTTGTTTTTTTTAACAGTAACGGAGTCTGATCAGGACTCCGGTACTGTATCCCTATTTACATTTCCCCCCGTAGGTTTTACTGATTACTGGTTTACTGGTTTTACTGTTTCTTTTACAAACATATACACATTGCACAAACATATAACACCCATGCCCAAGACGGGACTCGAACTTTCTGTTGAGCGTTACCTGGAATAGCACGATGTAGATAAAAGCATAATCCTTTCAAAGAATTTTTTTGAGGAATAGATAGAAAAGGTCGTGTGACTGAAACAGGCCAGATTTTTTCTAAATGTAGAAGGAGCAAGACTGGCTCTCTCGCACGGGCTTTGAAACAGGGACTCAAAGAAAAGATCGAACTAACACAAATGTATTTTTCAAGGATGCAACACAAATATTTTCAAGAAAATAAGCTCATCTCAAGCTACATTTTAAGTGAAACACTTTTCATTATTTTGCATTTTCTCAAACATATTTAACCATTTTGATTAAAATGCCATGCGTTTATAGTATTTGCATTACAAATAAAATGTTTAACATACATTTTCTAAAAATAGCTTGTGAAGTCCCCTTTATCATTCTAAACGAACTGTATAACTTGCAAACCGTAAGATCTATACGATTTATCATTTTCGAGATTTTCAACGTTTTTTTATTTATATTCTCATATATAGTGTGTTTCAGAATTCGACAGCACAAATTTAAAGGGATGCAAAAGGATAGTAGACAATGATTTTGAATAAGGGTACTTATAGTCTATACACTCCAATTCCCCTGCAATGAAGTTCAATCTAAAATGTGGTAGCACGCTACTGATGGGGCAGCCAGTGCATTTCAAGATAAAAATGGGCTAGCAAGGAAGGAACATTCGGTTTTGTTACGTAGCTCACTGTGCAGACGGCGCTGCTGCCAATAAGCTCAAGATAAACGATAAGCGTTCGGGTCCTGACGAGGTCATTGTGTGTGTGTGTGCGTGCGTGTGTGTGTGTGTGTGTGTGTCTGTTTCTTTCTTTCTGTTCCTTTATTGCGAAATATGGTTGTGATTTAGTGATATTATGAAATGCAAACAGTACAACCGCACCAAAGAGTGAGTTTATAAGGTTTTTCGTTTATTCCAAATATTTTTTTATTGTTCATTTATATAGCCCCTTTAACATCGGGGGCTTTGCATTAGAAACAACTCTCGTCTGTAGGTTCTTTATGTAGGGTTTAAATTGTTTTATTTTCCTTAAACACACACTCATTCACTCTCACATGCAAACTTCCAGACTCTGTAGGGGATAGGGAATAATTCTGGTTAAAGGAAAATTCCCCGTCCCAGCCGGGAATCAAACCTGGATGAGAAGTCAGCTCGCTGACCACTCAACCACGGGGGCAGCCGGAAATTATTGTTTGTTTTGTTTGTTTGCCAGCAATGTGAAGGGCTTGCAATGTCTGAGAGAGTAAATTAAACATAGGAGACATTTACAATTGTTGAAAATAGTTTGTCCTCTTCTGAAAGGATAAACAGAAGAAATACAATAGAATAGATGAAAGAAAACGTGACAATGTTTGGTTTTAGATTTAATAAAGTTGTTAAAAGT
This sequence comes from Hymenopus coronatus, assembly GCA_030762935.1. NCBI lineage: Eukaryota > Metazoa > Arthropoda > Insecta > Mantodea > Hymenopodidae > Hymenopus > Hymenopus coronatus. The sequence continues at coordinate 37,930,339 of CM060889.1, read as the reverse complement.
GAATAAATTATTACAAAAATAAACGGACTTCATAGTGAAAAAATCTTCTGAAAGGGTAAACGATGGGAAATCAAAGTATGATGAAAGAAATAAAAACATACTTTGCTTTTAGGTTTAGCCAAAATGTTAGAAATTCAGAAATACATAAACACGTGCCACCCTTCTTCATTGTAAGAAAACGAATACAAATAGCGTGAAGAAAACCTGTGTCCATGAACTATGATTGTGCAACGACACTTGTCATTGTTTTAGGGTTTTGTTACGGTATTGAAAACATTGCAAAAATTATTGAAAATGGCAACTCCAACATCTCTACAGAGATTACAACGCCGAATAAATGTTCTGTTTCAAAGACTCCTGTGCCACGAATTTCCACAGACAGCCAATATCCTCGCCGGCAATTCCTCATCAGGGCCAACTGGTTACGTATACTAGACTCTTGAAGTGTCCCCATAAAGATAAATCTCTGGGGGTGAAATTAGGGGAGCGAGCAGGTCAGACCACTGGACCGCCTCTTCCAATCCACCTGTCAGGATAAACGTTGTATAGGTGCTATCGTATGCCCCTATCAAAATGAGGAGCTCCATCGTGTTGAAACCTTATTCGATGTCGAAGGTTTAAAGGAACGTTTCCCTGGAATGAAGGAAATATATTCCTCAAAAACTGAAGGCACACTTGCCCATTTATCCTTAGAGGTGAAGATATGGCCCAATTAAACAGGCACCAGCTATGCCAACCCGCATGTTTACAATAAACCTGCGCTGTAGATTTTCGTAATCCCATATAGCTGTTCCTATGGTTGAGAACATGTCCGTCTCTGGTGAAAGCGATTCCGTCGGTGAACATCACTGAGAACAAAATATTTGGATTTTCTCCACGATGTTCCAATCCCCAGTTGCAAAACTGTAACCGGGGAGGAAAGTCCGCTGGTCCTAATGACTGCGTTTTAAGAAGATGATATGGGTGGAGTTGTGTCTCCTGTAGGCCCGCCAAACTTTACAGCCGCTTGTATTCATGGTTATGAACACCACGTGTACTTGTTGAAGGTTGAGCCTGCGGCCTATTAAGTATTTCTTCCTCAAAGCCTGGAGTGCATCGGGTTCGATTTGCACCATCAGGTCTACGAACTGACAGGGATCCGCTCTCTCGTAGATGCCTATAGATAGATACAAAGACGCTACGACGCTATGTTGTCTATCTTGAAATCTTCTGTACAGTTGCGCAGTTGCGGATGCTCGTTCTGCAAATGAATGATCATTATTTATGATTTCCTTCAGAACTGGTGCACTGCTTACTGTATCAAAAGTACTCCGCGGGAGGTACTGGGGTGAACAGAAATGCCGGTCCCCATGGCCGCGCTCGCCAAGGCGTCCCGCTTTGGTGCTTCGTAGCGCTGGGGATCGTGGGTTCGAGTCCCGGCTTGGGCATGGGTGTTATATGTTTGTGTTTATGTGTGTTTATGTGTTTATGTTTGTGTTTATGTTTGTGTTTATGTGTGTGTTGTAACAGTAAGAAAACAGCAATCCAATAATAATACAGAAAAACAAGGTAAAAAAAAAAAAAAAAAAAAAAAAAAAAAAAAAAAAAAAAAAAAAAAAAAGGTAAATTAAAGTAGGGTATAAAAAAAAAAACCAGCCCAATTGCCAAATTACGAAGTGGTGAAATGGAACAATTGTTAGCGAAGCTATGCTGCCTCCCTCCAGCCTGTTTCTTCCATAATTAAGGCTTTGATGGGCTGTCATCACCTTCCGTTTGCTAGTACTGCATACGGAGGACTACTAACATTTTCATTTATTGCGATAGTGGAGTTTCTTAATAATTTGGTTTTCCTGCTAGCACTAGGATTCATTCTCTACCCGACTTAGTAAATGTTTAAATGTGAAATGTGGATAGACAGTTGTTGTATTCTGCTATGCTGTACACATCACAAACGGCCGTTTGATAATTCTGTGATAAATGTTAAGACCAAATCGTTCTCAACAGGTCCAAAACACAATCAACTTAAATTACGGGAACTCTGTAAGAAAATATGTATTTTCGATGTTTAAATGTGAAAAATGGGTAGACAGTTGTATATTTTGCTATACTGTACATATCACAAACGATCGCTCGATAACCCTGTGTTTAATCTCAAGGCCAAATGCGTTCTCAATAGGTCTAGAACATAATCAATTTAAATTACTGAACTTTTTAACAAAATTGAAGCTGAGGTTTTTGAACCATCTTCCTTTTAGTTAGCAATATATTACTTTACCAACTGAGCTAAACAGACACCCACAAGGTTCACTCAGGTTAGCTTGCACACATCATACTTGTTTTACGCTGTTATCAGAGGAGTGCAACCTTTGCAAAGAGCAAATGTTTAGCAAAACATCGATACCTTCATCACTGAAAGTTAATAACCACTGACGACGGCTCTAAGTTTTATTCTTTAAGGGAGCATAAATGAACATTTTAGACAATACATCGGAGGCTCGCGTCATTTAAATTGGGTGTAACTCCGACTAACGTCCAGTACTAAAAATTACGCGTACTTTCGAACTTTGAGCCCGCGGACCATAATTCCCCTATCAAAATGTTTGTTTATGATCCTTCCGCATTCCTTCAAATTTGTGAAGTCGAACTCTGAAACATCCTAAATATATATACCTAAGTAGATTTGGTTTTTTGTTCGTTTCTTTTAGTTCCTGGAAAGAGAGGAATTTTAAAGTACCTCATAGCGACCCGCTTTTTGTTTTCTTTCTTTTTTGTAAGATCTCACTATCGCTTAAAATTCTGCATTCTTATTGTAGCATAATAAAATAATGCTCAATAAAAGCATAATGAAATAATTTCTGAAACACGTATTTCAATTAACAAGAAGTAGATACATGAATTGATGTTTCGATGAATGATGTAGAGTGTAGAGAAAGTTATGTAAATGCAATATATCAGATATTGTTCTACTGTTCTACTTAGTGTACCCTTTCCCTTGATTCTCAAATATTCGTCATATCTATAATTCGTTTCCATAACTCGTTTACAACCTTATCGCCTTCTAGATACATCTGAATACTTATATAAATGATTTAACAACTTTTAATATCTTTCCAAATATTTATCCGCGTACGTGTATCCAAATTTAAGGAGCTGAAAGAAAAGTTAAATTTATATTCAGGCATGATTAGTTTCATATTCATTTTACCTAATTTTCTTTACGAAATAGATTTGCTTATTGATGCCAGTTTTTTCGTGGATACATATTTTTGTGTGTCCAAAGCTGCAATCATTGGCGGTTGATAAAAATAAGCGATTAAATAGTGGTACAGAGGGATTTGAGTACTTGGTCTCGAAAGTTAAGTAACATTCGGATGAGGAAAATTCCAAAATCAAGGTTCATTCATGCAACATTCCCTAAGAAATATTCGCTTCTGACTCTTAGCCAGAAGGCAAACTATCATTCACATCACTACATGGATTTGGATAATAAGCATGGATTTCAGACAGTAACCAAAAATTCGATCCAAAGATTTCGCCTCAAATACAGTTTTAGAAAAACATCCTTGTGTGTGTGATCGATGTTTATGTGAATACATAAACTCAAAAATGAAAAGTCGATAAAATATCAAACTTAGTACTTAAGTTTAGTACCTTTCAAGAATGCGACACGAAAATTTTAAAGAAAATTCTTCACTCAAACTACCCTTTGCATAAACAAAAAAGGTCGATCTTCTCAAAATTGGCTCCAACGGTTTGGATTAAAATACTTTATATTAAAGATACTTATATAACAAATTAAATGTGTATTTTGAATTTTCTGGGAATAGCCTCTGAAGACCTCTTCTTTCTATATTACTTTTGCGTAACTGATTAACCGTAGTAGATAGACAAACACTTACTACATAATATATGAAGATCTCGTTTAAACTCATAATTTATGTCGTACAACATTTTCCGTGAATTTGAAATTTCCGAGATATTGCTTGTTATTGGCTTCAGGTTTAAAATACTTAAACTTTCTCATACCGGAATGTACGAACTTTTGGCCGAAAAAAATTCTATCACACAGTGCACAGCTTTTAAAAGTTTGACTATCGCTGTAGCTTAGTGTTCTCCCTTATTTACCTCGTACTTACAAGGAGCGGAGTAATAAGATCATTGTGCTAATGTTCATCTCGATTAGTATGAATAAGCTTTTTAACAATGATTTGTTACAGATATGTAGAGAAACTCATGAGAATGGAATACTTGAGATTTTTAGAGACTGTACTGTAGTTATTTATACAAGTGTATAAAGAGTAAACTTTTATATTCATGCAGTCAGATATGGCCTGAAGTCGAAGTGCATGAATGAACCTATTTTTACCTATTTTAAGAGTTTAAGAATATATTAAAACACGAAGAGGTTGATTTCTGGCAGTTCGGCAGCTAAGGAACCACTGAGGAATCATTGTCAATATGTGAATTAACAGGAACTGGTTTTTAAGTCCCATCACTGCGATAATAAATTATATATATATATATCCTTAGAAATAAGTGTTTTGATTGATACAAAAACTATATTACCGACTTTTCGTTTTTAAGTTATCGTGTTCACAGACACACCTTTTCTGAAAATACTTTTTTTGGATACAGGGGACCCTAAAACATATATTTCCGGTGAAATCTCGGTATCAAATTTCTTGGTGGAGTGCAATACCTTCTCTATACACTATGCACATTATTTTGTAATTCGTTCCCATTTGGGAGTAGCGTCTCTAATTTAGTTACTTCCCTTCGGACATGAAGCTTAGCAGGGAGGACCTTTTAGCACTAATTTTTAGAAGTTTATGCATTCTAACGCTTTGATAATTTGCTCATCATTTCAGGGCTCGTAACTACTGATTATTTTTAATAAACGTAGTTTCATTAATTTATGCGTGTGTTTATACAAAATATAACTGTGCGGGATGGCTCAGTCGGTTTCGTCTGTCGCCCGCAATCGAGAGGTCCCGGGTCCGATCCCCGTGGATGCCTACTTGACACATGAGTTTTTTGGGGTTTCTCCGGTCACCAGGCGAATGCTGGGTAGACTTCTTTCATCTCCTGATTTTCCTGTCCTTCCATGTTGTTTTCATTGTCATTTCACTCATTCTTAATCCCGTAGGTTTCTTTCAGGGTTTGAAGCGTCGGCGATAAAGTGTGGCGTTGTAGGGAAAAAGGATACTCATTATGACTGTCTTCGTCCCTCTACCGGCTGATCCCCGGGATGAGAAGCATTAGACCCAATGAGGGGCGGGGTCAAAAGTCCGCCTGCTTCCAGCGTGCTTCAATCTGGAAATTGTAGGAACCGTGTTATTACTGTGGCGTCGCTCCTGGTTCCGGCCGTCCTGTGTATCATATCACCTCATTCCGCTCTCCCGAGGGTGTGTGGTTTAAAGGAGTAAACAAGGAGCAAGGTCGAACGAGCGTAGCTCGGCTCACCCTGAGAAGAAAGCTTCGGCCGTGGTCACACTCGACAAACAGGAATCGAACATAGTGTTTTGCAAGACACCACAGCCTACTGGTAGGAAGAGGAGATACATGTTGTATTCCATGAAATGGTAAAGCGGATATTCACTGAAAATACATGTTTTGAGGCCGCGAAGTATTTTTGAAAAAAAAATGTATCTTTGTGCGTTGAGTGGACAGAATAAAAATCACCAACAAACATATTTAAGCTTTGCATATTCAAAGGACGATGCAAACACAAAGTTTTTCACACATTTCCATTCATGCTCTTTTATCTTTACATGGAACATTGTTTTTAACTTTTTATTGTTTTAAAAACGGCTTTAACGATGTGTATTAAAATACCAAATCTTGAATTTTCCCGGAAAATTTTGTTACTTGTGTTTTGGAGTATTATAAAACTGTGTTTTACTGGGAAAGCATTAGAAATAGACAAAAACATATTAAGGAAAAATTTAGAGGTCATTAAAATACACACTTCCCCGAAATAACTTTTACCCTAGGTCAACCATTCTCGAAATATTAAGTGGCTTAATATATTTTATAGTGTAACAAAAACTCTTTTTTACTTCAAGAAACACTGTTTTATTTTTCCACAAACTGATTACAATCTGTTCACAAATGACAGACTTACGTAACGAAATTCCCGTCGAACTCAGTTGCTATTGCGCGCGATGCATTCCCAGTGAAAATTCCACACCTTGCAAAGCTTTGTTCCTCTTTTTATATCTGTTGGTTTCGTTTCGCTTTATTTTGTAATCGGCTTAGCCTCCCCGAATTTGTAGGACTTATAAACCATTGCCTAGGGGCCAGAAGCCTATCGGGGAGCCAATGGCACGAAACCATAGAATGGAAAACCTATTACGAGGGGTCGGCCTTTAACCAGGCATGAACATGAGGTATTGGATGATATGGAATGTAAGCGAAATTGACAATTGGAAAGATGACGATGGAACAATTGGTGGAATGAGTGGCGGGGAAAACTGGAGGACCCGGAGAAAACCAGCTCAGACGCCACTTGGGATCGAACCCGGGCCACCTAGATGGGAGGCGAGCGGTCACCCACCTCGCCGCCTGTCTGTTGGTTACGTCACGGAAAAGTAATGGAACCGACCGCTCGTGCAAAAGCACCGCAGCGTCACAAACTCAGTCAGGCTTAACAATGCGCGGCTTCGATGTCAAAGAACCTTCCAAAAGAACACGTGTCCACTCGCACAGGACAAAACAAAACCAAATTATTGTGTAGACATGCCGCTCAAATATAACTCTCTATATCTATCAAACGCACCCCACATATTATGTATCTTAGGCAAGCGGGAAAAGGAGAACAAGTCTGAAGTGAATGACGGCGATAGCAGTGATCTATGTAAGCATAGGCCTAGATCTGTCGTGGATCTGTTACGATACTTTCCAAAGCGTAGGAACTTATGTAAATAAATGATCAAATGCTAGGTAGTTCTTTCTAGACTCACCTACTGAAGAAATCTAGTGCGGTATGGGCAATATAACATGACTTAAGTGGCACAAACCGGTGATATACCTTAGGACGTAACCAAGTTGTCAAACAGCGCGTCCCAATCTCTCTCAGTCCCCGATCTTTTGCTTAAATCAAATTATCATAATTTACCACAGCTATACTGTGGTGAAAGAGAATTATAGTGACCTTTACACTACATATGACCGTCTGCCGTTAAACACTAATCAGTTTTACATTGCGTGTTTTTTTGTTTGTTTTTTACTTTTTCTACACGTATTATGTGCATAGTGTATAGAGAAGGTATTACACTCCACCAAAAAAGTCGATACCGAGATTTCACCGGAAATATATGTTTTAGGTCCCCTGTATCCAAAAAAAGTATTTTCAGAAAAAGGTTCGTGTGTGTCAGTGTGTCCGTGAACACGATAACTCAAAAACGAAAAGTCGGTAAAATACGAAACTTGGTATTTAAGTTTAGTATCTTCCAGGAAGCTTTTGAGAAAAATCCCCCCCACCTCAAACTACCCTTTACATGGAACTTTTTTTCGAAAATTTTGATTTTCTAAAAAATAGATTTAACGATTTTGGTTAAAATATCGTATATTAAAGATATTTACCTCACAAATAAAATATATATTTTGAATTTTTTGGGAATAGCCTCTGAAGACTACTTTATTCTGGGTCAATTTTACGGAATTTTGCATAACTGCTAAACCGTAAGAGATAGACAAAAACTTACCACACAAAAAATTTAGAGCACATTAAAACACACAACTTATGATGTATACATTTTTCTCGTGGAGTTGATCGTTTTTGAGATATTACTTGTTGTTGTTTTCAGGTTCGAAAAACTTAACTTTTTTCTTACAAGAATTTGTCAACTCCTGTTCATACAAACAAAGGAACTTCAGTCACATAGCAGCCAGCTTTTGACTATCACTTTAACCTATACTACTCCCGTATTTCCCTTCTACTTACAAGGAAGCATATAATAAGACTATTTCTGCTATTTTTTTCTCGATTAGATGAAGTAAATAGAATAATTTGTTGCAGTGATGTAGAGAAAGTCATGTGAATGGAACACATCAGATTTTTATGAAGTTTTCAATGTTGTTTTCAGTCTTCAATGCTCATTAAAATCAAAATCGTATAATAATTTAATCTCACTTCATATATTCTGCGTAGAATGCCTAATTAATTTATTATCTATTAATATACGTGAAAAGTACTAAAGACTTGGTAACTATTGACCATTGCTTTTTACCAACTGAAAGATGTCGAATCTACCAAGAGAACTGAAACAACCATAGTTGATCGGTTGCCTACCTTGCTTACCTGGCCTACTATGATGATCTCGCGCAGCATGTGGATTCCTTTAGAGATTTATTAGTGTTTAAATATCACATTACAAATTACTTTGATTTAGAGAAATATCTAGAGGAAGATCAAGTGTCGTCAAGTAGTTTTTGTTCCTCTTGGTACGTCCACTCAACACTCTGAAGAGGACTTCTAATACCTACCATTTAACCTCTGAGTGTTTGATGAGTGGAAGGGCATTTGGGTCAGCACTTGAGCTAAAGAGGCAAAAACGCACAACTTCGTTCTGGGAATTAAAAAAGGATAATAAATAACACTGTGTTAATCGTTTTATCACACAAGTTGTGTACAACAGGGCTTGGTAGAGTGAGACTGAAAAATTCAATACTACATCCGGGATTCAAACCAGGATTATCCCGGTTTCTAGCTGGTTGCTCTAGCCAGTGAGATACTATGGTAACATGCAGACTCTGCATTAAATTGCTCAACTGACCCACATGTTTCCCATTAAACCACAAGGAGAGCTCGTGTTATTTTGAGATGACATTCCCCAATGGCGGCTTACAATGTTGTAAGTGCTTTAAGTTCTGACCTATCTCCAGATTTTTATCTTTGTTAGTGACTATTATATCCTTACGAAAACTTTTTCTATCTACTTCACTTTAATTCAGATAATTCAATGCAAAATTAGCTATATTGTGCATTTCGGTGTAGATACAAAGAGATTAGTGTTAGTCGAATGTTTAAGATCTAAATGCTGTATTCTGGCCTAAAAAACCCATACTCTTTCCATGAAATCTGGACAAATACCTTAAAAATGAGAGGACTTTAGCAGAATGACAAAGTATTCAACACATTAGCATATTAATAATAGATATTTTGAAATGCTTTTGTCACAAAAATTTTATTTGAAATACATTGTGTATGTTATGGATACTATTTGCATTTTATGTAGTATCTACGATTTCGTCTATTTCTTATGCATACCGGTTATACAAGATTATACAAATTAATGAAGCGAAATTTACAGGTAATTCCCAGAAAATTTAAGATGTACAATTTTTTACTTTCTCTACATATTGGTGTATTGCATTTCACCTGAAAATTCGATACCGAGATTTCACGGAAATACACATTTTAGGGTCCCCTGTATAAAAAAAAAATTAGAAAAAAGGAAAGCCCGGGCTTGTGGTGTTGGTGTGTGTGTGTGTGTGTGTGTGTGTGTGTGTGTGTGTGTGAAAAGGATACCTTAAAAATGTAAATTCGGTAAATACAAAACTTGATATTTAAATTCAGCATCTTTTTAGCTTGGGGCACGAAGAATTTCAACAAAATTTCCTCCACCTGTGATTCAACTACTTTTATTAAAGTTATTTACATGACAAATAAAATGCAAATATTGATTTTTCTCAATGATTTTTGCATAACTAGTAAACCGTAAAAGACAGAAATAAATCACAAAGAAAATGTATACAATTTATGTCATATACATTTTTTGTAGAATTAACGATTTCCGATATTGGTGTCAATTTTAAGATACTTATACTTTTCTCGATTTTCCATTTGTTTTATTTCTGGTCATGCAAAGAGAACCGAAATTCAAAGTCAATCGTACAGAGGCAGCTTTTATAATATTTGACTATTGCTTTAGCCTAATATAGTCCCTTATTTTTCTTCTAATTATAAGGATCTGAGTAATAAGACCATTCCAGCTAATGTTTATCTGGATTAATATATAGTACGTAGATTAATATATTTTTGAAAAAACATTTTGTTTGTAGAACAGGTAGAGAAAGTCATGTGAATAGAACATATAATTTTTTTCCATCAGTATGTGTTAATACGCATTTTAACCGAAATCATTACAGCAATTTTGAGAAGATTAAAATGTTCGTAAAATGTTCCATATTAAGTGTATTTGGGAGAGAGGATATTTTTTGAAAATCTTCATGCTAAACACAAATGCCAAGTTTGGTATTTATCCAACCTTTTATTTCTGAGTTATGCTGCTTACAGACACCCATATAGTATTAATAGTAAGTATAACTGGGGATTTTAAGAAGGCTTTAGACCTCACACTTCGACCTAAGAATCTTTTGTATAGTCCCTTTATCCTATCATAGGAAAATCGAGCTTCTTGGCTCTTGGCAACACTTTTCCAAAGTTAGGACCAAAATTATAAATAAAAATAATTTATTATAAAATGCATAACGAATAACACAACATTTTTAGTTATGCTGTTCACACATATACACCACACATGCTGACACAGAAACAGAAATTCGATTAAGGTGGCCTTAAAATATTCATTTTCAGTGAAATCCCGTATCAGAGTTTGGGTGGAATACGCTAACTTCTCTGATTACTGTGTACGTGGAAAAGAAAGTAAAAAAATTCTGATGTGTTCCATTCACATAACTTTCTCTAGTTGTTCCAAATACAAACTGTTCTTACTAAAGATTATTCCTTTATCTACATCATGCTAATTGAGATAAACATCAGCATAGTTGATCTTATTACTTTCTTCTCTGTAAGTAGGAGGGAAATAAGGGGATATATTATGCCAAAGCTATAGTCATATCTTTTAAAAACGGGTCACTATGTAAAACAATTGAGGTTCAGTTCGTTTTGCATGGTCTAGTTTGAACAAAGCTAGGTAGCTTTAAACTGAAACCAATAACAACGAATATGTCAAAAAGGGTCAATTCTACAAGGAAAACGAGTATTACATAAATTATGTATTTTAAAGAGATCTACATTTCTTGTGTTTTAAGATTTCGCCTATCTCTTAAAATTCTGTAAAACTCATCCAGAATAAAAGAGGTCTTCAGAGGCTACTTCCAGAAAATTCAAAAGATAAATTTTTATTTGTGATATAAATATCTTTAATATACGGTATCTGAATCAAAATCGTGAGTTATTTTTGGAAAAACAAAAATTTTCAAACATTTTTCCGTATAAAGGGTAGTTTGTAGTGGGGCTATTTTCTTGAAAATCTTCGTGTTGTATCCTTGTAAGATACGAAACATAAATACCAAGTTTGATATTTAAAGGCCTTTTTGTCCACACACACACACACCACACACATACATGGACTTTTTTATAAAAATGTTTATTTCGGACTCAGGGAACCTCAAAACACATATTTCTCAACATCGAATTTTTGGGTGAAATACAATACCTTCTCTAGCTACTATATATATTGTAAGTACTTGCGTCCTAGAGAAAATAATATGTACCAAATAGGTCACATTCCTTTTCTCCCGCTTCTCTATAAGATTTAAAATGTGGCATTTATCTTCAAGATACCACATTAAGCAGGTTAACACCACTTATTATTATCAAAATATGAAGATTATCAGATCATTTTATATAATCGATAACAATTATTTTATTTGTGTATGAAGTATTACGCTTATCACAGTGCTGTTCTTACAAAAGCTTATTCATTTGTTTCACTGCACATAACCGAAGCGTTTACAGAAATTGTTCTCAATAGGAACGACAGACCATCATGTCTGTCAGATCATATTCAATATGACTTATAATGCTAACCTTACCGAAACGTTGGTTTGGGAAAAAATACATCTTGTAAACCATTATTAATTAAAGTGTTCGAAACATCAAACTAAAATACGGGGAAAAACTACTTCTTGTTTTAAAATAGAAAAATATATTGAATTTGCTCCATTGCCTGATATTGTATTTCATTTTGCACTATAAAAGATTTCATGATGATAATAATATAATTATTCTTACTACTAATATTAGGTATTATTATTATTATTATTATTATTATTATTATCATCATCATTTAAGAAATTGGGTATTAACAAGACTATAGGTGTTGTTGTATCTTAAGGTTACCAGTTATACAAAAGTAGGCAAAATTAATTTAAAATGAAGCGGATTTCGCAGTTTATTCGCAGAAAATTCAAGTTATATGCATTTTAATTGCATTGTAAATATCTTAAACATATGCAGTTCTTCAAACCCTTGTATCAACCATTAAGAAAATAAAAAATAACAACAGATTGTATATGTAAAGGATGATTTGCGGAGGATTAAAAAACTTGAGTCTACTCTTGAATGACGAACTTAGCTATGCTTTTTACAAACACAAACACCCCATAGGTGCGGGACTAACGGACAAAAAAAAAAAAAAAAAAAAAAAAAAGCTCGCATTTTCTTAAAAAGGATACTTTTTATTTAAGATTTTCTAAATAGAATAGTGTACAATTTCATAAAAAGCATGGAAGGTAAATTGAATTAGTTAATTTGTTTTTGGAGTTTAAAAGGCTCCCGTACAACGTCATATGCCAATTATTCTCACAATAAATTGCGAATGAAGCTAGAAGGTAAGAGAAATCGAAATATTTAAAGGTTTGAATTTTTACTCCCAACGTATTGGAGTGGAAACAACTCTGTTAAGCAAACCTGACGATCCTATGTCTGGTGGTAAAGGTGGTTTTTACTCTTTGGAAAAAAAACAGATAGAAATGAACTTGAAGTTGAATATGAAATTAAGTTGTGTTTATGCACGCTCTCTAAATCCTATTATTTTTAGCGTATCATTATAATTGGGCATGAAAATTAGTAATTTTGCTCGTCTCCTTATATGCCTTTTACATGTCGTAAAGCTAAGGGAGCACCGGTTTTACTTCCCTTCCAAAGAAAATCATGCTAAGAACTTTTATGTCCGAAAAAATTCATCGTCCTCCGCAGAGTTAGAACGCTCCACTCCCCCCCCCCCTTATTCCGGAGTCTGGTCGTGACTCCGGCGCTGTATTCCTTTTTCTTATTCCTCTGTTTTCTCATTTTTCCTTAAATTTCCCCGCGGGTACGACTCCCGCTTTGTGCTTGGATGTTTGTGGTGTGCTTCTATGTTTGTGTTCTCTAAGTTATTCCCTCTCCCCTGGTGGTCAATAAGGTCACGCCTGAAGGCCAATGGGTGTCTAAAATAAATTTACTAAACAAAAATTGTAGATCACATTAAAACACACAATTTATGTGCCATACATTTTTGTTGTGGAGCTAACTACGTCTGAGGTAGTCCTTGTTGTTGGTTTCAATTTTCTCAAACAGAAAGTCGTCCGTGTTTCTTTTATTTTACTGACCATGCAAAAAAACAAATTTTAATGGCAATCGTTGCGGACTGCCTACAAAGCATTTTGCTGTTGTTTTGTCTTAATGTATTCCCTTAGTTTCCTTCTACTTATTAGGAACTAAGTAATAAAAGTATTCCGCTGTTTATCTGGATTAGCATGAAGTAGAGAGAAAAATAATTTATTAGAAGTTTGTATGGAGAGCAGGTAAAGGAATTCAAATGAATGCAGCATATCAGCCATTTTAAAAAGCGATGCGCTACCATTTTGACTGTTAAATTAAAATCGACAGCAACAGGTAAATTGAGAAAGAAAGCATATGCAACTTCTGGGAGCCATCGCGGTGTTTTTCTAAACCTACTCTAAAGAGAGCTCTATCGACTATTGTGCGTCATATGCCTTTTGACTCACTTCTATACCGAAAACATTTACGTACAAGCAAACAATGTGCTGTGATGGGTCACGTAAAACCGATATGTCATGTTCCCGGGCTCCGGAAGGCTTCCCGTTGATTGTTGTGTATGATCGTATTAAAAAGTAAGTATTTTTATGTTTTTCACGTTCTGGTTCCCGTTTTCGACTCCTGGCTTTAATCACTGAATGATTTAAATGATTGATTTGAACGCGCTTTGTATGCTTCGCGCTTCATAACAGGTTTAAAAATAAATAATTTTATAAGTAGTTTCTTTCAATCAATTCTAGACCCAAAATCATGAAAATAGTCTTAAGCTATATTTGGAAATGCATTTACTTTTTTGTTAGATCAAGGTAAAAGGTATTAATTTAAGTACCAATCGCCTTTTAGGACATTTTAGGCAGTATAAAGTGCAATCATTAAGCTTCACTTTTCACGATTCATTAAAATCTGCATTTATTTTTTCACGTCAACCTAAATTAAATAACTATACATTTTCCTTTAAAATCTTAGACGTAATTGTTTCACTCGTTTTATCGAACTACCAATTAAATCAGATGTATTGTGTTCCAGTGTAGAACATGTAACAAAGTAACTATACATCACCTTATTTCACATGTTCGTAGCGTTGTTACTATGATACCAAACGAGCGAGGTGGTTTCGCGATTACGTGCCAATTAGGGAGGTTCTGGGGAAGACAACTCTGACCAAGGATTTTTCCTGGTTTTTCTGTGGTTGGCAAGGAGAGTCTGGAGTGGGTGCTCTTCTACGACGAATTTCTTATCCCTCACTTCTAATCCCCTTTCATGTAAAGTATCGACAGATGGCGCAGATATTTACTCGATAGAAAGTTCTTCTCGGCTTTGCCATACGACAGACTTCTCTGAGTCGCCTGTCGGGTGGAATTCTTGTCGGTTCTGCCAGGAGGAAGTTATCATGTGTGATCGTGTCATTTTTTATTCCTTTTCTCTTTCTTTCTTTCTTTATCTGTTTACGCTCCTCGTACACTCTCTCAGGACTTATAAGTCAACGATTGGGATCAGACGCTGTTGAGGAGCAGAGGCTCTGGATCAGAGAGAAGCTAGGATCGCTCAGCCCGATGCCTTTATGAAAATGTCGGTGAAATGGATGACAAAAAAATTATTATGGGGCAATTAGTGGGATGAATGACGGGGAAACGTAGAACCAAGAGAAAACTCGCCTAGTTGCCGCTTCCACGGCTACCTGGCCAGGGTGCTGCCTGACCGTGTTAACAAGCTTAGAATGCTTATGGATCTCTGCGTGTCTGTCGGCCTGACTGCGTCTATAGTCTCCTGTGGTTTTTTTACCTCATCCGTTCCTCCTGGAGATGGTAAGCACTTAAGATCTATGTTGGGTCAAGGTGCGAGGTGTCTCCCTCCGTTCCTTGACCGTAGGCATAATCATGTTAATGACATCAAAAGTTGTTTTCAAATGAGGTGATACCTGTCCAAGAGGGTCCGGAGGCTGTCAACCAATGGTCATCTTGCAATGTTGCGATACTGTGTTCCCGTCATTAGAAAGTGCAGTGCATAAGTGAATCTGTCTAGTAAATGCCACCTACTCTAAATCCAAATTGCTTCTATCTAATTCCAAAACGTTAATCCACTAGGAAGGTACATACACATACACAGATATATGTATGAATGTATATATATATATATTAGCTCAAATATTTGTTATACTCCAAATGAATAAACACAACTATATGTTCGATCATGCAGTTACTGAAATGGCCACCATTTGTAAGGTACATATATTTATTTTAATTACACAATGCGATAGAAGGACGGATTTTACTAAGGTGCGAATGTGCGCAGTACACGGGTTGACAAGCGATCCAGGTTGACATGCATCGTTATCGGAGGGACTCGAACAAAAGGGGATGAAGGGTTCATCGCCGGATGGCAGCAACGACCAAACGAAAACAACAGGATTCGTGTTGGCCGAGGGAAGCGAAACACCTGCGGACGCGATGAAATAAGATGTGCTATTTGATTCAGCGGTAGAGACAAACTTCTGCAACATCTTTTGTCGTATAGGGGATGTTCAAGAATCAATTCTGGTTCATGAATCTGTAAATGCCTGCGCTAAATTATGCGAGTGAGAGGAAACTGAAAAAAGCAGCACTTCTCATTGAAAGATAGTGTAGAAAATTGTGACTCTTGGTAACTATGGTAACTTTTCACGTAGTTATACTAAGCAAAGGAACAATTAATGACTTGCAGCAGGAATGTCGCATGGCTTTCTTTACCCTCTATTGTATAATAGTAAGTATGGACGCTTTAATATGATGACTTTTATCACATACAATTGTGAGGAAAAAACTGAAAATATACAGGAGTGTAACAGGAGTTTAAAGGATTCAAAATCTGATGCGTTTTATTCACATAACTTTATCTACTTCTCTTAAAAAATTATTGTTAAAACGCTTATTCTTCTATATACGTCATGCTAATCGAGATAAAATTACCAGAAATTTTCTTATTATTTGCTTCATTATAAGCAGAAGAGAAATAAAGGAACACACTAGGCTAAATCCATACTCAACTGTTTAAAAAGTTGGTTACTATGTAGTTGAAATCCATTTCTTTGCATAGCCAGGAGCTTACAAATTCCCGTATGAGAAAAGTTTAAGTATTTTAAAACAAACTGAAACCAATAACAAGGCATATCTTGGAAATGGTCAGCTCCACGGAAAAAATGATAATGACATAAATTGTGTGTTTTACGAGATCTACATTTTTGGAGTTAATTTTTGCCCATCGGTTACGGCTTACCAGTTATACAAAATTCGGCAAAGCTCATCCTCAAAAAGATCTTTTCAGAAGCTATTCCCAGAAAATTGAAGATACAAAGTTGAAGTGTCATGTAAATATCTTTAATTATACAGTATTTTAATCAAACCGTTAGAGCCATGTTTGAGAGATTGTTCGGAAATTTTTCCATGTAAAGGATAGTTGGGGATGGGGGATGTTTTTTGAAAATCTTCGTGTCGCATCCTTGGAAGGTAATGAACTTAAATACCAAGTTTGTTATTTGGACTTTTCGTTTTTGAGTATGCTATCCACAGACACGAACATTTTTCTAAAAATGCTTTCTTTATTCAGAGGGTCTCAAAGCATTTATTTCCAGTGAAATCTCGGTATTGAATTTTGGGTGCAATACAATACCTTCTCTGTACTCTATGTACATAGTAGTGTAGAGAAAGTAAAACATAATGCTCAATATTTGGAACCTTTAATGTCAAATTCATCAGACCTGATTTGAAGTCAAGTGCGGATTTTAAAGATATCTACATGTTTTGTGTAGTAAGTTAACAGCTTTACTCACTCTTATGTATACCAGTTATAAATATTAAACAAAATTCCTTCCTGTGTACAGAACTCCACAGGCTATTTCTTAAATATTCAAGACAAACAGTTTATTCTTCATGTGAGTATTTTTATTACATGGTATTATAATCAAAGCCGGAAAATAGAAGAAATAAAATGTTCTCCATTTAAAGGGGAGCGGAAGTGAGAGTTCTTGAAAACTTTCGTGTCTCGTCTTTTGAAGCTACTGAACTTAAGTATCAAGTTCGTATTCATCATACTTTTTGCTTATTAATTGTGATGTTGACAAACATACACATATGTAAAAATACGGAGCATTTTCTATGGATGGCAAAATCTTTATTTCCGGTGAAATTTCCATGTCAAAATTTTTGGATGAAATGCAGTACCTTCTTGGCCTAATAGGAAACCTTTATTTCCGGTGAATTTTTCATATCACAATATTGCATGGAATGCAGTACCTTCTTGACCTAATAGGAAACCTTTATTTCCGTTGAAATTTTATGTCAACATTTTGGTTGGAATTCAGTACCCTCTTGATATAATAGGAAATATTTATTTCCGATGAAATTTCTATGTCAAAATTTTGGATGGAATGCAGTACCTCTTGGACTAATAGGTACATTATAAAAAAATTAAAAAGGAGCGTGTTCATCTCCGTGGAGTTGACCTTGTGCATGTTACATTGCATATAACCAACTTCATACGTCTAAAAGGAAAGCAACTCTAAATGGATAATTCAGTGGGTTTCAGTGGATAACCTAAATGACTTTGCATGAGTAATATATAAGGGATATATAATCAGTAGAGTACGCCTTGTTTATTACAGATTAAAATATAAAATCTTCCCTGTGTTGTGCTCCTGCGACGTTGCGAGGTTGCACGCACTGACAAGTCTCCCAGTGCAAGTCAGTCCAGCTCATTCATATTCATAACGACGCGAGGAGAGTTGGTCCATTCACAGGAGCCACCCGCCCGCCCAGGCACAATGCTAGTTTTGCTTATTTTATTTAATGACAAACGTTTGCTTCTACAGGGACGTTATTATGTCCACCGAGTCTTGGTTGCGTGGACACTCGACGAGGATCACGCAACATGGCCTCCAAAACATTTACTTTACTCATATTTCACGTTTCAGCATGCAGGTTTGTCATTTCCAGTTCTCGTATTGCTATTTCCACCAGTTGCCAGTATGTTGTATTTTATTAAAATAATATAATACTGAGATCCCACTGGAAATCACGTTTTGAGCTCTCCTGACCTAATAAGGCACATTAGAGCTCCGCGCGCAGTTGGCTACAACAATATAAACTCAAAACAATTCTGATGTGTCATGTTTATGTGATTTTCTCTATCTTCAATCCTTTATTTTAGTATATCTTCCTGAAACTGTTCTTAAGAAGGCATATTACTTTATTTTCCAGGTAGTTAGAAAAATATTGAATTGCACCCAAAAATTTGATACTGAGATTTCACCAGAAATACATGCTTTGAGAACCCCTGATCAAACAAACCAGTTTTAGAAAAAGTTCCGCGCGTATGTGTGTGTATGTGTGTCTGGTTGTCTGTGAATAGCATAACTAAAAATGAAATGCTACCAAAATTTGATTTAGAAACTTGATTTTTAAATTGAGCATCTTTATAAGATTTGACACGAGAATGTTTAAGAAAACCACCCACTCCAAACTAGCCTTTACGTGGAACATTTTTGGTAAATTTTGATTTTCTCAAATATAACTCAAACGATTTTGGTTAATATACGATATGTTTAAGATATTGTCATGGCAAATAAAATGTATATCTTCAAGATTCTGGCAATGTACTCTGCAGTACTTTTGCATAACTGTACACCGCAAGAGATATCCAAAATGTTAATATAAGAAAATCTGAAGTGTTCCATTCATGTAAATTTATCTAGCCGTTCCAAATACAAACTATCCTTACAAAAGATTGTTTTATCTACATCGTGCTAATCTAGATAAATATTATAGAATTGGTCTTATTAGTTGCTTCATTGTAAGTAGAAGGGAAATAAGCGAATATTATATCTTAAGCGATAGTCAAATCTTTTAAAAACTGGTCGCTATGTGAAACAATTGAGGTTCGGTTCGCCTTGTATGGGCTCATTTGAGAAAAGCTAGGTAGTTTAAAACGGGAACCGATAACAAGGAATGCCTCAAAATCGGCCAACTCTACAAACAAAACCTATTGGACATGCATTATGTGTTTTAACGAGATATGCATTTTTTTGCGTATTGAGTATTTGTCTATCTCTTATGCTTTAACTATTATGCAAAATTATGCAAAACTCATCTAGAATAAAGAGGACTTCAGAGGTTATTCCCCGAAAATTAAAAACTACATTTTATTTATGATGTAAATATCTTTATTATACGGTATTTGAATCAAAATCGTTAGAGTCATTTTTTAGAAAAACAAAATTATATATGTAACATTTGTGGTGGGGGGAATTTTTGAAAATCATTGTTTCACATCTCTGGAAAATACTAAACATAGGTACCAAGTTTGGTTTCAACAGTATTTTCGTTTAAGAGCTATGTCGTCCACATACACACACACACACGCGCGCGGACCGTTTTCTAAAAATATTTTTTGGACTCAGAGGACATCAACACATATATTTACAGCGAGATCTCGACTTCAAATTTGTGAATGGAGTACAATACCTTCTCTAGCTATTGTGTACATTTTATGTACATACGTGCTAGAGAAATTAAATAGATCTCGTAAAACACACAATACACTTATAACATATGTTAACTACTATATCTATGAACCACACGTATTTATATTGTAAATATGCATATGCATTAATATATATTACATCGTACTGCTGTAATACTACAGGTTATTGAATTATAAATAAGCATATAAACTGCACGACCAAGTTTGTCAAAATCTGTATCATAATATAAAATGCAATCGTGAAATATTTCATTCTACAGGGATTGCAATTGTTCCACCTACCTTTTGTTTTGTCTTCGCTGGTCAAAAACAGTTTCGTAGAGCACGTGCTCATTGCGTCTAAAAGTAAATGTGCAGTGAACTTCAATCTTTCGCAAATGCGCTGTTAATTATCACCAACTTCCTACGTCTTGGACGATGCAAACCTATAACAAAACAAATGTCAAGGTGTGACATATAGTGGACTATATTAATTGCGGAAGATGATTTCAGCACGGAAGAACATCAGAGGTTCAGTACCAAAGAACATTCCACAGGAAGGGGTTAAGCAAAGCTCATGACAGGGCGATACGATCCAGCGGCGGGGGCAGTTTTGGACGCTGACATCTCCAGCTGTGAGATCCTGACGTGATGTCCCTCCACAAGGAAAGGTATTGCTTGGGCAGAGTTGCCCAAAGCAAATTTCACCATTATGCGCTTCACATCGCCATGACTTGGATTAGGATTACTCACGGACGGGTTCCCCAGAAATGAAGCAGAGCACCGCATCGCACGTAAGTGCTTGGACCCTTTGCAACTTAGGTGACCATCGAAAGGTAGAGTTGAAGGGAGAGATCCGAAGGGATCTCCCATCCGGATGCCCGGAGACTCGAACAAAGCACATCATTCGTCTGGCGACCCGGAGAAACCCCCGGAATCGAACTTACGACCCCCCGAATGCGATCACTTTAACGCTATACCATCTAGCTAGGTTTGCCCTACCATACACTTGCCTAATTCTTCAATCTTGAAACATGACATGCAAATGAAGTAACTAGAAGTGGTTGGATGGAATTGGACATTACAGAAACTACCTATCTGAGAAACCACAAAAAATTCACTGTAAAAGTAGCTGATCCAACGACAAACGAACTCAGAAACTACCGAATGTTGCCGCGGAGATATCATCATAAGAGCATACGTTAAAGGTATTGACTCTATAGTTGGCTATGTATCATCAAGTTTGGTGACCGTTGATCTAGAACAGACATCAGATGGCCGCTAATCCAGTTTTGAGCGCGGTATTCAGAGCCAATGCGTTGTAGCGAGTACTGTTCCCTCATTGATATGGCGGTTACAGTGACAGCTAAAGACAATGAATCTTGCACAAAAGTAACTACCTATCCTTTGTTTGAACGCGCGAAGGGTCACCTAACTCTCAGGCTTGCCACATAGATAGCATGAGAGTGCAATTTGCCTTATGCTTCCTTTCCTGTTTAAGAACGCAAGACAGCCATCCTCCCACCTCGCAGTGTTGAAAACCAATGTTTCAGCAATCATAGCAAACGACGGGCGAATATCCAAATAACGGATGTTATTATGCTCAAATGAGCTCGACTCCGTGGAGCTTAAATTTACTTGACATTCGAATCCTTAAGATAAAGGAAAATCTCGGAAATAACCTTATCCCGGTAACTCAACATAACCGAGATTCTAATTCGGGACCTCTTGAATGTGAAGCAGACACGCTACCACCACACTACAGAGGCGGAGCACTATGCTTTTGTTTTCGCTTAGCTATCCCGGAGTGTTAATCCCGGTTATGGTAGTCGTGGTTGAGATTTTCATTGATTTCTCCTAAGTTTTTATCATGAGTAATCGGATAGCTTTAGCCTTTGACATTCAGAGTTTAATTCGTCGTCTAATATGTTCTGTGTGATTAAAGGATGCTTAACTTGCAGGAAAAAAATCACATTCAAACGTTTCAGAACAGTTCACGTTTATATTTAACTAAGTACCTGCTTAATTTTAGATTTTGAAGTGTTTCTGTTACATGCAATCAATGGAATCTTGCGTCCTACACATATGTTTATGATATTTTAAGTGTAATACGACTAGTTAATAAATACCGAACTTTTATGCTCTCTGCTTGCTGGCTTTAGAAGTTTAATCTCAGTATTTCAAGCTTCAGGTTAACTGCAGTTAGGTACTGTACACCAGAAAATTTAAAAAAAAATATCCTACAGGACAATTGCAGTTCCTATTGCAGTGCTAAGCTTAATGAAAAAATCTGATGTGTACCATTCACATGACTTTCTCCATATCCCTGCAACAAATAACTCTTAAAAAGCTTATACCTCTGTTTACTTTATGCTAATCAGAAAAAAATAGCAGAAATATTCTTATTACTCGCTTCCTTGTAAGTAGAAGCGAAATAAGGGACAACCGTAGGTTAAAGTGATAGCCAAAAGCTGCTTGCTATGTCAATGAAGTTCCTTTGTTTATATGGATAGGAGTTGACAAGTTCCTGTATGAGAAAAGTATACGTTTTTCATAGCAGAAACCAAAAATAAGTGATGTCACAAAAACGACGAACTCCACGAAAAAAATGTATATAATATAAATTGTGTATTTTAAAGTGTTCTACATTTTTTGTGTAGTAAGTTTTTGTCCATCTCTTACGGTTTAGCAGTCATTCAAAATTTAGTAAAATTCATCCAGATTAAACTACTCTTCAGAGGCTATTCCCAGAAAATTCAATATATACATTTCATTTGTCAGTTAAATATGTTTAATATCCGAAATTTTAATCAAAATCGTTAGAGCCATTTTTGAGAAAATCAAAATTTTCGAAAAAAGTTCCATGTAAAGGGTAGTTGGGGGTGGGGGGATTTTTCTCAAAATCTTCGTGTCGCATCCCTGGAAGATACTAAACTTAAATACCAAGTTTGGTATTTTACCGACTTTTCGTCTTTGAGTTATCGTGTTCACAGACACACGGACACACACACGGACCTTTTTGTGAAAATGCTTTTTTTTTTTATATTGGGGACCCTCCGGTGAAATCTTGGTATCGAATTTTTGGGTGGAGTGCAATATGTACATAGTGCGTATGGAGAAAGTAAAAAACTGATGTGCTCCATTCACACGACTTTCTCTAACTCTCTGTAACAAATTATTGTTAATAAGCTTATTCTTCTATCTACTTCATGCTAATCGAGATAAGCAGTAGCAAAAACGGTTTTATTACTTAGTTTTCCTTATAGGAATAAAGGAAATAGCGGAATACGCTAGGCTCAACCGACAGTCAAATGCCTTAAAATGTGGTTGCTATGGTATAGAAATCCGGTTCTTCCCGTCGTCAAGTGCTGACAAGTTCCCATATGAGAAAAGTATTAAGAATTTTAAAACTGAAATCAATTACAAGGAGATTCTTAAAAACGACCAAGTCCAGAGAAAAAATGCATATAACATAAACAGTGTGTTTTAACAACCTCTACATTTTTCTGTAGTAAATTTTATCTATCTCTTACAATTTACCAGTTATACAAAATTCCACAAAATTTATTCAGAATAAAGATGTCTACAGAGACTATTCCCAGAAAAGTCAAGATATACATTTTATTTGTCATGTATATATCTTTAATATACGATATTTATATCAAAACCCTTGGAGTCATTTTTGAGAAGATCAAAATTTTCGAAAAATGTTCCATGTAAAGGGTAGTTGGGGGTGGGGTGATTTCCTTGAAAATCTTCGTGTCGCAACCTTGGAAGATACTGAACTTAACTACCAGGTTTGGTATTAAATGGACTTTTCGTTTTTGAGCTGTGCTGTCCACACACACACACACACACACACACACACACACACGGACCTTCTTCTAGAAATTAATTTTATGGATTCCAAATCATGTATTTCCGGTGAAATCTCAGTATCGAATTTTTGGGTGCAATGCAATACCTTCTCTATACTTTATGTACTTAGTACGTCTAGAGAAAGTTAAAAAAAAAATGTTCTGACATGTTAGTCTCATGAATTTCTCCACCTATTCTCACTTATGCACCTCCATTATATCCTACTAATTATACATACAAAGACTCGTTTTATTCTACCTATTTCGTGTCAGTGTGATAAATATTGTCAGACAGGTTTTAATACACATTTTATAATAAGTAAACAAGATTACTTGCATAATTGTATTTTAATCTACGTAGGTACAAGTGGCTGATGCGATAAACACCGTTTGTATATGACTCTCTTAATTTGCATAAATTAGCATGAGCTCACGAGAAACAAAAGATATAACTGGATAATATTCCAAAGATATTGCCTAAAATATTAAAAATGTCCAATAAAATATATTTAAGTACTATCCATTTATGTTTGGTTATTATCATAGCTATCGAAGGACACAATATCCATACATACTCGTATTTTCAATATAAATACATTTTAAACGCACATCAGTAGTACCTCAGTATTCTAAAATTCATTAATTGAATTGCCCTTTTAGTCACCTAGCAGAGACTATGCTTTTAAAATGGATATTCTCAACTTAAACAGATCCAAAGGAATCTTCTAAGTAACCTTAAAATATCTAATCTCAAAATAGGACACAGGTAAGATCATTGTAAATGCAGTTATGTTACATATGTATACTGGCTTAAGAGTGTTAGATATTTCTAAAGTTAAATAAATGCACATTGTGTTTCATGTATACTGAGAGCTTCAAGGCACATTTTGAGCTGATAGTTATAATATTCAACTAGAGAGGTACATTAATAGAATAGGTATTGTGTATTAATAGAACAAATCTAGTCTAGTGTTTCTCCTAAAGAATAAAAGCATCAGCAAAATTTCCCTACAGCATAATTCCATGTGTAAGCACACCACGAAAATGAGATCGTTATGCAATTCTAATTAAATTCCAAGAAAGCATACGGTCTATCCTAATAACACTCAGTTAAACTCAAGGTATTTTGCACGTGTAAAAACTATAACAACAGTAGTTTTATAGAAATTGTGTATTTTTGACATTTTTATAAAGTAAGTTTTTTGTCCATGGCTTGTGATTTTGTAGTTAGCCAGTAAGAATGAGAAGTATTTTATAGGCAATTCAATCCATGCCTTTTATTTCTATAGTAATATCACAAAAATATACTATTCTTATCAAAATGCTTCTTTATGTTTTGGTGATAAAATATGCAAATGTTTGGAATAGAGGAGGGGGATGGAGTTCTGGAAAACCTCTGTCTGATGTGCCTACCTAAACGTTGTCGGATGACGTATGAGATTCGAAATGTGTTTCCTTTTTGAATAGTTCGGTTCACACACACATACACACACACGTTTTGTTAAATTTAGGAGGTTTCATAGCGTGTGTTTTCTTGAAAACTTAATGTCCAATTTTTGGATGGCGATTAGTAATTCCTCAGTTATAGGTAGCGTAGAGAAAGTCTTTTCCAAAATTGAACTGTTTTTATAAGGAACTGTTTTAAAGTGTAAACGCTTATAAATGCCTTTCACATGTTATAATATTCTAAAACCTGTTTTCCTCACTTTTTATGGTTTGAAGCACCATTTGAGGATTTCTTGTGCGTTTTGAAAAAAAAATCCTAAATACAACCGTGTAATATCAGAACTTTTATTGAATGATTAAACCTAAAATTGTAACTGTTTATATTAATTAATAGCTTCACTTATGTACACTGTTGCCCATTTACATTAATAATGAAAATAAATTGGAAGTTTATATGCGAAGCAAGTAAAACGAGAATATACGTAAACTGGCATCTTCATTTACATAGATATAGATTGCAACGTACTGAAAGTGATACTGACTCCCTTATTTTAAACCGTATATTCTTTAGTATTGGATATTGAGTGGCAAATACAGTTAAAACCTTCAAAGTGTTATGAGATTTAGCAACATTGTAACTAATACATATTTTGTACGATTACGATTTTTTTGTTTAGTACGGACACATAACCCTTAGCAGATCTACAAAGGGCATGACAAACTTCATTTTTTTCCATGGTTTTGTAGCATTCTTTTGACGATAAGAATAATTCTGAGCAGTTCTCAATGCTATTATGGGTAACTTTAGTGAATAATCCCATATCTAACCAATCTCATATCTAACCCGATTGCTAAGCATACAAAAGAAAATGTGATTTTATGAGAAATCTAAAAATAACACGTGAAACTGTTACAAACATGTATTTTATAAAAACGAACGTGAAAGTAAAGTCGATATAACTAAACGTTATTGGACCTCCAGTGCCAATTTTCTGTAAATTGAAGAATTTTTAACGACTTTCAGGCATTTCTCTTAGCATTAATGAAATATTAATCCTATTCTGGCTTAATTAATATTAAAGTCAGTAGTCTTAAAATATGAGAGGCCTTCTAAACATTCTCGGCTGACTCACAAATGTTTGAAGATTGCCAATTAGTATGACAATTTAAGGCTCCCCCTAGAAGCCCTAAGACTTTGCAGTTGGTGGGGGAGCTTCCATATTGCTGAGAAACAGTGGACAGTTCAACTTACTGCCTCAAAGTCCAACCCAGAGACTACCAATTGGAGAACCATTCACTGTGTATGGGCTCTGATTTACCCAATTCAATACATTGAATCGATGAATGAATTGACTAGGGAAGTTGAAAATAGTGGCGCAAACGATCTTTGCGAGACGACATCCTGCAGTACTTTTGCTGTGTTACCTATATTTCTTCTGTATCGTGGTATCTTTTTGGAACACAACTGAAAAGGAGTGATAGAAAGCCTCCAGTTGAGAGAAACCTATCATCAGAAAAAGAGATGGGCAAAACTGCATTATCCATGATCAAACTATAGCTGGGAAGTTTATTTGGTGTAGGAAGTAGAAGAACAAAGGATAGAGAAACCAAAAAAACTGGGAATGATCAGTAACCAGGATCTCTATTTGTACGGTAAAAAGTAAATGCCATAATTAACGTTGCAATGAAAACAGACCAGGAAATTTTGCAGCACTACAAATTATTACTAATTATACTCTCCTATTTAAACACGGTTGTCAGAGTATAACGTTGAAATATAATTCATATAGAAATATGGCTGTATTAGGGTACTGTAAAGGGAAATACTGTATTGAAGATATAATGTTTATCCCCAACAATAATAGCCAAAGAACTTGTATCTGTGCAAGAAATTGGTTAAATACACTGGTAAATACTGTTATAGTGAAGTGGCTGGAGTTGAAATATTAAATTGCGCGCGCGCGTGTGTGTGTGTTTGTTGGGGGAAATGTTAAGAAAATATAGTAGTGTTCCCATTAGCGTGCGGTTAAGTGACTCACTGCGGCCAGATGGATAAGAAACTCAGCAAGTACAAAGCTAAGTATTCTCAATTAAAATAGTGAACCTACCTTTCTTACCACCTAAAGAACGGAAATCATTTACATAAGCCTAGCGACTACACTATTGAAGTCCTATTTTCTAACTGGCATGTGTCTACAGATGTTTCGACATCCAATTACAAATATATTGTAAGCGCTTCAGCATTATGTCTGAGATTATTAACCGTGTGTCGCATGGGAACTCGCGGACTACTGATTAGGTCGGTTATATAAAGGACCTTAGCACTAGTGTCGAAAATACCAAAGAATGTTAATTCGGTGCTGGACACGGAGCAATAGTAGTCCAGCAACGGAGTTGCAGATGCAATAATCCATTGTCCAATCCCACTACCAATATTGCCAGGGGAATGGTGCTTGCTCGCCAAGGTGTTTCGCCTTGATGTTTCGCTTAGCGAACTTAAGAATAAAGCAAACACATTTCAAACTTGCAAGAAGCACTGGCACGAGGAGCCCTTACCGGGAAGCGGTAATCATTTACACAAACCCATTCGTAAAGCCAAAAGGAAGTTAAGGATGCTGTACTGCTGTGCAATAACACATTCCCAGTAGCTCAAGAGTAATGAAACTCATAGCTAAACATTCTAATAAGATAATTAGCCCTGTTAAAACTGTTTGACGGCAGTTATAGTTAGTCTGGACTGAAAACGCTATTGCCTTTAGTTAGCATCCGTTTTAAGATTTAAGAGTAATCATTCAGTAACCAATCGACCGGAGGAAAATAATTTGCGTCGTGCATGTCATGACAGGGAGGACTGGAACCGCAGGACTTTCTTTATGTCAGTAAATCTACTGGCAAATGGACTGTCATTTTTAAGCACACATAAAACCATCGGTCTAAGTCGGGTTTCAACTCACGAACATGCTATCAGAAGACCAGTATCTAACTAAGTGAGTCAGCTAGAAATATGATCAAGGGAGCATAATTACCATAGTCAGATGCGTTATCCACTCATTTGAAACTTTTAAATCAACAGGGCATGATTTAATGTTTTAAGCATTGCTTGAATAGTGAATTAATTCGATTCGGTTCCTGCTCTGCAGAATTTACAGAAGTCGCATACACAGCTTTAGCCATTTTCCACTGAGCAACTTTTATATCCAAACCTGCGGTTCTAGCTGCGCTGAAGCGCAGACATATCAGCTAACTTTCTTTCTTTTTCCTTAGAAGAGAATTAGAACGAATTGGTTGATAAGACACTTAAGGGAAAGTATACTTGGGAATACTTTCCAACACAGATTATTACGTGTCTGATAAATGGACTAAAACGGAGCTTCATCGTGTAGTATATGCTGTAGAGAAGTCGCTGACGTCCAAAGATATTGACATTGGTGAAATGATCTATATGCGGGGTGCATTTGAAAGGAATTCCTGTAAATAATGAAAGGCCTGCAAGAGCATCATGTACCACCGCCTATTTCCATATGGATACAGTTCATATTAACAAATAGAGAGTTGACAATGAGAGTCTTTGGGGAGGCCCTTGGTCTATCAGTTGCCAGGGGCTTGCCCGCAGGAAGAAATCCTCTCATCCATGTATTCGAACCTGGCGGTGGATGAAATATTGCGGAAACTCAATGAAGCCGGTTTTCTTATTGAATTAGCAGGTGATATTGCTATCATAATCAAAGGCAAATTTCCTGATAATGCTTGGAGGGTTGTTTGAATCTGTAATCAGGAAAGTTGAAAGTTGAGAGGTTGTGCGACGGAAATAAATATTCTGTCAATCCAAGTAAAACAATGATAATAGCCAGCCACTGGAATGAGGAATACCGGAACCTTGTAGGAATCTACTCCATTTGGTACAATTTTACCATATCCATCAAAAGACAAGAAGTCTTTGACTTCTTTCAAATGCCATTTACAGCGTTTAGTTGCCAAAGTTTACAGGATCTTTTGGATATGTGGAATCCTATTTAGCCACACTTAAAGTGATGTATTAAATACACATACAATGATTGGATCCGTTTTCTCTGATCTTACATTGCATTGATGTCAAAGGGTTAATTAAAGGCCGTACAAAAATGAAAAATATTATTTTACACTGCGTTATAGGCATTGCGAAGAGTTTCCAATGCAGCCATGAAAATTCTCTGGGTCAAGGCAGACGCTCTCGGGGCATTCCACAGGTTATACCATCAAATTGAAGTTACCCCCCCCCCCCTTCAATGGTTCTTAAATCACCTGAAACTGAGACAAAAACTGTTTGGAATATTCAGTATGGTGACTAATATTTTGTAACCAAGGGTTTTGTTGACAAACTTTCAGTACTTCTTATCCTAAACGCAGTGAATTGGAAAGACAAGTTAAACATGGCGAAAACAAAAGTCAAGTATGTTATGCTGATAATTGAATAACGCGTTTGAGACAGGGGTTGAACTCACAGTAGTTCAGAAGTAGCACAGTTTTGGGTGACTCAATTGCTTAGGCGATGGCCTACTGATCCCAAAATCGCGGGTTTAAACCCGGGCCAGACAGATGGTTTTTAATTATTCTTAAAATCGACAGCCCCTTGTCAGTACATTTACTGACATGTCAAAATTCCGGCAAATTGGCGGCGCTGATGTGATCCTTCAATTAACAGCGCCATTAACAAACAAAATATATATTTATTAAATGACACCAAGTTACCAATTAGCGTGGGCGAATATGCCACGATATTTCAAGCAGATATAGCAATTAGTTCTTGGGAGGGTAAAAGAAGGTGCTATTGTAATAGACGGGTTCTGAGACTCTTAGATGGCCAGGCAGACCTAAAGACCCAAGACGAATGCTGTGAGTCCCTTCGGCTCCAGCTGCCTACAATTCGGTTCAGCTGGAGTACATGTGCAGTGGGTATTCAGGACAGTGAAAGAATAGATGAAACTGCTAAGAGGGAAGCTGAGCAACATTTTAGTACCAGAACAAATGCGGGGGTTGTCATCAGAACATCTTAAGTTGCCTATCAGGGACTATCAGTAAACACAAGAAATACTGTAACTCATCTGTAGGGTTCTCATATGGAGATTGGACAAAACCAGTTCTGAGAACCAATAAAATTAAGCAGGAAAAGCTGTCATGATAGACGGATCTGTTTACAGGACATCTCCTTAAAGGTTACCTCACAAAATGCGGCAGCATTTGAATCCTGCTTGCAGACGTTTTGAAATGAAACAGCCGGTTATCTTTGTGTGAGTATTCAACACCTGCTCAATAGAGAGCCCTCATTTTGGGTCTCAGTTTGTAAAACTCTAGGAGCATTCAAATACCACGAATTAGAATCTGATTTAGTTCATTGTAAACATCAGACTTCTGAATCAAAGAAAATAGTACTGGAGATGAGCAACAGATCTACAAATGGCGTAGTGTCAGTCAGCCTTATGATTCTATCATTTCAGATACATGCTCATGACAATTAAGTATCATCCATAAGAAGGCGGGCTGAAAACGTTTTGATACGGACGAATAGGCAGTTATTTGTGATGATCATGTAAACTAGATTTAACTTCAACATAAACACAAACAAGTTAAATTCAACATAAATCTCCACCTTTGTTTTTGCTTGAGCTTAAAAGTAAGGTGATGAATTTAAGCAAGGACGTACATCTTGATTGATCATCACTCAAGGCGTCCCAAAACAGCTGCGACCGATGATATTTTAATAATTCATAATATCGTCCTCAGTGATCGCCTATTAAGGATACGAGATAAAATCCTTACAGGCCGTGTCCACCACATATAACAAAATCTTTTGGGTATAAAAATTCACGTTCAGTGGGTGAGTCATTTGATAACATTAAATAAAAATAATAAAAAAAAGCGTGAATCGGTAGTGAGAAGACTGTCTTACACGCAACTTAAGTAAGTTTTCCGACGTTACATTAGACTAAAATGGATTTACCGTTATACGAAAAAGCAATCCAAACGTTGGATGGCTAAACATGAAAATGCATAAAAGGTCAAGGAAACTTTTCCAACTGAGGAAAATTGTCAGGCTACGGTTGTATGAGATACGGTGCTCATAGACTACTTGAAGTCACTGGGTACATTATACTTCACTACTGGACCAATTGAAAGATGCTGTTCAGGTTAACTGTCCACACTTTGAACAGTTCTCTTTCAATATAAAGATGCACCTTCCCACACAAATTTCCCACTTTGGGAATAGTTCTCTTTCAAACAAAGATGCAAATGAAATGGTTGCTAAAAATGTATGAACATCGTTTCCATTCGCTGGAATGGTTCCCTAATGAGTACTTATTGTTCCCGAATCCGAAAAATGGTTGCTTGGATGGATTCATAAATGCTCTGTTAGAAGCTGAGACAGGCGCTTATTTTATACAGTTTGCAAACATTATTTACGGAGAGCATTAAAAAGATAGGAAAATTGTTGGAAAACATGTACTGATTTAAAAGATATTTATGTTAAGAAAAACATCTCTCTCAAATCTTGTGTTTCTTCGGTCAGGCCGAGGACGTTTAAAATGCCTCTCGTAGTGTGCAACACATTTGTGAAGTGTATAACAATCTGCCAAATATAAAACTCGACTCTTTGAAGCAATTTTTAACCCGTATCTCGCAATATACTCGGTACTATTACTTTATGCGCATTCTAAGCACGGTGAATAGCCACAATGTGAGCAGACTAAATGGAACGGCCTTCGGGATTCAGCATTCATCCTAATCAATCGTAATATGAATTTACGTTGGTAATGAAGTCTGATTTTTTCCATTACTGTGCCTATTAAGCCAGTTTAGTTATATTCAAGCACTTAACGTGTTTGTTCTCCAAAATTATTTTCGACAAGCATGACGCCATTTTTAGGCACTATTATTTCTATAAAATTCATATTCTTCTACGTATTGTTTATGATAATAGTTTCTTCCTAAAAATGGTTTCAGATTGAACATTGTGAAAGGGCACTCAACCTTTTATAACTCCCATAACTTTCTGTTAGTGTCGTACAGCTAAGGTGTAACCAAGAAGGGGTAACAAAAAAATCAGACATTTTCAAACACGCTACAGCCATGCTGTTTCACTCTAAAAAGCTTAACCAAACAACAAAATATATTTTGTAAAGTTACATGATTGTGTATCTAAATGAGCTTTAATTGTTTTTCTCTAGGAAGTTTTAAGATGTTCCAGCTACATAAAATAATAGCTATAAATACAACTTGACATAGTATTTAAATAACTTTCAATGTGGTATCTGTCATCCAAGGTCTCAAACATAAATGGCGTTTCACTTCAATCATAATCATTAAGAGAAATTGATATGTTACGTTCAATGAATTTGGTTCTATTTGTTTATTAAACTAGTTCCGCTCATAATGGAATCTGGTGGAACTGTACTAACTTGTCGTATAAACATGTATTTCTCTGTCTTTTGCAACAATTTATTCTTGCAAAAGTTATTCTTTATATATATATATATATATATATATATATATATATACATATATATATGTATATATATTATGCTCAAATGATTATATTTCATATTTTCTTTTAGGTAAAAGGAGAATAACGGAAAATACGAAGGTAAAAGGTTAAATAGTATGCAACAGAAAATTTGACATGAAAACGAGGGAATTTATGTTCTACTAAAGCAATTGGAAACTTCGATAACAGTATTAAAACTCCAAGACAAAAACCTGCAGATTTTAGATCGGCATAGAAAAGACAACGCAATGTGTTATCTATGTCCCAGTGAATCCTGAACGAAATAATATAAATCTTCACAGAAAGAACTCTTTCCATTCGCAACTGTGATGAATTAGATGAAATCCTTGAAACTACTGGAAGATCACCACCTTCGTATTTTACTCATCTTCGGTTCATATCCACTTCTTATTTCTACAGTCTGTCTGATTCGGATAGTCAATCAGAATCTGGTATAAATTCTGGTATGCGTTCACCAGTTACTGCTTATCATCCACTATTTAATTCCATAGTTTCCAGAGTAATGGAAACCCAGCTGCATTGTATCACTTCCACTTTCTTCCACCTATTGGAGTCTTTCGGATATTGAAAACTTTCCTGTTCCAGGTTGCACAGTTATAAGTAATTAAGTTCTTCACAGAATATAGAGAGGCAGAATTCCTCGTTGTTTGTGATGTAAAAACAGACTGTCAAGTTGTTCATGAACTGAATGATGCTCAAGTGAATTTGATTCGTGTTGCTTAAACTTACCAGAAAAGAACAGATGAAAATCTGCGACAATCAATTAGACGCTTTGCAGACATCCATGACAGCCCGGCAGCCATCACTCACCTATCTGGTGATATCAACTTTGCAGCTGATCTCAGTGACCTAAGGCATCGAAAGAAACAATTATATTGTTACACAATAGTTGTGTCTCAGAAACATTTATTCTTTGTTCAAGCGAGTACTATAAATGTCCAAACATATGGAGATCTGCCCATAAGAAGTACTGTCAAGGTATTTGTAGAAATGGTTTACATATTTTCTAAGTGAGATTTTGTCCCTTTCCCCGTGTATACTTCGTAATTTTCTATAAAATGTGATCAAATTTATTCAGACTTTCCCTATGCTAATTTGAATGTTTCCTATGAATGCTATTGAGTAATAAAATTTAAAAAAATTGTAATGAATTATTTTAAGGGTGGATGACTGCGATTATATGTTTCCTATGAATGCTATTGAGTAATAAAACTTAAAAAAAAAAAAAAAAAAAAAAAAAAAAAAAAAAAAAGTGTGATGAACTATTGAAAGAGTGGATGACTAGTGATGATATTAAATTACCTTCTTGCATGCCCAGAGTAAAACGAATAAAGATTTCCAAATTGATAAAAGTATGTTTTGGAAAATTTAAACCAATAACAATAATAAGGGATATTTCGGAAATGATAATTCCGAAAGATGTATCCGACATAAATTGCGGTTTATCAGTTATGCAAATGTCTCCATAATGAAGAGAATTCCAGAGATTATATTCCAGACAATCAAGATGTGAATATTGTTTGTCATGTAAATAACCTTAATTATCAAAGTCATTGGAGCCATATTTGAGAAAGTCGAACATTTCGAAAAATCTTCCATGTAAAGGATATTTTGCGGTGAGAGGATTTTGTTGAAAATCTTTAATCGTATCTCTGGAGGATGCTGAACTTAAAACCAAATTTGGTACTAGGCCTGGTTTCCATTTTTCATTTACGTTCACAGAGAGTCAGAAAATAGACACACATTGATTTTTTCCTATGATATACTTTTTTGTATTCAGGGAGGACAAAACCTGTATTTACAGCGTAGTCCCGGTATCGATTTATTGGATGGTATACAATGTCTGTTATACTCATTAATCGCATTGTATGTAGTAAAAAAAGTGAAAATATTAAGGATCCTTTTGTGTCAAGAATTGCTTAGGATGAAGGAATTAATTTCGTTGGCGTCCCGAACAGATGCTGAACTTAGATAAGAAGTTTGACGTTGTCCAATACTTTTGAGTTCTATTAATGTGATATGTGCGCGAAGTAGGCTAGGAGCCTTGCCGGTGTGGGCGTATCTTATTCCTTTATCCTGAATTGTTAGAACCTTCAGCTGACCTTTCAAAAGGTATAGCTCGCACAACACGGTTTATGTATACATCCTCGTAATTCTGGATTTTTCTTTCGGCGGGTTTCATGGGTTTTCTACTCGAGAACATCCACTATGTATTCTGCCTATATAGGTTGTTTCTGTGGCCATATTGCAAACTTACAGAAATGTTGCAGAATGGTAAATGGATCCAACGAAAGCCGGGTCGAAAATTTCTCCGCTGTGAGTTAATGCACAAAATTGTTTGAAATTTATAGATTCCAGCGTACATAAGAGTCAAGAGATGCTGTAATGTGAACTTGAACATTGTTGGTTTGATGCACAAGTGGAGTTGTAAAATTACCGCGGACTAAAATAGGAATCGTAGACGACGGTAAATTTCCTAGTAGAATTGGTTCAGTTAAGAACTTAACCGCGTTACCTATAGGTGTGTTGCATAGCTATTGTTTTGTTTAAGTTTGAGGTCGGTTGTTTATTAGATTCCTCTA
This sequence comes from Hymenopus coronatus, assembly GCA_030762935.1. NCBI lineage: Eukaryota > Metazoa > Arthropoda > Insecta > Mantodea > Hymenopodidae > Hymenopus > Hymenopus coronatus. The sequence continues at coordinate 37,895,092 of CM060889.1, read as the reverse complement.
GAAACCCATAGTGTTAAACATTGAACTTTCCAGTACCTGGTTGAGGATATACGAAAGACCGCTTAAACTTCAGAACATTAGTGTGCGAGCAGTGGGCCTCAGCATGCGTCATCATTTGGAAGTGTAGGAAATGTATAATGCAGGGACCATCGAAAACAAGACAGAAGGCATTGAAGTATTGCAGAACCATATGTCATAATGCAGTGGCTACTCGTCTACGAGATCATCTTCAGAAGTATACACTCAGACTACAGTATATCAAAGGTATATCTCAAGAAACATTACGAGGACCACTCGGAAAAATTCAATGAAACCAGAAGCTTATGTCTGGGATCTCACCTGATGAGTAATCTAGCCTCTCGAACGACACATCATCGGGAGCGCCTACAATTTTACCACACACTGTAAATTTTGTTAAATAGCATAATTCATGTCAGATATATTTTTGTGGAGTTATCCATTTTTGAGATATTTATTTTTATTGTTTTAATTTTTTTCAAATATGAAACTGTTATTCCCTTTTTTCAACCCTGATCAAACAAGGAGGGCAGAATATCAGAGCATACATAGCAATCGGATTTTAAAACATTTGATTATCGCTTTAGCCTACTGTATTCTCTTATTTTTCTTGCACCTACATGGGTGCAGCATGTTATAAATCCATCTCTGCTAATCTCTATCCGATTAGTTCAAAGCGAATAGAAAAATTAGGTGTTGTAAGACTAGTTTGTTGTGATGTAAGTAGAACTCGTGTGAATGTAAGACATAAGATCTTTTCGTATTTCTTTACCACACGGAACAAATGTCCTGAAAATTGTGCTTCAGTTTTAGAAATATACTACCAGACAAATTCAGATACTGTAACGTGATACTTGATTTTTTGGGAAAGGTAATTTAAAAGCATTAAAATCAATGCATTTAGTTGCAGTTGTAAAGTTTATGGTTCTCTTCGTTAATATTTTAATGGCTGCACGATTTTATAGATTTAACTAATTTGGTATTAATGAGAAATTGCTACGGTATCGGCTATGAATACGCTGATAAGATATGAATTACAAAAGCTTTAAGATTTGTTATTTCTGCCTTAACTGATTTAAAAAATCTTAAAACGCTAGTTTTCTATCGAGTGCAGTCCTGTGTTACTCATGAGATACTTCAGAATAGTAATTGGATAATTAACTACTTGGATCTGGGAATACGGCCGCGCCGTGGCCGAGTGGTTAGACCACTCGACTCTCACCTAGACGGCCGGGGTTCGATCCCAAGCGACCGCATGTGAGATTAGTGGACAAAACGGCGCTGGGGCGGGTTTTCTCCGGGTACTCCGGTTTCCCCCGCCATCCCATTCCACCGGTGCACCATCAGCATTCATGTATCATCAGTGTCACCGCCTGCGGTGCCATTAGTAGTTAAAGCGGGCGTTAAACACTACCAAAAAAAAAAAAAAGATCTGGGAATTATGAATGAACAGTAACTAATAGGAAATTCTGCATCTTTTAGCTATGCCATAGTGTTTATCACACAATGCAAAGAATTTCAACTACAGTACTATAGGCTTAGGATAGTACATTTAGAAAAATCTGATGTGTCCCTTTCACATGTCTTTCTTTAGCTGTTTCACAAACAGACTTTTATCTACATCAGGACAAATATTAATAGAATTGGTATTTGCTCTCTTCCTGTAAGTTTAAGGGACTTAAGGGAATACATTACACTAAAGCAATAGTCAAATCCTTTAAAAGCTGATCGCTATTTGAAACAACTTTTGCATTTTCGGAAATAAGACAAAAGAAAAGAAATGAAATGAAAGCTGACTTCCTCTTTGAGAAAAGTGTTAGTAGTTCACAATTGAAACCAATAACAAGTAATATCTTGGAATTGCTTTAACTTACGAAAAAAAGCATATGGTATAAATGATGTGCTTTAACAAGATCTATATTTCCTGTGCAGTATTTGTCTATCTTCTACGGTTTACCAGTTACACAAAAGTCACCCAGAATGCAGAGGTCTTCAGAGCTATTCCCAGAAAATTCAAGATATTCATTTCGTTTGTCAAGAAAGCATCTTAAGCATATGCTATTTTAATCAAAATTGCTCGAGTCATTTTTGAGGAAATCAAAATGTTGGGAAAATGTTCCATGTAAAATATAGTTGAAGGGGGAGCGGTTTTTTTAAATATTCATGTCGCATCCTTGGAAGATATTGAATTTAACTCCCACCCCCTCTCCCTCCCACCCTCTCTCTCTCTCTCTCTCTCTCTCTCTCTCTCTCTCTCTCACACACACACACAAACACACACTTCCAAAAAATTATTCAGGAGTCTCAAAGCATTTATTTCTGATGAAATTATCTGCACTGAATTTTAGGATGGAATACAATACATTTTCATCTACATCGTACATACGTGCTAAAAAAAATAAAAATGTATTACATTTATATGACCTTCTGTTCTCGCTATAATTTTAATGACAAAAATTCTTCCGTAAATATTTCTTTTCTTATTTAATTTCATCGAAATTCGTTAACTACTTAGCGTGTAGTTGTGTATGTTGGCTACAGAAGCGACAGAAAAATTAAAAATGATGTCTCTATATTTCGATTTGAATTTACATTCATTATAAAATATCGCGGATAGTGACTTTGGCATTTCAAAAACATTGCATAGTGTACGCATATTCAAACCAATAGCGGAAATGGCTAAAGCCACCATGCATTAGATTTGACATATATTGTGCTTTTTAACAAAATCGGTATTTCTTGCGCAGTAAGTTTTTGTATCTCTTATGGTTTACTGTTTCTATAAAATTAGGAAATAGCTATTTATGATACAAGTGTGTAAACTCGTCGTTTTTTTAATCAAGAGTGGATTTTAAAAAGCGTTTCCTAACCTCTCGAATAATGAAATGTTTAGGCTATCCAACACGTAAGAACAATATATCGTACACAGCAGGTAAAGAAGAGATTTTATTCAACACAAAAAATCAATATTGAAATTTCAGATTGGAAAATACATGTTTTGAGACCCCTGAATCCAAGAAAGCAGTCTGATGTGTGTGGACAACAACTTAAAAAACGAAAAGTAGATTAATCCAAATTGGGTATTGAAGTACAGTATCTTCCAAGGATACGACAGGAAGATTTTCAAGAACATTCTCCTCCCCCCAACCACTTTTACAATGAAAAAGTTTTGAAAATTGTTATTTTAAGCAACATATATTTAATGTATTTTCATGACAAAAGACATGCATATCTTGAACTTTTTGGGGATAGCTCTGAGGACTTCTTCATTCTTGATGAAGATGACTTTTGTATATCTGGTAAACCGAAAGAGAGGGACAAAAACTTACGCCACAAATACATATATATCTCTTGTTAAAACACAATTTATGTTATATTCATTTTTATAGAGTTGTCATTTCCAAAACATACCTTGTTTTTCATTTCACGGCAAAGTATCTTTTGTTTCAATACCTGCCACGCAAAAGAGAACCGAAATTGCGTTTAAAACATTTGACTATCACGTTAGCTTGTTTTCATTGTACCTAAAAGGAGACAAATAGGAAGACAATTTCTGCTAATGTTTTTACCATTGAGTCCAACACGCCATATTTCACGTGACAGGCGTTTCCATCCCACTTGCCCCGTTGAATTGTGCGACTTCTTTACCGCAAAAGGGTTATCTGCACACGTGAAAAACGGCGCTGTTGGGCCATCTGGTGTCGATTAACATGATGTAGATAAAATAATAATCTTTTGTAAGAGTAGTTTGTTTGTAGAAGAGGTAGAGAAAGTCACATGAATAGAGAATCCTAGATTTGTTCTCCAGGCAGTACGGAATTAAATAAAATAAACGTTAGAAATAAATTACCATTTTCACGTACACATACAACAGCGATTATTTATGTGGTCAATCGCATTTTAAATAAACATTGAAAATAATTGAATAAAGATGACCATGATAAGTCTATGGCCTGAGAACTTTGCTTAGTTACTTGTTTCAATAAGCATTGAATAATTAAAGAAAGAAAAAAAAAAAAACATGGCTAGCTTAGAAGTAGTTACAGTTCAGCGGAAATAGATGCTGTAGCTTGCTGCAGGAGATTTGTAAAGTTACACCTTTCCATTTTTACACTTACGTGTTAAAAACTTCACTTTAAACACTTTCGGGCGTAAAAATCCTTTGAATGGCTTCCTTTGAAACGGAAGTAAATCTGGTGGTCCCGTATCGTAGATTTTACAGCACGTAAAAGAACCTCAAGCCTGATAGAAGCTTCTGATCAAAATCTCCGGCCTTTCACGCCAATATAGAATAGATTGCTAAAAAACATTATAGTGTATGAAGGTCCATAAATTAAAAAAAATAATAAAATAAATAACTGATGTGTTACATTCACATGCCTTTTTCTAACTCTCTAATTGTCTCTTTCTCTATGTCTACAAATTATTATTGCTAAAAAAAACTTATTCTTAATGCACTTCATTCTAATCGAGATAAACACTAACAGAATCTGACTTGTAAGTAGAACGGAAATACGGCAATACACTAGGCTAAAGCAATAGTCAAACTTTTAAAAGTTGCTTGCTATGTGATTGAAATTCGTCTCTTTGTATGTCCAGGATATGCCAAATTCCCGTATGAGAAAAGTTTCTGTATATTAAATCTGAAATCAATAGCAAGGAATATCTCGGAAATAGTTAACTCTACGAAAGAAGTGTATTGGTCATAAATTGTGTATTTTAACGAGATCTACATTTTTGTGTAGTAATTTTTTGTCTATCTCTTACGGTTTACCAGTTAAGCAAATGTCATCCAGAATAGAAGTCTTCAATGGCTATTCCTAGAAAATTCAACAACTACTCTTTGTCATGTAAATATCGTTCATATACGGTAATTTAATCAACTTTGTTGAGTCATTTTTGAGAAAATCTAAATTTTCGAAATTTTTTTCATATAGAGTGAAGTTTGGAGCGGGAAATTTTCTTCGAAATCTTCGTGTCGCATCCTTGGAAAATACCTAACTGAAATACGAAATGTGGTATTAAAAGGTATTTTGGGTTTTGAGATATGCTGTCCACAGACACACACGTTTACCTTTTTCTAAACATTATTTTTGAATTAACGGGGTCTCAAAACATCTATTTCCGGTGAAATCTCAATTTTGGGGTAGAACACTTTCTCTAAACACTATGTGCATGGTACGCGTAGAGAAAGTAAAAAGAGGGTAGTGGAGATAACATCGTCATTACTTTTATGACCAGAGAAGTGCTTCATTAGCTCCTGAATGTTACCAGACCGAAAGCTGGTGTTAAATTTGGCTACGCTACCCTTATTTCGATGGCCTTGGAGAATAATTTCATATCCGGGCAGAAAAGGATCCGGGAAGAACTAGCTAATAACTACGCACGCAGTCACATCTAAAGAGGCGGCAAGGATGTGGCGGCTGCGATGACCATTTCTTTGCTAATTTACAAATTAGTTTCTTCCGCTCACAAACTACTTATTTACCTATTCTCCTGCATCATGAGGTAAATGTATAATGCTACATTTACCAAGCGAGGAATGCGTGCCTTCGCTTATGCGAAGTCCGGGCATCGATTTCCATTAACGATTCATTTTGACCCGTGTTTTTTACTTTCTCTATAGTATTATAGTGTATAGATAAGGTATTGTAATGCACCAAAAAATTCAATACCGAGATTACATGGTTTGGAACCTCCCGAATGCAAAAAAATCTTATATGTTCCATTCATATGACTTTACCGACATCTGTGCAACAAATTACTGTTAAAAAGCTAATGCTTCCATTTACTTCATGCTATTCAAAAAAAAAAAAAAAGTAGCAGAGACAGTCAGTTTATTTACAGACACTAACCTAGAGGTAAATGCGCATGCACGCTTCTTTAGCATGGTCTGGCGTAGACAATGGAAATTACCAAAAGCAAATATCACGAAAATCATATAATTTACACTCACACAAACACGCGCGCGCGTACATCGGTACCTAGAGGTAACAAATCCGATGTAAATTACTAAAAGCAAATTGCTTTAGAAACACACATATTAGTCTTAAAGAGTCATAAAACTGACACTCGCAACCCACAGAATCTCTTTAGATGCATAAAAGCTTCAAGTCCATATGTCAAGATAGTCCGGTGGTACTTGTTGATATGTTAGCAGCACAACGCCTAACTCATTCTGTTACTCATATATGTTGGCAACCCTGCATTAGTGGTTCTTATAACACAGTGAGCCAGCACTAACTGGAAGGATATAACGAGGTGCATGTGTGTGAGCCAAAATCATAACCAATTATGGAAAAATCTGATGTTACATTCACATGACTTTCTCTACATCTCTGTAACAAATTATTGTTAAAAAGCTTATGCTTCTATTTACTTCATGCTAATCGAGAAAAAAAGTAGCAGAAATAGTCTTATTACTTGCTTCCTTGTAAGTAGAAGCGAAATAAGGGAGTACCATAGGTTAAAGTGATAGTCAAAAGCTGGTTGCTATGTGACTGAAGTTTCTTTGTTTGTATAGATAGGAGTTGATAAATTCCTGTATGAGAAAAGTATAAGTATTTTAAAGCTGAAACCAAAAGCAAGGAATATCTCAAAAACGACCAACTCCACTAAAAAAAATGTATATAACATAAATTGTGTGCTTTAATGTGCTCTACATTTTTTGTGTGGTAAGTTTTTGTGTATCTCATACGATTTAGCCAAATTCTGTAAAATTCATCCAGAATAAAGTAGTCTTTAGAGGCTATTCATAGAAAATTCATGATGCAAATTCTGCATGTCGACCGCCAAGACGTCTCAATTTGGAAATTATAGGAGCCCTCTCATTGCTGTGCCGTAACTCCACATTTTTGCCACCTGTCTGTGTCTATACCAAAACAGCTTATTTAGTATGGTAAAGAGAAATAAATATTTGTGTTCAATAAAACTTAGAGCCCCAGATCATTAAACCCATTTTAATATTCTGCACACAACTAAAATTAACTTTAAAATTAACTACTATCTTTTGTAGAATAACTATGGAGGCTCCATTGGTGGTTAGTGCCTTTTAGACTCTGAGCTCGGCAATCAGCACGGGAATCAGGACGTGAAGCCTTTCCCTATATTGGTAATGTTATAACACACACACACACATTATATGTATACTTTTCTCAGACACCATTCATCCCAATTCAACCAAATTTGAACCATATACTTATTACTATTCCTGCTATAAACTGTATTACGACAAAATAATTTGGAAACAATCTAAAAATTTAATTTGCCTCAAAAGTAGTTTATGAGGTGTATACAATTCAGTAAAATGCAGAAGTCTGAACATGTAAAACAACTTAATAATATAATATTGCAGAAATAACACTTGCTAAAAATATAATATCAATTCACTTTTTAAATGCACAAAAGTTATAGCTTTGGGTTACTATTCTGAAATACTTATTGTTGCGAGAGTTTATCAGCTTTAAACATAAACAACTATTGCATTGTTGCGGACCAAGAAATGTTAGATAGTGATGCAATGCTGAATGAAAATTGGGACTTAAAAATCTTCAGAATAACAAGCAAGTTTTTTTTCGGTTTGTGCTTTATGTCTAGTATTATTCATTAGTGTTATACTTATTTGCTACTTCGCGGTGATTATTTACATTTGTTTACTGCTTCGCGGTGGCTATTTTCCTACATTTTCTTCGGGTTTCTCGCCCCCTTCTTTCCATCTATGTATTATTTGCTCTTTTCTATTGCCATAATGTATTACATTTCGCAAACTGCACCAAGTACTTCTGTATTTCCCATAACCACAGCGGTTTTTCTGCTCAAGAATTGGTACGTGATATTGCGCAATGCCAGTCTGCCATTATAAGTCGACCTCTGAGGCAACATTAGCGATAGGTTACATGGGCTGCTGAACCAGTTTTCCAGTGTCATTACAAAACACTAAACGGTATAAGTTGAAGTGATTCTCTGTAACTGCCTATAATATTTTGGTGTAATATTTACTTAACCCTTATATTTACTTATTATGGTTTAGCACGATTTTAAACGGTGTTAGTTAAAATGATTCTCTGTAACTACCCATTATATTTTGAAATAATATTTACTTAACCTAAAGAGGCACTATTATGGTTTATCAAAATGGGTTAGAGGGCTGCTGAGGTTATTTCCCAATGATAATATGAAACACACTTTGTTTTATATGAATTAATGGTAACTATCATATGGTATTAGTGCAATATTTACTTAACTGAAAAAGCCATTGTGCATGATAATTATGATGATGGCGCTGATCAACCCGAAGGTTGGTTGCAACTGTGCAATCATGGACCAGATCACAACTTGGTCGCGGCGATTAGGCCGGAAAATACATCTATGATTTGCCATTGCTTTTGAAGGGTTGCTGGTAACCTGAAAGCAGTGGGGAAGAATTCTGGTCGGGGAAATATACCCATTCCCCACCAGGAAATGAACCCGCGTATCCCACGGGAGAGGCAGGAGGGGGGGGGGGTCGGTGATACTTATACAAGTTAAGATAATTATACGCGTTAGGTTACAGAGCAGCTACATTTGCCAATGTCATTATGAAAACAGCGGAATTAAAAAAAATCTCATCGTAACTACATTCCGTGTTCTTGCATTATTTGCTTAACCTAAAGGTATCAGTTATACAATATGGGATGAACATACGGCCGCTGAGGTTATTCGCCAATGCTATTATGAAACAAAAAGCAGTTTTAAAATAAACAAATGCCTCTAATAAACTATAATGTATTAGTGCATTATTTACTTAACCTATAAAGCCACTGCGATAGTTAAACAAGATGGTATAATTAAATGAATATGCGATATAATAGTGCTGCTGGGGCTATTCGCTAATATTCTGGGGAGGGGGAGATAGAACAGTTTTGCAAGAATCAGCTCTCTGTAACAACCCATAAGGTGTTAGTGCAATATTTACTTACCTACTCTGTGACACTTAAACTAGAAGATGAGAAGTCCGTGTAACAATTGCAAAATTACGTGATAGAGCTTGTCAATATTAATATAACACACAAAGGAGTTTTTTTTTTTTTTATGAAATACCTCTCAATAATTACAATTGCGCATTAAACGGGAGTCATTAAAGATAAGTTACACAGAGATTGAGACGGTTACAGATGTATAGAAGCCTTGGTATTTTGGCCGTTAGCCAAAAACGATTATCGAAATTAATAGCACATCGGTATAAGTTATTGTTTATCACAGAATTCTTTTTACTTTCTCCATACGCACTATGTACATAGTGTATAGAGAAAGTATTGCACCCCACCAAAAAATTCGATACCGAGATTTCTCCGGAAATATATGTTTTAGGGTCCCCAATTCAAAAAAAGCATTTTCACAAAAAAGGTCCGTGTGTGTGTGTGTGTGTGTGTGTGTGTGTGTGTGTGTGTGTCCGTGTGTCTGTGAACACGATAACTCAAAAACGAAAAGTCGGTAAAATACCAAACTTGGTACTTAAGTTTAGTATCTTCCAGGGAGGCGACACGAAGATTTTGAGAAAAATCCCCCCACCCCCAACTACCCTTTACATGGAACTTTTTTCGAAAAGTTTGATTTTCTCAAAAATGGCTCTAACGTTTTTGATTAAAATTTCGTATATTAAACACATTTACCTGACAAATAAAATGTATATCTTGAATTTTCTGGCAATAGCCTCTGAAGAGTAGTTTATTCTGGATGAATTCTACTAAATTTTGAATAACTGCTAAATCGTAAGAGATGGACAAAAACTTACTACACAAAAAATGTAGAGCACATTAAAACACACATTTTATGTTATATACATTTTTTTCGTGGAATTTGTCGTTTTTGAGACATTCCTTATTTTTGGTTTCTGCTATGAAAAGGGTATTCTTTTCTCATACAGGAACTTGTCCACTCCTATCCATATAAACAAAGGAACTTCAGTGACATAGCAACCAGCTTCTGACTATAACTTTAACCTACGGTTGTACTTTTTTTCGCTACTACTTACAAGGAAGTGAGTAATTAGACTATTTCTGCCAATTTTTTCTGATTGTCATAAAGTAAATAGAAGTATAAGCTTTTTAAGAATTATTTGTTGCAGGGAAATGGAGAAAGTCATGTGAATGGTACACATCAGATTTTTTGGACTGAGTTTCTCTCTTCTCATGTCCTGGTTCGTTTGTTTTTCTCTTCTTTGTTGCTGGAAATTGAACACTGACGCTTTGTTTTACCTATTGTAATTTTCTGCATCATTATAATATATAATTATATATCTATATTATATTTACACCTGTGTATAACAAATATATTAAAATTCATTCTTGAAAGATTTACTTGTAATATTACATGATATTAAATTAAAACTAATTCCATTCTCACGTGCAAATACGAGAACCTAACTACCGCCCTGCCACCTACATCGGTAGTGATGCATCATTTCTCAGGCGTTATCTTCTAGGAGTTTGTGAAATAAATAAATAAATAAATAGCGTGATTTTTACTCTGATTCTCAGAGTCCCATTCTAAATTGGGCGTGAAAACCGCTTAATTTTGCTCAGAGGCCTCTCTATCAGGCTTGAGGTTCTTTTACGTGCCATAAATTTACGACATGGGACCCGCGGCTTTACTTCCCTTCCAAATCGGAGCTTGTGATATTTGCACATTTCATGATTACATGCAACATATTACAATTTATAATTAACAGCAGGAAGAAGTGAGTGATTCACTTAGAGATATGCTTTAGCTATACAGAAAATTCAAGATACGCATTTCATTTGTCATGAACATATCCTAACATTTTGTGATATTTTAATCTTTATTTTTTTATAAAAATAATATGTAAAGGCTAGTTTTGGATGGGGTTTTTGTGAAAAAGCCATGTGTCGCATTCTTGGAAGTCGCTGAACTAAAATATCAAATTTTGAATTTAATACATTTTTTGTATTTGAGTTGTGCCGTGCGGGCACTCACCTACACAATACCTACAAGAACTTTTTTTTATTCAGAGGACCTGAAAACATACTTCCAGTAAAATCGAATTTTCCGATGGAGATTAATGCTTCCCCTATTTATTATACGTAAAAGAGGAAATAAAAACGAATAGTTTACAAAACAGAAAATTTCATACGTAAGTATAACAATTGCATTTCCACACCAAACAACATATTAACATTTGTTCATTATTATAATTTTCTAAACAAAATAGCTTAGTTTAAAATATTGTATCATTTTTGTGGACCATTCTGTACCCGTAAAATAATAAAAGTATACACAAAATCATATACGAGATATCTGCGGTGTTTCATTCACATGACATTCTATATGTTCTGCAAACAAATTATTCTTACAAATTATTATCCTGATTAGCATGATGTAGATAAAAGAATAAAAATTACCTGAATTGTCTTATTACTTAGTTCCTTATAAGTAGAACAGAAATACGAGCATACACTGGATAAAACCTTATTATTAGAAGAACTGTTGAAAGAGGAGCTAGAACAGAATGAACAGTATGACCATCCCAGCATTTCCCGGAATAAATCATATCATTTTTTGACTTGTACCTCTTTCTATTATCTTAATAATTATTACAGTAAAATCTTTTAAAAGCAGTCGCTATGCTATTGTCACAGAAGCTCCGTTTCCTTTCCATGGCCGGGTAAAAGGAAATACAGATCAAAGGATGAGGAGTTCTTGAAACCAAGATCAGGGAGTGTCTCTAAAATGGTCAAAAATTAGTATGCCTGACATAAATTGTGTAATTTAACGAGATCTAAATGTTTTGTGGAGTAAGTTTTCGTATATATCTTACGGTTTACCAATTATGCAGGACTTCAGGAGCTATTTCCAAGAAATTCATAATACACGTTTTACTTGTCATGTAAATATTTTTAATATGTTGCATTTTAATCAAAATCATTAGAGGCATATTTTATAAAATCGAAAATTTCGAAAAATGTTCCATGAGAAAGACAGTTTGGGGTGGGGAGATTTTCCTGATAATATTCGTGTTCCATTTTTGAAAGATACTGAACTTAAATACCAAGTTTGGTATTAACGGACTTTTCGTTTTTCAGTTTTGCTGTACATACATATAACAGACATTCGCATACCTTGCTCTAAAAATGTTTTTTTTTATTCAGGGGTCCTCAAAGTAGATATGTATTTCCGGTGAAATCTCGGTATCGAATTTTTTGCTAGAATACGACACCCTCTGTACCTATTATGTACTTTGTACATACGTGCTAGAGAAAATAAAAATATAGTTCATAAAAATGTAATTCACATAAACTGAAATCGAATATTAGGTATTTTATGCAAAATGTTCTTAGATTTAAATCACTTCGTTTCCTATAGAGAAGGGATTGCATTCTATCCGAAAATCCTATGTCGAGATTTCACACGAAATATATGTTTAGTGGCCCCCTGAGTCGAAAAAAAAATTATAAAACGTCCATGTGCGTGTGTATGTGGACAGAATAGTTAAAAAAACAAAAATACTTAAATACTTAAGATATTTTAGTACCTTCCAAGGTTGTGTCACAAAGATTTTCAGGAAAATTCCTCCACCCCAACTATCGTTTAAATGGAACTTTTTTTGTAAATGTTGTTCTTCTCAAAACTTGCTCTAATGTTTTTGATTAAAATATAGTGTATTAAAGATGTTACATGACAAATAGAATTTACTTCTTGTATTTTCTTGGAATACTCTTAAAGATATTTTCATTCTGGATGAATTTTGCATAATTGGTTTACCGGAAGAGATAGACAAAAGTTTGCTACACAAAAAATATGACTCTCGTTAAAACATAAATGTATATATATATATATGTATATAATTCTTTCTTTTCATTTCTTTTTGTAGAGATAACCGTTCCCGAAATATTCTTTGTTATTTGCTTCAGTTTTAAGCTACTTAAACTTTTCTCAAATGCGAGGTCATTTCATTTCTCTTTTTTTTACTCCTAGCCGTACATACCGAACATCAATTGTTTCACACGGCGACAGCTTTAAAACATTTGACTATCGCTTTAACCTAGGGTATTGCCTTATTTCCCTTCTACCTACAAGGAATCAATACAGCCATTTCTGCTAATGTTTATCTCGATTACTAAGATGTAGATAAAGAAATATTCTTTTGTAGCAAATGTCGAGAAAGTCATGTGAATGGAACACAAAAGATTTTTAATTGTTTTATTTGTATAGCCAATTTTAGCCTCTTTGTTAAATTATGACTTTTGACTTTGCGATTAACAAACAAAATATTGACTAATATATCAACAGTTAAGTGCTGCTCTCTATCTACGCATAAAAATATTATATCAACAGGAAAAATCTGCTATGCATTTTTTTGTTGTCATCGTCAAACTGTAAATAAGAGGAGTCTTTTTATGTCAATACATGTAATTTGGAATTTGAATTGACAATGAAGACATACTTTATTTTTCACACGATCTCGTAAAGAAACAAGAGTAAAACCATTATATAAAGCAGTTTAGTGCTATTACCGCATTCTGTAGGTGGATTACTCTGGATTTGTTTGAACCATAATTAGGCACATATTGTTCGTGATTTACATAAAGAAGATAATCCGATTAAGTTTTATATAGATACAATATACGTGTATAATCTACTAGCTAAAAAGGAATTAGAGGTTAATTCCATATTAAACTTTCTGGTCTATGCAGTAATAAGAGCGCCTGTATACAGTCTAATGGCGGACAGCAGTGAGAGAAGTGTTGCATATATACCGGCGGAATGGCAAATAGTCCCGGCGTATTTTTACTTTCTCTACACACGTGCTATGTAATAGTGTATAGAGAAGGTATTGTGATGGACCCAAAAATTCGATACCGAGATTTCACCGAAAATACAATGTTTTAGGTTCTCCTGAATCCAAAAAAGCATTTTTAGAAAAAGATCTGTGTGTGAGTGTGTGTGTGTGTGTGTGTGTTTGGACAGCATATCTCTAAAACGAAAAGTCCGTTAAATACAAAACTTGGTATTTAAGTTTGGTATCTTCCAAGGATGCGACTCGAAGATTTTCAATAAAATTCCCCCACTCAAACTACCTATTACATGTAACATTTTTCCAAACATTTTATTTTTTCAAAACTGGCTCTAATGGTTTTAATTAAAATACCTTATACTTAAGATATTTTTGTGACAAACTAAATATATATCTTGGATTTTCTAGGAATAGCCCTTGGAGATCTCTTCATTCTGATGACTTGTTTAACTGGCAGACCGTAAAAGATATACAAAAATTTACAATACAGAAATGTAGATGTCATTAAAACACACATTTACATTCTTTTGTAGTGTTAACCGTTTTCGAGATATTCCAGATTATGGGTTTCAATTTTAGCCACTTAAACTTTTCTCAAACGGGAAGACATCTTTCTTCTCATTTCTCTTATGTTTATTCCTGGCAAGCAAAGGGATTGGAATTTCAATTGTTTCACATTGCGACCAGCTTTCAAAGAACGAGACTATCACTTTAGGCTGTTCGTTTTATTATTTCCCTTCTATTTACAAGTTAGTAATAAGACTAATTCTGCTGGTGTTTATCTTGATGAGCATTATGTAAATAAAAATTAATGATTTGGATAAATGGTTTGTTTACCGAACAGTTAGAGGTCATCATGTAAATATAATGCATTAGATTATTTACCCTTTTACTTATAAGAAACTAAGTAATAAAGACAATTTCTGCTAATGTTTATCTCAATTATCATAAAATATATAAAAGAATAAGTTTTTAACAATGATTTGTTACAGAACTGTAGAGAAAGTCATGTCAATGGAAGACATCAGGTTTTTTATAGTATGTGCAGGTTGATAACATTTATAAAATATCAACTAACCTTCCATTGTTGGTAATTTAAACCAACTTCAAAAACTTACTCTCGCGGTTTGACGAGTATACATAACTTATCCGATAAGGAAAGCCTCGGCTACTCCTGGGAAGATTGTATATACCAAGCCGGGGCAACGTGAGCCTTGCTGCATATGCAACCATTAAAATATATGTGGAACGTGTAGTCTTAAATACCCTAGCGTGGTTTTGTTCGTTCGAAGGGGCTTGTTCGAGGCGATATTAACTGCTGACTGGAAAGGATAGCCTTGCCTGATTTATTGGAGTTCCAAACGAGTACTTGATTCAAAGCTGAGTAAACCGTTGTTAACAAAATGTAGCAAAGGTCGGGAATTTGTTACCATTAAGGATGATGGATTGGTGTAGCCCAATGTAATTTATAACATTAGAAAATAATCTGTAATTAATTTGTAGTTCATTCTGTACTCTAATTATTTAATTTTTAATATAATACTGAGTAAGAAGAATGTTTTTGTTTATTCATTTTTAGATATTTCTTTACGTTAATAGTTATAATTGTTAGCCCCTAATTGTTTAAGGGTTCATATGGGGCTATTTTTAATAAATGTGATTTTATTTTATGCGTGTGTTTATATAAAATACATCTTTGGCATGGCTATAGTGAAATGTACATCTTATACATATATGAAGATGATAGTAATAATATATTTATTTCCCATACTCAAAACAATAAGATCCGTACCAAAAATATGCGTGAGATTGATTACCCATTTTTCTAAAAACCGCATAGAGCTTCTACTTTGATTACGTTATGTGTAAAGGAGACAGTCTCTCCAGTTTATAGCGGGCAAAGTCGAACCAGCGTAAAAAAAGCAGTTTCGGCAGCAGTGACACTCGACAAAGATGACTCCAACACAGCGCGTTTTGCATGATATACAGGGTGGCAGGTGCATAAGTGCAAACATTTGTATCACCGTTTGAGAACAATATGACGATCCAATATTTGCAGCTTTTCCGCTATTTTCTAAAGTTAGTTCAGGAGGAACATTTCATGATGTATTTAGGATGAATAAATGTTCCCCTCTCAGACGTTCGGTTGTTTACGTAACAGGTCACACTGTTGACCCTCCTCTGCCCTTTGCCCTGCCCGATGTAGGTAGAGAAATCTATGTAAACACAGCAGAGAGATAGCTCGCAGCCGTTCAGCATTAAAACCTGAAACGTTTCATTTATGACAATACAATAAGTAAGCGGATAAAATGAGATACCTTATATGTTAATACGCATTGTTCTCTGCTAAATATCAAATCATTTGCTCCTAGTTGCCTTTCGTGGTGTAGTGGTTACATATATTTCATATACTCAAGATTGTGAATTCAAACCCGGCGGAGGACGATGTTTTTTTGGGGCGTAAAGATCCTTAGCATGGCTTCCTTTGGAAGGGAAGTAAAGCCGTTGGTCTCCTGTCGTAGATTTACGGCATGTAAAAGAATCTCAAGTTTGATAAAGAAACCTTTGAGCAAAATTAATTGGTCTTTCACGCCCAATATAGAATGGGACCCTAAGAACCACAGTAGTTAAAGAGCGTCTATAAATAAAAATCCATTTCATTTTAGTTGGAACTGCCAATAAAATGAAGAACTGAGGTCTCTGAATGCAACAGTTAAAGGCGGTATATAATTGAACATATTATTTATGACATACTAAAACTGTAAAAGGTAAATATATTACGTATTTGACATTCCCTGCTTCAGATTTTTTTTTTTTTATTTTTAGCTTAACGTCCTTTAACCTGGTTGGTCAAAACGAACAATAAATGAATTGGTTAAATGATGCTCAAATGATCTCGGGGTCCATGGAGCTTAAATTTAGTCGACATTCGTCTTCACAGGATAAGGAAGAACCCCGAGAAAACCTTATCCGGATAACTCACCCTAAGCGAGATTCGAGCTCACGACCTGTTAAATGTGAGGCAGACACGCTACCCAGACGGGCTCAGAAATTGTATAAATAATTGTATATTATACAATCTAGGGAACAATAAAGATGCTTGAGATGGTATTAGTAGATTGTGCTTCACATATTCATCCACAAAATTGTTTTTAATTTAGTTGGTGCAAATCCTTAGCTTTTCTGTGATTAGATACTCGCTTTATTATTTTATTTTAACCAATAAACACGAAAGCTAAGGTATGAAAGATCATGCTTAGCATCAGGAACAGCTGTTTTGTTGGAATTATTGTTTCGTCCAAGGTTATGTTCAACAAAAGCAATATATGTGCGACGGATATTACGAAATTCATCAAGTGGGCAAATATGTACAACCAGTTTCGGTTTACATTTCTACGGTTGTTAGCACACCTACTAGAATAAGATGTGAGTTTTTTTTAATAAACAGAGAAAACAATACAATTTTATAATGCACCTCAAATTTAAATATCTACTAACTGTTAATTCAGTGATTTACCAATCAGAAATAAGAATAGGTTAAATGCACCTATGCCCCACGAGGA
Organism: Hymenopus coronatus; assembly: GCA_030762935.1. Taxonomy (NCBI): domain Eukaryota; kingdom Metazoa; phylum Arthropoda; class Insecta; order Mantodea; family Hymenopodidae; genus Hymenopus; species Hymenopus coronatus. The sequence continues at coordinate 37,877,719 of CM060889.1, read as the reverse complement.
GGCACCCCAGGGAGGGGCGAGCTGAGAGATTACACCAGTACTAGAGCGACGGCTCAGCAATGTCAGGGTCCATAAGATTTTCAGATAGAAGCACTCCGACAGCCGGACAGGCAAAACGAGGACCCCACCCCATAAAGGGTTCAACATCACTATACCCACGCCGCTGAATCCTTGCATTTGACAGTTCGGGTGATTTCGCGTAAGGTTTGCTATGCTGCCTTTGCGGCGTTGCCAGAGTAACTGGTAAACAACAACAGCTGATTACAAATGTCTCTATCGTGTGTAAAGATAGATGTAAACAATGTACATAGTAAACGAATGCTGATGAATAATGAAACTATTTCATTGTTATTAATGTCAATTGAAAATAACATGATACTATAATTATGTAGCATAAATTAGGTATTTACGACAAAATAGAAGAAATTAATACAAAATAGCTTGTGACAATGAGAGAAAGGTATAACAAAGTGAATTCCACTCACCGGTTTAGAATTTTAGTAGCTCAATTCCATTCAAATATCCGTCGTCATTCTCGGAAGCATCATCATCGTCGTCGTCACCAAAACATATCATTCATTAGTGATTCACATTCACTGATTATTCGTCTAATTCCTCTGCTTTTCGTATTTTTGTGCACATGATTCACGTTCTTCTTCCATGAGCCGCGTCCATCCTCGCCACACCTTCCCGCAAAAGTCTATCCACCTCTGTAATTGTGAAAGTTTTGTTATTTTCCCTCGTAAGTCAATGTCGCTCCATACTAGTTCAATGCCAGTGATCTAATCACTTCATGGCCAAGCTACTTCATCTGCAACATATGTTGGTGTGACCGGCTTATTTTCTTTCACAAGGGAATATAAAAGCAGCTTGGCCATGTTCATATTTGCAGATATACCCCTTTCGTTCAGCCACTCTACCATAACCTCTTTGGTACGGTTGGACACTCCTTTCGACTATAATATATGTGCCTACGTATGGCGTCTAATTGGAAAGCATCAATATTTGTGACCGGACGAGGCTGTTTTTTTTGCTTCCCTGGCGTTGACAAAAATACCTGCTGCATTCCAAATGTTTCAGGACTTTTGTCTTCCTGCTCTTGAAGTTTCACCCCCTTGCTCATTACTGTTTTCGTACTTAGTTCAAGAGCTGCTGCAGTTCGCTCCACGGGTTATTCCGCAGGAATAGAGGGATGCCCATTAACTTTCACGTTTTCCTTCTCAATTTCAAAGAATTTCCGCACCCTTCTTAACAGCTCCAATGCCTGGATATTAAGTGGCACACCTTTTCGCAGAGGATTTTCATTCACTTCGCGAATCACTCGATGTACGGCGTCGCACCTCAAATCTTGTATAAATAATATAGGTAATGAAATATATATAAATATATATGTATATAAATAAACCAAAGCAACACTAACATTACTATCAACAATAACAAAGAATAATACGTAGCTTACATAGAACAACTCAAAGCACGTGTTAGGTGTACGCAAACTGGCCACGCGGTTGGAAATAGTCAGATATTGCAACGGTGCGGCATCTAGATTCGTTTCCACCGTCTGGCTTGCCGACCGGAATGCTGCTTTATGATTGGTTCAGAAAGTCATACGGGTAAAGCGTTTCATCTGTTTTACCAACTTAACTCCCAATTGTCAAGTGCAAGGATTCAGCGGCGGGGGTATAGAGACGGTCCTCATTCCGGCAAACAGCCGAAGTCAGGGAACGGAGATTCACAGTGAGCATCCTTTCTCCCTACCACGCTGCACTCAGGACCCTGAAAGAAACCAATGGGATGAAGGATGGATGAAATCTCAATGTAAAAGGAGAGATAGAAAATTCAGGGGACGAAAGAAGCCTACCCAGTATTTTCCTGGCTGCCTGGAAAAAAAAAAAAAAAAATGGGTCAGGTAGGCCGGCAACGGGGACCTCCTAAATGCAGGCCACAGATGAAACCGCTGAGCCATCCCTCGGTTAGTACTATTCAACTTTAAATGAAAATGGTATCTAGGTTAAGCTTACACAACTACTTTATTATATTTTAAACTACAGAGGAATGTTTTAACTACATTCATAATCAGAAATTCCGAAACTAAAACGTACCAGTTCTCATTTGCGGAAATGCTTGCCTATATTAAAAAAATCTGATGTGTTCCATTCACATGACTTTCTCTTCTCTGCAACAAATAATTGCTAGAAAGCTTATGCTTCTATTTACTTTATGGTAATTGAAAAAAAAACCAGAAATAATCTTATTACTTGCTTCCTTGTAAGTAGAAGCGAAATAAGGGAGTACCATAGGTTAAGGTGATAGTGAAAAGCTGGTTTCTACGTTCCTTTGTTTGTATGGACAGGAGTGGACAAATTCCTGTATGAGAAAAGTATACGTTTTTTTTTTAAAGCTGAAACCAATAACAAGAAATATCTAAAAAACGATCAACTCCACGAAAAAATGTATTGATCATAAATTGTGTGTTTTAACGTGTTCTACAGTTTTTGTATGGTAAAATTTTGTCCATCTCTTACGGTTTAGCAGTTATACAAAATTCCGTAGAATTCATCCAGAATAAAGTAGTCTTCAGAGGCTATTTTCAGAAAATTCAAGACATACATTTTATTTGTCAAGTAAATACCTTTAATATACGATATTTTAATCAAAAACGTTATAGCCATTTTAGAGAAAAATTAACATTTTCGAAAAAAAGTACCATGTAAAGGCTAGTTGGGGTGGGGGGGATTTTCTTGAAAACCTTCATGTCGCAATCTTGGAAGATACCAAACTTAAATACCAAAATTGATATTAAAAGTCTTTTCGTTTGGAGCTGTGCTGTCCATAGACACACAGGCACACACACGCACAAACACGGACCTTTTTCTGAAAATGTTTTTTGAATTCAGGGGGACCCAAGTGTTCCGGTGAAATCTCGGTATCGAATTTTTGGGTGGAATGCAATACCTTCTCTATACACCATGTACATAGTAAGTGGTGAGAAAATAAAGATGCCTTGAGGGTATAAACTAACCGGTCTTTGAAGTCTGGTGTCAAACTTAAGAGATAGTATGGGGTTAAATAGGAATTTCCAACGTATACGTGTTTTCATTAGTTTCCTCCTTTTCTATTCTTGCGCTGTTGCCAAGTTACTAATAGCATGTGTAAATATATTAAATTGTTATAATTTATAGCTTTGAACGTCTTATTCCATGCCAATATCCTTCTCTATCAAATAACGTGTGTTTAAAGCAATTACGAGTCCCGTGTGGCCGAATTTCTAAAGAAAGTGTTTTTCCGTGAATGTCCAATATTTGCTATTTCTATGACTATGAAGTAGTAACTAACAAACAGAGCTCTATAATAATTTTATATGCTATATCTTTAATAAGATAAGTAATTTGATTTTGTTTTTAATCAAAGGTTTTCGGAACATTATATACCTACCTATGCGGTAGGAAAGTCAGACCGTGAGAAACTGCTTATTGGGTTACAACAGGGACCAATCGAGTGAAAATGTGCACAAGGATTCCAGAAAGTTACTAAAATAACTTGGAATCCTGTAACTTTTAGCACTCATTGTCTATGACAAACATTGGTCTATTCGGCTCGCAAGTGCGAGGCACATAGCGTGCTGCTGTAAGGGTTAGCACACCTTTGTAAGAAAGGGACAAAGTGAAACGAATGAAAAGGTCTACAAGGTCGCCACTAAACTAGAAGCAAAAAGGAGTAAGGGAAGCAAAAACACGCTTGATTAACGCAGTAAAATGGAATAGCGCAAAAAACAGTACTGCACAACGTTCATTCTTTCCATTTTAAAACATTATACCTATTTGAATATAATTTTGTGAAAAGTAAACAATGATGATGTCCTATAAAATTAATGCCTTTTTCATTTTATATCTCTATATTAGATATTTTACATATTTCAATGCACAAAAATATAAATAGGCGAGGTAAAAAGTAGGTGAAAAACAAATATCTTACAAAGCCGTAAATAGCAATGATAGAAGTAACAAGAATGCCCTCAATTTAACCTGTAATGTATTTTAAGCGTGAGACGCACTTTAGCTTATTTCAGTTAATAACATCTAGCTGCAATTTACAGCACATGAACGTTTTAGTACCTAACCTTATTTTAAATCCTAATGCACATATTGTACAGAGGGATCCAAAACTATGTACTGACTTTTTTATAAAAATTACCTTGGGAACAAAATGATATATTTAAAATAATTATTGGGCAATAGTGTAGCTTATGTTAGTAGTCCGATTGTACCTGAGCGCCAAAGTTCAAGGTGAAGGTATAGTACAAGTGACAAAACCGTAAAAGATAGACAAAAACTAATTTTATATACATAAAACACAATTTTTGTGATGCGCATTTTTTTTGTAGAGTTAACCGTTTCTAAAATATATTTTGTTATTGTTTCAATTTTAAACTACTTAAACTTTTCTCAAACGGGTAATCATCTTTCATTTCTTATCTGATTTGTTTTACTCCTGGCATGCAAACCGATTGTAATTTCAATTTCAGCTTTTGAAAGATCTGACTATCGCTTTAGCCTTGTATATTCCCTTACATACAACAGAGGAAATGATAAAACAATTTCTGCTAACGTTTATCCTGACTATCATGATGTAGATGAAATAATCGTTTGTAACAAAAGTTTGTATGCTGAAGAAGTAAGAAGTAGATCCTGTGAATGGAAAATTCCAGATTTTTGTTCTCATTTTCTGGAATTTTTAATTTTTGAAAGCTTATGCACCTTTTTTCTCAGAAACTTTAAAGATATTACAATCAAACGCTTTTGATGCAATGATAGTGTTTAGGTGCCGTAATTATCGTTTATTTTGGTTTTCATAGATTGTCTACTATGAAAAGAAGAATAATTTTAACGAAACGAAAGAAAGAAACATATTTACACTGAAAAATAATTTAGAATAAGTCAGAGTATTTATAAACCGTTGAAGAGTATCATCGTTTAAATTATCTATGAACATCATTCTAAAAGGATAGCCAGAAATCATGCATGAAAAAGTCAATGCAGAATTTACGTTTCCCTTTATCAACTAAATTATATATAAATACGCACAATTATAGAAGATATAAATTGGGCAATTGCTAGTTGGGCAAATTCATTGCTTTAGGACCAAAATTGTTTCTAAGGCAGGGAGTTTTGCTTCATGAAGTATTCCTGCCTGAGGAACCCCTTAAGCAGAGATTGTGAGCATTATATCCGAGTATCATGCCTGCCATTAAATATTTCGCAGTTTTAGCACGAGAGCAGGAAATGAAGCACGTTTTGCTTTAGCAAGTTTGTGATTTTACACATTATCATATACACCATGCGCAACATCTGTCAAATTAATTGTGTTTCCATTTTTTTTAAGTAAAGAGCAAAGGGGAGAGATTTCTAGTTGGAAGAATTCTTTAATACAATTATATTTTTTTATTGATAAATTGGTATTATTGCAGTAAACATCGCGGGAGGTCATAACTTAATTTTGTTCTAATTTCTTGGTCTAAAACTGAATATATATATATATAGGATGCATTTCGTAAACACAAACACACACACAAGTTCGGGAAAGGCTTGGAATTATTTTTAAGTGTGAGCAAAAAAAAAAAAAAAGGTGACAAGTGTAAGAGAATATCACAAATATTATGACTCATATGGACTGCAGTATTGCATTGCAAGTTCGAGGAACACCCCCCTATTCTCACGGTTCTGCTATCATAAGCACATAGCTGCTAAATGGACGAATTAGCAAGAGGTTTCTTATAAACCGGGGTAGGTTGCCAACATCTGAGAGTTTCTCTTTCCTTGTTTTTGCTTCCGATGTTTTGAGAAACTACAACCAAACATCACACAGGTATTGATCATTATACTGGTTTAAAATTTACACTTTAAATTACTGCTTAATGAACATTTAACACCACAAAATTACTTAAATGAGTGCCTTAACCTATGTGTTGAAACATTTCCTTTTCCTTGTTCTTTTTTCTTCTGCTATACGAGAAACGACAACCAAACATCACATACGTATACACCATTATACTGGTTTAAAACCTACAGTTCAAATGTATTACTTAATTGAAATTTAGCGCTACAAAATCATATTTTATTGCACATTTAACCCTCAAAAGTGGTATGTAAATATGGCGGCTTATCAAAAACGCGCTTTACCAACCACAATGTATAAGGATAGGGCATTTCCTATTTATCCTTTCTATAATCTGTGAGCGCGTTTACCCTTCCGTACTTTTAAATCGCCTTGGTATAAATATTTCAAAGTTACTATGAAGAAACTCAGAGGGAGGTAGAACCTGAACCTGACTAACCAAATTTCGACGGTGGAGTTTGAGCTGATGTATTAAAATCGTCATCCCCGCAGTGTTGCTTTTATTTGTTGGGGAGGGGTGTAGGAGGGGCCTTATACTCAAACTCCAAGTTTACAGCGCTAGTTTCTTCTTGGCCTCCAGAATTAGCTTTTCTGCTCCAATGTTCAATACGGAAAATCAACAATACAATCTGTACAACCAAGCCAAGTGGCTCAGCGTTTCATCTGAGACTGTCATTCGGAAGGTCATGGGATCAATTCCCGTGGTTGTCCTCTCTGACCCACGAGTCTTTTCGGGTTTTTTCCGCGATACTTGGTAAATGCTGGGAAGTTTTCCTGGACGTTCCATTCCCTTTAGTTCTCTCCATATCAACCAGGTGGTCTCTTTCAGGCTTGTAATTATCAGCGAGGACTGCGGGGGTAAACACTCTTCCGTGGTGGTGAACGCGCTCTGGAAATACAGCTCTGTAGCGTTGGAAGTCGTCTGCAGAACCAGGTAATTCGGCTAGACCTGGGGCGCGGGCTACTAGCACTCCCCGCGTCGAGATGAAGATCTGCTTGGAATATATTAGGGACCCTGCACAGTGGCTCCTCCTCTGCCGTCTGGTTTCGGCCGCCCGTTTGTATTACTCTTATTTCATTCAATTCTTCTGGAGTCTGATGTAAAATAGGCTACGGGTTGTGGAATCCCCTCCGGCATCACACACAGGCACACACAAAACCTGTACACCAATACTACAGTAAGAAAGCGTATTAACGCCCAGATTAAAGCGTTGTTAACGTCGCCTGATTAGCGTGGCCAGAGACTTTGAATGCATTTGGCAAATACGGGTGCGCCAGACACTGATAATTTTGTTTTATTGTTTCATTTATATAACCCCCTTTAATATATAAGGGCATATCGGTCATATCAACTCCTTATCTGTAGATTTTACGTTGGGTTTAAATATTGTTTTCTTTTTATTTTCCTCAAACACACATACACACACGTACACACACACTCACACACACACACACACACTCACATACATACTTCCAGTCTCTGTGGGGGATAAGGAATAATTGAAAGGTGAGAACCATAGTGGGCCACCTCCATGTGAGGTCAAATTGAGCTGTGGCCATCTGTCGGTATAGTTTATGGCTAATACACCTTATATTGCAGTGGGCCATGTCCAGCATTTCCCGTTTACAAACAGTAGAGCATCAAAATATCGGTCTAATAAAGTACAAATTCTGTTAGAGTCAGAGTGCTCCAAATCCATGCAGCAAATCACGCTACCGCATATGATTATCTTATGTCTATGCTACCATTTATTCCTCCAGTGAATCATGATTTTTACAAGAGTTTGCGTGTGCAAGTCAATAATGATGATCAGCAGGACATTGATTAGGTGTATGAAAATGGCCTAGTTACATTTCTTTAGGCCCCATTCCTTTGCTGGGCCAAATCCCAGCAAAGGAAAAAAAGCTCCCAATAAATAACTGTAAAACCTAATTTTGCAAGAAGCCACATAAATGCTGCACTAATATAAGATAGAAAATATATTCTAGATTGCTGTGGCATTTAGTTATTATGTGTAACTTGGCTCAATAAATTATGATATTGAAAACACATTCACCTTCTATTTCTCCATTTTTAAAAAATAGTGCTTGGCCCACTATGGTCCTCAACCCTTCAACTCTGGTTAAAGAAAAATGTCCCACATTTTCATTTTTGTTGTTGAAGCTGGCCGTCCTGTGTAATCTTCACCTTTGAGAGAATCTCTTCCTCTTCTAGTCTCTGGAAACCATCAATAAACGATGGATTGTAAAAAGCAAACATCCCCAAATGCACAATGTTGTCTTTTAAGGTGTTCTCTTTCCCCCAAAGCGATTTTTTAAAGTCACAGAAAATTATAGCGCGGAAATGCTTTCGCTTGAGATCCATCCTAGCATATGGCGTAGCAACAACTGCTATACATACACACGCGGTAATGACTGCGTATTGCAGGAGCGTGTCCAATATTAAACACGTTACTATCTGAATTTCAATCTATTGCTATAGAGAACTGCGATGGCTTCCGCAACTGCTTCTTACTATTCTCAAAACTTTCAGAGTGACCGTTATATAGGGTAGACAAACTACTACAACTTTAATCGTCGAACACAGTAGTTTTAATAATATTATATTTCATGTTCATGCAAAGAAAACGGATTTCAAAGTTATTTCATAGGCGGCTTTCACAATAGTAACCTTTAGCCTACTCTATTCTTCTTAGGCCTACGACAAAATGAATAAATGTATTACGAAATGAAATGACCTGTTATTTATGGACGCTCTTTAACTGCTTTGGTTCTCAGCGTCCCATTCTATATTGGGCGTGAAAGATCGCTTAACATTGCTCAGAGGCCTCTCTTATCAGGCTTGAGGTTCTTTTACGTGCCGTAAATCTACGACACGGGACCCACAGCTTTACTTCCCTTCCGAAGGAAGGCATGCTAAGAATTTTTACGCCCGAAAAAATCCATCGTCCTCCGCCGGGTTTGAACACGCGACCTTGGGTATATGAAGTTAGCATGGTAACCATTACACCACGGAGGGCGACTAATGTATTACGAGGTTTAGGATATTAACAAGAAGTAGATAGACGAGTAAGCTTTGTGCGTGTTTCTAGAACAGTAAGTAGAGAAAGTATAAAAGAAATCCCGTACACGCGCGTGTGTATTGTGAGTTTGTAAATATCATAACTTAAAACAAAAGTCAATTAAACGCCAAAATTTGTATTTAGTAGACGAAGGTAACACCTAGAACCTGAATTCCCAGTATATCTTTTGTGCCTATGCCCCCAGATGGAGATGAATAAACTGTACAAATGAAAGAGATGCGCAGAGTTCGCTAATAGTTCCGGGCTTGATCCCCCGGCCGAGGATCACTCCGAGACGCCACTCAAGCGGAACCGGGGAACTCCATCCACAGGGGAGGCTCGACAGACTTTCCTCAGGCAGGACCGCGAAGAATGCAATTCGCAAGCCTCTGCCTCATCTGCCTAGCTCCGCTTGAACAACAACCGCGCAATCAACCCGAAACAGAAAGAAAGATATAAAATGAGAGGAAGTACGGTAGACAGGAAATCCATGGTGGAATGCATTACTGCAGCATTCACTTTGACCAACCCCCCCCCCCCCAAAAAAAAACACGAAAAATCACGGAGTTCCACCTGAAATCAAACCCAGGAACTTCCGAATTGAGCCTCACACGTTACCGCGGGGCTATCTCACTCTGTAACTTTGTATTTACTTTCAGGTCTTTACTAGATAGGAAACTAAACCGCAAAACCAGAATCAAACCAATGGATTCCTGAATTTTTCCATCATTATACGGATTTCTAACCTAGAGCTTGACGGAAACACATTCACGCGTGCAAAGGAAGGTGGAAAAAAGCATGCTAAGAATAACCCTTAGATCCAAAATGCGGATCACTAAAATAAGATAAGAAGAGAAACAACCAACTTGAGAGATGCTTCTTAACGATCCTCCAATCTGAAATGGAAATGGAGAGGCCACGTGGTGGCTGCAGGGCACTAATTGGTATCCGAAGAGGTCACCTGATATTGGAAAGAGACACCGAGGAAGATACGGAACAAGGTGGACTGTCTCTTTTGAGAAAGAAGTAGGAGCCTACTGGACGAGAACAAGGAACCGCTGTGACTGGAGAGACATCCGAAGGAGTCGACAGCAAACGACGAGTGTGTACCTTTAAGGTTTAGGTTTGAGTTGTGCTGTTCATGGACAAACACACAGACCATTTTATGAAAATGTTTTTGTTGTTTTTGTTTCAGGGGAGTCTTAAAAAGTGTATATCCGGTAAAATATCGACATTTAATTATTGGTTGTAATGTAATACCTCCCCTACTTACTATACGTAGTAAAAATAAAAAGTATATATCTGTAATAAACGATTTAGTAGCACCATCCTCGATATGATCATATAATTTAAAGGGGTGGCTTCCACAAATGAAACAAAAGCAGTGTAATCGGTTTTCGCCTATTTACAGAAGATTGCATAGGTAGAAGATGGGACTATCCATTGTCAGGATCATATCAGACTTGCCGGTGAGCCGGAAACTTACTGAGATAGGTGTGTCACTTTTAAAAACCATCAGACTGACTCGGATTTGAACCGTATAGTTGGAATTAATTATATTTATCTTTCGCAAAAAATTAAGAATGTATTGCTATTCCAGTGCAAGAAACAAGCACATACATTCAGTACATTAGAAGGGCGCATGAAAATCTATCACGTCGTTAAATGCATTTTATTTGCGTAAGAAATAATTACCAACATTGTGAAAATAAAAGTAGTAGCTGCATTAAATATTCTTTTAAATAAGTACTCCAAGATGAAAATGCATTTATTTAGTGCTGCACATTAAATGTAAAATGTTGACTCAAATATTTATGAATGTTTTGGTTTCACTTAATGTCTTCGGTTGTCTCCATATAGATCTACATTCACCATAAAATTGTTTTCAAGTGATATTAAATTGATAGATACTCAGGGTAAATTAACAAAGCTTGCGTGTAACCTTCCTCGCAAATTCCAATTGGTTAAGTACACCACTGAATACGATATACAAACCTTAAGAGAGCAAGGTTGGGCAATAAAAGCGATGTAACCACTTCATGATAATAGACATATGCAAGAGGCAGATTTATTTATTTATATATTTTTTATATATATATATATATATATATATATATATATATAAATCTATTGATTAAAATTTACGAGTATTTTAGAAGCACTAACTCTGTTATATAATATGACCATAAGAATGTAAATTTGACACTTCTTCGGAGATATTAGCGTAAATATTCTTGTTAATAAGGTAATACCTTGTTCTCACAACCACTTATTCCACCATGGCAGCCAATGAGAGGTGACTAGTCACGTGACAGTTAAGAGATGCGAGAAAAATGTATATGGAGCAGATCTTAGTGGCCAAGCCGTGCAGCCTCTCTGCTGCCTGCTCCACACTTAGGTCCTATTCGATGTAAACACATGACGTCATTAACGAGCCCGCGACACACAGGAAACCAAGCATACCATACATAGCTTATCGGCGACTCTTGGGTGAAGAATCAGGTGAATAAGCAATATGAAATATGTATCTCAGCCATTGGGATATATGAAAATGCCAATACCATTTTTCATCCCTTAAATCCTTATAGTAGAAATTGTACAAATATTGAGTTTAAGTATTACTGCAATGCAAGGATATACCAGGTAGTCCAACTGAAGCTATTTTCTCGATGGAGAGCTGAAGACAAAAGAGATTTCGAAAAACGAGCGGCCTACCACTAAATATTAACACGAAGAAGGAAAAAAGTTTACGAGCATTTTGATTTTCAGAATTTTCATGGCTGCATAGAAATATTTCGCTAGCGCTATTTGTTATTTAGCAAAATACATGTAACAGGGTGGGATTCTCATATTCCAAGAATGTAACGCGAGCTCTGTATAAACTAAAGATTCTGCATAACATTTGAAATGTCACGTTTCTAAAGAATGGAAATACACGTGCTGGTGTGTTAAAGGAAAATCCAAGGTTACTATTTATTCAATGCAATGACTAGCTTCGATTAAATCGGTTGTTTTTCGAGATTGTAACTTACACGCTTTATTTTTAAGCAAATAAAAATTAACGTTTCGGGGTCAAGTAAACCGAGGGAAATAGGTGAATCTTGCATAACTAATTATTGAATAAACAGGCATCTTTACTTAATCCGTATTTTATTTTTAACAACTACTTAACATTTAAACCAAACATATATTGCTGAACACGGTATACTTATTCTAATCTGAAGCAGATCTTTCTTTAACCTTAAATCTCATTCAGAAAGTAGAAGTACAAGGTTTAAAAATCTGATCTGTACCATTCACAAGACTTTCTCTACATCTCTGCAACAAATTACTCTTAAAAAGCTTATACATCTATTTACTTCATGTTAGTCCTACTAAAATAGCAGAAACAGTCTTATTACTTGGTTCCTTGTTGCTATGTTTGCTTTGTTCCTGGCTGGTTGTTATGTCACTGAAGTTCCTTTGTTTGTATGGAAGCAGTTGACAACTTCCTATATGAGAAAAGTATGTCTTCATAGCAGAAATCAAAAACAAGGAATAACTCAAAAACGATGACTCCACGAATAAAATGTATATAACATAGATTGTGTGTTTTAACGTGCTCTACATTTTTCGTGTAGTAAGTTTTTGTCCATCTCTTACGGTTTAGCAGTTTTCGAAATTCCGTAAAATTCATCCAGAATAGTCTTCAGAGGCTATTCCTAAAAAATTCAAGATATACGTTTTATTTGTCAGGTAAATATCTTTAATATACGAATTTTAATCAAAATCGTTAGAGCCATTTTTAAGAAAATCAACATTTTCGAAAAAAGTTCCATGTAAAAGGTAGTTTGGGGTGGGGGGATTTTTTTTTTCAAAATCTTCGTGTCGCATCCCTAGAAGATACTAAACTTAAATACCAAGTTTGGTATTTTACCGACTTTTCGTTTTTGAGTTATCGTGTTAACAGACACACTGACATACGGACACACGGACACACACACGGACCTTTTTGTGAAAATGCTTTTTTTTGGATACAGGGGACCCTAAAATATATATTTCCGTTGAAACCTCGGTATCGATTTTTTGGGTGGAGTCCAATACCTTCTCTATACACTATGTACATAATGCGTATAGAGAAAGTAAAAATGCGTTTCGAATTTCATTCCCACAGAAATGTCATCAAATATGCAACACGCGCAACGATAACAACATTCAGCTGCATGAATTTTAGGCAATACAAGGAAGTCCAACTGCTCACTATTTAGCGTGTGCAAACATTTCTTCGTGTGTTAAAAGAGTTGCAGAACTCAATGGGGCTATTTCAAGTTAAAACCGGTAAGTGGGGGGCTGACTGGGTGACCGTTTTACCCCTCTTGCTTATCGTGGAGACAGTGAGGCGGATCGCTCTCATTGAGAGGGGTGAAACAAAATCGCTAATAGCTCACTGGAGTATTAACTTGAAGTAGCCCCGTTAGTTCTGCAACTCTTTTAACGCACGAAGGAATATTTTCACTCGCCAAATACGGTGCAGTTGGGCCATCTAGCATAATGTAGATACGTGTATTAGTTGTATCAGTGTCAGTCTATCAGTCTATGTAGCTATTTTATAGCTTATTATACGTTATTATTACTTTATTATTATTGTTATTATTATTGCTGTTGTAGTTGTTAAATAACTGTGTATTTAATATCTACCATAAATTATTTTTTTTTCGAAACCGTGAAAAAACCACATAAACAACTCCGTTAATATTTTCAATGGCATCTTCGAACCTTTTAACGTAAATTGTATCGCGAAGAAATATAAGAGTCTGTAATTAGGGGCAATAAGAAAAATAATTAAAGAACAATATAACATTTATATTAATACCCCAGCACGTCGTTGTTTTGTTTCACGATGACGATTCGGATTGTAAGCAGATCTTTGAATTCATTTTATCGTGCTCTTATGTAGGTATTCCCGTAGCAGCTACAGCATGTTCCGAAAAACGAATTAGTGGTATTTTTTTTTTCTTTTTTATTTTCTTACCCTGGTCACTCAAGCAAATAGCTTTCAAAATACTTTTCCTAGCTTAAAACAGTACCACTTGTTGCTTGCCCTCCATTTTGTCTTTGGCCTATGTACCGTCATTGACACTCATCTCTTTTTTTTTTTTAGCTTAACGTCCTTTAACCTGGTTGGTGATATCGGACGAAATGAATGAAATTGGCGAATTGATGCTCAAATGATCTCGGGGTCCATGGAGCTTAAATTTACTCGACATTCAACTTCTCAGGATAGGGGAAAACCCCGAAAAAACTTATCCGAGCAACTCACCTAAGCGAGATTCGAACTCAAGGCATTTTGAATGTGATGTACTCGCTTCGGCAGTACATATACTAAAATTGGAACGATACAGAGAAGATTAGCATGGCACCTGTGCAAGGATGACACGCGAAATCGTGAAGCGTTCCACATTTTTTTTAAAAGACAGTCTGCCTGCGGCTAGCGGACTGAGAGGTTGTTTGTCCGCTGTGTTGCGCGTAATCGAGCGGCGTTAAGGAACGTCAAATAGATTGTTCTGTGTGAGTCTATAGTACTACAAGGAAAGCATTTCTAATGATGGAGGCAATACGCCGGCAAAATACTTTGCAAATCTCATTTCGAGGAGCTGAACGTCGACCCTGCGCGATGGAAGTGCATGACTGGATTCACGACTACATGAAAATTTCACTGATCAGGTAGAAACACTACAGTTTCATTCTAGAGAAAAATCAGTTTTTATAAAATTTATATCTGTAACACACTATGAAAGACATTTACAGCAATTTCAAGGAGCGCCAAAGTTTAGTTATGAAAATGGTGAAATACTAACGGTAAATATTTGGCCCGCTGACTGCCGCATTGTAAATGTCCGGGTTTTCAATTTAGTGCCTGAGATCACTCACACGTTTCTGGAACAGAAACTTTCACAATATGGGAAAATACTAGAGGTTCAAGAAGAACAATGAAACGTAGGTTATAAGTACCCCGTCAAGTCTGGTGTTCGTTCTGTAAGAATGGAATTAAAAAAGGAAATTCCATCTACAGTAATAGTGCGTGGGTTTCCTGTTGGTGTGACCTATCTAGGACAACCGCAAACTTGCTATGTGTGTGGAGAAGTTTCTCATTTTGGCTCACAATGTCCATACAAAAAGTCTGTACTGCCTGTCTCTGTCTCGCGCAGGGCTGTGTTACTCATCGATGTAGTGAGAGGACAAGTTAGCGCTCGGGCGGAAGAGGAATGTAAACAAACAGTAGGTGCGTCAAATGGGCCCGCTACTGAAGCTAGTGAAATAGAGCCTGTTTGTAACGCCAAACCTATAGAGGAAGTCTACCCGACTATCAGTTGTATGCGTGACGATGTGGCGGTGCAGGAGACATCTGTGTCCGCACCGGATGCTGTCAATATTCCCTCAGAAGTAGCAGAAATTGGTGTCTCATCCCCTACACGATCTTCTGTAGTTGTGGTGCCTAATAGTGGTGACCAGAACATGGTTGGCCCCTGCGATCCGCCAGACACTGTAATAATTGAACACCAACAATGGAGTGAGATGGAATCCGACGAACCTGTGCCGGTTAGGAGAGAACGCCCGCTGTCTGTTAGTGAGGAGGAGGGCACCGAAGAAACGGAGTCTAACATCGCGTAGGAGATCGTGAGAGACCCTCGACTCAGGAAGCACTTGCCTTCTCGGTCTGGAAGCCTACCGAAAAAGTTTCCTCGGGTTTCAGGAACACATATCCATGCCGTTGAAAATGACTAGATACATCTTGGACGGTGACCACTATACCTGCTCTGTTTTACTTCTGGCCTGTTTTTATGGTTGTCTTACGTACGTTTGCCACTGTTAACATCAACTCCCTACGCTACACTGCCAAACAGGCTCTTTTACGTGATTTTGTGCGGACTCATGATTTAGATATAGTTTTCCTCCAAGAAGTTAACATAACCGACTTTGACTTTATGGGTCCACAGTACAGTTGTGTGGTGAATGTTGGAGAACATATGCGTGGTACTGCTATTTTGTACAGAGCAGGCTTGACGTTTGCCGAGATAGAGATGCATCCTAGTGGTCGTGTTATAAGTGCTAGAATGGACAACATGCTGCTACTTAACCTATACCTCGCCATGAGCGAGAAGAATTTACAACAAACATTCTACCCTATTATTTGAGATGGAATTATGCCCTGCTTTTAGTAGGTGGCGACTTCAATTGCGTGCTACATGCTAAGGATCAGCGTCCTGGTTATAACAAGTCTTTGGCATTGGATCAGCTGGTAAACGGGCTACGTCTTTGTGATGTTTGGGAACACATGAACGCTACGTCTGTAGAATTTACTTACTGTCGAGCGAACTGTGCCTCAAGAATAGATCGTTTCTATTTAAGCGCTCAGTTCAACTCTCTGATTCACACAGTGCGAGTTTTACGTGTTGCCTTTACTGACCACCATGCTGTCAAACTGCAATTAATCGCTGAGAGTCGCATTCCGCTATATGGCAGAGGTTATTGGAAATTAAACGAAGCTTTATTACATGACAACATTATTGCTGCTGATTTTGCCAAGTTGTGGCAAAGTCTTCAGGGTAAAACTCGACGCTCCTCGCTGTCGGTGGTGGAGAAATGGCGACGTCTATTTAAGCCTGGTATTACGACCTTCTTCAAGACCAAAGGTCGTGAGAGAGCAATTGAACTACGTCACACCTTCAATTTTTACCGAGAAACATTAATGGGTCTTCTCTCTACACAACAGAGTGGTCAGGACGTATCCCATCGCCTTCAAGCTGTGAAGCGGAAGCTCGTGGAAATACAGCAACATGTTTTGGCGGGAACTATGACCCGTTCGCGAACTCATGACTCCGTCGTGGCACAGGAGAAAGCTTCTTTGTTTCATACCATTAAGGAGAAGTGTGCTGGTAGTGGTCGTTACATCTATGCTCTTCTGACACCGGTTGGCGCCAAGGTCACCTCTGTGCTTCAAATCCTACAGACTATCCATACATCTTATAGCACCATGTTTGACACCACTGACCTACGCAATGACTCCATGGAGGAGCTCTTCCAATATGTTGACACCGGTATAACTGTCGAGGAACAGCGTTCCTTGGAGCAGCGATATTCTGCCACCGAGATTCTGCAAACCATTAATTCCGCTAGCCTCCATTCCTGCCCAGGAGAAGATGGCCTGACATATTCAATCTACAAGACCTTTTGGAGTATAATCAAAGCAGAAGTTGTAGAGTTGGTAAATGAGATCCTTATTGGTTCGAACTGTTGCCCTGGATTCGTAGACGGCATCGTCATCTTAATCCCAAAGAAAAGGTCTCCAATCAGTGTCTGGGACTATAGACCCATAACACTTTTAAACACCGACTACAAAATTGTGATGAAAGTACTTGCATCCAGATTAAGGATTATTCTGCCTACAATTGTAACCTCCGGACAAACATGTGGCATCCCAGGCAGGACCATAATTGACAACCTTCTGGTCCTCCGAGATACAATTCTCCATTATGAACGGAATCCGTCGGAGGCTGCTGCTTTGGTCAGTCTGGATTTTGATAAAGCCTTTGATAGAGTTGGCCATGCTTATATGTTTAAAGTGCTTCAGAAATTCAAACTTCCACCGTTGCTAATATCTGCAATCAGAACCGTCTACAGTGAGATGTCAGTGAGGTGCAAGTCAATGAATATTTCAGTAAGCACCTATAAAACTTACTAACTCTGTACGCCAGGGTTGTCCACTATCAATGATTCTCTTCTCCCTTTCTTTAGAACCCTTTCAGGCTAAGTTGACTGGGACTGTCACTCCAGCTTAATTATTTTGTGCCAGAGCTTATGCTGATGACGTCACGCTGCTCATCCGTAGGCGTGAGGCCTTACCCTTGGTACATACCGCCATCACACTTTATGAGGCAGCTTCTAATGCCAAAATGAACACCGCAAAGTCGCAACTGCTCCGTCTTGGGTCGTGGCCGACTGATCATACATTTCTCGATATCCCGATACAATATAGTGTCAAGATTCTCGGCATCATCTTCTCCAAGCCGTTTACATCGATGATTGCTCGCAACTGGGATCACAAAATAAATTTGATTCGGCTGCACATCTTGATCGGAACTTGAACCTTCTACAGAAAGTGTGGCACATCAATCATTTTGTTTTGGCAACATTATGGTATATGGCGCAGATACTACCAATGCCTGAAAAACACGTCTCCCGAATTGAGCGACTTATTGGATACC
Source organism: Hymenopus coronatus (assembly GCA_030762935.1). NCBI lineage: Eukaryota > Metazoa > Arthropoda > Insecta > Mantodea > Hymenopodidae > Hymenopus > Hymenopus coronatus. Next base: position 37,859,517 of record CM060889.1, on the reverse strand, counting down.
ATCTATGGAGAGCACAGCCTTTTCGTGTAGCTAAAACCCAATTGTGGCGAAAACGTAACGAAGGCGGCTTAGGTTTAATAGCAGTGGGACCTAAGAGTAAACCGCTTCTTTTTAAATCTATTATACTTGCCACTAGGGGATGTGGAGAGGAACAAGAAATAGCATTTTGGGAACCCTTCAAGAATTCTCTTGGAACTCCAGTTCGGGCTGTTCCTGCGTGTTTTAAGAGAGCACTCCATGTTTTGGATGGCATTGATGTCAATGTCCTACCTCAGCAAACTAGAGGACTATCAACTGAGCTCTACAAGCTTTTCCTACAGCGGCTGCTTGCACCAATTCATGTGGTGGATAGGATGCCCAACAGACCCTGGTGTCAGGTATGGCGGAACATCCATTCGCGCAACATATCTACGGAGTGGACTACATGCGCATATTTGGTCATCAATGATGATGTGGCTACAGAGGATAAAAAATTCCGATACAACATGGTGAGGACCCCCACATGCAACATTTGCAGTGTGCGGGATACTCTACGCCATCGGTTTGTTACCTGCACAACAGCACGACAGATCTGGCACTGGGTTGTTTCGCAATTGCACCGTCTTGCTCCTTCGCAAAATCCCAACGATTATGCACATTACTACAACTAGAGACTCGAAGTACTACCGACCGCTTCCCACAGTTGTGGCTCGCTCTAGGATTTCAGCATTATATGCTGTCTGAAACGCATCCCAGCATCGACGGTTTACGTTGTCATCTTAGAGCAGCAAGAGAAGATCTGCAAAAACATAGGCGTCTTTCTCTGCAGTCGGCAACAGCTTTAAGCCTTGCTCATTCTATAGCGATCACAAAATCTTCTCATCTTCCTGCACATGTTTAATTTAAACGCACAAACAACATTGTTCATAACTATATATAAAAAATTGTGAACTGATATACTCTATTTATAATATAACTTATACCTTTTGTAATTAACAAAATGAATAAATAGATTAAATTTAAAAAAAAAATACGGGGCAGTTGGGCCATCTAGCATAATGTAGATACGTGTATTAGTTGTATCAGTGTCAGTCTATCAGTCTATGTAACTATTTTTTAGCTTATTCTACGTTATTATTACTTTATTATTATTACTATTATTATTGTTATTATTATTGCTGTTGTAGTTGTTAAATAGCTGTGTATTTAATATCTACCATAAATTCTTTTTTTTTCGAGACCGTGAAAAAACCACATAAACAACTCCGTTAATAATATTTTCAATGGCATCTTCGAACCTTTTAACGTAAATTGTATCGCGAAGAAATATAAGAATCTGTAATTAGGGCAATAAGAAAAATAATTAAAGAATAAGATGATATTTATATTAATACCCCAGCACGTCGTTGTTTTGTTTCACGATGACAATTCGGATTGTAAGCAGATCTTTGAATTCGTTTTATCGTGCTCTTATGTAGCTACAGCATGTTCCGAAAAACGAATTAGTGGTATTTTTTTTTCTTTTTTATTTTCTTACCCTGGTCACTCAAGCAAATAATTTTCAAAATACTTTTCCTAGCTTAAAACAGTACCACTTGTTTTTTTTTTTTTTTAGCTTAACGTCCTTTAACCTGGTTGGTCATATCGGACGATGAATGAAATTGGCGAAATGATGCTCAAATGATCTCGGGGTCCATGGAGCTTAAATTTACTCGACATTCAACTTCTCAGGAAAAGGGAAAACCCCGAAAAAACTTATCCGGGCAACTCACCTAAGTGAGATTCGAACTCACGACATTTTGAACGTGAAGCAGATACGCTACCACCACACTACCCAGGCGGGTTTATTCATCTCTTTGTTCCTGTTCTAAAGAACCAATCAAGTAATAACCGTGTAGTGGAAAATCAACTTAATATAATCCTTCCACTTGCTCCATCTCTTTCTGGATATTAGCGACAGAAAACATTATGAAAGTTCTTCAATTCTGAACTAAAAAATAGGTAGGTACTTGTCTATGATTTGTTTTGTTTTATGCGTTGATGACGTCTACCTGTACCCTGTATAGGACGATAGATATTGGTAGGAAGCTCCTAGCCCAGACCTATCGAACAGGAAATCATAATAGCAAACCGTACGGAAACGCCGGATGGGAATGATACATTTTGTAACCATTTTTCATTTAATCATTGACAAATATAATCAAACCTAAACATGGAAAAGTACTTAATTATTTTAAATAGGAAAGATATATTGAATTTGCATCATCGCCAGAGTTCATATTGCTATTTTACATCGTCATTCTGAACAATTGCAATGACTTCATATTATGTATTATACTATTAAAGTTATCATTAATCAAATGTAGCACCGACATTGGCTACATATTATTTTACTTAATATTGTATGACTGAGTAACGTCTTACGTAATATTGTGAATTTCTTGTTTATTTATTTCTGTAATTCGTAGACTCCTACCCCTGGAAATTTGAATGTATAATATAATAAACCATGGCAGCAGTGAATAAGTAACACCGTCTATAGTAAATGAGTATATCTTAAAACTAAGACATCCAACTCAGAAATGTACCATTTAGAAAGAAAAAATCAGTGTGTCGAAGAGCCGGAAAGCTATATGGTAATTTTACGGTGTATGTGCCACCTATGACGTCTTTACTTACGTCAGGCATTCGAAAGAGGATACAATAGATTGACCTTGCTCCAAATACTGACATCATGCCTACCTTGCGCAAACAAGCGAGTACAACCCCCGTGAGTAATACATATCTTAAGGTAATGATCGACGAAGAAATGATGACATCAGCTGTTATGGTTTTGGATACCAGATATAGGTCTTCACGGCTTACTCCCATTAAGTTGTGGTCCTCTGACATTTAGCGTTTTTAATTTTTTCTAAGTTTTTCCTAAAAGCTACTTGTTTGGTTTGCTACTACTCTTTCTCCCATGACTACATTAGAGTTTTGTTCCTTAGGATTTGATATTTACTCAGAATTAAGAATGTATTTCCTATAAGATTTTCTGCAGCAACCTGCCGTACCGTCAGCCAATACAAGACAAAGCTCATATGCGTAGGGTAATCTTTTTGAGTCCATGGTTCCCTTTACCACCATCTTTCCGAGGCTCCCATGTGGGCTACCTAGTAAAAACTTTCGATAGTTTCAAATTTACTATAAGAATATATGACAAAGCGTATCAGAAAAAAAAATCCATACACGCAAAGTGCACGGTGAAAAACATTTGTCGTCCTCCTGGTCTAGCCTTTGGTTCCTAATGTCGCTGTTTCAATCCCGGCGAGGGCGATGTTTTTTGTGTTTTTTTTTTTTGTTTTTTTTTCGTGTGTAAAACCCTTATCATGATTTCATTGGGCGGGGAAGTAAAACAAAACTTTGGTCCCGTGTCGTAGATTTACGACACATAAAAGAACCTCAAACCTAATAAAGAGGCCTCTGAGTAAAATTGAGCCACGTTTCACGCCCAATATAGAATGGGATGCTGCGACCATAGCAGTTAAAGAGCATCTACAAGTAACATTCAGTTTTTTTATTTTGAAAACCTTTAATGTTATAAAACAGAAAAAAATCTTCTCTTTCTAATACTTTCGAAAATTAAAAACTAATATAAACATGAAAAGAGCACTATAAAAATAAAATATTATGAATAAACTACATTTCACTTAAGAAACTTTAATCCATTTGAAACTATTTGTAGGTGGACAGTTGTATTCTTCATCAGTAATTCGAATAACTCCCCGGCGTCCCTGAAGATGATTTATGTCTCATCCTCCACGGCACCAACTGCTGCCAATGGGTAATATGTTACAAGCGAGTTCTGTTAGAGTCGATTTTCAACAAATAAACGGATGTTTAGAAGATACACGGTATAAGGGATATAGCTTATCTATAACCATTGAAGCAAACCAAATCTTGTTTTTGTCACATTCCGATGCCCTTCTCTAGTCAGTATCGTTTATTACAGGTAAGCAGTATGGAAAGTAAATATGACATATAACAATTCAAAGACATTAGAGTCCAGAAAACTTAGAATCCCAGAAGTGAATCAGTTAAAAAAAGTAAATAAAAAAGTATCTTCATGTGAAATAAATAAATGCATTCATACCGATACACGGAGAGAAAAGCAACTTATTTTCGAGGGTATTTCGGAAACTGTTTTTCTTATTTTAACTATTTCTTTAATAATGCATATGGACTGGAATAAGGCGGTTTCGAAGGGTCCTCAGCCTATCCACTGAAGATATACTTACACACCGCGAAGCTGAGCCAGCGCCAAGAAGGGATGAACTGAGGAGGCAGGAACCAGGAATGATGGCAAATCGATAACCTCAGTGAGTAGCTCCACCAGTCGCAAAGACAGACTGAAGACCCCAGCACTATTTATGACTCTAGAAGGGCTAAGGCCCCCCGCCCACAGGGAGCCCAGCAACCAGCTGAAGATCAAGGGACGGCGAAAGTTCACACAAAGCATCCTTTTCCCCTGCCACCGCACTGGAACACCATCGCCGACTCTCCCAACCCTTCACCAAATGGGTGAGAGATGAATGAAATGATTAATGAATTTGGAGGGGAGGAAATTCAGGCGATGAGAGAAACAGCATCAGCATTCTCCTGACGAGCTGGAGACCTCCCTCTTCTCGAAAAAGCCCATGGATCAGAGTGGGCGGTCACTTGGAATAGAATCCGGGGCCTCACGAAAGCCAGCTGCACAGCTTGCCATGTCCCCATCTCGAATAATGGATATTAACTCCAGGTACAGCTTTTCATTTTGTAACAGTATGCTATTGTTTAAAAATAAAATTATATTTAGGGAGTTTCGAAACCACGTCGATCAAGATGTGGACATTCCTGCTTAAATCCTATATACGAAAATATAGTTTTCAGCGCCAATAAAGGTGCATCAATAAAACGTTTAATTGCCCACGCTATCGGAAACAACAGCATAAGATGGGAAGCCCGAATTGCGTGCTTTAATAGTGTTTTCGTAAACATACCGACATTCTGCACAGTAGTTAGCTAATATTAAGGTTTTCATTGTCTTACGAAACTCCGCTAAAGTTAATATATCTTTAGTTATTTGTTTATGCTTCTAACCTACTATTCCATCATAACCGACAATGAATAAAAGGAAATTACTGAGAAAATATGCCGCAAATGCTATCTTGTGGATGGAATTTAACGTTAATGATCCTGAGATTGGAGGCAAGGGACTGATAAAGACAATAGGATGCTAGCAGAATACTACTAATGAATTTTAGATAAAGCCAAACAAAAATAAATATCTTTGTAATGAATCAAGGATCTTATTACCTTTAACTCGTAATACTAAATGAAACATGTGTGCACTTACAGCAAGCTCGTATTGATTTACAGTAAATTGTTGAGAGATTACTATTAGGTAATTATAACAGATTAGTATAATAAGCACAAGATACTCGTGAGAGAGTAAAATCCGTATGTTTCGCATTCAAGAGCAACCTTAAAACAATGCAAGTCGTAAACAGTCTTTTGAGTAGGTAACTGGCTTTTGCCTCTTTACCTGAAAGCTAGACAGGTTTGTGGATAACGAAAAAGGGAGAAACCTGTTTACTTTCATAAAAGATGCTTGCCCAGAACACTCTATGCATCACGCACTACTGCCTGGTGCGTAGCCTGTTCTCAAAATGATGCAGGCAATTTTCAATATTATATGAGTAATAAGCTAAGTATAAGCTATAAAACTGTAAACAGCTTATACAATGATGTATAGGCACGATCTGTAAACGGAAAGTCTGCGTTAAAATTCCCCCAGGACCGAATTCCCTCATAGGTTCCTTTCAAGGGTTTCCTCAGTTCTCATAATTGGTAAATCCTAAGAGATACCCTAAAACACAGGCTTGAAATTTTTCCTTCCCAGATTTCCAATCCCATTATTTAATAATTTTGGTGTCTGCCTATGGTGACGTATGAAATAAATAATGGGCGTTAAACACTATTAAAAATAAAACGATATCCAATATCAATTCTAGCGTTCAAGCTGCGCGGCGGTATTGACCCTCTAGAATTGTTGGGTATTGTTAGGCTAGTTTTGTTTTTAAGTGGCTTATTTAGCCACTTATTTTCTCTCATCTAAACATAAGGGTGAAAGTAGTCAAAGTAAGAATTAAATACTGATGTTTAAATAAAACATTAATCTGTTTTTTATTTTTTCAAAAAAAACAACTAACTTTATAACTTATTTTTGGAAGGCGCATTGATTTCCTGTATCTCCGAAGATACGTCCACTTCTTGACGTTATTTGTTTTATACGTGGTTTTAACGTTTGGTTAGAGCGATATTCTTGAAAATCTTTGTCACATTGCTGGTAAATACTGAATTTAAATGTCAAGTTTATCGACTTTTCGTTTTTGAGTTATGCTGTTGATAGACACATGTGTATACAAACATACGCATACACACACACATATCACTCAAACACTTTTTTATTCATGAAGGCTCAAAATATATATGTATTTGAAATTTCAATTAAATTTGAATTTTTCGATGGAACACAATACTTCCCGTACTTTTCATAGTTATTAATGAGACTAAAAATAGCAATGAAGAAGGTACACAACGTTTTGAGAAGAAGTGAAGTTTAAAACAGGAATGATGTTTATCTTAGCGCATATATACATAGACAAAGACATTAATCAATGGCAGAATTTTGGCACAGAATTTTAAATTAAACATCATATAACGAACACCTGTTTATTTGTCGCTGACCAGAAACTTTTATTGATTCTGAAAATGCAGATTATGATAAAAAAATAATTTCGGGATTTATAAAAGCAAGACAAAATCAATAACTTCTTAAACTAGAATCATATGCAAAATAGTTTTAAGAAATTACATAAAAGAAGTTCCCATTTTAAATACCTAGACTTTGATGACTCGTATTGCTAAGGGAAGGAATGCTTATTAACTAACAAATTCAGACATCTGAGAAACAATAAAGCTGAGCTTAAAAGATAAAAGTTTAATAAAACACAGACGACATTTTGTAATGGAAACCTGAACCCTGATCAGACTAAACAGGAGGGAAGTTGAATCCACAGAGTGTCATTCTTAAGGTCCTAGGCTGGCTATACTTTCATGGACCGCTGTAAGATAAATACGAAATTACCAGAAGAAATTAAAGCCGCAAGAGGAAGTGGCCGGAGCAAACAAAGAACGAAGATCATTTACAAGGTACCTACTACTCAACCACCAATCTCAAGGGCAAAGAAATATTGACAGAATATTTTTGGAGATATATAAATTACTTCTCTCGATACATAATTGACAGAATAAGCAGATAAAAACGGTACTTGAATAGTTCGGCAGCGAAACCTATATACTATTCCGCTTGTGATTAAAGCCGGCTTGACTGCTCCACTTTCGGTTTTATAAATCATTTAATGACTTGTATCATGTTTCATTTTTGTTTTAACCCTAGAATGCATACGGTATCCGGCTGGACCCCATCACGAGCTTAATTATTTAAATATTTCAGAACCACAGTCTCTAGAAAATAGCAACTTCATGTATTTTCCTTTTTTATCAAATTCTTTAAATTGATCAAGTGTCTGATTTTTATTTACAATCAGTTCCACATAAAGAAAACTATCACTGGTTCTCTAATAATCATCTTTATACATTTTCTATACATTAGTAGTAACTTATAAATTTTATTTTTCCTGAAAGTTTTTGTGTAATGCATTTTTACAAAAATCTGAAGTGTTACAAATGCACAATTTTATAAAATGGATACATGTAAACATAATTTCTTGTATATCATGTGTTGCACTTTAGTTTTAATTAAAAACTTCAACTAAAATGTGTATTTTAACCATAAATTAATTATAATAAAATAATTTTCACCAGAAGAATAACAAATTTTAACAGAAAATGGGTACTTTCCACAGTGGGGTTCGCACGGACCCGTATGTAGAATATGGTGTTAAAAGAGGTATGCATTGTAGGGTTTAACCGTTTATGAGTCAGAGTTAAAAAAAATGCTGTGCAATATTACTTAGAAAGCACAACAGATAAGAAACGCGGCAACAACAATCCGAGCAATAATTCTTCATCACTAAAATAAGAACTTTTAAATAAGAGCCAACCACATTCATTGTCAATTAAATTAAATGTCAGAATTGTAGCACCAATTCGCATTGTTACTGTAGTCAACTTATAATCCAATAACAACAACAACACCAAAAGTAAGCCGGAAGATTGCTTGAATCGTATACAATGAATTGATTTATCCGTTATCACTCAATAAAATAAGAGCGTGTTACGAAAATAATTTTCTCTGTGTGAGGGGAGTTCATGTCAGACTATAAATTAACGTGTTTGTTGCGCTGCACATTTGTATTAGGTACTGCAACTAAGCAATTTTTCAATTATAATAATTTACGAATTATTTAGATAAGGAGCCGGTAATCAGTCGGAATCTGGAAGAGGCTTGATCCCATTCAGGATGAATCAGCGTTTTTGGATAAACTTCGCATTAGATTTTTTTTTTAGCGGGAGCACAATTTGTCAGTTCTTACGTCTTAACTGGGCTATTGGGGCCTGTGAAACCCCTCCACTCTTTTGTTCTGTAATATTTCACGAGTTAAACACCGGATGTCGTAATCTTGTATATATTGACATTTGACCGTTGCAGGAAGCGGTGTACATTGTTGGTACTCAAAGATATAAATATCACAATTTTTAACCGTTTGGATCTTACCAGCATGTAAGTGTATGCTTTATTTTTTTTTTTTTTCTGTTGCTAGGTAAATTAATTTTTCAAAACATTAGCTTAAGTTTAAAAACTGATGTATATAAGTGTTTATTCTATGTAACTGAAGGTAATGTTTACTCTTTAAGCACAATGACTTCGCGAAATCCTCCTAGCAGGCCCCTATTAGAGGCTGAAATAGAAAAAATTTGTCAATGATTCACAGTTTTTCGATTCAGACAATGAAAGTGTTGCTGAAGAAAGGTTCAGAGTCTGAGTGTCCTCAGATGAATTTATTGAAGACAATAAATGAAGACGATCCAACACACTATTACAGTGGTAAAAACCCTAATTAGAAATGGTCTAAAATGAGTAAATGACGCACCCAAATTGGAGCTGAAAGGTATTACAGGATTGAAAGGTGCTGCAAGGAATATTGAGTCCGGAAATATTTTACAAGCCAGAAGTTATTTGTTTCTGATTTCATGTTGAGTATTATTTTATTATATACAAATGACAAAATAAGAGCAAGCAGAGAGAGTTTAAAAACCGCGCTTAGATTTTATTCAACTAAAGGTTTTTTTTGGGGTGGGAATTGTTATATTTATCACGATGCATGAAGTCAGGACAGGAAGACGAAGTGGCATTATCACCATAGCAGAAAGAAAACTTTATGATAAACTAGCTGCCTTGCGTGAAATGTGGAATATATTTACTTTATGTGTTTAAGGGCTTCAAGCCAGGTAGGTGATGTGGAGTCGTCGGCGTTTCGTACTTCTTTCCCATCATCATAATTGGCAGAATATTGCTTTGAATAGGACCATAGGCCCAACTTCGGCACCTTACATCTTAGCCAAAAACGACGGCTGCTGGGAACGCAGGGTCAAGGAGGAGTTGGCTCTCTCCTCCAAGAGGGGCACACTGAACCGGGAAGCAGGACTACAGTGTACTTCCGTATGGAAACATATTGAAAACAAGATCAAGCAATCCAAGCAACAACAATGCTGCTTGGATTGTTTGTTTCTCAACACCGCCGCCAACACCTTATCTCTTCAACACTTAAATACCACCCGCCTCGGGAAGTTCGCCGCAATCATCACAATAATCAGGAACTCTGCCACCAAAATCAGAGACCAGGTTAATAACGCACATCGCTTTCTCAAACAGGACTTGTAAGAGCTCCAAGACACGCACCAACAACAGCCACCACGACCCAACACCACGCAACAGAGGATCACAACTCTACAAACCCGAAATGCTCGCCGATTAATTTCAGCAGATGCAGAAATCTAGACATCACTGGTATTTTGACTCTTCATCTCACCGAACTCACTGACCTACTTCAAGTCCACGACCACCGGTCAACGCCAACCAACTCCACGCTTCAGAACTCAACTTGAACTTCCCACCCCTGCAGCAGGATCGACGCAGCCATAGCCATGACAGTCACCAGATAAACGCCTCACTCTGCCGCTCACCTCGTAGGCTGGCAGCATCGCATTACCAACCTATTCCGCAATGGCCAGATAAGGCATTCTATTTCCCACCAACTCTACTTCTGTCACCCCTTTCAAAAAGTACACACACGCGCGCACACACACACAAACACACACACGATTTCCATCTACTCTAAACGCAGCACATGATGTAAGCAGGCATGCTCTGAGCCCAGGCAAATCCGTGGATTTTTCCATTAGGCCAGCACCGTTTTTATAAACCGACTCTCTTGCGCCAACAAACACGGAAGTGGATATACTATTTACGTGTTAACCACTAAGGGAAGATTACCAAAGAACCTCGGTGAGACCGGCATATACCAGTTTGCGTCTACTAACACTCCAGGTTAGTGGTGGAGGACTTGAGGAGTCTCATAACCCCATCGTGCTTAGCCCAGATGTGCCCTATCTACCACGGGTATTGGTCACTTCTACGCAGAGTCCAACCAAATCCGAATATTCCCTTTATGGAGGGGCTTGGTGTTCGACCCGACTTCTAGTAACACCAAAAGTACCACGGGTGCTCGTGGTCCGCAGCGCTCGCACCGGAGCAGCTGAAGAGGTCGGAACCTCCCCACTACGGCTATACATATAGATAATTTTACCCGATGACTCCGAGATCCTAAACATCAGTGCCGACTGGCCATGATTAAAGAGGCACTAGTTGCCATCATCTCTTCCGTCTCCACAACTCATGGAAGTATGCTCCGTAAACTCTTAAACGTCGAAGCCCGAATCCAGGACCTGCAGGAAACCTCAACCGCCACTGCATCAGCACTGCGAACCTTCACCACCAGGTGCTCCGTGCAGCTCGACCAAGCCGCCGAGAAACAAACGTCTCTGGAGGAAGGCCTCGCACGTCTCCACTTCTGACTGACAGACAACACTGACATATCGAACAGCATACACCGGAAACTAACCCGACTCGAAACCTACAATCAGCAAGCCACAGCAGCCGAGACCAGTCATCCTTAACGAAACACAACAGAAAGCAGATTAACTCAGTCACTGAGTTAATCTGCTTTTCCAACCACTGTGTGCAATGGGTTCTAGCATATGCTACACAATTAGAACGTAACAGGACTGACGCTTATGGGCGCTCTGAAACACCTACCTACGCCTACACACAGCCCGAGAGGGACAACATCGGCAACATATCTCATTCACACCTCGGCCTCTTTAGAAGACACAAAACAAGCAAGTTAGCAGTTCATTACTCATAAAACTCTTTTCGTTCCTTCCTTCACTCGCCGAGTTTAACGAGGGCCTTGGTCATGGCTACCACTTCTGATGGGCCACATTCGGCCGGCAGGCAATTCCCGCAACTAACGTGGATGCTCAGCGGAACCTCACCGCCTCGACTATCTCCTTGATCTTTGGTAATTCCATCCCAAACTCCGCACCTAATTCAATCCCAATGGCAAGATAAGCCATTCTTTACCCTGTCGAACTCTTTTCTGACTCCCCTTTTCAAAAAACAAACAAACAAACAAACAAATCTCTAAGTCACCGCATCCTGATGATTAGAAAGATGTACTCCCGAAACGGTGATGGCTCCACATCATCCTACCTGCTTGAAGCCCAAGAACACCTAGAATTTGTTCTCACCAGGAAAGCTTCAGCTTCCATTTCTATGCAACACGTGAGAACATCACCATTGACGAAATGTTGGTTGGGTTGCATTTCGTTGACGATACGGTATCAAAATACCCTTGGCTAAAAATAAGGAAAATGCGGGTAAAAATAAAGTTCATGTGTGACTCGTACTTATTTTCTGTGTAATGATTTTGTATGCACATGCAAGCAACAACGAAATGATGCGCTATCTGTTCCTATCAATGAGCTGCTTAAACTTATTACTCCCATCCAAGGCTCAAATAGCAATGTTGTGGTAGATAATAATTGGTTTATGCCCTGGAATTCTGTGAAAAGCTGACAGAAAATAATCTGACATTGTTGGGTACCTAAAAACAAATAACGCACCTGCCACCAGAATTTAAGCCTAACCGGAAAGGTCAAGTAGGAACGCCACTTTTCGGTCATAGTAATAGTAATAGTAATTTGTTCATATGTTCCTAAAAATTGGGCTATTGTGATACTATCTAAAATGCACCAGGATCAAGAAACAAACAAACAAAATGGGAAACCAGACCTGATAATTGACTATAATAATGATAAAGGTGGAGTTGACAGCCTGGATCAGCTTTGCCTCACTACTCAGTATGTGGACGAAAAGGAAATGGCCTATGATCATCTTTTTTGCCATATTGAACATTGCTGGCGTAAAATGTGTGAATGTAAGACTTCTTGAAAATCCTGAGGAAACAAACCGTAGAGAAGCACTAATGCAGCTTACGAAATCTGTAATTCCTCAATATAAGCAACGCAGGAATATGAAGCATGTACCTCGAGATGTGCAAGCCATCAGACGCGAGGTAACGCCTGTCGTAGATGACGAAGGTTAAGTTGACGATGATGATAATAATCATCATTATTATAAAGGTTGAATGTAATAAATACCATTGTAAGTGTACATTTAACCGTAGAGTGTTGTTATTATTATTACACTGTAATGAAAGTATTTCGTAATATACGATTTAATATTATGAATATAATAAATGATATAGTAAGTGCACAATTAATAATACACAAACATAATGTCGGATAAATTGATGAAGAAATCAGAGCTAAATGTTAACACACCAAATGTGCATGCCTTGTATGCTTTGACAGTGTTAGAATGCCAGAACGGTTTTAAATTAAATAACAAACATAAGTAAGCAGTTCTGCGTAACCCACTGATAAAACAGAGGAACTATTTTGCCACTTCTAATGTTACTTGAGTTGCCAATTTGAACAGTGTGCTGGAAATTCGGAAACACCGTGTATATTAAAATATTAGAACACAGTTATCATCTTATTCTAATTCTGAACTCTCAAATTTCAAGAAAGCTCTCTTGATCTTAGTTTGTTTATTAACGTTGTAGATTGTATTACACGGTATACGAAATTGTTGTTATTCCTATGTTCCAAAATGCTTAAAAGAAAGGGGAATCTTACTTACGAAAATCGTGCTTTGAATCAACTTAAATGAGATACGAGTAGGTAAAATTCGAGACTGACTTTAGCAATGTTTCAATATTAAATTTATCTCAGATATCACAATGTTACTATAGCATTACGCTGCCAGCACTACACTTAAGAGTCACAACAGTGTTTCACAGATTAGCCGGTGAAGATAAAAATCTGTATTTACTGTAAGGGGCAAAGGCGTCCGCAGAACATATTTTAGACAACAAAAAATATGTTACATTCACATAGGTTCTTTCTCTACCTATTCTGAAACAAAGTATTCTTATAAAAGCTTATTCTTCTCCCAATGCCATAGTAATCAAGACAAACATTAGGAGAACTGGTTTTATTAGTAGTTCCTTATAAGTAAATGAGAAATAAGGGAATACACTAGGCTAAAGAGACATCTACTGAAATCTTTTCAAAGCTGTAGCTATGTGACGTAATTAAACTTTTTGAATGACTAGGTTGAAAACAAGTAAGTAACGATTTCCCATTTAAGAAAAGTGTGAACATTGGTAATTTTCAAACCAATGACAAGGGATACATCGGAAATGGTTAATTCTACGAAAAAATATATTGCATAAATTGTATGTTTTAACGAGATCTACCCTCATTTGTCTCTTACTGTTTTCCAGTTACGCAAAAACTGCTCACAATGAAGAGGACTTCAGAGGCTATTTCCAACAAGTTTAAGATGTACATTTTATTTGCCATGTAAATATTTTAATCAAAGTCATTACATATATTTTTTAGAAACTCGAATATTTCGAAAACTTCCATATAAAGGATGGGTAGTTTGAGGAGAGATTCTCCTCTTACCTTTTTTTTTTTTTTTTTTTTTTTTTTTTTTTTTTTTTTTTTTTGAATTATGCTATCTACAGACACACACGCACAAATTTCACAAAAATACCTTTTTTATCTAGGGTCCATAAAACATGTATATGATCGGAGCATTTTCTGAAATGGTATATTGTACATACGGGACTAGAGAAAGTAAAAATTCAAGCTGTACATTATTTGTCATGAAAATATTCTTAATATATGGTATTGTAATTAAAATCGTTAGAGCCATTTTTTAGAAATATAAAAATAACACAAATATTTCATACAATGGGAGTATGGAGTGGCTAGATTTTCCTGAATATTTTTTTGTGCCATCCTTAACAAATGCTGGACTTAAATATCTGGTTTGTTATTTAACGAACATTTTGTTTTTCAGTTATGTTATTCTACAAACACACGCATACACACTTACCTTTTCACTTTCTCTAAACGTATTATGTACATAGTGCTCGTATATAGAGAAGGTATTGTATTTCATCAAAAAATTCTATGTCGAATATTCGCCAGAGATAATATATGTTTTGAGGTCCTGAAGTCTCTGGAGTAAAAAAAAAAAAAAAAAAAAAAAAGCATTTTATAAAAATATGTATACGTGTAAGAGTGTGAGTGTATGTGAGAGTGTGGGTGTATGTGTGTGTATGCGTGCGTGCGTCTACAGATTACAGAGCTAAAAGCTAAAAGACCGTCAAATACTAAATTTGGTATTTAAGTGAAGTGTCTTCCAAGGATGCGATACGAAGATTTTCACATGGAAAAATAAACATTTACGGAACAATTTTCACACAACGGTTAGTTTGGAGTAGGGGATTTTCTTGAAGATTTCCTTGAAAGCTGCAGAACTTAAGTATAAAGATTGGTGTTTAGGTAACTACTCGTTTCTGGTTATGTCCTTCTCAGACACACACAAGCGCGCGCCGACTTTTTTGTACATTTCTTTGTTTATTCAGAGGACTCTTAAACATGTATTTCCAGTATAGAATTTCTAGATGGAATGCAATATCTTCTATACTTATATATATATATTAACAATTAAATTGTCTTATTAATTATTTCCTTGTGAGTACAATAAAAGTAATGATCGTCAAATCTTTAGAAGCTGTATTTTTGGATTCATTCCGCTGAAATATCGGTACCGAATTTTTGGTGGAATTCCACACCTCCCCTACGTACTAAGCACATTATACATATGTGGTGGTGAAAAAAAGAAGGAAATTAAGATAAGGAACAAAACAGAAAGTAGCCAAAATGCTATAAATGAGAAATGCAGATATAAAAAATCTGATGTGTACCAATCACATGACTTTCTCCATATCCCTGCAACAAATAATTCTTAAAAAGCTTATATTTCTATTTACTTTATGCTAATCAGAAAAAAAATAGCAGAAATAGTCTAATTACTCGCTTCCTTGTCAGTAGAACCGAAATAAGGGACAACTGTAGGTTAAACTGATAGTCAAAAGCTGGTTGCTATGTCAATGAAGTTCCTTTGTCTATATGGATAGGAGTTGACAAGTTCCTGTATGAGAAAAGTATACGTTTTTCATAGCAGAAACCAAAAATAAGGAATGTCACAAAAACGACGAACTCCACGACAAAATGTATATGTCATAAATTCTGTGTTTTAATGTGCTCTACATTTTTTGTGTAGTAAGTTTTTGTCCATCTCTTACGGTTTAGCAGTTATTCAAAATTTAGTAAAATTCATCCAGAATAAACTACTCTTCAGAGGCTATTCCCAGAAAATGCAAGATATACATTTTATTTGTAAGGGAAATATGTTTAATATACGAAATTTTAATCAAAATCGTTAGAGCCATTTTTGAGAAAATCAAAATGTTCGAAAAAAGTTCCATGTAAAGGGTAGTTGGGGGTGGGGGTATTTTTCTCAAAATCTTCGTGTCGCATCCCTGGAAGATACTAAACTTAAATACCAAGTTTGGTATTTTACCGAGTTTTCGTTTTTGAGTTATCGTGTTCACAGACACACGGAAACACATACACACACGGACCTTTTTGTGAAAATGCTTTTTTTGGATATTGGGGACCCTAAAACATATATTTCCGGTGAAATCTCGGTATCGAATTTTTTGGTGGAGTGCAATACTTTCTCTATACACTATGTGCATAGTGCGTATGGAGAAAGTAAAAAATCTGATGTGTTCCACTCACATGATTTTTCCAGCTGTTTTACAAACAAAATTGTCGTACAAAAGATTATTCTTCAATCTATGTCATACTAATCGTGATAAACATAAGCAGAAATTGTCTTATTACTTGCTTCCTTGTAAATAGAAGGGAAATAAGGGAATACACTAGCCTAACTAATAAAATAGAATAATAAAATAAAAACAAGTAACAAGGAATATCTCAACGGCTAACTCAACGAAAAAAGAAGAAGAATCAGAAGAAGTATATGACATACATAACTGTGTGTTTTAACGAGATCTACATTTTTTGTGTAATAAAGTTTTGCTTATCTCTTACGGTTTACGAGTTATATAAACGTCATCCAGAATGAAGTGGTCTTTAGAGGCTATTCCTAGGAAATTTCAAGATACTTATACATTTCATTTGTCATAAAAATATCTTAAACGTAACATTTTAATCAAAAGTGTTAGAACCATTTTTGAGATTTTCGGAAATGTTTCATGAACAGGATAGTTGGGTGTCGGGGATTTTCTTAGAAGTCTTTGTGTTGCATCTTTGGAGGGTTTCGTTTCGTTTCGTTTCGTAATCGGCTTACCGTCCCCGTAATTATAGGACACTTCAGGAGTCTCAAAACGTGTATTTCCAGCGAATTCTCGGTATCGAATTTTGGATGGAATACAGTTCTTCTCTATCTATTATGTAGATTTTAAATACTACCGAGAAAGTAAAAAGCGAATACCCTCTCAAATAACGTGACAACTAATAAATCACTAAAATTTTTGTAGAAAATGGCCGGAATAAATAAAATATGGTGCATTAATCTAGAGCTCTTTAAAATCTAAAGTTGCCGGGTACAGGCTGTTGACGAGAAAAACTCCAGAAAGTAGCCTTAACCAGGAATTATGAATCTGTTGTGTGAAATACAACTCAGCCTATAAAACGATGTTTTGAAATACTATTGAAAATCTGACAACAAATCTTCGTGCGGTATTTTATTAATATTTTATCTTTATTGGATAGATTACGTGCAGTAATAAAAATTTATCGGATGCTGACAGATTCTGGAGAAGTGTTCATTTGCAATACACGAGTTTGAATCTGCTTGTGTATTTCTCACCTTAGCTAGATTCCCACTCGTGACTAAGCTGCCTGAAACGAGGGGAAACGAGAATTACGACCGCGATAATTAGAGTATGATAAAGTGTGGGCGAACGCCAGTTGGCCAAAGTCCAATTCTGAGCCTGAGTATCATCACGTTCGACCACTTCCTCGATGACAATCGAAGTCGCTTGTTCAAGATAAGAGGTCCTTTAAGCAATCTTATTAGAACTTTAAATGTCTAGGTGTTAATGACTTCATCATGTAGTGCAGATAAAGCAAAGTGTGTATCAAAGTAATAATTTCACAACCTTCAGTCCACTTCACTGTAGAACATTACATTTCTCATATCTGGAATTGTGTAACCGTCTTTAGAAATAAAGCTACGCGTGCAAAATACTGCTTGTATAGAGGTTTTTGTTTGATTATTACGATAACACCGAGCTAACCTTAAGTTTTTCACTATCTGCTGAGGATATTTAAATGTCTCTCTCTATCTCTGTTGCTCCCTCCCCACCTCAGTTTATTTGTATATTTTGTCTTGTATATTTTCACCAGTGTTTAAAAATACTGATGTATCTAAAATAATTTTGATCAAATGTCCTATAGAACTGCTTATTGTATGTTTAAGAAAGCACAACAGTCTCAAATTCTTGGATGTCAGGATAGTCGATAGTTTCCCAACTCGAAGTATAATTTGTATTAATGTTGGCAGATACCGTCATAATTTATTATTTTAAACAGAAAGCTCTAAACGTCCATACATTAATAGTAATCAATAATGAACTATATTAATACTACACAATTTAATTTGTGCTTTATCAAATTGCCATTCCTTACTGTGATTTAAACCTTTTCACACATATGTTACAATGGTATCGTTCAGACACTTTATCACACAGTTTACAATTACAATCTTCATTTGGTTCACAGTCGTCATAATGAACCATAGTAACAGATACAACGAAAACCCACTAAACTACAAAACTACCTACTACAGAAACTACAATATCGCTCCTAACGGCCGAATAACAAACTACTAAATCGGATCGTCATAGGAAGAATATGGAAGTTTTCTTGTAATCAAGGTAGCCGATTATTTATCCAAACAAATCATTACTTCAAGCGTTTAAATTAATTTCAACTTTTTCATTCTGCAATAATTACGAGAAACTTTGAAAAGGGAAAAACGCAGTTGAAGCGAGTGTAAACAATACGTTGAAAAACAAATTACATGCTAGAGTTACGCAAAATGGAATCGGAAATTACGATGGTGTAAGGTGAATCGTCTTTTTAAAATGCATAAGGAAATAACGGATATGTGGCTATGCGGAGATTCGACTTCCCCTGCCGTCACTGGTGCTGATGATGATAGGCATCAAAAGGAACATGAAAATTCAGAGCTATGAAGAGGAATGCGCCATCAAAATCAGGTATGAAAACTTATCTCCAATTAGAGATCCACCAAGACAGTGAAGAGAGCAGTACGATTTCATAGAATGACCATAGAAATGTCCGTCTTCCAAACTGGAAAATAGAAAGGTCTGATGGAGATATAAAAACTTGGCTCGTCTTTTGAAGTCGGTTAAAAATCAATACTGTCAATAAGAAGATAAATTTCAATATGCAATACAAGCTTTTGGTTCTTGTTCTTACTCAAGCTATTAAGAACGAAGGTATGTCTCTCTCAGCACATACATCTCATATATGATAGATTAGGAAGACAATTGCGTGCTTTGGAGATAAGGGGGCGGGGAGTGGCCCAAAAAAAGTACGTGTGCATGTTACACCCTTTAGTAAAGTCAGCTATGCCACAAGATACGATGTTAACTTGGAAAGAGAACGGAATACTAACGCCAGAAGCCTTGATCAAGATATATTAACAATGCTGTTGCAGTTTTTGAGGTTAGAAGTAGAGAGTGAGAACCGTTTAGAGCTTTTCAAGTCCGGGTTTAATCTAAAATATAGTGGAACTCGAAGGTAGATAACTAGAAACGGTACCCACTGTAGCTTGTGTGATTTCCAATGATGGAAAGAGCGCTGATAAGGAAAGGGAAGTGGATAATATGGTGCTGGCTACCGCCTGGGCATCCTGGATATTGAAGAAGGGACTTACTAAGGTGTAAGTTGGTCGAGGTTGGAGCCAGGTCCAGCCCTTGGCAAGCAGCCCAAAGCTGGCGCCTGGAAGTTAATGATTGACGTACATGTGCATGCTGTAGAGAGCTAATGCTAATGGCAATGAGGTAATCTGTGTGTTCAGGGACACTTTAACTAGGGGAGTGGCTCCTCTCTCAGGTAAATTTTAGCAGACGGGATGGTTACAAGGTTTGCTGAACCCGTGTGACATACGTTCGGATAAGTATACAGTATCCCCTTCAATTAGCTATAACTCCTACTTGTTTGAAAGGGCACCCTACTCACTAGCTAACACTTTACTGAACAGACACTACTGAATTGTTGTGCTTTTGGGTCTCATACTTTTGAGAGTAATACTTTCTTTTTGTCGCCCTTGGATGTCTTCTTCGTTTGCTGTGAGGAAGCGCTTGTAGCATTGTGAAGGCGACCTGTGCTTGCTGGCTTTGTTGACTCCGTGGTGTAATGGTTACCATGCGAACTTCATACATCCAAGGTCGCTGATTCATGCCCGGCGGAGGACGAAAGATTTTTCAGGTATAAAAATCCTTAGTATGACTTCCTTCGGCAGGGAAGTAAAGCCGTTGGTCCCGTGTCGTAGATTTACGGCACGTAAAAAACCTCAAGCCTGATAGAGAGGTCTCTGAGCAAATTTAAGCGGTCTTTTACACCCAATTTGGAATGGGATGCTGAGAACCACAGTAGTTAAAGAGCGTCCATAAATAACACGCCATTTCCATTTTTGCTTTGTTGATGAGCGTGCAGTTGTCTGCTGCGGTTTCATTCTGCATCTGCTGGGACCGTTGTGATTACAATTTGTCCTAACTGTGCAGGAGTTTGTAGTGTTGTGATGTTTGTTGGTAGGTGTGTATCAAACGCTAGCTTTTTAATTAATTGTTCTTTGAGCATATCAGTTTGTTGTGTAAAAATTAAAATTCAATTTAGTTCTATTTAAGGACACTCTTTAACTGCTGTGCTTCTCGGCGTCATATTCTATTTTGGTTTTAAAACCTGCTTACTGTTGCTCAAAAGCTTGAAGTTCTTTTACATGCCATAAATCTACGACACTGGACCAGCGGCTTTACTTCCCTTCCGAACGGTTGTATGAAAGGTCAGCAGGAACGGTACAAGCGACTTTGGTTATCATATAGATCATACCTATTTATCTGATCTGACCAGTGAACGTTTATCTCCACGACTGTATTGTGGACGGGGATTGAAAGGAAACTGCTGAACAATCTTCAACAACTCGATGCAAGTTTCATCAGTTATCCGTGATGGTCTTTACTAAAACTTTCTGTGATTTCTGATTCAAACTGTTCACAAACAATCGTTTTAGACCACTTTCGTCGAGGATTGTACTAACATCTACAATAATGTATCCATCCATCCTTTACAACATACAAGTATCAACATTTTCTCATTCGGATTTAGAAGTAGGGAAACTGTGCATTAATCTTGTTTTTTAGATTTCTAACCCGGGGTTTAAAAAGGAAATTAAAAATCCAGTGTTATCCGGTTAAGCCAGGTGATCTTGTGCACTACTCTAGGTCGCCTGATCCTCCGCCTCCCAACTTAACGCACTAAAAAGTTTTGCAGGTTCAGCACTTTAAGAAGTATTCATGCGAAGGGCTTGGAAAATAATAGCGTACAAGAAATAACATAACGTTAACTCGAAAGGCAATAAATGTCAATAAATTTTAATATCTAGGAGTAAGATTGTAGCCCTCTATAGTATAGTGGTTATCATGCTAGCCTCTAATACCTAAGCTGCGGGTTCAAACCCGGTGGAGGGTGATGGATTTTTTTCGGACTAAAAATCCCTGCGATAGCTTCCTTCGTTGGTCCTGTGTAGTGTTTATTTGCACATGAAAGAATCCCATACCTTGAAGAAAAGGTCCCTGGGAAAAATTTGCTATGTTTCACGTATACAAGTCATGATTTCATCCTACAGTGTCATCTATGAGTACTAAGTCTACCTTATTAAAAAAAAATAATAACAATTATAATGTATTCCAATGAATAAAAGTTTTCGTAAAAAGAAAGAAAGTGCTAAAGATAAATAATTAGTAAAATGCATGATTTAAAAGGATTATCGTGATAGGATAATTCACCACATAGTGACGAAAACACGAACTAGAAATTTCCTGACCAAGAAACTACTATAATGGTAGCCCAGTATGTGCCGATATGGCAAGATGGAACTTGAATGAAATGGGCAAGATTAAGTAGTGAGGGTAGTTAGAGTGAGCAAAAGAGAATAATACTAGCTAAACGAAAACTTAAAAGCTATTAAAGCATGTATGGATAGAATACCAGGGATGGAAATAAAATGACTGGAGAGAGCTTATATAGCAACGATAGAAGCAAAAATATTCTTTGGAGTGGAATTTAGAGGAAGATTACAAAATATGGATATGATCCACAGAAAGTTCAGTTCAGGAAATAAATTTTGGGCTTACCAAGCGCTTCACCTAATGGCATGGCATAAACAGAAATAGGAATAGGTGTAGCGGGAAAAGTGTAATCAGAGTGAAATATTGGATTGGAATTAGAATTTAGAAGTTACATAATGTTTTATATCAGTGTTTGGTAATACGAGAAACATTTAATCAAAATAAAAAATGTCTACTAACATCAAAAATAAAATAATCTGATGTGTTCCATTCACATGACATTCTCTACATCTCTGTAACTAATTATTGCTAAAAAGCTTATTCTTCAACAACCTACATCATCCTAATCGATATAAACATTAGCAGAAATTGTCCTCATTGTTTGCTGTAAGTAGATGGAAAAAAATCTAATGTGGTTCAATCACATGATGGCATCTAGCTGTTCGATAAACAAAGATTTTATTCAAAAGATTAATCTGTTATCTACATAGTGCTAATCAAGACAAACATAAGCAGAATTATTCTTATTAGTAGCTTCTTGTAAGTAGAAGGGAAATAAGAAACTGCACAGACTAAAGCAATAGTCTCGTCCTTGAAAAGCCAATTGAAATTCCAATCTATTTGCTTGCCAGGAGTAACCAAAGGAGAAACGAGAAGAAAGATATCTTCAAGGTTTAAGTGATTAAAATTGAAACCAATAATCTGGAATATCTCGAAAACGGTTAACCCTACAAAAAGAAAAGAAAAAGAAAAAAAAAAACATATGATATAAATTGTGTATTTTAATGGGATCTACATTTCTGAGTAGTAAGTTTTTACATATGTCTTACGGTTTGCCGGTTATACAAAAGTCATCCAGAATGAAAAGGTCTTTAGAGGCTATTCCAAGAAAATTCAAGATTTACAATTCGTTTATCATAGAAATATCTTAAACTAAGGTATTTTAATCAAAATCGTTAAGAGTCATTTTTAAGAAAATAAAAATTTTAAAAAAATGTTCAATGTAAAGTGTAGTTGGGGGTGCAAGAATTGTCTTGAAAATCTTCGGGAAGAAGTCCTTGGAAGATACTGAACTTAAATATCAAGTTTGGTATTTAACGGACTTTGCATTGTTGAGCTATGCTGCCCACACACATATACACACACTCACAACCGGACATTTTTCTAAGAATGCTTTTTTGGATTCAGGGGGTCTCAAAATGTGTATTTCTGGTGAAATCTCGGTATCGAATTTTTAGTGCAGTACAATACCTTCTCTATACACTATGTACATAGTACGTGTACTTTTAAGTTCTCATCTGTCGCTATAGAAGCAGAATTCTAAATGTGCTGCAGAAAGTGTTTCTAAAATATTTGTTTGCAGGGCATATAATTACACAATTGCATAATTTAACAATTACAACACTTTTAAAAGGGTTTAAAACAATGAAATTATATTATACACAACTAAAAACAATTTAAAGGATATATTTAGTCCAAAGATTTGAAATAATAAAGGAAACAAAAAAAGGACTTTTCCTTACATTTCTTAAAACCCAAATCTTATTATGTAACACTATATGTCTTTAGGAGCTTCAGCTTATGTGCTTTTAGGCTTTCTGAAAATAAATCAACTGAGGTAAAAGCAGCATATAGAACTGATATTTATTACGGTGTGAAGTGACCAAAGGATTTCTGCCCGCCTCTGTTTCTGCCTCATATTCAAGAGGTCGCGAGTTGGATTCTCGCTTACGGTAAGTTTTCTTCGGGGCTGAGAAGACGAATGCAAGTAATTTTAAGCCCCATGGACCCTGAGACCATTTGAGCATTATTTTACCCATTTCATTCATCACCCGATATAACCAACCAGATTAAAGGACGTTAAGCTGATTGTACCATTAACATTACTTTCTCTAAATATGTGCAACAAATTATCGTTAAAAGCCAATGCTTCTATTTATTTCATGGCAATCGAGAAAAAATTAGCAGAAATAGTATTATTACTTGCTTCCTTGTAAGTAGAAGCGAAATATGGGAGTACCATAGGTTAAAGTGATAGTCAAAAGCTGGTTGCTATGTGACTGAAGTTCCTTTGTTTGTATGGACAGGAGTTGACAAATTCCTGTATGAGAAAGTATAAGTGTTTCAAAGTTGAAACCAAAAACAAGGTGTATCTCAAAAACGATCAACTCCACGATAAAGAATTATATAACATAAGTCTTTTCGTTTTTGAGCTATGCTGTCCACAGACACATACACGCACAGACACATACACACACACATGCGCATACACACGGACCTTTTTCCAGAAATGCTTTTTTTTTTTTAGATTCAGGGGGATCCAAAACATGTATTTCCAGTGAAATGTCGGTATCGAATTTTCGGGTGCATTACAATACCTTCTCTATACACTATGAACATAGTGTAGAGAAAGTAATAAATCTGCCCTCATCGTTGCTAAAATTTAGCTTAGTATATTGTCAGTAGAACTACCTATACCTACAAGAGACTCCGCTTTACATTTTGTCTTTTGAATACAATGCAACAAAATATTCCGTTTGGTTTTGGTACACCTTACGACTTCCGTAATCCCAGGGAGGGAGGGATGCGTGGAGAGACCCGAAGGAACCAATTCGGAAAAGCCTGCCTCTGTAATGTGGGGATAGTGTGTCTGCCTCACATTCAAGAGGTCGTGATTTCGAATCTTGCTTAAGGTGAGTTAATCAGACACTGATTTTTCGGGGTTTTCCCTTATCCTGAGAAGACAAATTTTGAGCAAGTTTAAGCATGAACCCCGAAATTATTTGAGCAACATTCATCGATTTCATTCATCGTCGATATGATTATATGACTAACTAGGTTAAAATGACACTTAACTACAAAAAAAAAAAAAAAAATGAGGAGCACAGGCATGGACGAGATCCCTAACGATTCCAGACTAAACGCCTCCGACGCTGCCGGGACCCAACCCGCCAGGCCAAAGCCGCCGGGAATTCCCTAAGGCGCTCTCGTCCGGTAAAACCCGAAGTGGTTCCCAATAGGATGGTTTCGCGACGACGCCAGGTATAAACTTCTATAGTGCGCAAGTCACGCCCAACCGTAACCGGCCTAATACCATCCATGGGTCAGACAGATCGGCCACGGAATCGAACCCACGACATCCCGGAAGCGAGTTGTACACGTTACCATGGGGCCACTTCGTTTGGTGATATGCATTAAAGCATTGTGCGGTTTACTATTGCAGATATCATAGACACACAAGATAACAAAATGTTGCGATATCAAAATGTTTTCTCGCACGAAATATCTTTGCACAATGTATTTGTGTCGCACTTGCCGCGCGACACGATATGGAAATACACTGAATTTAATTGAAGCATTTATATCGCACAATGCGACAGCTACAGGAACTACAAAAATCTTATCTGTTCCATTCACATGACTTTCTCTACATCTCTGCAACAAACTATTGTTAAAAAGTTTATGCTTCTATTTACTTCATAGTAGTCGAGAAAAAATGGCAGAATTTGTCTTATTACTTGCTTCCTTGTAAGTAGAAGCGAAATAAGAGGGTATCATAGATTAAAGTGATAGATAAAAGCTGGTTGCTATGTGACTGAAGCTCCTTTGTTTGTATGGACAGGAGCTGATAAATTCCTGTACAAGGAAAGTATATTTTTTCATAGGTGAAACCAAAAACAAGAAATATCTCAAAAACGATCAACTCCACGAAAAAAATGTATGTAACATAAATTGTGTGTTTTAACGTGCTCTACATTTTTTGTGTTGTAAGTTTTTGTCCATCTCTTATAGTTTAGCATTTATGCAAAATTTCGTAAAATTCATCCAGAATAAAGTAGTCTTCAGAGGCTATTCCCTATACGAAAGTTTAATTAAAATCGTTAGAGCCATTTTTAAGAAAATCAAAATTTTCGAAAAAAGTTCCATGTAAAGGGTGGTTTGGGGTGGGGGATTTTTCTCGAAATCTTCGTGTCGCATCCCTGGAAGATACTAAACTTAAATACCAAGTTTGGTATTTTACTGACTTTTCGTTTTTGAGTTATCGTGTTCACAGACACACGGATACTCACGGGCCTTTTTGTGAAAATGCTATTTTTGGATATTGGGGACCCTAAAACATATATTTCCAGCGAAATCTCGGTCTCGAATTTTTGGGTGGAGTGCAATACCTTCTCTATACACTATGTACATAGTGCGTATAGAGAAAGTAAAAACACGCTAGTGGTAATTTAGTGGCGCGAGCTCAGCAGGTACACGGTGCCATCAGATAAAGCGGCAGCAGTTTTAGCGGCACCAGGGTCGCGGTCGCGCGCCGCTTCTCTCTGGAATTCTGGAGACTACATTCCCCACTATTGTATCGCTTCCCTCCCGATACTCCGTGGCGAGGCATGGTTTCACTCACGGAAGGTTGAGTAATACGGTAGGTACCATCAGGTAGATGCGCAGTAAACTTCCGTGCTGATGACGTCAGCTGGTGCAGCGGTCGCTAGTGAGCTAGCTAGTTACTCTCATTACAAAGACAGTGTTTATGAGGATTTTCATTCTTCAAGCTTCTTGTGAGTGTTGTACGTGATCGATTCAGTTATGTAGAAGGGATGATCGTTTCTCTCCAGCAATTCCCTCATTCGTCCCTTGCATTTTGACGAGGAAGATCATTATGAACGAGATTTAAAAGCGGAACTCCTCAAACTTTCTCCTAAAAATATTAAAAAGCATTGCTGCACCATATTTAAATTTAAAGTTGTCTAATGATTTGTATCAGAAAGTTAACAGTCCTAAGAAAAAATACAAAAAACAGTAATGCCCTGTTAGAAGAAACAAATAGCAATTCTGAAGTAAATATAGTAAATATCTCCGAAAATCCTGTTACTTCTCCCTCGTCATTTAACACAGCACCTACAAATATAGAGGACATTAAATCTTAAGTTGAAGCACTTAGAAGTCACACTTTGAGATTAGAGAAGAAAGAAAATACTCTACTTACCGTGGTTTCACTTAACTCACAAGGTAATCGCTACTGACAACTCAAAACCCACACTACTAAGTCCACCACATGGTTCTAAGGTCAATGTTTGGTGTGCTGTGAGTGCGACTAGAATAATTGGCCCCATTTTATTTCACAAAACAATTAACGGTACCTGCACGGTAACAACCCTTATTTTTGAGCAGATTTGTACTAAAATGAGGGATAAAATGCTAATGCACGGCTAATTGCAACAAGACAAGACTCAGCTCGGACTTCTTTTGATGAATTTTTAACGTCTTATCTAAGTCTGAGTCGGAGTACTCAACCACAACCTGGAGCCCAGCTAGAAAGGAAGGTGATAACCAATGTGTTAGAGGGCAAAGGTCAAAACGCAATTTTGCCTTTGCATTTCAACACTTGGATCAGCCGTGACGATATGCTGCCATCAGAAATGAAGCGTATTAAATACTACGGGTATTCCCCTGAGGATAACTTTCTGGCCCCGCCGTGGCCGAGTAGTTAGAACACTCACCTCTCACCAAGGCAGCCCAGGTTCGATTCCAGATGACTGCATGTGGGAAGGAGCGAGTTTTCTCCGAGTTCTCCAGTTACCTCCGCCATCGCATTACACCGTTGCTCCATCTTCATTCGATGTATCACCAGTGTCATTGTCTGCAGTGCCGTTTGTAGTAAATGCGGGCATTAACACTTGTCACACTACTCGCTCCTCTTTGGCACTCAGTCAAGCTGGAACAGCCTGTCGTGTTGTGAGCCAATCCGAAGTCAGTGCGGCTACTAAGGGCAACCCAGAGCTGTAGAGTTTTCTCAATGTTGGACCAGTAACCTGTGGAGGAATATATTAGGCATTATGGAAACGTGTTTACTAATTAGACTGAAAGCAGGATTTGAATTTAGTCTCTGTGCTCAAACCGTAATTGCCTTATGGCAATTCCTGTGTGCTATGGTTCTCAGTGACCGCTTAATATTGCTCAGAGGCCTCTTTATCTGCATCTACCTACTAGAGGCTCAAATGCATTACGATGCTCTTTAAATAACATCATAATCTAGTCTAGAGCTCTATTATTAACACAGATGTAGCTTTATATTACTTCAAGCGCATTAATTTTCCTTTGAATTTGGACAGGTACAAAAGTGGCGTCAATATGTTGGATTTTGGAGTAAGATAACAGAAATGTAAAACTTAAGACGGAAAGCTATAATGTTACAATTAGTTAAATTGCATTATTACTTAAAACCAACATTGCTACAGTATTAACAAACATAACGTGAGAGTTAAATTGCTGTCAACTTAAGTGTGCAAGAGTGCAAATGTTCACATTCTGAATGCAAACCAAGTGCATCTAGAATGTTTAGTATGAACATTTTAACAGTTTAATTAGAATAACATGTTTATTCAATAAATTGTATAGTTACTCATCCTCTGCGTCTTAATTTTGCCCAATTCATAGGGCAGCGGAAAAAGCTTGTTGCACAGAACTGAGAAATTAATGGCAGCACTTAGTGATGTAGCTTGTTTAGCTAAATACCCATTGGCTTCATTGCTAGAGATAGGCTAATGAGCAGATAAACAAGCTAGTTGGAAATTTTGGTCGACTGTAACGACTCATTTGTAGCTACTTTGGTAGTTGTATAACAAAGGTTTAGCTAAGCATAGCGAGATACCAGTTTTGAGGTATTCGAAAAATAAGTACTATTTAAAGATCCTTATGTCGAGACCACACTCAGATTTATATACCAAGTTAATAAACAATCATATAAAAATACTAATATTGGATAGGTAGAGTTAGGATGAAACATTCAATGCATAGCTGAGTTTTAAACCTCGCATCTCCGGGTCTCTAGCCGGTTACTCTACCACTGAGCTACCATAGCAATATGATGGCACGACATTAAATTTCTCAACTGACTCGGATGTTTCCCGTTAAGCCACAAGGTGATCTCAAATTATTTAGAGATGACATACTCCAATAGTGACTTATAATGTCGTAAGGAATTTAGTATCAGGATTCATAGTATAGCCAAATATTATGGTCAATTAGTGCTTATTTAAGAGGGTTTTTGTTCACATAAGCCGTGTAGGACAGGAGTTGGATAGGCAATGGTGTGTTGGCAGGTTGCCATGGTAGCTCAGTAGAAGAGCAACTGGCTAGAGATGGGAGATCCGTGGTTTAAATCCCGGCTATGGCTTTGAATTTTTCAGTCTGACTCTACATATCCACCTCTTGCTTGTGCGGATAAAAACACTTAAATAAACAATATTAATTTTAGTTAACGAATTATCATGAAATGATCATTTTTAATAATTCACCTACTGAATTTCAATTAAGATTATTGAGTAGATAAGATCCATGTCAAAAGAGCTGCTGCAATCATTATTTTAAACATATTTAACACATTCAATAATAATAATAACAACAACAATCAAGTTCAATATCTTCCAAGGATTCGACACGAAGATTTTCAAGTAAATTCCTCCATCTCCAACTACCCTTTACTTTTGCGAGGAGGAAGAGTCGTGGACCCATAACTTGTCATGATATAGTAGTACGGAGGAATGAATTTACCGCGATCCATTACCACCACGAATGTACATTTAGAAGCATGTTGGACGCTACTGGCAGACACCGAAGACGCGGACGGGCTAGGTATAAGTCTACTGCAAGACAGCTGAGATCTGAGAAGGCTGATAATAAAGAAGAGGGAGGGAGGGAGCGATAAGAAGAGCATAACAAAAGTGATTATAATGTTTTACATACATATATTTTATGTCATACTTTTCGGTCATTATTGTGTCGTGGTGTTAGTATTGTGTATATATTTTTCATAAGTTTATTTGTCTATTATAATAGGGTAAACCAATGTACCCTATTATAATATACATATACACATAATACTAACACCACAACACAACAATGACCGAAAAGTATGATATAAAATATATGCGTGTAAAACATTATAATCCCTTTTGCTCTGCCCTCCTCCTCCTTTTCTATTATCAGCATTCCCAGATCTCAGATGTCTTGCCTTAAGTAGACATTTATCTACTCACTCCGCGTCTTCCCTCCTGCCAGTAGCGACAAACATGTTTCTAACTCTACATTCGCGGTGATAAGGGATCGCGGTAAATACTTTTCCCTCTATTCCTCAGTATTTAAAGTTATGCATCTTCCAAGGATACAAAACGAAGATTTTCAAGAAAATCATCCCAACGCAAACTACCCTTAGCATGGAAAAATTGTCGAACAATTTGTTTTTCTCAAAATAGGCTATTCCGATTTTGATCAAAATACCATATATTTAAAACATTTAATTAACAAATGAAATGTATATATTGAATTTCCTGGGAATAGCCTGTAAAATATTTTGCATAACCAGTAAACCATAAGGGATAGACAAAAACTTAAAAGGCATAAAATGTAGATCTCGTCAAAACACACAATTTATGTCCTTTACATTTAGGTTGCAGGGCTAACCGTTTCCGAGATATGGTTTGTTTGCAGAACAGAGAGATAGAGCGAGAAAGTCATGTGAATGTACACATATAAGTTTTACTTTCTTACTATGTACATAGTGTATAGAGAAGGTATTGCACTCCACCCAAAATTCGATACCGAGATTTCACCGGAAATATATGTTTTAAGGTCACCTTTATCTAAAAAAAGCATTTTCGGAAAAAGGTCCGTGTGTGTGTGTCTGTGTGTCTGTGAACGATAACTCAAAAACGAAAAGTAAGTAAAATACCAAACTTGGTATTTAAATTCAGTATCTTCCAGGGATGCGACACGAAGATTTTGAGAAAAATCCCCACCCCCAGCTACCCTTTATATGGAACTTTTTTCGAAAATTTTGATTTTCTCAAAAATGGCTCCAACGATTTTGATTGAAATTTCGCATATTAAAGATATTTACCTGACAAATGAAATGTATATCTTGAATTTTCTGGGAATAGCCTCTGAAGAGTAGTTTATTCTGGATGAATTTTACTAAATCTTGAATAACTGCTAAACCGTAAGATATGGACAAAAACTTACTACACAAAAAATGTAGAGCATGTTAAAACACACAATTTATGTTATATACATTTTTTTCGTGGAGTTTGTCGTTTTTGTGACATTCCTTATTTTTGGTTTCTGCTATGAAAAACTTACACATCTTTCATACAGGAATTTGTCAATGGTGTCCATACAAACAAAGGAACTTCAGTGACATAGCATCCAGCTTTTGATTATCACTTTAGCCTATGGTACTCCCTTATTTCACCTCTACTTACAAGGAAGCAAGTAATATGGCTATTTCTGCTAATGTTTTACTGATTAGCATGAAGTAAATAGAAGTATAAGCTTTTTCAGAATAATTTGTTGCAGGGATATAGAGAAAGTCATAATGGTACACATCAGATTTTTTATACGTACGTCTTACATATAACTCTCTGTTCAAGCAGGGATTTGACAGGCATTACAGGGTGGAAGAATCGAAGTCGCAAAAGCACATGACACTTGCTTGCCTTCCAAAGACACAGAGCAAGCCACTAACAGGTTCGATTGGACGTTGATTTCGAGATGAGTCACTATTGTTATCCCGCGTGTCTTCTGGTCGGCATGGCTGACAGCGGGACGTACTATCCATACAACCTTATCTGCTTCACGAATTTAACAATGAGGCGGCATCGATTTCGGCATTCTAGGAGTAGCATATTTAGCTTCCAACAAGGATCAATGTTCGAATCTTCGATGGGGTGATTCATCCACATAGATTTCTTTTCCCGGAGATTTTATTTTTTTTAATCCTTCCCAGATATATTGGGTAACTCATGACTTAGTGTATGCCGGTTATTTGGTCATAATTCCATTTTTTCAATTCACTTTCTCTGTAGATTTGGGTTATGAAACGGGGCGTTGAACGCTAGAATAGATAAAGCACAAAATGCAAATACACTTCGGCCCAAAACCTACCTTGAAATTCCTTGAAATAAACCATGTGGGACAGAAAGGTTATAACCAAAACTAAGTGCCAGCTTCAACTGCCTTTGAAGCTTGAGTCCAGTAATGACAGTGTAATGCAGGACATCCCGGGTTGAATGCATACATTTTTACTGTTTTTCTTGATTTTGAAGATATATTACAGCTTTATTAGAGGCAAAATGAATTTAACTAAAGCAAGTGCAATCACTGATGGAAACAACAATGCTTATTAGACTGTGTTTCAATCCTCTGCTACACTGCTGCTGATTGGTTCCGTGGTACTCTGCCTTTCTCTCGTGCTTTGTAGATCCATTTCTAGAGACTAAGAAATCTGCACTTGGAGTCTGGTGAAGCCTTTTCCATTGTAACATAGCTAAATGGATTCTTGTTGTTCTGAACAGAGCACAACCGCAAAGCAGTAATTACAGGGCACCTCAAAACTACTGAAAGATCCCAGTGCCTTCACACACGTCTAGGACGGTAGTTTGAGCAGAGCACCGCGTCACCATTGGCCAGTTTATGTTTCTCATTTCGCAACAATTTTTTGAAGGAGGCTGTGATTTTGGTGCCCTCTGTTATCACAAAATACTGGTACCCAACTGAAAACTATGTTTTCAGATTTATGATGTGTGCCAACAGCTTGCAACTGGAAAAAAACAAGTCATATAGTTGAGTAGTACGTGTGTAGGGAACAGCTTTGCAAATTCTCTAGCTGTCCAGTTCCATAGCTGTTGGACTTCCACACATGCTTCATTGTGTCAAGCCGTCCATAAATCTAGCACAATGGACTTTGCGCCATATTGTGCCAGTACTACCTTTCTTCTCGGGATAATGTCATTGATAATGTTGTACGACTTCACCTTCCATTCTGTTGGAATGTCCGGAGTCTTGAACGGCTTCCAGATTGTATTCCACTTCTTATTCGAATATATAGTAAACTCGTCCGATTACAGCATCCGTAACTTTCAGAGCAACAGTTAAATCTCTCAAAAACAGCCAACGTGGGCCTAAAACTGCCTGAATTGCAAGGCAGCCCAATCTTCAAAAACCCGTGCGTTTCCTATCATAGCTTGAGCTTCCAGTGTTTCTTTTGCAAGTAGTAGCTCCTTTCACAACCCATCCTTTAGGTTTGTTCTTTTTTTCTTTTTTGTAGCCGCAGGTCTCGGCTACTACCAGTGGTCGTGTACACCGGCTGTATTTCCATTTCCGCACCGCTGTGTTTTCCTTCTCCTTCTCCTGTAATGACGGCAACCAAACTTGCTGAATC
Source organism: Hymenopus coronatus (assembly GCA_030762935.1). Taxonomy (NCBI): domain Eukaryota; kingdom Metazoa; phylum Arthropoda; class Insecta; order Mantodea; family Hymenopodidae; genus Hymenopus; species Hymenopus coronatus. The sequence goes on along the minus strand of CM060889.1, from coordinate 37,826,376 downwards.
TTCACTGTACCCCCATCTCCAGAGGTGTGTGTATCCAGTGCCACTCCAGTAGCATTGCCTGGTCGTGAATCTACGTTTCGACGCCCCCCTCGTAAACCGGTCTTTTTCATTACATAAAAGGTACTAAGTTGCCCTTCATAGCTGACAAAACTCTTTTCAATGTCAATATAAAAAGGAATATATTTTTTCAACTCCATTGCTAACTTTATACCGCAGATTCGACCTTCAAGAATCAGTAGTGAGTGACAAACCTACCCTGAACTGTGCCAGTGTCTCTTTAATAATACCTGGGCCCAGTTACAGAAGAACTTAATATAAGACTACAATACAAAAAAAAATCTATTCCGGAGGTTGTAATGGTTACTCTACTTCTCTGACCATTACTATGATAAAAAATGTACTCACCATTCTGTCTTCTGGCAAGTACTTAATGAGCACCTGTCATGTGAAATTGTTGACCTTTATCATGTACAACGCACCTTCCTCAAAACGAAACACACCATAAATCACTCATGTATTTCATATGACGATGACTTCTGCACATTTCGGTCCATAAATGAAATAACTACTCTATTTTTCCTTTCCACCATCATCATTGACAACGTCTATATCAAGTTTTCAATAGCCATTTTCGACGTAATTATCAGACAAAATGCAGGAGAACACTTTGCTCCCTTGAACACCTAGCTTCGTTTCGTTTCGTAGTCGGCTTACCCTCCCATATTTAGCACTGACAGCCCCCTAGGACTAACAAGCGGATGCCCAGGGGTCAGAAGCCTGTCGGGAAGCCAACGGCACGAAACTACACAATGGAGAACCGGGAACGAGTGGTCGGCCCATACTCAGATATGAGTGTGAGGAAGTGGAGTAAAGCACAACTGGTAAAGCGTAAGAGATAGAAAAAACTTACTCACAAAAAGTATAGATCTCGTTAAAATTCACAACTTATGTCATACATTTTTTCATGGAGTTCGCCTTTTACAAGATATTGCTTGTTATTTATTTCAGTTTTAAAAAGTGTTCTTAAACTCATAGCTATTTAAAGAAATGGATTTCAATTACATGGCAATCAGCTTTTAAAAGATTTTACTATCACTTTAGACTGGTGTGTTTCCTTATTTCGCTCCTACTTACAAGGAAGGAAGTAATAAGACCATTTCTGCTAATGTTTATCTTGATTAACATGAAAAGATAGAAGAATAACCTTTTTTAACAATAATTTGTTACAGACAAGTAGAGAAATGTGCATATGAATGGAATTCATCAGATGTTTTCAGAAGAGTTTGTTTAAAATGGGAAGAAGAAGTCAAATGAATGTAGCATTAAGCATTTTGTTATAGTTATGAACAGCAATTTTTCGCTATTCATTAATATCAAAGCTTAATTCTTCGGACATGAGAATTAGGCCAGTATTCTTTTTGAAGTTATGATACGAAATGAAATAATAGTATGTATGTGTGCATGTATGTTTGTATCTATACACTTTAACACAGTGCGAACGAGTAAATGGTACAGAGCATGAAGTTTAACACTTAGTCCCTTCGATTAATTTAATAGACAACTTGATTCATTTTACTACCAGAATTGTTTTTCATTATTTTTATCAGGAGTTACTCATTTGCTCCAAAAATAACTCTCTTGATTTTCATTATCCTAAATTCATTATTCTTAGAGTAGTATAATTTTTAAGATTGCTAAATGACCCATCGCTTCCTAAAGATATTGATGATGAAAAAAATGAGCTCAGGGGTGTAAAAGGGGCCGGAATACCGAAGGCTACTCCATGTAAAGTCTAGGAGCCTCTAGCGCTCTCTGCACGACCGGCGGCCAACTTTGTCATAATAGTATGACCTTACTCAATCGTTTTTTGCTCCGATTAGAAAATTGCTTTCATGTCTTTTAACTGCATGACATAACGTAGCGGAGCACCCATATGTAGCTGCTAGAGGGTGCCCCATAATCCATCCCAAAGGGAAGTTTCCTTCTTTAGGGCATGCATTTTGTCCCCGAGAGCACTCTCTGTGTAGTTTCCAATAATTGCAACCATCCAACTGTATGTTAAAGTCATAAATGAACTATTGCACCAAGTTGACTAAGATTTATAACACTGCAAACATGCCCACTCGTATATCCCTGTATTCATTATTCTTGTGGCCTCTGAAATTATGCGCGTTCCAACTATTTACGAGATGCCTAATCAATTAAGGAGTATATCTGGGAAGCACTCTTAATTATTATCATTATCTTTATCACACTCTTCCTAAAGCAAAGTATCGATACAAGTTTTTAAAAATGCAAAACAAAAATATTTAATGTTTAATCATTATAAACCTATATATAGGCAGTATCTTATATCCCAAAGCACATTGTTCTTCATATTCAAAAATTAAATAGTCACATCTATCTAGAAATGCATCCCAAGAAACAATTGAATAAAACACAGAATTAGGTCTTAAAAATAGAGGCTTATAATAAAAACATGATATAATTATAATGATTCAACGTACAGCTACCACATTTTGCATTTTACATAAGTATTGTACTCTCAAGGCTTGGTCAGATTTGAGGTTGTTGGGCTAAGCATTGTAGACTTTGGAATTCTTAGGAATGCAGTGTCTTAAGATCGTGGGAGTAAGTATAAGTATAACAAAATAAGCGGCTTGCAAGGTAGCAAAGATAGCGATTTTTTAGGCAATGCGATTAATGTCACTGAAGGAGGTGCCTTTATGGTAACATGACTTATGTTCGGATTGCAAACATCGAGATTGGGCGAAGACGTTTTCTACAGTCACTAGGCAAATGCTGAGTTGGATAATTTGATACGAGTTTCCCTATTACTAATGTCAATCTTCTTCACCGCCATTCCAAAACTGCGCTGATCATTCATCCTTGATATGATCTAGAGTTTGTTTGCTCCTTGACAGGCTACTTATTGATTCAAGGCACTTATAAGTCCCACAAAGAGGAGAGTAATCCGTTGAATAAGAGATTAATTTTTATTAGTTTCAAATGCTTTATGGATCATAGGTTGATACTCCCATCTAACCTGCTTTTTGTACAAAGGAAAATGCATTTTTCGGGGTTTTCCCTTATCCTGAGATGAATATCGAATAACTTTAAGCGTAATGGACACCAACACCGTTTGAGCATCATTTCACCGATTTCATTGATCGTTCGACATGACCAAGCAGGTTAAAAGATGTTAAGCTACAAAAAAGAGTATTGCAGATTTAAGTAATAAAATGTTTCTCGAAAAATTTAGGCCTGAGGCTTGTTGATGGTGATAATTTTCACAAAATGTTAAATATATTTTAATTATTATTATTTTATATTTATTATTATATTTAATTTTTTCACTACTAAAACGTAATTTCAGACTAATTCAGGCATTGAATGAGAAAGTGATCTATGCTGACCATTTTCAAATTTGAGATATTTACACTTTCGGTGGTTGAAATCAACATTTCTTTAAAAAGAAGTCTTACTTATTTGTGTGAACTCCTTTCCGGTCTTTTTAAAACGTAAATTTTTGTAATTAATTTCTGTCAGATAATTAGTATTGTTAATTAATAACGAAAATGTAGTGATAAACCGTATTAAAATGTTCCCTGTGATTTAATTACTACAACAGAAATAAAGCTTAATAGAAAGTCATGGCACTGTGAAATAAATTGCAGAGGTGTACGATAGAGATACATACAGGGAGAGACGTGTAGAGAAATAGACAATTCTGGCATTATTATTCACTGTAATAATAAATATCAGGTTAGAATGCAAAAGAACAAAAATATTTTATATAGAACTTTATAACAAAGAAGCATCTTTTAACGCATAGTATTTTCTTTGTTTTCATGTTTGAACGACCTAGTACAGAAATAAATTATTAGAATTATTCTTGAAAATAAGAAGTACTAAAAATGTGTTGTTGTTTTTTTTTTTAATTTTTTCTGTTATTACACTCAAAATATCCATTTGTTCCTGGCAATCACTCTCTCAGTCACCTTTTCAATTATTTTAATAAAATATGTAAATATATCATTGAGTGTGGCAATATAGCGGCACCAATGCTAGTTGTTCTGGAGATAATGGACACAAATAAACCGAGATTGGTGACAGATAGTATACGTTCAGATAAACTGAATGTGTATGGAAAAGGGAGAAATATCTATTGCCGAAGACGTTCTAATGGATGCCTAGAGTGCAATAAATTAGTTCAATTTATACGTACATTTCTACGATTTTACCTACCTGCACTTGCCCATAGGCAGGCGGGGCAGGTCCAGAAAAATCTGGTTTACTAACTTAGAGCACAGCGAAGGTCTGCTCTCGTTATGTTCACTGCCAATGGCAGGTTAAGCATTATTTTATGCAAGGCTTTACGATATAACATCGTAATGCTTATTACTGCTAGAATTAAGTTGTTTTGCTTAATAATATGCTCCAAATTGTAATTGAAGTAATAAAAGTCACCACTTTGGAATCGTTAAGAAGGTTTTCAAATAGTTTGAGATCTTAGCAAACGTTTTCATCTTTTCAAGTTTATTCTATTTTAGTCTTATTATTGTTATTATCATTAATAATATTATTAACTTGTGATATCCTTTTGATTATTACTATTCAAAATATACACGTTTAGCAACGCCCACAAACCACCTCATGTTTTTTTTATCATCTCATTATTTACTCGCATTCCACAAATGCTTCCACATTTAACTGTCGTCGGTTATATAATGCACGGTTATATAATGTAAGACTGCAAAAATTGAAACGATCGAAAGATTTACATTAAAGTAGGTTAAAACATTTAACATTGTCGAAAATATATAAAACTGCCGGAAAATGCTGGAAGAGGTGTATAGATTAACCATTCTAAAGTTGAGAAAAATTATTTAAAACACTGAACATGCTTTTAAAATATTAAGATAAAAATCACTCTCCGACTAAGGTGTTTATAAAATATCTCATATCGTATATTAAGCTATACTGAAAGTATAGCAAGAACATTTGCGCTTCACTAACTGTTCATGTATCTCCAAAATAGGCAATGTTTTATTCGGTGTGTGCGTCTATTAAGATTCCAGGTCCTATAGGCACACCAGCAATTGTTAGGTCCGAATCACACTGGTCGGTATGGAGGAGAGGGTTAGAAAAGATAAAATACTGCCTCCCCTCAGAACAAGAACTCATGCGTGTTGCCTAAGTTTGCAGGCGTAGGAAGAAATAGAGCGAAACTGCTATAACTCTGATGGCTTTGAGTTTCTGTTCAGTACTTTTTACTTCTCTACAGTACTATTTACATAGTGTATAGAAAAGGTATTGCACTCCACCCAAAAATTCGATACCGAGATTTCACTGGAAATATATGCTTTAGGGTCCCCTGTATCCAAAAAAAGCATTTTCAGAAAAAGGTCCGTGTGTGTGTCCGTTTGTCCGTGCGTCTATGAACACGATAACCCAAAAACGAAAAGTTGGTAAAATAACAAACTTGGTATTTAAGTTTAGGATCTTCCAGGGATGCGACGAGGATTTTGAGAAAAATTCCCCCCCCCCAAACTACCCTTTACATGGAACTTTTTTCGAAAAGTTTGATTTTCTTAAAAATGGCTCTAATGATTTTGATTAAAACACTGTATATTAAAGGTATTTACCTAACGAATGAAATGTATATCTTTAATTTTCTGGGAATAGCCTCTGAAGACTACTTTATTCTGGATGAATTTTATGGAATTTTGCATAACTGCTAAACCGTAAGAGATGGACAAAAACTTACCACATAAAAAATGTAGAGCACGTTAAAACACACAATTTTAGTTATATAATTTTTTTTCGTGGAGTTGATCGTTTTTTAGATATCCCTTGTTTTTGGTTTCAGATTTATAAAACATACTTTTCTCATACAGGAATTTGTCAACTTGTGTCCATACAAATAAAGGAACGTCAGTCACATAACAACCAGCTTTTGACTATCACTTAAACCTATGGTACTACCTTATTTCGCTTCTACTTACAAGGAAGAAAGTAATAAGACGATTTCTGTTAATTTTGTCTCGATTAGCATGAAGTAAATAGAAGCATAAGCTTTCTAACAATAATTTGTTGCAGAGATGTAGAGAAAGTCATGTGAATGGAACATCAGATTTTTATAACATGCTTTCTAAGGGGGATGAGAGAATTTTATTTCTCCTTTTTAAATAATATCCTCGACTCGTTAAAGAAGAATTTTTTTCCTTTTACCATAAGCGCTATTGCTGCTTCTTTGAAAATATAGGAAGACATCGATACAGACTGTACACGGTACGAGAGTGAGGAGACGGCTAACTATCGTAAGATTTGAAGCTTTCACGGCGATGATTTATTTTACCAGCCGTGTGGTATTGATAAAATCGCTCGAGCTTTCGGCCATGATGACTCCATGGCCTTCTTCCTGAAGCTCGAGCGATTTTATCAATAACACACGTCTGGTAACCCGAGAAGCTGTAATCAACTGAACTATCGTATCGCTAATACCAAGTAAGCTAAAAAATGCACAATTAGTTGGGTTGCCATTCGGAGTCATAGCTCCGGCATTTACGTCAGCTGTAGCTCGCAGCATTCAGTTCTATTTTTTTGCAAAATTGTTGGTTAGCATGGATAGCTCTTGACAAGAAAGCTTAAAGTCACAGAAAGTGATGACGAAATATGTTATCTCAGGTTTCACTTCAAGTAATATTCAGTTAAAAATCGCAGTACAGGTAGCAGAGTTGCCAGATCCGAAAATATTAAATTGGAAGTTTAAAAATAAAACGTTGTAAGGTTACAAGAAAAAATACTTATTTTGTAATTATGATGTAAATATCTGATGTGTTCCATTTACATGACTCTCTTTAGCTGCTCCAGAATGAAACTTTCCTTACAAACGATTATTCTTTTATCTACCCGATAATTTAATAGAGATAAACGTTAGCATAAATTGTCTTATTACTTGTTTCCTTAAAATTAGTAGGGAAGTAAGGGAATACACTAGGCTAAACCGATAATCAAATCTTTTAAAAGCTATTGCTCGGTTCTCTTTTGCATTTTCGGGAGTAAAATCAAAGAGATGAAATGAAAGCTGACAGCCCGTTTAAGAAAAAATTGAGTAGTTTAAAAACGAAAACAAAACCAATAGGAATGAGTATCTCGGAAACCGTTAATTCTACAAAAAATTATTTGATATAAGTTGTATTTTAATGAGATCTACATTTTTGGTATACTAGATTTTGTCTATCGCTTATGGTTTATGAGTTACACAAGAGTAATCCAGAATATAGAGGCCTCAAGAGGATGTTCCCAGAAAATTTAAGATTTACGTTTCATTTCTCATGAGAATATCTTAAACATATGGCATTTTAATAAAAACCTTTATGGCCATTTTGAGAAAATCAAAATTTTCTAAAAATTGTCCATATAAACGGGGGTTGTGGCTGGTGTATTTTCTTGAAAATCGTCGTGTGGAATCCTTGGACGACATTGAATTAAATACCAAGTTTGGTATTTAACGGACTTTTCGTTTTTGGGCTGCTGACCACAGACACAGATAGACACACATACACACATCTAGAGATATGTTACTAAAATGTTTTTTTTTTATTCAGGGGTCTCAAAACCTTATTTTTTGTGAAATCTTGGTATCGAATTTTTGGGAGGAATACAATATCTGCTCCATCTACTTTAGGCACTGTAAATGCGTGCTAGAGAAAGTAAAATGCTTAAAACTGCTTAAATATTGATAATAAATTAATACAATTTGTTAAATTACCACACTGCTACTCATTATAAGCTCTGCTCAACTCGCTCATCAGTATGTAGCACATAGTTTATGATGATTCCATATTACGAGTACAACAGGATTATTTTGTTCGCATTTCATTGATAAAACGTTTTAAAAGCATAAGGTTGTCTCAGTCTGATTTTTCTGCACACTGTTGAGTTTATTTATTGCCTTCTTCTTGAACATTTTTGTTCCTTTAACTGAGTTCCCTTATATCTCTGTGTTAACTAAAATTATGCACTTATATCACAGCCACGAGTGTTAGAAAACCGAATGTAATCTTGATGCAATTCCTAAAATAGGTTGCAACATCATTTGAATAAAATATTTCTGTAAATTTACAAATTGAATTACAATAAAATTCAATTAAATAAAAAATAATGTTTAAAACTGAAGATTTACATCAACAATACGTATTTCCTTCAGGGTAACAAAATCGGATGGGAAGTCATACGTGTTAGTGAAAATAGTAAAAGTAAGTTTATTACACTAATGGGGGATGTATAAAAAAATCAGATTTGAAAAATGGAAAACAAATCTGATTCTTAAGTCTACCTTCCTCCCCAGTTCAGAAAGTCTGATTCGAACACTGTTTACATATCAGACACAAATAAAACATATTAACACCAACAGTAAAATAGCAGTAGTTAATATCTACTGGTAAGAGTACAATATTTCTTGGTATATCATATGGGATGTATTAAAATCCTCCAGATGTGTGCAGTAATAGCCCTAAAATCTATTCACGAATATTTTGACCAAACAAGAGGTAGTGACAGTTAATATCGTTAAATAAATTTAAGTAATGCCTCTTTATGTTCTTCATTTACTACTTACAATAAAGCTTATTGCAAAGAAATAACCCGGCGATATTTATGTCTAACCAATCGATGTTTATAATCCATAAATGAAGAGATTACTTTTACTGTGGTTGTTGGCTACATATTTCCAGAGGTTTAAATTGCTGAATGGGAGAATTTAACAATCCTATAAATATGGACTTTAATTTCGAAAAATGCTAATGTCACAAGGGTGTTTCCTCTTGTAAGTAAAAGATCCATAGACATTTACATTGCTAAATAATTTTCAAGCAAGGAAAACACCTAAAAGTTTAATCTTTAATCAGATCAATAAATTACTCCACCACTAAAAGTATAAACCCTATACGACATCTACAGGAAGGTTGTTGGTGAAGGTGAGCTTAGTTCATATTTGATGAGTATTGATTCTAAGGGCTTTTTAAATATGTAATTATGATTACCATAGATGTTTTACAGTTCCAAAGACAAAGGGTGAGATTTTAATATGAAACGCTTTTCAATGTTACTGTGCGTAATTTCCACATTGAATAGAGGAGGGGAAAAATATAGGAATAGTTCATTCTTATTTAAACATTTTATATGTGCAACTCGAGTAGGACAGCTAGTGATGAAATATCTAAATGATTATTTTAAAACTCATGAAAATGTTAATGACTTGTCCATTTGTGTCAGCTAACTGGTTACCCTGTTTGTTTATTTCTGTATAAATACTGATTCGTTTTTAGCTGTACTGTTAAAATGTGTTATTGTTTTCATCAATTCTTTCAAAATAGTCAACCTAGGTTTATGGTTTGATGGCTTATTCTGTACTGAATATTTTGAAAATTGTCATTGGGGAAATTTATTGCAATTTGTCATTAAACTGTATTTTATTGCAAAACACATTTTCTTTTAAAAAGTAGATGGGGTGGCATTAGTTTGGCTAAAATCTTCGACAAATTTTTTAAATGTTCATAAATTACATCAACGAATGTTTTCGATCCCTTCAGTATATGTAATTGAATAATAGAATTATATTATTTCTTTATAGTGCATTGGCGTGTTTGTACATAAATGAGGTGAAATGGATTTTTCTTGTTTTTCAACTAAGACTACTACAGAAATGAATCGTTTTTATTTAGTGTGAGAAGAAAAAAGGCTTAATGGGCGTCCATTATCTAAGAGGATTGACTAATTCCGCGGAACATCCTACACAGCGAAGCTTGTCATGCATATTGTCATTGGAATGACTCATTCTTCCCAAAGGAGTTCATCATCCTCTAGAGCTCGTTTTCATGGAAGATAAAAAAATATGTATAGTCATAACCTGTCTCGTTATGTATTTCTGCACTCAAACTAATGAATTGAACTGAGAATTTAAAGGCAGTGGCAGGAAAGAAAGGCAACATAGTCCATGTTCTCTTGCGGACCCCAATAGTTAATCTTATGCATTTATTATAACTATTTTTGTATCATTGTATCATTGATGAATCTTTTTTCATGCTTACATCGAGGTTATATACTGTCGCGATTATGATTCTACGACGTGGGGGAATAGCTATTAGAGGATGGTAAAAGGAAGGCAAATGGTAGAGCAATGATAACAACGGGACTTAAATTAAGCTAATATATTAAGAATGAGTAAATAGTCTGTTGGTTACGCATGCTTGGTTTACAAAGGTAGGGGATGGCAAACTATCCTATCCCGGCCAATATTATTCTCATTATGGAGTTACTAACATAAATCCTTACCTTAACAAATATGTCATGGTGTGTCTAGGCGAGGTGAGAGATGGAGTGGTTAAAGTGGTGGCCGGTTGAGCCCGGAGCGACGTCTCAAGACGCACACAAGCAAAATAGAGGTTCTCCTTTGCGTATAATCACACGCATGTAAAACCTTTAAAAGGGATATTATTTGTTCTCTTCCATTCTGTAAAAAGCAAGGAAAATTCCTTTACCTTCCAAGAGTTTTGGAATCCTACTTAAAAAAAAAGTCTGATGTGTTCCATTTTCTATCTGTTCTGCAAACAAACTGTTCTTACAAAAGATTATTCTATTATCTACATCATACTAATCAAGATAAACATTAGCAGAATTGGTCTTATTACTTTGTTCCATAAGATATTACACTAGACTAAAAGCGATAGTAAAATCTTGCAAAAGCTGAAATGAATTTCAGTTCTCTTTGCATGGTTAGGAGTAAAACAAAAGCGATGGGAAATGAAAGATGGCTTTCCGTTATAGAAAAGTTTAAATAATTTAAAACTGAAACCAATAAATAATAAAGGAATATATCAGAAACGGTTAACCCTAGAAAAAAAGTATATGAATAAATTCTGTGTTTCAACGAGCTCTGCTTTTTTTTTTGTGTAGTAAGTAGGTTTTATTTAATTTGTTTTATGATTTATCAGTTATGCAAAAAATATATGAATAGGTCTTCAGAGGTTATTCCCAATAATTCAAATTATACATTTTATATGCCATGTAAACATCTTTAGTATACGATATTTTAATTGAAATCGTTAGAGCCGTTGTTGAGAAAATCAAAACTATCGAAACATTTTCCACATAAATTGTAATTTAGGTGAGCGGATTTTTCTGAAAATCTTCGTGTCACACCATTGAAAGATACTAAACTAAATACCATGTGTGGTATAATACCACCACTTTTCGTTTATGAGTTGTACTGTCCATACGCACACATATAAATTCACACAGTGATATTTTTCCAAAGATGCTTTTTTATTTTTTATTATTCGGTAGGTCTCAAAACTTGTATATCCGGTGCAATGGTGGAATACAATAGCTCCCTACCTACTATGTAAATTGTACATACGTGCTAGAGAAGATGATAAATGTTCATATACATTAGAAGTAAGCACTCACTATAAGCAGTATTGCCATCACCAGAACTTTCTCCGCTCATTTTGAGAAGATGGTTATCAAAATATATTAGGTAAAGTAACATATTTATTTATACAGGCTAAATGTATAGGGAATCCAGAAATTACCACCTTGCATTTAAAACTCCGTTTTAATAGATGCCTGTTTTAAATGTATTATGTAACTTCACACATGACCGCGCAAACACATTATCACCTCTAACGAAACGCCTCACAAAACAAACTCTGGTGAAAGAATTTTAAGCCATATCTAAAATGATATATACATTCTTACTCTGAGTAGCACCAATTGTTATTTTATAAACAAACTTTTCTTAAGATCAATGTATGACAGTTTTATATTCTCTTGAAAATGAAAAGCATACTCTAGAGCATCCATTAATAAGAAGCGCTGTAGTATCTTCTGTCTTCAAACACCAGGTGGCCAAACAACGCCGTATTTTACGTTTATAGATAATCCTTGGTGCAGAACTCAACGGAGCAACTTCAAGTAAACACCTGTTAGTGACGGTGTTAGCGTGAGCGACCTGCGTTCTACTTCTCTTGCATTTCAGCGGAAACGGTGAGAGCATTGCTTTCATTTAAAAGGCAGACCCTAGGCTTGTACCAGAGTTCCTGAGGCTATACAATCACAATGCAAATATACCGACCTGCGTTCTACTTCTCTTGCATTTCAGCGGAAACGGTGAGAGCATTGCTTTCATTTAAAAGGCAGACCCTAGGCTTGTACCAGAGTTCCTGAGGCTATACAATCACAATGCAAATAAACCGAAAAGATTAACATGCTTTCCATTTCAGTTAAAGAAAGAGAACATACTCACATTTAGATTTACAATTAAAACTTCTTTATTTCACCCATTAGTATCCGGGGATTGTTATTTTAGTAATTGTGTATTCGCTGTTGTTATTTAACATTAGAGGCTGGACCCACTGTAAGATTATTAGAAACATTAAGGCGCCATAAAAAAAAACCATGCATGAGAGCAACTTATTGTTTCGCAATACTATTATTGTACTTGTTACATAACCAAGAAATCAAACACAAAAGCACGAGTACAGTGAAATTTTAGTGTTTTCGCGTTTGCATGTTTTCACTATGTCGGTTTCATGTTTAGAATTACACTGCTAGCGTATAGTAATAGGAATAATAATAATAATAATAATAATAATAATAATGCAGTAAAGTTGTACGTGCTCTCGCATTTAAATGTTTATTGTTACGACGCTTTCATGTTTGTTTTACTATGCTTATGTTGTGTATAGCGAAATAATAATAAACAATAATAATAATAATAATAATAATAATAATAAAGATGCTGTGGGACACTACGTGCTCTAATGTATGGTTTTTATTATGGCGTCCTAAAGTTTTGATTTAACCCTACTATAGTAAGTCTGTTCTCTAATGTCAAATAAGAACAGCGTGTATACAATTACAAAACTAGCTATGGGTGGATATGATTGGTGAAGCTAATACTGAAATCTAATAATAAAGACTAATTTATCCGTCAATATAAAACGCGACTTTGTTCTAAAAAAAAAAGAGCTCTATAGCTGAAGTGAAAACTATATTTGCTTTCGGCCTTTTTGCATTGTGGTCATATCTCATCAAGGACTCTGGTACAAACCTGGGAACTATCTCTTAATGAGCGTGATTCAATCACTGTTTCCTCTAAAATGCAAGAGGGGCAGAGCGCTCACGCTAACACCATCACTAAATTGAGTTATGCAACTCTTTATGCGTACGAAGGAATATCTATCTGTACAGTTGAAATACGGCGTTGTTGGGCCACCTGGTAGATGTAAGTTTATTCCCTTTTGGATGTGTAAATTAACATTATTATTGCTGTTATTATTATTATCATCATCATTATTGTCCTCATTACTATATTCGTCATCCTCGGTGTATTAAAACAATCAGGTACGCATTGTTTTAATAATCTCATTAGAAAGCCTTGAAAGAAAACAATCGAAAAGCAGGTTAAATAAGTGCTTTACTAAAAACCGAGATAATTTTAGCGTTATGTTTCTGAATACTTCAGAGTTTGTTGAACAAAACTATTAGATCCAATAAACTAACAATGTTGCGATTAGGTGCAATAAATAACATTAAAGCAGTATATAATTTGTAAGAGTAGGAGTACAAATCAAGAACGGCCCCCAAAACCAGGGAGAGCACCGTAAATAGGCCGGTAGCCCTTTTTGCTTCTAACATGACTCTAGGGAGATGATGGGAGACCCAAAGGCCAACTAGGTGCAGTGAACGATATGCGCAAGCATTGGCGAAGATGTACAACGGTGCCAGATAAAACGCATCTGAACACAGGCGACTCCTGCCCACAAATCCCGAGCCCTACGGGGACCCCTAAAGAGTCCCTATACATCTATATCAACATTATTTATATACTTTACATCAAATCATATTTCGGTTTCGAAGCTGTTGCCTGATATTGACATTTCTAGATGTGTTCTTAATTGGAGATGATCAAATTTGTCACTGTTACTGTTCATACCTTCATTATAATGTTTAATCAATGTACGTCACATGAAGCCATGTGTAGCGCTTCTTAAGAATTTCGATGACTTGAGGAACCACTGTGAATAATAGTGTTGCTAACGAAACAATTTCAATTGCTTTTAGTTCTGAAGTTTACATCTTTTCCTGCAGAGCTTCATATTCCAAATTGGTCCAATTGTGGCATACATTAGTTTCATGAATTGCAGAGAGAGTCAGACTTTCTTTGTATTAAGAATTTTATCTCTTAAATTCTGTTTCTGAGGTTTTGGACTGAAAGCATAATGTATATTTTTCACATTCAAACCTAGACATTTTACTGTTACTTCTTGGTATAATTTCTGTTCCAAAGAAAATCGTATGTTAAATAAGTGCGTTATGTAGGTGTATAAATGCTATTGTTTTAGATTTCTGAAGGATCATATTGACTCTCCAAAATTTAGACTAATCGGCAAACTGTGCCAGTGAAATGTTATTGGAAATAGGTGTGGGAAAACTGTCATATATAAATGGGTGGAACAGTAGCTTCTAATGCGACAGATTTGACAAAAAATCTATTGATGAGATAAGATAGAAGAAGTCTGTAATGCGTGTATGGAAGGGTTTTCAGTTTACAGAGTGAACCTTGGGACCAAACTTTGTCGAAAGTTTTCACGGATTTAGAACGGACTCACGCATACAAAATTTATCCCATATGAGTTTGACATAAAATTAACTCTCAATGGAGCTGTTGTGATTGAAGCCAAATTGAAAGTCTGGAATTTGTGATGCGCGTTGCGATTTAAGTTCAGACAAAATTCTTTCATTTATCTTCGAAAGGAGGAAGATAATTTGCTGAATATTTTGAAGGATTCTTTGGGCTTTTCCGCTTTTGGCGTCATATTTCAAGATATGTAGAAAATAAGTGAATCTTAATATAACATATATTCGGATCGGTAAACCAGAGATCTTTTGGGAAATGCTTCCTGCAGCTCTCTGTGAAGATATCCTCATAATGATGCCCACAATTTGTGAAAGAGTAAAATGATAGGAAATATAAGATAGTTGTGAGTAATATGCTTTTAGCCGCGATGTCTGAATCTTGGTTATAATTGGATTGGCATTAAATGGACGTTGGAGAATATTCTTAAATATGTGCACTTTTCCTTTTGTGGCAGTGTATATATACTGTTTATTTGCAGTGGTGGTATTATTGTTATATATTTCGCCTCCCTCCTTATGCCTTCATCTTCTACGTCAATCTGTTGAGCTGAAAACTGGTAGCCTCACCTTAGGTTTTAAAGCTCACTATTAGTCCACATGTTGCTCTGATATATATATATTCGAAATATTCAGTAGTTTTCCAAAGACGGCGATATTTTTTCTTCTCTTGATACCACAAAGGAATGTGATGTGAGAAAAAATACATACAATACTGTTTGTTTCTGGTGAACTGCTTATTGCTTACTTATATTTTCTGCTAATGAATATTTCTCTATGAGGAGCCTTCAAACTAGGTTACTTCAATCTTTCAAATTCAAGAACAGCAAACCTTCATAATTCAATTTTACATGCGCTGGTACATAATATGCAAGTAATAAAATCATATTTATTTAATCATATCAACTCATTAAAATGTATTTCATAGTATTGATCTATAAAATATGTTTTCGAATAGGATATTAATCTTCCAGAATTGCTTCTCGTGCGCAGTAATTTCAAACAAGGAGATCTCATTAAATATGGCTGTTTCATATTATTTACATTTCTGTTGTCACCAAAACAGAATAATGGTTGGATAGTGTATAAAATGAATAGGAATGAACAAAAACAATTTACCCATTCTTTTTCCAATGGAAAAGTCAACTAAATTTGGAGCTATAGTCGAGAATAAATTATATGAATTCGTTTAAATAATATTTCCCACTGAAAAAGTATGTTAACATGTTAATTTTTAAAGAAAATGAGCCTTAATTATTTGTATGAGATATTGGAATTACGCAAAAATTGAGCATCTATATCAAATTCTTTTTTGCAAACAACCTTTAACGTCCTGTTCAGCCTTAGTAAATATAAAAATAACCAGGTTATTTAAATAGGTTAAGTAAAAATGTGCCTCACGGAAAATAAATGTAGCTGTAGATTCTTTTTACACACTTTAACATTCGTTTTAGCAATTTAGAAGCTACGAAATTATGTCTACATGATCTCTGGAACTGTTGAAGTTAAATATCGGACATTTTTCTTAAAACAATAACGGAAAACCGTGTAAAAAATCTTATCAAGGTAACTCAACTCACCAATATTCCAACTCAAGCTCTTCTAACAAAATAACTAAAAAGAGAAAAGTCCGTTAAATACCAAATTGATACTAAATTCAATATTTGCCAAGGATACGACACGAAGATTTTCAAGAACAACCCTCCACCCCAAACTATCCTGCTGGAACATTTTAGAAAAAAAAAAGTTTCTAAAAATGTATATCGATATTAAAATGTCATATGTTTAAGATCTTTCTGATGGTGTTTAACGCCCACTTTTACTACTATGGCACCACAGGCGATGTCACAAGTAGTACATGGAATGAAGATGGTGCACAGGTGGAATGCGGGGGGAAACCGGAAAACTCTGCGCCGCGTTAGCCACCAAATCCCACGTGCGATCGCCTGGGTGATCACTCGGCCATGGCGCGCCTATGTAAGACATGTTCTTATAAATTAAATGTTTATCTTGGATTTTCTCCCTGAATAGGCTCTGAAGTTCTGTTCATTCTGGATGTTTTGTGTAACTGATAAACCATAAGATGCAGAGGAAATCTTACTACATAAAAAATCTAGTCTCATTAAAACACACAATTTATGTCAAATACTTTTTATAGAGTAGATCCCTAGTTATTGGTTTGAATTTTAAAACATTTATACACTTCCCAAATGAAAAATCGTTAAGTTTTCTTTCTCCTGCTCAAACAAAGAGAATGGAATGTCATTACATTACATGCTATCAGCTCCTGAAAGATCTGGCTATCCTTTAGTCTAGTGTATTCCCTTATTCCCGCATATCTACAAGGAAATATGTAATAAAAGTAGTCACCAAATGTTTATTTCGATATACGTGAAGTAGAAAAATAAGATCTTCTAAGAGTAGGTTGCAAAATAGGTAGAGAAAGTCATATGAAAGTAGCATATAAGATTTTATGGACTACTGGTGGTTTCCCATCTACCATTAATCTCCTGTCTATTATTTGCAAAACGCTTTGGTTGCGTTCGCTATGTTATTTAAATCATTTCTTGACAGATCCTTAAAAGAATACAGGAGGCTGAAGATAGTCACATTCTTAAAAAACTTGAAGTAAAAAAGTTTAAATCTCCCAAAAATGAATTAAAGATGAATGGCATTATTAAATAAAGTAAAAGCCCTGAAAGTGAGCAAGAGGCTCGCATTTGGGAGATTGTGGGTTCGCTTCTCGCAGCCGACCTTCCACCCATAGATTTTTCGGCGTTTTCCCGGGTCACCAGGCGAATGCTGGAAAGGTTTCTTTCATCTCCCTTCATTTCGTTTCAATTCATCTTTCCATCCGATCTTTCCGACTCTTCGCTTTGTAATTGCTGCTCGCTCCTCTGGGTTGGCATGGTAGTCACGAGGGCTGGGGGGGGGGGGGGACCAAGTATCGAAACCCGCGTGGGGTGACGGTTGCCTGGCGAAACTTAGAGGAGGGATGAAGAACTGCCAGCATGGTTTAGGGCCCATGCTCGCACACCTGATGTTTCCCTCCATCTCGCGCTTCCACCCATGGGTCTGACATACAACAGCGATATAGTGCTCAGTATGGAATCCCCGCCGCTCAGTAGTCCAGTCCAAAAGCCCTGAAACTGTTCCTAAATGTTGAAAAAGCAACACCGCATACTGTCTGACAAAGAACTTAAAGGTGAGTCAATGAAGAACAAAAAGCAAGGAATAGGTAATATCGTGCCAGTATTTGTAACTATTGACTAGTAGTTGTGCGTTGAGCCTATACGTAGTGCGTTGTCGCATTGTTACATAACTGAACTATTTTGGATTAACATTTATCTGGGTTAACAGGAAGCAGTTCAAAAAATAAGCTTTATAAAATCATTTGTTGAACAGATATGAAAACAAATAATGATTGGAGAAATCGTGTTTATGCTACACAATAGATATGTTTATAGAAGCTTGTACGCCTTATCCATTCTCCAAATGCTATCGTTTACAGAGTAAAAAAACTTTGATAATGACGCATAGAGAATTTTTTCAAATTCATATATTATGCACATGAAATATTCCTTTGTTGTGATATAATGCTATAGAGATTTGAAATTAAGTCATATTTGTTTAGTTTCATACATATCCGGAAGCAATAGTTAAATATTTATAGCATAAGCCGCAGCAAACAGTGTGTAATGAAAAATCAAAAAGAAGAATCGCAAAGTTCTCGGAAGACTACTGGGATTTTGGAAAAAAAAAACGTGAACAGGAATGTTTCGAAAGAAACTAACACATATTAACTAGCAATCTATCCTACTATCTCACATTTTAACATAACATTCTAACCTATAAATATCAAAACAAGCCTATACTACATTCTGACCGTGCTCGAGCAGTCAACTATTCTAACCTTACTCGACTTCCCGCTATAGCTGGCCTCTAACAGAGTTGCCAACTTTCGCATTCAGGTTTGAGACGAGAAAACTACAGATGAGAAATTGCCATCCAATAAGGTGTTTCCCTCTAATGAGTGAGTTGGGAACTGAATGTAACATCCAGCATCAGCACTGACATGTTGATTCATAGCGAAGAACTGTTACGAGGAAAACGATAAATAAGAGGATACACGAGGCTAAAGCGATATCAAATCTTTTAAAAGCTGTCGCTATATGACTGATATTCAAATTGGATTCTTTCTATAGTCAGGGGTGAAACAAAAGAGATTTGACACGGATGAGGACCTCCTGTGTGAGAAACGTTTATGTATTTTAAAATTGAAACCAATAACAGAAAACCCGCCTGTGTAGTGTGGTGGTAGCGTGTCTGGCTCACATTCAACAGGTCGCGAGTTCGAAAAATGAAATGGAGTTTTATTTATGGACGCTCTTTAACTGTTGTGGGCGTGAAAGACCGCTTAATTTTGCTCAGAGGCTCTTTATGAGGTTTGAGGTTCTTTTACATGCCGTAAATCTACAACACGGGACTTCCCTTCCGAAGGAAGCCATTCTAAGGCTTTTTACGCCTGAAAAAATTCTTTGTCCTGCGCCGAGTTCAAATACGCAATCATTACACCACGGAAATGGAAATGGCGTGTTATTTATGGACGCTCTTTAACTGCTTTGGTTCTCAGCGTCCCATTCTATACTGGGCGTGAAAGACCGCTTAATTTTGCTCAGAGGCCTCTCTTATCAGGCTTGAGGTTCTTTTACGTGCCGCAAATCTACGACACGGGACCCACAGCTTTACTTCCCTTCCGAAAGAAGCCATGCAACGATTTTTACGCCCGAAAAAATCCATCATCCTCCGCCGGGTTTGAACCCGCGATCTTGGGTATATGAAGTTAGCATGGTAACCATTACACCACGGAGGGCGACTCCCGAGTTCGAATCTCTTTTAGGGTGAGTTATCCGGATAAGGTTTATTTCGGAGTTTCCCTTATCCTGAGAAGGCGAATGTCGAGTACCTTTAAGATTCATGGACCCAGAGTTCATTTGAATAACATTTCACCAATTTCATTCATTTGTCCGATATAACCAACCAGACTAAAGGACGTAAAAAGTATTAAAATATCCTATGTGTACTATTTACATGACTTTCTCTACATCTCTGCAACAAATTATTGTTAAAAAGCTAATGCCTCTATTTACTTCATGCCACTCGAGAACAAATTAGCAGAAATAGTCTTATTACTTGTTTCCTTGTTTGTAGAAGCGAAATAAGGGAGTACCATAGGTTAAAGTGATAGTCAAAAGCTGGTTGCTATGTGACTGAATTTCCTTTGTTTATACGGACAGAAGTTGACAAATTCCTATATGAGAAAAGTAAGCTTTTCATAGCTGAAACCAAAAACAATGAATATCTCAAAAACGATCAACTCCACGAAAAAATGTATATGACATAAATTGTGTGTTATGATGTGCTCTACATTTCTTGTTTAGTAAGATTTTATCTAAGTCTTACGGTTTAGCAGTTATGCAAAATTCCGTAAACTTCGTCCAGAATAAAGTAGTCTTCAGAGGCTACTCCCAGAAAATTCAAGATATACATTTTGTTTGTCAGGTAAATATCTTTAATATATCATATTTTAATCAAAATCGTTAGAGCAATTTTTGAGATAAGAACAAATTTCCAAATTTTTTCCATGTAAAGGGTAGTTTGGGGTGGGGGAATTTTCTCAAAATCTTCGTGTCGTATCTCTGGAAGACACTGAACTTATATACCAAGTTTGGTTTTTTCCGAATTTTCGTTTTTGAGTTATCGTGTTCACAGACACACACGGACCTTTTTTTTGAAAATGCTTTTTTTTGGATACAGGGGATCCTAAAACATATATTTCCGGTGAAATCTCGGTATCGAATTTTTTGGGTGGAGTGCAGTACCTTCTCTGTACACTATGTACATAGTACGTGTAGAGAAAGTAAAAAGTGCTTTAATTGTGTGTTTTAAGGAGATGTACATTTTCTGTGCAGTAAGTTTGTGTCTACCTCTTAGTCTTTACCAGATATTCAAAAGTCATTCAGAATGAAGAGGACTTCAGAGCTATTCGCAAAAAATTCAAGAAGCATATTCTTTTTTCTCATGTAAGATGCAAAATACAATTTATCTTTAATACATGTCATTTTAATCACAATCGTTAGAGCCATTTTTCAGAAAATCAAAAGTTTCAAAATGTCTTTCCATGTAATAAGTAGTTTGGAGTGATTCTTGAAAATCTTCGTGTTGCATTCTTAGAATATGCTGAAATAAATATCAAGTTTGGTATTTAAACGACTTTTCAGTTATCGTACTCGCACAGAACCAAGGATACACGCATGGACGTTTTTCTAAAAATCTATTGTGTGCTGTTCACATACCTTTCTCTATCTGTTCTGCAAACCAACCATTCTTACAAAAGATTAATCTTTTATCTACAATAGACTAATAGAGACAAACACTAGTTGAAATGGTCTTATTACTTGTTTATTCGTAAGCCGAAGTGAACTAAGGGAATACATTAGGATAAAGCAATAGTCAAATCTTCTAAAAACTGTCGCTAGGCGATTGACCTTCACATGTCTTTCCATTTCCAGAAGTAAAACAAAATACATATGTAACGGATGACCCGTCCCAGTTTAAAATTTAAATTATTTCTTGACTAACTGCCAATTATCAGGATCATATCAACGCCGCCGAGAATTTCGTCTCGCATGATTCTTTTAATGACAGTTAACCTACTGACATGTGGGCATCGCTTTTAAGCACACCCAAAAGTCATCGGTCTGGGTTGGGTTTGGACCTGCGGCCTTAGGATCAAAATGTCAGCGCCTAACCAACTGAGCTACGCAGACCCAATCTCCCGTTTGAGAGAAGTTTAACTATTTTAAAGCTGTAACCTATAACAGAGAATATCTCGGAAATCTCAACTCTACTACATACATACAATACAATTCAATGCATACATTACATACATACATGTATACATACATACATTCGCCATGCGAATGCTGGATAGATTTCTTTCCTCCCTCGAGTTTCCTGTCCCTCCATTTCGTTTCCATTGTAATTTCTCGCATTCCTCATACCAATGGTTTCTTTCAGGGTTGGAAGTGTTGGCGATGGTCCTCGGTGCGGAGTGGCAGGGAAAAACGATGCTCTAAATAAACGCTGTTGGCGGGTGCGTTGGACCCTATGTCAGTCTACATGTCCGACTGTCAGGAAACTATAGGGATATGGTACAATAACCTCAGGTTCGGTGCCGAGTCCCCTCCGACAAACGTCCTGTGTGCCTGCCTGACTCTCTCACCCACCCACACACACATATCACATCCGCACGTGCGATCCTCGAAAAGTATATTTCCAATTTAATCTTGTTCGCAAATTGCTATTGGTTAAAATGCAACACTTATTGAGCAACTCTTATGAAGATGGCGGCAATAAGACGTTTCATTGTTTTTCAATAGGGAGCTGAAAAGAAAGTAGCCAGCTCTGAACAATATTAATTGGAATTAAAATTAGATTCTGCTATTACCTCTTATGTTTTTGTAGCAAAGGGAGCTCCAAACCACAACGTCCCTAGCTACGCCCTTGGTATGTTGTAAAGAGAACAGTATCTTTGATGTATTCAATACGATTTGTATACGGAAGCTGTTTCCAGCCAACATTTTGAGGGCTGAGGTACTTTGAGTGGGTAGCGACCTGATTTCCTATCCGGAGGTCCCGGGTTCGATTCTCGGCTTGGGGATATTTCTTAATTAGGATCTCTAACTCCCGTATAATCTGAAAGCATGCATGTGAGAGTGAATGAGCATGTGCTTGAAGAAAAGAAAATGATTAAAAGCAAATGTTAAAGAACCTACAGTCAATGAGTTACCTATTTCATAATCAAAGACCCCAATAAAACCATAAATGTTAAAGGGGCTTATATAAATGAAAAAATAATAAATAAAAACCTGTGATGTACAGAAGATGGACTAGTCGATTTTAAATCCCCATGGAAAAGTGATATATGTATACAGCGTCAAAACAGCAAATACATTTTCTCGCTTCCTTCAAATTCGTGCTATTACCTGTCAATGTTAGAGTTAGCATTTTTTCTTCTCTTTAAATACTATTATTAATTCCTTCTGTGGCTTTTTTACTCGCACACGAGCTGCAACCTAATGGCAGACCAATGTCTCAGTCGCTGGCAAAGGAAACAAGGAAATAAAAGGGACATATGTTGAATACACGCAGTGCAATAAGCAGTTGTGACGTCAGGCAGTTAGCCGGGTTTCCCCTTTGGCCTTGCTGAGTCGCTTTTAAATATACTTTTCTGCATGAATTTGGTATGTACTTCGTGAGCTGCAGAACATACTTCTCTTTAATGACATTGACAACTGGAGGTCTGAACAGAAGGTTCAAAGAACAGTGCTGGATGATAGAATTTTCCCAAATTACAACTCTATTTTCAAAAGGTTGTGATGGTTTTATTTAAATGTTATATCGCATTTTATGCATTAAATATATAAACATCTCGACATATATGGGTGTGCGTTAATGTGCTCAGATTAATTTTCTACTTATTTTATCCACTGCTTACCCTGACGTACTGGTGTAATTGCTTTCGTACTCAGAGTATAGGGTTTCCCGGGTATAAATACCTATATTTTTACTTTCTCTAGCACGCATGTGCAATGTATATAATAGATAGAGAAAAGTATTGTATTCCACCCAAAATTGGATTCCGAGATTTCACCGGAAATATGTTTTGAAACCCTCTGAATGAAAAAAAAACAAACTGTGTGTGTGTGTGTGTGTGTGTGTGTGTGTGTCTGTGGGCAGCAGATCTCAAAAACAAAAAGTCCTTAAATACCAAATTTGGTGTTTAGGTACAGGCTTTTCCAAGCATGCGACACGAACATTTTCAAGAAAATCCCCATACCCCCACTACCCTTTACTGGAATTTTTTTCGAAAATGTTGTTTCTCTCAAAAATAGACTTAATGATTTTGTTAAAAACATTTAAGGTGTTTTAAGATATTTACATGACAAACGAAATGTGTATCTTGAATTTTCTAGAATAGCCTCTGAAGACCTCTTCATTCTGGACATCTTTTGCGTAACTTGTATACAACTGCTAAACCGTAAGAGATAAATAAAAACTTACTACACAATAAATGTATATCTCGTTAAAGCACGCAATTTATGTCATACACAATTTTTGAGATAACCGTTTTCAAAATATTCCCTATTATTGGTTTCAATTTTAAGCTACTTAAATTTGTTTCAAACGGAGGTCATCTTTCTTTTCGTTTATCTTTTGTTTACTCCTGGCAAGCAAACATAATGGAATTTCAATTATTTCACATACCAACCGGCTTTTAAAGGATTTAACTATCGCTTTAGCCTAGGGTATTGCCTCATTTTCCTTCTGCTTACAAACAAGCAAGTAATAAGCCTATTAAGATTAATTCCATAACTCTGCTAATGTTTATTTTGATTAGCATGATGGGAATAAAAGGATAATCTTTTGTTAGAAAAATGTGTCAGCGGAACAGCTAGAGAAAGTCATGTGAATGGAACACGTCAGAGTTTTAAAAATAGGCATGTTGCAACAGAAAGCAAAAATGGGAAAGTTGAATCCAAATTTCATATTTATTTCTGATATCTGAAAAAGTGAGGCAAACATTTTCAAGAATTCAAGCAAGTGGATGTTATAATTTCCATTTAAATTGATACGGGTAGCCGAGGTTGCTAAGCCATTTGTCATGTGAACGGGAGATCTTTTCTTGGCAATTTTTCTTCTTCAATTTTTCTCAGTGCTCATAGCTTGCTAATGCCAGAGGTACGCTAAATTTAGGCATTTTCTTCTTAAATTGCCTTATCCTTGCATTTCATTTATCATCAGTATCGACCGCTTATAGTGCCGTCTGCAATTAGTACGGGCGCTATTAATACTAATAAAATACATGATTATATTTAAAAACGTTTTTAGTGTCTCAGAAAGGTCATACAAAGTCTAGAGAAATCATCATAATTGTTTAAATATATTGTTATGATAAGACATAACTTAGTATTCTCTAAATTCTGCTAAAGCCTTTGTGTTTCCCATGAATTTTGAATAATTTGGAAATTACAGAAGCCACAAATGCTTATCAGGAACAGCGGCAGCATCTGCACTTCCGTAGGCTGTGTCCACTTAATCACTTAGAGCCCATCATTAAACCTCTATGGCAAACTATTCCAGGGTCAGAGTACTTGGGCGTACTCAACCACTCCTCGGAGTCCGGTTGGAGGAGCAGCGTGATGACCAATACGTCACTGGGCGAAGATCATAGCACAAATCTTGTGCCATTTATTCCAACGATTGTTTTCCCTCAATTCCCAGGTATATTACTCGTTGCAGGTAGACCCCTGTGGGTCGTGAGAAACTCAGTGCTCTTTCGGCGCGCACCCAAGCTCTACAAGAATGAAAATGAATGTTGAGTGATTAATAATTTAAAATGTGCTATTATGTCAAAATAATTTATTAAAATATCTCTTTATATGATCATAATGGGAACAGAAATCGTAATAGTTCAAAGAATGATAACAGGTCCACGCCATTGTACCACTAGAGGGCGTAAAAGTGATGTATACTCTCAGAGTAATTATTTTTATCCAATGTTATATCTTTTAATGCTTGCTTTCTCAAGCGAGGCTGTCGCACAGAATCTGTTTATGTTTTGACACACCTGACAATGGGCTGCTTCCTCTTGTTCCCCATGTCGACCAGAAGTTATGAGTAGATATGATAGACTACCTATCCATTATATTGGATAACAATCGCGAGCACCTCCATGACAGTAGAACGACTTGTCTGCCTCACCGTTAAGAGGTCTGTAGTTTGAATCTCTCTTGAGGCGAGTTGTCTATATATTTTAACATTTAAGACCTGCATGTGGGTTTACCGGAGTACCTGAATCAGATAAGAAAGCTTAATGCGCCAACGTGGATATTTAGCCATGGTAGCCCAAGCTACAAGTGTATCGTCGGGAGCACAGAAGATCCGTTGTTCGAGTTCCGGCGTTGGCATTGAATATCTAGTTCTGGATCAAAGTACTCGTAAAATGTGTAGAGACTATTATGTTCTTACCTTCTCATTCGCTATTGGGCGTGAAACCGGAAATGCTACTCTGAGGCCCTATCAGGCTTGAGGTTCATTTACATGCTTTAAATATACGACAACGGACCACCGGTTTTACTTTCATTCCAAAGGAATTCATGCTATGAATTTTTACCCCTCAACCGGGTTTGAACCCGTGACGTCGGGAACTAGAAACTAATATGGTACCTACCCTAGACCACGGCTGAATAATGCTTTTTCAAGAGTGTTCCCTTACTTCAGAGTACGAATGACGGGTAATCCTAAGGTTTATGGACCTGGGGTTCTATCTTTCCAAGCTCTATTCTCGACAAGACCAGATGATAATCGTTGTTCTTTCATTTTACTTACGTACTTAAGCAACTCTGAATCTGAATCGTTATGGGATATATTGAATCTGTCACAAGAGTTGATAAAAGTAATAATTTTGCGCATGAACCATTTCTGCCTCTTTGAAGATTGACGCAGTTCGTACTAATTAATGGTGTTATAAAAGATTTTCACCTAGAGATCAACGGTTATATCATGAGCAGAAAGGTTGCCAATAAAAATTCAAACGCAAATGTGAGCGTTACTGTCCCTATTATCTTGCCATACGACTTAGTTCATGCTCGTTAACAGCACAGTGTTGCATGTTTTCTATCGGCAGAATAGATGGAAAGCGAATCTAACCGCTATATTACGAGCAGTAACTATTAATGAAGTAATTGATAACTAATCTTTGCAGTTTCACATTAACCATATCAAAAACAATACTGCAATATCTAGTAAACAAAACAGAACTCAATTTTGTTAGAATTAATATTTCAACATATCGTAAACCGGGGTTACTTTGACTTAAGAGGTTGCTTTAACAGAACTAGGGCTTCATTAAAATCTTAAAATTTCATATTTTCGCACTATTTTGTCAAAATATCGACGCGCTAGAAATTAAGTTATTTCAAAAGTAGATGTTAATTATTAGAAACACATGTGGTTGAGTTTAACAACAATGGATTTTATATTTCCAACTATGATTAAATACCTAATTCTTTAATTAATGTTTTGCTTGCAAACGAGCTTCACTTTATTATAATGGTTAGACATCAGAAGAAATCTGGGATCGTGCATACAAAAATTATCATCATGAAGATCTAGAAAATGCTCTTAAAGAAGTCGGAATTGGGAAATTATCAAGAAGCAGGCTTCAGAAAAATATCCATTGACAGAAACTCTGAAATTGAGATTTATTTATGGACGTTCTTTAACTGCTGCGGTTCTCGGAGTCCCATTCTATATTGGGTGTGGAAGATCACTTAATTTTGCTCAAATGCCTCCTTATTAGACTTCGGGTTCTTTTACCTGATGTGAAGTACGACACGGGACCAACGGATTTACTTCCCTTCTGAAAGGGAATTCCCTTCTAAGGAATTTTTCCGCCCGAAAAAATTCATCGCCCTCCGCCGGATATGAAGCCGCGACTTTGAGAACCAGAGATTAGCATTCGGTGCATAAAGAATCCTATTCACAATATGTGGAGGATGTGGCGCCATTCATTGCAATGTAGCCTTTCACCCTGCGCCTCAGCAATCGCATTCTTTGGAACACCTCTAATTGTTGGCAGATTACGTCACAAGTATTAAACATACGTTCTCATACTATATGCGCATCATTTATTGGGAGTACATACATCATGGTCTTTAACTGTCCCCAAAACAAAAAATCTAATAGGTTAAGGTCAGGAGAAAGGGAAGGCCAAGGTATTGGCCCTCCCCAACCAATCCATCGCTCATGAAAGACTTGTGTCAGCTGTTGCCTAATCCATGATAAAATGAACCGATGTGCTGCATTGTAACAAACCTCACGTACAATTGTCTTCTCATTCGCGTGCCAAAGCTCTCGGTGAGTAAGATATTCTCCTCGTACAAAATAAAACCTTAGCATGTTCAAAGCAACTGCTTTTCTCCTTTTCTTGCTTACTAGCTTCTCTGTTAATAGTGGAACCTATTTTTATGGACACTAGGTGTAAATAAGGTAATAGAAAAAGTTAATACAAAATCCAGAGGGCGTTTACCTAACAAAGGTAAACAGCATTACATATATTATTTGTTGAAAGGCTATTATTAACAGAGTCAGCTACAAGGATCGGTCATTACTTTGAATGAAATGAAAAATATAACAATGAACATATCAACGACAAAAACTAAAGCTATGGTCATCAATGGAAAGTATCAGAGATTAGTAAAAATAGTATAATAGTGCAATCGGTATAATTGTATAGTATTATTAATACACTTGCGATGCAATTTTAGCAAGCAAATGATCTAAACACAACAATTTACATGTACCTATGTAATAAAATAAGTTTTATAAGCACAATAGGAGAATAAAACAAATGCTATATTGTGGTATATTCAAAACTGCTCTGAAATACGAATGCCAAATATGGACTCTAAAGGAGCCAACATAAAAGACGCTTAGAAGCAGCACAAATGCTCACCAGCCAACAGCAAAATAGCTGAAACAAGTACTGCCCCCTCCCATTATTGGGAGTGGTCAATCAAAATTCTCCAATAAAAACAAATTAAACACCAGCGGAGCAGAGGAAAGGATGCTGCTCCTGAAAAATGCAACCGTTCGAGGAGCCTATCTAGCGCTACCTCCATAACATCATCACCCGAAACCTTAAAATACAAAACCTTAACCTTCACCTCATTCCTGTGGTTAAACCCTTACCAGGGTAGGCACACAGCAGCAACACCTAGGCTCACCACGAGCCTACCAGATCTCGCACGCACGCACGCACGCACACACACACACACACACACACACACATGCACAAACGCTCTTTATGCGATCCATGCTTGGTTGGACAGAGTGAGCAATCAAGATATTTATCTCAATTGGGAGAATATATGAAATATGTAGATGAAATATGTCAAATACCAGAAACAGTCAAATGATCATATGATGAAATTGTTACCTTGTAGACTCCCAAGGTGTGCAATGTTCTATATAGCGCTATTATTTTGAAAATATAAATTGCTGAAATCATAAAACAGCCTGACAGAATGCCAGTTTACACTGTAAGGGCTCTTTAAGGTGAAGAAAACGCACGCCCTTCCCTATTGAATCCAATACATTTGAGCAGCCGTAGTTATCAAACCCACTGTAGGCTATACCAACAGCTGTTGTGTAGAGAAAAATTGAAGCAGCAGTTTAATGCATGTCTATGAAAAGGGCAAGAGGGGAACTTCGTGCACGAACACGTGTTTTACGACATCTAGTCAGACTGCTGAACGACATGCAGAAAAACTTTGTGTTTATGTGGCGTTTCAACAATGCTGACGAGAACACCTTTACATTTGAGCGTATCATTTCAATAACTAGTGAACGAAAATAATTAAAAAGCTTAGAATGTTCGAAGAGCTTTATATTTTCTGGATTTTGAGATTGTTTACGGACATGAATAAAATACATACTTTTAATTTTAATTAAAGCTTTTACCAACAGTTCATTCGTTTAATGGATATAAACATGCACTGTGCTATAATCTTCCAGAATCTGACTTAATCTCTCTCAGATGTTTTTTCCTCATTTCCCGCTCTCGATCCTTCTCTTCCTTGGAATTTA
Organism: Hymenopus coronatus; assembly: GCA_030762935.1. NCBI lineage: Eukaryota > Metazoa > Arthropoda > Insecta > Mantodea > Hymenopodidae > Hymenopus > Hymenopus coronatus. The sequence continues at coordinate 37,796,955 of CM060889.1, read as the reverse complement.
AGTAATGAACCTGTGAGATTTAGAAAATCTAGAGAATAAGATATCTTACTAAATTTATATCCGTTATTATTCACAATAATAGTGATATTAAAATTCTAGTTTGAATGATTGTTTAAACAGTAATATACATATACATATTGCTCAAAAACGAACCACGTGGTGCATTTTTAAACATATTCACATTACAAATTCAAGTTTTACAGTAAATTTTACAAATAGGCATATCATATCATAATTTATAGTAACCCTAACTATTGTAGAAATATTGTTACATATCGCGTTCTCCAGAACTTTTGATCTTTTTACCATTTAATTTATTTCTGTAAAGTGAAGCATTATTTCGGAAAAGTAATATCACCATTTTCCTTTATTTTTGAGAGTACAAATACAAATTCCTAAAAAAAATTAGTCAACAATTGTATCGTGTGGAACATTTTGAGTGCCTGTAGGAAAGGTGGCAATGAAGTTTGTCAGAAGCAAAGTTTAATGTATATCTTGAATTTTCTGGGAATAGCTTCTAAAGACCTCTTTAGTCTGAATGAATTTAACTGAATTTCGCGTAACTAATAAACCGTATGAGTTAGATAAAGTTGAGCGTGCCTATTAACATGCACCGGCCCATTTATAGCGCCCATGATACTTAAAGAATGTCAAATTGATAAAGAAGTGTAGTTTCTTAAATTTTATTACGATATAAAATATGCTATTTTAGTTTCTCCCAATTTATGGTTAAATTTCACAGACGCATCCATCATCTTAAAAACCAATTAAACAAGCCCTCTGTAATATTTTTACTTTCTCTACGCGTACTATGAGCATAGAGGAATTTAATACCGACATTTCACCGAAAATATATGTTTTGAGGTCCCCTCAGTTCCATAAAAACCATTTTAGAAAAAGTTCCGTGGGTGTATCTTGTGTGGGGCTGTGGACAGCACAGAACAAAAACGATATTTAAGTTTGGCATCTTCCAAGGATTTGACACGAAGATTTCAAGAAAATCTCTCCCCCCCAAATCACTCTTTACATTTAAAATATTTTTGAAAATATTTTTCTGAAAAATGACTAACGATTTTGATTAAAATACCATATATTGTAGCTATTTACATCACAAATAAAATGCATATCTTTAATGTTCTAGAAATAGCTTCTGGAGATTGTTCATTCTAGAAGAATTGTGCTGAATTTTGCATGACTGGTAAACTGTAAGAGATAAACAAAAAGCAAATGTAGCCCTCGTTAAAACACACAATTTATGTCATATACCTACATTTTTGTTGCACAGTTGACTATTTCCGAATTATTCCTTCTTATCAGTGTCTATTGAAAATACGCATCTTCTCAAACGGGGTCACCTTTCGTTTCACCTCTCTTTTGTTTTTCTCAAAATGCAAAGCGAACCGAACTTCAATTGCTCGCATATCGCTGAATTTTTAAAATATTTGACTATTTTTAGCCTAGTGTATTCCCATTACTCCCTTCTGCTTATAAGGAACTAAGTAATAAGACCAACTGTGTTAATGTTTTTCTCGTTTAGCAGAATGTGGATAGAAGAATAATCTTTTGTAAGAATAGTTTGTTTGCATAAGCGGTAGAGAAAGCTATGTGAATGCAACACAACAGATTTTTAAAAGCTTGTACTCCTTAGACACATTCATATTGTACAATAAGATGTGTATATCCAATATTTACACATCACGTACTTCGTGCGGTAACAAGATTTCTCTATTTACTTAACAAAAACCTCTTCCTGCAATAAGAAAGCAACATATTGCATAATCAATATAACCTATTAAGGTGTAAAATAGAACCCCTTCCAATCTCCAGCTAAGATAATTCTATCTCTCTCCCCCTCCCTCCCCCCTCTTCCGCTCTCTCTTTCCCTCCCTCCACCCTCCCTCTCTCTCGAGCAGGCATTATTATCAGGACCAAGCTAAGCGGGAAGGGGCTCTCCAGAACAAATCTGAAAGCAATCTAATGCTGCATTTACTTGACGACAGTTTAGAGATTATATTCAGAGCTATTGCCCTGTAAGTTCCTGAGAGAAAATTAACACTCCACATCGCGAAGACTCTAAACTCTTGAGAGTTTCTCATTATATTAAAAACAGATGTAGTAGTCCGAAGGAAAATCACGGTAGTTCACTTCGTAAGAGTGCACAACAGTTTAAAACGATTTTAATTAATGTATCGCATGTTTCAGATGTTAACATGGTGAAGAAAATATTGTATTTTCTGTAAAAAGCTTCTTCATTCTTATACAATTTTGTACAACTTTAAAACGGATAGAGATTGGTCAAAAGCTACAATTATATAAATCTGATGTTTTCATTCACATGGCTTTCTCTATCTTACCACAAAAACCTTACTTACAAAAGATTATTCGATTATCTACATCATGTTAATCTAAACATTTCCAAAATTGGTCTTATTACTTGCTTCTTTTAAGTCGAAAGAAATAAGGGGATAAACACTTTTAAAAGCTGGTCACTATATGAAACAATTGAAATTCGGTTCTCTTTGCTTGCTAGGAGTAAAGAAAGAAGAGGTGAAAACAAATATCAACTTCCTGTTAGAGCAAAGTTTAAGTACCTTAAAAGTGAAAGCATTTTAAAACTCGGAACATATCGAAAACGGTTAACTCTACAATAAAATGAGCAATAACATAAATTATGTCTTTTAATCAGCTCTATTTTTGGTATAGTAAGTTTTTGTCTATCTCTTAGGGTTTACCAGTTATACAAAAGTTATACGCAGACATACAGAATGAAGAGGTCTTCAGAGGCTACTCCCAGAAAATTCAAGATATATATTTCGTTTGTCATGAAACTATCTTAAACATAAGGCATTTTAATAAAAATCGTTGGAGCCATTTTTGAGAAAATAAAAACTTTCGTAAAAATGTTCCATGTAGATGAGCGTGGGGGATTTTCTTAAAAATCTTTTTGTTGCATCCTTGGAAGAGTTTCTAAAAAACGTTTTTTTTTTGTTTTTTTTTTTTTTTTGGATTCAGTGGGTCTCAAAGCATACATTTCGGGTAAAATGGCGGTATTGCATTTTTGGGTGGAATACAAAAGTTTCTTTTAACCTTTTCTATCCATTATATATTGTAGTAGAGAAAGTAAAAATGTATGAGGCTCATACAAATATAACTTTTGTTTTCAAAAATATTTGTCATAATATAATCCGTATTCGCTATACCTCTTATTGCAAGCTTGCCTTTTCTCATGTCGAAGTGCATCAACATAGAACATTTTAAAAACTTGCCTTCGTTTTACTTTTCTCTATACGAGCTCATATATAATTAAAATTGACTTAGCTTATGAACAGCTGAGTGCTACTTCCGCATTGTATGCAACTAAGGAATAATTTTACTTAATTTGAATTGACTTCTGGCAAATACTTGTGTTGAATAGTGAGTGCATCATGGATAGAAAAATCACATTTTATGTAAATGCTTTAATAAATAAACGTCTTTGTGTTACATTCTACCCAATATGGTTTACTTTTTATATAGCTTCAAGCTACTTTCAAGAAAGCTTATTTTTCTATCTAATTCACAATCATTTAGATAAACTTTATACAAATAGTTTCATTGCAAAGAAAACAGAATTGATAGTCAGATGTTTAAAAACGAATTATATGCTGCCTCTGAAATTCGCACTCTTTCTAGGACATCGCGAGAAATAACTGAATGTCGGCAGCACTTTAACCTTATAAATATTTAGAAAATTACTGATGCACAATGAAAGTTCTTTGAAATAAGAGATCTTCACAAAATATTACATATTTTGCACATTTTTTGTAAGAATTTGACTTATCCAAAATTGTAGACCTATGAAGGTGATTTCATAGGCTTTCCCAAAAATGTCATAATGAATATCTTCACTAGATAATCATGTGGCATTTTAATTAAAATCCTCAGAGGCATTTGCAGAAAAAATAAACACAATGTAACGGGTATTTTGGGTTGGCAATTTTCTTGAAAATCTTCTTGTTGCATCTTTGGCAGATACTCAACTAAAGCAGACACATTGGCACACACATGCTCGCGGACTAAATCTAAAAATGATTTTCAGAACGGATTCAAGGGAGCTCAAAATGTGTTTCTTCGGAGAAATCTCGAGTTTGAATTTCATAATATAAAACAATAACTTTTCTATCTACAAGGCACGAGATAGGAAAAATCGAAAGGATACATATGAATTTATAGTGGGCATAGAAAATGGAATTAATGTTGTACATTGCATTATGTTATCGCAGTATGTCAGCCTTAGATGTGGTATTATTCATTCACAATTTCAATGTTAAGTGACTACTATAAGTGTGCGAACCATCGTTAAACGGGAAGCAAATAAAAAGGCGATACCCTATAAAGCGCAAGAGAGTCGTATAATAGCAGTGGATGCGAAATGTTTGACAGTTTTTGGAAATTCGCTACTGCGTAATTTGGATGACGAAGGCCTGCCGCTTCACCGAGCTCTTTGGGCAGAACAACTACGTAACCCAGGTAAGCGCATACCCGTACTTCGCCGATGGCGACAGACTTTTGCAACACTGCCCCAAACAGATATTCAACGCCTACCCTTTAAAGTCAGTTTATTTTATAGACACCTCACGACTTCAACCAGTGTTCTACCCCAGGTGCAACTGAACTATCCGCTGCTACGATGGAGTTTCAGTTTTTTAATTTTTTTTTTTTTTTTTTTTTTTTTTTTTGTAGTTGGCTTACCCTCCCTGTATGTAGGACTGACAAGCACCTAGGATTTACAAGCGGATGCCATAGAATGAAGAACCTGGAACAGGTGGTCGGCTCATAGTCAGGCATGAGCGTGAGGAAGTGGGTGATATGAAATATAGCGAAATGGAGATAGCAAAGGTAATGATGGAGCAATTTGCGGAATGAGTGGCTGGTGAAACTGGAGGACCCGGAGTAAAGCCGCGCAGACTCCGTTTCGTCCACCACAAATCCCACATGCGGGTACTTGGGATGGAACCCCGACCGCTAGGAGGCGAGCGGTCTAACCACTCAGCGACGCGCCGCCCTGGAGTTCCACATGGAAGAAATTTAAGAACCCAAAGTTTCTCATAGACTGGAATATATAATATACTTGCTCCCAATGATGTACACGTAGGGATAAATTGTGGCAGAATGGCAGATCAGTTTCCCACATCTGCCCCCGCTGTACTGAGGTGGAAAACCGCACCATAAGCTAGTGTACTGCGCCATCGTGCAGATGGGTATATGACAAAATCTGTGTCATCTGCTGTGGGGCACAAGTGTTTTCCTGGTAAAACAATTTGACCTTGAAACTCCAACAGGCAAACAAGCAGCTGTCGGAAAATTTGACATGGATCTTATTTGCCACATACATATTATTGGATACTGCTAGTTGGAGAAGCCACACTTCTACGGACTTCCAGATTTTTATCCGGAAATATCGCTGGAGATGGAAATACAGAACCCTCTGTCTTTGGATCTCCCGCATTTAAGGAGATTCTAAGTGCCCAAATATGGTATGGCCTGCAATTACCACGCTCCCACAAAAAACCACTGTCATGTCCTGTCTCTCTTGGGATTCCTGTTCCCAGCATGCTCTCCCTTCAGCAAATAAACACTAAAGCAGAACAAAAATAAAAATAAAAACAAAGTTAACATTTAAATGAAATAATTAAAATTAATTAATTTTAAAAAAGAATAAAATATTTTTAAAAAAATAGTGAAGGCAATTAATAAAACAAGTGTTTATCTCGATTACCATGTTATGTATAAAGGGAAATAAGAAAACTAAGAAAACATCGCAATAAACATTAGCAGAGAGAGAGAAAGAGAGAGAAAGTTCAGGAGGGCCGAACCGAGCTGAGCCACCAACTGCACTTTGATAAACAGAAATAAATTGTGATTTAAGGCAGAAGTATTTTCATTCAATCTACTGAAAAATGCTGGGAAGTAAGCTATAATATCCCGATGCTTGGAAATGCAACTACTCCATCGATGTAGCTAACACCTCTATCTTATCGCTGTTATTCGATAAATGCTGTATTATCTCAAGTGAGCATGCTTAATTAACTTTTTTTTTCTTTCTTTTTAGTAATTGTTTCTGCATGCTTTCTTCGATTTTCCTTAATCGTTTATTCATCGGATACTTCAGGAAGGATATATTTCTCATCCATCCATCCATCCATCCATCCATCCATCCATCCATCCATCCATCCATCTATCCACCCACTCTCACGATTTTGATTAAAGTATCGTATATTAAAGATATTTGCCTTATAAATAAAATGAATATTTTGAATTTTCTCGGAATAGCCTCAGATGACATCTTTATTCTGGATAAATTTTGCGGAATTTTGTATAACTGGTAAACCGTAAGAGACAGACAAAAACTTGTTCAAAAGAACATAAATATCTCGTTAAGTCACTCAATTTATGCTATATACATTTTTTCGTAGAGTTGATCATTTTTGAGATATTCCTTGTTATTGGTTCCAGCTTTAAAATACTTATACTTTTCTCATACGAGAATGTGTCAACTCCTGTCCATACAAACAAAGGAACTTCAACCAACTTTTGAGTATCACTTTAGCCTATGGTACTCCCTTATTTCTCTTTCACCTAAATGGAAACAAGTAATAAGACCATTCCTGCTATTTTTTCTCAATAAGCATGAAGAAAATAGAAGAATAAGTTTTTTACAATCATTTGTAGCAGATATGTAGAGAAAGTCATGTAAATGGAACACATCAGACGTTTTTAAATAATGCTCCAATATTGAGAAATAAATTATTAAATCTTGAAAAATCAAGAGCTCAGTAGGCTATGAAAAAATAATTTTTTACACTATTTAGGGCTGGTATAAAATAATATAACATGAGAGACCTATCTGTAAATCCATTTGCTATAAAACTATTTGTTTGCGAGAATAGTTCTAAAAATGCATCACGTTGTTCATGTTTATTAGAATAATAAATTTAGAGGATAAAAAATTAGTTAAATCACTATGGAAGCTAGAATTTTGTTATATGACCAATCTATCACTATTATTGTGAATAATAACCTATATAAATTTCAATAAGAATCTTATTATGGATTTCCCAAATTTCACAGATACACAGATGTACCTTAATGGAATTTAAGCTTTAAGGTGACCCCTTAAACAGCAGAATCAATTAATCATTCCAATTAAAAATAATTGCTAACAACGTTTCGGTTACAGCTTATTTTTCCATTTATACTCCACCGTTAACTGCATGGTCATATCGGTGGCATTTCCCTATGGAACATTATCAGCAACGATGTTAATTCAGTACTGATGTTGGGTTTTTATTTATATTTAATTGTAATCATTAGATCACATTACATTCACACTCACATTGCGACTCTGGGGAGGATAAGGCATAATCTGCGCTAGAGAAAAATCCCTACTCCCAGCCGGGAATTGAACCCGCAACCTCACACCAGGCAGGTGCTCTACCGACGAGCTACGGGATGAGGCGGTTACAATATTATTATGTTTATAAATTGTACTTCTAAGTTTTCTGGAAGCATTAAACGGCGTTTTCATGCAGTATAATGTTTTATATATTTTAGTAAAATAAAATTACAAAATAATATGTAGCTCCATGCAGAAAACTTTAACCAGGCACACTCGGATGCTCAGTGAATGAATATATTTCATTGTAATGCCAGAACACAATTTTTAATACACAATGTATAAAACAATTCTTTTGGAACTCCAAAATTCTAATATTAACGCTCGCAGCTATTTAATATGCTATTATTTAAGAAAATGTTCCTTCTCGTACTATTACGGACATGCTTAGATATTGCTGACCTTAAGCTTAATTCCCTCTGATACATTTCCCATCTCAGGCAAGAACAAAAGACCTTCTAGGTAAACAAACAAAAAAAAGTTTAAATGTCTGTGATTCCTCGGTTGTTATGAGGAGTCTTAGAAACAACTACTATGACAACGCGAACACAAAAACACACACGCACACACATAGGTTATTGCAAAGGAGAAAGAATGAAGAAAAAAGGAAAGGAATACAAAATAAATGCAGTTAGTGAATGATGTCAAATAAATGGAAAGAGAATCGTAAAAGGTAAATATGGATTGGTTAAGAAGCATGCTTAGCTAAGTAAATAGCCATTTGAAATGAAAACATTAGTGCCTACCTTTGTAGGGATGACGTAAGCTGACTGGGTAATCCTCCAGGGCAGAAAGGCTGGGACGAAGAGAATTTACACATTAACACTTCTTCCTAACTCCCGGAATGACCCCCCCCCCCCCCAGAAGAAACCTTGGAAGCGGAGAAACCAATGAAGAGACACACCGAGGACCCAACAATTCAGTTTGAATCTCCCAGCTCTTTGGCGAGGAATCACAATGTCGAGAGAGGGCGCCGAAGTGACACTTACGGCAGCAACCTGAAGTTCCAAGTTGGCCGGTGAAGAATCTTTTACAAAGTGCATGCATCCACGTCATTTTCCAGTAGGCCACCGAACCATCAGCAGCCTGAAAGATGAAGAGAATAAGGAAACGAAAGAAAGAAGGAAGGAAGGGAGAAATATGCTCGGCTGGAGGAAGAGTATACATTCCTTCAATAGATCTATTAATCCGTGATGCATATAGAACTGACCGATTAGAAATTATACTTTCTCATAAAATAAAGAGGAATATAACAACTCTGATAAATGAAATTATTGATCCTATTTTGATACTGGTAACTGAAAAAAGCCCAGCATTCGCCTTGGCGGCCAGGGAAAACCCACGGAGAAATGTGCGATCGCCGGGTCCCAGAATGTGCGATCGCCGGGGACTGACCCCGGAACCTCCCAAATTGCAGACGAAACCGCCTCAGCCACCTAGCTCGGTAATGAATATCTTTGCGGTCAAACGGTTAGTGTGCTGGCCCCTAACTCCAACAAAATAAAACAGAATAATCTAAATCATGAGCAATTATTAAAGCAAAAATTATATAAATTCCTCAGACTTTTAATGTTATTAAACCCCTAAAAGTAATCTAATAATAATAGTAATAATAAGAAGAATAATAATAAATTTTATTTTATTATTGTACAAATTCTACTTTTAACTTTAGAATCTCCAGGGTTGAATTGGTTTGCCAGCTGAAAGGAGGGAATGTTTCTAATTAACGAATGTGTGTATGTATGCGATTAAAGTTTAAATGCTGAAGTAATGAAATTAACAGCGAAGAGGAAACGCAAATGATAACGGGGTGAACAATCCTTCTTCTAACCAGAAAAATGAAAGTTCAAAAAGAAAGAACAAAAGAAAAAAATGCAATTATTTATCTGTCCAATATCCAGATTGACTGCCTATGTAGCCGAATTGTCAGAGAGCTGACTTTTCAGTAAGAGATCCCGGGTTCAATTCCCGCCTGGGGCTAGGAATTGTTCTTTAACCACACAGTCTGGAAGTACGCATGTGAGAGTGAACATGCGTGTGTTTAACTATAAAAATATTAACCTAGTGTTAATAACCTACAGTTTATGATTTGTTTTATAAATTAAAGACCCCAATATGACTATCGTTATTTTTCTACTGTACACGTGTAATGAGTGATGTTCCTTCATATTTATTTATTGTAAATTCTACTTCAAATGGTTATTTGTGTCTAAATTCCTCTTAGTACTAAACGAAATCATGCTTAAAATGTCAAACTATTTTATCCAATTCCTACAATATCGAAGAGTGAGGATTACCTCAAAAGCTTCTTTCAACTTTTCAAACAGTAACAAAGGTGGAATCCATATACTATAAATACCTGACAAAATTATTTAGCAACTGTTTTAAAAGTATCCCCAATAATCATAATTTTCATTTAGCACAGTGTTAGAATATATTGATAGTAAAATTCTAAAACGTTCTTTCTGTAGTTATACAGAAACATGAACTGATGTTTTTCAAGTTAAACCACCACTTTTCATTCCCGTGTGTGGTTTAAATTTTCAGGCGATTCCGTAACATGTGCTTCATAGTACCTCATACCAAATATGTCGCGACGACTCACCCAAATATGACATGTGGGTTTTCTGATATAACACTAACCGCAACAGTGTCACCTAATAACCATTTTAATCAAGTGTACAGGGATGGGGGCTTTACCGTTACGGGACTGCGGGAACGAGATACATGTGGAATGGGCGTAGTCAGAGGTTTTAAGAGTTGCATTTATACTATATTTAAAAGGTAGGAGACAGGACCAGGTGTGGTGAAAAGTAATACCCTACTTGTAATCATACACTACGAGAGAGGTAACTAAAATGTATTTACATTGTGATACAAAGAGCTGATGATGATCTTTTTGCCTGTTCATGATAATTTAGATTGTGGTCACTTCACCTTTGACCCGGGGAGCGTGACATGGATTCCGAGGCATCGCGGGAGGTCTTGGAGCATTTCACTATGAAAATAAACTAAGATCTAAATGTCATTGATTCCGTAGCAGATGTGGCTAACAGAAACGGGGGTACCAAAATCCTGACTTTAATATGCTTTTTAGAACTGACCAATACAATAGATTTTCATTGTCCTAATATGGCATAGCTGACCTCGGCAGCCAGCATTCAGGTTCATTAAAAACAGCTATGATATGGGATATTCGATCCCCAACAGGCTCGAAGCAAACAGCTGATTTGGCGTCTGAAGCCGCACTTCCGAGTCTGAGAGTTACTGCAATGAAAGATTACTACCAGAAAATAACCACCATTAAGAGTAAAATATAAATCCCAAAATTAATCGTTATATCACATATATTAGTAGTATTTTATTTATATTAATTAAGCTAATTATATGAGCGTTTAATCTAATTCGGTTATTGTGTGTATATATACATACACACACGTTAGGTTATATGGTCATTATTAATTAATAGGTCTAACTTTGTGGCTATATAGGCATTTGAATTGCTTTTGCAATTGTTGGTATAAGCATTGTCTGAGTGGGGGTTTAATTTTAGAGCAGTAACATCTGTATAGAAGAAAAGAAAGACATCTAATTGTTTGGCTAAGTAAGCGCGTACAAAATAATAAAATGTAACTATAAGTTCATATTCATACTATTATACTAAGGAATTTGCAACATTGAATAAGAGAGCATGTTTTATACGTCTATAATACGGTTACGTGCTTAATTTAATATTGGAGATACATCCAGGTTATTGGTTATAGATAACCAACGATTATAGTGGAGAAGGAAGATGTAATTATCTATTTAAAATTCAATATAATAATGATTTGATAATATAATATATGACAATGTTCAAATACTTGCACAAGGCTGAAATGGTGCCTCTTTTGTCAATAGGTTCTCATGTTTTATTTATAGGTAAGTATTTTAGTAAGTTAAATTAGAACATTGACCGCCTTTTGATGCGGCATCAGCCATATTTATATTTTAGTGTCCTCTCGTAGGCTGCGTCTTCTAGGGTCATTCTCCGTGGTCTACAGGTAGCATGCTGGCCTCTGGTTCCCAAGATCGCGAGTTTAAACTTGGCGGAAGACGATCGATATATCGAGCATAAAACTCCTTAGCGTGGCTTGCTTTGGAAGGGAAGTAAAGCCATTTACCCTCTGTGGTACATTTACGGCACGAAAAGAACCCCAAGCAGGATACAGAGATCTCTCAGTAAAATTTAGCAAGATGAAGAATAGGACGTTGAAAATGATAAGTTAATATATTTGGCATGGAAGAGATTTTTGCCTTTATCATTAAATTTTTTATTTTTATATTTGGGATTAAAAATTTTCTTTTAAGGGTTTAGTTAAGTATTAAAGTTAATAAGGGAATTAAACCCTTTCATTATGATTTCAAGACATAAGCTTATTCATTAAGTTGGAGCATGAATAGGTCTAGAAATTAATTAAAGAGCGTCATTAAAAAAAATATGATTTTTTCCCTTCACATGACTTCCTCTAAAAACTATATTTACAAAACATTGTTTTATCTACATCATGCTAATCGAGAAAAATCTTAGCAGAAACTATTTTATTACTCTCCTCCTAAGTAAGCAGTAGGGAAACAAGTGCCTACACTAGCATAAAACGATAATCAAATATTTTAAACGCTGGTTGCTATGTGAGACAATTAAAACTCGCCTTTCTTTGTATGCCACGAGTAAATCAAAAGAGATACGAAACGAAAGATGACCTCCCGTTTAAAAAAAAATAAGTAGTTTAAAAATTAAACCAGGAACAATGAATATCTTGAAAATAAACAAAGTGTATATGACGTAAATTGTGTGTTTTAACAAGATCTACATTTGTATGTAATAAGTTTTGACTACCTTTTGCGTTTTAGCTTGTTATGCAAAAGTCACCCAGATTGAAGTGGTCTTCAGAGGCTTTTCCAGAAAATTCAGATATACATTTCGTTTATCAAAAAATATCTTAAACATTCGGTATTTTAATTGAAATGATTACAGTCATTTTTGACAAAATCAAAAATTTTCGAAATTATTTCAATGTTAAGGATAGTTTGGGATGGAGTATTTTCTTATAAATTTTCGTGTCGCATCCTTGGTGGATGTTGGCTTCAAAAAAGTTGGTATTTAACCGAATTTTCATGTTTGAGTTATCGTGTTCACAGACACACATGGACCTTTTTCTAAAAGTCTGAAGTGTCCCATTCCCAAGACTTTCTCTACATCTCTGTAACAAAATATACTTAAAACCTTATTCTTCTATCTGCTTCATAATTATCAATATAAACATCAGCAGAAATGGTCTTATTATTCGCTTCCTTGAAAGCAGAAGGGAAATAAGGGAATACACTAGGCCAAAGTGATAGTCATTTTTCTTTAAAAAAAAAACTGATTGCTATGTGATTGGAATGCGGTTCTTTTTTTTATTATTAATATTTATTTATAGTCGGGTTGACTCATAAGAGTCTTATCGCGACTGAAACACTGATACATTGTGATAACAATAATTAAAACTGGATGGTTATAAAGATACAATGGGATATAACACTAATTGTGCTAATTAACAGGTAACAATGAATACAAAATTACTTCTTATGAAGAATGCGGTTCTTTATATGGCAAGTAGTTGAAAAATTCCCATATAAGAAAAGATTATTATTTAAGCTGAAACGAATAATAAAAAATCTGAGAAGAAAGAAAAACGTATATGATATTAATTATGTGTTTTAACGAGATCTCCATTTTTTGTGATGTAAGTTTTTGTCTACCTCTTACAGTTTGCCAATTATACAGAAAAAAAAAAACATCCAGAATGAAGAGGTCTTCAGAGGCTATTCCTAGAAAATTCAATATATACATTTTATTCGTCATGTATTTATCTTTAATATATCTACAATATTTTAATTAAAATCGTTAGAGCCATTTTTGAGAAAATAAAAAGTTTCGACAACTTTTCCATTTAAGGGTAGTTTGGGGTGGGGGAGTCTTGAAAATATTCGTTCCGCATCCTTGGGAGATAGTAAACTTAAATACCAAGTTTGGTGTTTAACGGAATTTTCGTTTTTGAACTCACACACACACACACACACTATGACCTTTTTCTAACTTTTTTTTATTCAGGATATCTCAAAACATGTATTGCCGATTAAATTTCGGTGTCGAATTTTGGGTGGAGTACAATACCTTTTCTATACTCTATGTAGGTAGTGTACAGAAACTAAAAAGAGAAAATTAATTAAATAAATTGTGTTTTAACGAGATCTATATGCTTGTGTTTTAAAATGTTGGATATATGACTTGTTTTACCAGTAAAATACTTAAGCAGATATTTTTCGAAGACCTTTTTTTTCGGAGGGGAGGGGCGTTTCAGCTGTGTCAAATCTGTGAAATCTCGCCAATTTTTTACGTCTTCTGGTTGCCCTTTAAACTTTTCAAATCTAACGGTAGAGTCGATGATCCTATTTTTGTGTCTTCTCGAATTACAGTCATATCCGAAGACTTCTTGTAGTTCTCTATCTACTATGTACATTGTGCATACGAGGTAGAGAAAGTAAAAATCTGATGTGTTCCATTCACATGACTTTCTCTACATCTCTGTAATTAATTATTGTTAAAAAGTTTATGCTTCTATTTACTTCATGCTAATCGAAAAAAATAGTCCTATTCCTTGCTTCCTTGTAAGTAGAAGCGAAATAAGGGAGTACCATGGGCTAAAGTGATAGTCAAAAGCTGGTTGCTATGCGACTGAAGTTCCTTTGTTTGTATGGACACGAGTTGACAAATTCCTGTATGAGAAAATTAATAATATATAACATAAATTGTGTATTTTAACGTGCTCTATGTTTTTTTTTTTTTTTTTTTTTTTTTTTTTTTTTTTTTTTTTTTGTGTGTTTTCCATCTCTTTCGGTTTAGCCGTTATGCAAAATTCCGTAAAATTCATCCTGAATAAAGTAGTCTTCAGAGGCTATTCTCAGAAATGTCAAGGTATACGTTTTATTTGTCAGGTAAATATCTTTAATATATGATATTTAATCAAATTCGTTAGCCATTTTTTAGAATATCAAAATTTTCGAAAAAAGTTCCATGTAGAGGGTTGTTGAGGGGGGGGGGATTTTTCTCAAAATCTTCTTATCGCATCCCTGGAAGATACTAAACTTAAAGGCCGCGCCGTGGCCGAGTGATTAGATCACTCGCCTCTCACCTAGACGGCCTGGGTTCGATCCCAAGCGACCGCATGTGAGATTTGTGGTGGCCAAAGCGGCGCTGGGGCGGGTTTTCTCCGGGTACTCCGGTTTCCCCCGCCATCTCATTCCACCGGTGCTCCATCATCATTCATGTATCATCAGTGTCACCGCCTGCGGTGCCATAAGTAGTTAAAGCGGGCGTTAAACACTACCAAATAAATAAATAAAACTAAACTTAAATACCAAGTTTGCTATTTTAGCAACTTTTCGTTTTTGAGTTATCGTGTTCACAGACACAGGGACACACACACCCTTTTTCTGAAAATGCTTTTTTGGATAAAGGGTACTCTAAAACATATATTTCCGGTGAAATCTCGGTATCGAATTCTGGGTGGAGAGCAATATCTTCTCTATACACTATGTGCATAGTACGAATATAGAAAGTAAAAGGGAAGGCCACGCGAAAAATCCGTATTTTGCAATTATGGTGTAAAAATGCTTAAAAGGGCTTCAATATTGATAGTAAGCAGACAAATTCCTGAAATTACGCATTAAATTACCGCACTAAACTTACAAAGTAGCATATCTGCTCAACTAATTCATCGGAAACCACTATAGAACACATTCTTTATGACCATTTCACACTATAGCACGATCTTTTTGTCCCTATTCATTTCATTTTAAACACGTTTTGAAAGTATAATTTTGTCCCATTTTGATTTTTCTGCACATCGTTGAGTTTATTTATTGTCCTTTTGTTGTACATTCTTGTAGATTCCACTCATTTCCTGCTAACTTTGTGTTAACTCAAAGCATGTGTTTGCACAGCCAGGAGTATTGCAAAACCGATTATGATCTTGTTGCACTCTTAAGGTAGTTATTAAATTTAATTTGATTTGCTTAGAACACTCAATTGAATTAAAAACTAATTTTAAAGAGAAATTAGCATTAAAATCTGAATATTTCGGACAAAAATCCGTGTTTGCTTCAATCGGAAAATTTGATTCGTCTGAAGGTCTGGCTCCCAATAATAGATACCAACATAAAATGTGTAAAAACGAGAAATACCATCATGTATATGAACAATAGGTGTGCAAGATATGAGAACAATAGTGTCATTGTAAGAAAAGGATACAGTCGCTAAACAACCTCTTGAAAGAGTAAAATTAGACAGTTTCCAAATGCTTATTCGAGCGCAACTTTATTATTTATTTGTTATAAAACACCGTGTAATTTCATGTCATAAATTACTAAAAGATTAGAAATATTTACAAGACCCTTGTACTTAAACAGCTACACATTTCAGTTACAAAACATGTTGTGTAAAAGCCCTTGACCTTTAATTGAGAATATCATTGGAGTAGAAATAAGTTATCTCACAGAATATGAATGTAAAGTAAGAAACTGTCGCAGATATTTAATACAAGTAATATTAATATGCAAATGGTTACGATTTAGCAATTAATGCACAGGAGAACAATAAAGAATCCAATATGATAGACCTGTTATATACCAATATCAAAATATTTTAGTAACTATCATGTAAGAAACTTTTGCATTTTTCCTTTGTATTATGGAGTAAATAACTTCGTAGCAAGGGTTACTGATTCAACTCTCGAACCCCATATTAGTTGTTTTACTTGCAAAATTCTTACGGATTCTGGTAATTATTATATCCAGTGTAAGCCTAAAGGAATAAGGAATACATAAGCCAGATATTGCTCCGGCGAAGTCTATGCGACCTTAGTTATACACGGTAAAATAACTCATTAGCAACTACTGCAAGAACGCCAAAACTATCGGTAAATCAATGCTAGCATTCTATGAAAATGTCGCTAAAATGAAAGTCTGGTATTTTTGGTAATTTTAGGGTTTAGGGCTCATAGGTCCCACGGCTACGCCATGGTTCCTTGGGGTTCAACTTCACAGATCCCTCTTCTACATCTTGACGTCGCTCCGCAGACGCGGCTGAAGACACTACACACCTCTCCTTCTACAAAACTTCACTCAGCTATGCTTTGTGACTTAGGGCCTCCTACCCTCGGCTACGCTATGTTTCCCCCCCCCCCCGTTAGGTTCAGATTGTGAATGTTGGCAACGAGCAGAAAAACAAGGACAGAAGAAGCGATGTTGCAATGATATTTCGGGTGGGACGTCCGTTATGCGAATATTCCTTAGTGCTTGACCGTAGGGAAACGCGTGAAAGGGTTTCAAACTCGCTGTGGCAGCGCCGACAGCGGCTATCGCTTGACTTCGACTCGATACAGCTCGCTCAGCAGCTATGTTGCATGTCATCTTCAGGGCTTCCTTCCAATTCTTTGCTGGATAGTCCTTTATGGTTTACATCCAATTGTTGGCCGGAGTATATTCCTTATAAAGCATGACACCTTTGCTTTTATTAGATAACCCACACGTATTAAGTGAAATGACTACTCGAATACCAGTATTCTTCTCCAAAAAGTATACATTTATAATTTATAGGTCCGTACATAATCTTCGGGAAGCCCCGCATTATTCCCATTTAACAATTTTTATCTCTGGGGGGGGGATTAAAAGAGAAAATTTACAAAACAAATCCACACACTTTGGAGGAACTTAAGAATATCATTCGCAAGAAAATGCTGTCATTTCACACAGGGCACTGCAACGGGTAATGACCAATTTCCTAAGCAAGTAACATAAATGCTTGACAACGAAGGGAGGCAATTCCAACATCTGATTTGATCTTTTAATTTTTAGTGTTTACTTTTTGTTTCTTTGTTAGAAATAACTTACGTGACAAATTTACTGCGGTGGTAGGTAGAGGGATTTAGGGATTTTCCCTCTTTAGAAAGGATTTATTGTTGTGAGGAGAGACGGAAGGCAGGCGGCAGGGTTTTTTTTTTTTTCTTTCTTTAACCATAATTTTTGCTACAATTGATTACAAAGCTGAGTTAACAATATTTACAATTTGCTTACTTAAAATGCAATTATGGTTTAAAGTTGGTATGGTTACAGTTTAGATATACAATATTAAGTTAAAAAAGTATTCCAAACTAATTGTGGACTTATTTGACGTGCTAAAAGCCAGGAAACCTGTTCTGCTCTATGCTGATCACGTGGCATGAAGTAATAATTTCCTTTCTCTTTGGATAATGTGTCGCTCTCAATGAACTTAACGTCATCAAAACTGGGCCGATCATCTCCTGTGCCCGTTCTTTTACGAATGCTACAAATTTTGGTTCAGTCTAACGTAGTTTTAAGACCCCAGTACTATTATTGACTAAGTGCTATGTAATTGCTACCACCTCTGCTACTACTCTGTTAATTCTACTACTACCACTACTATTACTAAATTCTCAAACTTAAAATTAAATGTATTATTAACACATTTCAGGGTATGTAAAAGTCGTAATAATTTAATAAAATAGAACAGTTCTTTGAAGACTCACTTAGAAATGTTTTCGTCGAGACTTCTTGGCTGCAAATTTATGGATGAGGTTATCAAAGTATCAAAGGCTTTCCCTGCAAAACCTCGGTATTCGCCAAACAAGAAGCTCGCGAAAAAGAAGCTCACCAAACAAGACATTCTGTTATCTGATGTATTTCTGAGAGCAGCTTTTATTATTTTGTAAACGCTCGCCGCAAGCGTCAGGTAGTAAAAGTCACTTGCTCTATGCATCGACTGTATTTTCTCACACGCGCCCACTCCTTTTATTCCTATAAGGCTTTAAGTACGATTTCACTCCAAGAAATATCGCAAGAAATATGAATCTATAAATGATACTCACAGACTCGTTTACACTTACACTTTGCTAGTTGAAAATAACAATACGAATCATGGCAAGAATGCCAACTAAAAGAACAACAAACAGATGCTAATTTTAGTGCAGTCATTTCAAACAACGAAATGTGGTTTGGTTGATATTTTCATATCCGCCTTACTCCTGCACTTTTTTTTGGGTTCACTTTATCGATTTTCCTTTATATGTGCCGAAAAAACCGCAATGTTGTCTGGTGTAGCGATAGAATTTTAATTTACACTCCAGGAACTCTTAATAAAGGAACACAAATCTAATTGCATTGCAGAAACGCGTAATGAATTAAAGTATTGACTAAACTTGAAGGTAGGAAATACTACGAAACTTGCTTGACAAATGAAAACTAGAGCAGCTTCAAATCGGCACATCTTTCTTGTGCGGCCTTAGGTTAGTCTAGCGGTAAATCCCTCTCTGGTTCTAAGAATGATTAAAATGCATACAGCTATGTGGGAATTGGGCAATCGCATGTGTATGCAACAGGTGTCGCGGTGTGCAATGTGGCCAAGACAAGCGCGGCATTAATTTGTCATTGCAACCATAATCATTGGCAGCGGTAGCATAAGGTTTAAAAAGAAATGTGTTGTTGAATGAAACCAATTTATTAACACTATGTGTGGTATTTACATGATTAGAATTAGGATTACGTACGGAGGGGGGGACCCCCAGGATACTGAGGGAAGGGCGCACCAGACATAGGCCCTTGTGACACCTTTGCATAGATTACCTTTGCCTCCAGCGTGACCCCACAGAGGTAGGGATGAGAGAAGAGACCCGAAAGGCAACCATATCTGGATGACGACAGGGTCCTTAACGGTAACAGATAAAACGCTTCCGATCCCATTTGGTCCCTGCTCACGAGCCCCGGGTCACCAGTATAAACCTTTATAGTGCACAATCTACCATCCAGCAGCAATCTGCCAAATATCGTCGTCTAGCCCTTCAACCCCAAAAGAAATGTCTAGGAAAATAATGGGAAGAGGAAATGCTGGACCGGTAGATGTAATGAACTTACCCAGCATTCGCTTGGCCTTTCGGGGAAGTCCCGAAAACCCCCATCCCATTGATGGTCTCCCATTTATTAGCCTTGAAAGCAGTGTATACGTGTACCTACATTTTACTCGTCGGTACTTTTTTCAAGTCGGATTACTGTACTTTTCAAAGGCAGTTTTGCATTTCTGGTCCTAGTCTCTTGAATATATAGACCATCTTGATTCCTTTTGAAGTTTGGGAGGTTCATATTCAAGAGGCCGTTTTGTGGTTTAGAAATGAAGTTATGCTCGCAGAAAATTCTCGCAGCAAATTCTTCCGTTAGAGGTCATCCAATAAGGCTCGGCGAGTTGCATTTCTAGATTCTGTGTTTATATTTCATTTTCTACTAAGGATGCTAATAGCAGAGAAATAATACCGACTTAATCCAATATACTACAGAATATAGAAAGTGGCCAGCGACAAGTGTATTTAGAGAGTGAAGACATGAATAATTTTGTTAAATGTATCCATACCGCCTTTAGTAGAATTTACTCTTCATTTTATCGTTTATATCTAGTTCTCTATTTACGATTGAAACCACATTTACTGACTTTCCTTTCTTTGGAAAGCAAACCAATGTATTTTTGTTGTATGCAAACTGTGATCTTAGAACCTAGATTTTCCTTTTAGGTAGAAAGTTTGGATGCATTGTGATCTGTCCCTCCCCCCACACCCTTTATTTTTTTTTTTTTCTCAGGTCCTTACACTGGTCAGATTATATTGATTTCGCATGGTTTCTTATAAAAGAATGGAATAAACCAGTTACAAAATATGATATTTTACCCTTAAACACCGACGTTGTGTACCCTTTGTCCCAACTGCTTTACATCGTCAGGTAGTCTTATCCTGTAGATTTAGATATAATGCGTAGTCTACAACGTTGACTTCATAGGTAACATATTTCACCCCTTTGGGTACGCTAATGTCGGTGTTCATAGTTGGTAATTTATTAATCGAATAAGAATAGCTTTATAAACGTGTACTTAAAAAGCATTGACTTGTTTCTGATATTCATAGCAATCTCTATGTAGTAAGTTTTACTATAGTTTTACATATAAAGGTAACTATATAAATCATTACTTTTTCTAAACAATAAATTTAGGCTTAATAGTATGACGAACCGCAAATTCATTGCCAGAATTATTGTATCAATTATTCATATTTCAGTGTAACACCCCGTCCCACTTTTGTGTATAACAAAGTCACTTGGATAATCAGTTGTCTATCATGAGAAACAAATCAAGACGACAATATGCATTATGAATACTAATGTGGGAGGAGGAAGAAGAAGAGAAACACATATTTTACCACACACGAAAAATTGAAGTTAATATTTGTGTGCATCTTTTTCATCGCGACAATTTATTTATCTCCTTCATATCTGTAATAAGCTTTTATTTTGCACTAGTCCCTAATTAATCAAATCAGAAATATAGTTTTATACACCTGTATAACGCTCTATTACCTTTATTAACTCACTGAAATACAGATAAAATATTGTAATTAATTTTAACCATAACAAACTTGCTGGCAACTTTTATAAAATCCCAGGTAAACAAGATAAGGTAAGACTAATGTTGATGAAACTGGTAATCCTTGTTGGTTTACATCTCTATTACAAATTATCCTTAAAACGCTTATTTTTCTATCTACCTCATGCTAATGGAGATAAACATTAGCAGAAATGACTTATTACTTGTTTTTTGTAAGTAGAAGGGAAATAAGGGAATGCGCTAGGCTAAAGCGATAATCAAATCTTGCTGGTGGCTATAATTATGTTTGAAATTAGTTTCTTTGCATGGCCAGGAGTTGAAAATTCACGTATGAGAAAAGTTTAAGCATTATAAAACTGAAACAAAGGAATATCTCAGAAATGGTTAACTCCACGAAAAAATGTGTATGACATAAATTGTGTGTTTTACGAGATCTACATTTTTGTGTAGTAAGTTTTTGTCTATCTCATACAGTTTATCAACTATGCAAAAATCATTCAGAATGAAGAGGTTTTCAAAAACTATTTCTAGAAAATTGAAAATAAGTTAAGAATTCAATTGGATATCCCGAACATAAGTATGTTAGTGTCATATTTTTTTAAAGTTCCTGGTTCATATTATTATGTAGAGGGAGAATTTTTAATTTCGAATAAAAAATTGAACACTAAAAAGAGTAAGTGTTGTTTGGATCTGATGAAGTGTGAAATTAAAACCAAATGAAGTATAGCGGTATTGTCTGAATTTTCAGGGCCTTATTAAGAATAATACAAGTTTTATGAGCATTTTAATGGAAAGTTGTAAATATGAAATATAGATAGCCCATAAAATATACGAGGATGGTTTTATAAGTCTCTAAATTTCCATGAAAGAATGGAACATTTTGTTGCAGCTTCTTGGTTGGTGAGCTTGATTTTTCAAAGGGTCGTGTTAAAATACAGTATGCAGCGTACTGAATTGTTGACAGCCGTTTCAATTGAAAATGTAGAAAACCGAGTTTCGTATTAAACACTTGAAGAGTTGAACTGCCGTACAAATCAAAACAGAACTGGATAAAGTTCACGCGGACTCTGCATCATCATTGAAGACCATTTACTTTGGATTAATGAATTTAAACGTGCTTGGACAAGCACCGAAGACGAAAAACACTCTGGCCGTTCAATTGAGGTCACCACATAGGATATCATTGACAAAATCCATTATATGTTAACGAAAGACCGCCCGATAAAACTTCCTGATATTGCAGAGTCTGTAGGCATCTCAACTGAGCGAGTGTATAATATCCTATATGGAGAACTGGCTATGAAGAAGCTGTGTGTGAGATATGTGCCACGGTTGCTTACAGTCCACCAAAAGCGTATCCGGCACAACATTTCAACACAATGTCTGATGATGTTTAATCGCAATTCGCAAGACTTTTTGCACCGATTTCGGACTGTTGATGAAACCTCGATCCATCATTACACACCAGAGTTAAAACAATGGACAAAGGCTGGTGACAATGCAACAAGAAAGCAAAAACAATTTTATCAGTTGGCAAGGTGATGGTTTTGGGATTTCCAAGGAATAATGCTTATAGATTGCTTGTAAAAAGGCAGAACCCTAACTGGACCCCATTATGCTTCATTTCTGGATCGCTTGAAACTTGCGTTCGCTGAAAAAAGACCAAGGTTGGCACCAGGATAATGTACTGTCCCACATATCTGCAATAACAATGGCGAAAGTATATGAAATTGCCTTTGAACTGGTTCCTCATCCACCCTATTCACTAGACAGTTCTGTGTGACTTGTTCCTGACCCCTGTCTTGAAACTTTGGCTTAATGAGAAGAACATTTCATCAAATGAAGAAGTGAAGGTCGCAGTCAACAAGTATTTTGCAGAGTTTGACAGAACCTATTTTTCCGACAGAATGAAAAACCTGGAGGATAGCTGGACTAAGTGTATATCTCTCAATGGAGACTATATCGAGAAGTAAGGTGAGTTGTTTAGGAAACAAACATTCCTGGCGTTTTTATCAGACTTATCACACCACCCATAGTGTAATAGTATTGTTTTCGTGCATAAATTTCGGAGCAAAAGTCGCCCTGAAACTTCCTTTGAAATTGTAACAGAGACCCAATATACTTTCAATTGCTGTAAATATTTGTTTTGTCAAAGACCCTATTATAACAATAGCGGAAACTCCTCACGTTTAACCTGGGAATGAGTGGCCAACCATTACTGAGACTCCTCTGGCGGCATGTGATAAACGACGGATGGGAAGTATTTTTGGGTTTATCAATATAATGCTCATTCATTCATAGCTAGGTCTTAACAATAGCATTATGTAACAGGAATGAACCGCTTTAGACAATACCAGATACTTTTAGAATATTACATAACCATTATGCATGCATTTAGATTGTAGGTTGAAATATTACTATGTTTGTGGCATTTGTTTCCGTTCTCTTTGTGGAATACATTTGGTGCTTTTCTGCTTTTACTGTCGACTGTTTTATGGCATCGTTCTGTTGTTTAATGCAGTAGATTATCACTTGGTTATTTATGAGCAAACACACTCCAACATTCTTTATATAATTAAATTCCTTTTGATACTGTAATTATTTCCTTCAATGCACTCTTTACCCTTGATCTACGTTTGCACAATAGTTCTTCAAAATGAGACCCATACCGACACATAAATTTGTGGCAATTCTTTAGTACACCTATCGGGGTACAATACAGTAACACTGTCATATTCCTTTTCGGCGATGTTTTTATTGCAAGTTAGCATTTTCTTTTAGGACTTGTCAAGTAGTTTTTACATGATTCATGTCTCAACGTGCTACATATCTACCCATCGTATTACATAGTCTTTTGTATCTTTACTTTCTCCACATGGTACATATTTGCACTCTACCCAAAAATTCGATAGCAAGTTTTCACCACAAATACACATTTTAGGTTCCCTGTATACAAAAAGGAAACAATTTTACTTTCACTACACGTACTATGTACATAGTGTATAGAGAAGATATTGCACTCCACCCAAAAATTCGATACCGATATTTCACCGGAAATATAGTTTTAGGGTACCCTGAATCCAAAAAACAGCATTTTTAGAAAAACGTCCGTGTGTATCCGTGTGTCTGTGAACACGATAGCTCAAAAACGAAAAGTCGGTAAAATACCAAACGTGTTATTTAAGTTTAGTACCTCCCAGGGATGCAAACGTAGATTTTAAGAAAAATCCCCCCACCCCAAAATACCCTTTACATGGATCGTTTTTAAAAAATTATGATTTTTTCAAAAATAACTTAACGATTTTGATTAAAATGGCGTATATTAAAGATATTTACCTGACAAATAAAATGTCTGTCTTGAATTTTCTGGGAATAGCCCCTGAAGACTACTTTATTCTTGATAAAATTTACGGAATTTTGCATAACTACTAAACCGTAAGAGATGGAAAAAAACTTACTAGACAAAAAAATGTAGAGTACGCTAAAACACACAATTTATGTTATATACATTTTTTTCGTGGAGCTGATCGTTTTTTAGCTATTCCTTGTTTTTGATTTCACCTTTAAAAAACTTATACTTTTCTCATACAGGAATTTGTCAACTCCTGCCCCCATACAAACAAAGGAACTTCAGTCACACAGCAACCAGGTTTTGACTATCACTTTAACCTATGGTGCTTCCTTATTTCCCTTCTACTTACATGGAAGCAAGTAATAATACCGTTTCTGCTATTTTTTCTCGATTAGCATGAAGTAAATAGAAGCATAAACTTTTAACCATAATTTGTTGCAGAGACGTAGAGAAAGTCATGTGAATGGAACACATCAGATTATTTAGAACAAAGTCCGTATGAATCCGTGTGTCTGTGAACACGATAACTCAAAAACGAAAAGTCCGTTGGCATTTAAGTTTAGTACCTTCCAAGGAAGACACGAAGATTTAGGGGGGGGGGAACTCCCTCCCTCAAACTACCCTTCACACGGAAAAAGATGTCGAACATTTTGATTTTCTCAAAAATGCCTCTAACGATTGATTAAATGCTTTAACGATTGATTTAAACACCGTATATAAAATATATTTACATAGAAAATAAAATGTATATTTTGAATTTTCTGGGAACAACCTTCATTCTGAATTAATTTTGCTGAATTTTGCAGAACTGGTAAACCATAATAAATGGTTAAAGGCTTACTACACAAAAATGTAGATATCGTTATGGAATACAATTTATGTCACACATTTTTCATGAAATTGAAATTCCAGAGATATTTCTTGTTATCTATTGGTTTCAGTTTTAAAATACTTAAACTTTTCTCATACGGAGATTTGGCAACTCCTGGCCATGCAAAGAAATAGATTTCAATCATATGACAACCAACTTTTAAAACTTTTGACTATCGCTTTAGCTTTCTACTTACAAGAAAGCAACTTATGAAACCGTTTTTGCTAATGTTTATATCGATTAGCATGAAGTAGATAGAAGAATAAGCTTTTCAATAATAATTTGTTACAGAGATGTGAATGGACACATAAGATGTTGACTTTCTCCACACGTACTATGTGCATAGTAGATAGAGAAAGTATTGTATTCCACCCAAACAATAAATTCGAAATTTCACAGGAAGTACATGATTTGAGCTCCCCTGAGTCCGAAAAAGCATGTTAAGAAAAAGTTTCGCGTGCGTGTCTGAGTCTATGAATACGATATCAAAAAAACGAAAAGTCGGTTTAATATTACACTTGTTATTTAGTTCAGCATCTTCTAAGGATGCAACACGAAGATCTTTAAGAAAATCAACTACCCTAATTACCCTTTCCATGGAAAAAATTTCGAAAATTTTGAACTTCTTAAAAATGACTAAAAATGTTGATTATAATACATATTTTAAAGATAATTACATAACAAATAAAATGTATATTTTGAATTTTCTGGGAAAAGCATCAGTGTCCTATTCATCCTGAATGACTTTTGCATAACTGGTAAAATGTAAAAGAGAGACAAAAAGTTACTTCACAAAAAATACAGATCTCATTAAAATACACAATTTATGTCAGGAACACTTTTTGTAGAGTTAATGATTTTTGGGATATTCCCTGCTATTGGTTTCATTTTAAAATACTTACATTTTTCTCGCGCAGGAAGCTATCATCGACTTCATATCTGTTCTGTTTTACTCCTGGTCTTTGAAAGAGATTTCAATGTCATTCTTACAGCGACAACTTTTAAAAGATTTGACTATTGCTTTAGCCTAATGAATTCCCTTATTTCCCTTATATCACTCACTCTCTTTCTCATTTAAAGGTTACTTGTTTCTTGGCCTTAGAGATTAATAAGATTAAGAGATTAATATATAATTATTGTAACAATACATTCTTGCAGTCAAAAATATCCCAAAACCCACATATTTTATATACCTTCAATTATAAAAGCTAAAGCTTAATTTGTATTTTGAGCTTTGAAACTGGGATTTAATTTTCTCTGTAATCTTTTTATTTGAAATTCAAACGCAGTCTTTGTTATTTTGGATGTTATTGCATCACTAGGACCCCCAAAAAAACCCCCACAATGATCGCTATTGGAATTGTATCTAAGAAATCTCAACAATTACCACCGGCATTGCACAGTGAATTAGATGAGCAAGATACTTTCTAAAAAGGTACAAACTTTGGCCCTTATAGATTTCATTCTCTGCAACAACATTCCTTAGCAATTTTTGAATGTTCCAAATTTTGCGCTTGTTTGATAACTTTCATTCTGTGCATGATACTCTGGCAAAAGTAATGAAGGCATAACATGTTTCTTTATTTCCTAAATAACATTACTTTAATAAACAGCCGATGGTGAAATGGCATATTACATGATCCATAAATCGTTGGGGATCCATATGTCCTAAATGTTTCGTTCAAATCGTTCTCTTCTGCACTTATTAATTTGATGAGCACATTACGATGCATTATTTAACAGCAAGGTATCCCAGCTACAAAACAGTGTATATGTAATTAAAATATAGATATGTATAATTTAAAATGTATGTATGTTTACAACCATACACACACACACACACACACACACATACATACATTGGGAGTCAGTTGAGAAATGCAATGCTACGCCGGTATGTTGCCACGGTAGCTCAGTGGAAGAGCAACCGGCTAGAGACTGGGAAATCCGTGTTATTTTGTTTTTGTTTTATTTATTTCTTTTTTATTAATGAAAATACAGTTCCGGCGTTGTATTCCTTTTTCCTCTGTTTTTTTCCAGTTTCCTACATTTCCTTAGTTGACCTATTAATTCTTAACGTTTTCCTTTTACATATGCATACATATACACATTACAAATACAGAAACACCCATGCCCAAGGGGGGACTCGAACCCATGACCCCGTGCGCCACGAAGCGCCAAAGCGAGGCACTCGTGAGCGTGGCCACCGGGATCGGCAGGTTCAAATCACGGCTATGGCATTGAATCTTTCAGTCTGACTCTACCTATCCAACTTCTGTGCTACACACGACTTGTGAGAAAAAAACAATTAAACCATTACTGACTAAATGTTCTAAGGGGTTAAATAAAAGACTAAGAGCCGCAACGAAAATTGCGCAAACGATAGGGCGCGTAAGTGATTCACTGTTTTCTCATTACGAACTGTACACCTAAAATATTTATTGAAGCAGCACCGTAACAAAATGTACGCAAATCCGAGAGTAAGTAGTTGCACTGTATTATCATTAGGCACTATGCTCTAGCAGACTATTAAAGGTCGTAACAAAAATTAGTTGAACACCAGAGCACATAGTGTTTCTTTGTAATATTACGCACTATATGCACTAAAATCTAGATTTTCATCGTTTGTAAATGAACTAGCAACACCAGCCATCTGAAAAGCAGTGTTCACATTCGGTGCTTAATGAGTAACGACCGGTCCCTTTACTCCGAGAGAAGAAAACCAACCTGTAATGACGTCACTGCTGTGGTGTGAGGAAACATGGCTGGCCATTGACCTGAACAGCGATATGAAAATGCCACAATTTGGGAGTCTTATCAAGTCATCAGTTTAAAAAACTAATAGTAACGTGATTTCTTGAAATCGCGTTGACTAAAACAAAACAGTAGGGTTAAAGTAAAGCATAAAAAATAAACGTGAATAAATCTATGCACTGTATAACTTAGCTTATGGCCGAGATCTGAAACTTAAATGTTTACATTTGCTAGTATGCGTATAGTGCAGAACAACAGCAATAATAATAATAATAATAATAATAATAATAGAGTGAAAATCTATGATCTATTCATTATGATGTTATGATGTTTTAATAACCTGCTATGTGTATAATGTGATAATACAGTGAAACACTACGTGATCGCGTGATTGCATATTGTTCGTTACGCTAATCTGATAACCTATTATATGTATTATGTAATGTCAAAGAAGAACAGCGTAAAAGATTACAAAATTAATTATTTTTTCCACTTAAGGCGTATGTAGGACACGGGTTGGATAGGCAGAGTCAGACTGAAACATTCCATACCATAAGCGGGAGATCCGAGTTCAAATCCTAGCAATAGCATTGAGTTTTTCAGTCTGACTCTGCCTATCCAAGATTACAAAATGTTCTATGTATAAGTGTAAACATTTCTGATCGATGAAATAAACCTTTTGT
Source organism: Hymenopus coronatus (assembly GCA_030762935.1). Taxonomy (NCBI): domain Eukaryota; kingdom Metazoa; phylum Arthropoda; class Insecta; order Mantodea; family Hymenopodidae; genus Hymenopus; species Hymenopus coronatus. Next base: position 37,768,338 of record CM060889.1, on the reverse strand, counting down.
ATCAATCGAAAATTCACTTAAAATCAAGTCTCTGTAACTGAAGTGCAACACCATTTTCTTGTTACACTGTTTAAACTGTTTTTGTATATAATCAAAAATAGGTAATGTTAATTAGTGAAAGCCTGGGAATTACCTGTCACTCAGCGCGATACCCTCCCCATCTCCAAGGGTAGAACGAAGTTCGCTGGCGCTAGTTTTTCACTGAGCATTATTTCCTTGGATTTGCCCGTTGAGTTCTGCAACTCTTTTAACACGAAGAGACACATGACACATGAAATACGCCGCTGTTGGACCACCTCCGTTGCCGTACATATAGCTCTTCAACAAGTTGAAGGTCCAGTGCAAATTTGGAAACATTCGTGAGTTCATAACTTTATTTGCCATTTTTCTTTTGCAAAATTGTTCGCTGCCCGAATTCCCCGAAATACTTCAAAAATAAAAGTTGTAGAATTAAATATCAGGTTTCTTTACATCAAATAAAAATTGTAGAACTAAAAATCAGGTTTATTTTGCATCTTTCTGGATGTCCCAGGATTCGAGTGCACAAATTGGCAGGATTGTAGAGGGGTCCAAGATAAAAATTTTGAGATAGGAGATCTGTGGGCTATGGATTCTAAATTCTTTGCTAGAGCATAAAATGTATTAAGGGTTTAAGGGTTTGCACGCCACTGATTAAAGCGCAGTGGACCGTGATGTGAACAACCGGGTTTCGGAGAGCGTAGACAGTGACATATTTAGCGCTATGGTAAATGTATGACATCGGGTGAAGATGTTGAGAGAGAGAGAGCCGAAGGTTCACGCTTGCATACATACCTTTATTTTTGTGGTCTCCTTTGTTCGTATTTTACGAGGTCAAATTCCAAGAGAATTGTGAACCTCACCACAAGCTGTTAAAGTTCGTGTCAGTAATTATTGTTCTTCTGATTCAACGGGCATCTGATAAGCGAAAGTCTTAAGCATGCGCAGTGATACCACGTGGCACCAAATGCACAGGAGCTCAGAAGTGCTCACAGTAAGCATGGGAAGGCATTAGACAAGATTTTCAGAAGCACATCTCAGAACCACAGTAGCTCAAGTGGTTAAAACGGATACCTTTGTTCGAATCTAGCTATAGTCTGTGTTTTTTTATTCCACCTCAAAAACATACTTCAGTTGCTACGTATCAAATCACACATTGCATAAATGTTTTCAACTAATCTGTTTTATTGCATTATTCTACGCAGGTTCTTTGAAAATGACTGCACTTAATATTGAGTGCTAAACAGATATTCAGTTTTTGAAAATAATGTGTACTGGAGGGTTTATCGTCTTGGCTTCAAAAATGTAAGCCAAGCGTATTAGTGTTGCTCAAATTGTGTACCCCTTTGATAAAAACAAGAAAATTAGAAAAGGAAATTTCGAGAGCGGCGCGATCTTAGTATTGTGGAATTTGATGACCAGACTCGCCCTCGAGTAAAAGCAGGGCGTTCTCGCTAACTGCATATGATCTGAAATCAACCGAACTGTTATCTGCGGCGTACACTCCCTCAAAGAATATGCAATTTTGCAAAAGTTGCGAGTCCAATAATTTTAAATATCGTGCTGTGGATTAAGCTCACCAATACTGCATGCCTTCGACTACTGGCATACAAGTGAGGCATTCTGAATGAAAATAGGTCACACACGTCCACATTCTTTTAATTTATAGCCATTGTTGTGACATTTGGCAAAAGGGACAATAGGTTCCCTATCTCAAACTATTTATCTAGGACCCTTCTACAATCCTACCAATTTGTGCAATTGAATATATAGAAGTAATTTGAGATCTGCGATGCATGGTCCCCGGATAAACATAACGCAGCTACATAGCGTTAAACGTGTGGGTATCAGGTGCCGATAAATCAGTGTTGAAGCAAAGCAGGTTGAAAAAATAGCTTAGAATGTCTTTAAAACTGTCGATTTTTAGCAGCTCGTTACTAGCGTTCTCAAGATTTATGTCGCCAAAATCTGTAAAATCACGAACTAATCACCTGACAGTGCGACACTGAGCATTCATTAACTACTAACTTGAGTTATGTAGTCTACTCTGGAGGCGCTGTTTTTCAACTGCTCTGGTGGCTTAATGCGTAACGCGGGAAGCTGCTATCCCAAAACTCATGAGTAAAGGTTTTTTATTAATATGTTTTTCATTCCAGACGAAGTACCGCGATACGTGAACGAGACCCGAACTCGGAAACTATTTTTCACTTGGAAGCCAGTACCTTAACCACTATGCTAGAGAGGTACGCTGTAATATGTCCCTTCGTTTTTCGTGTTATGCTCTCGAATGGTTGATAAATAGCCAGTGGCGAACTGGCACTTCAGAAACTTAGAGCCGTTACTTCGAAATTTCAATAAACAGGCCATAAGTCCCCTATCTCAAATTACTTATTTAAGTAATCTACATATTCTGTGAAAATATTTCGGTATAGTTGATTCACACACACACACACACACACATATATATATATATATATATATATATATATATATATATATATATATAGGTAAATAATGGAAGTGCACGCACCATGCTACATGGTTGATGAAACGGCGCAGCGTAGCACCGAGGCCATTACCTCTCCCCCCCCCCTCTCTCTCTCTCGTTATTCATGTCCTACTTTTAGGCGTTATTTGGAAATTATTATTATTATTGTTGTTGTTGTTCCAACCCTCTTTCTATGCACTGCCACAATACACTGCAGTAGGAGTATTATAAAATACATATCTATATTTGAAATAGTTATAATACTCTTTTTGTAGCATTCGAAAATGTTTACATTAGCTAAGTAGCCATGCCAGTTTTGGTTCCAGGGGTAGAAATTAAATTAAACTGAGTTTTATCATTGGACGCTCTTTCTTTAACCGATGTGATTTTATATTGGGTGCAAAAGACCCCTTAAGTTTGCTTACAGGTTATCACGGTTAAGGTTATTTTACGTTCCGTAAATCTACGGCACAGAACGAACGTCTTTGTTTCTCTTCCGAAGGAAGGTATGCTAAGGATTTTTAAGCCTCCCAAAAAATCCATAGCCCTCCACCAGTTTTGAATCCGCGATCTTGGGAACCAGAGGCGAGCATGTTACCCTTAGACCAGAAGGACGGTCCCTAAGATGGAGAAATCATCTCTAACCCATGTCGGATCTTACCATTATCCATATCCGATATATTTCGGCAACAACCGGCATCGTAACATGTTAATAAACATCTAGCACTTTCAACTGCACCCTATATCTCCAAACCTCCGATACACTGTATAAATTATTTTTATGATTGTGTTTTATTAAATTTATTCTGTTTACGGAACTATGCGAGTTGCAACTTTAATTTTATTATTTGGCTTGCCTACTTCACTTATTTGCTGTTAGGTGTTCCTAGATAGAACATAGTGCTGCAGTAAAGTTTTTTTGTTTTTATTTATTTTATTTTTTTCCCCAACTAGCCATTTTACTTCTTTCCAGCCTTTAACGCATCCTTCTGATTCCTCTCCTACCGATCGCTTCCATATTTTTCTAGGTCGTCCTCTCTCGTTGCTCCTCGAGAGTTCCAGTCAAATGCCGCCTTCTCGATAACTCCGTCTGGCATTCTCAGCGTGGGACGTACCCAGTTCCACTTTCTTTTATTTGGTAAAATATTTTAGATTGGTTATTTCCTCACTATATATTCTTCATTTGATGTTATTTCTGGTCATCTTATATTTAAAATACACCTCAAACGCCTATTAACAGAATTCTGCATCATTTTATTTTCTCTACACGTACAATGTAATACATTGTAGGTAGAGACATTCCACACAAAAATTCGATGTCGAGATTTCACCGTAAAGCGTAACTATACTTTTGAGGCCTGTCGAGTCAAAAAAAAAAAAATTAAAAAAAGGTCCGAGTGTATCTGTGTATGTCTATGGACAGCATGGCTTAAAACAAAAAGTGAGTTAAATACCAAAATTGGTATTTAAATTTAGCATCTTCCAAGGATGCGACACAAAGATTTTCAGGAAAATTGCCCTAACCCCAACTACCGTTTACATGACACATTTTTCGATTTTTTTTCTCTAAAATGGCTCTAACGATTTTGATTAAAATACCACATGTTTAAGATGCGATAAACGAAATGTATATATTTAATATATCTATCCTCTGAAGGTCTCTTCAATCTGGATGACTTTTATATAACTCATAAGCCGTAGACATAAGAAATAGACTAAAACTTATTGCACAAAAATAGATGTAAATCTTATCGAAATATACAATCTATGTCATACACATTATTTTTTTTTTGTGAACCATTTTCGAGATATTCCTTGTTTTGTTTTCAGTTTTAAAGTACTTAAAACGGCAAGTCAACTTTCGTTTCATAATTATTTTGTTTTACTCCTGGACATGCCAAAGGACATTCCAATTGTTTCCTATTACGAAGAGAATTTAAAAGAGTTGCCTATCGTTTTAGTATTACCTGGTATACCCCCTTATTACCCTTCTATTTACAAGGCAGCAAGTAATAAGACCATTTCTGCTTGTGTAAATCGGCCAGCACGATATACAAAAAGAATAATATTTTGTAACAATAGTTCGTAGAGAAAGTCATGTGAAAGCAATACGTCAGATTTTTATTTATTGTATCCATATTTAACAAGCGTAGATGACGACTTATTTTACGTTGGTGTTAAAACATTCTAAACTTTTTCTTCAATGAAATAGTATCACTCCGCCAAATGGGGGTATAACCGCACAAATGTTCCATTAATTACTACCGAATGCTCTTTCCCCATAGTTTTCTGCTACACCTGTTTTTGTAACCACACTTCTCAGATATAGGAAAGTATAAGCTTCCTTTATTTCTATATTGTTTGAAATTTATTTTTATGGTTACAGTTTACCCTCATCTGTTATTGAAGAATTCATCTTTAATCCAGCATTTCCTGTTTCTTTTTGTAATTTCTAATCTAGACGGTTGTTGATATCCCACTGAATTCCTCTTTTTTTTCCCCTATAACCTTCCTCGTAGTTCTAACACCATCAGAAAATTGTGGGGGGAAATGGAAATGAAACTTTATTTATGGACGCTCTTTAACTCTTATGGTTCTCAGCGTCCAATTCTATGCTGGGCGTAAAAGACGCTTAATTTTACTCAGAGCCCTCTTTTATCGGCTTGAGGTCCTTTTACGTGCCTAAATCTACGACCGGGACTAACAGCCTAACTTCCCTTCCAAAGGAATCTATGCTAAGAATTTTTACGCCCAAAAAGATTGAAAAAAGTCATCGTCTTCCACCTGGTTTGAACCCGCGACCTTGGGTATATGGAGTTAGCATGGTAACTATTACACCACGGAGGGCGACAAATTGTTGGGAAGAAACTGCAACTTGACTTATTCAAGAATTGGTTTCTATAGATCCTGAGAGATTACCTTCTCGTATTGTCTGTGCCTTGGGACCTTGGTACATGTCCATAATATTGATAATTTGTTATCAATTGCATTTAATGCAATTATCAAGAGTGATATTTATCATGAGTCATGCATACTGTTTTGTATCTTGATGCTCGCCGATATGAAATTTGTTTTGTCTCGTGATATTCGACGTTTACTGTGATCTTTGGAGTGAAGGCGAAGTTAATAATACTCGAGGATATTTAATTATGGTTTAATATTAAATAAATATATGTACATGCTGCCAAACAGGATACATGATCTTGATCATTCTTTGATTATGACAACGGTTGTGCCACAAACACACAATCAGGCAAACGACGATTGCCTGTTTATGCTTGGCTGGGTGACGTTATTTTCGCGCTCCTAAAGCACAGCTTAATTACTCAAGTCTACCTAATTAAAAAATCTGATGTGTTCCATTCACATGATTTTCTCTACATCTCTGTAACAAATTATTGTTAAAAGGCTTATGCTTCTATTTACTTCATGTTAAACGAAAAAAAATTAGCAGAAATAGTTTTATTACTTGCTACCTTGTAAGTAAAAGCGAAATAAAGGAATAGGTTAAACTGATAGTCAAAAGCTGGTTGCTATGTGACTGAAGTTCCTTTGTTTGTATGGACCGTAGTTGACAAGTTCCTGTATGAAAAAAGTATGTTTTTCAAAGCTGAAACCAAAAACGAGGAATATCTAAAAAACGATCACCTCCACGAAAAAAAATTATATAATATAACTTGTGTATTTTAATGTGCTCTATATTTTCTGTGCGGTAAGTTTTTGTCCATTTGTTTCGGTTTAGCAGTTGTGCAAAATTCTGTAAAGTTCATCCAGAATAAATAAATCTTCAGAGGATATTCCCATAAAATTCAAGATAAACATTTTATTTTTCAGGTAAATATCTTTAATATACGATATTTTAATCAAAATCGTTAGAGCCATTTTTGAGAAAATCAAAATGTTCGAAAAAAGTTCCATGTAAAGGGTAGTTTGGGGTGGGGGGATTTTTCTCAATATCTTCGTGCCGCATCCCTGGAACATAATAAACTTAAATACCAAGTTTGGTATTTTACCGACTTTTCGTTTTTGAGTTATCGTGTTCACAGGCACACATACACACACGGACCTTTTTGTGAAAATGCTTTTTTTGGATATTGGGGACCCTAAAACATATATTTCCGGTGAAATCTCGGTATCGAATTTTTGGTGCAGTGCAATACCTTCTCTATACACTATGTACATAGTGCATATAGAGAAAGTAAAAATTAATACATTAAAGTATCAAGTTATTCCAACGAATAAAAATTTTCCTAAAAAGAAATCTTGGGGACCGATAGAGGGACACAAGCAGGTACCAGTTGCATATCTACCGAGTAGAGACCGACCTTCATTGGCGACTGTTCGCGGTACATGTAAACAGCATGTAGTAATGCGTTGGGGAACCTGGCACTATACTATGCTGTATATTACAATACTGTTTTACACGCAATTAATGCCTTTGATGATAGTGCATACTCTTCAATCAAGGTTGTAAAATTTCTTGTATCAAATGGGTTGCATGAAGATTTACAATTCATACAGAAGATATATCTACGACAATAACATATATTTGGAAACATCGAATATTGAAATACCTCGAACCCTGAAAGCTATCGATGAACGTGTGCAAGTAATTAATCAGAGACCCACGACACCTGTTTTAGACTGTATGAAAAAGAAAGTGAAGACTGTTTGGAAAAATCTGATGTGTACCATTCACATGACTTTCTCTATATCCCTGCAACAAATTATTCTTAAAAAGTACTTCTATTTACTTTGTGCTAATCAGAAAAAAAATTAGCAGAAATAGTTTTATTACTTGCTTCCTTGTAAGTAGAAGCGAAATAAGGGAGTACCATAGGTTAAAGTGAAAGCCAAAAGCTGGTTGCTATGTGACTGATGTTCCTTTGTTTGTATGGGCAGGAGTTGACAAATTCCTGTATGAGAAAAGTATAAGTTTTTCAAAACTGAAACCAAGAAAAAGGAATATCTCAAAAACGATCAACTCCACGAAAAAAATGTATATAACATAAATTGTGTGTTTTAACGTGCTCTACATTTTTTGTGGGTTAAGTTTTTGTCCATCTCTTACGGTTTAGTAGTTATGAAAAAATTCATCAAGAATAAAGTAGTCTTCAGAGGCTATTCCCAGAAAATTCAAGATATATATTTCATTTGTCAGATAAATATCTTTAATATACGAAATTTTAATAAAAATCGTTAGAGCCATTTTAAGAAAATCAAAATTTTCGAAAAAAGTTCCATGTAAAGGGTAGTTGGGGGTGGGGGGATTTTTCTCAAAATCTTCGTGTCGCATCCCTGGAAGATACTAAACTTAAATATCAAGTTTGGTATTTTACCTACTTTTCGTTTTTGAGTTATCGTGTTCACAGACACACGGACACACACACGGACCTTTTTCAGAAAATGGTTTTTTTTAGATAAAGGGGACCCTAAAACATATATTTCCGGTGAAATCTCGGTATCGAAGTTTTTGGTGGAGTGCAATATATTCTCTATACACTATGTACATAGTGCCTATAGAGAAAGTAAAAAAATGTCGGATTTTCAATGCGTGAAATATGAAATGTGCTACGAGGTGTTGCTACGAAAATAATTGTGATGAAGTATCTTACCCAATAGTCGATGATGTGTCTTACTTCCGTTTTGCTCCAATCACATCTTGTGATGTGGAGTGGAGTTTTTCACAATATAAAGCCTGTTTACGTGTCAATCGGAGACATTCACATTTGAGATGTCACGATTATGTTGTTTTGCATCGTAATCTATGTATCTTGAGAGAAAATGAAACGGATAATGATGCTGATGACCTGTTGCTCAACAGGAATTGAATGTAAATAAATATTAAAATTGTTAGTTCCCGTAAATGAGTGGTATTTATGCTTACCACATATTCAACCTCGTTCGTCTTCCACTGCTACTGAAAACATCACAGTCTACCACGCAACCACTGCCCCATTTTCCTTCTATTTACCACTACGTACACACTGCACTGTCAACACATCACAACTATATGCCATGCTGCGCTAGCTTCGTTTGTGTTCCTCTATCGGTCCCCAAGATGCCATACCTATTGATTATGCTACTCCCTTACAGAGGTTGACCTCACTATGTTCTTTGTTATTATGTTCGTATGCATGTCTATGTTTATAAGCTATCGATCTGTATAGCACCATGTGCGCTGATCGAGCACGGTTTTGTTACATTGTTGATTACGTCCATCCAAAATTATTTACTACCAACATAATTTGTACCTCATTTTAAATACCAATTCAGGTATTAATTCCCGTTTTAATCGTTACAAGGCACTAAAGGTATCATCAGCTGCATTATAAATTCCTGTTGGTACGTTACTTAATGAGAGTTCACTACAATATTCCCACATTGGGAAATTTTCTAATTCGGCATTTCGACACCCAGAATAACTTCTATATCCTCATTTGAACGAACAGGACACAACATTCAAATATTAACATTTTAGTGTCAATTAAAAGTTCTACTTTTAGGCCATGCTCTAAAAAGGTATTTTGTTGTTGCTACTGTATTCATGTTATACAAATGTGTCAAAGATTACATATTTAAACGCTTGAATATGACAATAATGAGTATGTTTCATTGTGACATGTGTTAACTAATAAAAGGTGTAGTACTTTAAGAGAATTTGACCACGTCAGCAACACTTAAAATTAAAGAACAAATAAACATGTATCATTACATATATTCACCAATATGCTATAAACAGTATTTACGATAGATGATCACGTAGATACTAGGGCCGTTCAATAAGTCCTTAGAAAATCCAAGAACGTACATTCGTAGCATCGAAAAAAGTTTGTATTTAGTAACCGTCGTCTCTTACTAGATAGCAGTTAAAGTTTCAGCTATATTCATCACATGGTTTAGTTGCCATAGGCGATTGAGTCAACAATCTTGTGCTTCATTAGAAAGTTTTGTGCGGTGATTAGATACTCCTATTTAAAAGGCTTAACACCGAAAGAGATAAAAGCCGAGTTAGATGAAATTCATAGCACATCTTCTCCTGCGTTTGCAACAATTTATAATTGTATAAATGAATTTAAACGTGACCGTACATCCACAAATGAAGAACATCATTCTAGACGTCCAATGGAAGTGACTTCCTCCGAAAATATTGACAAAATCCAGGTTTTGAGTTATCGACGAATCAAAGTTCACGAAATAGTAGAGGCCGCAGGCATATCACAAGGTATAGGTAGTGTCTTAATTTTGCACCAAAATTAGGTCTGATAAAGGTCTCGGCAAGATGGGTGCCACGTTGCTCTCAATGGAGAATCGTGTGATCGATTCGGAAGCTGGTTTGGCACTTTTCCGTCGCAATCCTGACAAGTTTCTGCGTCGATACATGACTGTGGATGAAACAAGGATACACTAGAACATACCAGGACAAAACTACAGTCGAAATAGTGGGCTTTTAAATAGAAATCGGCTCCGAAGAAGGCAAAAGTGTTGAAATGTGCAGACAAAAAGATGGCTTCGGTTTTTTGGGATGCACGCGGAATAATCTAGATTGATTATTTGCATAAATGAAAACTATAAATGAATAGTATTATGTATCGTTGTTGCACTGGTTGAACGAAGAAATCAGGAGAAAACGCCCTCATCTGGCAAATAAAATGATTATGTTCCAACAAGACAACGCAAGGGTGCTCACCTGCACAGTTTCGATGGCGACAATTATAGAATTAAGTTTCGAATTAAAACTTCCACCGAATTCACCAGATTTGGCTCCCAGTGACTTTTTACTTTCTCTACACGTACTATGTACATGGTGTATAGAGAAGGTGTTGTATTGTACCAAAAAATTCGATACCGAGATTTCACCGGAAATACATGTTTTGGGTCCCCTGAATCAAAAAAAAAAATTTTTGGAAAAAGGTCCCTGTGTGTGCGTGTGTGTGTCTGTGGACAGCATAGCTCAAAAACGAAAATACCGTTAAATACCAAACTTGGTATTTAAGTTTGGTATCTTCCAAGAATGCGACACGAAGATTTTCAAGAAAATCCCCCACCCCAACTACCCTTTACATGGAACTTTTTTGAAAATTTTGATTTTCTCAAAAATGGCTCTAACGATTTTGATTAAAATATCATATATTAAAGATATTGACAAATAATATGCATATTTTGAATTTTCTGGGAATAGCCTCCGAAGACTATTTTATTCTGGAGGAATTTTGCATAACTGCTAAACCGTAAGAAATGGACAAAAACTTACCACACAAAAAATATAGAGCACATTAAACCACACAATTTATGTTATATAATTTTTTTTCGAGGAGTTGATCGTTTTAGAGATATTCCTTGTTTTTGGTTTCAGCTTTGAAAAACTGGTACTTTTCTCATACAGGAATTTGTCAACTCGTGTCCATACAAAGGAACTTCAGTCACTTAGTAACCAGCATTCGACTTCACTTTAACCTATGATAGTCCCATATTTCGCTTCTACTTATAAGGAAGCAAGTAATAGGACTATTTCTGCTAATTTTTTCTCGATTAGCATGAAGTAAATAGAAGAATAAGCTTATTAATAATAATTTGTTACACAGAAGTAGAGAAAGTCATGTGAATGCACATCAGATTTTTTTATTTCCAAAATTGAAAAAGTGGCTTATCGGAAAACGATTCACGTCTAACGAAGAGGACATCTCCCAAATAGGTGCCTCTTTTGAGAACCTTCCAAAATCCTACTTTTTTGAAAACTTAAACAGAGAGACGCTGGGAAAAGTGTATCGAGCTAAAAGGAGATTATGTTAACAAATATCTACCAAAAATAATTTGTTTTTCTATATTTTTCTAGGGACATATTGAACGCCCCTCGTAATCATCTATACTACAAATATAGATTGAGGTCTTATTTTAATATATTAAAATCCTTAAAATAATAATTATTATAGTAGTTACTAGTGAATTTGGAAGTTGCGATAGAGAGGGCGAGAGAGAGAGAGAGAGAGAGAGAGAGAGAGAGAGAGAGAGAGAGAGAGAGAGAGGTGCAGATGAGGAGTAATGGTGTAGCTATCACCCAGCGCGGTCGTATCAGTCAGTGCAACACGGTGCGCGCCTACCATTATCGCCCTCTATGCTTTACTATGCATACAAATATAAAACTGTATACATAAAAACAAAGCTGAAATTACGCTCTACAGCTTTTATTTGAAGTATTTTGGGAAATTCTAGCGGAAGAAAATTTTATATAAAGGAGAAAATGTTTGCAATAAGCAGTTATTTCTAGCTAAAACTTCCTCTGGACATCTGTTGTACAACATGATCAGGAGTTAAACAAAATAATTGAAGAGCTATGATGTATGATAATGGAAATTTTGAGTGGGCTTGCAAGGCGGGCTAGCGGAATAAGAACCTGGGGGAATTCGGTGTAATATCTACTCAGAGTTATTTAAAATACCTTACTAATAGAAATGAAATCGTTTATATTGAATAATTTACATATATTTTATAAATTAAAAGTATGTAACAAAACAACGCCTGGGGGTAAAGAGTAATCACATATTAGTGGCCTTGTCCTAGCTATAATTCTGGAACTGCTGAATCACCAAAAATCACTACTACTTGAATTGGCGAGTAAATCGAGTGATCCCATGAGATTCAATATTGCCATTATCTGACAACAGAGCAAACTGTGCTTATCTTAGGTGAGAGACAAAACTAAGAGGTGCTTCCCAAAAAATCGAACTTGGCAACACGATTGCAACGGAGACGACCTTCATGCGGTACTTTCCTTGAGTGTGTTGTAATCAGCTGGGGCGCTAACACATCATGCAGTCCGTCAGGTGAAGTCGTGAGTAGAACATGGACCGACGGAGTCGCTACCTCAAGTATGGTATGCATCATTTTCTTTTATTTCTGTGCGTTTATAATTATACCTCTTGAATATGTACCGTGAATAACGTGATACTAGCAAACTTAACATATTTTATTTCAATGCCGGAATATTATTTATTATTATTATTATTATTATTATTATTATTATTATTATTATTATTCATCTTCAGTTGGAGAGCCCGAAATGAACCTACGCCTATGTCCCTAGAAGTGTCAGCTGTCTTTCCATTTTGTTTGTTTTGTTATTTAATTATTAATAGTACAAATTGTAGCTCTGTAAAAAATGTATTGCACTGATATTATTTTCTCTAGCACATATGTAGCTGACACTCGTAGGGATGTATTGGTACCTTCATTTTCCGTGCTCCAGCTGAAGATTAATAATAATAATAATAATAATAATAATAATAATAATAATGTACATAGTAATTGTAGCAGGTATAGCATTTCACCCAAAAGTTGGATACTGTGTTGTTATGATTTATTATTACTTTCTCTACACGTACTATATACATAGTGTATAGAGAAGGTATTGTATTGCACCCAAAAATTCGATACCGAGATTTCACCGGAAATACATATTTTGGGTCCCCCTGAATCCAAAAACAGGCATTTTTGGAAAAAGGTTCGTCAGTATGTGAGCGTATGTGTGTCTGTGTGTGTGGGTGTGTGTCTGTGGACAGCATAGCTCAAAAACGAAAACACCGTTAAATACCAAACTTGGTATTTAAGTTTGGTATCTTCCAAGGATGCAATACGAGGATTTTCAAGAAAATCCCCCACCCCCAACTACCCTTTACAGGGAACTTTTTTTCGAAAATTTTGCTTTTCTCAAAAATGGCTCTAACGATTTTGATTAAAATATGGTATATTAAAAATATTTACCTGACAAATAATATGTATATATTGAATTTTCTGGGAATAGCCTCTAAAGACTACTTTATTCTGGATGAATTTTACGAAATTTTGCATAACTGCTAAGCCATAAGAAATGGACAAAAACTTGCCACACAAAAATATAGAGCACATTAAAACACACAATTTATGTTATATAATTTTTTTCGAGGAGTTGATCTTTTTTGAGATATTCCTTGTTTTGGTTTCAGCTTTGAAAAACTTGTACTTTTTTCATACAGGAATTTGTCAACTCGTGTCCATAAAAACAAAGGAACTTCAGTCACCTAGTAACCAGATTTTGACTTCACTTTAACCTATTATATTCCCTTATTTCGCTTCTACTTACAAGGAAGCAAGTAATAAGATTATTTCTGCTAATTTTTTCTCGATTAGCATGAAGTAAATAGAAGAATTAGCTTATTAACAATAATTTGTTACAAAGAAGTAGAGAAAGTCATGTGAATGGAACACATCAGATTTTTATTATCATTATTATTATTACTATTATTATGCGTTACCTTCGCTTGGAGCGCGTGAAATGGACGTACCCTGCGTCTGTACGAGTATCAACTCTCTTTTGATTTCCATTACTTGTTATTTAATCCTTAACAGTACACACGCAAATAAATTATTATACTGACCTAATAACCTGATATTACCTTCTCTAGCACATATGTTCAACGTGCATAGAAGGTAAAAAATGTATTGTATTCCACCTAAAAATTAAGATATCGAAATTTCACCGCAATACATTGCACTGACCTAAGAATCTGATATTATCTTCTCTAGATATCTCGAAAATGGTTAACTCCACCAAATATGTAGTTGACATAAATTGTGTGATTTGACGAAATCTACATTTTTTTCTATCTCTTACAGTTTACCAGTTATACAAAAGTTATCAGCAATGAATAGCACTTCAGGGACTATTTCCAGAAAATACATGATATACAGTTTATTTGTCACAAAATATTTTAAACATATAGTAGTTCAATAAACATTATTAGAACCATTTATAGAACATCAAAACTATCGAAAAAGTTCCATGTAAACGGTAGTTAAAGGCGGATGCAAAACTTAAATAAGAGTTTGGTATTTAGCCAAATTCGTTTTCACAGACATACACACACGCGCGCGCACACACCTTTTTTTAGTTTTGTTTTATTTATAGGGCCTCAAAACTTATATTTCTGAGGAAATCTTGACATAGAATTTGTTTTGAAGTACGTACAATACTTTCTCCACCTTACATTGTATGCGGTAGAGGAAGTAAAAGGTCTGATGTGCTACATCCTTAGAAGGTGTTGGATTTACACATCAACTTTGGAATTTCTCTCTCTCTCTCTCTCTCTCTCTCTCTCTCTCTCTCTCTCTCTCTACACACTGTTTTTTATTATTAGGCTAAAAATATGTAATCGTATGTGAAAAAAAAATGGAAAATTTCATTTTCTAAAAATTGGCACTAACGATTTTGACTAAAATAAAAGCATGTCAAACAAAGTGAAATCTTTAACTCCCGGAAATAGCACATGAAGTCCTCTCCATTCTGAACGACTTTTGCACACTTGATAAGCCGAATAAAATAGAAAAAAACTTACTACACAAACATTGTAGATCTCTTCAAAACACAAATTATGTTATTTACATTTTGGTGCGGAAGTAACCATTTTAGTGATATTCTTTGCAATTGGTTTCAATTTTAAAATATTTATATTTTTCTCAAACAGGAAGTCCTACGTGTTTCTATTGGCCATGCAAAGAAGCGAATTTCACTGACAAACGCATAGCGACAATTTTTACTTTCTCTATACGCACTATGTACATAGTGTATAGAGAATGTATTGCACTCCACCAAAAAATTCGATACCGAGATTTCACCGGAAATATATGTTTTAGGGTCTCCTGTATCCAAAAAAAGTATTTTCAGAAAAAGGTCCGTGTGTGTGTGTCCGTGTGTCTGTGAACACGATAACTCAAAAACGAAAAGTCGGTAAAATACCAAACTTTGTATTTAAGTTTAGTATCTTCCAGGGATGCGACACGAAGATTTTGAGAAAAATCCCCCCACCCCAAACTACCCTTTACATGGAACATTTTTGGAAAATTTTGATCTCTAACGATTTTGATTAAAATATCGTGTATTAAAGTTATTTACCTGACAAATAAAATGTATATTTTGAATTTTCTGGGAATAGCCTCTGAAGACTACTTTATTCTGGATGAATTTTTCATAACTACTAAACCGTAAGAGATGGACAAAAACTTAACACACAAAAAATGTAGAGCACGTTAGAACACACAATTTATGTTACATACATTTTTTTCGTGGAGTTGATCGTTTTTGAGATATTCCTTTTTCTTGGTTTCAGTTTTGAAAAACTTACTTTTCTCATACAGGAATTTGTCAACTCCTGTCCATACAAACAAAGGAACATCAGTCACATAGCAACCAGCTTTTGGCTTTCACTTTAACCTATGGTAATCCCTTATTTCGCTTCTACTTACAATAAAGCAAGAAATAAGACTATTTCTGCTAATTTTTCTCGATTAGCATGAAATAAATAAAAGATAAGCTTATTAAAAATAATAATTTACAGATATATAGAGAAAGTCATGTGAATGGAACACATCAGATTTTTAATCATTTGACTATCGCTTTATAATAGCGTATTTCTTTTTCTGTAATTATTTATTTTTTATTTCCATTTATTTATTTTATTTATGGATGGTCCTTAACTATCGCTGTTTCTAGCATCCCCTTCTATATTGGGCGTGAAAGGACGTATTTAATGTTTCTCAGAGGTCTCTTTATCAAGCTTGAAGTTCTTCATCATGCCGTGGATCTACGACACGGGACTAACCATGGTGTTGCTATGCTTCCACCGTGGGACTACGGCTTTATCTCCCTTCCGAAGAAAGTCATGCTAAAGATTCTTCTATTTCCCGCCTTGTGAACCATAGGCCGAAGAGTATTCCCTTAGTTTCCTTCTACTTATAAGGAAATAATTAATAAGGCAATTCTGTTAATGCTAATATTGATTAGCATGGATTAGAAAGAAGAATAATCTTTTGAAAGAAGTTTGTTTGTAGAACAGGTAGAGAAATATATGTGAAGGAAACACATCAGAGTTTTAGAAAAAGGTATGTGTTTGTGCGTGTCTGTGCACGCGTGCGTGAGTTAATAGCATAGCTAAAAAACGAAGTCGGTTAAATTCCAAAAGATATTTAAGTTTAGCATCTTCGATGGATGCGACACAATTAAATGTACATCTTAATTTTCTGGGAAGAGCCTCTAGTGTCCTATTCACTCTGGGTGACTTTTGCATAATGGTAAACCGTAAGCTATAGACACAAAACTGGTACACAAAAACTGCAGCTCTCGTTAAAATACGCAATGTATGTGAAATGGTTTTTTTGAGTTAACCATTTCTGAAATATTCCTTTTTATTTGATTACATTTTCTAAGATTTATATTTTTTTAAATGAAAAGTCTTCAGAGGTTTCTTTTATTTTCTTCACTCTTTAATTTTAATTGTTTTTTTTATTTTGCTTTACCCTGGCTATGAAAAAAGAATGGATTTCAATGCCATCACATAGCGACCAGTTGTAAAAACATTTCACTCGCTTTAGCCTAGCGCATTCTTTTATTCCCCTAGTAACTTCAAGGAAGAAAGAAAGAAAATAAAACGAATATCTCTGCTGATATTTATTTCTCTTAGCATGTAAAAGAAAAACATTTGTAAGAATAGGTAGGATTGCAGAATAGGTAGAGAAAGTCACGTGAAAGTCACTGAAAACGTGTTTTGTGCACCCTAAGCTCCAAATAAGTATTTTAAGCACACAGTTCCGCGCGCGTAAAGTTGTTTGTGTGCGTAATGTTAGACCACCACCCCTCGAAATTGACAAGTCAGTTAAATATAAAATTGGGAATTGACATCGAGCACATTCCTAGCATGCGAAGCGAAGGCTTTTCCGAGGAAACTCCCCCCCCCCAAACTATTGTTATATGAAAATTGTTTTGTTAGGTTTGTTTTACATAAAACTATTTCTTAAGATTTCGATTAAAACTTCTAGCACCTTAAATGTTCTCCGAATACCTGCGAATGGCTATTGCGTAATTTGGTAAATATATATATATATATATTTTTTTTTTTTTTTTGTGGCATCAACCATTTCCGACAGAATTGTTTTATATTTTGCTTTGAATTTTCAAATAGTTATACTTTTTCAAATGGTAAATTACTCTTTGTTTTTATGATGGGATTTCAAAGCCATTGGACAGCCACCCCTTTTTAAAAATCTGAATATCTCTTCACCCTTCTTATACCTACAAGAAAATGTTCAAAGATGTAAAGAAAGTTTATCTGGTTAACAAAAAGAAGCTATAACTGTAACTTATTATACTGACAGTTTGTAGAAGAGTGAGTAGAGATAGGGCGTGTGAATAATACAAATAAAAATAGAATTTCATCTCTCAAAAAATTAATATTTCTACAATAGTTGCTAATAAAATAACATCTAGAATAAAAATAAATATGACTACAGCAATAAAGAAATTATTGGCCATTTGATGAAACAATACTTTAGAAAATGTATGCATGCACATCATATTTTTTTAAATAAAATATCTATATGTGTCTTTGTCCGTACATCTGTGAATTTTAGACACCAAAGGTTTATTAAACACCGAGCTTGGTAATTAATTTTAGCATCTTCGAAAGATATAAAGGAGGATTTTCAAGGAAAGCCTGCAATCCAACTAACGTTTAAATGGAAATTTTTAAATTATTTTTCATTTTTTCGAACATAGCTCTCGTGTTTTGTATTAAAATTCCTCATAATTAAAATAATTGACGAGAAAGAAAATTTATGATTAAATTTTCGCTGAATATTCTTTGATAACATTATCATTCTCAATGAATTTTGGATAATTTTATATAAGTAGAACCATAAAACATAGAAACTTATTACTAATAAAATTTAGATATTTAAAGCACAAAATCCATGTCCAATAAATATTTGTTTGTCGGTCTGTTTTTTAGTTTTTTGTTGTTGTTTTTTTTTTCATTCAAACATTTCAAAGATATTTGTTTATTGGTTTGAATTCTGAAATGATTAATACTTTCCTTCAAGTGGCTAATCGCTATTAACGTTTCTTTCCTTACCGCGCACCTTTACGCTAGACGTTGCATCTAAAACTTGGATTTCGAAATTTTGCAGAAACAATACATGTTTTGAGGCCCTCCAAATTTAAAAAAAGTAATCTTTTAAGTATTGAAAGTACTAATAACTTTCAATTGTTTCTCGCGATTTTATGGTTTCAAGGTCTGTACACGTGACAGTGTTTAAAAAGTTGACTATCGTTATCTCCTCTCTACTTACCTATAACGAAACGTGTAATGAAACAATTTATGCCACTATTTATCTCAATTAGCTTGTAGTAGATAGAACGATAAGCTTTTGCAAGAAGCATATGTAGAAGCTAGTTAAAAATAAACGATAGTAACATTCACATTTTTGAAACCAATAACTTTAAATGTAAAAACAGATGCCTCATGTTAATTCAACCTTGGATAACTTAAACTCTATTATTTCGAACATGTCTAAAGGTTACATGATAAGCAATTTGTATAAATAGTATGCTTCAATAGTCTCTATATTTTACATGCAATAAACGTTTTTCTACCTATTTTGATTTATAATTCGTACAAAATTATCCAATTTCATTCAGGAAGAGGATTGGATTATGATTAGGATTACACATGGACGACGCAGAGTACTGCACACTTTTGTGTCTTTCGTGAACCCAGAGCGGGAGGAATGAGGGTACAGACCCAATGGGCAACCGGATAAAAATGACGACGGACGTAAGTTTGGACGGGATCCCTAACGATTACAGACAGAACGCATCCGACATCGCCTGGTCCCATTCATGAGGCTCCGAGGGCGGGTCCCGATCAAGTGGTACTTGCGACGACACCAGGATAAACCCCAAGGAAGATGATTCACATGCTATTCAAAGATAATGGAAGCCTGTATTACTAAGCTTATTGTATTTAATCAAAACGCTTAGAGCCACTTTTGAAAAATAATAAACATAAGAGACACGTTTATATTCTACTCGAAAAGGGCAAATTCGTTCATTTATAATATATAACACATAATTGTTAGCTTCGCTACACTAATATGTACATAGTAAGTAGAGAAGGTATTATATTCCACCTAAGATTTCGATGTCGAGGTTTCACCGGAAATATATGTTATCAGGTCACCTAAGTTTAAAAAGAAGTATTTTAGAAAAAGGTCAATGTGTGTTTGTGGGCAGCATAACTCAAAAACGAAAAGTCGCTTAAATACCAAACTTGGCGTTTAAGTTCAGAATCTTGCTAGAATGTGATACGAACATTTTCAGGAAAATCCCCCACCCCCAACTAGCCTATACATGGAACATTTTTCGGAAATTTTTATTTCTTCAAAAATGGCTCTGACTATTTTTATTAAATACCATATGTTTAAGATATTTTCATGACAAACGAAATGTATATCTTGAATTTTCTGAGGATAACATCTGAATAACTTTTCATTCTAGGTTACTTTTGTATAACTGGCAAACCGTAAAGATTAACAACAATTTACCATGCAAAAAATGTAGATAGTGTTAAGAAAGAAACACGCACACACAATTTATGCCATATACATTTAACAGTTTCCGAGATAATCCTTGTTATTTGTTTTAGTTTTTAACTCCTTAAAACTTTTCTGAAACGAAAAGTCGCCTTTCGTTTCATATTTCTTTTGTCTAGCTGCTGGTTTAGCAAAGATAATCAAACTTCAATTGTTTCATATAGGTACCTATAAATTTTAAAACATTTGAGTATCGGTTTAGCCTAGCTTTTTCCCTTATTTCCCTTCTACTTACAAGGAAGCAAGTAATAAGAATATTTCTACTAATATTTATCTTGATTAACATGAGTGGATAAAACTCTTGGGAGAATAATTTGTATGTAGAACAGGAACATAAAGTTATGTGAGTGGAACACTTACGATTTTTTTTTGTTTTTAAGTTGGTTCTCATTGAGAAATAAGTATTGGGAAAGTTAAGCCAAAAGTAAGGAATATCTTGAAATCTCAACTCTCTTCACAATATATCCCGCATGAATGAGCCTTACCTAATGAATATCGATGCACTTCAAAGCGTGAAAAAATTTCAGTCGAATGTTTATGGAAAACTTCCTCTGTTTACATAGATTTCATTAAAATATATAATTTGAATCAATATTTTTTCGAATAGTTAAGGCACTTCCGATCATCTGTGCAATTATATCTTCTTAAATAGAATTTCCTAAGTCAAAATTCTTCATTTTATTTTCTACTCCTTACCCTCCTTAATAATTAGAGGAAGAGCTGTATTCTGCCCAAAAGTTCAATGTCGAAATTTTACAACAAATGCATACAGTTTTTAGAACCCCTGAATACTAAAAAACGTTTGTGGAAACAAGACTGTGTACATATGCTTGTGTGTTTGTGAATCAGAATGTCTTATAGATATTAAATGTGGTATTTTAAGTCAAATTTCTTTCAAAGCCAGATAGTAAGTTCCTCCCTCCGCTCAATCTCAAACTGTCTTTTACAACTAAACTGTTTCGTTATATTTGTTTTCTTAAATGCCGTTCAACAATTTCATTTTAATGTGTCCAATTTATATCATATATGCTTGAGGTATATCATATACTCATATGAGAAAATTTCTTTGAATATAATTACTATTAAGAACTCAATAAGTTTGTTTCAATGTATAATTCGTAATTTTGAAATCTGAAGAGAGAAACAGAATCCTTCTTAGAAAAAATAAATAACTCTTTGAAATATATAATTGTGTTAAAGGACCTCTCTTCTCTCTGATTTTCCCTCTCTCTCTCTCTCTCTCTCTCTCTCTCTCTCTCTCGAAGTGTTATGTCTTTTCTTTTGTTTCTCAGCAGGCCATACAAGGTACTCAAAATATTAACTCCGGCATACTTATAGCGAGTTTGTTTTTAAACACTTGACTAGCGTTTTTTATACTTCTATGTAGATAGTTACAACAAAATGGTTGCCCGTCTCGGTAATGTAGGGGTAGCGTGTCTGTCTCACATTCAAAAGGTAGCGAATCTCACTTAGGGTGAGTTGCCCGGATAAGGTTTTCTTAGAGATTTTCCCTTGTCCTGAGAAGATTGATCTCGAGTTCCATGGACCATTTGAATATAATTTCATCAATTTCATCTATCGTCCGCATTGACTTAAAGGACGACAAACAAAACAAACAAAAAAGTGTTGAAACTATTTCAGAAAATAATTATCATGCTTAACGTTATGCATCTGTGTAATTTGAACAAAAATTGTCAAAAATTAAAGGATTACTTTATTCAAAGTAATAAAATAAAATTATAAGCTTTAAGAAAATGTATAGTTTTTCCCACTTGGAAAACTATAACTACCAATTAACTGAGACTATAAATGGGTAAGCGTGTATTTTTAAACTCAGATTATGAAGGTTGAACATACCTAGTTTATGAGACCTTCACCTTCTTAGCACGAATTCCCAACTTTAAATCTTATTTTCTCGCAAACCTTTTTCCAACACTTTCCGTGATCAAAATGATTCACATGAAGTTTTTTCACTAATAGGTTCCAAAATGTTATATTACCTCTCAAAATCACATTAAATAAAATGATCATGTACTTTTCCGAAACAAAGCTCCGATTCTGATAAGTAAATAATTACATTTTGAAAAATCAAGAGTTTTAGAGCGTACGAAAAATAATATATTTTCTACACTAATTAGGGCTAATATAAAAAACAATATAGGAGATTTATTTGTAAATTCAAATGGTGTAAAACTGAGTTTGTTTATATCAATGTTTATAAAATGCATAACGTGGCTCATATTTCTTACGAATAGATATAAAAGTAAGGGCGTTATCGGTTTTGGAAAGATTTTAAAATACCAGGAATTTTTATGTGTTTCCCTTCACAATAGCTTATTACTGTAGAGCTACGTTTATGCAGCCGGTGAGGCCTCAGTAAATAGAGCACAGCATCGCAAATTGTCCCTTTTTACTTCCAACGTGACTCCTGTAAACAAGAGATAAGGGAAAACCCGAAGGGCGACCAAATCCGGACGACGATGTGCGCTAGCAAGGACCTTAATGATTCCAAAGACTAATTCTGACGCCTGCTGGCTCTGCCTAAGCCACTCGCAACCCGAAGGTCTCGTGGCAATTGAGACACTTCCCAGAAATGGGGGACTATAGCAATCCCGCCAAACATCCGATGTCACTTGGTCCTCAAGTCTGAAACAGACGAAAGGAAATGATGGGGACAGGAAATTCACGGTAGAAGGGGATCTGCAGCGGTATTCGCCTACCAATCAGGGAAACTACGAAAGGAGGGAGGCGGTAAACAATGTCAGATTGGTAACCAGCTCAACGGGAATCAACGCGGACTTGAGAATTCGAGCCTCGCGTTACTCTGGCCACAGAGGCGTAATTCATTCGTCCGCGACTGCACCTGTGAATTTAGACTACCAAGATTCCCATGGTGACACGGTGGGCTGCATTGATTGCCTTCCTCGACGTGTGACAAGAAGCGAAAAAAAAACACATTGAGCAAGAGAGATTTTACTTGAAGAAGATCCATGGACACACACACAGAGAGAGAGAGAGAGAGAGAGAGAGAGAGAGAGAGAGAGAGAGAGATTGAGATTTTATTTGAAGACGAGTCCATAAACACACGTTTTTAATATATTGTATTTTATTTGACATTTTGAACCAATTTGCATTTAAAAAAATCTTATGTGTTCCATTCACATGACATTCCCTACATCTCTGTAACAAATTAGTGTTAAAAAGCTTATGCTTGCATTTACTTCGTGCTAATCGAGAAAAAATAGCAGAAACAGTCTTATTACTTGTTTCCTTGTAAGTAGAAGCGAAATAAGAGAGTACTATAGGTTAAAGTAATAACAAAAGCTGGTTGCTATGTGATTGAAGTTCCTTTGTATGCACAGGAGTAGACAAAGTCCTGTATGAGAAAAGTATAAGCTGAAACCAAAAACAAGGGGTATCTCAAAAATGATCAACTCTACGAAAAAATGTATAGGACATAAATTGAGTGTTTTAACGTGCTCTACATTTGTTGTGTGGTAAGTTTTTGCCCATCTCTTACGGTTTAGCAGTTATGCAAAATTCCGGAAAATGCATCCAGAACAAAGTAGTTTTCAGAGGCTATTCGCAGAAAATTCAAGAAATACATTTTATTTGTGAGGTAAATATCTTTACTATTAGATATTTTAATCAAAATCGGAGCCATTTTTAAGAAAATCAAAATTATTGAAAAAAGTTCCATTTAAAGGGTAGTTGGGAGTGCAGGATTTACTTGAAAAACTTCGTGTCGCATCCTTGGAAGATACCAAACATAAATACCAGGTTTGGTATTTAACGGTCTTTCGTTTTTGAGCTATGCTGCCCACATACACACACAGACAGACAGACAGACACACACACACACGGACATTTTTCTAAAAATGCTTTTTTTGGCTTCAGGGGGACACAATACATGTATTTCCGGTGAAATCTCGGTATCGAATTTTTGGGTGTATTACAATACCTTCTGTATACACTATGTACATAGTGCGCATAGAGAAAGTAAAAAATTAAAATATCTAACGGTACCATTTGCATAACTTTCTCTACCTCTCTGTAACAATCTTAAATAGCTTATTCTTCTATTTACTTCATGGAATTCAAGATAAACATTAGCAGGCATGGTCTTATTACTTACTTCCTTATAAGTAGAAGGGGAAAAGGGAACACACTATAGGCTAAAGAGATAGTCAAATCTTTTAAAAACTTGTTGCTATGTGATTATAATTCGGTTCTTTTGCATGGACAGGAGTTGACAAATTCCCACATGAGAAAAGTTCACGAATTGTAAAATTGAAACCAATAACAAGGAGTATCTCGGAAATGGTTAACTCTACAAAAAGTGTATATAATATAAAGTGTGTGTTTTAAGAATATCTAAATGTTTTATGCAGTAAGTCTTTATGTATCTCTTACAGTTTATCATTATACAAAAGTCGTCCGAATGAAGAGAACAGTAGAGGCTATTCCCAGGAAATCCAAGATATACATTTTATTTTCATGTAAATATTTTTAATATGTGATATTTTAATCAAAATCGTTAGAGCAATTTTTGAGAAAATCTAACATTTTGAAACATTTTCCATATAGAGTGTAGTAGAGGGGAGTTTTTTGAAAATCTTCGTGTCGTATCCCTTAAAGATACTAAACTTAAATAACACCTTTGGTTTTTATTGGTTTTTTCGTTTTTGTGTTTTGCTACCCACAAACACAGTCACACACACATTTGTATGCACCTTTTTCTATTTTTTTTTCTTTTCTTTCTTTCCTTTTGGATTCCGGGAGTCTCTAAACATACCAACTGCCCAGTATTTGATGTGTACAGATATCCTTTGGTCACTGGCGAGAGTGACCTTCGCTTTGCACGTCTTGCTATCAGTGGCCCCCACTTGTGATGGGGTAGCACTCATTTTGAGGGATAATACGAAGTTTCCTTTTTTTTTTTTTTCTTCTTTTCTTTTTATAAAAACAGTAACGAAGTCTGATCAGGGCTCCGGTACTGTATCCCTATTTACATTTCCCCCCGTAGGTTTTACTGATTACTGGTTTACTGGTTTTACAAGTATTATAATTGCAATAGTTGGATTTATTAAATTTTCTTATGAATTCAATGAAAAACTTTCTTTTACAAACATATACACATTGCACAAACATATAACATCCATACCCAAGGCGGGACTCGAACCCACGATCCCCTGCTCACGAAGCACCAAAGCGAGACGCTTTAGCGAGCGTGGCCATGGGGACCGGCTACGGGGCTTTTTCAAGCGAAAACCCCCTGTGAAGAATTTGCTGTCCTTTCAGGCAGTTGGGCCACCTGGTATGCTTCTAGTGAAATCTCGATATGCATTTTTGAGTGGAATACAATACCTTCTCTACCGGTTATATAAATTATACATACGTGGTCGAGAAAGTAAAAAGAGATGAATTTACCAAAAGTTCCATTCGTAGGACAATATATGAATTTTTCTTTAATAACAGACCTCCAAAGTCTTAAATGCTGTTAAAAATTATACTATGCTGCCTTCTGTTAAACGAGCCACCTAGGATAAATGGATAAATTATTACTAGAAATTGTGTTTAGATTTGTGAAGAGAAATAAAAGGAAAAGAGAGAGATGACAAAACGGCGCTGGGGCGGGTTTTCTCCGGGTACTCCGGTTTCCCCCGCCATCGCATTCCACCGGTGCTCCATCATCATTCATGTATCATCAGTGTCACCACCTGCGGTGCCATTAGTAGTTAAAGCGGGCGTTAAAAACTACCAAAAAAAAAAGAAAAAAAAAGAGAGAAGATGATATGCGAAGCACACCCCGAATTTACACACCATCCTGTTAGAGTGCAGCTACAGATGAAGCGGAGTTTTGTTTTAATTATCCAATATTTAATTTCAACTCAGCTTTTATTTCTGGATTTAGTATGTTATTATTATTATTATTAATAATAATAATAGTAGTAGTAGTAGCAGTAGTAGTATACTATTATTATTATGATATTGGCGGCACTGTGGCGAGTGGTTAGACGTTCACTTCTCACCTAGGCGGCCCGGGTTAGATCCCAAGCGCCCGCATGTGGAATTTGTGGTTGAAGAAACGGTGTCTTAGCGGGTTTTCTCGGGGTCCTCCGGTTTCTCCCGCCATTCATTCCACCAGTTGCTCCATCATCCCCTTTCCTATCATCCATTTCGCTTTCATTTCATATCTTCCACTTCCTCACGTTCATGCCTGACTAGGGCGGGCCAGTCATTCCAGGTTCTTCATTCTGTGGTTACGTGTCTTTGGCTCCCCGAAAGGCTTCTGAACCCTAGGCATCCTCTTGTAAGTCCTAGGGGGGTATCAGTCCATATACGGGGAGGGTAAGCCGACTGCGTATTATTATTATTATTATTATTATTATTATTATTATACTAGAGAATTACATTGCATTATAGGTACGGCATATGAATATGCGTAGCTTTTGTTTGTATTTGCTCTTTGCAGCTGACAAGTCAAAATGTTTAGTTTATATGAAGCCCCATTTTAAGGCTGGACACAGTAGGCTCGCCTCTAGCCTATTGGAAAAGACTGAGCGAGTAGTCTGTAGAATGCATTTGAAGTTAAAAAGGAAAAAAAAAAAAAAAAAAAAATAACAGACTTCTTAAAGAATTCCCTTTTGGGCAAACAATTCCTACGTATTCGATATCATGTGGAGGGGTTTACCTTAAGTTTGGATTATTACTAATACAAGGAAGTACTTGAAAATGTACAAGAATATCCACCACTAGCAGACATGATACCGCTTATCACTTGAGAATGTCGCTAAACATTACGTGACTTGTTGTATGGTAACCAGCGACACCTTATCATTTCAAGACGTCATACTATTACTGTGGAAAGGTTTTCAAGTTTGCAAAGTTCTTGAATGTGTGGGGAAATATTTAATTGACTGCTCATAAGTCATTAATAGGTAGAGATTCATAAGTGCTCAATCCCACTAGAATTGATTCATCCACTGAAACAGTCATGCTTGAAAAACTCAAATGTTTACTTTCTCTACATAGTACATGTTACATACGTGGAGAAGGGATTGTACTCCACCCAAATTTGATACAAAGATTTCACCGGTCCTCTGTATCTAAAAAAAAAACATCTTTAGAAAAAAGTCCATGTGTGTGTGTGTGTGTCCAAACTTGGCTTTTAGTTTTGGTATCTTTCAAGAATGCGACACGAAGGTTTTAGAAAAATCTCCCACCCCAAACTTTCCTTTATATGAAAAGAATTTCCAAAATTTTTATTTTCTCAAGAAATGCTCTAACGATTTTGATTAAAATTCGTATATCAAAGATATTTACATGAGAAATAAAATGTATATCTTGAATGTTCTGGGAATAACCTCTGAAGACCTCTTTATTATGGCACAATTTTGCTGAATTTTGCATAACTGGAAAGCCGTAAGAAATAGACAAGCTTTGAAAAACGCATACTTTTCTCATACGGAATTTGTCAACTCCTGTCCATACAAATAAAGGAACTTCAGTCACATAGCAACCAGCTTTTGGCTATCACTTTAACCTATGGTACTCCCTTATTTGTCTCCTACTTGCAAGGAAACAAGTAATAAGACCATTTCTGCTAATGTTTCTAAATTAGCAAGAAGTAAATAGAAGAATAAGCTTTTTAACTATAATTTGTCACAGAGATGTAGAGAAAGTCATGTGAATAGAACACATGAGATTTTTTGTTTTCGTTTACACTCACGATGACTGTTCATTTTCACTAAACTGGTTGATTTTGTATTTCCAAATAACCGTAAAAATACAGCGCATTGCAATGAAATAATTTAAAATTCCATTTGCACATTTAAAAAAAATAATCTAATGTGTTCCATTCACATGACTTTCTCTACATCCCTGTAAAAATTATTGTTAATTCTTCTCTCTACTTCATGCTAATCGAGATATACATTAGAAGAAACAGTTTTATAACTTAGTTCCTTATAAGTAGAAGGAAAATAGGAATGCACTAAGCTAAACTGACGGTCAAATGTTTTAAAACGTGGTTGCTATGGGATTGAAATCTGTTTCTTTGCGTGGCCAGGAGTTGACAAGTTCCCGTGTGAGAAAAGTTTTAAGCATTTTAAAACTGAAACTAATAAAAAAGAATATTTCGAAAATGGTCAAAAAAAAGTATATTGCCAAAAGTGTGTGTTTTAAGAAGATCTACACTTTTTGTGTATTAAGTTACTGTCTATCTCTTACGGTTTACCAGCTATGCAAAATTCAGAAAAATTCATCCAGAATAAAGAGGTCTTCAGATGCTATTTCCAGAAAATTCAACATATACATTTTATTTGGTATGTAAATATCCTAATTATAAGATATTTTGTCAAAATCGTTAGTGCCATTTTTGAGAAAACCAAAATTTGCTAATTCTTTCAATGTCCACGTCAGTTGGGAGGGATTTGGGAATCAGTAGGGCGAGGGATTTTCTTGAAAATCTTCATGTCGCATCCTTGTAAGATGCTGAAATTAAACATCAAGTTTGGTATTAAACGGACAGACAGACAGACAGAAAGACACACACACACACACAAAGACTTTTTCTAAAAATACTTCTTTTATTTTATTCAGGGAGTTCCAAAAATGTATTTCGGTGAAATCTCGGTATCAAATTTTTGGGTGCAATACAATACCTGCATTCTGTATACACTATGTATGTAATACGTGTTAAGAAAGTAATAATAGCATAAAAATAAGATGAAATATATTTCCTAATGTTAGGTTGAGAGTTACTATCAAGCCCTGTGCTCGAGGCTGCTGCTCTCTTTTGTTTACAAGATGTTTCTTATTTCAGGAAAAGTTTAACAAAATCCCTTGTTTTATAACTGCTGAACTGCTTCTCAGAAACAATTTTAAATAAAAGCACAATCCTTGAAGTTGCACATTTCATAGTTAAAATTATTAAGTTATGCCAAAACTAATAATATATAAAGAGAACCTGTCGACGAAATTTTTCTTAGCTATGAACTTTGAAATCACTCATTAGATTTCAAAGGTTAAAGTTTAGGCGTCTGTTAATGCTTTAGGCTATCATTTTGTTTAATTGTCTTAAGCTTTACACGTAAATTTTAATTTCAAAGTGAAATTATTTTTTCCGATCTTCTGTATCCTGCCAATTCATGTGGATCACCAAATAACGGAACTCTTCCTATGTTGATGCTATTTTATTTTTTGACATAACCTATTAGTAATGTTATCTTTGCAAGGCCACCTTTCAGCATGTGCATGAGATTGTGCACAATCTATTATGTGTACACTTTATTATGTTAAAATGTTGTAGTGATAGCGAATTTATGGACTTTTCAAAACAGTCTTTAATTTGGAGCGGGAGATCATAAAATAAAAGCTGAAGACGCTAACTCTTTCCTGGCGACGAACATATCTACTCTAGACGTTCTCGGCCTTCAAGCAAGGTGCATCACCCGATCAAGTCATTCACCACTCTTAAGTTGGTAGAGATGCACACTTTCGAAAAGTCGACTTGAAACCGGAGAACGTCTAGAGCATCTCTGCGGAGCTGGTAAACGGGGGGGGGGGGGGGGTGACGTTTCCGCATTATGCCTGGTGTTGTTCTCTGTTGCTCGGCATGTACAACAGCGGTGGAGCTAGTCAATTTGGAAGTGGCCAAGAAGCAAAATATGTTTTGCAGTCTTTCTTCCTCATATAAGTCTTCGTAAATCTTTCGGTTTTATAGCACGCTGACATCTTTCCATGACACAAATAATTCAACGTCAGGCTTAATGGTAGACACAGAGAGACGCAGTATTGATAGAAGGGCATCTTCATTTATACTGGAGCGTTTACATTCTTATTATAGTTCAATTTTTACTTTCTCTATACGTATTACGTACATATTGTATAGAGAAGGTATTGCACTCCACCAAAAATTCGATACCGAGATTTCACCGGAAATATATGTTTTTGGGTCCCCTGTATCCAAAAAAAAAGTATTTTCAGAAAAAGGTCCGTGTGTGTGTGTCCGTGTGTCTGTGAACACGATAACTCAAAAACGAAAAGTCAGTAAAATATCAAACTTGGTATTTAAGTTTAGTATCTCCCAAGGATGCGACACGAAGATTTTGAGAAAAATCCCCCACCCCAAACTATCCTTTACATAGAACTTTTTTCGAAAATTTTGATTTTCTAAATAATGGTTCTAACGATTTTGATTAAAATATCCTATATTAAAGATATTTACCTGACAAATAAAATGTATATTTTGAATTTTCTGGGAATAGCCTCTGAAGACTACTTTATTCTGGGTCAATTTTACGGAATTTTGCATAACTGCTAAACCGTAAGAGATGGACTAAAACTTACCACACAACAAATATAGAGCACTTTAAAACACAATATATGTTATATACATTTTTTTTCGTGGAGGTGATTGTTTTTTAGATACTCCTTGTTTTTGGTTTCAGCTATAAAAAACTTATAATTTTCTCATACAGGACTTGGTGAACGTGTGTCCATACAAACAAAGGAACTTCAGTCACATAGTAACCAACCTTTAACCAACATTTTAACTTATGGTACTTTCTTATTTCGCTTCTACTTACAAGGAAGCAAGTAATAAGTCTATTTCTGCTAATTTTTTCTCGATTAGCAGAAAGTAAATAGAAGCATAAGCTTTTTAAAAATAATTTATTGCAGAGATATAGAGAAATGCATGTGAATGTAACACATAAGATTTTTTTATAATCATAGCTTTTCCATGCTCATTAGCTAGTACAGAATTAAAATGTCATAATTTTTCACGTAGCATATCTGTTTAGGTCACAATAAACATTCAGCCTTTTTACCATTCTAAACGATGAAATAATCAATTCTCATTCTACGTGAAAGTTGTATCTAGTATTCTTGTGTACTACCCTTATTGAAACGTCACTGCCTCTTGTTATTCGTCATGTACACAGCTAAGCAGGCACAGTGGAGTGGGTAAGGCACAGTGGCCGCGATTAGAATTGTTTAATCTCAGATTTGTATTTTCCAGTCACTAGTTCTAAGCGAATATGGTTTTGTTTTGCCTGTGTGAGGAATAAATTCATAAACATGACATAGTCTCTTCGTCAGACAGCGTTACTTTAATCATACGGATGCGCTTCTCTTTCCCCCCCCCCTTCCAAACACCTTCTGATAACGTGCATCGAAGTTCAAAAGGAATTATTTTTATTCTAAACTATTACTTGACTCCTCTCTACCTCAAAATATGTTTGGTCGTCTCCTGCCTCCTCATCGAATGTGAGAGCTGTGATTTTGGACATCAGATAGTTCGTATGATGTGTGTAAACCGGTGGATTGTACAGGTTATATGAGTCTGAGTGTGCATTCATATTCCTTGATGCATCTTAGTTGTGTGTGGACTCACAGGTACTGACACTTTCTAAACCATGCTGTGTTAAGTATATTATTTAAATCATCCAAACCATTTCTATTTACATTCTAAAACATTATTGGGTTTGCAACAGAA
This sequence comes from Hymenopus coronatus, assembly GCA_030762935.1. Taxonomy (NCBI): domain Eukaryota; kingdom Metazoa; phylum Arthropoda; class Insecta; order Mantodea; family Hymenopodidae; genus Hymenopus; species Hymenopus coronatus. The sequence goes on along the minus strand of CM060889.1, from coordinate 37,736,872 downwards.
AAATGTAAATGGCGTGTTATTTATGGACGCTCTTTAACTACTATGGTTCTCAGCGTCCCATTCTAAATTGGGTGTGAAAGACCGTTTAATTTTGCTCAGAGACCTCTCTATCAGGCTTGAGGTTCTTTTACATGCCGCAAATCTACGGCTTTACTTTCCTTCCGAAGGAAGTCATGCTAAGGATTTTACACCCGAAAAAATCCATCGTCCTCCGTCGGGTTTGAACCCGCGACCTTGGGTATATGAAGTTAGCATGGTAACCATTACACCATGGAGGGCGATATTGTTAGTTGCTCATTGGTCTTATTATATGTAATTACATTTTCTATTTGTTCTTTTAACCCTGCACTTATTTCGTTCTCAACTCTGTTTTTGTTTTCAGTTACTGTGGCTATCAGTTCTTGCTGCGAGTACAATTCATTACTCGGCTATTTTTCCGTTTGCTGTCATAATTGGTGCTGTAGTTAACTGACTAAAAATTATGATTTTATCTGTTAAGTGGGAGCAGATGTTGACTCTTCAGCATCGTGCTAGCCTTCCATCCGCCCTATAACAAGCTTTTTATTTTTATTTTTTTTTTAATGGTAAAACTGATGAACAAAAGAGAAGAAGATGCGCCATGTTAACGGTATTGCACATACACAGCTTCTTTGCGATTAAAGCCCTTTGATTTGTCGTAAATCCTCTAGTTTGACGCCATTTTGACTTCATCTTATTCTTATTCTTCCTTTCATTTGTCGTTTATGGCTTTGTTAAGTCGAGAAAATGGCTTGTAGATTCTGTGAGAATTCTCTGTTCAGTGTAGTAAGCGATTATGATTGTGTCCATAATTCAGATCGCCTGCAAATTACTAGTACATCACGGTACAATTAATGAAGTGGGTCTGTGCAGGTTTGCGATAACGTAGTCCCAGCTAAATTGAAATTAAATTAAAAACGTCCACAGGAAAAAAAAACTAGCGCAAAAGCTGGTAGCTGTATCGGTGATATACGTCTTACTCCACAGAAAGTAATGAAACCTTGTATTTTATGGTGCAATCTATCCAGTTCAAAATCTAACGTAATTTGGTCCAAACTAAAATGCTTCATTAAAACTGTGGTAGATCGGTCAAATTACTGCAGATAAAGTTGCGTAAACCAGGAGTTAGAGTACCGAAAGTGAATTGGAGGTCTGGGAACTGTAGAGGTAGATGAAACAAAATTGGACTAAGGAAGTACCACCGTGGACATCATATTAAAGGGCAATGTCTGTTTGAAGGTGTTCAACGAGAGATTAAATCCAACTAGGAGCGGATAATTGGTTCACATAGCAACCAGGTTTTAAATATTTGACTATCACTTTAGTCTAATGTATTCCCTTATTGCCTTTCTACTTACAAGGAAGCAGGTAATACGACCAATTCTGCTGTTTATCTAGATTAGCATGACGTAGATAAAATAATAATCTTTTGTAAAAAAAAAAAATTGTTAGTGAAACAGCTAGAGAAAGTTATGTGAATGGAATACATCACATATTTTCAACGGTATTTTAATACTAAATTTATGGTTTGATTTGTATTGTATTAAGTTCGTAAAATATTTCTATGTAACCATCCTGAAACTTCTCTTTCACAGTTTCTCTGCTGTGCAGATATGTCCAATATAAATTCGGAGATTCGTATTTCAATTGGAATCGATCGGTGAATAGGAAACATTATCGACGTGGTTTATCATCACTACAAGTACCACAACAGGTTCATGGTTGTTCTGCTTATCTAATTTGATAACATGAATGCTGAATTTAGATTTAAAGATTACGGCTAAAGAGTTTTACGTAAGAACCATTGTGATGATCGAGTTTTCCCCACTGTTATGGTAATTAATAATTCATTATCAATTGTCAATAACGAAAACACACAAATACATACTTTTACTATTTCAAAATATCTGATCTGTCCCATTCAGGTAACTTTCTCTGCATGTTCTACAAACAAAATTATATTTATATTGCATTTTCTAGCATATCACTTCCCAGGAGCCCTTCATTCTGGATGACTTTTACAATACTGGTAAACCATAACAGACAGACAAAACCTTACTACTCAAGAAATACATATTATCTCGTTGAAGCACACAATTTATAGTATATCAGTGTGTGTGTGTGTGCGCGCGCGCAGGTGGGTACGAATTTTCTAAAAATTTGAAGTGTTCCATTCACATGACTTTCTCTACGTTTTTCTAATCTATCTCAGTCTTCTCTATTTTAAAAACTTATACTTACAAATACTTACTTACTTCACTATCTGCTTCATGCTAATCGAGATAAACTCCATGGCACGACAGCTCACGGGGAACCTTGGCCTACCGCCCGGCCGCTGCGTCCCCCATCTCGGTCCACTACAGACGTCATGGATGGGGTGCATAATTGGAGGGAGAGACGTGGTCAGCGCCTCGAGTCCCCCCGGCCGGTTAATGCGGTCCTCATGACCTGGAGCCGCTACTTCTCCATCAAGTAGCTCCTCAATTGGCCCCCCAGGGACCTTACGAGGCTGAGTGCACCCCGGGCCAGGTCTCCCAGCGGGGGAAAAATCCTCTGGGGATCGAACCCAAGTCTCCCCCTTGGTAAGCAGCAACGCTATCACCGCGCTAAGGAGACGACCAATAGAGATAAACATTAGCAGAAATTATCTTACAATCTACTTATTTCCTTGTAGATGCAACCAATATTATGCATTGAAATTCAATTATCTTTGCATGACTAGGAGTAAAACAAAAGAAAAAGGAATGAAGTCTTCTGATTTGAGAAAGTATAAGCATTGGAAAATTTTAACCAATAACAAATAATTTCTAGGAAATGGTTAACTCCACAGAAAATATATTTGACATATGTAAATTGTGTTTTGTGGAGATCTACATATTGTGTTGAGTGTATTTTTGTGTGTCTTAAGGTTTACAAGTTATGCAAAATGTATCCAGAATGAATAGGACTTCAGAGGCTATTCCCAAAAAATTCAAGATGTGTTTTTCATTTGTCATAAAATATCTTAAACATAATTACAATATGTTTACTTTCTCTACACATACTATGTACATAGTGTATAGAGAATGTATTGTATTCCACCCAAAAATTTGATACCGAGATTTCACCAGAAATATATGTTTCGAGATCAGAAAAAAAAATACTTTAGAAACATGTCCATATGTGTGTCTGTGGGTAGTATAACTCAAAAATGAAAAGTCGGTTAAATACCAAATTTGGTATTTAATTGAGTATCTTCCAAGAATGTGACACGAAGATTTTCAAGAAAATCCCTCCAACTACCCCAATATTGTTTAGATATTTTATGACATATAAAATGTATACCTTGAATTTTCTGGGAATAGCCTCTGAAAACCTCTGGATGACTTTTATAGACATAACCCATAAACCATAAGTGATACACAAAACCTACTACACAAAGAATGTAGATCTCGTTAAAACACACAATTAATCTTACATACTTTTTTTTTAGTTAACCGTTTTCGAGATATTACGGTTTATTGGTACAATTTTAAGCCACTTAAACTTTTCTCGAACGGGAAGACATCTTTCTTCTAGTTTCTCGTTTGTTTACTCCTGGCAAGAAAAAAGAATGGAATTTCAATTGCTTCATATAACGACTTTCTTTTAAGGGACTTGATTATCGTTTTAGTGTGAGCATTCCCTTATTTACCACCTACTTACAAGGACGGAATTAAATACACTAATTCTGCTTGTGCTTGATGTAGCTAACGTATTAATCTTTTGAATAAAGGGCTTGTTTGTGGAATAGCTATAAAAAGTCATGTGAATGAACACATCATATTTTTGATCAGCTGACCTCAAAATATGTTTTTCCAGTGAAATCTCGGTATCGAACTTCTGGATGAAATGCAGTAAGTACCTTGTGTCTTATTACGTGATTGTGCATGGTAGAGAGAGCAATAAGATATTTGGCCTCAGTGTAGACCGTTAAGCATTAATTATAGACTAATAGTATAGAGTATTACCAGAATAATGTTTGTCACAACTAAGTTATGTATTGCTAGATTGATTCTAGTATCTTCACGACTGTAACACCGGTGAGATTATATGGCAATTTTGTCTCGAATATGGCTATTTTCTCTTTACCGCACAGTGAAAAATGAATTCAAAAGTTACTTTATTTATAAAATTGTAATTGTAATGTTAAATTGGTGTATATTTTAGTCTAAGTATGAAAAAAATAAAAACTCAATTTTTTCTTGTTTACCTACTTCATGAGGTGTTTCAACTGTTTGAGGACAAATACGAAAAAGCCTTTGTGAGTTTAAAGACTATAAACAGATTATAATTGTATGATATAAGATACCCATTTTGCTTATATGCTTGTGTTTAATATTCTTAATATCAAACTGTCATTTGATATAGTATAAATGCTAACTTAAAATTTTGCTAGTCGAAGTTATAAACAATTACATTAAACATATTCCCATAGTTTGTTCTGGGATAAAGTAACTGTAGTTAGAGAAAATGAAAGAAGAGAATGGTTAGCACCTAAAATGAGAAAATGTTATAAAACTTTCATTACATCGCCGACTTACAGTTGAGAAGTAATAACAGGTACAGTGAATAATTGGTGCTGTAAATCTTTAAAAGGAACAGTTAAGGCCACTTCCTGTTGTGGAGTAGTCAATTGCTATTCTCGAAGGCTGTTTTAGTAGCATGACAGGCGGTGCCGAAGTGAGCCATAGAATGCGTTCAGTCTTCCAGGCCCATGAAAATATTAGAATTAGATTTGTGAATGGTCCTGTATGCTAGTTGCTAGAAAGGAAAATAAAATAAAAATGTTAATAAAGTTGCATTAGACGCTCCTGTAAGGCTGAGGAAAAATATTTTGTAGGCATGAAAACGTTTCTAAGTAGAATTGCATATTTTTAACAAGTTTTGTTATATAACAGCGGGTATTCACCAGGCGGAAGAGAAAAACGAAACAGATAAATATGCAATTAGCGACTGTATTCTTATTTTGTTTTCGAGTCATTGGGTAAAAAAATCGATCTAAGAATACGGAGAAAAAGAAAGTAAAACTAGCGTGTAATTATAATAACTTACCAAATGAACGTATTATTATAAACTTCAAAGTTATAGAGTAAACTGGTGCATCTGTCGATTTTCCAGCCTCGGAAACGTGGAACATTTATTTAAAGGCTTTCAAAGTAATTACTTTCTCTACATGTTCACTGTACATATGTATGTATAAAGAAGGTATTTCATCCCACCCAAAAGTTCGATGTCGAAATTTAGCCGAAAATATGTTTTGAGGTTCTCTGAGTCTAATAAAGCATTTTTAGAAAAAGGTACAGCGAACGCGCCCGTGTGTGTGTGTGTATGCGCGCGCGCGTGTGTGTTTGAAGACAGCATAGCTCAAAAACTAAAAGACCAAACTTGGTATTTAAGCTTGGTATCTTGAAAGGATGCGACATGAAGATTTTCAAGAAAATGCCCCCACGCCAAACCATCCTTTACATGGAAAAAATAGACACAGTGCACCACAATGTTTATTGCTATGGTCCAGCGGTTACTTTGATGACCGTGTTGTTTTCTGAAGTCGCTGATCGGCTACTTAGAAAAATGTCCTTGAGGTCTGTAATTCCGGCTTGGAAGCATTTCCTTAAAACTTTGAAAACGTAACATTAACTGTATTGTTAATTAATTGTTTTATCACACAAGCTGTGTGTAGGACACAAGTCAGATCTATAGAGTCAAACTGAAAAATTCAGTGCCATAGCTAGGATTTGAATTACGGATCTCCGATCTCTAGCCGGTTGTTCTAATTACTGAGCTACCATGGAACATACCATAGTAGCACTAAATTCTTCAACTGACCCGCATGTTTCCCGTTAAACCACAATGGCGATATCGTAGGTACTTTAAGTCCCGAGCTTCATAGTACCTATAACCAACTATTAGAGCAATTAGTGTTAATTTTGTTCACACAAATCGTGTATAGGACACAAGTTGGATAGATAGAGTTAGACTGAAAAATTCAATACTCTAGCCGTGATCTTGTACCATATTTAAGTCGATAGTGAATCACATTTGTATATATTTCTATCTCTGTCAGAAACTCGTTCACGGCTGTGATGTTCTTATGGATATCGAAATGTATTGTTCATTCGCAATCCGACTGATCAACATTCATCTGAATACCACATTGCCTCTTGTCACCATCAGGTAAGATCCTTTACGTTGCATAATGACATGAAAGGCTAGGTTTCAGAAAAGAGCAATTCAAGGCTCTATGTGATCGAGTTTTCAGATTTTTGCTTCTCAACCCAGGGGTTTCAGGTTCAATTTCCGGCTGAAGCGAGAAAGTTTTGTTTAACCAGTATCATTCCCTATCCTACGCAGAGTCTGTAAGTACGAGTATGTATTTATTAAAAAATTAATAAAACTAACGTTAAGAAAATATACATCTCAGCGAATAATAACACCATCTGTTGTTTTTGAAGCCAAGGTCCTTGATAGAAGTTAAACGGTATATACAAATAAAAAAGAAAGATAAGGAAAGAGAAATACTATTTGAAATATTATGTATTTTTATTTTAATGCGCGAAAGTGGTAATCACTTTTCCTTTGCGCTGTTGTTCTCCGATTATTAATTATAATAGAGCAGTTACCATGTACTAATTTTGAACATTATCTTGATAATAAGAGCAGATTCGTTATAAGAAAGTCTTACAAGAAATATTAGCGAAGTTTTAAGGTCCTGATATCAGATTGTAACCCTCTGAGGCACCTATAAAGTATAGTTTATGTAAAAGGAATAGAATGAAGAAAAGAATAAGGGCGTTCTAAGTAATGCAGAGTCAATCTTTATCCCCAACTTTTATGCATACTTACTCTATTCCTGTGGAAGTTGATAATTATTAACTGTGTTATAAATAACAGTCTTGCATAAAGTGTTACTTTCCATGTTCCAGGGTTGGGAAATTGGAGTTACCATAATTGCACACTACCTGCCATCGATGACTTTCCTAAAGACCTCTTCACAGAAAGACAGCGTCAGGATGGCGCCGTTGTCATTCATGTTATCATCTCCCTCTATCTGTTCGTTGCTTTGGCCGTCGTTTGCGACAAGTACTTCGTTCCCGCCGTTGAGCGGATATGCCAAGGTAATAAATATTTAAATATTTTTAGAATAATCTTGGTCTTGTTTAACATTTCCTCGACGTTTTTTTTTTTTCTGGCAGTACTTTCCTAGAGTTTTATTATCCACACAGAGTGACATAACACTACCATAAATATCCGATGTCAGCCCATATCAGACAATCGTCAATAATCTTCCATAATTGGAGAGGGTGGTCCGCAACACGAATAGTAACAGAGTTCATATTTCTAATTCAACATTTTGCATACAATGATGCCGAGGTCACAACATAGTGGAAGAAATCCGCTGCAGAAACTCAGGTTTTCTGCTCGAGTAGTTCATGCTGTTGTAGTGTGGAATCGAAGTTGTTCCCCATAAGTATTTGTAAGTAAGAATAGTGTTTCTCTGGCAAGTAGCAGCGTCATACAAACAAATTCCTGGTAAATTCAGGTGCCTTCGTTCTTGACTACAAAGCGTAGCACAATTTGAAAGGATGTTGAACGGTACCTGTTTGGTGGAAATGTGAGTATACTTTCTTCTCCTTTACTGCTAAACCCTACTTTCATTTGACCACCATAAGGCCGATAAATGGCACCCTTGTCCGGATATAATTGCGTCTTCATAATCAGATGTTCTCAAGCAATGTATAGTGCATAACATTTGTTAAAACAATTATTATTGTAAGAAATACTTGAGCATTAAGCGGCTGACATACTGTCGTCCGTAACAGTAAATAATGTCGTTTTGCCTAACTACGGTATATATATCGCACTGATAGTATAAATAACTGTTCTTATACATACAAAAAAGAAAATAATTCTAAATAAAAATGTGATACCTCTTATATTATAAAGTATTCATATTCACAGCATTTAAGATAAAAACAAGGAAAACACAGGGCACACATTATATAGCAAATAATTATAAATTAAGGGGAAAAATGGTTTTCCATTCACATGACTTTCTCTACATCTCGGTACCAATTACTGTTTCATGCTAATTGAGATAAAGATTAGCAGAAATGCTCTTATTGCTTGCTTCCTTGTAAATAGAAGGGAAACAATACACTAGGCTAAAGCGATAGTCCAATCATTTAAAAGCTGGTTGTTATATGGATGAAATCCGTTTCTTTGCATTGCCAGGAGTTGACAAATTCCTGCATGTGAAAAGTTTAAGTATTTTAAAACTGAAACCATTAACAAGGAATATCTCAAAAATGATCAACCCCGAGAAAATAAATGTATATAATATATTAATTGTGTGTTTTAACGAGATGTACATTTTTATGTAGTAAGTTTTTGTCTATTTCTCACAGTTATGCAAAATTCATCCAGAGTAAAGAGGTCTTCAGAGGCTATTCCCAGGAAATTCAGATATATATTTTATTTTTCATGTAAATATTTTTAATATACGATTTTTAATCAAAATCGTTAGATTTTTGAGAAAATTATATTTTCGTAGTGTTTTCCATTTAAAGGATAGTTTGGGGTGGGGATTTTCCTCAAAATCTTCATGTTGCTTCCTTGGAAGATATTAAACTTAAATACCAAGTTTGGTATTGTAAAGAGTTTTCCTTTTTGCGTTATATTTTTTGTAGTGTTTAATGCCTGCTTTTACTACTTGTGGCACCGCAGGGGATGAGTTATCATGTTCACATACACATGGACACACTGACCGTTTTCTAAAAATGCTTTTTTCGTATACAGGGGACCCTAAAAGTGAATTTTCGATGAAATCTTGTTATCGAAATTTTGGGTAGAGTGCAATGCCTTCTTTGCCTTCATAACATGTAGTATGCAGAGAAAGTAAAAATAAATAGAATAACTTAGTAATACCCTATGATAGGAAAGATTGAAACTTTCCAGCATATGTCCATAGAAAGTTTGCTATTAGAATCACTGGCACATAAAAGATCCGGTCATTATTGTTTCTCTTCATTTGTGAGTAATGAGCGAACGGCGAATAAGAGGGAGAGAGAACTCGAGGTGAAAATTGAATTAAGAGAGAGAGAGAGAGAGAGAGAGAGCGCGTTTGTGATCAGTCAACTAGCAAGGAATAATAGACACATGAGGTGTTTATTATTAAGTTAAGCAGCTGATGGAGGGCTTTTGAAATGTACCAACATGATACGATATAATGCAAGCCCCCTAAAAAGTTGCAAAAAGGAGACATTAACGTTAATGGGCATTGGAGAAACGCGCCGTGATAGCTCAGAGGTAAAGCATACCAACGGAAAGCAAGCTTCCTACTTTGAATCTACTGTAATTGAATTATGTATTTGGTTTTATGTCCGTTTCTTTTTTGTTTTTATATTTAATCTCCGGATCAGTATAATCGTTTTCTAAGTTTTTAGGTCGGACTAATTGCACTGCACTCCAATTTGGATTCAGACTCTGAGTTCATCCTGGAAAATATCTTTATTTTCTTCGTGTGAGGTAGGGTAAAATACAGTGTATCATCATTACCACCTTCATAAATTTTCCATCGTGATTTTCGTGCTTAATTGCTAATTAGTCTATTTCTATTCCAAAACTTTTAGTTATGGAATTTATTATTTTTTATAATTTATTACAATTTTTATCAAATTATTTAGTAGATAAATGAATCCATTGTTATTCATGAAGGATGGGTTTTGGAGAGAAATGTTTATGAAAGTTAGGTAAAATGCATCATTGAGTTATGTTATATAAAAATAAATATGTATGAAATCAATACACATCTACTGTAGAGTTGTGCGTACGTGTGTGTATAATATACTCAGCCTTCTTATTATTCGAGACAAGCAATACCTAATTCAGTAAGGCAGATATTACAATATTTGCTCGTTATTTGGTAACCATGCATTCCCTTCAAAGAGGAGGGTCTTTCTCCTAAGGACCAAGGAGAAGTGCATCACTGTTTAGAAAACATTTGTACTTCATTTATACAAGGAACATTTCAGAAGATTAAGAAATAAATGATGTTGTTCTTTAGTACAACACATAAGAACATTGCTATTCTAATGAAAGATTACATTGAGGAGAGACAGCAGGTACTATCCATGCAGAGGAGAGCAGAGTAAACATGACGCGCAGTGCCATGATCTGACTACTGCAGTCGGCGGAAGATACCAAGCATCAGTCTTTCTTTTCTTCTCTTTTTATAGTGCTTAACGCCCGCTTTTACTACGTATGGCACCGCAGGCGTTCACAATAATGATGTATGAAATGAAGATGGAGTACCGGTGGAATGCGATGGCGGGTGAAACCGGAGAACCCGGCTTTGTCCACCACAAATTTCACATGCGGTTGCTTGGAATCGAGCGGCCCGCGTAAGAGAGAGGCGAGTGGTCTAACCGCGGCTAGTACCAGTGTCTAGTACCGCGGCAACGTGATTGTCCTTCCACGTGACGCATAGCGGACATAAAAATAGACCAGTTCTTAACAACTTACAGGGAAAAGTATTGCATGATGAGATAAGGAAAGCTACCTGCAGAGAGAATCCCATTAAATTCAAGTCGCAGCAACAAATAGCGGTAGCCTTCCTTTAGTTCGGTCCGTAGAATCAAGAATTAGAACGTATACAGTTAGGCGAACTTGTGGATTTATCTCAACCTCATAAAGAAAAGCTCAGAAGATCCAGAAAGTCCGATTTAGATGACTTTAATGAGTCCGTTATTCGCTGTAGAATGACTTTTATATACAATAAATAAATAAATAAATAAAGAACGACACCTGAAAATATCCAGGCTAAACTGAAAACATCTAATACTTTCTACAATGTAATTAACACATTCCACATGTGCTACAGTTTAACAATTCTAGTCCATGATTAGTATATACTTTAGAAATTATAGACAATATTTTAAAGATTTAGAATAACATAAATGCTTGCATATTTTGGATATTAGTGCACATAAACTGATGTCTACTTGTAACTAATCAATATGTGTTTGTGTCATTCCCGTTCTTCTTTGCTCTCTTCACTTTCTTTCTTTGCTCAAGTAGTGTTTAGTAGAGAGATTACATTTCATTTAAGTGAAAAAGTGAATTGCCCCAACATAAGAAAATGCAGAGCACAGGAGTCACATACTGTTAGCTAACATGAGAGAGACTCTCCAAAGCTTAATGTGTTTTGCACCATTTCCCAGGAAAAGGTTTCTGGTCTGTTATTTTCTAGTGGAAAATACAGTTATTCATGTTCTTGGATATGCTGCAAAGTTGGTTTGTCTATAATTACAATATGTTGAAGATGTTTTTTTCAACAGGGTAGACTACAGTTGCACTTACATAGTATTTCTGAAAAATATGCTGCTTCAATGATGGATCACTTTAAGGGTCCTATAGATCACGCATTGTACCACAGGGTCACTTGTGCTCATGGTGTTTTTTTTTTTGGGGGGGGGTTGTGAGAGACCCCATCAATATGCCTCCCTTTCCAACAATTGTGGGCAAACTGTGACATCACAAAAACAGGAGTAGCTACAATAACACCAGCGATGCTTGCACAAATATGGAACAAGTTTGATTATCATCTAGACCTTTGTTGTACATCCAATAGAGGACACGTTGAACATTTGTGAAATACTTTCAAATTGTGAAGATGAAAACTTTGTAATTCTAAATGTATAAAGAATATATCACATGGTTTTATGTGCATATCTATAAAATATATAGCCTTGTGAAATGGAATGGTTCTTTCTATGATACCCTTGTATTTATTTCAGATTTATATAACAACTTGCTATTTTATTTTTGTAGAATATTACTTTATGATCAACACTCATATCTGAATATTTTATTCTATATAGACTGAGTTCTGTGTTCTCTTTTTTTGCAGCACTGAACATGAGCAATGATGTGGCGGGGGCAACCTTCATGGCAGCAGCCACATCTGCGCCTGAGCTCTTTGTTAATGTTATTGGGACATTTATAACAGAAGGGGACATTGGTGTGGGTACAATAGTGGGGAGTGCTGTTTTTAATATATTAGCTGTGGCTGCATGCTGTGGGATTGGTGCTGGCATTGTGAGTATTGCTTAAATTTCTTTTTAAGCTTCAGGTAGAGATAAGGTAGCACAGGGTAGCCTATATACCTTATAGTATTCAGTACTATTTGCTTGCCCAAATTTATCTGTGCTCAATTGTTCAGAAATATAGGTAAAAGAAATTAACTGTCTTGTGAAATTAGTAACACTCCTTTAAACGACTGCAATGTTATACTAAGACAACATACACATACTATGTACACAATAGGTAGGGAAGGTATTGTATTCCACCCAAAAAATTTGATGTCAATATTTCATCAGAAATATATTTTCAGGTGCCCTGAGTCCAAAAAAAGCATTTTTAGAAAAAGATCCATGTGTGAGTGTCCATGTGTCTGTGAATACGATAACTCAAAAACAAAATATGGTTTATATTTAAGTTCAGCACTTCCAAGGATGTGACACAAAGATTTTCAAGAAAATCCCTCCATGCTAAATTACCCTTTACATAGAAAAGTTTTTAAAATTTTGATTTTTCCCCTTGAAAATGTTTGAGTTTTGCCATTGTTAGAATGGCTCTAACAATTTTAATTAAAACACAGTAATATAAAGATATATATACATACATGACAAATAAAATGTTTACCTTGAATTTTATGAGAACAGCCTCTGAAATCCGTTTCATTCTGAATGACATGCATAAGTGGTAAACTATAACAATAAACAAAAAGTGAAGATCTCATTAAAACATACAATTTGTCATATGTATTTTTTGTAGAGTTAACAATTTCCCTGATACTCCCTGTTATTGATTTCAATTTTAAAATACTTAAACTTTTCTTATACAGGAAGTCCTCATCTATTTCAAACCTCTTTTGTTTTAATCCTGGTCAAGTTTCAGAGAACCAAATTTCAATAAAAATCATAGCAGCAGTTTTTAAAAGATTTTACTATTACTTTAGCCTAATGTATTCCCTTATTTCCCTTCTACTTACAAGGAAAGAAGTGATAAGACCATTTCTGCTAAGGTTTACCTTGCTTAGTATGATATAGATAAAAGAATAACCTTGGGTAAGAGGAACAGATAGATAAAGCCATGTGAGTAGAACATATGAGATTTTTATCCATGATTTCCTGCATGCCGATAGAGCAAAAAGTCTTCATAGTTGAGTGGTAAGCCCACAATGAAGCCATAGCACTCTCTACCAAGAAGGAGGGGTGATCATTGATGGAAGAGAAAGCCATCATAGTGGCCTCCTAAAAGAGCAGTGATGGTTTGTACAAAAGAAAGTAAACCACAGCATATTGGATGTGGCTCATAGATGCTAAGTTGTTATACATTTGTGGGGTGGGGGGGTAGCATATACATTAAATTACATGTTAATACAATATAAATGGAACTACCAAAGTAAATGGTATTGAATCATAGTATTTATAGCATACATAGTAAAACACTTTCAATTACCTGATAATTAAGTAAATGGATCCTCAATTTAAAATTTGAAGAAAAATAACACTAAGCTTGTTAGTACTAACTTACTGTTAGTGCTGAAACTCAGTTCATTGCTGTTGACTGGGTAGCAGAGGTCAAAAAGACATGCGTCTATGAATCCTCCCTTATGAGTCCCCCCTCCCCAAGTGGTAAATGACAGGGGAGGTACCCCAAATTTAGGTCTGAACTTTTCCTTCCAAAATTTCTATTCATGTATTCTCAGTATCCACTACCTGTGGTGCCATGTACAATAAAAAAAAAACATATATCTAAATTAGGAGAGTTTTTATGGAAGGTATGGATGAAATGGAAGTGGTCAGTTGAAAAACATGGAAACTAGATTATACAAATTATTGATGTTAATCTTTTGCAAAATAATGCACAGAGTCCAAAGAATATAAAATAATGCAATCCCATGCAAGTTATACATAAAATCCCTTTTTGTAGGTAATGTGTAAGACTTATAGAATTATGCTAAATGATTCGGGGTCCACAGAGCTCAATATCATCTTCTCAGGAAATGGGAAAACCCTGGAAAAAAGACCTTATTCGGATAACTCATCCTAAGTGTGACTCAAATTTGTGACATGTACCTTGATGAGAGAGGAAAAACAAATAAAAATAAGCTAAGGGTACATACAAAACATTGTAGCCATGTTGCATTAAAATTGAGGAAACTTGGCATTTAGTAGCATAATTATTTACAGGGGCACATGCAAGGGAGGAGCACAAGTGAGTCCTCCCTGAAAGTTAAACAGAGAGGATAATCGGGCCACACACAATAATATGTTTAAACTTTAGATATGGCTGTTGTGTGTTAGTCAGTATCTTTGAGTTACAAATAGCAAATAGGAGTAACTGCATATATCTAAGAAATAACACTGAGAATAAAACTTGAAGAATAAAGCTTTTCTATAAACAAAAGCAAACAAACAAAAAAATGGTTTTAGATCCATAGTATTCTTTAATTGGTTAATGGCTATAGGAGAATTTTCTAATGAGTATTACAAATTATTTTACAAATAAGGTTGTATTAATTAGTCATTAACATTATAAAATAAAATAAGAAGTAGAGTTTTAATTTCTACTTGTACCTGGTTTTATAAATAACTCAATAAAATGATTGTATTTGGTGCCTTCAAAAGGGGTGATAAACAAATATGAATTTCTTCACATATCCTAGTTCATAAGATGGCTCCTTGCCCTACAAGAAATTTATGGCTATGCTGCTGATTATTTATATAACCTTTTTATCTCATTTCTGTTATTTGTGCTTGAAAATATCTTAAGGATCTTTTTATATGGTTTAAAATAACAGAAGTACCCTAACCCTCTTTGAATTACGCCTAGTATTTCATCACTAGTTTATTTTACCAAAGTCAGACATATAAATATGCATCATTTCAAAGTTTAAAAGGGAAAGGAAGAATATGACATATATGTTCTCTATAAGCTTACTGTTCTGCTTTTATTTAAAAACAAGTCAGTTAACTGTTAAGCAGGCTCTTATTCTTTTCTTGAATGCAGTTGCATGTGGCATTCAGTGCCGCATTTTTATCTTTTTACTTTTCTGGTTATGCAATGCATTAAAAGTAGTTGGGATTGGACAAGTAAAGCTTAAAAATATATGGTAAAATAACAGAAAGAAGAAGTATAAATATTACATTATGTTTAATTTAAATATTTTACACAATTACTGATTATACGACTGCAATAAATGGACTGTGTGTGTTTGTTAGTTAAAATATACATGAATATAGAAAAGAAAAACAAATGGAAAAAAAAAAAAACACAGTGCTGCAATATGTAATAATTCCTTTGTAGAATATTTATATTATCTTTTTGATAGTCATTTTGGAATTTTTTTACATGTGACACACTGATAACTATTTTCTACAAATGAAGCTCTTGCACAGAAGACAATGTACTGTGGTTTTGTTGTTCTTATGTGATCCATATTGTTGGCATGGGCCAGTTCTTCTTCCATCAATAGTGTCTGATGTTCTAAATCCCAACCTATATTTTGAAAGAAACTCCATCAAGTCCTTTAGAAGCAAAAAAAATAATATATAACCTCATTTTCATGTGTTCATCAATTAGATTGAATTTCAAATTAGTATGAAATGTTCTTCTGATGATGTGCTTAGCAGAATGTTGGTAGTGAAAATAATGACATTTATACCAGTTGTCTAAAAACAGTGAAAATGGTAATGTACTTGCTTTCCATGCTGTGGAGTAGAATGCACACTTTTGACCTATTGTAACCACACTGCCCTTAGTTATTTTGTAATCCATAATCAGTGGTGTGTTCTTTGTCTCTTCATCTATCTGCTCATTATAGTCAATGTTTGAAAGCAATAACATAGCTTTTGTTTCTTTTAGGCACATATGAAATCAAAGTAAGTTCTTCTTGGAAACCAAAAAGGCTAGAACCATTTCCCGCATTTTATATGCATGGAATTCTGGTGAAATTTCTCTTTTATTTACTTTGAGGATTCTTAAAAAATGTTATGCTAGAGGATTTATGGCGATAATCTACATTCTGTTCCTCAATATCTTCAAGATCACATTTCTGTATTGTTCTGAGTAACTGTCATGTCATCTTTGAACTACTTCATCTTCTCTCTCAGATTCATCTGAAAAATCAGCTAATTCTTTCTCCTCTTCTAGTACCTCCTTGATAGCTGCTTCTATCTCCTCTGAAGTATGAAGTCATTTGGATGTTAGATTAAAAAGAAGAAAAAAAATTATAACTTCAATATGGGTAAATCAGTATTAACTAGTCCACAAATGTATATAAATATCATAAGTAAATCAATAATACTTACATATGCAGGTGTGTGGGGTATGCAGTGCTGCCAAATTGCAGTGTTCACTTCACAGGTTAATTACAATTACAAGAAACTCGGTGGTGGTGGTTGTTGTTGTTGTTGTTGTTGTTGTTGATGATCTAATGTGCAGGATTTTGATTCATCAATGTTTCCCTAGCCAGCCAATATAGATTATGTGTCTTCTCATCTGGTACAACTTTCCTCAATTCTGTGCATAACAGTAAGTGTTCTCCATTTAAAATCTTGTCAGCATTGCAGATCTTACATGTGTTGTCATTTACAAAACCAAGCCTATGTAGATGTTCTGCCAAACAGTCATGTCTAGTGGCTAGTCTGAAGTGAGCAATTTATTAGAAATTTCCTTTTGAATACTATGTGGTGTTTCTGTTCTATATTAATTTTGATATGTTTTAGTTTTTCATCTAAGACTACAGAAAGTCTGAAGTCTGAAGTCTCATTACCAATCACTCCCACATATCCATTGTAGTATTAACTGTTGAAATTTTGTTTGAAGTAATTTATAATAAGATCTCACATCCTTAATATTATAAAATTCATATGGACCATCATATTGAAACACTAAATAGGCTACAATACCATGCAGAAGACAAACAACTGTTGAAATCAGTAATCACTATACACACATGCAAGAATACAAAAGCAGGCTTCCAGAAATGCCCAGTGCACTCATTGTAATAGTTCATTATTTTTTTCTAGAGGTTTGTACTAATTTACTTTTTGTAACAATTCTGCTCTAGTTTCAGAAGGATAGATGTTATTATTTGCTAGTCAGTCCTGAATATCTTATATTTTAGAATTAGTAGAGGGACGTTTATCTATAGTGGCATCTTGCATTATCAATGATGATGATCGATCCACCTATAAAATTTAAAAATTTGTTTATGAACCAATCAGTGTAAGAATTTACATTCATTTCCAAATGATAATCACCATTTATACTCACTCCATGGTCAGGAATGGAAAACTTCTTGCTTCAGGCATGAATCCTGTTTGCGCAAAACCTACATTCGTTTTTCAACAGGTACATTGAGTCTATCCCTTCCATATGTCTTGCCATATGTTTTACTATAATGATTCTAATTTACCCTTGTCTCATTAAGATAAAAAAATCTTATGTGCCCCATTAGCATGTCTTTCTTTAGCTGTTCCACAAACTCACAATTCTTACAAAAGATTATTCTTTTCTCTTCATCATGCTAATCAGGATAAACCGAAGCAGAAATGGTGTTGATACTTGTTTCCTTCCTAGCAGAAACGAAATAAGGGAATACACTAGGCTAAAGCGATAGTGAAATCTTTTAAAACCTGGTCGTTATGTGAAAGAATTTTGCAAGGCCAGGAGCAAAACAAAAGAGAAATGAAAGGAAAGATGGTTTCTTGTTTGAAAAAAAGCTTAAATAATTTAAACATGAGGCCAATAATAAAGAATATCTTGAAACTGGTTAAGTCTATAAAAAAATAATAATGTATATGACAAACTGTGTGTTTTAAAGTGCTGTGCATTTTGGGTGCAGTAAGTTTAGGTGTATCCCCTACAGTTTACCAGTTAGACAAAAGTCATTCAGAATGAAGAGGTATTCAAAGACTATTCCTAGAAAATTCTAGATATGCCTTTTGTTTGTCATAAAAATATCTTAAACATATGCTATTTTAATAAAAATCATTAGAGCCATTTTTGAGAAACTCAAAGTTTTTAAAAAATGTTAATGTAAATGTTAGGAGTGAAAGGATCTTCATGCAGCACCCTTGAAAGATTCTGAAGCTAAATACCAAGTTTGATATTTAATCAACTTTCTGTTTTTGAGTTATGCTGTCCACACACACACATATACATGCACACACATACATACACAGACCTTTTTCTAAAAATGATCTTTTTGGAATCAGGGGACCCTAAAATATGCATTTCTGGTGAAATCTTGGTATCAAAAGTTTTGGATGGAATACATTACTTTCTCTAGTCATGTACATTGTATGACATACATGCTAGAGAAAGTAAAACGGTGCACATATCTCTAGATTCCCTAAGCATGTGCATAGTTCTTAAAACTCATCTCTTTCCTCATTACTATTGTTTTTTTTTAATCTGAAGCCCAAATTTTTCAGAATTCATTCCATTGAAGTAGAGGAACCCATATGGTCTATTTTTTTCCCTCATAATATAAACAAGCATTTTAATAGTGGGGTATATGCCATTGTCATAGATGTCATATTGTGGGGCGAAGTACATGCTTTTCAAAATTATCTAAAGTGGAAATGCTTTATTGCTTTCTGGAATGTTTTCCTGAATATTTAAATAAATGTTCACCAATTACTGTGTCAGAAGTTTTGCCCTGTTTCAGAATTCAAGACTTGCACATTGCACTCACATTGCACACTTTGACTGTGAGCTCCTGGCTTTATGAAAAATTTGTCTGTATATGCCTTTCTTTTCTTAAAGAAACTGTATACTTTAAAAATAATTCTTCTGGTTTGGGAGCATTAGTCCTACACCACTGTTACCTAGTTTTGAAAGTGATATCATTAACAGTTCACAGAGCACAGTTTATGCTTATTGTCACAGTTACACAAAGCACTTAAAACTTAATTTGCCTTATGCACTGGTCTTGAACTTATCGTCAATACGGATGTGCTGCATGCACTTCTGACTGCAGTGAACTGCATTCAATTAATTTATATAATAAATACATTCTGTTCAAAATGACACTTCGTACATGTCTCACTGACTATGCTGACTGCATAACAAAAAGAAACAACACATGGACATGAGATGGGTATAAACATGGAACAATAACTCGAGAAGATCCAGTGCATAAACATGGCCTTTCTCAGGCTGCTTCAAAAATTTGAGCTGCTCATACCTAGGTGTATAACATCAAATTTCCAGTAGTAATTTTGGGCATACGAAAAAGAAGAAACTCTGTTTCTCACTTGTGTCATGGGTGACTGAACTAGGCAGCATTGCTCACCTTGATAGACCACTCACTCTAGATGAGCCCCTCTTAGTACCACCTAATATACACAAAACAATCAAAATTAAATCCACCAATATTAACATTAATAATTCTTTCATCAAAACTTCTAAAACTGTACACATAATAGCAATGTATTACTTAATAGCATTTTATAGTGTACAGCTATGTTGTTTTAATATTATTAGCTAGAATCCATTCTGCATTTGACTTATTCCAAAACACTGCAACTATTTTAATTATATTTACTGGTACATCAGGTGATTTTGTAAATATTTTTATAGTTCATTTGTTAACCCTTGTAATTCTCCTCTGAGTGACGTTGCCTAAATTCTTTCTTTTTTATTTTCAGGTGGTACCTCTAGACTGGTGGCCTCTAACAAGGGACTGTTTAGCATATGGTGTGACAGTATCACTAATGATTTGCATTATCCATGATGAGCGTGTAGAGTGGTATGAAGCACTAACACTTGTCCTTCTCTACATTGTGTATACAGGAGGTATATTAGTTTCTGGCATCTGAATCCTCCTATTCCTCTCTCTCCCTCTCCTTCATCTTCTATCCCTTTCTTTCACCATTTTAATCCATGGCAGTAATTCATTTAGTTGTTTATAACCGCAAAAGGTTTGGTAAAACCTATTTTTCCAGTGTTCAAATAGATCTAAAAAAGAGCAAATTGTTGCAAAATATTTCTATTTTTTATGCTTTAGTAGTGATGTTTCTGTTCATTCTCATCTTGTTAGAAGTTGGCCCAATCCAAAATTACATACAAGATCAATCTAGAATAAGGGCAAGGCAAAAATGTTTTTTTCGTCTACATTAATCCAAACCTTGATGTTAATATTGTTAAAATAGGCATTACTATTAAAAATTAATAATTCTCTTATAGCATTAAATGTAGCTTACAGTAGATTAAAGTTAGACATTCAATTACCAATATTATCTGAGTGCTCTTGAGGCATCCAAATGATAAATTCAAGTAGAATGATGTGTAAGGATGACCTGCAATATACTGTAATATGTCACTCATATCATGGTATAAACTTAATGGCACCTCTAAATTTCTGCTAAGTGGTTATAAAAGTGATTTACATTTAAATCATACTATAGCATTTATTCATAAAAAGCTGCATTAAGCTAAGAGCTATCATTAGCTGCTACTGCAGGTAAAACTAACAACTGATGAAAATTATTGCTCTAACAATGTGGAAAATCAAAAGTCTTGCTCAAAAACTGTAGGCAATGTATCCATTAAAAACTAAAAAAAAACTATTTTAATTTTGACTGACCATGTATGTGGTACATGGAACATGAGACATTTTAATGAGTTATGTCAAGCTGAGACATTCATTATTTCATTATTAACCATCATTGATATACTAATACAATTTTTTTTTTATAACAATCTGTTAGTTATGCCTGCACTAAAATGTCTTTGTCAATGACTTTATTTGCTATATTAGAAAAAGAATTGTTTTGCATTTGTGTTACTGAACTTTTTCAACCTTGTTGTGTTGAATTAGACAAAATATTTAATTTTAAATGAAGTGTGCAATATGATTACATCTTTTAAATTATGATTATTATCCGAAGATATCCTGAACTGTTCAAGCATTTAAATAAAAACTGTGTTAGCATTTTAAAATAGTGGGGAAAAAATTAAATAAAAAGCAGAGTACTGGACTGAAAATTTAAACTGTGCTTTACCTTTATGACATGGAAAGCTTTAAATGGTCATATGGAGTTTCAAAAATATCCCATATTATGAAAATAATGGTGTAACTTGACAATATAAATTATAAGGATACCATAAGACAAAAAATACAAAATCTAAACTCATCATTTTTCCAAATGTTACCTTTAAAATTAACTCTCGAGTGCACTGCTTTGCAGATATGCATTTAAAAATAGGTTATTGTGAGATAATTTAATGTCCTCTTTTAGCTATTTTTATATTACATGGGCTTTAACAGACAATACAAGGATTTGTAGCTACTTTATATCATAAATAAACCCCGGTGTGCAAAACCTAAGGACAAAAGTAACATTTCATTCTGTGCCTCTGCCAAGTAATATAGCTCAATGAAACTTGAATCATACATAGAGGGAACTGCTATAGTAGGCAATTAAATGAAATATCCAATGAGATAAATAGAATTGACACTTTTATTCATAAATAAGCTACACTATATAACATTTGATGATCCTCTAGATTTACAGAGATAAAAATAGTATTTAAAAGGGTGTATGATCACCACAGACAGCAATGTATGTTTCCATACTGTCTACAAGGTTGGTAAGGATGAAATTGGTGAAATGATGCTCAAATAATCTCAGAGTCCATGGAGCTAAAAATTACTGGACCTATAAGGGAAAACCCCGAAAAAAAAAACCTTATCCGGGTAATACACCCTAAGCAAGATTCGAACTCACAACCTGTTGAATAAGAAGTTCTTGTTAGACTGTTCTGTTCATCCCCCAGTGCTACTAACAACTGTTGGATTGTCATTGATGCATGTGGACGTGCTTCAATGCGTCTCCCCAAAGCAACCCACACATGTTCATTAGGACTTAAATTGGGGGAATGGACAGGCCAGAGCATTCGTCAAATATGCTGACATTCCAAGAGATGCTCCATCTATGCTGTTTGATGTGGTCATGCATTGTCATTCATAAAACTGAAGTCAGGGCAGGCTGCACCCCTGAAAAGGATGCACGTGGGGAAGGAGTACAGTATCACAATAATGTTGACCAGTGAGCATACCGTGTTCAAAAATTTGGAGGTCAGTACATCCATTATGCCTCCCCATAATAAGACTTGGATAAGCAAGGTGATCATGTCCAAGGATGTACCTGGATGCATTACATGTTCCCACCTCTTGTCAGATGAGGGTATATCGAGAACCACTACTCAGACTGAATCATCTGAGATATCTGAGAATCATCTGAGAAGAGCATGCAACTCCTTGTTGGTCCAATTCTGATGCTGTTGGGACCATCACAAACAGTGCCACAGATGTGCGGGTATCAATGGATCACAACATGACCATCGGGCAAAGAGGCAGTCACCAACTCACTGTGTAGCTTGAGATTGCATGCCTAGCAGTCCTGTTAATTAATGTGGTTGTATTCATTTGACATGGATCTCTTCTTGCCTATTGCACAATGCTTTGGTCATCTGCTGCTGTAGTTGACTGTGCTTGACTACCTCCTCTCCTTGGGATACCAGTGCCTGTAGTTTGGAAGGCTCACCATGCATATGAAACAATGGTATGAGAATACCAAACTCATCTCACTTCATCCTACCAGTTTTCTGATGATTCTTTCAGATGTGAAGTCATCCAAATATTATCTATGGACCATGTTGTAAAGGAAAACACAACTATAGTGCACCATAACAACTCTCTGATTGCCACACCTATACATTTGGTGCTATAGTCTTGCTACACCCATGCCATGTGATGCTCAGCTCTCTGTGTATGTGTGAGAGACCTCTGGCAACATGCTCCCATACCTTCATTCATTTCCAACAAGTATTTCATATGTTATATTAATTTATCCATTTTGTCCTTAGGTTTAGCACACCTGTGTATTTATATGCATTTTTTTTGTTTTATTTTTTTAACAAAAAGCATATTCCATACAACTGCAGTCAAATGTAACCCCATCATCCATACATGTCTGACACTGGTTATTGTACCTGGGCCTCCCCAGTGGCATATCTAGAATTTGGCTCTGGGGGGAGGGGGGGTCAATCACATTTTTTATTGTTGAAGTTTCCAGGAGGTTGGAATAACATTCCCTCCTCATCATGGCAACATTTAAAAAAACTGCAATATCAATAGTCCTCCGTGGTTTAGGGGTAACATACTAGCCTCTAGTTTCCAAGATCGTGGGTTCAAATCTAGGATTGATTTTATTCGGGCATAAAAACCCTTAGCACAGTTTCCTTCGGAGGAGAAGTAAAGACATCAATCCTGTATTGTAGATTTATGGCACATAAAACCTTAAAACTCATAAAGCAGCCTCTGAGGAAAATTAAGTGGCCTTTCATGCCTAAATGGGATGCTGAGAACTGTAGCATTAAAGAACTTCATAAATAAAACTTACTCTCCTTTTTACATAATCAATATTTTTATTTTTGGACTTACATTAATTTTAGACGATATTGCAGATTACCAGGAACAAATTAAGAAATGAAAGAGTTTCATTAGTAGACTTATTTGTGATCTAGTCAAATATATTCCTATATTATACCACTTAATATTTTTGTTTAAAATTTCATTAATTAGTCAAACATATTTTATGTTTAGCTTGTATTTTTAGTTTCTCTATCATGTACAATGTATTAATAGGTAGGGAAGGTATTGCATTCCATCCAGTTATTTTAAAGGTGATATTTTATCGAAAATAAATGTTTTCAGGACACGTGAATTGCAGAAAAAGACCTTTTAGAATAAGATCTGTGTGTGCGTCTGTGAACAACATAACTATAAACAAAAGTAGATTAAGTATCAAACTTAGTATTTGAGTTTAGCATCTTTCAAACGTGCAATGCGAAGGTTTTTACGAAAACTCCCCATCCATCCCATCTACCGTTTATATGGAATATTTTTTAAACTTATTTTCTCAAAAATAGCCTTAACAGTTTGGTTAAATGCCACCATGCATTAAGAAATTTGAGGCAAATAAAATGTATATATTGAGTTTTGTGGGAATATCTCTGAAACCCTCTTCATTCTGGAGAACTTTAGCATAAACCATAAGATAAAGATAAAAACTCATACTATATAAAAATGTAGATCTCATTAAAAATATTTTACATTAGTACATTGTTGTAGAGTTAACCATTTCGGAGTCATTCCTCATTATTGGTACGAATTTCCAATAATGCTTTTCTCAAATAGGAAGTCGTCATTCGTTTATTTATTAGTTTATTTTTTTTTACTCCTGACCATGCAAAGAGACTGGAATGCCAAAGTCATCACTTGGCGACCAGCTTTTAATGTATTTGACTATTGCATTAACCTAATATATTCCCTTATTTCTAGTGTACCTATAAGGAATAACCAATGATTATTAATCGTAAAATTATGTGAAAATCGGCCGAAAATTTGTGATTATAGTGCACTTGTTATAAATCAGATTTCCTAGTTCCTCAGCAGATGTAGGGCCAACCATGGAAAGGAGATCATATTTTGTACAGTTCTAAAAATTGTTTCTAGATTCTGAACATGTAACTACCGACTATTTCAGATATACCGCAAAGCCTAAGCATTTCTTTATTAGTCTAGATGCATTCAGTTGTTTACCATGTTTTTTAAGTTTTAACATGGTTTATCTTAAAGGTTTTATTAATGTTTGACACAATAATGCTCCATTTTTATTTTTCTTACTTAAATCTCCCAGTGTTTATAGCTCAAATAACAATGCGATTTAGTTTATCAGCTTTGTAGACTTATTCTGTATTATGATTAATGTACGGTGATTGTGTTTGATTTGCCTAAATAAGTTGCACTGTATGTAGTTTTAACGAAAAAAATGGTCAATTGCTTAAAAAAATTGAATAAACACGAGTAAATAAGGTTCTTCAGAATAGCGCACAAATAATCAGCCTCAAGTACTAGACTACTCACTGTCACCCGTTAATTGTTATCTATTGTTGTGAAGTTGTTTCAACTAGTTTTGTAAATACATACCTTTGCATTAGCTTATTTGCTATTTCTTTATTATCTAATGTTTACCTATTTATTGTTGTAGCTGCCCGAGGCGGACAACAATTCATGCATAATTGGCTCGCAAGCAGTCTGTATGCAGGGTCGGTTTTCATGAGCTACCTATGCGGAAAAACAATAAAATTCTTTTTTAATAAAATAATTTAAGAATATGAAGCAGCTATGCAAATCTTAAAGTAACTAATGAAGTATCCTACCTGTATGCGGGGCCGGTTTTCATGCGCTACCCATGCTGGAAAACAATCAAATTCTTTTTTAATAAAATAATTTAAGAATATGAAGCAGCTATGCAAATCTTAAAGTAACTAATGAAGTATCCTATCTATACAGGTATACAGCCTGATGTCGTTAGGATTGATGAAATGAGATGTGTGTTTTGACTGGGAATGAACTTAAGATGTCGAAGCTTGAAAATTCAGCAGAGCATTATTTATCTTGTCTGGATTGGTCAGTTTTAATGTCCTTTGTCACTTTCTGAAGTTGATCCAATTATTTTCCTTTTAAAAAAGAAATAAATAGTGCTAATACTGGTGTAAGCTTATCATTTTTTCCATTAAAATATGGTATGCCTGAAAAAGTTGGATTAATTAATACTTTCTGAATATGGTATTAACATAACATTAGAATAAAGGAAACATTATGCTGAATAAATACACTTTGCAATATCAAAAATGTTGATTGCAAATTTTACAGTGAACTCTATAATTAAGCCTTGTTTCTTCGAAGAATAAATATCTATCTTGTAAATTGGATATAAAGGTGCATTTCCATTTAGGCATAATAGCTTAAGTTCTTGCAAATATCACAGCACGTTAACTGCCAACTATACTGGGCAAGACTACTGTTCACAGAATACGCTAAACAATAACAAAAATAAGCAATGATAGATGCCGATTCAGCATTTCTTACAACAAGAAATGGCAACAATTTTAGTTAGGTTTTTAATTTAGGAAGACAGTGTCAAGAAAATACAAGACCTATTCGCGTCCCAATAAAAATTCTTGGGATGCGAGAAGTAAAAAAGGGGACTGTCCTGTTTTTACGGGATGAATGGAAGGTTTAGCACTTTTTTCTCCATGTCAATTAAATTGAGTAATCAACAAACAAAAGGTAAATTAATTAGCATAACAGATCAATGAACCAGAGGAAAAGAGCACAAATAGCCTCCGTTATCATATACCATGATACACATTACACTAACGCTATACATAAGTAGCACTGAACAGGCAGAGACGTTGTAGGAATGAACACCATGCTGGCAGTCCCTGGTTGCAGAGTCTCGCTGGTTGTAAAGCAACTAACCCGCAAAAAGGCCACAAATAATCTTATTTTATAATCTTGTTTATATTAAGTTAAATATTATATTCCATTATTTCTGCAGAATTTCCATTCACAGCAGAAAGCTGTTTATGATGGAGAATTTCAATGAATGTGTCACTTTTAAGTTAAAAAAAATGGAAGAACTTTTACGTAAGTTTTTGGGGGAGAGGGCTTCTGGGGGGATCCTGTCCTGTTTGTTCCCCCCATAAATACACCCCTGGCCCTTTTTACCCTTTATCACAAGCCCTGAGATTCAAACTCACAATATTCAGGTTGGAATGGATGGCTAATCCGTTTTTGCAACCTTAATGATCATAACTGTTTGAATCACTTCCATTAAGGTGGCAATGACAAGGATCTAAAGACTGGCTTTAAACAAAACAGTCATATGTTCCTAACTAAGGATTTCATGCAATAAAATTTAAAACCATGTAACTTACAAATAAGTGTGTTTTATATGTTAAAACTATATTTTCCTCTTTCTAGTATTCTAAATCTAAACTAAACTCCACAGCTCAAAATTGGGTCTAGGCCTTAACACCTGTATTCTCCACCTCTCTCCATTACAAGTATCACTGAAAGGTGGGATGTGGCTTTTGTCAAAGTCCCTCCCTTTACATCTTTCCATTTATGACAATATTAATATAGATGTACATATATTTACGCTATAGATGCAAGCACAAAATGTGAATTTGATGTTTGATTAAAAGATCAATTGAATGGGATTTTCGTAAAACTTGCTATTTGTAAAAACCAAGATTTTGGTATAAGCATTCTTTTAACTAAGTAAACTTCAATAAGCCATATACATTTCAAATCATCACAGTATCATTTTTATACACATTAAACATATAGTTTTCCTTTTGATATACTTTAAATCTCATCATGCAAGGCTTCTGCGAAAACATTCATATCAGACTTCTTATTCACTTTGTAGTCAGCGTACCATTCCCATATTTAGGACAAATAGCCTCCTAGGACTTATAAGCAGAAGCCTAGGGTCAGAAGCCTGTTGGGGAGCCAGCAAAATGGATGATTGGAAAGGTGATGATGGAGCAATTGGTGGATTGAGTGGTGGGGGAAACCAGAGGACCCAGAGAAAACCCACCCAGATGCCACTTTGTCCCCATAAATCCTGTCCATTTTTGTGGTTCTAGCATTTTTCTTCAGATTCTCAGCTTCTATACTAAACCAAAAGTTTGTTTTTAATTTTGAAGAATATAAAATGGACTTAGATGCTTTAAAGCACTATATTTTTTATGGTATTGAAGGTTTATCTTAGAAATAAAATATTTTACTAGAATGTACATAATATATTCAACGATTATTTAAAATGCCATAGTTCTTAAAAGGCAGTGTGAGAGTAAGAGAGATATTCTAGATAAAGCTAGTATGGCATGCAGCTATGATTTATTAATGGAAAAAAAAAACTTTATCAAAACAGTATGGCTTTAAATTTCAGCTCTTGATAATGAGTATAGAGAAAGGAGTGTTAAGTAGTATTAATGAGATCTACATTTTTGTATAGTATTAAGTTTCTGTTTATCTCTCATGGTTTAGCGGTTATGCAAAAGTCATTCAGAATGTAGAGGGCTTTAGAGGCTATTCCCAGAAAATTCAAGATATTCATGCTATTTGTGATGAACATGACTTACATATATGGTATTTTAATAAAAAGTTTGGTATTTAATGATTTTTCATTTTTTAGTTATGCACATGTACACATATGCACACACACATGCACGCCCGTATATACACACACATACCTTTTTCTAAAACTGCTTTTTATATTCAGTGGACCTCAAAATGTATATTTTCAATGAAATCTCAAAATCAAATTTTGGGGTGGAATGGAATTATCTTCCCTACTACTATGAAGGTGGTAGAGAAAGTAAAAAGTTTATGTTCTGTTGTACCTATAATAATTAAACATCCCTTCTTCCTTCTTCTTCTTCTTCTTCTTCTTCTTCCTCCTCCTTCTCTGAGGTTTTCAGGTTATTTAAGTTACAGATACTCAAAAAAATATTTGCAAGATAAACTTTTGGTAGCCCGAGACTTCCATGTGGCATTTAATTTTCCATACTTAAAATGTTGATACTTTATTTTTAGCATCACTAACTTATGGCTATAACCATTTTATGAAATTCCACTCTAATCCCTTTATTTTAAATGATCTAACCAAATCATTCTGGTGTTACCAATTCCTTAATTGCTGTATAAGTTATGCTTGATGGATGTTGCTGTTTATACAGAAAATGCCTCCTTTACCCAAATTCCTAGTACCAAATAGGAGGTATAGTATACTAATTTCTGACAGTTTTCTTAATATAAATTCACAGATGTACTTACATTATTATTAAATATTTATTATGATTATGTTTATGGTAATCTTCTTTAATTTATTGCATCTATTTTGGTAATTACATGCTTTAATTTCTGCTCTAGGATTAGGCTAATAGTCCATTAACTGTCCTCAATAACATTGCTTAACACTTTAATTGTTCTCTTTTCCATTTTGCTCCAATTTTTATTTGCTTGGTTTAAATGCACAGTAAAGACTGAACTGCTTTTTCTCAAGAAAAATAACAGGTTATAAAAGATGTATATATATATTTTTCCCCCATCATATTGAATTTTACTTATTTATTCTTTATTCCAAAGTTTTGTCATTTTTTACAGTTATGTATTGGGACAAAGCTATTCAACGATGTGCTAGAGGGAAAAAGTATAGAGAAAACTCTGTAGATCTTCCTACTGCTGGTAAGTCATGATATTACCTTTTTCTTTTAATCATGCCACCCAACTGAACACTTGCTCCTAAAAGGCCAGAATGTCCTAAGAGGTGGTTTAATGAATTTTGGAACTTTAGTACACCAATTTATGAAAGTGAAAATATAAACAAATTGATGTTTTGTCTCCTATAAAATCCACTTTTTGGTGTTATGATATTTTGGCTTTCTAAGAAGGAGTTTATATCTAAAATTAGTCTATTCTGAATAACAGAAAACTGAAGTTTTAAAATTAAAAGATTATTTTTTCCATTATTTGCTTTAAAAGTTGTTCAGTATTATTTTCTGAATAATTACATTCACACAGAGTGCAGTTCTTTCCAGAAATAGAGTATTTGATGGCAACATTTTTAAACATATTAATATATCATATACGTTTTGACTTAAGGCAATGTATGGCATGTTTAACACCTACATTTTTTGTCATTTAAAATATATTTTTTGAATGAAAATAGTTCAATTAATGCAAATATGCATGTGAGAGATTAATTGGCCTCTAGTATATATTTTTAAGTAACAGTATTTGGTAAAATAAATGTCACTGAAATTATATGCTGCTCAAGTTTGCTTGGAGTGTAGGTAGTTCCTTCAAGATCCTTTTAGCAAAACTTCTTGGTCTTGTATGTCTTGCAATTCTTCATACTCCCTCTGGAATAATTAGTGCAGGTCTTCTTGGGTATTTTGAGGTATTCCTCCAATCATTATACTGAGAGTGCAGTGTCCCAAAATAAAGGTTTGAAAACAAACAAATTTTGCTGTCAATTGTTTTCTTGGTAGGGAATGCCAGCACCTGATTGATAGATAATTAGGCATTTCCTTGTTATTTTCAGTAATTCCAATATAATTCTGCTAACAAAAATGGATTCTTCCTCAATCTAAGCATTTACTTGTAACAATCTTTAACTAATTAATGTAACGAATTTCAAAGGAATATAATTTTAAAATGACAATTCTAAATATTATGACCAGAGGTTTATTGCATAGTATCTCTCCAATTGTGCTAGCACAGTCAATTCTGTGCTGTTAAACAGCCTCAGAAATCCCTGATTTAGATGCTTATGAATACAATTACTTTGGGGTCCAAGCTCCTAAAGAGAGCTTTCCAATGCATCACAGTGGAAAATAAGGTGTAGGGCAGTTTCATCTTCCCTGTTACACAACCTGCACTTAGAGTACTCTCTTTCAATCCCCATTATGTGCACATGTTTCTTAAAATGACCATTAGTCTCATCTGCTTCCTGTTAAGCTTCAGGATGTCAGTACTTCAACTTGGATATGATCTATGCAACATAAGTTTCTTATGTTGCTACCTTGGGACTAAAGCACAGGCAGCACTGAAGCATATATCTGTGAACCCAGTGCAGCAGCCTAGTTCTAATAGTCCTTTTGGATATGCCAATAAAAGGTTCAGATCCTACGAAGGAGCAAAACCCCTGCCTTGGCTAGTTAGTCTGCATTTTCATTGCCAATTATGCATGGGTGGCTGGGAACCCATGCCAAGGTAACCTTGTTGGAAGTTACCTTGCAGATTGTTCTGCAGCAACTGCAGTTGTAGGCTCTCTGACATCGTCCTTTCTGATGTCTTTGATAACCCTAACATGCATTTGTGAGAACCCCCGAAACAATTTAAGGTCTTGCTCTCGCAGTAACTGCAGGACTTTTCATCAACCTCCAACATCATGGTTTGAGAGAGGTGAGAAGTTTTCACACTGCCCTTGAAATAATATTCTAAGTTAACATTGTGTTAGAGGAATGACAAGAACTGACCAACATGAAACTTCTGTACATTCATACTGTTCTAGACTCTCCTCTTTACCACAAACAAGGCAATGATAAATGAGTGTCTGAGTTCACTTGTAACTAGAGCTCACTTCTCACTTCACATCATTACTAGCCTGTTTATCAGGCATATAGTAATAAAAGGAACCAGGCTAATTAATACCTCTCTTGAATCCTATATACAGCAGTGACTTGCTTAGTGCAATTATAGCACATGTGCTTCATTTTCAAGCTCTGATATCTCTCTGATATGGCTTAAAAAGCCATAATTAAATAACTACCATCATTAAATCAAAAGAATTTGAGTCAGTTTTTGTAACACAAACATCACTTAGTAATTACTTACTGGGACAGGTTTTGGGAACACTTGTTCCCATGTTCAATCCTTAATTCCGACTAAATCTTGTTTTGTTGGTGTCAACAATATGAGAGTGGTGGTGTATTACTTGTGGAGGCATCTGGTGCTGGATCTATAAACTTCCAAAAGTTGCTGTATATAGTAAATTAAAATTCAGGATATTACTCTTTTTCTTCATGATGTAGATCTTCTCCCAGACATCTAATTCTGTGTGTTTATACGCTGGTTTTAAGAGTTGTATATTAGGTGTGATTTTGTGTTCTGATGCCCAAAAGTGACAGGCAGCTGTTGAATTTTCTGTTTGCTTGTATTCTATGTTTCTCATGTGTTTCTTTAGTCTGGTTTCCAAACTTCTTTTCGTCCTTCCTATATATACCAGATTACTGAACATTTAATTCCATAGATTCCCAGTTTTTTGTTTCCTGGGATAGAATCTTTTAATTTTTTTGCATAGCAGTTTCTGAATGCTGTAGTTGTTTTTGGAGCTAAGGTAATGTTATAAAGTTTGATAGCTACAATCCCATTACATACAAATATGCAGTCCTGAACTTCCAAGAAAGTGCAATAAACAAGAGAATACACAAATACAAAAAACTGAACCACATAACACACACAACCGCCCTACAGAACCTTTGTAACCAACCTCAGTTCAGAAAATTCACCTATCATCCTTTGGCAATCAAAAAACTTCAGAAAATCTTCAAGAATTATAAAATCACCTTAGCTCCAAAACAACAACTACAGCATTCAGAAACTGTTATGCAAAAAATTAAAAGATCCTACCCCAGCAAGGCCGCACCATGGCTGAGTGGTCAGATCTTGAAGTCACTTCTCACCTAGATGGCCCAGGTTCAATCCCAAGCGACCATATGTGGGATTTGTGGTGGACAAAGTGGCACAAGGGCAGGTTTTCCTTGGGTTCTCCGGTTCCCTCTGCCATCACATTACATTCCACCAGGGCTCCATCTTATTCAATGTATCATCAGTGCCATCACCTGCGGTGGCATAGCAGTAAAAGTGGGCATTAAACACTATTAAAAGACATTATCCCAGCAAACAAAAAACCAGGAATTTATGAAATTAAATACTCAGATTGTAATGTGGTATATATAGGAAGGACGAAAAAGTTTGGAAACCAGATTAAAGTACCTAAAATACAAGCAAACAGAAAAATCAGCAGTTCCTTATCATTGTATAAACACACAGAATTAGATGTCTGGGAGAAGATCTACATCATGAAGAAAATGAGCCATGTCATGAATTTTAATTTACCACCATACAACAACCTTTGGAAGTTCATAGATCCAGCATCAGATGACTCTACAAGTGATAGAACACCACCCTCATCATTGACCCCACGAAGCATGATTTAGTCAGAATTAAGGGTTGAAAATGGGAATAGGTGTTCCTTAAACCAGTGCCAGTAAGTGATTACTAAGTGATGTTTGTGTTACAAAAACCGACTCAAATTCTTTTGATTTAAATTAATCACATCACTGTCACAAGCTTCTTTGTATATTTGCAAGATTTCAATACCATCATATTTCTTTTGTAGTTGACTTACCTTACTTGTATTTAGGACTGACACCTCCTAGGACATACAAGCGGATGCCTAGGGGTCGGAAGCTTGTCGGGGAGGCAACAGCATGATTAAACCACAAAATGGAAAGTCTGGAACAAGTGGTCATCCTGTAGCCAGCCATGAGCATCAGGAAGTGGATGATATGAAATGCAAGCAAAATGGGTGATAGTAAAGGTGATGACAGAGTAATTGGTAGAATGAGTGGTGGGGGAAACTGGAGGATCTGGAGTAAACCAGCCCAGACACTGGTTTGTCCACCACAAATCCCACATGTGGGTGCCTAGGACCGAAGCTGGGCATATGTCTTAACAAAACAAAATACCCTGCTAGAATGTTTCCCTTAAAGTATAATAAACTGCTCTGTCATCTTAAGAGTTGTGGAGTGTCTTGCAGTGATGTATATGTTTTCAGAGGCTGGTGAGGTGCAAGTGCCATTACAACAAACTCCTAATGCTCCCGCTGATACTGGAACACTCTGTCAGCAACAGCACCAACTGTTGCAACAACAGCAACAGCAGCAGCAACAACAGCAACAAAATGGCAGTGTAAAGGGAGCCATGGTGGAAACAGACTCTGATGGTATGTTCTGTAACTTTTATGTCTCATTTATTAAATCTTGAGAATGAAGAACTCATTCAGATTAAACACTTAGAAAGCAAAGATATGGATTGTAATTATTATGATAATTTTAATAAGTACTAGTGGATACTTAAATAGTTTTTTTTGACAATACTGAGCACAGAGTAATTACAATGCATAATGATTTTAGAGTAGAATTCCATACTTGTAGGCCTTTAATGAACTGTAGGCTTGAAGATCCTGAAGCCAGAATGCCATAAAAATCATAATTTATATGCACAGTATATCTTGCAATTGCAGCCTGCAAACCTATAGAATGGACTATTTCCTACAACCTCAGAAAGAAAGAATTATTTTGAATGATATGAGTGTAATGAAATCATTTATGGTAACAAGGTGGAGTATGCATTAGCTACTTAGGAATCTTCACATGCCATATTCCAGTACACTTCCCCTTAATTCAACATTTGTCACCCTCCATGGTGTAATGGTTACCTTGCTAGCTTCATACCCAAAGTCGTGGGTTCAAACACAGCAGAGGATGATGGATTTTTTTTTTGGGTGTAAAAATCCTTAGCATGGCTTCCTTCAGAAGGGAAGAAAAGCCGTTGGTCCCGTCGTAGAATTACGCCACATGAAAGAACCTCGAGCCTCTGAGCAAAATTAAGCAGTCTTTCATGCCCAATTTAGAATGGGACGCTGAGAACCACAGTAGTTAAAAGAGAGGCCATAAATAACATGCCATTTACTTTTTATTCAACATTTATGAAAAGAAATATACCTATATGTCACAACAGCAGAGTATTGTTTTCTCACTCTTCCAAAAAGCATAGGGTCTATAAAAGCATGTCTCCAAACTCTATTTTTTGTCAAAACCTTAGTTTCATTCCAGGTCTTCCTCTGTTCACTAGCTTCATCTTCAATTGTATTTCTCCAGTAATTCTAGATCTGCCTCTATTCTTTGTCTCTCCCTGTGGATTTCATCACAAAGCTATCCTCACTATGTTTTTATGACTCTTCTAAGGATGTGGTCTCTCCAAATCCATTTTTTTATATTTAATTTATTTTGAAATCTCACTTTGTGATGTCTTTCTCCACAGGTTCTCATTTGAGATTGTCAATGGCTACCAAATTCCCAAAATGACTCAAATATCTGTTCAAATGTACTTGGCATTTATTGTAGATGTCAGTTGTTTCTTTCCATGGTTCAGATTTAACAGTGATTTTGAACAATCTTTTAACTAAATTTGTTTAGATTTCCATATAGGAGTTAACTATGAGAAAGTTATTTTTCATTTTCTGATTCTCACCTTGACATCTTCACAGAATCTCCCTTAGTTGAAACTAGTATGCTTTATAAGTGTACAAATTCATTGAGATCTTGTATTACTAACACAAAGTTCATATCGTTAGAGCACAAAGAAATTTAGAAAAGTTCAACAAAATTTTGTGACAGCCAATATCAAATAAATAGCTTATAGAATAAGTCTAGCAATATATAGTGTAAATACAAATGAATAGAATTAGTTTACATATTTTTTATGAAGACACTGTTTATTATAGAAAAACATATAAGACAACATCTAGAAAAATTCTCAAAGCTTACTAATATTAAAAGAGTTCACAAACATTTAATATGGGGTCTATATGTTGTATAGCAGCTGTCTTGGCAAAATTGTTAGAACAAATGTGAATGACATCAAACCCTTATTCATAGACCCAGTGTCTTCAAACTTCACCAACATAAATACAATAGTAGTTAGCAAAATGTATGCAAAAATGTTACTATCCCATTGTAATTAAATTTGATTTTGTTAGCTTCCTCCTGGCTACTAAAAATGTTGTTTTTGCATCAATAGTGCCCCAGAAAAGTGCATAATAATTGTAGTAATGTAAACTTTGATTGTCTTTCATTCTAATGTTTCCTCGTATGTTTTTTTTTATCATAAATAGTGGCTTCAAGCTAGTTCCATCATTTGCACTTAACTGTGTACTGAGCTTGAAACTGAAACCAAGCATTTAAAGGAAAATATAAAATTATTTTAGATGTAACATCTGCTCATAGGTGGGTCTGGAATTCTCTCTCCATCCAATATGTTTCGATGGCCACGAGGACAACCCAGATGGCGACAAATAGCATGGTTTGTGGTATGGCCAATTCATCTGGTGTTTCTTGTAACCATTCCTGACTGTGAGAAGCCTCGCTTTAAAAGATGGTTTCCACTCACATTTATCATGTGCATCGTTTGGATAGGTAGCCTCTCATATGTTGTTGCCTGGATGATAACAATCATTGGTAAGTGATGCATTCAATTATCAGCTTTCATATAAGTAATCTCTGTTTTCTAAAACAGTACAAGCTATTTTAAGATTAGGACAGTCATCATCCTCTACCAATCGGCCATTTTGACCATTTGTTTTTTTAATCTAGTTTTCATGTTCCATTATATAATGTACTATTATGTGCAGTTAATACATTTAAAATTACATTTTCTTTATTTCAAGAACCAGTATTTTTATTCATAACCAAGTTAATTATAATTAATCAAATTATGATTGGTAATCCACACACTGAAGCCGGAAAATTACAAGTAAAGCATTAAACTTTATGAACCAATACAAATTAAAATAGCAATAATCGTTTGGAAGTATTGAATTTGCTTTTCATTGTCACTTACAAAGGAAATGCTGGAATGACTGCAGTGAAAGTAACTGTAATTCAGGGTTGCCATGTATATGTACTCAAGTGTATAAAACAATTTGAACTTCATCTAGTGATTCACCTTAGAGTCAGAAGACAGTATAGCAAAGAAGAATAAGAAAAATAATCTTGACACCATATACAAGTATAAAAAAGTGTTATTCATTTGGATTGTGTGCAGCAGGAAAAAATGTGCAAAAAGCAGATCCTAGAAACATGTTCAATAAATGCTTATGAGCTATACTTAAAAAATTGAAAGGAACAATTAGATGCAAGTTTTAAGGTGTTATAATCAGTTTATGTAGCCATAAAAAGAGAGTGGAGTTTTTTCATGACCATCCAGAACTTATACAGCTACAAATTGCAAATG
This sequence comes from Hymenopus coronatus, assembly GCA_030762935.1. Taxonomy (NCBI): domain Eukaryota; kingdom Metazoa; phylum Arthropoda; class Insecta; order Mantodea; family Hymenopodidae; genus Hymenopus; species Hymenopus coronatus. The sequence goes on along the minus strand of CM060889.1, from coordinate 37,700,247 downwards.
GCATGGATATGGGAACACATCTTCATATAGATAAGACCACAGCAAAAAGGACTAATTTTATTGCTGAACAATTACTTTTAAAATTGGTTAATTCTTTGAAATCAACTGACTTATTCTGCATTTCTGTGGGTGAGTCAACCAATAGGTTTTCTGAAAAACACTTTATTTTATGTTACATATGTGAACAAGCAAAATAACGCAAGCTCCTCTGTCTATAAACTAGTACCAGAAGAAAATGCTGAGCAAAGCCCCTTGAAGAAAAAATTATCCAAGCTTTCTCAGAATATGGCATAGATGTAGAAATGCTGAAAGAAAAGCTTGTAGGATTTGGGGTGGCAGTGTTTACTGGTAAAAAATAAGGTGTTGCAGGTAGAATTAGGAGAAACATATCTCCACACCTAATTAGTGTACATTGTATGGCTCATAGTATGGACTTTAATTCTGAACAAGTTTTTTGTGATGTCAAAGTTGTTCATAACTTTGAATGCCTGCTAGATGAACTTGATAAAATTTTCAGTAAACCACATACAGCTGTAAAACTTAAAAAATGGCAGCTACAGGCATCACAGGTTATCTTAAAGTTAAAAAGCTGTTTCATATCCGTTGCATTTCTAATAAGAAAGATGCTTTGTTGGCAATTTTCAATGATTTTTGCTGTATCATGCAGTTCCTAAACTTAGAATCTGAAAACTGTGAATTATTGAGTGGAAATCTTTGTAAATTGACAGGACTTTATACAAAACTTTCAGTGAGAAAAATATTCTATTGCTGGGGTTCTTATTAGATATATCATGAGTTCATCTCTAATGAGTACAATTCAAAAAGAGTCTATTTCATACAGTGAAGCAGGAAACTCTTAAAGAAATGCATGTTAAGGATAATCTTTATTTGAGTATTTGCAAAGAAAATTACTTAACATACTATAAACTTCAAATGAAGAGGTGAAAAACAGAGTGTTTGACAAAATAAGAGGACAATTATTCAAGGTTTAATTAATGAACTTGAAGGAAGGTTTCCTTCAAGTGAAGTGACAAAATGTTTCTCAGTTTTTGAAGAAAATAAAACTAGTGGTAAAAGCAGTTTGTATGATAATTCTGATGTATATAAAGCAGCTGAGTTGTTTGGTTTGGATAATGATAGTGCTGTGTCACAATGTCAGACTCTCTAACATTAAATAATTTGCCTGTTCTGGAAATTAATATGAAAAGTCTGTTTAGTGCCTCTGTCAACTGATGCATGTGAACAAGGTTTCAGTGCTGCTTATAGCATCAAAACTGCCAAAAGAAATTGTTTACTGGTGACAACTTTACAGTCTCTAATGACAATTAAACTTAATGAGCTGCCATTGAGTTTGTGATCACAGATAGATCGGTCAACTCTGGACATCATCCGGCAGATCAGTCTTACTTGCTAAAGGAAAGGAGGAGACCACCTCAAAATTTTTCTTTAGGATAAGCTTACTTTTATTCAGTAGCAGTCCATGATGACGTTTTAGGTAAAGTAGATCCTATATAGAGGTAACAAGCGATGAACCCAGATCCAGAATTTGCATAATTGCTGTCAACTACTTCCCTAATTCTCCTCGCAAACCACAACTGCTTTTATTTGACATATTTTAACATCTACTTTTCCTCCCCCACCAACTTTTAAGGATTTCGCACCCTGAGTCAAACTTTACACTCTTGAGTTTGTTAAATAAAATGTAAGGGCAATATTATATCATCCATGTTCAAACAGTGTGAACAAATGGTGAAGTTTGTGAAAAATTCTACAGATGGCATCATAAGATGGCAGTTGCTATAAGTCCACACAAACATATCAGTTTGTAAAGTGGTAGAGAAAGGACAGTTGACTGTTCGCAAAAGGATGAAGTTGTGTGGTGGAGGCAAAGAGACATTTTGGTGCTACTTTGTACAAACTGGGCTCCTTAAAAACTGATAATTTACTCACTTTTCCAGTAAATTGAACCTATTATTTGTTAGAGAAAAAATAGCCATGCCCTGCTAGAGCCTGTACTCTGAAAATATTGAGACAATGTGCATGATATTGACTCAAAGTTCCAGGAGGAACTTTAGAGAGTTGAAAATTTTTCAATCAATTCAAAGAATTCTCATTCAGTAGCATATTTTGCCATACAGAATTATCTAATGTATAAACTTATGCATAAAGATAAGGAAGAGGGGGCTACAGTATGCAATGTGGGAAATGAAAGAAAAGGCAACACTTCACAACCATGGTTCACAGACAAGACCTACTTTCAGCATTGTGAGCTGACAAACCATTCAATTCTGGATGAGAGAATAAGCACATCCATTCTTGAAAAGATACTTATGGAATCATTGGCAAATTTTCTTCTGTGAAAGCATAAACAAGGACCAATACAAAGCCATGCTAGAAAACAATTTATCCCCCAACTTTTGGCAACAAGTCTCCTTATAAAAAAAACAAAGAAAACAGCATACTTAATTTTCTGCAGGAAATATTTGATTTTTGGATCATGTCGAATCACCTCCCTAGAAGGCATAGGGATAGCAAAATGTGGTCCTCTTATAGCCTGAGCACTCATCCATGCAATTTCTGTTTATGGGAATTTTAAGAGAAGAAAGTATTCCAAAAGAGATGAAAAAACATGTCAATAATGTGAAATTGTGCCACTTGCTCCCTGACGACTTGTGCCATAACAAATGCAAAGGTATATTTATAAGAGGTTTTGATGCAAGATAGTAATCATATTGCACACATTACGAGGGTGATACTGAAAGTTTTTAGAAAATCAATCAAGGATTAGTTTTAACACATTTTTAAAAATGTATTGTTTTTCAAAATATTTCCCTTTAATCAATATATTTTACATTTGATGAAACCAGTTCTTAAAGCAATGATGCCACTCTTCCTGAGGTACTTCAGAAACCAGGGTTTTATAATGTTTCCTACTTCATCTGATGATGAAAAACATGTGATTCCATATGTTGTCTTTAATTTTCAGACGGGAAAGAAATCACGAGGAGCTAGGTGAGGACTGTATCATGGGGAATACATTGTCAGAATGTAAAATGATTTTCCTTTTAGCATCTTTCACTAACTTTTTAAAAAAATTGTAGTAAACAGGCATTTTGTACCTATTGGCAATAACAATATGTCCATCTTATAATGTTGCAGGAGCAATATACAAAAACAGTAGCAAGCATCTTCTTACTAGCACTATAAATTTATTGGACTTTTTTCAGGGTTAAATTCTGTTTAAAGGCTCATTAAGCCACTCAACTTTTCTTTTCAGGGTCATTACAATAAATCCAAGATTCATCATCAGTAGTAAACAAACCAAATTTAGATGTCATCTTCAAATTTTCCAGAGCTTTTCTGCCCAATCAATTCATTATTGTTTTTGATTGGGAGTCTGTTTATGTGGAATCTGTCGACAACAAAGTTTTCTCATGTCTAACGGTTGATATAAAATGTTTTGGATTTGACTCATACCAATGCCCAATATCATCCAAATAAATGCATAAGATATCCTTCAATCTTCTTCAAGCATTTCTCGAACAAAGGTAATATTTTCATCAATAACACCAGTATTTGGGCATCCTTTATGAACTTCATCACCAAGAAAAAACTGATTTCTTTTTTAAATTTGCTGTACTAGTTCTAAATTATTGCCTTATATGGGGCTTCTTCACCAAATCCATTTCTAAGACAATCCTCACATTTAAGTTTAAGCATTAATTACAATTTAAAATTATAAAATGTCATCCCTACAAATGTTTTCCAGTCAAATTCATTTTTGGCTAAACACATAATCTTTAGAGTACCATTAATTCATGTGTTTATCATAGCATTTTAGAAACTGCGCAATCCCTATAAATGTGTTCCTCCCAAAACTTGAGAGAAAAAATGAGTCACCACACCTGTGACTAGAAGTTTCAGATTGAAATTTTTTTCAACAAATTTTACAGGCACACAGAATGGCTGTAGCATTTTTAAGCTGGATTATTTAGAGAATCCAAGATCTCTTCAGAAGGAAACTGATTTATGAGCAACATTCTAAACTCTTGAGAATATTAGTGTCTAATAATACTTGCCATGATCTGGAGTAATTATTATTTACTATAAGATTTCTCACGTGATCTGTGGGACCTGGCCTATCTGTAAACAAATCATGAGGCCCACATCTTCCAAGTATACTTCCTGATTCAATTCTTGTCCGCACTACCACAATCTTATCATTTTCCACTGCAGGGAAAGTTGATTCCTGCAAAGTATAATGTCTTCATCATTTGAAACTCCTCTTTGACTTAGGGCAGCAATGTTGTGTGTTCCTTGACTCAACTGCAACTGCATGGATATCTACTTGCCCACATCTGCTATCTTCATTTTCCTTGGATAATTTACTTACATCAGGTGTCTGACAGAAATATTTAGAATCATCATTGTCAGTTAACTCATCCTCTTCTCTTTTTATGTAGTAGGCATTTCCATCTGTAGAAATCTATATATTTTGTTCATGCCACCTTTTATTTGGTCTTCCAATATTTCTTTTACTTGTTGCTTTATAATTCTCACAATAGAATGGTAGTCTTTTTGTACTCATTTTTTGAACATGACTTATCCACTTAATTTTATATTACACTTTTTTCAGCTAGTTCATTGTAAGCTAGCTCATCGTAATAAAAAAAAATATTCTTTCCTTTCCATTCATCTCTGGTAACCTAATCAAATAATCCAACTGTTTATCTGGAAGCATTAGTGTAGCCAAAAGAGTATTAAGGCAGGGGTGTTACGTATAAGGATTCATTTTATTAACAATTTGTATGAAATCAAATGATAAAGAAAGTTAACCTGAGTTGAAATACTTATCTAAAAATCAATTTTGTATTCTAAATTAAAGTGCAGTAATTGGAATTGGAATTAAACATAGATGTTTCTATTATCTTTTACATTTTTTAGCAAGGGAGGGTTCCAACCCCCTAGTTATTTTCAAAGTAATGCATTAGTAAATTTTTGGCTGTGGTCTTCTACATTAAAAGTTATACTTTTCTTCTTCTAGTGTTAATGGTACTACATTTTAAGTTGTGAATTAGGGTATATAAGAAAGTAACTACTACCACTACTTCAATCATGATGATGATTTATAATAACAACATAACAATTTTATAATACCTAAACTCTCTTAAGAGTATTTATACCATACCTGTATGATAATATTAAAAGAACAAATGTTAGAATTGTTGTGCCATCTCTATGAATAATTTCTTGAACTGTAAAACTGTGTTGGCAACAATGTACTCAATGCATCTTTTCGATGTGTTGTTATTGTTGCAGAGTTGCCAACTTGGTGGATTTTTCATCAAAATTGACGAAGTTGCAAGTTATACGACAGACAAAATTTAGTTTTGATGAATGACAGATTTTTTCATGGATATATATATAAGAATTGTTGTATTAAATACATATAGGATGTAAGCAAACATTGAATTGAAAAGAACGCCTTTGATTTTCTTCCTGTTAAGCAATGTACCCAGCTATATTTCATTTAGAGCTAACAGCAGCAGATAACTCTGCAAACATAATACTGTGGCATATGGCTCTATTTCTCCTGTAAGCAAAGATAAGGTTTGTGCTTCTAGCAGTATAATAAAAAAGATTATTACTGACTATATTTCTCTGGTATACAAATATTATATTACATATAATGGTTTCATTTGGTCGTCACCTTAGCACGGTGGTAGAGCAGTTGCTTACCAAGCAGGAGACCTGGCTTTGATTCTTGGTACCAGCATGGGGTTTTTATCCCTGCTGGAAGACCTGTGGTGTACTCAGCCTCAGCTTCAATTGGGCCCTACATTAACCGGCCAGGGGGATTCGAGGTGCTGAACATGTCTCATCCTCCAATACTGCACCCCATCCATGACATCTGTCATGGACCAAGATGGGGGATGCAGCAGCCAGGCAGTAGGTCAAGGTTCCTTGTGAGTGTCATGCCATGGAGTTGTTGTTGTTGTTGTTATTATTATTATTATTATTATTATTATTATTATTATTATTATTATTATTATTATTATTATTATTATTATGGTTTCATACAGTGAACGTGCTTAACTTTATTAATCAGTGTGAATTCTGAATGCAGCAGAGTGAATGCAGTGCTAATTCAGTGTTCCATCGTGGTGCCTTGTATGTTTAACTACTACTTTATAGTGCTTTTTCTTCTTTTTTTAATTGCTTGATTGAACAGAAGGCTAAACAATATTAGGACATTTTAGAAAAGAATGGGTAAATAATGAACAACTAAAGGAATGGTTGTTAGAGGAGCCCAGGGAATCTAATTGTGCATGATAGTAGTAGTAGGGCTTTAAGGCACTCAACTACAAAGGTTATTAGCCTGAACAACAAGAAGAACTTAAAAACAAGGCCCACACACTAAAAACTAAAAACACAATAAACATCTGGCTAAAACAGTGTCAGCAGCTGAGGAATGTAAAACTATAACATGAGTAAAAGTTAGTACAGTGCCACTGATAAACAATGCCACTAGGTTGCTAAACAAATAAAAGACACACTAGCAACACTTGAAAATCATACATGGTGACTCATACCGACTTGACGCATAAAATCTAAAACTCCTTCCATAGCAACAAGTTCATCCACCAGTACCTGCGAAATATCAGCTGGTATACCGACGGACAAACTTAATGGAGCTAAACACTCGACACTCGATTAAAACATGCTTCACAGTCAACGGCTCGCGACAATGAGCACAAAGCAGTGCAGGGTCCGAAGACAATAAATGACTGTGCACGATACAGAGGCTAGTTAAAAGGACCTCTTCGCGATGGCATACACAAGATGAGGTATCCCAGGTGACAGGGAGGAGCTTCATCTCCCAAAGTTTATTCCCCTGCTGCTCAGCCCAGTCAGCACTCCAGCTCAAAAGGATAAAACAACGGAAAATGCTCAGAAGGTACAGGTGTGTTAAAACACCTGGGGGCTGAAATGGCGGCCTTTGCAGCAGCATCGGCAGCCTCATTGCTGCATATGCTGATGTGTCCAGGAACCCATACAAAAGTGATTTGGCAAAAGGGCTGAGACAATCCTGGACACGCTGTACGAAGGGATGGGAGCTGTACAAGGCTCTGCAGAATACTTGAGGAATCTGAACATACAAGCCACCCATAAAAGCCTGTCGCCAAATATATAAAAGAGCCTGGTAAAGACTAAGAAGCTCAGCTGTAAAAATCGTGCACTGCAGTAAAAGTTTAAATCTAAAACTCTATTCCTTTATAGTAAACCCCCTTTTGGAATAACTGCAAATTATTTGTTGGTCTATGTAAGTCCTGCCTGTATCTGGTGTCCTTGTTATGAATATCTGTATTTTTTGTAAACTTTTCTGAGTTATTTATTACAAATGACAATATGGCTAGAATATATTCACAGGCTAATGGTAAAATTAAAAAACATTTTGATTTGCAGTGAGTTGATTGTCTTTCCCCTACCATCATTCTTATTACCTTTTTTTTGCTAAAGATAGAGTAGCTCCTACACAAGTTACAGAAAATGTCCAAAAAGAGCATGGGAACAACATGCTTACATTTTACAAGGGCAATAATTAATCAGCCGTTTTACATAAAATAAATTTGAACTCAAAACACTTAATATCCAATATGTGCATTATACTTAAAACATATTGTAATTATATTATATAGCTAAACATACCTCTTCCTAATTCAAAATCTTCTCGGGCTTCTAGCCAGGTAATAACTTGGCTTGACACCAACGTTTCGAAGAAGTGCATCTTCCTCGTCTTCAGGGTGAACTGATTTGATCAGTTCACCCTGAAGACGAGGAAGATGCACTTCTTCGAAACGTTGGTGTCAAGCCAAGTTATTACCTGGCTAGAAGCCCGAGAAGATTTTGAATTAACACGTCGCCAGGAAAGCTATAGTTCTTATTATACCTCTTCCTAGTTTACCCTCACATTGTATGTGTTATGTTTACAGGAGACACACTTAAAATTCCTGATTCTGTTATGGGAATCACATTTTTAGCAGCAGGAACGAGCGTTCCAGAAGCAGTTTCCAGTGTCATTGTTGCTAAGCAGGGTAAGTTGTACATCTGAGTTAACTTACATGAAAATATTGTGTCAACAGATTCTTAATTTCTGACAAATAGGATGTAACAAAGTAAAGTTGTAGAGAAATGATGAGAGACTATTTAAACAATGCTAAGCAAATATTATCTGTCCATCCTTAGTTCACTGGTGATGTAAATAAGCCAGAATGTATTCTTTTGCAATTTTGCACAAGCCCACATTACGTGGTGCTAAGGTGTGTTTGTGCTGTATACTATTATAAAATCATATACCTACATTTAATTAATTTGACATGAAAGGAAATATCTATCTAATTCTGCTCATCTATTTAGTTCCTCTATGAAATAAATAATAAATAAAACACAATAAAATCAGTAGGTGAGTTATGATTCAGTAAAATTTTCCCTAAAATTACAAATGCAGCTATTCTATTTTGGAAGTTTGTTGAAATATTGCATACATACATCACTCCAACTATGTTTTGCAAATTTTGGCATTCACATATGGGCATTTATACTGAACATTTCTTTAATATTCTGTCATAATGCAGTGACTTTACCCTGAAAAGCTAATTTGAAGATGGAAGTGGTCCCACTCCTTTAAGATACTAGTCATCTGTTGCAATTGACTCAAACTACTGAATTATTACCAGGATTCTTAATTTAGTTGGCTAATTTCCATGGCAACCATTCCCTTAAAATCCCACTTTGTTTGCTCTTACTGAACAATGTGTGATACATATTCCTACAGTTTTTGGCAATTTTGGCTGTCACTTGTTGAAAAGCTGCTTGTACAAGATGCTGCACCTGGGCTAATTTAAAAGATTTACACACTTTACCCTGTTTTCAGAAACACGAGTAAAATAGTCGTTAATTTGAGGATATTGTTTAATGCAAAAGAAGGTTATTTTCTCAAAACTTATTATATACATTAGGAATAATTCTTTGCTCACCACTTTTTGGAGGTTTCCTTGCTTATGTTTCACAACAGGGTATTACATTCCTCCACCATTACAGCCAAACTGCACAACATTGTTACATAGAGCAATAATGATTAAAGTTCAGTAAATGTAGTTCCTTAATCGTTCATACTATATTATTTAGACCACCACTTGTATACTTTAATAAGATATATTTATACTCTCTTGACAATTTAAAAGGAACTCTTTAAAAGCAGTGAAACATTCAGCAACTAATCAGAGCTGTTGCAACCTGTTGTTTTTGTTAACACTACTGAGAAATATGGATGGATGGAGATTAGTTAATTTCACTTAGTTTCTGAATGTCCCTCATTGTGCTTTGAGAATTTCTGGAGTTTTATGCCATAGAAGGTTTTTATATTATAACAGTGTAATGTTTAGAACCAGCATTTTCTTTTGCTATAACTTTCAACCAATACTGAACTTAAGGGTAGCCTAATAGAGAACTGTCATAAAAATTACATAAGGGCTGGTGAAAATTCCTATAGAGTTATGGAAACAAAACACCAACCCAACATTGATATTTAAAATAGAATGTGCAAAATGTTAAATGGCTGGCCTTTGTAAAAGCATCATCATTTTTAGAAAACCATTTGTGTGGTTTAATGTAAAAGTTCTAATGAATGGTTGCCGGGGTTTGCAAACTTTGGTCTGTGGACAAACATCGCCCTGGGATTTGCTTTTGTTTGGCCCACTTACAAAACATTTAAATCAAAAAAAAAAAAATGTTGTGTCAATATTACATTAATTTATTCATGAATTTAAAGCAATTAAAAAGAATTAAGTGCTCATATTTTTAATTGATAGGCAGAGTAATGCCTACTGAATGAATACAAGGAATTTAATTCAATTTGTACAACTGTATACTGAATGTCACATTTCATCAATTGAAAAATTGCACAAGGACTATAATATCAGTGTTTGCATCAAAAGCAATTTTCAAATATGGAATATATCAAATCCAAATAAGGAACAGCTATTAGAGCTGATGAACATTTAAAGTCCATTTTGATGATAATTGACATGAACTTCAAACGTTTGCAGTTATGACACAGATAAGTAAATTTCATTCTTCTCATTGAATGGGAACTACTACCTATTAACATACATATTTCTAATAGGTGTGTGTGTGTCTATGAGAGAGAGAGAGAGAGAGAGACAGAGAGACAGAGAGAGAGAGAGAGAGAGAGAGAGAGAGAGAGAGAGAGAATGGTTCTAATGATTTTGATTAAAATACCACATGCTTAGCATGTTTTCAATGCAAACAGAAAGTATATTTTGAATTTTCTGGGAACAGTCTCTGAAGCCCTCTACATTCTGGATGGCTTTTGCATAACTGATAAATTGTAAGAGATAGACAAAAATGTACTACAAAAAAAAGTATATCTTGGAAAATCACACAGTTTATGTCAAATGCAATTTTTTGTTGAATTAAACATTTCTGAGATGTTCCTTACGAAATGTGTACTTTTCTCAAATGGAAAGGCATCATTCATTTAATTTTTCCTGGTCAAGCAAAGAAAATGGTTTTTCAAAACCATTACATAGTGACCAGCTCTCTAAAGATTTGATAATTGCTGAAGCCTAGTATGTTTCCCTATTCACTTTGTATTTCCAAGGAAATATGCAATAAAATATATCTGCAAATGCTTATATTGATTAATATAGAAATGGAAATGGTATGTTATTTATGGACGCTCTTTAACTACTGTGGTTCTCATCATCCCATTCTAAATTGGGCATGAAAGGCCGCTTAATTTTGCTCAGAGGCCTCTCTATCAGGCTTGAGGTTCTTTTAATATGAAGTTGATAAAAGAATAAGATTTTTAATAATAATATATTGAAGAATGGATGCATAGAGTTATACATAAAGTTCACCAAAATATAGGATGTAGGGCAACTTTCCAGTATTCTGATTTCAAGTCCAAAATTGAAAATCACTGGGACCAAGATGACCAGGATGTCATCAAATGGGGGATAAAGGAAAATAGTCCTTTCAGGTGAGGTCATTCAGCTTCCAAAGTCTACACAGAAGCAAAGCTTGCTGTTTTTCTTCACTAAGATTAGGGGAACACTAAGGGCTGCCAGACTCTTTGATAATTCTCATGTCCTCCAGCAAGTTCCATGCCTCTTCTTGCTTCACTAGAGGAGCACAGCTGTGGCTTCTGGATAGATTGGCCATCTCCAGTGTTGGTCAGTGCAGCCATAATCACCATTTCCTTTGCTGAGAATTAGAGTAGGTGCCAGGTCCTCTCCAGAAGGATAGTGACCAGATGGTCAGTTATCCTCTTCAGGAAGTCTTCCAGCCAGAGTCTCAGATCCTGCGATAGTGCTTGCTCTTTGGATCTGTAGCAGCTGCCTTGTACTACCCAACTTCCATTCCAGCCTGGTCAGTGTCCGAAAAATTTGGCAGCTTCATAGATTCTTCCTCTTGGCAGGGTGACAATGCCCTTGTAATGCACAACCCGTTCAGTGATGCCTTCTGGTCCAAACCAGACTGTTCATCCCCTAGATGCATTTTCACCACCACCTCACTTTTGGGGGCTCTGTCAGGATAACCCTGCAGGTCACTAGTAGTTTATTGGAACTTAGAAGCATCACATCATCTGGGCCAAGCCACAAGAGCTTTTTGGCTCCTGAGGACATGTGGTTTCAATATTGCATCACCAGCCATGACAAACAGCTTTAGGGTCACAATGATCTGCCCCAGGGTCAACTCCAGCATGACTTCCTTCTCCACAGGTAAGGTGTCACCTGACACTGCCACTAGCTGGCAAGGTCAACTTGTTTTTCTTGTCAGCAAGCTCTTTGCCTGTCAGATCTGACTACGTTTTGACTGCCCTGTGCCCACTAGTACTCAGCACAGCTTTCCTTATATCCAGCCCTCTGTAATGAGGTTTTCATCCACTCTTCTGTTCAATACATGCAGTGCCGAGGGAGTGGTGCAGATGACCCTAATATGCCCCTCGTTATGCCAATCCTTACTTGTTTCCTGCCTAATCATTGGATTAGTTATGGATAGTTACTCATTTGGTGTTCAGGCCACACCCTCAGTACACATCACTTGAAGGTCATCGTCATCTTCTGTGGGCTGATCCTCTGTCTCCATCGTATCAAACACTCCTGGTCTTCATGATGGGCACAGCTGTTGAATCCATTCTTAATGCATCCATTAGCATCTTGTGGATTGTCTTGTAGTTGCCAAGTATCAGGTGCTATCATATCAGGTACCATGCAGAGAGAAGTAAACAGCTTCCTGGCATATGTAACTGGGTGGGAGTTTCACCAGGGGTTTATTCACCAGCTGTTCAATTACCAGGCTGAGTTCCTTCAGCATCTAGCCTGGCTGTTGCAGTCTTGACCTGAGTTGACTGGGATAGGCTGCAAACATGCAAATGGTTCCCCAACCAGGGTTCAAGAGTTTCCCAGATATCTCTGGTACCCACTGACATCAGAATAGCATTTAAAACATCTGCCACCAATCCTTGGAGGCTGAATATCAGCTGTGAGTTCCTCCTCTGCTGAAATTACATCCCAAAATTTCAAACTTTGAAGTCCTTAAGTCTTCCACAAAGCATTTTTTCCATCATGGCATTCAGTTTCTGAGTGCTGCTTTAACTCTTCCCTCCAAGATGCTAAAGCCATTCTCCAACATCCTCCAGTGTATTAACACATTGGTCAAGGTCTTTCATCCATTTGTCAAGTTCTTCCATGTCTTTTTTCATGTCCGCCAGTTGTTTGTCAATTTTGATTGATAGCTCTGTCTTCATCTTTCACATTTTGATTTTCATTTTTGTTTGTGTGTTCTCCTTTGCAGATGCATTTTCCTGTACATCTTCTCCATTCCGGATTTCATTTCTTTCTCCATTATAGACTTCACTTCCAATATTTTATTTCCCATCTTCTCCACTTCAGAATTTCATTTCAGTCTCCATCTTTTACATCCCAGATTCTATTTTCTTCTTCAATTCCTCCATTCTAGATTTCATTTTCTTGATTTCAGTTGGCAAAACTATCATCATCTACTTCATTGTGACATACAATCCCACTCCTGACACCAGTGTAACTAGATGTTAATTTCAATTGCTACAACAAATTTTTCTTATTGTTTCAATGCTGAACTCACTCAGCTATTGTCTGCCTTGTCTGTCTCCCTGATCCAACAACACTCTCCGAAGATTCTGTCTCCTTGACAGTTGTAGCAGCTCCGTTATGTAGTCTCAATAACAAAGTTGGAATATTCTTAAAAGAAGTAGCTTCTCCCAAACCAGCTGCCAAGGAAGTTTCCAGAACTGCTGAAAGTCATTATTTGCTTGTCCATTATTGCACATGGTTCCTGTGGTCTAAGGGTGGCAAACACCTATATCAATTCAGAAGGCAATGTAAGTGGGGTGCTTGTTATGTGTAAAAATAGCAGCTTGTTCTATTTTCTTAAATTCAGCATAGTCATAGACAATTCAAGCGAAATCAGATCTTGTTAGTCCAAAAGCTCTTCTGCCCAAATCGATGACATTGCTACAATTCTTGCAATTGATCATCATTAAATGTATTATTGAATCTTCCTGCATTTTGTGGAAATTCCAAAATTAAACAACCAGTATGAATTATTCTGTCTACTGTGAGATTATCGAAACATTAAACAACAAAAATGTCATTGTATTAATTTTATTTCAATTAAGTATATAAGTATAGATCAAATATTAGATTAAAATGAAAATTCTATGGGTATTTAAATATGAACAAACTCATAGCTTACCTCTTTTGTACACTTTTGTATATAGCGACATAAAGAAGTTTCAGGAAGTACTGCACTGCCTCTTTTATTAATTCCTTGCTCCATTTTTGTCTATCTGTCTCGCTTATACTCACTTTTTCCATGTTTATTACGTAGCTCGCAATTAAAACAACATGACAATACAATAACAAAGTAATTAAAAGAATAGCAATAGACAGGGGAGAGTAAGATGGCAAACTCACCATCTTTGCCTCTGCAAAATTTGTCATCTTATCCTCGGTCAATGTTTTGGTTGCAAACTTCAACAGTCGCACGAAATCTTGGAATACAATTGCATTAAACCTATATCAAAGCATCATTAAATATATAAGGCTTAAGAGGAATCAACTAATCTCTATTAATATAAAAGCATTACTTACATGAAGCTTATTTTTGCTGTAGGAAAAATTGTAACAAAAACAGCCTCTTACAAACCTCCATTCTCAACTCAACAAAACGTCTAAACGAATCTAGAGCAATTGTCATACCTGCAGAGGCGTTCAGAAGGCAGTACCATAGTGCACATTGTGCCATCTATAGAGTTTTTGGAGAAATTAACAATTTGTCATCTTAGACTCCTCATCAACTTACCCAACTTTCCCTTATATTTTTTTTAAGAAATAGCCAACATCAACCTGTTATCTTTAATTGTGCTTTGAGTTAGTAAATGCTAGCTTCATTTCTTATATCTAAGTTAGAATTTCAGGTGTAGTAAAGACATTCTTTTTTTTTCTTCTTTTTTTGTGTAAACTGACAAAAGAAGAAGCATTACCATTTTTATTAACTTACAGGTCATGGTTCAATGGGCATCAGTAACTCTATTGGCTCCAATACATTTGACATCCTGCTCTGTTTGGGATTGCCATGGCTTATTAAGGCTTCATTTCTGCCCACAACAGAAGGACAGCATTTTGTTGGAATAAATTCAAGAGGACTGGAATACAGTGCCATATCATTGCTGTCAACATTATTACTGCTTTATGCTACCTTCTCCTGTAATCGATTTCAACTAGACCGTAAAGTTGGTCAAGCATGCCTCATTATGTATGGCATGTTCCTTATCCTTGCTTCCCTCATTGAACTCAATGTCTTTTTTATGGTAAATCTGCCAACATGTGGACGGTGAAGGATCACGGGTAAATATTAATTTTACAATACTCTCCTTATCATCATCACCATCATCATTATTATTATTATTATTATTATTATTATTATTATTATTATTATTATTACTATCATTATTATTATTATTATTATTATTATTATTATAGCTGTTGTTATTGTTGTAATTATTATTGTTATTATTATTATTATCATCATCATCACTATTACCACTACCATCATCATCATCATCATTCAGTCTTAAATTACTCAGACTGATCTTTGATTTGCTTGTTCACAGAGCATAGTTTAAGCTTTTGTTTCATATTCTTTGTGAATTTTTTTTCTCATTATTCTTAGATATTTTTGTTTTGTTTTGATTTTTAATCAAGGAATTAGATCATATTTGTTAATATTGTTTTTATATTTAATTTTTTGTTCATCTTTTTAAGGTACCTACACAGATGTTCTACTCAAGTTCCAAGGACAGAGGAAATAGCAACTTTACCGCTTCCTCCCTCATGAAGTGATGTTGTGCACCCTTATGGAGTTACCTGGGTCAGCTTAGTATCAGCACATCCGTGTGTGATACATTGAGCAGTACAAAACTGTTTTAATTTAAATGCCACCAGTATTTAGTCACAAAATAGTTCCTTCTGGTAAAAAAGAAACAGAAAAGAAATAAAAAAAAAAAAAAAAAAAAAAAAAACTAATTGTTTCTCAAGATATTTCTCTCACATATTAGAGTATTTAAAGTGATTAAGTTTCATATTCCTTGCAGAAATCATAAACATTTCTTTGAAGTGGCAAATATGTAAAACTTTTAAGTTCAAATGGACAGAATATTTCTTGCCACTCATTAAAATTCAAGTTCATAATTTCTTTCTAAATCACAGAGAATTTACGCACTCCCAACTAGTATTTGAAAGTACATACATTGAATTCATATCAGAAAATATTTGTGACTGCTAGTTTTGAACAGGGACATAATCAATGCAATCCTCTTACCAAGAAGAAAGAAAGTTTCCCATAACAGAACTGATTTCACATTATATATAGGTATATTGTTTTGGGTGTGCACATATTAGACTTCACATATACATTTTGCAATTAAAATGTGGCGATTAATCATACAACACTCTATTGTGTATTTATCAGTTCTGCTAAACCATCCTCAGTGAACAATCAAATATGACCCACCAACATTTGAATGTTGTTAATCAGATGCGTAAATGTGTTGTCTTATGCATGTTCGTTTTGATGATCATAATTGAAGAGTGCCAACGAAAAGCTGTGTTGATATGTTCTGTTGTACATAGAGACCTGTGAATAGTGTTGTGAAGTTACATTAACTTTTATATAAAATAAGTTCATAGCAGTAATTAATATTATTGTTATTATAATTATTATTACAGTGATATTAATATTGTCATAAGTTCTCTATTTATGTACAGCATCTCAGTGAATGTCTGGAAATGCCCATTTTAGAATTGACAAATTTAGCACAAATAGAGATGCACTCTCTCTGCAATACAATTTTGAATTTTTATAAGACAAAAGCTGTTAAAGTATCATTCCAGTTCATCATCTATTTTTTTTTTTTTTTTTCACTTATGTAGATATATGCCATTTTTATGAAATTCAGAAAAGATTTTCTGTAATATTTGTAACAGTTTACTTTTTTAATCCCATCCTGTCCTATAACTAATCATATTCACATTCCTATTATAAAAGTATAGGAACTAAGCCTAACAAGAGCTAAACCTTATTTTGAACTGAGAAATGAGATAAGAAACAGGATATGAAAGGAAATGAATTGCACTGATACTGTACAATAACTCTTGGCCTTGAAACAATACAAAAATATGCCTTTTTATGTCTGCACAAAGTTTGAAGTAATAAAATGGTGGCAATCGACTCTTATCTCAAGGGCTTTCTGCTGGGCTTATTGGGCTCTTATAATTTCCGACGGAAAATTCTTCTAATTCCTCGGAATAAAATATACTATTTCTCTTCAACACAAGTAGTGGCTTCATAACCAAAATATGCTTTTTATAAAAAAACAAAATTGCAGAGAGAAAATCAGAATACTTATATACAAAAAAAAACCACAAAGAATAATAAATATTGCACCCAGCGATTTCAACTTCAGAATGCAACAAGAACAAAACATTTGAACTTTGAATATACAAAATGGAATGAAATTTACAAGATGTCGGCAACATTTTGAGGTTAGGATATATAAATATTGCCTCAGCCTTAACAGAATATGCGCATACTTGAATTGCATTTGTCAACTTAAATCTATTATAACATAAATTTATATAGTAGCTCAGCTGATCCTATAAGATCTTCATTTAAGCATTTTATATTTCCAAAATATAAGGTCATCCAAGGATTAATAGTTATGAAAAGCTTTATTGAATCTCATAAATAAAAGAACTTGTACTCCCATGTTTTAAAATTACCAAGTTTTGAATGTTATGGGCACAGTTATATAGTAGTCATGATAAAACTGCAAAAACTTCAATAATATGATTTAAGAAAGGCATTGCTGAGTGGAGTTTGGAACTTCACTCTCACTTTGACTTGTGAATTGTTACATTGCAGGTATGTATATCGACATGAACTAAAGTGTCAAAACTTGACTTTTTACACTTCTCTTATGAATTCACTAAAACTTTTTTCCTGGCCTTGTACTATAATCATTGTAATGCACATAGTTATATTAAAATATTTCTACTTCCAATATCGGTATTGAAATGGGAATAATATTAGGATTTGTGGATATAAGCATAAATGTATTATAATTTTGCTAGAGTACTGCTAATATTCATGAGTACTACTTCATTCTAGGAAAATAATGATCATAAAATTGATTACAGAAATATTTTTCATTTTATATACCCTAAAGGTTTAATTTAAGTTATATTTATGTCAATAAGCAGTATGTTACTATGATACAGAAGAAACAAATTATACTACTGCTGTAAATATGTGAAAACAGATTTAGTTTTCCTTGATTTAGAATACAGGGTATAAATGAATAACACCACATGAATTTTATTGGTAAAAGATGGTTTATAGATATTCATTTAAGATAGGAAATCTATGGTCTCCGAATACAGATTGCTAGGTTGTATGCATGCACTGATCACACCCACTTCAACTGTAAGGCATGTTTAGAAAACAATTGAAAGAAATTGGAGCCATGTGTTTAGTGTACTATGATGTGTGAATTCAAAAGTGTACATGCATAAAATTGCAGGTTCGAATCCCCATGTCTACAGATTTTTTCTCTTTCTTTACATAGTTGAATGCGATTAACAGGAAACATTGTGGATCGCACCATAGCCGAGTGGGTAGACCACTTGCCTTTCACAAAGGCAGCCTGGGTTCGATCCCAGGCGACCACATGTGGGATTTGTGATGGACAACGATACTTGTGCTCCATCTACATTCCAAGTATCATCAGTTTCATCACCTGTGGTGCTATAATAGTAATTTTTATTTAAGCAATGAGCTTTTTATTTCAAATTCTTTTAACTACCATTTTCATTATCATGACCTAAATAGTAGGTACATACTGGAAATTTAATACCTACTTAAAATGAGTTCATATACCTAGTTCAAGCTCAACTACCAACTTACAAAATGTAAATAATTGATACATTCTTGAAAGAGCTAAATGTTACTGAGTTATTAGAAAAATAAGTTACATTGATATAAACATTGCAATACAAGCAGAGCAAAAGTAAGCAAACAAATTTGGAGTAGGCACAGGTTTCAAAGATATTGCTCAAAATGACAGCCTCTAACACTGATGTATAGGCGACATCAGTGCAGAAATGATTCCTGAACCCTGTTGAACATTACTGGTGTGTTGCAAAGCTCAACACTGATTGCAATAATATGAACAACCAATGTCTCTTCAGAATCAATCGGTAATGAATACACCATAATCTGAAGATGAACCCAGAGAAAAAAGCCCATGGGTTGAGATCAGGCAAGAGAGATGACCAGGCATGGTAGGACTGCCTCTTCTGATCCAGAGATTTGGGAAGACTCGATTTAGAGCTACCATACATTTATCACATCATGCACAGGAGCTCCATCGTGTTGGAAATGCAGTTGAGCCTGGACATCGAGCAGCACTTCTTCCAACAGGGATTTTTGTTTGCAGGGATAGGATCTTTTAAAATTCTGCACAGCTGTTTCTGAATGCTGTAGTTGTTTTATGGAGCTAAGGTGATGTTATAATTCCTGAAAATTTTCTGAAGTATGTTGTGTGCCCAAGGATGATAGGTGAATTTTCTGAGCTCTGGTTGGTCATTGAGATTCTATAGGGTGGTTGTGTGTGTTATGCAGTTCAGTTTTTTGTATTTATGAATTCTCTTGTCTATTGCACTTTTTTGGAAGCTGTTGTTGGTAGCTATTTGGAGTACTGCATATGATTTCGCAGCCTTTCGTAATATGGGCACGGAGACAACATCTGGCACAGGGAATCGATACACAAGAGCTTTCAAATGCCCCCACAAAAAGAAGTTCAGTGGATTTAGGTCAGGGAAGTGTGGAGGCCAGGTAATTGGTTCATCTCTACCTATCCATCTCTAAACAAAACTGTTATTTAGAAGCTGACGGACATTAACACTTTCGTCCTGGAAATCTCTCCTGGTAAAAATGTAGAGCACAAGCGCCATTTCCGTCTGCTAATCCATACATCAAATGGACATCTGCCATCTGTGCATTTGTATACTATATGAGCCAAATGGCAACAGGGACATGTAAAATAAAACCTGGTGGTGCACTTACAATAATGACAGCATAGCCAGATGTAACCAAGAGTGCAGGTTCCAAATGATTCCAACATATAAAATATTATTCCTAATATAAAAACCTTATTATAATCTTATTTTTTAAAAAGCTATTCCCCTATAAAATTAGAAATATTTTATATTCTAATAATTAAATAAAAAATAATTAAAATATTTCCCGAATTAAATTCGTTTATTAAAAAACTAGATATCCTTAAAAACGATAAACATTTCAACAAAGCACAACTACAGTCAAAACTACCAGAGAACTTACCACCTGGGATTTCGTTCTTCAAGATTTCAATAAGAAACTTTCTTTTTCTTCTTCTATGGTCTTGCAGATTAGCACTGAACCATAGCTTCCTCAATCAAGTGCCTCCACTTGGTCCTGTCACTGACCACAGTTGCCCATCATCTGGAGTTTAGTATACCTCTCCCCTGCATCTGTCCACCAATCCCTAGGCTTGCCTAAACACCTTCTACCTTGGATCTGGCATCGAAATATTTTCTTGGGTATTTGAGCATTCTAATGATATGTTCAATGGATTTTAAAATTTGTCATCGAAATGTATTCTTCTTAATATTCTACTCACAAATGTATTAATTAGATTTGCAGTTTATTTATTCAGAGTCCAGGTCTTGCTGCCATGGTTTATAACATGACACTTTATAAAGAATGGCTTTTGTCCATCAATGGATATTTCTTGACTTCAATATGGTGTCATATTATTCTATTAGCAGCTGTATCTTTTTCCTTACTTCAATAATCTTCCAGCTTTCTAGATATTTGAATTGATTTATTATTTCCAAGTTATTTGTTCCAATCTCAAAATGCTTTAGTTTCCTTATTTTCCTCCAAGTAGTAATCATCATTTGTGTTTTCTTTTGATTCACTTGCTGTCCTATTTCCTTGGCAGCAACTTAAGTTCCTGGAATGTTTCTTTGGCATTTGCATGAAATTGTGCCATTATGTTAATGCCATCTGTATATATAATAATAAATAGCACACCTTAATTGCTTCAATCCCATCACACAAGACTACCTTCATTTCCTCATTTGAATTCTTCAGAGCGTAAGAATCCTAAGTCATTCATGCATCCTGCCTCCATTTTTCACCTCACTTAGGCCCCTGGTGGCCATTCCTTAAATCTCAGGTGCAGCAATAGTGTTACTGCTCCACTTTTCCACCAATTTATACTTTTCCCTTCTTCTTATCCAATGTAGGGGATTTTAGTAGGTATGCCCTGAGGTGGCAGAGTCCCCAACTTCAAGCTCTTTTGGGTTAGAGAGTGGCTTGCTTCAAAAGTCATAGCTGACCATTGCTGTGCATTGTTATACCCGTGTGAGTGAACATGTGCATACAGAGAGAACTTTACATTGAAGCTCCAATTGTTGCATCTTGCATGAGTTTGTGATACCTCTTGTGGTTTGCAGATGTATTAATAAGTCTACTTCTGAAAGTTTCTTGCCATGTCATCAATAGGTATAAAAAGGAGAGAACTAGCCATAGTCAGAGTTGCTTTCAACAACATGCAGCATTTGAGTCAGTTTTGATGGTAAGTTTGAAGTTTGCAGTAGCAGCTACCACATCGCGAGCGTTAAAATAAAACTATATAGTAGAATTGTCACAAAAGCATCAAATAAAGACATTTACTTAAAACAGAGTTTTATTTGTAATTTGTGGAAGAAATAAAGAGTATTTGAGTAATAAAGAGCAGTTTTATTATACTGGTGTAGGACAAAAATTAACGTGACAATGGAGATGATGAAAGCTCTACTTGCCAAAATCAATGAAATGATGCAGGATTAGAAAAGCTCAATGCGGAAGTGAAATCGGGAATGGAGAAGATGACAGAAGATCAAGCTTGAGGTTCTTTTACATGCCGTAAATCTATGACACGGGTCCAACGGCTATACTTCCCTTCCGAAGGAAGACATGCTAAGGATCTTCATGCCTGAAAAAATCCATCGTCCTCTGCCAGGTTAGAACCCGTCACCTTAGGTATATGAAGTCAGCATGGTAACCATTACACCATGGAGGGCAACAGGCAGATGTAGGTGAATAGCTTAATGCCCTGGAGGGGAAAGTCAACAGAAGCGCCAAACAACAGAACACAATGATGGAAAGATGCTAGATGGAAGGCTGAGACACAGGACATGAAACAACTTCTGCATGTCCCAAGCCAACCAAGTTTGATGCAAAATCTATTTTTGAAGTCTTCCCCCAATAGTTCACCTCCATCGCCACTCACAACCATAGTTAGCCTCCAGGGATGGGCACCAGAAATATTGAATGCGATCCCAACGTTTGCCGATGTCCAGAGAGATCTGGAAGGTCCTCGAGAACCGCTTCAGGAACCATCGCCTAGTTGCGGCCTACCGCAGTCAGCTTAAATCAAAGTTGCAGCAGCCAGGGGAGTAATGCAGGAATTCACCCTAGTGATTGAACAGCTGGTAAATAAAGCCCTGGTGAATCTACCACCTAATTACGTATCCCAGGAAGTTCTCTATCCTCTGTCAATATTTTTTTTGGTAGCATTTAATGCCCGCTTTAACTACTTATGGCACCATAAGCGGTCCTCTGTCAATGGGGTGTGTGGTGCTGAGATGCAATAGAGTTTGATGCTCGGCGACGACAACGCCTTCAATGAGGCGTTAACGGCAGCACTAAGCATTGAAGGTGGACAAGATAACAGCTGCACCGACCTCGAAGACAAGTTGTATTTGCTACAACATTGAGAAAGACAACCTAGAGTTAACAACAAACTTCGAGTAAAAGCAGCCCAGAGGCGGGTTTTCTCCGGGTTCTCCGATTTCCCCTGGCATCATATCCGACCGGAGCTCATTCATTCCATGCATCATCAGTGTCGTCGCCTGTGGTGCCATATATAGCAAAAGCGGGCATTAAACCCTATAAAAAACCTTCGAGTGCTGAGGGTATGACCAACCAGAACACCTAGCCAGGGACTTCATGACAAACAATGGAGGGACAGGTCGGGGCCCTCATTACCAATACCTCAAGTGATGCCATGTGCCTTGGGCAGAAGAGTGAACGACAGTCTCGTGGCAGATGGCTGGGTAAAAGCGTAGCTGTGCCGAATTCCATTGGTAGAAGACACAGATGCAGCCGTGATAATCAAACCTGACTTGATGAAAGTCTCCCGACACGAACAACCAATTGTCCCTATCAGCTAGTGATGGTGACATCTTACTTGTGGAGGAGGTTCTGCTGGAATTGACATTGGGACGGAGCACTGTCAGTCTGTCTATTCGTCGCGAAGATGGCCGAAGATATAATATTGGGACTGGATGTCCTTAAGAGCCACCAATTGTTGCAAAATAGAGATTTGCTTGATAACAGATTATTTTTGTAATCAGTAAAAGAATAAGGAGTGTTTGAATAATAAAAAGCAGTTTTGTTACAATAAGCTGTTTTTTTTCCCTCCACTCAAAAAAAAAAAACAAAGCATTGTGCAGGTTTATAGTAAAATCTTACATCTTGCAAGGGATGTAAAATGACAAACATCATTTATGAAACGCTGCTCCTATTTATTAAAACTCTAAGAAAAGCCTGAGGCTAAGCTGTTAGGTACACCAGCCAAACAAATTTGATTTTACTCAACTAGGTGGTAAGAAGAAGAGAAGTTTTCACTACTGCATAGTTTACCAAAAACATTGTGATTAACAGATAGAAAATATGAAGCCTCTTTTATTTTTATTGTTTGGTGGTGTAGGACTAAGGTAGCTCAACATAAAAATCTCAACTATTTAAGTGAAAGAAAACTTAAAAAATGCACTTAGAAGTGTATGCAAGTTTAAAATTTGGGACTGTAAACGTTGCTTTGCAAATTGACTCTGCATATAGAATTTCAATCATAAATTTGTTGAAAAAAAAATCTGTGTTCCACTCACATGACTTTCTCTACATCACATTAGCAAATTAAAAAGCTTATTCTTCTATTTACTTCATGCTAATGGAAATAAACATTAGCACAAATGGTCTTATTACTTAATTCCTTATTAAAAGAAGAACAGTATACACTAGGCTAAAGTGAATAGTCAAATCTTTTAAAAGCTTCTTTCTATGTAACTGCAATTTGCTATTTTGTATGATCAAGAACTGACAAAGTTCCATATGAAGTTCCAAGGAGTATTTTGGAAATGGTTAACTACAGGGGGAA
This sequence comes from Hymenopus coronatus, assembly GCA_030762935.1. NCBI lineage: Eukaryota > Metazoa > Arthropoda > Insecta > Mantodea > Hymenopodidae > Hymenopus > Hymenopus coronatus. The sequence continues at coordinate 37,676,312 of CM060889.1, read as the reverse complement.
AAAAATGGTATATACTAACTCTACATTTTTGTGTAGTATCTTTTTTGTCTATCTCTTATGGTTTATCAGATACGCAAAAGTCATTCATAATGAAGAGGCTAACACCAGAAAAGTTGGGATAAACATTTATTTGTCATATAACTGTCTTTATTATATGGTATTTTAATCAAAATTGTTAGAGCCATTTTTGAGAAAATCAAAATTTTTGAATTTTTTCCATGTAAACGATAGTTTTGGATGACAGACTTTCTTCAAAATCTTTGTATCGCATCCTAGGATGAAACTGAACTTAAATAGAAAGTTTGATATTTTACCAACTTTTCGTTTTTGAATAATCGTGTTCACAGGCAGATGGACATTTTGCTGAAAATGCTTTTTTTTATTCTGGGGGCCCAAATTTTTTGGGTGGAATGTAATACTTTCTCTATGTATTATGTACTAAGTAGAAAAAGTAATAAGACAAACATTGAACACAGTGTTACAGAGGCAGACAGAAGTATTCAAATCTAGAGATATGCAGTTTTAAATGTAAAAATAATCTATACAGAAGGCGGAATTATTTATTATTTCTGATTTCACTGATGTATTTCATGTGTTTGAAACAAATACACTGTACACAAGAGATAAAAATAGTGTGTACTGTCAATGTTATTTCCCCTAAAATTGTTGTTACCTTGTGACACAAAAATTCAATTGAGCTCTGTGAAACAGCAGTAAAAAACAGAAAATGATGGAAATGTTGAGTTTTGTACCTCTGGACTCTTCATTTGTGTCTGATGCCATACACAGGCAACTTAAACTGTAAGAGGCCACAGTTGAAATGTGGCAAAAAGAGACAAAAATAGAGGACAGAAAAATTACCAAATAAGAGAAGTAAAGAAATTAGAGAAACTGTACATAGAATCCACCCATTGTGTGGTGGGTCATCTCACTAGAAAATAATGAACAAATTGTGAATCAGCCTAGGAAATGTGCTCTTGTCAAAGCTTGCTTCTGAAATAAAAGACAAATGGTGAAAATGGTGAAGCAAACTCCCAAAATAACAGCAACAGAAATTACAGTACATAGAACAAGTTGGTAAGTTGGTTCATGAAAGAACAGTTCATAGGGTTCAGAACAGTACTGAGTACAATTTCTGAACATCAAGAAGAAAGCTGTATCTAAGTAAACAACAAAAAGCACTTAGTATTTGTCAATGAGTTTGTAGCAAAGAGCAATTGAGTTCTAAGATTTTGTTTTAAGGTTAGGTAAAAGAAGTGATAGCCAATTAAAAGTGTGGAGACAGAAGAATACTGGAAGCTATAGTCAAACATAGGGACAGAAATGCAATGCTATGGGGAGGTATGAGATCAAGTGGTGTAGGCGAGTTTTTTTTTTTTTTTTATGGCAACATGAGCAGGTGTATTTGAGAAGATCATAGTACAAGGTGGTACGTAATGTATCTACCCATTTTGGTTGAGAAATAGAACTTATAAATGAGTGAAACTACTTCATTTATGAAAAAGTGAAACAATATACATTTGCATTTATAGGCTACTTCAATATGGCATCAGCTCAGGTCCCCAATCTTCATATATGCATTCTTGAAGATGCGCGTAAATAACTCTATGGCATGCTGTGCCATCTCCCCTAGAATGGCATTGAATTCCTGGCCGATGGTATCTTTCAACTTCTCATGGTTTGCAAATGGTGCAAGAATACTTTTTCTTTGAACTATCCCCACAGAAATGATTTTGGAACTGTTAAATCTGGAGATTGGGATGGCCAGGCTAAATCTCCAAAGCGGGAAATCAGACAATTGGGGAACACTCGGAGAAAAACCATGTTTTGAAGTACAGTATGTGGCCTAGCACCATGCTGCTAAAATCAACTGCTGTTCAACTGTCATTCTTGGAGTTCTGGCATGACAAAATTTTGCAAATTTCAACATGGAAGTTGGAATTTGCAGTTAGTGCATGACCAGCACAATCCTTGGAAAAATATGGACCAATAATCCCACACATTCCAATTGCACAACACACAACAATATCCTGGCTCATAAACTATGCAAGGATTTTGGTTTTGTTTGCTCTCAAACTCTCTGAAGAAAAAGCTCGCTTCATCTGACTTGAGCAGCTAGTTATGCAGTTATCTATGCCAGTGTTGATACAGGCAGAGCTGTGTTTCAGTTAGGGAACTTGTAACAATGAAGACTTCTACAGCTGCAATCCTGGTTTGTATGAGTCAACAATCCATGGTGTACCGATTGCAAACATTGTAGCTATATAATCAAGTTGAACAGGAATACCAAGCAAAATTGGTAGATACATTGAATGCCACCCTGTACAAGAATATCTGCAGAGAAGCATTCAAAAGCAAATCCTGAAAATAAGACAACAATCCTAAGCACGCCTCAGAGGTTGCTAGGTTATGGATTGCTTACACGCCCTCATGATATATGGAATGAAGATGAAGCACCGACGAAATGTGATGGCAGAGGAAACTGGAGAACCTGCACCTGCACCGCTTTTACTCAAAGGTTGTTGTCTCTGGATGGTCTTTCTCTCTGTGGCATTAAATTCAACTGACTTAATTGCCTCCCAGTAAACCACAAGGTGATCTCAAATTATTTTGAGATGACATACCTCAAAGGCAACTTACGATGTTTATTCTTATGATTTTGGTAATTATCTAGTAATTTAACTGTATACACACTGTTTAAGTACAATTTCAGGGGCTATAACCGAGTATTTTCTTACCGGGAATGTATGTCCGTAAATGTCTAGTTATCAAGCTAGAGGGCATTCAAGTTTCTGAAACACCGCGTCGGGTTAGTTGAAATTCCGCCGAAAAGATCTCTAGGCATTTTTGCTACACGGTATTAGAGTTCTAAAATAAGAGTAACTGGTATCTTTAATCTTAAACAATACAAAAGTCTCTTGTAAATATTGATTTAATAATATGAAACTAAATTCATGTCTGAAATAAGTCAAACTTGTTTACCGATTTACATGTTATTGTCGATAAGATACCTATGCAATTGCACTACTATTGTTAATCTAATTTTCTCCACCTTTATACAAATTACTTCAAAAAATTAAAACAGTATTAAATGATTCAAACACAAATATGCACATTGTTAAAATAAGAACAAAACAGGAATTGAACAAGCTACAAATAAAAACTTGGCTTGACACCAACGTTTCGAAGAAGTGCATCTTCCTCGTCTTCAGGGTGAACTGATGGTTGAATTAACACGTCGCCAGGAAAGCTTCAGTTCTTATTTTAAGCTACAAACGTTTATAAAAGGTGTTCAAAATACCGACCTTGGACTTCGGAGCATAGTTGACAGCGCCGTAGTTCTTTAAAAACACTTAGCATATCACGAATAGCATCAAATGCTACAAAGATCCTGACCATTAGATCCTCTTCGCTATTAACCGGCAACTCGTACACAAGAGTCTGAAAATGCCTCCAAAGGAGTTAGATCTGGCGAACGTGCTAGCCATGGTCTTGGTGCTCCTATATCGATCAGTTATTAGGATATGTTACCCTTAGGAAAGCCCTTACACCACCGGAATAGTGCGCAGGTGTCCCGTCGCCTTGGAACCACATAAACTGGCGTATTCCTAAAGGGACATCATCCAAAAGTTCTTGTAAGGCATGCTGTAAAAACAAAGTCAAACGTGGAGTAGTAAATAGGGTCCTATGAGAGTGTCATCCACAATGCCAGTCCAAATGTTCACTGCAAAACCAGTGTTGGTAATTTGTAACTCTAATAGCTCTAGGGTTTTCTATGCCCAATTCATGTGTGTTAAATATTCCGTCTCTTCGTCCACAATATGGTTGTAGGAAATCTTGGTTGATCAAAGTCCTTATGAAAAGCCACGGAACAAACTGTAGTAGGGTTACCACAAAGTACTCGAGGCGGGCCCGGATATTTGAGTAAATGGGGACAGAAATTGTTAAACAGATTTTTTTTTTTTTTTGTATTATTACGGTCACAAGGCAATTTTTTTATTATTATTGTCACAAGGTGACAAATTTTTACTAACACAATAAAATTAGCCTACTACTACTATGGTTACGGCGACGACTATTATTACTACTACTATATTACTATTATTACTGCTGCAACCATGGACGAACTTAGATATCGTCTCTTCATTTCATTGTTATTACTCACTATCACAGAACAAAACACTATAACTATTTTAAATTATGAAAGGTATTGGTAGTCCACTCACGATTCGAGCGTTCCAATAATTGCTGGTAAACTTCTAAGTGACAATGGAGGAGCCGCAACTTGCCAGTGTTTCTTTAATTATGTGAGCCGAATACTAGACGTAACAATGAAAAGTTGCCAGAATAAGAATAGAAATATTGCGGTTTGTTGCAATTAGAAATTAACATTAGAACTAAATTATTAAAAATTATTCACGAGTAAGGTGACATTGAAGCCCAAAGATTCAAGTCATTGGCCCGTACACCCGGAGAATTCATCCAAAATCTGGGCACTCCGGGTGAAATGTTATGGATGTAATTACTCATCGCACAGAATTCTTGTATCCGAAGACTGGCTTGTATGCATGGCATGCGCTATTGCTCTTGTGCTAGTGGGCGGAGAATAATGGATCGGTCGAGAACTTACGCTTCTCACTGTTCTTAGATTTCTTTGGACTCCCGAGTGATACGGTTGCTTTTGAAAAGTTCCTGTTTCTCGCACCCGTGGAGAAGTTCAGCATAAAGATTTCCTGCCCTTTTTGCATTTCACCAAGTAGCCCACAAGCATAGTAATGCATGTCTATTAGTTCTGCATAAGTAAAGTGAAGTATGTTTACAATAGGCTGTAAGTATAAATATCCGTCCAATAAACACTCTAATAGGTATATGATAATATTGAGAACTTATAACCAGAACTATAAAGTACAGTATAAAATGCGACGGAATCCTTACCATTTAAGTAACAAAATGCAGACTTTAGGTTAACGGTGACATAAATGTTACAAACAGAATACAAGCGAAATTCCAAGGCGCACAAAAAAAAAAAAAAAAAAAAAAAAAAAAAAAAAAAAAGTGATATTCCAATGTCGAAAGGGGAAACGACAGCTTTCAATTAACCCGACATGGGTTTGAAAATGTCTTCTATCGCGATTTGAAAAATCTGATGTTCCATTCACATGACTTTCTCTACAGCTCTCCAACAAATTATTGTTAAAAAGCGTATGCTTCTATTTATTTCATGCTAATCGACAAAAAATTAACAGAAATAGACTTATTACTTGCTTCCTTGAAAGTAGTTGCGAAATAAGGGAATACCAAGGTTAAAGTGATAGTCAAACGGTGGTTGCTATGTTACTGAAGTTCCTTTATTTGTATGGACAGGAATTGACAAATTCCTGTATGAGAAAAGTGTAAGTTTTTTAAGGCTGAAACAAAAAACAAGGAATATCTCAAAACGATCAACTCCACGAAAAAAAAAAAAAAAGGCATATAACATAAATTGTGTGTTTTGATGTGCTCTACAGTTTTTGCGTGGTAAGTTTTTGTCTATCTCTTACGGTTTATAAGTAATGCAAAATTCCGTAAAATTCATCCAGAATAAATTAATTTTCAGAGACTATTTCCAGAAAATTCAAAATATACATATTATTTGTCAGGTAAATATTTTTAATATACAATATTTTAATCGAAATCGTTACAGCCAATTTTTTAGAAAATCAAAATTTTCGAAAAAAGTTCCATGTAAAGGGTAGTTTGGAGTGGGAGGATTTTTTTTTCAAAATCTTCATATCGAATCCCTGGAAGATACTAAACTTAACCCCAATTTTGGTATTTTACCGACATTTCGTTTTTGAGTTATCGTGTTCACAGACTACGGACACATTGACACACACGGACCTTTTTCTGAAAATACTTTTTACTTTCTCTACACGTACTATGTGCATAGTGTATAGAGGAGGTATTGCATTCCACCCAAAAATTCGATACCGAGATTTCACCGGAAATACATGTTTTGGGTCCACCTGTACCCAAAAAAAAAGCATTTTCAGGAAAAGGTCCGTGTGTGTCTGTGGACAGCATAGCTCAAAAACGAAAAGACCATTAAATACCAAACTTGGTATTTTAGTTCGGTATCTTCCAAGGATGCGACATGAAGATTTTCAAGAAAATCCTCCCACCCCAAACTACCCTTTACATGGAACTTTTTTTGAAAATTTTGATTTTCTAAAAAATGGCTCTAATGATTTTGATTAAAATATCGTATATTAAAGATATTTACCTGACAAATAAAATGTAAATCATTTTGCATAACTGCTAAACCATAAAAGATGGACAAAAAATTACCACACAAAAAATGTAGAGCACTTAAAAAAAACACAATTTATGTTATATACAATTTTTTGGTGGAGTTGATCGTTTTTTAGATATTCCTTGTTTTTGGTTTCAGCTTGGAAAAACTTACTTTTCTCATACAAGAATTTGTCAACTCGTGTTCATACAAAGGAGCTTCAGTCACATAGCAACCAGCTTTGACTATCACTTAAACCTATGGTACTCCCTTAGTTTGCTTCTACTTACAAGGAAGCAAGTAACAAGACTATTTCTGCTAATTTTTTCTCGATTAGCATGAAGTAATTAGAAGTATAAGCTTTTTAACAATAATTTATTGCAGAGATGTAGAGAAAGTCATGTGACTGGAACGCATCCGATTTTTTTGTATACAGGGGACCCTAAAACATATATTTCCAGTGAAATCTCGGTATCAAATTTTTTACCAGAATGCAATACCTTCTCTATACACTATGTACACAGTACATGTAGAGAGAGTAAAAAGTAATAGTCTGTGTGCAAACGTTTGATTGGGGAAGACTATTGTCTGACATTTTCTTTTCCTCAACCACTGCTTTGTTTACAAGCAGGCAGGGCAATGAGTGTTCTGTTGGACACCAAAGATTAAGTTTGGTTTAGTTAATGCTGTGAAGTAAATGATGATGATGATAACAACTCTATGGCAGCGTCTAAGCAAGGGCGACATTCAATGGGAAATTTGATGATCACATTTGTGGCACAGTGACACCAAAATCATTCAGGAGATCCTTTTCAGGAACTTGTGGAAGACAGTGATTATTAGAGCTCGGTCCAGGGTTATGAAAATGCCGGATTGGGGTTTGGTGCACACAGAGTATAACTATGACGTCATGGAATAGGCGTGGTCTCTAAAGCTGGTTTCAAAACATGTTGCATTATCTAGCATTGCTCACTGCCTGGCCTTGTTCAGTTCCTGCTAGTAGATAATCCAGTAAATACTGGAAAAGTGTGCAGATTGGAGAAAAAAAAAATATATATATATAAAAATAAAAAGGTTAGGCATTAGACACTGAACAAACTTGTGGATGATTTAAACATATTTTGAGTGACAAGAAGAGATCCTTTTCTTTTGATACAGAAAAAATGTATCTTGTATTTCACTAAAATGAATTCTGATGAGTTTGGTTGATTTATGTTCATTGTGTTTTCAAAGATTTTCACATTACCATCCTCAACTTTTTGTAACAACCTTTATACTTTTATTTGTAAAAGTAGAAGGCATTTCTATTTACTAATCGTATCATAAAATAATAATGTGTTACTTTATGAATTAATTTGATGCATATAATATCAATACATGTGATAAGCTACTTTTGGAACAGATTATACCTCAAAGTGTTCATGTTTATGTTACAAACTCATTTACCACATTTGCTTAGTCTTATCTGCTTGACATATAGTAAAGTTTCACAAGTTAGTGTTCATTTTGGAGGATTTGATTTGCGTTATGTGTAAGTATACAATTGTTTGCTACTTTTATGTGAAAATAAAACAGAACTCAAAGAACTCAAAATCAAAAATAAAAAGAGTTTACAAGGAAAGCTGGGAAAATTACTAAGCACTAACAATAGAAACTTCAGTGTTTAGTATACATGAACATTGTGTGAGTACCAAAGGAGTACAAAGTTAAATGACATTATTGAACAATACACAAGAACAAGCATCAAACATATAAGGATGAAACTTGAGATATTCTTTACACATGTGTAAATACATTAATTAATCATGATTGTCATGTTCTGATAAATGATATGTATGTGCATACAAGAAGTCTATAGGCACAGTAACATTGTAGAACATTTGTAGAAGCAATACTATTTTGAAAGGAAAACCTTTTGTGCCAGCAGGGTAAGCTATGCATCTGTAGCTATTGTAGTACAATAAGATACTATGTTCAAGTGACGGCGAATAAACATTTAATATATAGCCAAGGTATTCTTCAGTGTCTGCTAAAGTCACAGGATCACTTTCTACTGATACGTGACTTGAAACAAAACCAAAACAGTGGAAGCTGACCAATGGGGAGAATCCAACATGACAACTCATTGGACTATATGACAGCAGATTTTGATAGTCAAGAGTTTGACTACATTTCTCACAGGGAATCTGCAGCACAATACGTATAATCTTCCCACGTTACCCAACTACCCAGAGAATGTTATAGTTAAGTGAATTAAAAGCTAGGAGCAGAAAGTAACCTGTATGTAAGGTCGTACCTGTCATTAGTTAATTGGAACTTACATTCACAGTAATAAACATCTGAATATTGAAACAGGAAATTAGTGCTCTGCCAGATTTAACGATTGAAACTAATAGCTGAGGACCAACAGATTAAACATATACAACACTTTAATGACGCAGCAAATATAAATGATTACACCCACAATGACAATGCAGAAGGCAACCATGATGATGAGGGCATCAGAATGACAATGCGGAAGGCAACCCAGCACAACTGACCGAATGAGAAACTGAAGGAAGGGGCAGGAATGCCCCACAAACATGCCCCGATTTCCAGATTGCAACTTCAACTTCGAGGATATCTAGATTCATCATTCTACAAGACCATCTCGAACATCACAAGTGTTACCAAATAAGTGTAAAACGTCAAGACAATGTAGCGGAAAAGTGACAGAAAGGTTAGAAAAAGAGCTGTATTGCCAAGGGTATGTTTATGTACATCTATGTTACCTAAAAATAGAAAGAAAGTGGATAGAAAGATGGCATGTTGTCAAGTAAGGGAGAGAAATGAATCAGTTAAGTCAAGTTCAACTGCCTCTCGTAGTTTGTAATGGGAAAAGTTAAAGATTCAGAAAATGTAGATCTTAAGGGAAATTATGCCAGATACCAGCAAGCCTCATGCGTTAGGCCCCCATAGTCAAGACAGGAATTAGCACAAGTAGAATGGAACAGTTTTTCCACTTGCTAAACACCCAAGATAACAGAAGTTAGGGGGAAAGAAATAACTAACCAGGTGACTGAAGTTAAGTCAGAAATAGTAGAATTAAAGGGAAGTATTGAAAATCAGAAAATAGAATGGGAGCTATTTCAAGCCCAATTAAAATCACAAGTTGACCAGACCTATGAAGAATTGCAAAAAGTCAATGCAAGCATTACTAAAACAAATAGATTTAGCTATGATATCAAGCTAAATATAAAGTATGATTGAGGGTATCATGAAAGTTCTTGAGGGGTTACTCTACACCAAAAATGAAAAAGGTTTCATCTCCATATTCTGAGAAGCTCAGTAATTAAATGCTAGAAGTGCATTGTTTTCTAGCAGATGGCATATTTTGCACTACTTCATAGACATTTCTGCCATCTTTCGTAGCCTCTTTGGTGATCCATGTACTAAGTGTTCTAAACAAGCAAAAGCAAGGTTTCTAAATTCCATTGTTATCTGTGCTTCTTTTGAGATACTATATGTTGTTATAGCAAATGCTAAATTTAAAGCAGATTCTAGAAATACTAAAATTAAATATATTATTTACCCTCCTTAATATTTGTATGCATTTCTAAATTGGGGTTACTTTGTATTATACCAAAAATGATGAGGAAGGTGTATACATTTTTTATGTGTCTTTCACCAAACAGTACCCACATCCACTGGATGTAGCTGTATATCATCCACTAAAAGTTGCTTAGAGGAAGATAGTAGTCTCAAGTTGGAGGGACACAAAGAGGGAATGCAGCACAGTGTTTTGCCAAAACATTTTCCTTCATTACTGAAACAAACTTTGGAAATTCTAGCTCAAATATGGTTCAAAATTTGCAGAGTTTCCAGAAATGTGGAATTGTGCCACGTTGACAAGGAGCCACCACTATAGCAACTGCCCAGAGGGGTTCATGAAGAGGCAGTAAATAAAGCCTTGCTAAATGTCTTAGAAAAGACCAGAATTGCTTACACACAAATTAAAACCAAGCACTAAGAAGGAAGAAGCTCAATGTTCCAGCTGGTAACAGTGTTTCACACAAAGAATTGTGCAATGTGAAGAAGCACCTCCAAGAAGAAAGATCTCAAAAAAGTCTAGATTGAAGAAAAATAATTCTGAATCTGAATGAAGATGATCTTGATGTCAAGCCAATAAATCAGGATTCGCAGATGAAGAAAACTGGGTATCTTATAGGCAAAAAGAGTTGAAAACACTAAAAGAACAGGAAGATCTAACAGAACAAGAACCCAGCTTCCTTTCTTTCTTGCTCATCTTGACTCTCTTCAAGTTAAAGCCAGCAAGTTGCTTTCAGGTCTTTCCATTGCTACTAGACATCCTAAGGTTTTAATTCTACTAAACTGAAAACTATTTATCATGGAGCTGCTGAGCCTGTGCTATTATATTCTGTTTCACTATTTTATGATGCCTTATCTAAGAAATGGACCCAGAAGAAACTGTTACAAATTCAACGTGGATTTGTATTAAAAATATCATATCACACTGTCTCCTCCAACCTGGCTTTAGTTCTGGCAACCACAGAACCCCTGTACTTAACAGAAATTTCTGAGCTATGTTGACAAACGTTAAAAAAGGATGTAAACATATGTCAATTACCAGTTTTGAATCACAGCATCCTGCCCACTTTCTTTCCTCTGGACACCCAGCCTTCGAGATAAATTGAGTTCAGAAGTGCTGCTTGTATCAACATGATTTGCTTATCAATGCAGATGGATCATGCTTATATAATGACAACAACACAGCATTAATTGCACTTTTGTTGTGTTTGCTGTAACTCTGAAATTGCCTACAGACAATACAAGCTTGCATCAGTGTGTGCAGTATTTCAGGCAGAACTTTCAGCCTTAAAGAAAGCAACTGAATGGAGTGTAGATAATCTACAGAATGTCTGAGTAGCCAGGGTTTGATCCCAGGCGACCAATTGCATGTGGGATTTGTGGTGGACAAAGCAACACAGGGGCAGGTTTTCTCCTGTTTCCCCTGCCATTGCATTCCACCAGTGCTCCACCTTCATTCCATATATCATCAGTGTCATCACCTGCGATGCCATGGTAGTAAAGCGGATGTTAAACACAACAACAAAATCTACAGAATATTAAAATTCTAAGCGATTCCAAAGCTGCACTTGAAGCAATAAATATTACATATAATTAAATCCTATTGCAGTCAATATCAAAAATACAGTGTACCATTACAAAAAACATTTATGTTTATCCTGGGTACCTGGTTATACTGGAGCTGTAGGCAATGAAAGAGCTGACAAATTTGCAAAACAGCCTCTAATTTAGTTACAGAATGTGGATATGCCCAATATCGTTGATAAAGAACCTTTTAAGAAAAGACATACTTAACAGTTGGAACTCAATATGGCAAGAAAGTATTAATGATCACTTTACAAAACAGATGTTCCTTTCCAAAATTCAAGATAGATTAAATATAAACCATTTTGAGCTTAAATTTACAGTGACACAATTCATGGTTGGACACGGAAATTTGGAAATCTTGAACAATTTAAAACAGTGAGTCAAAACAGTGCCACATGTGTCTGTTCACATCCAATACAGAATGTTAATTACCTACTCTTTGACTGTCCATTATACGATAAGAAACGGATCAGATTAATAATACACTTAGACTTCTGTAATAAATCTTTCACTCCACCATTACACCAATCAGAAAACTGTGTTGTTACTTAGAATTTAAAATATCTGTCAACAATATATTTAATTCATTATAAATAATTACCTATATTTCCCCATATATTTAAATGTTTTAATACAGTTAAGTAAATAACCATATTATATTTCCAATGAATATGTTCCTATTTTTATTATGTCTATTTGTTAGTGTTAATTCTTTTGTTGTGGCATTTATATTTAATATTAACTGTTATGTAAAAGTACACATTGTTTACAACTATACTCCTAAAATACAATTTTAAAATAGGACTAACGTATTGGAAATTTAATAAAATAACAAAATATCTGTAAATCATCAAATTGGTGCATTTATTGTCATTTGTTATGACGATAATTTGCATCCTGTAGCAAAAGAATGTTTCACTAATGAAGGAGCCAAGGTTAGTGCAATAACAGAGGGCTTAAAGTCATGGAAGTGACCTCAAAATTATAGATTATTCTATGAGAGCAAGGATATTATTGGAGGAATAAATCCACAAGACAGTGAATTAACGGGGAATTTTTCACGTAGCAGATCTTGCAGAAAAATTAATGACATTTAAAATGATTAAATGCTTAGAAATTAAACAGTGAGTTAACTGAGATTGCAACTGTACAAGATTTGTAAGAGGCATTTAATATTTACTGTAAAAAATGAATTTTTAAATTTAAAATATATTAATTTAGGATTACCCTGAATGGAACAATATGTAGTAAAAGTTCTTTTCCAACTGATAGCATTCCAGCTCATAATATAAGGAACCTACTAGGTCCAGTAGCAGGTACTGTAACCACTATACTAAAATTGCATGGGACTATTCATATCTAAGGGAATACTAAAAATCATTACCAGCACAAATCTGGAGGGAAGGTGAGTATGCACAGAAAAAGGTAAAACTTGGAAAAATATCACAATTGAAGAAATAAATACATTTTTACTTTCTCTATACATACTATGTACATAGTGTATAGAGAAGGTATTGCACTACACCAAAAAATTCAATACCGAGATTACACCAGAAATGTTTTTAGAGTCCCCAGTATCCAAAAAAAAGTATTTTCAGAAAAAGGTCTGTGCAGGGGTGTGGTGTGTGTGTGTGTGTGTGAACACAATAACTCAAAAATGAAAAGTCAGTAAAATACCAAACTTAGTATTTAAGGTTAGTATCTTCCAGAGATGTGACACAAAGATTTTGAGTAAAATCCCCCCACCCTAAACTACCCTTTACATAGAACTTTTTTCGAAAATTTTGATTTTCTCAAAAATGGCTCTTAATGATTTTCATTAAAATATCATACATTAAAGATATTTACCTGGCAAATAAAATGTATATTTTGAATTTTCTGGGAATAGCCTCTGAAGACTACTTTATTCTGGGTCAATTTTACGGAATTTTGCATAACTGCTAAACCGTAAGAGATGGACAACAACTTACCACACAACAAATGTAGAGCACTTTTAAACGCACAATTTATGTTATATACATGTTTTTCATGGAGTTGATTATTTTTGAGATATTCCTTGTGTTTGGTTTCAGCTATAAAAAACTTATACTTTTCTCATAAGGGACTTTGTGAACTCATGTCCATACAAACAAAGGAACTTTAGTTACATTGCAACAAGCTTTTGACTATTACTTTAACCTGTGGTACTTCCTTAATTCATTTCTACTTACAAGTAAGCAAGAAATAAGACTATTTCTGCTAATTTTTTCTCGATTGAAAAGTGTAGGGACATTCCAAGTTATTTTTAGATGAAAAATTCAATCCAATATATAAGGCTATACTGTCCGTAAACAGATTTGAGGGTATTAGAAGAATGATTAGGTTGATGATAGATGCACTAGGGCAGCCCACTCTGATGGTGATAAGCTAGAATCTCTGCAAAATATTTCGGTAAAGAATTGTACCAGATGAATCACTTACTGTCGAACAGTTGGTAACATCTTGTGGATTTACACAGTACATGCCCAGTAAACCAGACGGATTAAAAATATTCAGACTACATGACTCTTAAACAGCTTACAGCTATAGATAGAATGGTTTATACGGGACAAAAACCAGATGAGCATATAAAAAAAAAAATTAGGAATGAATGTAGTAAAACATTTGACAATTAGTAGAAGGGTCATCAAGAAATATCATTAAGGATAATTACTTAACAAGTGTGAAACTAGCAGAAGACATGCTGGAAAAGAGAATCACTGTAGTGGGAACAATACTCAGATACTCCCATTGAAATGAAGCCACAATCTTCCAATGAACCTTCCAGTTCTGTATTTGGTTTCAAAGACAATGGTGAGCTGTGTCCAAGAAAAATAAGGCGTCATTCTGATTAGTACTATGCATCATGACAGAACTATAGCACAAGATCCAGATATTATAACATACTTTAATTCAATAAAAGGTGTCAACCAAATGGACCAAAAGGCGAGATACTAACTACACTTGCAAGAGGCTCTTTGCCCTCTGGATGAATATGAGCATTACCACAGTGAGCAATGAAATGCTGTTTTGTTCCCAACATCCAACTTACCATCCCAACTGAAAGGATCAATGGTGCCTGTTTCTGAAGGATTTGACAAATGAGATAATGGCTTCAAGATCAGCAGTCGCTTATCTGTCAAAATGTACTATTGAAGCAATGAAAACAAGTGGTTTGGATCTGGCTTCATAGTCTCAAATTCCAGCAACTGTGCAAGGGAAAAAGAAAAGGTGTTTTTATTGCCCATACAATATACACAGAAAGAGTTCCCTGGTTTGTGTGAAGTGAATATTTGTAAGGAACACTGTTCTTTGGTTTGTAATTCCCATTTGTAATTCTGGTATTGTACTGCAGAATATAACTTACATAAAAAGCATGCTTTAGTGTTTACTATGTGTATAATTTTTAAGACATTCAGTAAACTAAATTATTTGCAGTTATTTCCCACTAAACATTACCTTTTTCTTATTCTGTAAATGTAATTTGCATTTAGATGACATATTTAAGATGAAACTTTACCTTTAAATGTAAAAAGGATTTATATAAATTTTTAACTATATGAAGAGGCATAGTAAAGACAAAATAAGTAAGAAGGGAATAAGATAACAGAATTTTGTGAAGTTAATATCTATTAATGTGTAATGGGGAAAGAGGATCAGACAAATCAGGGGAGTTCACATTTGTCAATGAAAAGGGATGATGATAGATGGGGTTTTTGGGCGCCCAACTTAAAGGTCATTAGCGCCAATGAAAAGGGAGACAGTGTAATTGATTATATGTTGTATTAACAGAATTTAGATAATGATCTCGTAGATTTTAAGGTTCTACAAATAGTATTGAATAGCTAACATTTCCCATTAAGAGCAACTTTCAAAACAGTGGGAGTAGTGGCTCAGGAAGAAGATAAAGAGGAAGAAAGGAAATGGAAATGGTGTGTTATTTATGAACGCTCTTTAACTGCTATGGTTCTCAGCGTCCCATTCTATACTGGGCGTGAAAGACTACTTAATTTTGCTCAGAGGCCTATCAGGCTTGAGGTTCTTTTACGTGCCGTAAATCTATGACCCACGGCTTTACTTCCCTTCTGAAGAAAGCCATGCTAAGGATTTTTAGGCCCGAAAAAATCCATCGTCCTCTGCCAGGTTTGAACCCACGATCTTGGGTATATGAAGTTAGCATGGTAACCATTACACCACAGAGGGCAATATAAAGAGGAAGATAAAACCGTATAAAATTACAGATGGTGTACAGAGGAAAAAGAATTATTTATTGGAAATTTAAACTCGAGTAGTGGAAAGAAATCTCAAGGTGAGATTACCAAGATGAGATTACCAGATGTATTGAGGAGGGAAAAGCTGATGAAGCAATGCTGTACCTAGGAGGGAAAGTAAGCTACCAGGAATCACATGAAAATTAGGAATCAAACGGAATATAAAATAGGAAGTTATGATGGAGATTGCATTGCAGCAAGAAACAGGGTAGAAAGAGAATTTAGGAAACTGAAACAATCAGGGGAATGGGTAAAAAAAGAAAAAATTTTAATAATGAGGTGGGGCCATAAATATTTTATTGAGAAAAAGAAAGAGTAGATTGATAAAATTGACAAAAGATCTAAGAGGAGGCAGAATAGGATGGTAGCAAATCAATATGGGAGTTATATCTAAGACTAGGATATTGCACAACAAAATTGATCCTCATAAATGGAAGGAGTATTTTGAGAAACTATTAGGTGAAAGTAATGTGCTAATTTAGACGAAAGTACTAGGGGAGTTCCATAAATATGTTGAAACAATAGACCAGGAAATGTTGGAGAATGAGATAACAAAACAGGTTACAAAATTAAAACGTAAGAAAAATAATGGAATATATGGAATACAAGGGGAATTTTGGAGGGTGAGGTATGAAGATACAGAAAGAAGGATAATGTTAGGAAAACTGTTCAATGTTCCTCTTGAGGGGGGGAAGATTTCCTCAAAATTGGAAATGGTGATAGTGCCATTTTTTAAAGTGGAAGGGAAGATGAGTAACGCAAGTAACTACAGAGTCTATTATCAGAAATAGGTAAAGTGTTTACAGGGGTACTAGCAAAGCGACTACAGGAATGGGCAGAGAAAGTTAAATTATCTGATCTACAAGGAGGGGGGGGGGGGTTTAGACAAGGAAAATCAGCAATTAACAATATAATTTTGAATTCTGGAAGTGGTACACTGTGAAGCTAGCAATTAGTTTTTAATTGGTAGTCGAATATACACACATGTGCTTCATAAAAACTTACTTTTACGCAGAACTAGTTTCACATGCATGTAACACGCATGCGAAACTAGTTCTGCGTATAAAAGTAAGTTTTTGTGAAGCACATGTGTGTATATTCGACTACCAATTAAAAACTAATTAACAATATATTTATAAGAATAATTATAGATAAAAGATCTACAAGATATATTTATTTTTCGCAGATCTAAAAAAGGCCTTTGATACCATTCAAAGGGACGTACTCATAAGTTGAGAACATAGGAAGTGAGCAAGAAATTTGTACAACTAAGAGAGGTTGTGTTCAGATAGATCCTGCATTAGGCTTGCCAACAACAAAGTAACAGAATGGGTACCAAACATAATTGGTTTAAGGTAGAATTGTAAATTAAGTCACATTTTATTTAATTTATCATTGACATACTCCAAACAAAAGAAAATTCACAATGTCCAGCAATCAAAAATAAAGATAATCCAGGTTTGCTCTTTGGAAATGATCTAGTAGTAGCAGCAGCAATCACAAGTGGAGGTTTAAAGAAAGCAATAGAAGCAACAGATAAATATTGCAAAAAATGGGGTTTAAAAATGAAGTAAATCTAAAATTATGGTTTGAAAAGAGTTTGGAAAGAGAGGGTGTGGCATGGACAAGAACAGGAACAATGTTATTAAAAGGTCTAAAAGTTGATCAAGATTTATGCCTATTAACAATTTACACTGTATAAGTGAATGTAAGGAAACCAAAATGTGGAGATAGAAAATATGGATTAAAAACTAGAAAAGTTACTGATGGTACTTAAAACTTTTTGGAAACAAAAGTAAAGAAATTCTGAAACAAGTAGATAGTTATACAGGGAAAATAAGGGAGAAATGGGGTTGGAAAGTTGCCAAAGAAAGACAGGATCTTAATAATTGAGCTGATGAGGTTGTAATTTATGAGATGTAACTAGATTAAGTTGGTAGGATATAAAAATGTGCAAATAGAGGCAATGAAACATTTACATAAATAACCAGGATGTTAACTGTGTATGATGCCAAATTCAGCAACTCCAGGAAAGTAACTACAGAGTGATTTATATAGAACTGAGACATTTCTTTCTTTAATTACTCTGTTAGAGACACATTCAATGACCCAATTTTAGCACCAAATTAAGCAGAATGTTCTGGAGTTTCAATTCCTTGTCACTAGATATGCAGATGTTTATGTTTTATTCCTAATTGCATTATTGGCAGCTGTTTCAACATTTTGTTCTTGTAGTCAACGTGAAAATACAGTAAGATGTAGAGCTGAGTCAAGGATATTTTCAGCAAGATGGCACTACAAGCCATACATCAAATGAATCCATGAACCTAATTACAAGTTACTTCGACAACCGGATAATTTCCAGAAACCTGTGGCCACTGAGATCTCAGGATTTGACATCGCCGGACTTCTTTCTATGGGGTTACTTAAAAGACAGGGTTTACACCACACATCCCCAGACATTGGACAATCTGAAGCACAACATCGCATAGGAGATTCAAGCTGTTGACAACCAAGTCCTCAGAGTGGCCAGTACGACTTGAGTTGTGCCTTATGCAGGATGGAGAACATGTTCAACATTTGCTATAGAGATAAATAATCTCCCAAAATTCCTGTATAATAAGTTGTTGCTAGCATTAACACATTCTAAAACAATTAATGAAAGTAATGTGTCAGCTCTATATAAATCACCCTGTACATGTGTATGAAGTTTGTAACTTATAAAAGCTGAAATAAGTTTTCTATTATAAACTTTTAACATTGTATTTAAGCTAAAAGATACCTACCACATTTTGAAGACTCATAAATAACACACAAAATATTGTAATCACTATATTTTGCAATAAACATGCCATCCCAAATACTGAAAATATAATAAAAAGGGACTCTGCTTATGCATTTTTTGAAAAATTCAGAACGATGTATACAAAGGTTAAATGAACATCTATTATCTCATTCACCATGGAGCATAATGTGAGAAATCTATGAAGAAAATGAGGTTTCCAAACTGGTGGTCAAAATTATGTCATGAGGTGGAAATTGAGCCCTTTTGCATAAACCCTAATCCAGTTTTTGTGGAAATTGAGGCAAAATATGGAGACTTGCTGCTGAGAAACCTTATAAGGTGAATGACTTCAGGAGAGTGCCTTAAACAATTTTTTGCTACTCACAAGGAAATCACTGAACTCTTTTAAGTTTGTCTCAACTGATACCACAGAAAGAAAGAAGAAATTCAAAGTCCAGGATTTTTGAAGCAGCTCCCTATACTACAGACATGACAGATTATCTTAATACCTTAAACCTGAATTTTCACGGAAGCCAGCTGGTATAAAATGTAGTGGGAATTGTAAATAGATTTAGAAGCAAGTTAAACATTTTCAAATGTTCTGAGGAAAACAATGAATTGATGTATTTCTCTTGCTGTTTACAATTAGCAGTGGAAAAAGACCAGGAACTACAGATTTTTCAGATTTCATTTCACTTGTTCTAAAGATAATTAAAGAATTCAATGCATGATTCAAGGAAATTGAAGTATTAAAAAAGTATACACTATTACACAAATTCTCTTGGTACAGTACACTTTTTTGCAAAATAAAACTTCTTTTGCCATATGTATTTCTCTTTATCTACGGAATACTAATCATATGTTCAGTTTTGTTTGTATTTTATTCTTTTAATGCCTTGTAGGGTGACTAGAAGCCTCAAAAATATGCTCACTATTAGTACCTAATTAGAGGCATTTTAACACAGCCACTGTGCTCGCTGATAAAGCTCTTTACAAATAAAGTTTGACAGAAGTTCTCAATGCATTAGAAAGACTATTTGAAACATACATATGCATCAAATTTAGGACCTTGCCTTAGCTTTGCTTTATTAATGTTACTTTTTTTAACAACCTGGTAGATATTGGGCAAGGAATGAAATGAGCAAAATGTCCAAATGAGCCCAGGGTTTATAGAGCTTTTAAGGTACTTGATATATTTTGTCTTCCTGAAACCATTATTTGGCGAACTCATCCTAACCAAGATTCAAACTCAAGACTTTCAAATGGGAGGCAGGGACTCTTTCTAACAATCACAGTATGAGGTACATATGATTCCTTCAATGCACATAATGACAAATCAGGAATGCTCTGTAACAAATCTGTATCTATACAACAGATGGTGATTAGTGGAATCATAATGAAGCAATACTCACTACATTGCTTTTCAAAATCTTGTGTGGTTTATTCAACACCTGGTATACTAATATTTCTTTCGAAAAAGAATGGATTTTCCTGTTAAGCATACATATTCTTAGTTTGTAGATGCCGCCGTATTACACAGTAAAAATGAACTTGAATTGAACTTTTCATCACAAAGATTTTAAGGCATTCTTGTTTAATTTCTATCGTCACCAGTGTAGCTCTATTGTGATCCAGGCATAACAATGCAACCCTAACAGGAAATGGTGGCAACTCAAAAGCAAATGAAACTAACAAAACTATTTGTAATCTTAGTGTGCCATGCTTTGTGATAAACAGGATGATGACAGCAGGGAGAATTTTCATTAGCATATATGTCCTAACTGAAATTATTTTTAGGTACTTTGCTTACATTAAGGGCAAATTTGTCTTTTATTACTTTTGTTATGGGTGGCCACTGCTGGTTCAAAGCCTAACTGCAGCTTTTTTCAATCTTAAAGAATTCTGGTAACCAAATTTGTTAATTTTGGTATGGCCTTAGTTTAAGGTTGATCCTTTATAGTCACAATTGATGAGCCATGTGTGTCTACTTTTGTTCTTATATTTGTAATACATTGATATTGGACAGAAGGAACAAAGGATGTTTTTCATTTCTTTTCTTTTAATCCTTAATTGACATATCTATTCTAAAATAAAAATTCAATACACACTGTGACAGAAATACTGATTTAATGTAGATAAAAGTTGCATTCTTTTAAATTGTTAACCCTCATTCATACAGTTAATCCCCCATTTTTACTCAAGATGCCCACCCTCCCTCTCTCCCAGGCATTTAAAAAAAATAAAGACACTTCATGTCAAACACTACAATTATTATATCAAAAGTATTAGCCAAATTTATTCACATCTGTATAAACTTCAATATTTAGCAAGATTAGCCAAACATCACAAAACACTTTTTTGCAGAATCAACCAATGCTTACACAAAACAATATAACATGTTTGATGTGCTTTGAAGTTAATGCAACTTGAATACAAACTTACAAGCAATGTACTGATCCTTTGTTGTGGAAGTGTAGGCATTAGCCTAACAATATGATTTAACTGCATCAGGGCACTGCACTATAATAAAGTATCTGACACACAAGCACGCACTCATTCACTCGCACTCACTCCCAGTCATAAACAAGCTTA
The DNA here is from genome assembly GCA_030762935.1 of Hymenopus coronatus. Taxonomy (NCBI): domain Eukaryota; kingdom Metazoa; phylum Arthropoda; class Insecta; order Mantodea; family Hymenopodidae; genus Hymenopus; species Hymenopus coronatus. The sequence continues at coordinate 37,655,200 of CM060889.1, read as the reverse complement.
CAAAACTGACCTTCTGCAATTCTTTTCTCTTTAAATATATATGGGAACGCTATAGTTACTGTTACATAATATATAAGCTTTATTGTATAAGGAAGGATTAGATACCCAAAAAAGGGCAAAACATACTTTATTTGACAAAGTAGCCTGAAAAATGTCTCACTTTGTTGCTGTTGCTGCTGCTGTAACTTCCTTTATTGGCAAAACTAAATCTCTGCCAGTGTTTTAACTTCTATATTATGTTCTTTTTTCACAGAATTATGTTTAAGGGCTCAACAGACAGTCTTGAAATTTGCTCTGTTGTGCAGTTCATGTAAATGCAACATAAACTTTAACAATACTGTGACTATAAAGATCACAGTTTTGCCAATACAAATAAGATACAGGAGAACATTCCCTTTCCCTCCCCCTATTTACTTCCATATAAAATGGCATAATCATTAACATGTACCAGTCTTCACCCAAACAAGGAAACTTAGAGCAGTGTAGGCAAAGATTGCTGAACATAAAAGTTATGTAGCATTGATATCCTGAGAACAAATTGTTCTTTATCCATCTGTCAAACCCAATTTTGTGTGTCATGCAGCTATCTCATCATACTCTTACAATTATGCAACACATTGATAAGTGATTTATTTTGAGTAGTACAATGGCACATTGTAATAAATATAAACATTAGTAACTATTACAAACTGTTTGATAGAATTCAAACGTACATAAATAATGAAACCTTGCATTATACAGCTTCTAAACCCCCTCCCCCCAGCTAACCCATAATAGCTGCTGACACTGCCCACCCTTCAATATGTTTCCTTCATTAGCTTCAGGTATATCCTCTGAAGTAGTACATTTCAGCAATGCTTATATTCACAAGTTGGTTAGTATATGATGACGAACAAATCGTCGCAAAACCAATCCATTGTCTTCTGTTATCTGAAACAAACCAGAAGATAATTTACTTACACTTATTCCAAATGAAATAGAATTCTAGAAAGGCACTTGAAGGAACAATTTTTTCCACACAGTCTGTAATGGAATAAAAACTAGCACAGCCTTTTCTGCAAACTTGCAAGTCCATATCAGGCACAAAAGACCACATATCCATGAAACATGCTGGATGCTGCACCACAATACTGCACAGTCGCATATTGCAAATTACATTAATAAATATCTTGCAAAAACCAATGTGAAGTCCATCCGTCACCCTCCTTATAGTCTGAATTTAGCCCTGGGTGATATTTCTATACACAAACCTGAGACACATCTTTGGGAGTCATTTTTGATCATCAAAAGCAGCAGTGAAGGCTCAGAGGTAATTTTGAAGGACATTTCAAAAAATGGTTTCCAGCATGTATTTTGGAGGCTGGCACAAATGATTGGGAGAGGTGCATCACATCCAAGGATTTTGAGAACCATTAAAATGAGTATACTAAAGGTATGCTGTCAAAAAAAATTACGATATTCTTAATTAAATAGTCCTCATGTGATGCTCGAAGATCTACGATAGGTATTAAATATTACCATAGATCATGGATTTAGACAATTTTTTAAATACAAAATAAAATTTAAAATTTATAGCTCAAAATTAAGGACTTTGTAAATCTGAAACTATAATTCCTTCATCAAAATCTGATTTTTTTTTTTTTTTTTTTTTTTTTTTTTTTTGATAGTGTTTAACACCCACTTTTATTGTGGCACTGCAGGTGATGACACTGGTGATACTGGAATGAAGATGGATTACGGTGGCAGGGAAACCCGGATAACCTGCAGAAGACAGGTCCCCGTGCTGCTTTGTTCAAAATCTGATGTGAAAGGTTACTTAGTAATGAATGGTGGTACTCACTGATCCTGATTTGCTGCTAATTATCTTCATTTTACAAGAGCACACACTTTCTTCTCTTGACTGGCTCTGGAGGCTCCAATGCAGCCAAAATAGCTTCATCAAACACATTCTTTAGGCCTTTCTGTAACAGTTGACATGGTCTTGTATAAAAGAATGCAATATCTAATAATGCTTGGTGCCAATACAATGTTGACAGTTTTAAGAAGACTTTAGCAGTAACTGCAAAGTCATCAAAAGAAAAATTATAACTAAGTTAATTGCCAAATTTAGTGATTTATTAAATGCTAGTTATTTCTAGGATAAAATGTGACAACCACTTCCATAAACAATGGGTTTAAGCCTCAAACTTGCTTGCAAAGGACTCTCAAGATATTTCTTATGCTCTTTTCAAAGCTTTTATATTCTGGAAATTGGTGTTACAGTATATTTTGAAAAGGTATGACAGTCTATAACCTTATTAAGACAAAATTAAAATTTAATCCAGTTGCTCTTCGGTGCCCTTCCATTCTACAATTTGGAATAAAAGTTCTACATTCAAACCTGAGTAGGACATATTTCCAACTCATAACTTTACAGTTATAAATCACTGCATAATGTTGAATCAACAAAGGGTGAATTTAACATAAAACCTGTGAATAAGAATACATGTATGTGTGTGATTTATCTTTCTAAATATCAAAAATGGCGTGTTATTTATGGACGCTCTTTAACTGCTATGGTTCTCAGCGTCCCATTCTATACTGGATGTGAAAGACCACTTAATTTTGCTCAGAGGCCTCTCTATCAGGCTTAAGGTTCTTTTATGTGCCATAAATCTAGAACACGGGATCCACGGCTTTACTTCCCTTCCGAAGAAAGCCATGCTAAGGATTTTTACGCCCAAAAAAATCCATCGTCCTCCGCCGGGTTTGAACCCGTGACCTTGGGTATACGAAATTAGCATGGTAACCCTTACACCACGAAGGGAGACTTCTAAATACCAAAATGATAATTTAGTGTCCTTTACTTCTGTTATGTCTTTTGATTACTCGTATATCCCTATATATGTTCTATTAAACAGTTAACCAATAAATGCAGGACATTATACATCACCTATCTAACTTTAACTCACTTCTGTAATACCAAGCTAAGAAATTTCCAAATATTAAAGCCGGATGAAAGGAAATTAGTTTAACTGTTTCTGGAATTTATACTGTGATTTCATAGAACATCCCTGTTGGTGTGTGCAGACGAATCACAAACCAAATTTCATGTGCCGTGTGAGACACTGTTGTGTATGTTCTATGTGTTGAACATAGCTAACTTGAAACTCACTATTTGAGAATTCTTTAGCTGGTCATAACTAAAACAGCACCTTCCTAAAATATAGCTATTTCCATCCATCCAGATGGGTAAACAGTTTCTTCAAATATTTTGTCTAGATATAAGAACAGCATGAAAAGTTGTGGTTCTTTAAACACATAGGGTTAACATAAAACAAGAATACCATTCTCATTTGCTGTGAGGAAAGCAAAAGGTAAAAGAATAAACTTACCTGTGTAAGTGCTGAGCATTCCACATACTTCACAGCTTTTAGTTCCTTAGCTAACTTCTCTCCCTGCTCAAATGTTATTGGTTTCTGTTTGTTCTTTGCTAATTTTTCAATTGTGGCAGCATCATCTCGTAAGTCTATTTGTGTCCCAACAAGTAAAAATGGTGTTTTTTGACAATGATGTGTAATTTCAGGCACCCACTGAAATAAAGGAATGCAAGTACATTTTAACATACTGATAGCACACAAAGGTTGTTACATCAAGCCCCATTCAAAATGAGGATGTAGTACCAACGTAATGCAGCACAAGTGCAGGCATGAAGAACAACATTAACAATGCAGCCATAGACATAACAACAGAAGTCGGTACAGGTTTCTAGATCAATTAATTATATGCAGAAATCTTTCAAGCATACAGCAAATTTACAATTAAATAAATGAAAATTCATTCCTCTTTATATAAATAAATAGGTCAATAAAACTTTGGTATCATGCAAATATCAGATCAGCATCTTGCATTAGCTAATTGATGTTTAGAGGAGTTTACTAATAGTGACATTTGAATTATACAAGTCATCGGTTGGACCCCCAGTTGAAACTCTGAGGTTGAAAATGGAAGCAATGGCTCCCAAAACTAGTCCCTTATAAATAAAAAATGCAAGCAACATAGTGTTAAAAATCAACTCCACAATATACTTGTATCTAGATCAGTATTTAAAATAGCTTGGACAATTGAAAAAGCACCATGATTGTACAGTAGATGGCAAAAAACTCAAATTGTAACTGTACGTTGCTCTGAAGCCGAATATGAATGGAGAAAGAAATGTGGTATTTTCTCTGCATGCACAACACAAGCATAAAGTTTACAATTCTTGTGTTACATAGTGCTTTAGCTGACTGTGTGAATGTTTCAATTAAATAATATAGATGCAAAATTTTGCACTTGTGCTGTGTATGTGCTTATGTTTTCATTGTGAAGGGAGTTTCATTATGCATTACATCTTTTAAGCTTGAACAATTTAAAAATAAAAACATACAAAATATATTAATAAAAGTTTTGAAATAAACAATTTGAAAAAGCACATCACATTTGCTGAATTTATATTTTTCCTGCTGTTTTTTTAAACTTAACTTCTATTTTTAAATTTAATTCAAAGCTTAAGCTCACTCCTATTTAATATCCAAATTTCCTTTTGATTTTGTCGTTTTGCATAATAGGGGAGAGGAACAGCCAGAAAGCAATGCTGGTTTAGAAACATGGAAGCACATGTATTCTTAGTACACAGCTTGACATCTTCCTATTTTTATTGAATAAGTTATACGACCTTGATAAATATTAAATTAAGCCATAAATTATCATTCATTCTCACAAGGGATGCATGCAACTTTGAATGTTTAGAACTGCACAAGGATGTGCTTGAAATAACTATAGTAAGTTCATCCCAGAAATAGTGACAGAAGTCATTTACATGCAAAACTCAGCTAGCGCATTCAATGGTGACATGTTATACCTGCACCAACATTTTACTTCCTCTAGTTATGTGAATAGTACAGCTGCAATAGAGATTATCTTTAGGAGTATTCAGTTGTGGGTTAGAGTGAATATCGGTATCATGAGGCAAATTAATTTCCTGCATGTTGTCAAAATGATAAGACGCAAAGCTGCAACATGCTGAATATGAAAATGTCGAGACAAGGATATGGAGTTCATAAATGTTATAAATTGTAATAATCCTGTCACAATTCTGATACGCTGGATATGTATAGTGATTTTGAAGGACAGGAAGAACCCAAACCAAAGTTGGTTTTTCCAGCGGTACAAGACTTTCGTCTTCAGAGCAACAGGAACCTTCTACTGAAAATGAGTACAAACTATCTCCAACAAAAACTCATTGATAACATACTGGAGAACATTTATAAAGATTATTGCAATCATGACTTCAATTGCTATAGCAACTTATGAAAGAGCTAAAATGCATTTAAAGTAAATTATTTGCAAGTTAATGTAAGATTATATGCTAGGAGAAGGCAAAATTGAGCTCACATCATAGGAAACAGGCTGTTACAATAAAAACTTTAAAAAGATTATATGACATAATTTGATAGGGCAAGAGCATATGTACTTATAGTTCACTATTGGCATATACAAATGTGGACCCTAGAAGCATCTAAAGTGGTTAGCATGGACAATTTCACAGCTTTAATTACTTTTATCAACAAACTTTAGGTTAATATAGCATTTCTTCTGGGCATATTATTATGTTCATTACACCTTAGGACATACAAGAAAGCACAAGGGTTTGTGAGGGAAGTGGACAAATGCTTAACAGATGAGTGTGTGGACGAAGAAAATGTTTGGAACAGTGACCAGTCAATTTAATTATAAAATGTCTTCATTATCAAGTCAATTTAATTATAAAATGTCTTCATTACCAATATTATCTCACAGAGAAAAATAAAAACTACAGCTGTTGTGTTGCAATGTGTGCATAACTTCACAGACATATTAATTATGAGTGGCAGATTATTCAGGAAGCCCTATATCAGTTTTGGTCCAAATGGTTAAAAAGAAACAAAAGTAACATGACCATCACATTCATCTGGAGACAAGAGAAGTGGAGACAGGATATGAAAAGTTGTATGTGAATAAATACAGTGTAAAAAACCTCCTGGGCTCCTCTCTAAAGCACAAAATATCCACAGAAAAAAAAATCAATAATATATGCAATTGAATGTCAAGACTGCAACATGAAATACATAGGGAAGACAATAAGAAATCTTGAAAGACGCAACAAAGAACATAGAAGGCACAGCAAGTTAAAACAGCCGGAAAAATCTGCAGTTGCACATCACTTTTGGGAATCACACCACAAAATCAATCTTAACATCAAACTCTTAAAAGAACTTTTGAATCCATTTGAATTGTCAATGTGGGAGAAAATCTACATTCATAAATACTGCCACACATTGATGAACACAGAGTTTCCCCCTAAGGATTGCTTAACCAATCTTATCGCCTGCCCAACAGATGTCACCACAACCAACACACCTACAGCTTGGAATCCAAATCCAAGCAGTGGTGGTTCATCAGCTGAGGATGCGGGTAACGGCCCACGAAACAATTGTCCTGCACAATAAAAGTAGTGAAGTGTATGTTAATACTAACCACATTAAATCATTCAATATTCATGTTGGCTACCAACAGGAAAGGTGTTGGTTGCTGGGAAACCATATCTTCTAAATAAGAGGACGAGAGGTCACTAGATGGATGCAGAAATATGTTTCAGATGGTGAATCTGGTGGAATGCAGTTTAATCCTTACAGTGACTGGTTGGATGTTAAGACTTTAAGGATACAGATTCCATAAACATTTCAACTCTAATAAGCATCATAGTGCTCCTGTGTATAGGAACATTCTCTTCAGGTGTTAGACCATACCTTACATGGGTGTACCGCTTTATTTTAAAGCATTTTTTTTTTTTTTTTTTTTTTTTAAGGAGCTTAGTCTCTTGCAAACATATGACCAAAAGAATCATTCTGGCTAATCAACAGTTCAAGCTCTGGTTAATCTGCTCTTATTCTACATATGTTCCATTGTAGGACAGTCTTGGTTTTTATTATGGGATACGTTCTAAATTGTAAGTCATTTCTATTTTGAAGGCTAAGGTTATTGGTTCAATTTATTCTTTTTGGGTGTCAGGCTAACACTTTTTATGGGAGGATGGTCCTGCCTCTTAGTTATTGTCCTGGAAGTGAGGGCAGAATCCTCCTGCTCTATCTCCTCCATGGGGAAGACCCTTTTCCAATTGAAGATTTTGGTTTAAGAACCTTGAACCAATTCGAAATATACATCAGCAAAGACAAAAGTTGCCAATCTGAGTCCTTCCTAGAAGATTCCTCAAAAAAAATCTGTGTGGAGATATATGTGGACTTTTGTTTCCGTTTGTTGTTTATGAAGCAGTCTTTATACTTTGTGGCAGTCAATTCTCTCATTGCTGTTATTGAACTTTATATCAGGTGCATTATAAATTGCCACCTGGCTAGAGTTATTGGTCGATGTTCATTGTTTTGGTAGTGATGTTGCTGTAGCCCTTTTTACAATATTAGATTTAGCAAGTGTTGACTTTGATGTTGAAGTTGAGGGCTTAGGAAGTGATCTGACAGAATTTTTTCTGCAATAGTGGCTATGTTATACCCAAGTCTGAGTTGCAATTTCCCAACTTAGTACCAATTTAGCTGCATCTGAGCTATAAGTACTAGACTTTGGGACAGAGGGTTGGTAGATTTGCAAGAATTTCCGGGCTTCCAAGAACACCTTCTCAAATCTCCTAGATCGCCTTTTCCTCTACAAAATGGGGACAGTTACATGAACTGTTGGATGTTCGCCATTGCAAATAACACACAGAGCTGATGTACACGCTCCATTGTGCAACATGTCACCACAGTTGATGCACGTAGACTCACCATTGCAGAATTCACTGGTGAGGCCAAAGTGCTGACATAACATCTGAGCAGGTTCAGTATATACAGCTTAACCTCAATGGATTCATACTCTGCCTTAATCCTTTGTGGGAGATCTACCTGATCAAAGGTAAGAAACAGGGTACAAGTAGGCATGAATTCTCCATTTACTTTTCGTTGAGTCCAATGCACAGACGTGACACTTTGATCAATAAGATTTTCTTGAATTTCTTTAATACTCAAACCATCCAATATGAGGGTGTTTACCACACTGTGTGAGGAGTTCAAGGTTTTATGCATGTCGACCTTTTGGCTTTAAGCATTTTTGAAGCCTGGAATGCTGTTTGTGCTTCAATCAGGAGTATGCCGATTTGAGCTCTACTGCACAATTTTACAGGACCAGAAATTTTATCAGACCCTATGAATCATTGAAGGGCTCACGTTTGAGAACTTTCTTCCTCTGTTCTATTAACAATCAAGAAGCAAGGACCATAGGACTAGAATATTACTTTTCCTACCTCAATACTATATTTAATGGATTTTTTTGTTTTTTGCTATGGGAATTTTTAAAATGTTGTACCTCAATGCTCCCAACCCACCATGGAGCCCAACAAGGTGTCATCCCACTGGGGTGACATGGTTACATAGAGGATATAGTGAACTTGTCGTCCCACTCACTCTGAAGTTCAGTTTAATACCTGCCCTGGCCGGTTGACTAGGACTGGATTAATCCTGTTTAGATGAAGCAGAAACCAAAGCAGTGTATTAAGTTGCACACCCACCCTGGTCACTGAAAGGACAGAGGGCCCAGGTCATATACATAACTCTCAACCAACCAGGTTACTCCTTTCCACCAACACAGGTCTCCAGCCTATATGTGGGTGGGCACGTCTGCTAATTCCTTCACCTCTAAGAGGAACCCACACACCGAGGAAGTCAGGGTTAGCTCGGGACTCCGGGTGTGCAAACTGTACCTAACATAGTAGGCCTCTGAGGGAGGGAATCCACTTTCTGCACCAAAGCACAAGGTTATATTACAATATTATGCTTGGCGAAAGGCAGGTTATGACATAATTGACATACCAATATCATCATTTGCAAATGTAATTAATGTGCCTTTTAATATGCTGAATGAGGAAGTGATGCTGAAAGTGTAAATGTGGCTTAGATATGCATATTGTTCTTTTCCACTTTGCTCTGATCACTTTATTGAAATTGAACACGAATACTTTAAAGACTGAATAGCTATACAACACTATCAAGTCAATAGAAAAAGTTTATTGTTCAGATAATGCAGTTATTTTAAACGAGGGAAATATAACAATACAGTTACAACATTGAAATATGTGTTTTTGTTTCTATTATATCAATATTTTGTTTCTTCATGTTATCAAAATTCTCTCTTAGACAAATGTCTCTCATGGTAAGATGTGCAGCTTTGCACAAGAAAAATTCATACAACTATTTTTGGGATGCGCAATTAGCTTCTAGCATGTTTTCTTACAATTCTAATCATTCTAGTTTAAGCAGTCAGCCAAATCCATTTGGTAAAATTTTTACCTAACAGTAGTACATATTTTGCAAGCATGCCCCTACCTGTGTAGGGATTTTATGGCAGCATTGTATAATAGGACATTTTCTAAATCCAGGACTATTTACATTTAACAGTAGCTTTGCACTACGTTTTATGTATGATGTATTTCATTATATCTTAAGCGCTGTCTGGATACTCTTGATATATGAGGTGTGATAAAAAATTATGCGAAATTTTGTTTTTCTTAAAGAAATTTTATTTACACACTTTTCCTGTTCAAAGTAATCCCCCTTAGATATACCATATTTATCCGAATATAAGATGACCCCCATTTTTCATAACTTAATTTTGGAGTTTAGCACATTATCAACATATATAAAAAGAAGATATGTTTAAAAGACATTTATAAAAAGAAGACTTTTAAATGAAATTTAAAGCTTTGCCATACATTTTGAACAAATTAATGAACACTTAATCTGATTCTCTTTATTATTTATTTTATTTATCTACTTTACAGAATGTGAATTTGTGCAAAAATTCATGTTTTGAGCGCCTGGTGGAGAGGGGAGTACGGAAATGTAATGATATGGGTGGGATGGTGCAACATGACAGTGGTATTGCGACAGCATAACTGTAACAACAATGATGGATATGATTTTGTAATTACACAAAGTTAATATTTTTACTTAATTTGAATTTGCACAAAATTTACACAGAGCGGGAGAGATGGAGAATGGAAATATGCAGTATGTGTGTGATGACAGAACTTAAAGGCGGCAGTGGCAGCAGCAAAGCTGAAATGACAATGATGGATATGATTTTCTTTTTACACAACATACTTACTATAGCATATTGTGCATTTGTTTACTTGATTTGGATTTGCACAGAAATTCACAGTGTGAGCAGGAGAGAGTTGGAGAAGAGAGAATGGAAATGTACTGATATGTCTGTGTTTGGTGGTGACAGCGGCAGCTTAGCTGTAACAACGATTATGGATACAATTTTCAATTAGGGCAACATACTTAATATATCGTAAAAGGTTTTATCTAATTCAAATTTGCATGTAAATTCACATTTTCGTTGGTAGAGATAGAGAGGGGAGTACAGAGATGTACGTGATGGCGGTGATGGTAGTGTAACTGTAACAATGAGTATGGATGTTATTTTCTATTAAGACAGGTCTTAGAGAGTAATTGTTTTTCCAATGAGAATGGTTATGTCAACAGCTAATTTGGCACATATGTTGAAACCTTGGTGGTAATCTTTATCATTTCCTCCAGGTATCGCCACTTAAATTTGAAACTTACCTTTTCTCTGTATGATATTCAGAAAACATATCGTGAATACAAGACAACCCCCCCCCCCCAGATCTGAACATTAATATTTTGGAAAAAAACATGTTGAATAAATACGGTAATACACCTGTGCCATGACTTTTTCCACCCTTGGAAGCACTTCTGGAACTCTTTTTGGTGCTCAGCTCCTTCAGTGATTCTGTTTTTATCTCATCAATAGTGGTAAACCAACATCCTTTCATGGCCTTGGGAATAGAAAGAAATTGCAAGGGGCCATAGATGGCTGAGGCAACACAAGAGCTTTGTTTTTTGCCAAAAAATCACAAATAAATATTGAGGTGTTGGTGAAGCAATTTCCACATGTCGTTTTGCTGCATTTCTGGTCATATTCTTCAGATTACTTTACACCAACGGTATGCAACTTCCAGGTAGTATTCCTTACTGACCACATGACGATAAAGTAGAAACTCATGATGCACTATCCCAATGTAATCGAAGAAAACAGCGAGAAGAACCTTCACATATGATCAAACTAGTTAAAAATTTTCATTCTTGGCTCTTCAGGCAGTCTCCATTGGTACAATTGCCTTGGTTTCGACCTCATACCCATAAACTTATTATAATCTTCTTGAGAAGTTCTGGATCATTGTTAACGTCATGCTGCAATTCCTGAGCGATGTCTATGGAACATTTTTCGCCAAAATACAACAATTTTATGACAAACTTTGCTGCTACAAATGAGGAAAAGGATATGCCACCATCTTGTCTTCTACTTGTCATCAGTAACTGATGTGCTAGGTCCAAGGTGGTGGTCAACTTCAATATCTTCTCAACACTCTTTTGAAACATTTATACAACCTGTAAACTCTTATCTCACTCATAGCTGATTTAAAGCCACACTCAATATTTCGAATGTGGTGTTGTACTTTATCCCATTTTTCAAGCAAAATTTAATGCAAATTCTTTTATCAATCTTTTTCGAAAGTAAAATATACAGAGCACTCGAAAACATGCATAACTTTACGACTGTCAACAATAAACTAAATATTCCAAACAGCTGAAAATGCAAATATTTACCAGAAACATTTGTACCAACAAGATAAAAAGTTTTTTGAAAATTTGACATAAAACTCATGAAATTAAATTTTTTTTTATTTTTTGTGCACATCTCATATTGTCTAAGCATCTCAATCCATTGCAATAAATTTAAATAGAAAAATTTTAATTATGGGTGTCTACAAAATAACAGATGAATGAGAATATGATTAACCTTAACTAAGGACTAATTAGGACGATAACAAAAAATTATACTTCAGTAATGAACCCCACTCAAGGAGGCACCTTTACATTATGAAAATCATATGAGATTACGACCTATAAATGCATAAATAGTTTTACCACTATTGCACAAGATTGCATTGTAGCTTTATTTCACCCCTAAATAACAAATAAAAAGATTTAATCTATTCTACCCCTTTTTCCCCTGGAGTTACAGTTCATTTTATATATAAACACCATGTGCATCACAGGGCACTCAAATAAGTTCACAATATACATTTTATTTCTTGTTAAATACATTATCATCTTAAAACATTGCTAGGGCCATGTTTGAGAAAATTTTAAATTATGAAAACATCTCTCTCCGCAACACGCCAAATACTTTTTCTAAATAGGAATTTTTTTTATTCAGTGATAACAGCTTGTATTTCAGGGAAATCTCAATATCAAATTTTTTATGAAATATAATACACATGAATGAATTTTGGAAAGTTATGGATGAATTTTCACCTGTGCACCCTTAGCTACTTATAATTATTATTAAACTTACCTTTTCTTTAACATTTTCAAATGAAGATGGAGACACTACAGAAAAGCACACAAGAAAGACATCAGTTTGAGGATAGCTGAGTGGACGCAGCCGATCATAGTCTTCCTGACCTATAAAAAATGTTATGCATTATGATATTTGTTATTTATCAAGAAGTATGAAAACAATCTTTTAATAATGATCAAGTATTTACACTAGCAAATATGCCATGTATATCCACACAACTGTTTACAAACAGAACACCTGTACATTACATAGTATTTGAAACACACACTCGTATACAAACCTTGTTCCTCTGTTTAGAAAAAAATTTAATTAAATTGAGTTTTATTTATTTATGGATGCTCTTTAACTGCTGTGATTCTCAGCATTCCTTTCTATATAATGGGCATGAAATACTACTTAATTCTTAATAGAGGCCTCTTTATCAGGTTCTTTTATGTGCCACAAATCTACAATATGGTACCAATGCTTTACTTCTCTTCCCACGGAAGCCATGCTAAGAACTTTTACGCATGAAAACTCTCTGCCAGGTTTGAACCTGCAACCTTGGTAACCAAAGGCTAGCCTCTGCTTAGATATAATTTCAAATTACTTAATATAGAGTTTTTTGTGTAAATGATGTAAAGACTACACTCAACTATCTATATTACAAGAGAAACTTCAATATGAACTCGTGCAGGGATTGACAGAAGAATTGATACATGCCTGGCCACCCTCGCTTCAAAACATTCATTTCCAGTGAAAATATTCATATAAAATGTTTTGATCAAATAGTACAATACTTTCTCTAACTCAAATCAGAAATATAGAAATCAGTTAATACATAAAAAAAAGTTGCACTTACCAGCTGTGTCAAACAGTCCTAGAGTATATGGCTCCCCTCCAATCATGACAGTCACTGCATAGTTATCGAAAACCTTTAAAGGAGAAACCACTTACATAAGCATATGCCTGGTAAATAAGTTTAATTTGGTGCAATTTACAAAAATTGGAGATTTTTCAGATATATGCATAGTAATATTAATGTCCAATTATTACATAATTTTTAAAAACAGTTGGCTGTATATTAGGTTTAAATTAACATTCTATAAAATGCTATGCTTAAAAAGCAATTGGCACAAAGGTGTACATCATAATTATATTAAAGATCAAAAGATTTTCTCTCTCATACAAGCGCACACTTTCACCACATCTCAATCATATAAGTATTCACATAATTTTGTGAACATGGGTGCTTCACCAAGCCAGATGACTAATAGATGCAAAGGACTCTTTTGAAAATTTTATACTTGAAAGTATAAAAAAACTAACTAGTATTAGTGGAATTAAAAATGTGACCATCAACACAACATTAATTCATATTATGTCAATTCATTATTTACAAGTATTCCAGATTAATAAATTTATCAAACTTTTTTTTTTTAATGAGTGGCACAAAACCACCAGTCACCAACGGCACACTCAGGCTATATATTTATTCACCGGCTGTTATATACACAATACAATTAAAGCAATCACAGGTATACTGAAATTGCCGCAAATACAAACTATACAGTCAATATGGCAAAATCAAAAAACTTCCTCTGATCAGAAACAGTGCATCACTATAACAGGCAGAAATAAAAATGAAATACACACAATTATGCACTTATATAAAATTGTTTTATTAAACTAATCTGCAATTCCTTGACAAATAACTACTGCATTGAATATTGAATACTAGATAGATTTCAATCAGTCTTTACAAAATAATTTGTTGGAGGCTTATCCACTTGACTTCAAAAAAGTAAACAAAGCATATTAGTGCTGAACCAATTGTGTGCCTCTTTGAGAAAAACAACAAAGTTTAAAAAACTAAACAATGGGAACTTCAGAAACTGGTTTAATTTGGGATTCAATGACCAACATTATATCGACTCACCCATCAGTAAGTTACAGCAGACCACTCTAGCTAACTGTATATGATCTGGTATCAACCAAATGGTTATCAGTGGTGTGCACACTCTCAAAGATAGGTAATTTTACCAAAATTGCAAGTCCACTAGTTTTAAATAATCGTATTGATTGTGCACCAATACTGTATTCCTTTGACTACTGGTACACAAGTCAGGCATTCTGAATGAAAAGGCCCACATTTACGTTCTTTTGAATAACAGTCACTGTTGTGCGATCCAGAAAACATGCCATAACTTTGACATCTGGCAAAAGGGTCAATAGGTTTCCTATCCCAAAGCATTTATCTAAGACCCCTCTACAATCCTTTAACTTGTGCAGTTGAATTCTGGGACACTAATATATTATGCAATGCCTTCAACATACCGGCAAAAGAAAGCTGAATTATACTATTTCAGATGACTTGGACATTATAGCTTAAGACATAAGTAACAATAAGAGAAATTTATCTAGCCATTTATGGTCTAGGGAACTTTTTATGCTACTCTTATACAGTTCTACAGCATTAGGCAGGACCTATAAATACTCACTGTGGGGACATATTCAGATGGAAACTTGTTGGTCGTATATGAGATGAGGAGGCAGGTTTTACCAACGGCTCCATCACCCACAACGACACACTTGATAGTCTGCATAATAGACCTGCAAAAAATCATCACAATTTATTTCCTTATAATGGAACAATGAAAACTATTCTGGTTTTTCTAACTTGACAATACTCTGTCCCAAATAATTATATAAAACTAAGAGAATACAACAAATGATTTATCACCTGATTCAGCATAAAACAATATTTTCTGAACCATTTTTGTTTAAATTTACATAGCTGGTACTTCAATTTGCTTCCTTAGAATATTTCTGTAACTCCAGTATGCAACATATTAGTGGTTGATATACATATAACAGTACCTTCCTCCCACTGTTTTGAAGTCTTCACATGACAATACATAAACACATTAAAGCTTTCACTCCCTAAAAATACGAGGTGTATTCCAAAACTAAGATCCGGTGAACAATATGTACAGATGATAGGCTTGAATGACATTTCACGCCTGCAGCAGTCTACCAAAATCCTGGGGAACATACAGCAGTGTTGATGTGCCGCAGTAGGCACTTGCCTGTTGATGAGAGCAGATCAAAATGGCCGCGACAATCGTAGCTTCCGCCAGTTGTGAAGTGCGAGGTGTGATTAGATTTTTGTTGGCAAAAAGATCGTCAGCTGCAGACAACCATTGTAAGGAATGTCAAGTGTATGGACATGAGTGACAAAACAAGTTTGACACTGGTGTCAAGAATTTCTTAATGGCCGCACAAATGTGTACGATGAACACCAGAGTGGCAGGCCCAGTATTCGGACCAACACTGTTGATCAAGTGAACCAAAAACTTCAAAGTGATCGGCATTTGAAGATTAGTGGTCTGACTATGGAATTCCCATACTCAATATTCCATAACATCCATGTAATATATTTTATATAGAGGTTTCACTCAGGGGTGCATATGACTTCAATTTGTTGATATATATCTCTCTATCCCTCTCTCTCCAACCATAAGAAAATTAATAAATTTGTATATAATCATTCATTAAATCACATCAAATAATCTACTAACTCAATTTTTTAATAAATTCAGTTCCGGATAACTAATAAACTAATAAGAAACTAAGCCCCTAAAAAATGGAATCATAAGAGCCCTATTTTATATTTACAATTACTAGTATTCAAAAGGCACCTTTTAAAATTGAACTAAATACCTGTAAGATCACCAAAGTTTGCTTTAAGCTTTTGATCATAATGGCATTTGATATTGTAATGCTTTATATTTGCAAATTAATATCTGCATATTAAACAACAAACTTTTCTGTTTCTATAACAAAAAATTCTATCTGCCATTCTTCAAGAGACTTCCTGAAAAAGCCATACCTGCCAGTGAAGACATGACAGAAGCAAAGGTATAGCTGAACAGCAGTGAAAGGGTGGTGTGAGGCAAGAACGTGTTTCAGTGGAGTAGCACTTGGAGTCAATTTTGCCCATGTCTGCCCTACAGCCATATACAAAGCACATCAGCAATGGCTCAAGGAATAATGATGAATACAAATACGGAAGTGCTATAAACTGTGGAACTTTCAACATACTAAGTAGAGCATATGAGTTGAATAAAAACACCTTAGGCCAACTTGCACAGTTTTTAAAATGTGGACAT
The DNA here is from genome assembly GCA_030762935.1 of Hymenopus coronatus. Classification (NCBI taxonomy): domain Eukaryota; kingdom Metazoa; phylum Arthropoda; class Insecta; order Mantodea; family Hymenopodidae; genus Hymenopus; species Hymenopus coronatus. Next base: position 37,638,554 of record CM060889.1, on the reverse strand, counting down.
GTTTCAAAGACCTTCAAATTTAGCAATGTTGACTCTGTTTTGAAAAGAACCTGATTTGTGACCGTGGTACCATCTGGATGTCTGGACAGTTGGATTAATTTGTTTGCAGGAAGTAGGTATTTCAAGTTCATAACTTTGTCAAACTTCTTTATCATATGCATCTTCGGTAATTATAGAGAACTTGGGCCCCTCTAGAAATTAAACAAATTGTGGTTTGACTGTAAGTTTGGTTTATACTTGTTAAGTTTTCACCAATTTTTTTCATCGGAAAAGCTCTGTAATTAAGTTAAACGTTAATTTATTATGTGCGCATAGCGATCCTTTTTTGTGAATATTTATGAAGTATGCTGCCTAGGAGTAGAATATAAATAAAGAAGTCTTGTAGTACTTTTGCAATGTAAATATATAATAATACTAGACACTAAAGTGCCTAAAACTTGAGTTTCATTGTCGGAGGCAGGCGAACAGTGTTGTGGAATGCAACACCTGCATATGTCGCTAGACGCTGTGCTGATGTATGACAAGTAAGTTTCACGCAGATACAGCTGTTCAGTGAATTTTATAATGCAGAACTTCGGCCACTCTAAAATCGAATGAAACTAAGTGCGATTGATTGACTTTGTATTTATGATGACAATTTCTAAGCCTGTGGATTTCAAATTTAGCGCGAGGTTAGGTTCCAAACCGTTTAGGTTAGTGTGTGTATATAAATTTATGTTTCTAATTTTATATCGTGGTAGTACCTCATAACGATATTTCCAACAACTCCTAACAGCGCAATGGAAACATTAGTTTTTTAAACCATCTCCCCACCCATAATCCCTTTCTAACCACACCGGTCCCGTTAGAGTGCAAAACTGGCATAAGTCGCAGCAGAGAGAGTTAGCGGCCCAACTTGTAAATAATTACCAGATCTTCTTGCAAATTTTTAGGTCTGTTTGCATTTCAGCATGTTTCACCAAACTTATTTGTTTGATGTTTAGTTGAGAAATAATGGTGGGCTACTTCTGTCTGTGCCAATTTTACATTCTTATATGTTCATTAAATCTTGATTTGCATGTTTCTCTTTCTTTTTCCTGTGAATATCTGTGGTCAGTCCTTGCTGTCTATTTGGTATATGCCTGACTTTTGTGTGTTTGGAATGGTATCTTTTAAAAGATGATTGAGCAAGTTTCTGAGGTTGTAACACTTGGCAAGTGCCAAGTTTGTTATATGCTTTGAAGAAGTTTTTTTAATTTATTGCAAGTCAGGGGTAAATTGTGAATCTGTGGTACTTTGTTAGTGTTGATATGCTTTAGTGTTGGGTTCTTTTTTCTTTTTTTTTTATTAAACTCCAATAGATGGTTGAAACCACTGTGATGGTACTTTTTTTGTGTGTGTAATGGTATTCTTTGTTCTGCTTGTGGCCCTTCAATGGTGTATTTACAAGTCTACTGTGTCAGGTTAAAAAAGATGGTATGCTGTGTGATTTTAGACTGAGGTTATTTTCTTAATGTAACTGTCCACATAAGTGGATTTCCTCTAAATTCCAAACTCTATTGTGTTTTGATATCTCATGCTTTTAGATCTAAGAAAGGTGGCCAGCCAGTTTAATATCTAAGGTTCCATAGAACTGTATTAAATCATTGTGAAAGTAAGAAAAATTGTATGTATTTATCTATTTAAGAGTGATACAAACATTTTAGCATACTTTAACCTGCTTGGCTTTTTCAGCCCTCCTGATCCAGATTTGGTACAACCACTTTTTAAAGCCCTAAGCCGAAAGCATAGCCCAAAGTGGAGGGCCCTAAGCTGCAAAGTGTACCTGAGTGAGTTTTTTACAAGTAGAAGAGCAAAGGAGTCATGGTATGAGAAGCTAAAACCCTAATGATATCAAGAAGTTGAAACCTCCGCAATCTGGTAATAATATTTTCAACACCTTCAAATCTGGATCTCCTGTAGAAGTTTTAGCCCTTTTTTATAGTGAAAATATTGCATTAACATCACAACAAAATATGCCATGTTGGTGTTACCTCAATGAGTGAAGGAAGTGCCAACATAATAGAGGTAGTGAAAACTGTTGGGGATCATTCAGATTTAGCCTCACTGACCCCTCATACCTTGTCATCACTCTGCAGTGTGCAGCTAATTCAGTCCATTTTTCTAAATAAAAAAAAAAAAAAATCCCTCAAGCTACGCTTTGCAGCTTAAGGCCTTCAACATGTGTACATGACAGTATTTGTTAGACATGTTGACAGCTCTGCAGTTGTGAATGATAACAGCAATTACTAAGAATCTGTAGGGAATAACGTCAAACTGTGAAAGCCACTCAGAGCTATAGGTGTCTGAGAATGTTGAATAAATAAATGCGCTGCTTATGGTACTTCATTCCTCTCTTCTCCTGAAAGTCTCCAGTAGTTATTACATTAAAACATGAATTTCTATTTGTTGGTTACACAATTTGGCATTACTTCAATATTTGATCTGGATTTGGTACTTTTGCTACTCTGTCACTAGAGCTGCTTTGTAGTTGCTTACTGCCAAAGGTTGCGATCGCGGAACGACAGGGTCTAGCCGAGGGATCTGCGAAGCTAAAATCCTAATGATCCCAAGAAGTCAAAAATTTGGTAATCTAGTGACTTTCACATCTTAATGTTTTCACACTTTCAAATATGGATCGCCAGTGGAAGTTTAACCCACCACTTAAACTTTGAATCCAAATCAATTTCAACTGAATTTCAATGTTTGGCATAATGACTTGATGCAACACTCTAATACCTACTTATCACTGATTCAAACTTGCTACAGAAGATTACACAGTAATTAGGAATTCTGATGCCACATATAAAATCCAAGTGAGTCAGCATTAGAAGATAATAAAACCAGCTATAAAGTACTCAACTTTAAACTTAATCTGAATTATAAACTACAATTTCCCAATTTATTTCTGCAGAAAGACTGCCTTCTTATGTTGCATAATTATATTACTCACAGCATATCGTCGTTTTCAGAGGGCCTAGATGCTTAAGTGGCCTTAACACTTATTCATTCTACTATTCGATTGGTGGGCGTAAGGTGGATTAACACTCTAATGGCGAATTATTTTTATTTTAAGCATTACAGACGCCGTTTATTTTCTACCTTATAATTTTCTAATTATAAGTTACTAAAATATAAAACGTGTGCACTGTAACACCTCAACTGTTCAGAAGTTCAGTGTATTAGGGTCCCTAACATGCATACGTTCTGAAGCCTTCATGTTAGTAATAACAAAAGACTTTGGGGTTATATTGGTGTAACAAAGTATTTTTGACAGTACAAAATTATATTTATGGAAACAAATAACAAGCGTAATTTAAACATTACTAAATATATCTCGTCAGAAAATAAGACATTAAAAATGTATGAAGGAAGCCATCTTGATCTTTACACTATATCCGGTGTTTTGACATTTCCAAGACGATATAACATGTTATAATCCAATTACAAGGCATTGCAGCTGTTGCTCCATGTTTAATAATAAGAAACTGGCTTAAATTAAACCAAACATATGACAATTAAAGAACATTTCATTACTTACAACAGATTCTGGGCGTCGTCAAAGTGCTTCCTTTTCTTAATCCAACCTGCTGCTACCTCTCGGCACAAATTTAAACTATGTCAGAAATTGCTGAATATCATTGAAAGATTGAAAGCACAGATGAAGGAGCGCAACAGCAGAAGAAATAATAAATGTGTCCCAAAAAGTGATCATTGAGTAGTATAGACAAGGAGATACTCTCTGGTGTGACTGCGCTACCCATTCATAAGGTACTTCAGTGGGCTACCATTCCTATAATAATTTAAAGGAAGTTGTAGTTCTGATAACATATTACCTACCCACCCACCGTCGCCTAAAGTCTAGGAAAAACATTATAATTCAGGAATAGAAAATTACAAGGTATAGAATGAAAGCCGTGGTCTGAAAATGAAGCATTTGCTAATAATTCTATAAACTCCTGTCTGCCTCACATTCAAATTGTCGAATATTCCAATCTCGCTTAGTGACCCGGATAAGTTTTTTTCGGGGTCTTCCCTTATCCTGAGAAGACAAATGTCGAATAACTTTAAGCTCCATGGACCCTGAGATCATTTGAGCATAATTTCACCAATTTCATTCATCGTCCGATATGAACAAGTAGGTTAAAGGACGTTAACCTACATAAAAATAGTATAAACAATGATGCTAGTGCTGATATCTACAACAAAAACAAATAATAATAATAATATGTTAAAGCGTAATATTCTGTACAGTAAATAAATAATTGCTCTTGTTAACCGTTATTGATAGCCAGGAACATATTAGTGCCGTCAGTGTGCCGAAATTTCGTCCTGATAAGATAATGTAAAAAATTAATGGGTTGCGGACCTATTTTTTGGCTGAGAATGCCAAAATTAAGAAGTCATAAATAGGTGGCTGCTCCACGGATGCTGTATGAACCAGCGCTGTGGAGCTACAAAAGTTTGCATTTTAAAATGCACATATTAAGCAAAGGAGCAGCATCTCCAATATAAACCTCCAGAGCAGCATCTCCACCATTATAAGCCCTCAGAAAGACACATGTGTACCCATAAGTACTTTTCTGTTACCTTTATGCTTGTTTTTCTGTACACAAGAAATTATGCGGTGAGAAAGATGCGGAAACGGTTAGCTAAAATACCAAAGGCATTTTCAACAGTACGTTGTGCTCTGCTCAGTAGATGATTGAAAATTGGATTTGCTTTGGATAAATTTTGACTTAAAAATGGTTTCATGGTGTGCATGTGTAGAGGGGAATTCATTATCAGCTTCCATTACATATGGAGTTCCTCCTCGTTCCAAAAGTTCATTATTTGGCAAATAAAGTGGTCCTGCTTCCAAAGCTTCATCAAGGTCTCCTTCTCTAAATACTGCTCCATCACTTACGCGAGCATTTACACCAACGTCGACATGTATTAATTTGTAGCTGCCATTTATTAGTCCAAGAAGTACAATGCTGTGTGTGTGTGTGTGTGTGTGTGTGTGTGTGTGTGTGTGCGTGCGCGCGCGTATGTGTATGTGTGTTTTCTTATAATTATTGTAGAAAGTTGAGCCTGCACTCCATTGTATGTGTTTCCCGTCCAGGGCTCCGATGCAGTTTGGGAAATTCCACTTGCTTTTCATTTCTACTGCAAATATTCTCCACTTATCACTAGACTGCGGCATCTGAAAAGCAATATTTAAAAGAAATTCATGTAATTACTCTTTATTTCAGAATAGAGAGCCACTTCTACTTATGCTCCATGAGGACAATTATGAGAGCAAGCTGAGTGCTATAGGTCCTGTTATAGAACAACAAACACCAAGCACAAAAAGAAATTATTGCAGAGGCACAGTTCCTAATTTAAGCAACACAATTACTGGACAAATCTACTCCTGCTCTAACACAGATCGAGGGAGAAGATGCGTTTGAATTTTTTTTTTTTTTTATTTTTTTTTGGGTAGTTTAACGTCCTTTAACTTGGTTGGTCATACCGGACGATGAATAAAATTGGTGAAATGGTGCTCAGATGATTTCCGGGTCCATGGAGCTTAAAGTTACTCGACATTCGTCTTCTCAGGATAAGGGAAAACCCTGAAAAAGACCTTATCCGTGTAACTCACCCCAAGTGAGATTCGAACTCACGACCTCTTGAATATGAGGCAGACAGGCTACCACCACACTACCCAGACGGGTGCGTTTCGAATTGGCATTGCCAAAAAACTGAAAAAGATAAAAAAATGTCAGTAGAAAAGGAAACACGATGTTAAGATACACAGAATATTGCACTAAGTGCTGCATCATAAACATTCTATGTTTAATTTACCTAAATAAATATGAATGAAACAAACCTGTGTGCATTTATTCTGCTCCTCATAACCAGACCTTTCTTTGAAGTTTGAACCATAAAGTGTAATTTTCAGCCATTAGCTTCAAATTTGTAGATGTACACAAGGCTGTCATGGCAAGTTAGCATGCGTATTTTAATTACTGAAGTATTCCTGTATAGTGCTGCAGCTACGATTTCTTTCTTTGTTGTTATGAAGTGATATGCACTGATGCTTTTCAGTGGGGACTAGCAGAAATGGAACTTTCATAAAACTAACAACATGATCTATACAGAAAGTATTTGAAATGTCATTAAAGGCTCTACCAGCCTATTTTATAAGAACTGAAAGGTGATTTTTAACTCTGTAAGGCGCAGGGATGTATTTTGACCACTACCTCCTACAGTTACAAGCCATGGTGTTCGTAAATTTGGTAACACTGCACGTAGGTTGAGAAATCTGCAGAAAGTAAGCACATTGAAGCTAATGTGTTAAATTTGTTTTCAAATACAGCAATATTACAATTGCATCACGTATATTTATAACCGACGTCTTGTTTTCTGGTCCATAATATTTAATGTTGTGATAATCAAATAGAAAGCTGCAATAGTAAGTATTCTCTTGTATTATATTGCACATAGTCAGTACTTGTACTAGATTTTGCAAACTTTCGCGAATTTATTAGTATTTAAAATCTTTAGAAATGTATTTCAGATACGTAAAAAGTGCTGTAATCCTGGATGTAAGTCAAGTTATGACACCACAATAAACTCACAAGGCAGTGTTTCTACATTTTCATTCCCCAAAGAAGAAACAAAGAGGCAGGCGTGAATTCGTGCTATTCCACGAAAATACTGGTGTCCAATATCCTCATCAGCTGTATGTGCCAACCACTTTGACGAAAAGGACATAATTATTGGAAACATGAAAATTCTTAACTTACAAAACTTGCGTTCCGATGCCCTAAATTAAAAGAAAATGCAGCACCCTGTGAGTTCCAGAATTTGTCATCACACTTAAGCATAACTATTTCAACACAGAGAAGAGATTCGGATTCCAGGAGGGAGGATATTAGACAAACCAATTGAAGCTAAAAGTTTGGAGCTGGAGAAACAAGATGCAGTGAATAATTTTGAAATGTTTATGAATATTTTCGCTGAGAAACTAAAGCTCAGTAAATGGCAGTTTGAGGTAACAGACAGGCCCGAATTTAGGACCTCTGACACCCCTGGGCAAAAAAAAAAAAAAAAAAAAAAAAACACATTTGCTGCCCCCCCCCCCAACTTGCAATACATATATTTCTTAAATTTTCACAACATAGAGAATGGTTTCACTAGTTTGGATACTTAAGTATCAGTGGCAAACACCATAAGTCAGATGTGCAAGAACACAGAGATAACTAAGATCCTTCTCTTGTAATGTTTTTAAATAATGATTTATGCGTCTTAGAGCAGAAAATGATCTCTCAGTTGAGCAGTTGGAAGCAGGAGTGCTCCAGTATATTTGTAGACTTATGTTTAAGTTTGGGTAAAAACTCTCTAGACAGTTACCTTTTAACATCTTGCAAAGCTGTGTAAGAGAATGCGACGCATTTTCATTCTTTTCTACGTAGCTTTTGAAGTGTAAGCATTCAAGTACAAATGCTGAATCTTCAAGATCCGAACAGTAGACTTTCTAAAGTCTGGATGATGCTTCCTTTAATTTCAAGTGTGTAAACGTCTTCAGATTTGACAAAAACATAAAATGGTTTACTGAATTCCTTGTAGAAAGAAACTCTGTTGTTCAGTTCTTCAATCAATTTATCCAGAATCAAAAGGAAAGACATTTGTAAGTTATCTGAATCATAATTTCCTTCAGAGTCTGAATCAGATTCATCAAAGAATCTCTTCTTTTTCTTAATGCGTTTGTTATCCTGATTAATTGTGCTAAGGTTACAAAGAGATTCAAATTTCTTCTGTCCTAGATTCTTGAAAACTTCATATCCCATTTTCATTTCTTCCATAAAAATTCAAAATTACAAACTATGGCTACATGCATGTCTGTTATTTGTAACTGCTTACTTACAACATTGAACCTTTCAAGAATGGAATTCCAAACTACAGTAATAAATAATGTCTCAAGACTTTACAACTTCTTCATTCTGCTTTTAGCTTCAGATTTCACCAAAGACTTCTCCTTTTCATTCCCTATTATTGACATCAGTGCTCTAACGATTCCCTCGCCATCTTTGTTCAAGCTTCTGCAGGTTTCTCCTCTAGCAGACCATAGGGTTATGCAGAGGGACTTGACACTCAAGTTCTCTGTACTGAAAAATGTGCTTAAATGGTTCCATCAATGATTCTAAGTACTGAAAAAAATTAAATATTTCTTGCAAAATGTCAAAAAAATAAGTTGTTTGGTTACATCTTGCTGTACTTGACCCACCAAATTCAGAGTGTTTGCTGAACAAGGAACATAGAAGGCACATGGAGAGAGAGAGCTCTGATTCTAGCCTGCAAGCCTGAATAAATACCTGACATATTTGGTGTATTGTCATAACTCTGTCCTCTGCAGTTACCTATTTCCAATCCATTTCTCTCAAGACAGTTTATCACCGCATTTTACAGATTCTGGCGACCATGTCCTGGATTTGGCACAAATTTAACAAACTGCTCTTCAGCTAGCCCCTCTTTGTTGGCATAACGCAAGACAAAACTTAATTGGTCACTACGTGCATTGTCAGGGCTGGAGTCAACAATTGTAGAGCAGTATTTTGCCGAAGTAACTTGTGCCACTACTTCTTCGACAACTCTCTTCCCCACGATTTTGATTATTTGCTCATATATAGCAAAACAGATATGAAGTTTTTCCACTTCCAGAATCCATATATAGTGACATGTAGCTAGCAAGAAATTCGGCAATAAGTTCCATGCACATTAAAAAACTAACCATTATGAACACTTCGAAGAATTTCATCATTGACACGGAAAGGCAGTCCTCGAGAGGAAAGTTTCTCCACAACAGCAAAAACCCTTTGAAAGACATTACGCCAGTACTGAACTTAATTTTCAAGTTGTGAGAATAATGTTTCATCTATCCATGTCAAAATAGAACTCCTGGTGCCTTGAATTGTTTTCATGAGTTGCAATTAGCTCCGGATGTTTCCAGTTTGAGAAACCACGAGGTCCTGCCAAGTCTGATGTTCCTCCAAAAAGAGCACATGGTGCACAAAATAATGTTCCAAGAATTTTCAGAATATACTAAATAACTCCTGTTAATAATTTCATTGTTCACCAGCTTTCTCTGAAAATATGAATTAGTGCAACGTCTTGTGGCACCATCTGTAAACTGATGTTTCGACTTAGAAAAGTCACAGTCTTTATTTTATTTTACTCCGTTCATTGCAATATAGTCCCGTGTTTTATCAGTTTTTCCAAAAGAAAAGGATCAGCACTAATTTAAAGTGTTCGTCAGCAACTATGGAAGTTCCGCTTTCACTTTCTTTTGATAAAAGTTTTTTTTTTCCATCTTTAGATTTATTTGGAGTACTTTTTTCCCTATAGTGTTCAACAGCTTCACTTGGAGAGGGCGTTTCTTCTTGACATGAACTCCTTGGGGTCGATTTTATAAACACAATAAGGCGTGGAACTTTTCTCAATTCGTGTTCTTCTCTTTTTCTTTTATCTTTCGACAATGAACGATACTGAGCCCCACTAAGTCTCTTTCTTCCTATCATTTTATTCAGTGACAATCGACACTGAAACTGGTAAAATGAAAGAAAATATGGTAAACAGTTGAAAAACTTAAAAGATTCAAACATAACCTACTACTTCATTATGCCGGAATGCCGACTCATTAAATATAAAAGAACTCAATATAATTGCAATAATAATAATAATAATAATAATAATAATGATAATAATAACTATGTTCAGTACCTCAGCTAACAATACATAGAAAATTAACGTTAAAAAATAACAACACGCACTTCTTGATCTCTCAGTTTTCTGCGTGTGCTAATCAATTCTTACTATTGGAATGCGTTTCGCTTTGTCTCCGCATAGCACGCAAACTAATCACCATAGCCAACATGCGTCAATTAATATTCCTCTGCGGGCGGCAAATTTAAATGAATTTGACGTTTCATGTCTATACCTTTTTTTTTTTTTTCTTCAGCTTTCCAGTAATTTTGTCGCCCCCTAAAATGTGCCACTCTGGGCGGTGGCCCGGTTTGCCCTGACGTAAATATGGCCCTGGTAACAGATAATGGTGTTTGGATTTACTTGTTGAACATTGATTTGGATATTGATGTATTTTCCAGGCTCTGTATCGTGTGTAGTGTAATGGTAGACAAAATATGAATGTGAAGGTATATTTAAAATACAGTAAAATACCCACAAAATATTTCAGGTGGTGTCAAATTACGTAAATGGTCGACCCTTGGTAACTTGTTTGAGAAGTACTATACAATTTGTTGAAGTGTATACGGTTGGTAATTGTTTGGAGAAAGCAAGCGTTGCCTTGAAAAAAAGCAGTAGAATTAACTGAGCATGAAGATTTCCCCAGTAAGACAACATAACAAATTGTAAGTGATCAAGTAAGATTGATGTTGAATAATATTCCATTGTTACATGGATATTTTCATTTGTTGTTTTCTCTGTCACTTGCATGCTATAACTTGTTGCGAGATTACTTGATGCTTCCACACATTAGGTATATGCAACAGATTTTATCAAAATTAAGCACTGCATGCAACTCAGCACATTATCTTCAACAATTTGCTAAAAACCTTTGTCAAAAAGATAGATATGTGTGTTTAATGGTATATGAAATATGAGTTGTTTGAGTTTTAAAGGCAATGATATAGTCGGAACTGCTGAAAATAACACTTCTGAGTTAGCAAGAACTATACAGACGTTTATGATTAGCTCTTATTTTGGTAATTTTAAGCACGTGGTGAAAGTGTTTCTGCTAAAGGAATGGCAGGAGAGCAAATAAAAAAAAAATGCAACGCTAGAAGTGGTTAATTTTGTACAGGAAACTGGTTTTATTGTTATAACAGTAATAACTGATAATAACAGAACCAATCAAAACATGTTCTCTCTTCTCTCTGACACAGAAAGTATGCAGAATCCAAAGTATTTGATCTGCTAATTTTCCTAACCTATTATTTTTTTTTTCATGTGTTTAAAAACATCAGGAACAATTGGCTAAACCTAAAATATGAACTAAAATCTTTTGTGTATCCATATTTTGAAACTGATGTTATGAAAGCATGTTTCGAGCATCTTAGAGCTTTTCATAAAAGAGAAAAAATTGACAGTTTTATTATTAAAGCACATAAGCTCAGTGTTAAAGCATTATATCCGACAACATTTGAAAGACAAAATGTGGGTCTTGTAGACAGCGTGTTTCATGAAACAGCTATAGCTGCTCTCAAAATTGTGACAGGCTATGAAGGTACTGTTTTTTTTTTTTTTTTTTTTTTTTTAACTATTATAAAGGAATTGTGGGATATTGTAAATACTAAGATTCAACTGAAGGTAATAATCAAGCGCAATGATTGGGTAGCTCCTATTACAAGTTTAAATTATGGTAAAGTTAAATACCTTAATCAATTTTTGCAGTGGTTAAAGAAGCGTAAAAGGAAAAACCTAGGTCAATCAGGATTGTCAAACGATTCTTTTAAAGCTTTGCAGAGATGTACAAAAGTTATAATCTTGTTTGTTGTTATTGCCCTAAATAAATTGTCTGTCGAGTATGTTTTGCCCGGCAAATTACAAGCTGATATTCTAGAAAAACGGTTTGGTAAATGTCGTATCATGTCTGGTAGCAATTGTAATGTATCCTATAGGCAAATGATTGAGTCAGAAAAAAAGATCAGTAAGCTGTTTACTTAAAATAATTTGCAAAACTTTAGAGAGCTTTAAAAACACGAGTTGTGATTGGAATGGAAATGTAAACTATACTGACTCAAGTACAGTATTTTCATCCACTGTTTCTTCTAATTACTTAGTAGATTATGAAGTATCAAGCAGCTCAGAAGTGCTGTATATTTGTGGTTATGTGTGTGATCGTGTCTGCAAATTTTTTAGATGTGAGCTTCGTATTGGTCTATTAAGAGAGGGAAAGGGAATAGAAATCAGTGATGCATATTTTGAGAACTTACAACGAGGAGGGATTTCAGTACCCAGTGATTTAGTTATGGACATCTTATTTCATGTTGCTGCCATATTTCAATATATAATGAACTCTCAGACTTACCAAGTAAATTCTTTACAGTAGGTAATCCAATAAGCACTCTTACTATGCTAGGTATGCAGAGCTTAGAGACCAGCGGTATTTATTGTGACATTGATGAGTGCATCTGTGGTCAGGAGGTGAAAGAAATTACTTCTAGAGTGGTTTTCAAGTTTGTAAATATTATCTTAAACAATTATACTAAGTGTGTAAACAACACATTTGATTAGAACAGCAAGAAAAAAACTTGAATATTTAGGATAGTAACTCTTATGCTTATTTGTATTAATGTATTATTTGTTTATATAAATATAATTTATTTTGTCCAGAATGCATTATACATGTATACGAAATAACAATGTAAATAAATCTAATGTTACGACACTTAAAAGTTTGTTTCTTGCTTGAGATTTTCGTCTGCTCTAAGTCTACCACTCGACAGCTATACAGTATTGTAACATCTATGAACATGGCTTGTTAACTGTAGGAGGCAGTGATTTTGACTCCCACACATGACTGCGCCATTGCTGCTTATCATTGCAGCTATGCTACTTCTGAAATAAGAAAGGAACTACTTGAAGTAAACAAAAAGGCAACCACAAGCACATTGCCACACTGAATGTTACCACAGGTCCCTGAAGAGTGTCTTTGTGTTATTACTCTTAAAATGCGCTAATTTCTCTACACGTACTATGTTACATGCTGTATTGAGAAGCCATTGCACTGTACCCAAAATTAGATACCGAAATGTCACCGGAAATATATGTTTTATGGTTCCACAGCATCAAAAATGGTCGTTAAAATAGCAAACTTGGTATTTAAACTTAGTATCTTCCTGGGATGCGACACGAAGATTTTGAGAAAAACTCCCCCACCCCAAACTACCCTTCACATGGAACTTTTTTAAAAATTAGTGTTTTTCTCAAAAAAAATGACTAACGATTTTTATTAAAATATTGCATAACTAAGAGCTCTAATAAAAGCAAGTATGCCAATAAAATTGTAGGAAGAAAAAGCTGTAAATGTAAAGGACATGTGATTAACATTACTACCAGATGATTTATGGAGATTTTGTGGTCAGTTGACGATGATGTAGCTAGAATTGGGTCGATGTTATTAAAACGAAGGAGTTATGTAGTAAGAGTTCTAGGCATGTTAATAATTTTAAACATATACAACAATTTATCATGATTTGTTAAGGGCGGTAGAATACTCGATACCAAAGATTTTGGGCTTTACGAATACTTTAATAGTTTAACCACTTTGTGTAATAGTAACAGAATAGTTACAGATTGCTTAAAACTCTCAATTTAGTATTAAAAGAAATTTATATTAATTACAATTAGGCATAATGTGCTCCAAGGATCGGTCCATGGTATAGGTAGGTAGGCAGGCAGGCAGGCAGGCAGGCAGGCAGGTAGGTAGGTAGGCAGGCAGGCAGGCAGGTAGGTAGGTAGGTAGGCAGATTATTGATCTTGTAAATCATACATTGTACAGAGGTGCTATGATATAAGACAAGTCAAGTTGCTATTTACAATTTTTATTAATTACAGTTATTTGAGTGAAGCATACGGAAAGGATAAGTCATTTATAAATGCATATAATTATTTACAATAAGCAATACTATAAGGTGTATATATATTGTGTCTAAGAAATATATTACTGAGTGCTTTCCATGAATTTATTAACAATAAAAACAGTGATGAAGCAAGTATGTCAAAACTTCCTTTTTAAATACCGTAAATTTGCAAGTGGTTTTATTAGCTAAGGACAATTTATTTTAAAAAAAATATTTCTAGGTTTATTACACGATTTTGATGAGTGCTTGTGTTGCTTCTCTGTATGTGAATATCCATTTTCTGTCTGGTGTTATGGCTTTGAACTGTGTCATTGGAAGTATAATAGCCATTTTTGTCCATTAAATTTAATTTCGTAAATTTTAAAATTTCAAAGATGAAAATACATGGGAGAGGTAAGACTTCAAATGTTTTGAATAATGGTTTGCATATAGATCTTGGTTTAGCTCCTGCCATTATTCTCAGAATCCGTTTTTGTATAATGAATAGTGAGTTGCAACGTGGTGGGTTGCCCCATAGTATTATACCATATTTTAGTATGGAGTAGATGCATGCAAAACACATACTTCTGAGTGTTTCCACATTGACACTGTATACTAGTTTTCTGAAAGTATATCAAACTGTGCTCAGTGTTTTACTCAGTTAACTGATATGTGTGTTCCATTGTTACTTTGTATCTAAAGGCCAAGAAGTTTCGTAGTGTCAGAGAATTTAATTTGTTTGTTATCGCATAATAATTGTGTTTGTACAGCACATTTACTTTGGTAAAAATGAAAATGGATTAAATGTGTCTTTTCTAAGTTAGCTATTAGATTGTTATTCATGAACCATTTAGTGATATCACTTAACATTTTACTCGTTGAGATTTGCAGCTCCTTATTATCATTGCTTTCAATTAATATATTTGTGTCGTAAGCCTACTGAATTATTGTTTTAGCTGTAACATTTGATTACAAATCATTTACGAATAATAAGAAGAATATAGGAGCCAAAATAGAACCTTGAGGCACACAAAATTTAATATTTTTTGTATCTGATAGATATTCCCTAATGTGAGAGCTTTCAGTGTGTGATATCTCGACTATTTGTTGTCTGTCCTTCAGGTATGATTTGACCCATTCTAAGGCATTACTCCTAATACCCATATTTTCTAATTTTGAAACAATAAGTTGTGATTTAGTACTTCGAATGCTTTTGTTAAATCAAAGACTCCCGTAATATTATACCTTTATTATCCAGAATATTTATTATACTGTTTACAAAATCAAAAAGTGCTGTTTCTGTAGACTTTCTTTTGCAGAAGCCATTCTGTGTTTTCGATATTAAATTGTTCAGTTCGATAAATGGCATTAACCTTTTATAAAATACTTTTTCTAATACCTTAAAGAAGCCAGTGAAGAGTTATATCGGCCTGTAACTTTGTAAGTGTGTGTTATCTCCTTGTTTTTAAGTGGCTTGACTTTGGCAGTTTTTAGGTTGTCAGGAAACACTGCATGCTGAAATGAGCTATTACATATGTTTACCAAGGGGTGCGTGATAGATTTAGCACATTTTTTTCAATAGAACATCAGGGACTTCATCAGTACAAGAAGAATACTTTGATTTAAATTTGGATATTTCTGAGGCGATTTCCGTGTGATCAGAAGGATATAAGAATATTGATGTTTCATATATATTTGCTCCATTAGCATTAGAGGTACCCGCTTTAGTCTTTTGTTGTGAAGCAATAATTTCAGCAAGGTTTATGAAGTAATCGTTAAAAGTTTCCGCTATAATCTTTAGGTCCGTTATTGTTTAATTGTGGATTACTACTGATGCAATTTAGAATCCCAGTGAACCATTTTGAAACATTGCCATGATTAAACCACTTTTTAATAAAGTATTCGTAAAACCTAAAATCTTGGTATCAAGTATTCTACCACCCTTAACAAATCATGATAAATTGTTGTATATGTTTACAATCATTAACATGCCTAGAAGTCTTACTACATATCTCCTTCGGTTTAACAACATCGACTCAATTCTAGCTACAGAATCATCAAATGACTGCACAAAAGCTCCATAAATAAATCAGTTGGTGGAAATATTAATCACATATCCTTAACATTTACAGCTTTTCCTTCCTACAAGTTTCCTGATATATTTGCTTTTATTAGAGCTGTTAATTATGCACTTAGCAAAATCACACATCTTAGCCCTGTTAACTTTTATATTCTCTTTGGAAATGTAATTTATTACGTTTAATTCTGATTTCCTAATTTTGGATCGCTAATTATATAAACGTAGTCCATTTTTAAAATCTTGAGTTCCTTTGTATTCATTTCACGCTGACTTGGTGTGCCCCCTCCCCCCCAACCCAATTGTAAGCAATGATTGTAGAGCGTCACAAGGTAGTTAATGAATACCTAATATATATATATATATATATATATATATATATATATATATATATATATATATATATATGAGGTACCTATTAAGCATAACAGGAGATGCGATAACAATAAAGAAATGGTTTAAATCACTTTCAACCTTGTTTTGGATTAATTCTACTGATTTACTAAATAAATGTGTGCGCTATCTATCTCTACTTGTGGCACTTATCATAAATGGTGTGAAACCTCAAATCTTTGGTCTGTAACCTAAACCTGAAGGTTTAATTAGTTACAAATATATAGTGTAGACAAGATGAATGTCTAGTTGTATGGAACTATCACCATAAACTGTATATTACCTCGAATATATAATGAGTCAAATTCGATTACTAGATCCCCTTTTCAAGCTCAGTTTTTAAATAAATACCAGCTGGGATTTTAGGACTGCTTTTGTTTATTTCGCCGAGAATGGAATAAAATACACAAAAAATGAGGGACATCTCCAGTTGAATAACGGAGTATTGAAACACAATAATTTTTATATCGCACAAGTGCACTGCACTAACTTGCATACATTTTCTCCACAAAACTGCGTCAACTCTAATTGTTTTAAAAGTAAACCGCTGTTTTATAAACACACAAGAACTCGCACTTCCTATATTTTCACTACAATAATAACTACATTCCTCAGCCCTACTTTAAGATTGTGCATCCATAAAATTTAGCAAAAATTGTTACAAATGATGTATTTTTTCATAATAAAACAATATGTGCTTTAAATTGTAAGAAAATGTGTTGTTATTTTTTTTTCGCTAGGTGCATTTGAATTGCCAATTAAATGAAAATATAAATGGGTATCTCTATGCTTATCAATAGCTACGCCCAACATTAAACTTTGCTCCCTCAATAACTTCTTCGAGCATTTTTCTACATGGAAATGTTCCACATTGTCCAATGTTTCATGAAATGTTTTATCAAATTTTTATGAATCATAGAAGTATACTAAATAAAATGGTCATAGTATTTTTCGAAATAGAGTTCCAATTTTAGTAATAAATGATTAATGTTTGAAAAATTAAGAATTTTGAAATGTACAATATGAAACGAATTTCTTTGCAATAACTAAGGTTATTATTAGTACAAAACTGTGATTTTTAAGATCTATTTTTTATCGAATTATTATAAAACTAAAATTTGGACATGTATATTTTAAAAAATCTGGTGTTGTCCATTCACATAACTTTCTCTACTTTTCTATAACGAATTATTGTTAATAAGCTTATTCTTCTATCTATTTAATGCTTAAACGCTAGCACACACGGTCTTATTACTTAGTTCCTTTATAAGTAGAAGGGGAAAAAGAGAATACACTGGGCTAAACCAACAATCAAATGTTTTAATTTGGGGTTGCTATGGGATTGAAATCCGTTTCTTTGTGTGACCAGGAGTTGACAAGTTCCCGTATGAGAAAATTAAGTATTTTAAAGCTGAAATCAAAAACAAGGAACTTCTCGAAAACAGCCAACCCCGCGAAAAAAGACATATATGTAATACATGGTGTGTTTTATCGTGATCTATATTTTTTGTGTAATATGTTTTTGTCTATCTTTTACGGTTTACTAGTTAAGCAACATTCAATAAGATTTAAGAGTCTTCAGAGGCTATTCGCAGAAAATTCAAGACACACATTTTATTTGTCATGTAAAGATCTTAAATATAAGAGATTTAAATCCAAATCGTTGCAGCCATTTTTGAGAAAATCAAAATTTTCGATTTTTTTCCATGTGAAGGGTAGTTTGGGGTGGGGGGATTTTCTTGAAAATCTTCGTGTCGCATCCTTGGAAAATACCAAATTTAAATGCCAAGTTTGGTATTTAAAACACACACACATACACACGCACGGATCTTTTTCTTAATATGCTTTGTTTGGATTCAGGTGAACCCAAAAAAATATCGGTATCGAATTTTTCGGGTGCAATACACGTCTCTATACACTATGTACATACATAGTACGTGTAGTGAAAGTAAAAATGAATCACAGGAGGATTGTATTAGAACAATGAATGTTGACAATCAAATTATATTTTTGAAGACCTTTTATACTAGACTGTTTAAACAGACAAAAATAGTACTTTTATTCTGTATAATATCTGGAATATAGGTTAGCATGTTGAGTTACACGCTGTATTTTGCATTTTTTACTGATATATTACCTTAAGTAATCTGTCAAAATGCTTCTCACTCACCTCAATATCAAACGTAGCCTATTTTTCATACTTATGTTTACATTCTCTACAGCTACTATGTACATAGTGTATAGTTAAGGTATTGTATTGCAACCAAAATTTCGATACTGAGATTTCACCGGAAATACATGTTTAGGGACCCCTTGAATAAAAAAGTGTTCGTGTGTGCGTGTGTGTGTTTCTGTGCACTACATATTTCAAAAACCAAAAGAGCATTAAATGCCAAACTTGATATTTAAGTTTGGTATTTTTAAAATATGCGACACGAAGATTTTCATGAAAATCCCGCCCCCCTTTGCAAACTACCCTCTACATTGGATAAATTTTCGAAAATTTTGTTTTTTCAAAAATGGCGCTAATGATTTTTATTAAAATATCACTTATTAAAGCTACTTCCACCCAAATAAATTGCATATCATAGCTTCCTAAGACTATTTATTCTGGATGAATTTTCTTGAATTTTGCATAACTAGCAAACTGTAACAGAAAGAGAGACAAAAACTTGCTACACAAAAGACATAGATCTCGTTAAAACACACAATTTATGCCATATATGTTTTATTCGTGGAGTGACTTTCAAGGTATTCCTTGTTATTAGTTTGGTTTTAAAGTAGTTAAACATTTTTCATGCGGGAACCTGTCAACTTCTGACCTTGCAAAGAAACGGATTTCAATCTCATAGTAACCAGCTTTTATAACACTTAGTTCTTGGTTTAACCCTGTGCTAGTAGCATAGTAACGTAATCAATTCAATTAAATTTATTAGTCCTGTAAGTCATATACATGATATAGGATAAGTCAGTGTTTACAGTTAAGTAGAAACATATTTACAATTTACATAAATAGGTAGTTACCGATGAATATTTCATACAGCGATTAACTTTTTTGCTTTGTATATAAAAATTAGGCCACATAATAATTCACAATTATTAAACTTTATTTTGAGACAGTATTACAAGAATCTTTTATATGCAACAGCTGAAGTAAGCATCCCAATGAAGCATACAAATATTTACAACTATCAATGTTTACACAATAGTATTACTGTAATAAATACAATTAATCACAATTTTCCACTATTACATTTTTACTAACAGAATACTCAAAAATACAGACTCTCAGGTCTTATCACTGTATCTCATATATTCTTCCACTATGGTAGTAACCTTGAGTTTAGCTTAATGTATTCACTTCTTTCTCTTCTGCATATGTGGAATTATGAAATGCAACCGTTTCTGCTATTGTTTATTTCGGTTTGCATGAAGAGATAGGAAAATGAGCTTATTAACAATAATTAGTCAGAAGGATGTAGAGATACATTAGTATTAGTAAATTAATTATCTTAAAAATGTTAGCCTCCCCGAAACTTAATCGTTTGCGGTAATGAAAATGTGGTTGTGTTAGTTGGTATTTTTCTGGTTTAAAGTTTTATAATTGCTATGGTTTCTGGAAGAAGTTTTATAGTTAATTTGTTGCTTTTTAATTGAACTAGTTGGCTACATTGTATGGCACCTGTGCTTTCCACAATGGCGCAAGCAGGAAGCAACGTGTAAATGTAAATGACAGCTGATGAAACCTCTAACCTTTCTAAGACTTTGTCATAGATTTCTTCAAAGAAATATATTGTTGAATTTGGAAAGCCCTTCATTGTGTTACGGCATACAAAAACACAGCAGCTCTTGGGGTAGTAAGAAGAACCATAGAAAAGTAAAAGTTCATTTTGATCTTAGAAGCATGGCAGATACAAAAATTGAAGAAATACTGGCTCCTCTTCGAGCTGCTGTGAAGGAACAGGTGAGCTGGTGAACATTCTTTGAATTAGTAGAATATTTGTTGCATGTAAGAAGAAATGTGTTTATAATAAGGGCGCTACTTCCATATGTGATCCAGATTTGGTACATTTCGTTATTCTGTCATTAGAGCAGCTTTGTAGTCACTTACTGGTCTGCCATAAACTTTACGGGGCAATTCTGCTCAACTCTAATAATTCTGCTGGCTACCAAGAGGAGTACCAACATCAGATTATGTATCCACTGGGTGCCAGGCACTACCATCCTTATGTTAACATCGCTAGATATGAATCTACGTCCTGAATCTGTAGTGAGAAGTGAAAGTGAAATGTGCAGATTGTGGCAAAAACACAGTTATTTAAAATCAAGCGTACGTAAATAGCAGAAAGTATATCCGATGTATGTGTAGTTTAGCTTCTCTTTAATGAATTGTATTTCGCAGGCAGGTCCATGGCTCATTTCCGATTGGCGGGAAGTTTTAATCACAATTACTCCACTTCCCTCACTAGTTGGAAGCAAGCACGTGACAGTGAATGTGTGTGTTGGAAAATGTAAGGCATTAAAAATCTATGCTATATATTAGTAAATATATGTAATAATATATTATTATACTTTTATTATTATCGTTATCATTATTATGATGACAATCAATCACAATCACCAGTGTCATTTTAACCACGAGTTTACTGCCTACAACAAAGTTTTAAAAGGTTTATTTTAATTAACCTGAAGTAAATAGAAAAAGAATGTTTTGTAGGTATAGTTTCCAAAAGCCAAATAAAAGTAAAAGGATGATGGGTTTTGAGAAATTCATGTGATTTAGTATATATATTGTTTTAGATTTTTAATGCTTCCATTTTCAAACACATGCACATTCACTCGTACATGCATACTGCACGACCGATGGGGGATGTGAAGTAATTGTGGCTATTAAGAAAAACTCTCAGACACAATTGGGGAACCAGGGACCTCCATGCGAAATGCAGTTTATTAAAGTGAAACAATCAAAGTTTCTTTATTTCCTGCTAAATTATACATATATGAATTTGGGGATATTCTCCGTACAGTTTACATATCTTTGATTTTAAATTATGCTCAGTGTTTTTGCCACAATTCGCATATTTCACTTTTATTCCCTACTTAAGACACCACAATGTAGATTCATGTCTAGGTATGTTGTTGAACATAGCTTTAGTAGCAGCTGGCCGCCAGCAGATACAGTGTCATGTTGGCATTCCAGTTAGCAGATGGCAAAATTAATAGAGTCGTTGTGCAGAATTACCAATAGGGCGTAGTTGAAGTATCTGTGAAGCTGAAACCCCAACGATTCTAAAAGGATGTCAGAAGCTCGACAATCTAGATTCTAAATTTTTGCATGTTAATGTTTTCAATACTTTTAAATCTGGATTATATGTGGAAGTTACCAACATAAATTTGTTGCAACAAAAACACAAAAATATGGGGATGAGTCAGGGATTATTTTGAACGTGTGTTGCAAGATGGCGAGAAAATGTTTCAAGTCCAAGGCAATGCGCAAGCAGACAGAACGAACAGAAGACTGTGTTTTGCATTGGAAACGAACTCCATTTTTTACCCTTTATTTCGATCTAGTTCATTTACACACACCTAATGTAACCTATCTTGACAAAATCTCAAAACCAGAGGAACCTGTTATTTTGTAAGAGCTCACTTTATTGCCTCATATTCCTTTTTCAAAATACACTTAGAAAACACAAGCAAATCCTGCGTCACCCATGTCACGTATTGGAAACACAAACTCCAGCAACACATTTTGGAAAGAAGAGCTGGCTAGTCAATAAAGATAATGACACACATACAATACACTGGTCTAAATTTAGATATGTGTGGTTCTTTTCAAAGTATTGTCCATTGAGCCTTGCCCAGCACTACTGGCAGTTCTGAAACGTGCTGGAAACCATCTTGACATTTTCTTTTTAACTGCCTTCTTTTTTCAGACAGGGAAAGGGATAAAAATCACAGGGGTTCAAATCATGAGAATGTGGATAATGGGGAACACATCCAATGTTTATGTGGTCTAAATATTGGGTAACAATGGGTGATATGAATAAAGATGAGATGTGTCTTAAAACTTGCAATTTTCGAGATGCGTCTTATTTTCATATGAATAAAACACAACTTAAGATGGAGGTGACCCTGATTGTGACTAACTTTTCAGTCACTTATGTAATGAGACATGTCTCAGGTTTTGGAATGAATAAAATGTAGCCGCATCTTACTTTTATGAGACGTATCTCATGATTTGTTAAGTCACCTCAGAAGGTGTCTCAACATATGCGACACAGCTTTTTGCAACTAATTATAGGCAGATTTGGTTTCCAGTTTTAGTGTTTTTGGAGCTCAGAAGGAAGCTTTATTAAACCAGGAGGTTATAACTAGCCTATAGATTAAAACAAAATGTGCAGTTACATGTATAACATTTTTTTCCCAAAGCAACAGGAGGAAGAGTGGAGCTTGAAGCAAAGGACCTAAGATTAGAATATTATTGCCATTAGTTTTCTTTTTTCATTTATAGAGTCCCCTTTAACTTATGTAATCATACCGAGGGCTATAGTTTAGTAACAACTGCTAGTGATTTTTTGTTGAACTGTGAGGTTCTTAACGTCATTTTTTGGTTGTATACTATTTAACGCTTACACAAGTATACTTTAAGACTCAGTAGTGATAGAAGATAATTATAATTGAAAAAGAATTCCCTGCCCCAGCCCAAAATCGAACCAGGGACCTTTGGATGAGAAGCCAGAATGCTGACCATTCGACCGCATGTAGTAAACCCTACGTTTCAGTGTGGCAATGCAGAAGATACAGAGGCCTCTCAGCATTCAGTATCCAAAACCTTTTGGAAAGCTGAATGCAAATATGCAAGGGTATTGGCATTTGATTAGATCAAATTTCTGGCAAATGCCACTGCATTTCAGATAACTGAATAAACAGTGAGATACATTCCCTAATGCAATTGGAGCTTTGGATTATACCCATATCATAATAAAAGCAAAAATTTCATGTAGATGAAATTTTTACCAGGAAAGGCATTGTTTACAAGTGGCATGGTTCTATTCAGGAACAACATTCCGATGTCTGCAGAAATATTCAAAATAATAATAATAATAAAAATATGAATGTGTTATTTCTTAAAGATGGGGGTTATGGACATCATATATGCCCTATATAGGTATCTCGCCAAGGAACATTTTATAATACACAGATATTTTGGCTAGGCAAAAAGAGCATTTTCAAATAATTCAATAAAGAGTAATGTTAGGTACAGAGTACCTTTGTTTATCTATATTGTATGGTTTTCCATAATAGACATTCCAGGAACATGGTTACAAGATTCTTTGTCCAAGACTTTGGAGAGGAGTAAGAGCAGAAAGACCGGCTTGTAATGTTAATCATGATTATGGTGATGATGGAGAGGAAGTAGGCATATTAGGCAAAGGGGACCCAAAAAAAGTATAGTAAGAATAATAAGTGATTACATAAGTAAGCTTTTATAACCAAAGCAATATTAATACAAAATATATTTAACAGCAACTACAAGTAGTACAAATCTTTGAATTATTTCAATTAAGTTATTACAAGGGTTATTAAATTATTAGTTTCATTGATACAGCTAGAAATTAATATGTATAAATGTACTGCTCATGTTCGTCATCTTGTCTTTTATGCCACATGAGGTGTGATACTTATTATAATGCTCTACAAAAATAGGTTTTTGAACTTCTTAACACTGTGGAATTTTTGCAGAAGCATGTCTATTTCAAAGTAACTAAATAAATAATAGATATGCAAAATAATACTCTTTTAATGTTTTATTCTTAACTTCAATGTTTTCAGAGTATTTGTTTCTCCTACTCAAGTTCAAGGACCTTCTTTTCTATTCTTTCATGTGTGTAGGCTTGTTGCCCTTTGTAAAGCATTTGATTTTTCCTTTCGCTAGCATGTATACATATAAAGTACTTACTAGGTGGAGAAGAATTGTATTCTACCCAAAAAGTTGTCGTGATTTCACCAGTAATATGTTTTGAGGTCCCCTAATTAAAAAAATAGAAAAAGGTCTATAAGGGGGATGAGGGGCAGTATAGCTCAAAGGAATTTTTTATTCATTGGAATGGATTAAGAATTGTATGTATTAATTATTAAATTAAGTAGGTTTAAGTAAAAATTGCAAATAGCAAATTTGGTATTTATGTTTAGTATCTTGCAAGGGTAGGACACAGAGCTTTTCAAAAAAATCCCCTCACCCCAAACTACCCTTTACTTGGAAAAATGTTTTAAAAATGGCTCTGACGATTTTGATTTAAAATACTGTATATTAAAGATATTTGCATCACAAATAAAATGTATATCTTGTATTTTCTGAGAATACCTATGAGGAATCATTTATTCTGGATGAATTTTGCATAGCTGATAAACTGTAAAATATAGACAAAAACTTACTACCCAAAAATGTAGATCTCGTTAAAATGTACAGTTTGTCATATATGTTTTTCTTTTAAAGCTGACTCTTTTTAAGATATTCGTTGTTATTAGTTTAAATTTTAAAGTACATTAACAGTTCTAAAACAGGAAACCTACTTCGTTTTGTCTCTCTTATGTTTCATATAACGATCAGGTTTTAAAGGTTTTGACTATGCTTTATCCTAGTATATTACCTTATTTCCTTTGATCTCACAAAGAAGTAAGTAATAAGACCCAATTCTGCTAATGTCTATATTGATTAGCATGCTGTAGATAAAATAATGTTTTGTAAGAATGGTTTGTGTGTGGAACAGCTAGAGAAAGTCATGTGAATGGAACATCAGATTTTTTTGTTTAATCTGCTTTTCACACTGTTTATTTTCCTAAATTAAATTTCATTATAATCTCTAACAAGAATTTTTCCTAAAACTTGTTTTTATCCGGACATTGCAAATTTCTAATTTTCTAACAATTACGATTTTATTTAATAGTTTTTTAAAACATCCATGAAACACAATTAAAAAGTAATGTTACCTTTTCCATTTTGTCAGTATAAATCATATAAATTGAATGATAAATGCTGAAATAAACCTTTCCATACGTGCAACAATACATTGTTGACCTGTTTACACACAGATAACAATGGCATGTAAAAGAGAAGCAGGTAGTGCATCTAAGTTTGGAGGGAAAATTTTTATTCATACAAAATTAACGAGACAGTCTCGAGACTAGCTGCATCCCACATTTTTGCTAACAGTGTCTCATAAGACACGTCTCACATTTTCTGCTAGCTGTGTTTCATAAGACGCATCTCATTTTTATTCATACCACCCAATGTTGCACAGATGAGGGTGGACATTGTCATGTGGCAGTTGCCAAACTTGAAGGATACAGTTTTAATTGGTTTTGTGGGATGTGTGTAGCAAGGACATTCTAAACAGAATTTTAACACACTTTTATTAGCTTTAATGTTCATATAGTAATTTGCAGCAGATTTATTGTGCTAGTCCAGATAAAATTTATAGTGCATTACTTAAGTTATTCTCCAAATATTCTTTCACTCAGTAATATTTGTTACCAAGTAGATCTTTCAATTTTTACTCAAAATGTTTGGATCTTCAAGTCTCTTATTAATGGAAGTAGTTTATTACATATTTCATACTCATCGAGAGAGAGAGTGAGAGAGAGAGAGAGAGAGAGAGAGAGAGAGAGAGAGAGAGAGAGAGAGAGAGAGAGAGAGAGAGAGAGAGAAAGTATTTCATTCTTTGCTTTTCATTACATATTAATTTATGGTTTGTCTACTTTTAGGGGGATTTGGTGCGTAATATGAAGACAAATGGGGCACCAGAGCTAGATGTGAAAAAAGCCGTGGCAGAATTGAAGCAGCGGAAGAAGATTTTGGAGGAAAAAGAACTTGCACTTGCTCCTAATGAGTCCACATTTGACCGAGCCAGAATGGAAGATTTATTGAGAAGGCGGTTCTTCTTTGACCAATCATTTGCCATCTATGGAGGTTAAGTTTTTTTTTAAGCTAAATTTGAGCATCTGAGTTGCATACAGTCTATGATTACAAATTCATTGCTGTAAAGTTTACAGTTTAAATTTAATTAACATAGAGCTCACAAAATAATAATAATGGACATTCATTTACAATATATATTGCATGCTTATAGCTTTTGATGGTGTAAATTAAAATTGCTCTTTATAACAATTTTAACTATTCACCTTGCATAGAATTTGAATTAAGTGAACTAACTTGAGGATAGCCTATATTAATGTAACCTATATGTACTTCAACTAATATTTTGAATATGATTTGCATTAATTAGGATAACATTATGTGGATGAAATGATAAAAAAGAAGAAAACTGTCTAAAGGACATCCATAACAGTCATATTGCAAATAGTGGTGATATTGCTGATATGCGTAAAAAACAAAGTTTTTAGATTTTTACTTTTCTCTACATGTACTGTGCACATATTAGATAGAGAAGGGATTGTATTCCTCCTAAAACTTTGATATCAAGATTTCACCAGCAATATATGTTTTGAGGTCCCCTGATACTATAAGAAAGCTCACAAACATAGGGTTAAATAAGAAAACAATAGAAAAGGCACTAAACATAGCAGATTTTCTCAAAAATGGCTTTAATTATTTCTATTAAAATTTCTTATATTTAAGATATTTACATAACAAATAAAATGTATATCTTGAATTTTCTGGGAATAGCCTCTAAAGACCTCTTTATTCTGGATGAATTTGTTTGAATTTTGTGTAACTAATAAACTGTAAGAGATAGAAAAAAATTTAGAGATCCTTAAAACACACAATTTATTTCACATACATTTTTTTCCTGAAGTTGAACGTTTTTGAGATATGTTTTATTGGTTTCAATTTTAAAATAAAACATTTCGCATAAAGGAACTTGTCAATTCTGGCCATGCAAAGAAACGGATTTCAATCCCATAGCAACCACATTTTAAAACATGTGACTGTTGGTTTTGCCTAGTGTATTCCGTTATTTTCCTTCTACTTAAACTAGGTAATAAAACCATTTCTTATAGTTTTTATCTTGATTAGTATGAAGTGGATAGAAGAATAAGCTTGTTAACAATAATTTGCGACAGAAATGTAGAAAAAGTCATGTGAGTGGAACACATCAGATTTGTTTTGTAAGGAAACATTAAAATGGGTATTTCCGGAGAAATCTAGGTATCAAATTTTTGGGTGTATGCAATACCTTATACCTATGTACCATGTACAAAGTAAGGAAAGTAAATATTGTATATTACATTGAATGAGAAACATCTTCAGCACTAGTTTGACTGTACAGATATTTGGATTATGCTCAGCACTGCTGGCACTTAGCTCATTTTCACTTGACAAATCATGAAGTACATTTTCATTAGTTTTATAAATAGAAATTTCTCATTTGTCTTCTTTGCTCACTCACTTTTAGGGTTCAGGTAAATTATAATATTTCATTTGTGATCTGTGAAAATGTTTCACTGTTTTAAATGCAACTAGTTTAAACTGTTGTGATGCAGCAAAAGATTGCTCACTTATGAATACCATTTAAATTTCAGAGGAAAGGGCCGCGCCATGGCCGAGTGGTCAGACCACTCGCCTCTCACCTAGACAGCCCGGGTTCGATCCCAAGCCACCGCATGTGAGATTTGTGGTGGACAAAGTGGCACAGGGGTTTTCTCTGAGTTCTCTGGTTTCCCCGCCATCTCATTCCACCAGGGCTCCATCTTCACATATCATCAGTGCCACCACCTGCAATTTCGTAGAAGTAAAAGCGGGCGTTAAACACTCAAAAAAAATTTTTCAGAGGAAGTTTGAGTCAGATTAGAAACACATCTCTCACATTTTTGTGTGCCTGACTAGTTTCAAGAGCTATTTAGTCTCATTCTCAGAAGAGACCACTGTCTCCTGATGTATCTATCGTCCGGTGGTTCTTGGTGTTATCTAGTGGTGGAGTGATGTACTACCATAGCTGATTCGGTAATGGCAATTCAAAACTTATTAAGAAGTACACATAGTATGTTTTATAATTAAAATCTTCTCCCAAATATCTAACTGCTGTATATTATGTAGGTTTTAGAAGTGTAATGTTTCATATGTTGTGATCGTGGTCCAGAAGTAGTGTGACACTGCAGATATGTTTTTCTATTTGTATTTGATGTGTCTCAAGCGTGCCTTTAATCTTGATTTCTTTAATTTTGTTTATACATTATAGATTTTGCAATTGATTTTATAAATCAAATATTAAGGATACACCCTTGATCCTTGGGATAGCTACAAATCGATATATCCATTGCATACATACTAGTTTTATTATTAAAATGTGGACAATACACACTAATAAAGCTTTTACAACATTTACATTTTTCAGTTACAATGCACTTATATTTGTAACTAATGTGTTACTTTCCTTTACAAATGTAATGGACATCCCAACTAAGGCATTATGGCAACATTGCTTCTGCTGTTCTTGGGTAGAGAGCTCTAAGCCAAACAAGATAGCAGGAGGTTTGACGGCCCTAAGCTGTAAAGCTTAGCTGAAGGATTGAGGACCTTAAGATGCAGAGTAAAGCCAAGGATCTATGAAACTATAACCCAATCAATCATGGCATATCTGTGGGATCTTTGAGCTCTAAGCCCATCCAAATGGCTATAAATAGCAGATTTTCATTTTAGCAACATTTTCATAGGCTGACAACATTGTTTCATTATTATATTTAGTACTCTTAGTAGACTATGTAATTGATAATGACATTACTTCATATATTTAAGTGAAGTCACAAAGAAGGACAGGGGGTTGGGCAAGAATATATTGATGGCAGACTTCACATTGTGGGCAATTTGGAAGTGCTAATAAAGGTTAAATTACCTCAGAGAAACATCATCTGCTTTATGTATTCTTTACTCCTTCAGGATTACACTGAATAAAATAATTACTGCAATCCATAAGTATTTTGCAAGTAAAACAACTATTACATGGTTAAAAGAGTATTACCAACTTTTTTATTCAGTAATTGGGTGCTTCAAATTGTTGCATAGTCATTTTTCTAAATTTATTTATTTTGTGAAGCTTAGCAGATGTTATGTTTTTTTTAAGTTATCGCAGGATTAGTAGTGAAGGTGTAACAGTTATCCTTAATTTACATCTCGATAAATGTGAGCTGCTGTAGAGAAGGTTAAATCAGTATATGCTGAATAATGTGTAAAGTAGTTTGTGAGTGGAATTTAAATGTTCTAAAGATTATTTTGGTTGTTTGCTGGATGAGTTTTATGTATCCTTAGTGTGTTTGTTTTTTTGAATTTTGCTGCTTTCTTGTCAATTTTGTTTTGGTGAAACTGTGTGACTATGTGTCAATATTCTTGTTTATTTTCTGCTACTACTTTTTAAATTAAACTGTTTAAGATGGCATGTTTGTATGGGACCATATCTGGGAACTATATAAGACACATCAGTTCTAATACAAAACTTAATTAAGGAAACTTAACTAAAGGTTATGTGAGAATTTTAATAAAAAAATCTTGGTTTTTAATCAGGTTGAAATATTCTATTAAAGTACAAAGGTATTTGTAATGTGTTGTATTTGAATAACACATAATTTTGCAAACTTTAAAATAAGCGTAAGTTCATATTTATAAGCCTATGCAAATTGTTGGCTGTTAAAGAAGTGTAGTAATAATAGTAATAATAATAATAATATGATAATAATAATAATAATTTTTATTATTTATTATTATTTTATTGTCATTGAGCTCAAACAGCAATAGACAACCTCAGAATGATACAATCAAAGATTTACAAATAACATTACATTTACAATACAGAGTATGTACATGAATGAAATATTATACAAAGTAATACAGGTTAAAAGTTAAGAACTACACTAATTACAACAAAGTCCTAATATATACTAACCAAGAAAAGCAGTAGTACAGCATATGTTCTTATATTTCAAAATATTCTTAAAGAGAATAAAAAGATGTTGCAACAAGCCAGTCATAGAATTTATGCTTAAAAGTTGCTCCCGTAAAATTACAAATATTCAAAATTAAAATGAACAGTGTAAAATATATTCAGACCAAAACAAAAATATTGTGGTCACTTCCTGTTCTGAAGAAAGAAAAAAAAAAATGTTCAATTTTTCAGTCACAATTTATGACTGTCCAATTTTGCATGTATTTTTTTTAAAATTCTATGTAATCACTTTTAATGGTTGTTTCAGGTATAACAGGGCAGTTTGACTTTGGCCCAATGGGATGTGCTTTAAAAGCAAATTTGTTGAGTGCTTGGAGGAACTTTTTTGTTTTGGAAGAGCAAATGTTGGAAGTAGATTGTTCTATACTTACACCAGAATCTGTACTTAGGTAAGTTAACCTTTATTAGCACTATTCAAATTGCCCACATTGTGAAGTCTGCCAGCAATATATTCTTATACCATGAATGTCTTATAAGCTGCAATGTTTCTTTGCAGGGCTTCTGGACATGTAGATAGGTTTGCAGATCTAATGGTCAAGGATGTCAAATCAGGAGAGTGCTTCCGCTTAGACCATTTAATTAAAGCACATTTAGAAAAACTATGTGCTGATAAAAAAACATCTCAAAGTATTAAAGAAGAATGCCAGGATATAATAGTGAAGGTATTAAAATCACATTTTAAAAATTTTGATGTGCCTCATTCATAACTTTCTCAATATATTCTGTCAGTCTGTGTGATGCAGTTGGTTAAGCACCGACCTGATCCCAAGGTTGCAGGTTAAAATCTAATCTAGACCTTAAAAGCGACAGTCCCATCTCAGTATATTCACCCAGATTCACTATAATGTAAAGGAATTCCTGGGAGATGAAATTCCAGCAAGCCAGTGGTGCTGATATGATTTTGGCAATTATGTTGAATTAATTAAAGTGGTATTGTTAGCACACACTTCACTTACTTTTATTGAGTAGGACAATTGTTTCGCGGACCGTTGCCCGCATCCTCAGCTGTTGAACCACTACTGCTTGGGTTTGGGTTCCAAGTTGTGGTTGTGGATGTGTTGGTTGTGGTGACATCTGTTGGGCGGGCGATGAGACTTGTTAAGAAATCCTTAGGGGGGAACTCCATTTTCATCAATGTGTGGCAGTATTTATGAATATAGATTTTTTCCCAAGCTGATAATTGAAACGGATTCGAAAGTTCTTTCAATAGTTTGATGTTCGGATTTATTTCATGGTGAGTTTCCCAAAAGTGATGTGCTACTGCAGATTTGTCTGGCTGTTTTGATTTTATGTGTCTTCTGTGTTCTTTATTGCTTGTTTCAAGGTTTCTTATTGTCTTTCCAATGTATTTCTTGTTGCAGTCTTGACAATCAATGGCATATACTCCTGATTTTTTCTCCGTGGGTATTTTGTCCTTCAGGGAGGAGCCCAGGAGGTTTTTTATGCTGTATTTGTTAATCGGTGCTAGTTTGATATTGAATTTCTTGAATACTTTCTTGAACTTGTTGTAGAGTTGTGGGTTGTATGTGATTTTTGTTAACATTTTTTTCCCCCTACATATTCTTCAGCAACTCATTCTTACAAAACCTAATTCTTCTTTCTACTCCATCTTAAGATAAGCATTAACAGAAATAGTAGTAAGAACAATTTTAATGAAAGGGTGTTTTGGAACAGTGATACGTATGAATAGAATATTTTTGAGTTGGGTTTATAACACTTAAGTATCACTTACGTATAATTTTTCCAGACCGGTTTCGAAGCCATGTGGACATCATTGTCGGTTGGTTGGGTTTGTAACACTTAATTTTTCCAGACCGGTTTCGAAGCCATTTGGGCGTCATTGTCAATGGTTTCCAATGGATGTATCATATATAAGTGATACTTAAGTGTTATAAACCCAACTCAAAAATATTCTAGAAATAGTTGTACTTCTTATTACCTGGTGGTGCAAGAGAAATAAGGGAAAACATTAGGGTAAAGTGTCGTCAAATCTTTTAAAAACTGGTTGCTAAATGGTTACTTAGAAATTCCATTATTTTGCATGATCAAGAGTAAAAGAAGGAAAACTAATAACAATTTCCCATTTGAAAAAAAGTAGACATTTTAAATTTAAACCGATAACAAGGAATATCTCAGAATTGGTTAACCCAAAAATTGGGTTGGACATAGATTGTGTGTTTTAATGAGATATACACTTTTTGTATAGTAAGAGTTTTGTCCACCTCTTAGGCTTGACTAGTTATACAAAAATGAAGAGGACTTTAGAGAGTTTTCCCAGTTATACATTTTATATGTGCTGTATCTTTAATAAATGATATTTTAACAAAAATTGTTTATTCACTTTTGAGAAAATAAAAAATACCAAAAAAATGTTCCTTGTAAAGGGTAGTTTGGAGTCAGATTTTCCTGTCACAATGGTATCATATCCTTAGAATATATTGAACTTAAATGCCAAGTATAATAAAATTCAATGAAAAAGGAACTTAACATAGTGAAACATTTAATACCAAGTATAATATTTATTAAACTTTTTGTTTGTAAGTTATGCTGTTCACAGTTACACAGACAGACCTGTTTCTAAAAATTACTTATTTTAAATTCAGGGGTCTTCAAAACATGCATTTCTATTGAAATATCAGAAAAAAGAAAAACTAATCATGACTTCTCATTTTAAAAAAGTTTTAAGTAGAGGGATTTAAACAGTAAGGAATGACATAAATTGTATGTTTTAACAAGATCTACAATTTTTGTCAAGTAAGATTTAAGGTCAAACTCATTGTAGTCACTGTTGTTAAAAAGAGATCCTTAAGGAATAAGTATTTTTCTTTGATAAGGAATTGCTTATTATCATTTGGTACTCATAAACAGTGCTTATGCACTCAAAGCTAAGTGCTTCCTTATTTCTGAAGCATGTGTGGCAAGATGGCTCAGCAGTTTCACAGCCATTTGGATATGGAAAGGAATATGCAAACAAACATGCAGGTAATCATGTAATCTGCCCTCATTTCGTCTTTTGCTCTTTTGTTTACAACAGATACTGTTCACATGACCATTGTTCACAAATTTTGAATAGTACATTTATTTATTTACCTCAGGTTAAAATCTTTTAGTTTGTAAAGTTATTTTAATGTTCACAGTGTTAGTTATATAATAAAACATGACCAAAAGTAAACATTTTAAAGAAAAAGAAAGAAAGAAGAAGGAAATTAAAAAAAAAAAAAACTCTTGCAGAGGTATATATTGTGGAATGCAGGCAATCAGACACTTGTGTCTTCACAGGAAGAAAGAGATATATGTACCGGAAGAAGATTTTGAGGAAGTTAATGCCCTCTCGAGAATATTACCATGAGTATTGAATTATATTTTTGTTTACAAGCTCTTTCTCTTCCTTAGAGAATGTTATTTATTTATTTTTTTAGTTTAACCTGTTATGTCATATCAGACAATGACTCAATGAAATGGGTGATGCTCAAATGATCTTTTGTCTTCTTAGGATAAGAGAAGAGGGGGAGGGGGGGGCTAGTGGTAGTAACTCACTTTAACCAAGATTCAAACTTGGGTCCTCTTGAATGTAAAGCAGATACATTATACCCATACTGTGGTTTTTAATTATTTGCATGATTTGTGTGTGGTCCAGTTGGTATATAAGAACCACCTACAATTTTTGTTGCGATGTTACTGTTATATTTACATGAAAGAAAACGAACGCATATATTAACCTGCAATTTGTATTCACTCATGGACTGTTTTACAACTAAAGACCTAACTTTCTAGCCTGGAGTGTTAACAGCTTATTATGTTAATGTGTGCATGCATGGATGGAAGCTAACTGCAAATACAAGTCACACTTCTTTATCTTTAATTTGCAAATATATGTTGGATTATGGAATCACTGGTGTGAGACAGGGAATCTGAATAAATGATTATGCTTAGAATTTCACTGCTATAACAGCAATGAAATCAGTGAACCTCTGTTCGTAAAGACTAGGCACTAGATTATTTAAAACAGTGGCTTTGGTGAGTCAGTATCGCTGGTTGAATTCAGCATCACCATATGATGGTGGATTTTGCACATCATGCAACTAGCACTTTTCAATTCCATTATAAAATTCTATATACTCCATTAGATCATTATCCTCGTTAACCTCCATTATTGGCAATTGATACAAAATGGTAACTGCTCTCTTTATTGCTTAAGCAGAGGTAGAAGCTACCTTATGTGAATAAGCATTTTTCGTATTTACCTGAAACAATGACATTTGTGAATTCAAAATATTTCCTTGAAATAAGCGACGACTATGAATTCATCCCTAAGTCTGCCTCTTATGGTTTACCAGTTATGGAAAAACCATTCAGAATGAAGAGAGCTTCAGAAGATATTCTCAGGAAATTTAAAATATACATTTTATTTATTACATAAATATCTTTAATCAAAATTCCATTTTTTAGAAAAAATTTCAAATAATCTTCCATGTAAAGGCTAGTTTTAATTAAGATACTAATATGAAAATTTCATGTCACGAATTTAAATACCAAGTTTGATTAAATAACTCAGAAGTTTGAGACAAGTGAAGTTTTAATCAATGTGATGTTGAAAATGAGTCGGAATAGTAACACTCACCTCACTTATATGTAATTGTTCAAAACATATGTTTCAAGGGCAATCGCCCTCTTCTTCAGTTGAAGTCCGACTGATGGCTGCTATTTGTGCTCTGTGGTCTATTACGGTGGAGCCATCTGGTGTTCTCAGTAGAAGTTCAAAATCATGTGGCGGTATTTCAAAATTCATCAGTTGGTCTTTTTGTTGTGTAATGAGAATATTCTCCCAAACTGTAAGTTCTGCCGGGTTGTTTACAGGTTTTAGCAATTTTATGTCATTTTGTATTTCATGATGTGATGTCCAAAAATGGTATGCTACTGCAAATCATGTTACATTGGCCAAACAAAAAGAAGACTGGAAACAAGGCTAAAGGAACATTTCAGACATATCAAACAGAAACAAACAGATAAATCGGCAGTAGCATACCATTTTTGGATGTATTAACAGCATAACTCAAAAATGAAAAATGCATATTTAATTTTTCAGCTGGAAATAGAAAAGGCGTATTATTTATGGACGATCTTTAACTGCTGTGGGTCTCAGCGTCCCATTCTAAATTAGGTGTGAAATAATGCTTAATTATGCTCAGAGGCCTCTCTATCAGGCTTGAGGTTCTTTTATGTGCCGTAAATCTATGACACAGGACCAACGCCTTTACTTCCCTTCCAAAGGAAGCCATGCTAAGGATTTTTATACCCAAAAAAATCCATTGTCCTCTGCCGGGTTTGAACCCGCTACCTTGGGTATATGAAGTTAGCATGGTAACCTTTCGGAGGGTGACATTAATATAACAGTATTAACAATATAATAAGCTTGATATTTAAGTTCAGCTTCCTTCCTATTATAGGAATATTTTGATTTTCTAAAAAATGGGCTCTAACAATTTTGATTAAAATACCACATGTTTTAATTTTTTCATGGCAAAGGAAATGTGTATCTTGAATTTTCTGGGAAGACTCTGAAGCCCTCCTCATTCTGGATGGCTTTAGCATAACTGGGAAACCTTGAGAAATAGACAAAACCTTAATACTATGTGTGCACATTTTCTTGGGCACTTAGCTCATAAGTCTTCATTCGTTAGGTTTCATGCAATATTGGAAGTATATCAAGGCCACATTGAGACATGAAGTATGTTATATACCTTGACATATAGTGGCATCAATTCTAAGGTTTCATTCTGTCTTTAGATCCCAGAATCGTGTTTCATTTAATAATTCGGCAAGTTATGGTAAATTAGATACCTATTCAACATAGTGATTGAAGGCTTCAAAGAAAGAAACTTCCTTTAGTTGATAGCACTGTGGGGAGAGAGAGAGAGATGGTGGGTTCTTGTTCTTTCCTCCTGCCCTCGCTTCCTAGTAAAACTTCCCTGTAAAACTAGCACCCAAGAGAAGATGCGTTCATAGTAAAAAAAAAAAATATATATATATATCTCTTTAAAGCTCCCAATTAAGGTCAGATACATTTGCTTTGTTGAGGCAACCAATTTCAAGGTATTCCTTGGTATTAATTTAATTGGTTTAAATTTTCTCAAATGGGAACTTGTCATTCATTTCTCTTTTCGTTTTATTTGCTTCTGGTCTTGTAAGAGAAATGGAATTTCAATGTCATCACATAGTGAACATTTTTTAAAAGCTTTGACTATTATTTTAACCTAATGTATTTGCTTATTTCCATTGTACCTACCAGGAAATAAGTAAAAAGTTTATTTCTGCTTCACCTTTATATTGATTAGCATGAAGTAAATAAAACAATAAGCTTTTATAGGAATAGTTTTTGTAGAACATGTAGAGAAGCTCATGTGAATGGAATATATCAGATTTTTTGTATAACTGTCCACCTTAAATACAGTTGATTAAACAGTGCAAGTAAAAATGCCAATAAGATTGTTACTTTCTCTAATCTGCATGTACAAAATAAAATAAAAATAAAATCTGTATACTACATCCCGATATCTAATTACTTACACCAGGGCAAATTCTCAGAGCTTATTTAATTTAACAAACTTTTTTTTTTTTTTTTTAATTTTACAAAATAAAATAAATATGCAATTGTCAGTTTAATAACTTAACCTAAATAGTCTGCATGTACAATGTACATAGTGGATAGAGAAGGTATTGTATTGCACCCAAAAATTTGATACCGAGATTTCACCGGAAACACTTGTTTTGAGACCTCCTGAATCCAAGAAAAGCATTTTTAGAAAAATGTCCGTGTCTGTGTGTCTGTGGGCAGCATAGCTCAAAATGAAAAGACCATTAAATACCCAACTTGGTATTTAAGTTTGGTATCTTCCAAAGATGCTACACAAAGATTTTCAAGAAAGTCCCACCACCCCCAACTATCCTTTACATGGAAAAAATGTCGAAAATTTTAATTAAAATCTCTTATCTTTAAGATATTTACATGACAAACAAAATGTACATTTTTAAATTTTCTGGGAATAGCCTCTGAAGACTTATTCTGGATGAATTTTGTGGAATTTTGTATAACTGGTAAACCGTAAGAGATAGGCAAAAACTTACTCAACAAAAAAATGTAAAGCTTGTTAAAACACACGATTTATGTTATATACATTTTTTTCGTGGAGTTGATCATTTTTTAGATATTCCTTGTTATTGGTTTCAGCTTTAAAAAACTTATACTTTTCTCATACGAAAATTTGTCAACTCTTGTCCAGAGAAACAAAGGAACTTCAGTCACATAGCAACCAGCTTATGACTAGTACTTTAGCCTATGCTACTCCCTTATTTCCCTTCCACTTGCATGGAAGCAAGTAATAAGACTATTTCTGCTTATTTTTTCTCGATTAGCATGAAGTAAAAAGAAGCATGAGCTTTTTAACAATAATTTGTTGCAAAGATATAGAGAAAGTCATACAAATGGAACACATCAGATTTTTTAACCTATATCTAAAATTAAAATGCTGAACAAATTGTGTATGAAAACTATAGATAAACTTTTGTTTACTTATTATTTTTTTAATTTATTTCAGTTAGATGGCTTGAAGAAAGAAGAAATGAGTTCAGTTTTGAAGAAATTCAACATTCGGTCTCCTCTTACTGGAAATGAGCTTACAGAACCAATAGAATTCAATCTCATGTTCAGTACTCAGATTGGTCCTTCAGGTCTTGTTAAAGGGTAATTGCTGACATTGTTATTTTTTGCACATTTGGTTTTAAAGCAGTTACAGTATAGTAAAAGGAAATTATAAAAAGCATGTTGAAATACCCATTATTATGTTTAAATTGTACAGTACCTTATTTTTTACTTGTAGGTAGGTAACTGCATGTGCACAGTGCTTCTAACCGGCTCTGGCTCCTGCTTTTCTCTGCATCATTGTGCTTACAGAGGAAGAACTTATGAGATAGGACAAAAGTTAGAGCATACCCCAAGAAAATCTTCCAGTAGGTTATCACAGAAAATGGGAGTTCCACAATTCTTGGCTTGGAAAGCCACTAAACTTTTGAAATTAAAACCTTATTAGATAATCATAGCTCAAGAATTGCAACCACATGATACTGTGTGTAGACTAAATTTCTGCAATTGGGTGTTGGGTAAAGTTAATGGTGGCTTTATGGACCCAAAGTGTTTTTCATAGATGAAGCATGGTTTTATTTAAATGGCAATGTATCAACACAAAACAACAAAACCAAATTATAGGACCTTTATACTTTAAGGATACAGTAAAGTCCAGTACAGGGATACAATAAACAAACCATTCCTGGAATATTTGTGTGATATTGAATGCACATAGGCATATTTTCTGCTACAGCACATACAGCTGATCTCTTGTTGAAAATTGAGGAAATTTTTGAAGATAGGGTCATCAGTAAAGGACTATGGCCACCATGCTCCCCAAATCATACGGTATGCAACTTTTATTTATGGGGGAGCTTAAAAAATAAAGTGTATTGGAAAGCCTGCATATGTTGGAAGAACTGAAAGGCAATATCAGAAGGGAAATTACTGCAATTTCAGAAGAAGAATTAATGTACGATAATGGACATTTTCTTAAAAGGTGTGAGAGATGCATGGCAGCAGAAGAACATCATTTCCAACACCTTCTGTGATAAAGATATGTGGTTATTGTATGCATGTAAATCTGAATTATCTGCATGCCATGCACTTGAATTTAGTCTATGAATATTTAACTCGGCAAGCAGCAGCATGTGTCCTGCAGCAGCTACCTCCCACCAACTTGCCACGAGTCAAAAATAGGGCAGTGTAGAATATTTCAACAGACTGCCTACAGAGGTGCAAATTTTATTGAATTTTGGTGGAAGACAGAATCTGTTATCTAGGCAACCAAATAAAGCTTGCACTTTTTAAGTTTAGAGTGCAGTGTGCTTGCATTACATGATATTCTTTATTGGCTGTTTGAGAAAATTTACATTTTCATGGCCTCATTAAATTCAGCATTCAAATAATTGCATAATTAGAAACTATTAAGTAGATTTGTAACTATCTTAACTACAATTATAACTCTAAGAATTCCATTATTGAGTGGAAAGATTGGGTTAAAGATTATTATTCAAATGAGAAGCATA
Organism: Hymenopus coronatus; assembly: GCA_030762935.1. Lineage (NCBI taxonomy): Eukaryota > Metazoa > Arthropoda > Insecta > Mantodea > Hymenopodidae > Hymenopus > Hymenopus coronatus. Next base: position 37,599,351 of record CM060889.1, on the reverse strand, counting down.
CTTTTTTTTTAGCTAGGTTAGTTGTGTAGTGCTAGATGTGGAAATCTCTGTCTTATATAAGGGTCATGTATCTGTTCATTTTATATTACCTTATGTTTGTATAATTGAATATAGTATATAACTTCTAACACGTATATACATGCCATGAGCATGATCTTTATAATGTTTTGAACAGCTCTCTGCAATACGTTCTATTACTCTTACCCATTATTATTCTTATTACTATCTCCTGCATTTTAAATACTTCTTCCAACCCAGTTGCCATTCCCCAAAATATTATCCTGTATCAAATATGACTTTGAACTTGGGCAAAATATACACTTCTGAAAACCTGTGTGCTAGTAATATTATTTAGTTTGCTTAAAATGTAACATCCTATGCTGAGTTTTTTTGTTAGTAGTATTTGTGTGTGCTCTCCATTTTAAATCTTCATTTATTGTACCCCAAGAATTTGTGTTTCTCTCTGTTCCTTTATAATTTTTCCATCTAATTTTATTGGTAGGTTTACAATGTAATTTCTATTTTGGCTAGTCTGGAACTTCACAACAGATTTGTTCCTGTTTATTAATAGCCCATTGGACTTAAACCATGATGGCAGCTCTATTTTTTCCTGGCATTTGTATTAACTTTTTGCTTTTGTAAGTACATTTGTTTATCTGCAAATAATACTACCTCAGTTTGTTGAATGTTTAATGGCATATCATTTATGTATAAAATAAACAGGCCTAGTATTGATTGTAGTACCCCATATGTCACTATTCTAAGTGTTGATTTACTTTTCTCATGCTTATACTGTTCTTTATTTACTTGGCTAATTTCTACTACCTGAGCAAATCAAGTATTCACAATTTCTCTTATTCTGTAGCAATTTAATTTTTCCAGTAATATTTTGTATGTGTGCGTGCATGTGTGTGCTTTTACTACATATGGATCCACAGAAAATGACACTGGTGAGATGCATGGAATGAAGATGGAGCACTGGTGGAATGTGATGGCAGGGGAACCCAGAGAAAACTTGCTCCTGCACTGTTTTGCTCACCATAAATTCCACATGTGGTCGCCTGGGATCAAACCCTGGCTGCCTAGGTGAGAGGTGAGTGGACTAACCACTCAGCCACGGCACAGGCCAATATTTTGTGGTTTATTTTCTTGTAAATAATTGATAAATAGCCATAATATCTTTTGATTTAGATTTGTGTAGATTTTTCAAAAAATATAGATGATTATGTAGCAGATATAGAAATTGCTAGTCAGGATTTAAATGAAAATAATAATATATTTTGTTCTATGTTCTAGATTATTTCTTCTAATAATGTGCAAAAAGCTCCTCCCATGGATCTTTTGTATCTAAACCATGTTGCAAATTTCTTAATACATTTTTTTTTTTTTTTTCATCCAAGAAACCAGCAATGGTGATATACCTAAGTTTTTCCAAAATGTTTGAAAAAACTGACATTGATACCAGTTTGTAATTTTGGCCATCATGGTTTTGGTTCTTTTTTTGTAGCAGCTTTTAATATATAAACTGGTATTTTATTTATTCCTGCTGACAACGTGCCTTTTAATCATTCTGTTACTTTTATTAGTTCTCCTTTACTTATTTGAGAATAAAAAAGGAATTTACACATGTCTGTTTTGTGCTAAAACTAATTTGAGCATATTATGTTCCATATTTGTTGTTCAGTGCTTTTTTTTTTTACAATTTCAGCAAAGCACCTATTAAATATCTCTGCCACCTCTAACCATCATCCTTGATTAGCTCAACTTGGGATTCTTTTGGTTACTTTTACCTATTTCTCTTTTTATAACTTGTGATATTGCCTTATTTTTATTTTCTGCACATAATATGTACCTATCATTTTATAGTTTCTTTGCTGCTCTGATGACCTTCCCATAAGCTTTCTTATAATTAGCATCCTCTGAACCCCTCCCCTATTAGCCAACTCACTTGTTAGCCTAAAAGTTTCAAAGTAGATTTGATTACAGGTCCTCCAAGCATAAATTTCAGTTATATTATAGTTTTGAACTTGTTACATTTATTCCATCTGAAATGTTCTTTTGCTATTGTTTTTAATTTATTTTAAATTGTACAACTACATAAAAATCATTCTTATTTGTTTATAAAATGAAGCATAATGCAATAAAAAATGCTGACACTTTGGCATCCTTCAGCATTAAGTTAAATTTTTTTCTTTCTACAAAACCATCAGTTCTTAAGAAGTGGCTGATGCCACTGAATTTACAGGAAATGGAAATATGTAAAGTTATTTAGCTGTGTACTGTTCTTTGTTTGTTTGTTTGTTTGTTTTTTTTTTTTTTCTTTTTTTTCTTTTTTATATCCTTTGACCATAATAGTTGGCTATACTATGAATCCTGGGTCTTATAGTACTTACAACATTGTAAGTCGCCATTAGGATATGTCATCTCCAAATAATTTGAGATCACCTTGTGGTTTACTGGGAAACATGTGAGTCATTTGAGAAATTCAATGCTATGTCAGCATCTTGCCATGGTAGCTCAGTGGAAGAGCAACTGGTTAGAAACTGGAGATCTGTGGTTCAAATCCTGGCTATGGTATTGAATTTTTCAGTCTGACTCTACCTATCCAACTCCTGTCCTACACACAGCTAACAGTTAAACCAATACCCATTGACCATAATAGTTGGTTAGACTATGAATTCTGGGACTTCAAATACTTGCAACATTGTAAGTTGCCATTGGGGTGTGGCATCTCCAAATAATTTGAGATCACCTTGTGGTTTACAGGAATCATGCAAGTCAGTTGAGAAATTCAATGCCATGCCGGCATGTTGCCATTGTAGCTCAGTGGAAGGCAAACAGTCTAGAGACCGGGAGATCTGTGGTTCAAATCCCAGCTATGGCATTGATTTTTTCAGCCTGACTGTACATATCATGATTATTTAAAGATTATTATTAAAATAATAATTCTACAAGAGGATTGCTTTGACAAATAATAAAGAATATACAAAGTAACTAATAAGTGTTTAAAAAATTGTATATTGTGTTATTGTGATTTCATCAATAAAAGTTTTATAAATCCAATAAAAGTTATAAATTAAAACTCGCCTTCAATAGTTCTTATTCCACAAGGACAGTTTCCAAATCAATTGCCCTGAAAAAGAACTTGTGCTAGAAGAAATAACTAAATAAAATACTTTACTGTACTGAGACACATTACACAGTAAATTCAACCTCGCTACTGGAATAAGAAGACTTAGGTGTGAGAAACTATATATTGTTGCACTGGATGGAAGGTTTTCTGCCACAGTTTGTCTAACTTTACAATTTAAAAATTTCGTTTTTCCCCTTCACACCGAAAGCTGCTGCAAGTTTCTGTCAAAACTGATCTTCTCCAAGAATGTTTCTTGTCTAACACCAAACCCGAAGATTCAAATTTATTCCCATTGCATGTATAGTTCCTTGCAGGTAGTACAGAGTTTGGATACCTTTCAACAAACTCCCTGCATACATGGTGAGCGGATTCATATTTAAAGTAAGTTTGCAAATAAACACATGTTCGTTCACAGAGAAGTGACGTATCAATTTTACTATATCGACAGAGGCACCTGACTGATTGCATCTGATCTGCAATAACAGTGAGAGGAACCAATGCACATCAAGCCGGAATTGACACCCGAAATCCTGATAGATGGCGAGGGAAGAGTGGAAGGCAGAGAGTTTACCATATATAATAATGACTCTTTACATATTGTGTCTATTAAAAGTGGTTCTTACATTCACATTGTATTATTTGCAATGTCATAGAATCACCTTCTAAGAAATTTCATTGTGACTATTGGAATTCAGTACTAGAATTATGATTCTCTATAAGCAATATATAAAGCCTTAAGTGAGGTGTTACCAATTATGTTAGAAATTTTTGCATCTTATGCTTGGTTTCGACAATTTTTATCCTTAGAAAAAGAAATCAAACAATGCTTTCAGTGTTGGACATCTAAAGACAATTGAAGTGCATATATCTTATTCACCATGACATTTTTTCTACAGTTTCCTTCGCCCAGAAACTGCACAGGGTATTTTTGTGAACTTCAAGAGACTGTTGGAGTTCAATCAAGGAAAGCTACCATTTGCAGCTGCTCAAATTGGCAATGCTTTTCGAAATGAAATATCGCCAAGATCTGGACTTATTAGAGTCAGGTAAGCAAATTTTTATACGTTAAATATTTGTTATCATCTAAATCCTTTTTTACTCTCTCTACATGTACCATGTGCATAGTGTATAGAGAAGGTATTGTAATGCACCCAAAAATTTGATACTTCACTGGAAATACATGTTTTGGGTCTCCCTGAATCCAAAAACAAGCATTTCTGGAAAGGTCCGTGTGGGTGCAAGGATGTGACACAAAGATTTTCAAGAACTTGAGTTTATTGGGAATAGCCTCTGAAGACTACTTTATTCCAGATGAATTTTACGAAATTTTGTATAACTACTAAACCGTAAGAGATGGACAAAAACTTACCACACAAAAAATGTAGAGCCCATTAAAACACACAATTTATGTTATGTACAATTTTTTTGCGGGGTTGATCATTTTTGAGATATTCCCTGTATTTGGTTTTGATGTTAAAAAACTTGAAGTTTTCTCATACAGGAATTTGTGAACTCGTATCCATACAAAAAAAGGAACTTCAGTCACATAGCAACCAGGTTTTGACTCACTTTAACCTATGGTACTGCCTTATTTCGCTTTTACTTACAAGAAAGCAAGTAATAAGACTATTTCTGCTAATTTTTTCTCGATTAGCATGAAGTAAATAAAAAGCATTACCTTTTTAACAATAATTTGTTGCAGAGATGTAGAGAAACTCATGTGAGTGGAACACATCAGATTTTTTCCCTAAAGTATAGTTGACTTTGGGACATTGACCTGTTGGGGTAAAGTAGTTATACAAACTGAGCTCTGTTACCATCTATCTCTCATTTTCTTTGAGAACAGTATGAACTATTGTGAAGGTAAAAAAAAAATGTGGCTGGTGAGAACTGGCTTTTAAATAATTCAGGTACCTCACATCCTGACTGCTAACTGAAGTAAGCAATTTGAATTATAATTAGTCTTAACTGGAGTTGCATAAGTGCATCTTTGTATTTAAAAACAATGTATATCGAAGCAATCACAGAATCATATGTGTGTGTGGGTGGGTGCGCGCCCGTGAGCTTTCATGGTCCATAGTTTTATAACTTAAAATTTCCATTTTGCCATAGTCTGTAAATTAAATATTTTCGTTTCTTACAATATTTCTACTTGATGTTTTGTCCCTGCCTGTGAGGGACTCTTCAGATATATGTTCACGAGCTAAATACATTGTAAAATAGAGCAGCCATATATACTCTTGGCTCAGTGGGCAGAGTCAAGGGGATTGGTTTACTTGTTATTCTGCATGGAGGTTTTGGAGTTGGGAATATATGGAAATCCAGCTTTGGTTTAGTTTGAATCCTTTGCCTTTATAAAGTTATTTATATGCTTGTAGATTTCAAAGGGCAACAAAGAGTCTGTTCATAAGCCTTGCTTTCTCTGAAAGGAAAGTGTGGAAACTGGAGTGGCAGCAGTCTGCTGCTTCTTATTCCTTGCCATCCTTTCTAAAAGAATAGTAGCGTGAGTCTTGAGAAACTGCTCCTGATTGGATATCCTGAGCATGTTGTTGTCTTAGCTATCCTGAAGGAGAGTCTCTGGTATGGTTATTTAAGTGGTTTTGCTATTGTGGTGCATTCAAAAATTCTACAACAGTTTTCTTATATTGTTCAATTATATTTTCAGAGAGTTTACAATGGCAGAAATAGAACACTTTTGTGATCCTGCAGACAAGAGTCATCCTAAGTTTAATTCTGTACAAAATACTGAAGTGCTTCTGTATTCAGCTTGTAATCAGATGGATGGAAAATCTGCAGAAACTTGTACAGTAGGGGACGCTGTAGAAAAGGTAATATATGTTATTATTTAACTATACCCTTAATAAATCATTACTTTGCAAACATATTGCTTCTAAATAATTCAGAAAGACTTGTGCAAATGTAAGTCTTATAGTTTCAAACAGAAAGTACGTAGTCCAAAATGTGCACATTAGCACATTATTTCCTACCGCTATAACTTCCTCTTATTAATAACAATAAATGCTGTATCAAATGGTCTAATGTAGTACTCATGAAGTAAAGAGATGTGCCAATGGCACTGAAGAAGTGTTGGCAGATTTTTATTTTTGTGCTCATGCATGAGGTTGGTAATGAAATATGACAGTATTAATATTTATTTACGCTAAGCTATTACATGTGAATTAGTAGTAAATCAAAGTCTCAAAGAAACTGGCTATAAGAACATGAAGAGCTGAGAGTTAATCACATGAGCAAAACAAGGTGTGTACAGTGGGTCCTGGGTAAGTAAAGCATGAAATATTTTGTAAACAAACTCAGAAAATGAGAAAATGTTACAAGTGAGAGTAGAACATTTATTAAATATTGTAACAATGTCTTTATTGACTTAAAAATCAGCTACAAATGAAGTCTTTAGTTCACTGCTACTAATAATCACTTGATGTCAGGTTGCATGATACGTGCAGCTTTCTGCCAAAAACAAACTGGCCAGTTTCAGCCCAGTGATGTCATGGGTTGAAGAGCAGTAGGCCAGAAAGAAAAGTGACACCCTGACGTCCCAATCTCTCTGGTGATTGGCCACACCTTCCTCAAATGTTCTTCTCGAGTCTTGATGTTCTGCTCAACCATGCCTTCTGAGTTGGATGAAGAGGTGTTGTGCACTCCTGTTCGCTCCAGTGTTTCCCTCATAAGGTTGGGCTCAAAGTTGGTGCCCTCATCACTATGTAGCTCCATTAGAACCCCATAGTAACAAAACAGTGTTCCATGAGGCAGTTCATAATATTCTTGGCCTTTTGGTTAGGGATGGCATACACCTCTAGCCATTTGGTCAAGTAATCCATGGCGAGCCACATGTACCTGTGCCCTGTCTGGCAGAGGGAATGACCCAGCTACGTCGATGGCTGTGCATTCGAAGGGTACTCTCAAGTTATATTGCTGCATTCGACAACAGCCACTGTGGGCCACGACTTGCTGCACACACATGACATTGGCAACACCACTTCTCAGCATATGCCTGTAGTCTCAATCAGTAATACTGTTGTCAGAGTTTGTCAATAGTTTGGTGATTCCCAATGTCCTCCCAAAGTCCCCACATGTACTTTTTCCAGAACTCCTGCAACCTTACTCCAAGGGAGGATCAGCTGCTCTCTTTGGGTCTTCCCATCAGGTGATTCATATACACTGAACAGTACCCCATCCTTGATCTTCAGTGAGTCCCATTGGGCACAGAGGGACTTATACATAGTATTTCTTGGTGTGATATCCTACCAGTTCAGTCTATACCTGCCTTCGTTTCTCCCAGGAGTGGCCCCAAATTGGCATCTACCAACTACTCCTTCCTTAGCCCTGTACTATCCTATCTGGCTGAAATAACATGAACAGCTGTGGCTTGCTCTTTCTCTTCTAACTTAGTGCAGTGGCCACACTCCTTTGGACAGGGTCATCTGGACATGGCATGTATATTGATGTGGCTCCTTCTTTTCCAATGTTCTGATGTAAAGTTTTACTCTTGCAACCTCTGGACCCAACGGGCTGTCTGCCCCTCCAGGTTCTTGCAATTTAACAGCCAGTGAGGGCAGAATGGTCACCCCTCAGGTGAAATGACTGACCACATAGGTACTTATGGAAGTGTTTCATTGTCTATTGGCAGAAACTGTCATCAAATAATGCAGTAGTTCTTTTCTGATTTGGAAGCATCTTGCTGTAGCAAGCAAATACCCGCCATCCTGAATTTATGATAGAATGCTGCCATTGCTGGTGTTGCTGGCATTGGTGTCTACAATAAAGTTGCCACCAGGTTGTGGAAATCCCAAAATAAGAGCACTGCAGAGTGCTGACCTAGCACCTGGAATGCCCTCTGTGCTTCTCCTGAACATATGTAAGGTCATGGTTCCATCAGTCAGATGAGGGGTTTTGCGATTTTGGCGATAGCAGCTGCATAAACCCAGAACACTTTACAGCTCTTTTTTGTCTTTTGGGTGAAGCCAATCTCTCACTGCCTGAGCCTTCTCCAGCTCCATGGCCACATCAGATGGTGAGACTATGTAGCCCAAGTAGTCCACTTTCTTCTTTGCATAGAACTTCTATCTTGGTCAGGTTTTGAGATGCTCTTCAAAGTTACAACCCACAATTATGATGTCATCCAAATGGAGCAGGCAGGCATCATAATTCAACTCTCTTAATCACTGATTCCATGAAGCATTGAAAGGTGGCTGGCGCATTGCAGAGGCCAAAGGACATAACTCCAAATTGCCTACGCTCATGGCTTGTCGAGAATGTGGTCTTCTCCTTGTCCCTGGGATGTAGGGCCACTTTCTAGTATCCTGATTTCAAGTCCAATGTTGATAACCACTGGGCACTGGCAAGCAAGTACTGGCTGTCATCAATCCACGGTAAAGGGAAACAGTTCTTTTTTGATGAGACATTCAGTTTCCGGTAGTCCACATAGAAGCACAGCTCACCATTCTTTTTCTTCACCAAGACTACGTGGAGCACCAAGGGCTTCAAACTCTTCAATGATTTCCCTAGATTTCGTGTCCACTAGCATGTCCCATACCTCTACTTGTTTTACCAGGAGAATACAGTGGTTGTCGAATAGGTTGTGCATCTCTGGTATCGATATTGTGTAGTACTCGGGTCAGTGCAACTATAATTGCCATTCCTTTCACTGAAGACAGATTAGTATGAGCTGAATAAACACTGGACCCTCTCCAGGTGTGAGGTGGTCAGATGATTGGCCACCCTCTTAGCAAGTCTTTCAGCCGGGACCCAGGTCTGCAATGGGATCTATCGAATAGTGACTCACTCACAACTGACTCACACTTTCATAACTCCATCCCAGATGTCCTGGTCAGAGAGAAAAGCTCCTGGAGGACATTTAGGGAAATAAAGAGAGTCTGAAAAAGGGAAAAGAATATAGAGATTATACACAAACTAGAGTGAGAAAGATGAATAAGAAGAAAGATGAATGGGTTCCAGAATGAGATGTATTGTATATTGAAGCTGAGCATTTGTAAATTTGGAGTCTTATTTGTGGTTTGTTTAGAGGTTGGATGTCTGTATTCTGTTTGGATATTTTTATGATTTGTGTTTGTATTTTTGGTGTGATTTGGGTCAGATTATCTATTAGCATGATGTATCTGCAAGCAGGAAGTCTGATGTTTGTGTTGGAAGATGTGATCGTTTGTAATAGGCCAGGATTGGGAGTTTGGTCTAGCCAAGATGTGTTTATTGCTACTTATAGTATTCTGTTGCTCTGATTCTGCAGATATCCCAGCAGGTTCTGGTGATGATTCAGATTTAAAGTCCTTGGGACAGTATTCCCAGTCTTGAAATGAACCTTTTCTTGTGGTAGTTTTTTCTTCCACAATTGGTTTTCTTCTTGGCAATTGTTGATACACTGTGCTGGTAACTCCCAAAAGTCAATTTAGCAGCAAATGGCAATTTTGTGTTCACAATTTCCATGCAACATAGTGTTGAATTAGTATGCTTTGCTGAGTATTTATAATGTGCTGGAAAGTCAATTATGACCTCAGTTGCCATGTTGAAGTGAAAGTTTTTTTTTTTTTCTCTCTCTCTCTCTCTTGCACGAGAGATGCAGGTGTACACTCAAATATTTGTTCAGCTTCCAATTTGGTTATCGTTCTTCTTTGTTGTGTAAGAGCCTATCATACAAGAAATAAATATATTCTGTTTCTACAATGTGTATCCAACTGAGCTAACCCCCACCACCACCTTCCCTGGGTGTGCCTGCTTGGTATGCAGGATTGTACTATAACCACAGCGACTAATTGTTTACATGACAATGAGTACCTGCAATGGAGGTGTGGAGCTAGAAATCTATGTATTGCTGCCAAGCCAATATCAATATCATTTCCTTGGGTCTTGCTTTCAATATATCGTCATGATAAATGAATGAACAAAGAAAATTAGTCTGCTTGCTTGAAAGTTTGAGGTAGAAAATGCTCAAGAAAGCATCAGTGGCACATCTCTCAAGTATTAGCATGGAAAGGGAAATAAGTCTTGCAGGCAACAATAGAGGTACCAGAAAGAAAATGAAAATACCAAAAATACAAGCAGCAAAGAAGTAAAAATGGGGTGAATAGTTGTACCATGTCAATAAAATGCATGTATTGTATATGCAGTAGAATGCCTGCAAGCAATACTGAGGTGACTTTCTGTTTTATTTTTCATGGTAGTTTTTAAAAAATGCCAAGAATTTTTAAGTTCTCCTTTTTTTCCATTATGTTGATATAGTGATATTTGTCCAAATGTAAAGAAATTTTAGTCATCCTTCTAAATCATTCATACCACTACTGAAATGGGGTCAAAAGTTTAACACCCTAAAGCAGAGCCAACAACACACAGAAGCCATTTGCTTCCTGAACTTCTTACAGCAATTAATGGAGCCTTGAGGCTGAGCTGCAGTTTCATGTGAATATTGTGGATGAAAAATGTGATTTCTGCAGCGAAAATCAAACAAACAAAAAAAAAAAAAAAACTTTGGCTCTTAAGAGGAAGAAATGGGCATTATTTAAATACAGAAAAACAGTTGTGTTTGATTAAAATATTGCCATAAAGGTGTTCACAGAATAAGTGGCATTAAATTTGAAGACTCATCACCCCCTGCTCCCAAAAATTGCAAAATATTAAATTACTTTTGTAAATGGAATTGAAATTATTTATTAAAATATCATTAAGTATACACTTTTTTTTCAATGTTTTGTTAATACACCTGATAATATTTTCAGTATAATTGATTTAAAATGCACTAGTCCTCATCATAAATTTGGTGTTAAGCAAAAAATTATTTTGGTGATAATTGTATGTTTACTATAGTTAAGTACTAAGAGCTTTTAAAAGTACTGTTAAGTTTAGGAGATACAGTTTTTCCTCTCTTCTGAAAACTTTTATTTTGCACTTTGTGCTTTTTACTTTATGTGCACATATCTACATTGTACATAATGAATCCCCTTACACGCAGATGCCTAGGGGTCAGAAGCTTTCATAGAATGGAAAGCCTAGAATGAGTGTTCAACCTGTAGCCAGGCATGAGTGTGAGGAAGTGAATGATAGGAAATGCAAGAAAAATGGGCGATAGGAAAGGTGATGATGGAGCAATTGGTGGTTGATGGCGGGAGGAACCTGAGGAGCTGGAGAAAATCCTCCCAGATATTGCTTTGTCCACTATAAATCCCACTGCAGGCTCTTGGGCTCAAACCCGGACACCTAGGTGAGAAACAAGTGGTCTAACCATTCAACCACAATGCTGTCATGAAAAAACTTACTACACAAAAAAACATAAACCTCATTAAAACGCGCTTGAGCTCAAACTCTGGCACCTAGGTGGGAAATAAGCGGTCTAACCACTCAACCACAGTGCCGCCCTGAAAAAACTTACTACACAAAAAATATAAACCTCATTAAAACACACAATCATTGTCATATACAATTTTGTAAAGATAACCATTTCTTATATATTTGAGTTAATTGTTTTAAGCTACTTAAACTTTTCTCAGATAGGAAGTTGATGTTTCTTTTTGCCTATTTTGTTTACTCCTGGCAAGCAAAGAGAACGGAATTTAAATTGCTTACATGGTGGTGATTTGAAGGATTTGAATATTGTTTTAGCCTTTCCCTTATTTCCCTTAAACTTGAACAAGTAATAAGAACCAATTCTGGTAATGTTTTTCTTGATTAGCATGATGTAGATAAAAGAATAATTTTTTGTAAGAAAAGTAGTTTTTGGAATTCCTGGAGAAAGTCTTGTGATTGGAATACATCAGATGTTTTATTCAATGTGCCAATATGTTTTATCTTTGCATATTGTTTGCAGCTGCCTTTGCACTTGAAAGCAGAAAATTGCCATAATGAAATTCACATGTGCCTACAGTTTAAAATTACCCATGAGTAAATAGGAAAGTAACTTACATAAATGTGTACTACGTTTGTACATTCATTGAATCATGTGAGAACTATTGAAGATGCTCTTACACCCCTAATGTATCATTTTACTGTTATAAATTTTTAAGAGAATGGATATTAAAGCTGTGCCTTGCAATGTTTATTAAATTTATCAGAGAGCTGGAGTATTTGTGCTTAGTATTAATTAATCATAAGAAATGTTCACTGGAATTGTTCTTTCTTTTGGCAGGGCTTGATAGCAAATGAAACCTTAGGATATTTCATTGCTAGAATACAACAGTTCCTGCTTCGCATTGGTGTGGACCCAAGAAAACTGAGGTTTCGTCAGCATATGAGCAATGAAATGGCACATTATGCTTGTGACTGTTGGGATGCAGAGCTTTTAACTTCCTATGTATGTATTGACTTTCACATCTCTTATTAATCTCTATAGCCACTATAACCCTTTTCATTACTCATTAGCATTTAAGTAAGTGCAAAGCAAAATTTGTTATTTGAAATGCCATTTAAGTTTATATAAAGCTTCTTTAAATAAAACATTATAACATTCATATGCAAATGGGTTTCGTCATATTGGGTGGAATGAATAAAAGTGAGAAGTGTCTTTGAGACACTGCTAGCAGGAAATGTGAGTCTTTAGACATGTCTCATTAATTTTGTATGAATAAAAATTTCCCCTCCAAGGTAGGATACACTCCCTGCATCTCATACTATCTATGCACAGCTCAACAATGTATTGTTGCATGTGTGGAAAAGGCTTTTTGCAGCATTATGATTCAATTTATGGTATTAAAACAGAGAAGGAAACATTCCATATTTTTAATTGGGTTTTACGGATGTTTTAAAATAATATATTGTGATATAAGTGTGGGAAGTGTACAATTGAGGACAATTTTCAAGATTCTGCAATACACACAACACACATGTATTATATATTATATTTTGGATGATGAATATTAATATTAATTAAAATATAGTAATAAATGAATTAAAGTGTTGGTGGATACAAATTACTTCTATGAGAAATAAACACCTAATAGTCGTTATGTAGGTTTTCATTGTTTTTTTTATAAACCAATTTTGTAGGCTGTGGAGATATTTTATCTGTAGTACCCTAATTAGAATCAATTTGACTATTTAATTATGGAGAAAGTTGTGGTAGAGGACAGAGAAATGGAAGGAGAGAGGGATGTTCTACATTAATTCTGCAGAAGTCTAAAAGAATTTACGAGTTAGTGTACAACACGTTGAAAAAATTGTCAAACAACTGTTTTGCTTATTGCATGTGTGCTTTTTGAATCCATATCAGTTACGATTTCTTTTGTTTCTATAGCAACCAGGTTAGATGTGAAGACAGTAACAACAATATCGACAATTAGTAGAAATTAGTCTTTTTTTCCAAAAAAACTATTTAGTAAAATCATAATTGTGAGGAAATTAGAAAAGGAATTTTACTGCAATGGCTGGAATTGAACAAGATTTAGGAAAATTTCTTGACTTGGATTATAATGAAAATTAATTGTTTAGGAAAATAAGCAATATGAAAAGCAGAATAAAACAAAAAAAGCAAATGCTTTAAAAAGGTCAACAAAGAATAGAAAAAATGTTCTCCGTTAAATATATTTTTGCAATACTGCTCTTGTTATAAAAGGGCACTTACTGTAATCCCTGTTGTAATTTTAAGGGTCCCCTTCTCTAAAATACCTGCTTCATGTTGCCAGGATCCTCATATTCTTCATTATAAGCCAGTCTTCCTGTTCTTACTTCTCTCCACAGTCTTGGACCAGAGGAACCACGTGCTCATATTTCTGGAAATGTTTATTATGCAGAACCATACAGCATATGACAAATAAAGACACTTTGTTGCTAACATTACTTTTTATTGAATTATTTGAAAAGCCTCTTTTACCTGGCCAAAATCTCTTTGTATTATAACTCATTCCTTGGTGACATACCTAGTAGGGTCTATATGTGTTCCATAACCCACATCATTAAATAACAACATATTCACAGAAATCAGAATTTTGTTTGTGAATGGAAACATGCCTTTATGCATCAGCTCTTGTGAACAATGCGTTTCCAGGTAATGTTTTCGTCTACATGAGATTTCAGTTTCTTGGTTATGATATGGGTACTATCCAAAGCTCCAATTACATCAGGGTCTGTTGCCATACCACTTTAGTCATTTGAAATACAGCATCATTTACAGACATTTGATCTAATCAATCACCAGCATTTTTGTGTAGTTACAGCAGAGCAACTTTCCAAAAAGTTTTGGATACTGAACTCTGAGAGGCCTCTGTATCTTCTGTGATACCACACTGAAACACTGGAATTTCTACCTATGGTCGAGTGGTCAGCATTCTGGCTTATCACCCAAAGGTCCTGGGTTCGATTCCCGGCTGCTGGGGCAGGACATTTTTCTTCAACTAGAACCATTCAACAAGTGTGTGTGTGTGAGTGGGTGGATGGGGTGTGGGTATGTGTGCGTGTGCGCGCGCGTGCATGAATGTGTCTGTGAAAAAAAAAAATTATGAAACCCTGCAGTTCGGCGAGAAATTACCAACAGTTGTTTGTTATGATGTGGATTTTCTCCCAAATATTTAATTTTTTAAATGTTATATTTTGATATATTTCATGGTTTGATTACCAGAAGTGATGGGCAACAGCAGATTTGCCTGTCTATTTGTGTAATTGCTCCAAGATATTGTCAAATTTTTTCCAGATTTCTCTTAGGTTTCCTATGTAGAGTTTGTTGCATTTTCTTTGTAGAGTTTGTTACACTCCATACATTCTGTTTTGTAAATGCTATTTAGTATTCTGGAATGGGGTTCTTCAGATTGGTGCATAGTATTTTCTGTAGCTAAAGCTGTTTTGGGGTGCTGATGTAATGCTGCATTTTTAAATATATTTTGGAATGTATGATGTAGATGTGGATGTTATGTAATTTTCTTGAAGATTGTTTGTTTTTTATTTGGCTCAGTTTTGTTTCTGCTATTTGTTTTTGTTGTTTGAATTTTATTATTATTATTATTATTTTTTTCTTTTTTTTACAATTAATCGCAGCTGGAGTCATTGTTATTTATTTATTTATGCTAAGCATTATACAGGTGAATATGATCGGTGTTCAGCCCTGGCTCTTTACCGGTCATACTCATATTTTACAATAGTTTATTAATTCTAGTTTATTACACCATTTTGTCTATTTACTGTCCATATCCATTTATTTTTCACTTTGCATAAGAATTGTCCAATCTTCTTACTATCTTTTTGAAACATTTCAACTACTACTACATTTCTATCTATTTTAAACCATTTCTTATTAATATACTTTTTTCTCCAAATTTCAGTTCCTTTACATTTAAATAAAATGTGTTCTATATCTTCATTTCCGCCACATATAGGACATTGATTTTGTGGAATACCTTTCCTTAGACCTTTTAATCTCCATACTCCTGCTTTCAGCCATGCAATACCTTCTCGCTCCTCTTTATTTGTCACATCAATGTACTTTTCCCTTTCCCATGAGACTTTCATTGGTATATAGAAAACTAAAGATCTCTTTTCAGTTATTTCACTAAATATTTTTTGTATTTCTATATCCTCAAATCTTTTCCTTGCCAACTTCCAGAAGTTATTCACATTATTTTCTCTTCTTCTCCACATTTCCCCTAACCCACTACTTTCCAGGTTATTTCGAAGACAGTCTACCCATCCCTTGTTCTTTAAACTTTTCTCTTGATATACTAAACACTGTTTTAACAAATTCCTTTCTTCCAATTTCAATATCCTATGCCAAAATTTCAATGCCCTTTCCATAATCTTTCCCTTACTTGCCACTCTACCCAGCTCTATTTGTGCTACCTGCCTAACAGTTGCATTTGGTAACCCCAGTATTTCTTTGCAAAATTTCCTATGCACCTCATCTATGCCTTCCCATCCTCCTTCTAATCCCCATACTTCTATCCCATATATCATTTTTGCCTCAACCACCATATTGTACACTTTTTCTAACCATCTAATATTTATATTAGGTGCTTTGTATTTGCAACTTCTAATAGCTGATAAAGCTCCTTTTCCTTTTGCCAATGCAAATTTCTTTTGCTTTTCCCAATTGCCACCACTATCAATTTTAACTCCTAGATAAATACATTCTCTCACTACCCTGTACTCCTTTTCATTCTCATTCTTCCATTTTTCATATTTGCTCAATTTTCCCCCTTTTTTGAACACTACAATCTGCGTCTTGTCCTGGTTCACTTTTAAACTCCACTCTTTACAGTAATTATTTAATGTTTGCAAGGATTGTTTCAAGCCATTCACTGTAATTGCACCTATAACTAGATCATCTGCAAACAGTAATCCTGGAATCTGAATATTATTAATTACTGGCATCGAGTTATTATTTCTCCCAATTTCTGTTAATACATCATCTATATATAAATTGAATAGGACTGGACTTAACTTACATCCCTGTCTAAGGCCTTTCTCTTGTTGGATTTCTCTTGTTACAACCCCTTCCTCCACTCTTATACAATAAGTATTTTCCTTATATAATGCTCTAAGGGTGTCCACCATTTGTTTACTCACTCCTTTAGTCAACAACTTATGCCACAGCAATTGAAGCTCTATCCTATCGTATGCTTTCTCTAAATCCACAAAAGCCATATATAACTTTCCTCTTTTGTCTTTCAAGTATTTATCTACCAGTGTTTTTATAATAAATAAGTTATCAACTGTCCTCCTCCCTTTTCTAAAGCCCATCTGAAGTTCGGAGGATATCATATTCTTCAACCCATGTTTGTATCCTGCTTGCCATAATACCAGTAAAAATTTTTCCTACATTTGATAATAATGCAATGCCTCTATAGTTGTTTGGTTTGTCAACACTACCCTTGCCTTTGTATATTGGATGTATGATTGCTTTCCTCCACTTATCTGGTATATACCCCTTCACCTTAATTGTGTTAAATAAGTCTACTAAAACCTTAACTCTGTTTATTTCAGTGCACCATTCCTTAAGGAACTCTGGAGGGATTCCATCTATTCCCGTTGCTTTATTTCTCTTCATTATTTTCACCTGTTGGATTATTTCTTCACTTCTTATTATATCATCGAGTATATCTACATAGTTATTACCTATTTCCCAATTTCCTATCTCATTTTTACTCTTTTTTTCCCCATACAAATTTTTAAAATATTCCATCCATTCTCCTGGTTTTATACTTGGTTTTGTTACATATTTATTATACATTGATTTCATAACCTTCCATATCTCATTTGCATTATTTTCATTTAGAATTCGTATCAAATTACTTTCATATTTTTTCATCCAGCTTGTTTTCTTTTGTTCCAGTAATGAATTATATAAATCCCTCCCTTGCATATACTCTTTCTTTAATTCTATGTTTCCTAATTCCCTCCACTTTATGAGCAGCTGTTTGACTTGTCTTTTAGTTACTCTACATTCTTCATCAAACCAGCCCTCATCTCTTTTGTAAACCTTCTTTCTCCTTTTCATTTCCTCCCCAGCCCTTAGCATAATGATATTTAAGATATCCATAGCACTTTCAATTTCTTGTTCCTTTATCATAAAACTTATTCCACACTGACATATCTGGCCATAATTAGAGTTTAGTGTCTGCCTAAATTTATTGCAATACTCTTCCTTCCATTTGTATCTACTGTATTCTTCTATGTTGCACTTTTCCTCCCTTAAATTATAGACTATTTGCTCTGTGCATGTTTTTATGTCTACTATCAATGGAAAATGCCCACTGTTGGAACTTAAATTTAGTATCTTAAAATTACTTAAAATATACCCCATATTAATTGGCCATAATACATAATCAATCACACTTTGACCATTATTACTAACATACGTATATTCTCCATATTTCCCATTCAAAATATCAAAGGCATTCAATTCACAGAATTCTATAAATTTCATATAGCCTTTGTCAACTATCTTATCTTTGCTGTATCTAATTTTCTCAGGTTTCTCTAATGTATCATTACTCATCCACCTATTCCCTCCAATAACATCATTTTCGCCAATCCTAATATTAAAGTCTCCCATTAATATAATCTCAGAATTACCATATCTCTCCTTTAAATGTTCTATTTCTATCTCTAGGTGTTTAAGGAGGTCCGGATTATGAAAGCGCGAAGGAAGAGGAGGATTGTATACTATGCCTATACATATAACATTTTCAACTATTTGTTTCTCCTCTAATACAATCCATAGTATTTCTTTTCTCCTTGACCAAGTTTCTTTAACTCCTTTACTTAACGTTTTCTTTACAAAAAAGCCTATGCCTCCAGATGCCCTCCCCTTTCTTGCTACCTTATCTCCTTTTATCCCTACAAAATCAAAATCCTTTACGTAAACCTGGTCCTCTTTTAGCCATGTTTCAGCTACCGCGAGATAATCAAGTTTTGTCAATAATTGATTTAAACTCCCCGCATATATTTTGTTTTTAACTCCCTCACAATTCCAGAATCCAAGCCTCCTTATATTCTCCCTTCCCTATTGTGAGCCTAATCTAAATCTAAATGTTTCTAGAGTTCTTTTACTCCTTAATTGTATCCCTTCTCGGGAAGAAATAGTTTTATTTCTATCTAAAACTAGCATGCTGCCATGTTCAGATGATATGATGTTGTCTTCTTCCCCTTCTGTATTCTCCCCGCTACTCTGTTGCCACGCCTTCTTTCCCTTCGCAGCCAAATTACATGCGGCTATTACTTCCCCTCTTCTCGGTGACACTATTTTCCTAGGTGACGTCACTCTGGTGGCTCCTCCTCCTGTTGCTTCCTCTGTTGACGTCATTTCTTCGTCAGCTGTTATTTCTCTCGTAGGCAAGTTGGATGACGTCCTATCTGCATATGCCGTTCTCATATCCATGCTGACAGGCAGATTTCGGTTCAAAAACACACTTTCACTGTCTTCACCCACATCCATTCCTTTTTTCTTGGACTTTGATCTTCCTGTTGTGCTTCCTAAAGTTGGCGTTGACATTTGCTGAGTAATTTCCTCTGTGCCTGATTGGGGTTCTCTTAGCTCCTTCTTGTCCAGATGCGATGTCTTTTCTCCGTCAATCCACAATTGGAAATTTCTAATATAAGCTCTTCTTCCCTGGGCTCTTGCTTCTTTCATTTTTTGTACCAAATTTCTTTGCAGAGCTCTCTTCTTAGGTGATAAATCTTTATTAATAAAAATGTCTGTTCCTTTTAATTTCTTGGCTCTTTTAAGTACTTCATGTACTAATTGGGCTGTTGCAAATTTCACTATAATTGTTCTCTTGCCAAGTTGTCTTCCAACTCGATAAGCTTCAATAATTTCCCATCTGTACAATTCCAAATTCAGCTTTTCCTTCGTTATTTCTAATATTTCTTCTGCTGGCCATTTATACCTTCTTTCCTTAACTCCTGTGAACACTAAATTAAATCTTCTCTCCCTTTCTTCCAATCTTTCCATTCTTTCCTTAACCATTTCAACTTCCCTTCTTGCTTCCTGCACCTCAACTCTAACATCTTCTTTGATATCTGTTGCCATCTTTTCCAATTGTTTACCTATTCGTTGTTCCATACCTTCTATTTTGTTCATTTTCTCAGTCAGGTTTTCCAGCATTGTTATTATATCTGCAGGGCCGGGGTTTACCTCAATTCCTCCAATCACTAGCAACAAAGTTATAACACTTGCTAAAACCAATATGTTTGTCATCTTCTCTCCAAAACTGTGTTTACTATTCACCAATTTTACTTTTCTAAACTGTCCAATTCTTGCTCTATACACTGTAATGTCCACTCCCATCGTGACTTAGATCCTTCTTCCTTCACCGCAGGAGCACCTCTCAAAACACAACCTTCCTCTATCACTGCTGGCTTAGCACTCCGAGTCATTGTTAATGCTGTGTGTATTATGCATTCATATTCAATCTTATACTCTTATCTTTTAATGGTGTGAAAACTAATAGACTAAGCTGTTCATTGCTGTATGTTTATGTGTATGGGCTTATAGCTGTGGTTTTTCTTTTATCTAATTGTACACTTGGCTTGGTTTATGGTGAACTCCAAGGGTTAGGTGATTCTGCTCTTTGGTTATCTTGAAATATAGGGATTGTAAGGTATTGTTATCCTCTATTTCCATGTGAACTAAATTGATTTCTATTGGGTGCTCAAAAGTTTCAGAGCATCTGCTATGAAGCATTTGGGTACTATTGCCAAGATATATATATATATTTATTTTTTTTTTTTTTTATTGTTTCATTTGTATAGCACCCTTTAACATCAATGGTCATATCGGGGGCTTTGACTTGTGAAACTGTAGGTTCAGATCATTAGGTTAATAAACTTTATATTACTAAGCACATGCACATTTACTCACATTCATACTTTCCAGACTCTATGAAGGATAGGGAATAATTCTAGTTAAAGAAAAATTCCGCATCCCAGCCGGGAATTGAACCTGGGACCTCCAGGTGAGAAGTCGGCTTGCTGACCACTCAACCATGGAGGCAGTCTATTTCTAAGATATTGTCTATATATCTATCCAGGTTTTAAACATGTGGGAATGCCGTGGTTGTGTGTTTCAAAAAAGCTAATGTGAAGGTCTGCATTAAATGATGATGAAAGGTGTCCCATTTTTAAACAGTCAACAATTTGTTTTGTTGTTGAATAAGAAATAATTCTGTTAGTTTTTGGTAGTCTTCTGTTTCTATTTTCTGGATGCCTGTTTAGGTTAACCATACTGTTAGGCATTGTGGCATGTTGGGTGTGGGTATGCGTGGGTATAGAGCTTTTACATCGAATGAAACTAACGTGTCTTATGGTTTTAGTTCTCTATTTTGTATTTTATTGATAAGGTCTGCTGAATTCTTTATGATTAAGCTGGGGTGTTTGATAAGAAATTAAATGTTAGTACTAACCATTTTGACAGTTTGCATGTAAGAGAATCCATGAATGTATGTGAAAAACAGAATCCAAACTAAAACCAGAGCATCTAACAATACCAAGACTATGCATTTCTAAAAACCTGCAAAACAGGAAATACCACGAGACAAATGCTCAACAACATAAGTTTCATTATAATAGACCTGCAAAATGTAGTATGTTAACTGAAATAGCTAAATATTGAAGCTAATCAGAATGTAGTGATGCTTCAGTTGCCTTTCCAAAAGGCTTTTTTTATAGGTGAAATGATATTCATATGAGCCCAGAGTTCATGGAACTTGAGTTACTTGACATTTGTCTTCTCAGGTTAAGGGAAAATCCTGGAGAAAAAGCTTATCCAGGTAACTCACCATAAGATTCAATCTTGGGACTTCTTGAAGGTGAGACAAATATGCTAAGGCAAGTTTTCATTAGCCACAGTTTCCTCAAAGTTCACAAAGCACAGCTAGCAATTCCGAATTACACAAATTCACATGAATGTGTGAAATGGACAGGTAGCTGAAATGATGAGTACCTTCAAGAAATCAGATGTTTTGCTTTAAAGGGGAAGGCAGGAGCTGTAATTGGCCACCTAAAAGAATGGAAACACTTATATGAATGAGCTAATTTTAACAATTTAGTAAGGAATTAAGTGAATAGCAAGAGTATTAAAAACAAATTGAAGTCTTGAAAAATTTAAACAAATGTTTCTGGAATGACTACAATGAGAAAAAGGTCACTTGAAATAAATTATGTATTTTAAAAAGAGTTATGTTTGCTAAGTTGTAAATTGTTATTTGTATCTTATGGTTTACCAGTTATACAAATTATACAAAATTCCTTCCAAATGAAGAGAACTTCATACTCCCAGAAAGCTCAAGATATATCTAAGTTTTACATATAAATATCTTAAATGTAGGTATGATATTTTCAAAAAATGTTTCCATCCAAAGGGTGGTTTAAGGTGAAGGTTTTTCTTATAAAATCTCATCTTTGGAACATACTGAACTTAAAGACAATATATTAAAAATGTCATTTTTTATATATTGTCCCCTCCCCCCCTCTCTCTGTCTCTCTCTCTCTCTCTCTCTCTCTCTCTCTCTCTCTCTCTCTCTCTCTCTCACATATATGCACGCGTACACACACACCTCCATGCATGCACGCACACACACACACTCACTCACTCACTCACTCACTCACTCACTCACTCACTCTCACACTCTCTCTTTCTTCACCCAACTTTTCTAAAATACATTAGATTTAGGGGCCTCAAAAAGATGTTTCTGGTGAAATCTTGACATTGAATTTTTGGGTTGAACATACACTTATACACAGTAAAGCAACTAAAAAAGTATTTTATTTATATATTTTCTAATATAATTAAGGTAAAGAAACCATGGTGTGGATGGAAAGCCATGCTAGGTCTGCAAATAATAAGTACTGACTGACTTTGTTTGAAGGGATGGGTGGAGTGCGTAGGATGTGCAGATCGTTCTGCCTTTGACTTGACTCAGCATACCAAAGCAACAGGAGTACGACTGGCTGCAGAAAAGAAGCTCACAGCTCCTAAAGTGGTGAATGTTACAGGTAGTGTATACTTTTTAATGATATTGGGGAAACACTGTGATTTATGCTTGAGCATAGGCAAATTGTGTGACACATATAATGAAAGAGATATAATATTTAAAAGCATTTGAAACAATTTAGCCATATGTATGGCAGGACTATTGATTAATCTTCTCATCACACCACATTGAAAAGCATAAGCATTGATACTCGATACAAAAATGTACTCCTTGCTTCACTGTTGTTTCCAACTGGTGTCAGTGAATGGCAAGTTCTTAGTGCTGTTGCAGCCCAAATAAAAACTTTTGCTGCTTCATAGAAGAGGGCACTTATTATCATCCACAGTACTGATAACTAAAATTTTTAAATGCTTTTAAAAATACACATTTTAACAATAAAGAAATCCTTAAATAAATAGCATGTAATACATGATATATTTTATTTGGGGATGTTACAAATCAACAAATACATCTGATAATAGCTCTTCTTCTATTCCTCAGAACTCTCATTACTTCCTTGCCATACTTGTTTTCCATATCTTTAAAAAATAAGATTGTTACCAAAGTCATTGTTATATTGATAATGCATTCCAGGACTTGTTTCCAAATGGTGTATCTACTAACTTGAGATACCATGTGTAACATCTACTGTGTTTGGTCTTCTCTAGGAGTTAATGTACTACAGTTAATGTTAAATGGGCCTTATTAGTTTCATAGCACATTGTCCTTCTAGTTATAGCTCTTTTCAGTTAATGTAGGCCTTGCTTTTAAGCTAACCCAGCATTCAACTGCAAATAACCAGCAAATAAATATTTCACAAATCTTCGAAGTTCTCTCAGGCTTCCAGCCAGGTTTAGATGGTGAGGCATCAACGTTATGGGAGCATACATTGTTCCCGTCTTCAGGGTTACTGAATGAATGTAACTGATGTGGTCTTCTTATATAGTTATGTTAGTGAGTTCCTTGCGGGCCAAACAGTGCGCCGAGGTGTGGCCAGTTAGGTGGAATGGAACACGGGCGTGAAAGAAAACATTGCAATTCATGAGTCTCTTCTAAGGGTCTGATTTGTGTTTCTCTGCTGGCTTTTTTGCAGGTCTAAGGCCGATTTCCAAGCATTGCTCAGTTGTAATCCTGAATCTCTGTTGAGATTGTGTCTTTCTAAGGGAAAAGAAGCACTGGCTATCACCTCAGAAAGACGCAATCTCAACAGAGATTGAGGATTACAATTGAGCAGTGCTTGGAAACCAGCATTAGACCTGCAAAAAAAGCCAGCAGAGAAACACAAATCTGACCCTTAGAAGAGACTCCTGAATCGCAATATTTTCTTTCACGTCCGTGCTCCATTCCATGCCTCGGCTTGCTGATTGGCCCGCACGGAACCACGAACATATCTATATAAGAAGACCACATCAGTTCAATTCATTCAGTAACCCTGAAGACGGGAACAATGCATGCTCCCGAAATGTTGGTGCCTCACCATATCTACACCTGGCTGGAAGCCTGAGAGAACTTTAAAGATTTATGTTGCCAGAAAAGCTACAGCTCTTAGTTTACAAATTATTTTTAATGGGATAGCATAACCACTGCCTTCTGATTTTCAGATTAATTTTAATTATTTTCTAAAAAATTTTTCAGAGAGCAGTTATTCAGACTTAAACCTTTGGGAAAAAATAATTTCCAGATGGGCACTGTATAACTGATAGCATTTTAGTAAAAATTAGTGTCAGCAAGGAAAAGTAACAGGTCATTTTCTTCAATTATACATTTAACACCTATTTTATACTATAAAAAAATTATGTTTGCACTAAAGAGTTTGAAAACATCACGTGTTTAAGATCAGCATAACACTTTAAACTTATTGCATAACAATTGCTTTAGAATCTATATCAAACTACACTTAACTAATTCAGTACTAAAAACAGGAAATAATAGTACATATGAAAAGTTTGTATATATATATATAAGAATAATTGTTTGAGTTAATGGAAAGTTGACATAAATAATTACAGACCCATTACTCTAATGTCAGAAATCGGGAAGCTTTTCGAAAGGCTGTTACTAAACCGCCTATTACTTTTTCTGGATAAAATAACATTGTAAATTTCCAGCATGGATTTAGAAAAGGCAGATCAACAATTACTGCAGTTAGTGAATTTGTAAATATTCTTATTGAAAATTTGGAAATAAATGAAAAGGTAGGATCTTTTTTTTTTATTTATCCACGGCTTTTAATTGCATTGGCCAAACTATATTATTACAGAAACTGGAGGCATATGGAATAAGGGGTTCGACAAGCGAGTTGTTAAGGTCTTATTTGGTAGACAGAAAGCAATCAACTTTAATATGCAATGAAAATGGTAAGATGGTAAGAAAAGTGCAATCCAAATTCAAATGCATTATGAATGTTGTACCACAAGGATCAGTATTAGGACCACTATTATTCATTTTATGTGTTAATATAAAATCCAATGTCAACAAATTCTAAAATAATAGCTTATGCAGATGATACTACTGCCATATCTAATGTAGATTATTAAAGGGTAACTTGCTGCAAATCATTGATTCCGTCATAAGCTATTTTATTCAAAATCACCTCATATGCATCATGACAAAAACATTAATTCATTTTTCACAAAATACTGTAAACAACTATTATTTTTATATTAATATTTGTGTTATTCTTCACTGTTACTAGCTTCTTTTTACATTTATACTGTAAACAACTTTTGCTTCTCTCTATCTGGAAATAATTGTAATATCACTGATATAAGCCAGCATACATTTTTGAGAATAGTTCTTGACAGAATACTTACATGGGCTAAACATATTAACTGTATCTGTGATAAAATTAGTAAATCTATATATCTGCTACAACATTTCAAGAATATGTTAATGAAAAACGGCTCAAAATGGTTTACTATGGGTTTATATACCCACATCTGTTTTATGGGATAGAAATTTGGGGATGTGCTGCGACAACATATATGGGAAGAGTATTTAGACTCCAAAAAAAGCAATCAGATTGATATATAACTTGAATTCTCGTGAATCTTGTAAGGAGAAATTCAAACACAAAGAGACATTAACATTATTTTTTTTTTTTTTTGTATGTTTATAAAGTAATCTCATGCAGTACAAAAACAAAACCCTAAGAATAACACTAAACATACTAATCATTATTTTAGCAAGGATTCAACAAGAGTGTCTCCAACAAAAACCCAAATGTTAGAGGATTATTATTCCATTCAAAATTACCCACACATAAAATGTTATAAGGGCAAAAAATTTGATGGTGCTCTGAAGAAGTACTTGCTGATGAGAGCATTGTACAGTATAGATAAACTGTAAATTAAGATGAAATTGTTCTTATATTGTTAATTGTTAATATGTATGAATGAGCAATGATTTTTCTATTGTAAATAATTGACAATGTCAGACATGAGCAATGAATGATATACACTTTTAATGTTATATTTGTGTATATTCAAACATATAATATATATAATGTATTTTAATTTAAATTTTGATATTTTATACATATACATATTTAATTAATTTACTCATCATTTGACCATGTCAGAAACTGTAATCAATCTGTTGGCACTAAATATTTATTATATTATTATTATTATTATTATTATTAATAATAATAATAATAATAATAATAATAATAATAATAAATGTGTGTATTCTATGTCTGTTTTGCAGATCTAAATTTATCTTGCAATGTAATAATTCTTGAACAAAAGGACCCACAACCACTCCAGAAGATGAACTTATTGCAAAATTGTTACGCCTGAGCACCTATATTTATTCAATTAATAAGTTGCGATAACCAAAATAAGTTTAATTGGCACATGTGTATAGTTTGACGTAAGTAATTTCCACAAAGAATCTACTTTATTTTGTATAGCAACAACCTCTGGATCTCATTAAAGCTTCCCATTTATTTCATAATTTAGTATTTAACTGAATCAGTAAAGTGAAGCTTTTTGGAACAACAATCCGTCATCTTGGGTGTGCATTTTTTCTTGGGGGCTAGTTTTATTGGAAAATGTGGGAAGGGGGAAGAAGAGAGTAGCCTGCCTGTCTTTCTGCAATGTTTTCAACTAAAGAAAGTTTCTTACTTTGAGACCCAGAGTCATTGTGGTGAATGGGTTTACTTAATTTACAGTAAACTAACTGTATATGAACTATGAGATCTGTAGAGAGAATGAAACCTTAGCATTGAAGCTCCTAGATATCAGGCTGTGTAAGTTTCAATGTTGTTGTTCTGCTCTGCTTCAGAACTTGCACAAAACCTTCTGAATGAAAACGAGGGAGCCAAGTGCCCAAGAAAGTGTGGAGGGATAGTAAAAGATGAAAGCATACAGCACAGAGAAACAATGTTTCCTGATGACCATAGAAACTGCAAACTGGGCGATATAACTACTTCTCTGAAAATATCACATATTAGATATTTTAAATGCAATAAATTAATGATTTTAGCTGAGATTTGGTAGACTTCTAAATGACACAGAACAATGTGGACCTTCCAGGCTTGAGAGTTATGTTTCTGATGCTAATATCTCAAACATATCCTGTTTTAATTAGCACTACATCCAATCTTTCCAGTAAATAGTTGTTTAAGAGTGCCGTAGGTTTGCAGTATCTTTACTTTGAAAGATGTGAGCTCGAATACAGGGGAACATATATTTCCAGTGAAGTCTCCATATCAAATATTTCACTTGAATTTTAGCTGCCTTAGGTAAAATTAGTATTTCCTAAGTGGAGCATAGGACGTTGTTATAATGCTGCTTTGATCGGACTTAAATTTCTAGTTTGTGAGTTCACTGCTATGCACCATGGTGATAAGGGATCAGCTCATTGCCCTCAGATGGCACTGTAGGAAAAAATCATGACTTGGCAGAATTTTGTCCATGAACCTTCTTTCTAGATATGGGGATTCTTTAACATGCAAATAAACATTACATGATACCACTGGCTTTACTTCCCTTCCAAAGATAACTATGCTAAGATTTTTGCATGAGAAAAAAATCCATTACCCTCCGCCAAGTTTGAATGTGCAATCTGGGTTTTAGAGGTACCACAGTGGTAAAGAAAAAATTAACATTTTAAATTTTGTTTCATTGCATGTGTAAATGCAAATTCTTAACATTTCAATTTTTTTAATATATTTAGAGTAATTTTTTTGTTTTGCTTTCTTTACATAGTACAAGGTACATAGAGAAGGTATTGCACTCCACCCAAAAATGTCACTGTAAATACATGTTTTAGAAACCATGTTTAGAAAAAGATCTGTATGCATGCACATGTGACAAAGATTTTCAGAAAAATCCCCCCACCCCAAATTATCCTTTACATGGAATAAAGTTAAATAATTTTAATTTGCTCAAAAATGGCTCTTAACAATTTTGATAAAAAATACCATATATTAAAGATATTTAGATGACAAATAAAATGTATATCTTGAATTTTCTGGAATAATCTCTCAAGACCTTTTTATTCTGGATGAATTTTGCTAAATTTTACATAACTGGTAAACTATAAGAGATATACAAAAACTTTTTAAACAAAAAGTGTTGATCTCGTTAAAACACACAATTTGTCATATACATTTTTTTTATGGAGTTGACCATTTTTGAGATACTTTTTGTTATTGATTCAGATTTAAAATACAGGATGTACATAAATGAATATCAAGGTTTTAACTCTTTATAGTATTTATTACATTCAACTTACAGTTATAAATGATATGTCAAATGAAAAAGCAACTCAAACGGTTTTGTTTGTTGGCACAAGTGCGCATGTGCATGCAATGTTTCTGCCGCAATCTGCTAGACAGCAGTAGTAGCAAAGATGGCAACTAGTAAACAGAAAGCGTTTTGGTGTTTTGCAGTTTGCAAAGACCGAATCTGTAGTTACTGTGCAATGTGCGTTCCGTAGTAAGTTTGGTTGTGATCCTCCTAGTGATAAAAACATTTGTAGATGGTAAAATCAGTTTGAAGATACCGGCTGCCTTTGTAAAGGGAAGAGCTTACAGCTACGTCCTTACTGTTTACAGTTATTACAGGCTCTAAAGCTGACAGACCACGGATTACGTGCCAAATTCGCAAACGACATGTTGTTTCATGACGATTTTGTGGATTGTGTTGTCTTCAGTGATGAATCGACCTTTCACCTTAGTGGACATGTTAACACTCATAATGTGCCCTTCTGGGTCTCAGAAAATCCTACAAATACAACGAGATTCCCCTAAAGTGAATGTTTTTTGTGCCATATCCCGGCGAAAAGTTTATGGGCCTTTCGTTTTTGGTGAACCTACTGTAACTGGCACTTCTTACCGCGATACACTAGAGCAATGGCTCTTCCCTCAGTTGGAAGAAAATGAGCCAGAGAACTTCATTTTCCAGCTGGATGGTGTGCCACCTCACTGGCATAACAAAGTACGCGATTGGTTGAACGTCACTGTACCCGAGCGCTGGATAGGCCGCAAGGGCCCCAATGACAGGGCTTGCTATGCATGGCCTCCACGTTCTCCTGACCTAACGCCATGCGATTTTTACCTTTGGGGCTTCATCAAGGATCGTGTGTACGTGCCTCCACTACCAGCTGACCTCCCTGAATTAAGAAACCGGATTGAAGCAGCAGTTGCTACAATTACTGAATACACACTTATCAACGTTTGGGAAGAACTCGGCTCTAGACTTGATGTGTGCCGTGTGACAAAGGGTAGTGACATTGAACATTTACAATCTTCTTGGTAAGACTGTTTGAGTTGCTTTTTCATTTGACATATCATTCATAACTGTAAATTGAATGTAATAAATATTATAAAGAGTTAAAACCCCGATATTCATTTATATACACTCTGTACTTTGCTCATATGGGAAACACATGCCTATGCAAAGATACAGATTTCAACCTCAAGGCAGCCATCTTTTTAAGATATTTGGCTTTTGCTTTAGCCTAATGTATTTTCTTATTTCCCTTCTACTATTCTCTATTACTTTTTCTATAATAAAGGCAATTTTAGCTAATGTTTTATCTCGATTAGCATGAAGTAGATAGAAGAATAAGCTTTTTAACAATAATTTTACAGAGATGAAGAGAAAATCATGTGAATGGAACACATCAGCTATTTCATGTTAGTGTTTCATTAGATTTTGAATGTTCAGCTTTAAGTCAGGAAAGTGATAACTGAAAATAATTTTTGAGTTTTCTTGATTTACCATAAGATATTTGCATTATTATACACAGCTGTTATGGTAATTCATTTTCCTCCTCAGAACCAAATATGAATAAGGGGACAGTTGGTAAAGCATTCAAAAAGGAAGCCAAACTGGTCGTTGATCACCTATCATCTCTTGATGAGAATGCAGTGATAAATATGGAGAAATGTTTAACAGAATCTGGGTAAGTGATAACTTTTATAAGGAACAGTATATTGCATCATAATAACAGAAAAGGCTTAACTTTAATTGAGAATTTCAAAAATACATTTCTATTCATTTAGTTTTCTGAATGGAACTGACATGATTTCCAAATGAAAAATAAATATCCTTTTAATTGTTTTTTCCACCCAAGCCATGTGTAGTGCATGAGTTGGAAAGGTACAGTCAGACTGAAAAATTCAATGCCAGGATTTGAACCACAGATCTCCCAGTCTCTAGCTGGTTGCTCTAATCACTGAGCTAACATGACAATACAATGCCCTTTTGTCATAATTGTATATGAAATGGTAAATAATATTAGCTTGTGGTATCAAATATCCTGCAGAATTAATCAGTACCTCTAAGTTTCTCAAGAAAGAAATATTTTTGGCATATGAAGACAGAAGTAGCTGTAATCAAAGACTGGTGCTTATAAAATTTTGATGATCATATCTTAAAAATACATTTTGGAATGGTTGAGGCAAAACAGAAACAATAATAATAACTTAATAATAGATTAAAATGAAGTAAATAGAAAAATAGCCTTTGTAAGAATAGTTTGTATAGCCATTAATAATGTAATACAGAATATAAAAAGTCATGTGAATGTAATACATAAGATTTTTTTTTAGAAATACTGTGTAAACATTTGTTAATATCATTTCTTGTTCAGCACTCTTCAGACAAATCTTTTGCATGTGCTGTTTGTGCTTCACATGTTTTATTTTCTGCTGCTTTAACTAATTTACACTCTTTATAAATGCTCTTTTGTATTTTCTTGTGAGCTTAAGTAAGCAGGGATATGTTCTCTCACCATGTTAAGCCACATAATTTATGTATTTTAAAGATTTTGTAATAATGACATTTATTTCACAATTACAAATAGCTATTCTTTAGCAATGCTGAAGAATTTTGATGCTCATCACAGATTGCAATAATTTTTCTCAGATATCTGAGTTAAAGTTGGTTTATAACAATCGATAATGGTAACCAGAAAAAGAAAGACAAATTTGAAATACACTTATTTCAATGGATTGTTCACAATTGGTGGAAAGCCTCTCTGGACCCTGAGAAGCAAGGCTTGGCCAAATTTTAACTCTCCATTCTCATTCCCAAGCACGGCATATTAGATGCATATTGTACACACTAGAGTGTAGAGATTATTCTAGGTGGCATAACATGAAACAGCTACTAGAAGTCACTTAGTCACAATTCTTGTGGGCTAATCCACACTTTGTTGGATGAATTGGAGACATAAAAAATATTATTGGTCAGTTGAAAACAAATGAAGTATGTGCAAAATTGACCAGGAAAAGAAGGATAAATACATTCCCATTATTCCCTGAGTGTTGTGAATCAAAATCTTATGTTTTGTATGACTCCCCATTCTTTTTTTCATTTTGGTTACTGTTCTCGGATTACTGTGAACCAGCTGTTACCAGAACTGGATACCTTGGCTACTTATCTTAGAGAAAAGGTTATATGGCATTCAATTACTTTTGCTAAAGTGAATCAGCTATTATGCATTATGAAGTTAAACATTTCTAAAAGTCTCTTATCTTTTATGAACAATTTTATATAAAAACTGTATAAGGGTAATCTTTATGACAGTTTTGATGTTTAGAAATTTCTGTATGATGAATAGTTAAAGAGTTATATAAACTTTTGTTTTTTGTAAGATACATAAAAGTTAATAAATCTGATGTGTATTCCTGGTTACATACAGTGTTGAAGCAGTGTTGTTCCAAACATCTTATTGTTTTACCACAAGAAGAAGGTGAACAAGAGAATCTGCTGCATAAACATTTTCTGCTCTTGCAATAAAATTCCTGCATCCTCTCACCAAAAACATAAATCTGGTTGCCAGATTGTTCACATAGAGCAACAAGAACTAGAAAATGGGTAATTATACCTATCACAGCAATTATTAGATGTGGTAGCATGGGTGACTCTACTACATACATTTTGTAGAAAACAAATTGAACATGTGAACAGATAGGCCCCTTTCATCCCTCAGACCCCTCTCAGCCCCTGCTGGTGGTCCAACAGTAGGAGCAGAGATTCTTGCCTTTTATAATGCTGCAGACCCTGAGATATAGGGGAAGGAAGAAGAGAGTATGAGAGATAGAAAAAATGTGTCCACTTAATGCAAGCAAACCTTTAGTTTCTGCTAATAAATAAATTAAAACAAGCTATTTACCTGAGTATATTCGTTTTGCTTCTAGATTTTCTCTGAACATTATTGTAATGAAAGAACAAACTAAAGTAACCATTTTGTATGTTCTTTGTACAGGTGCTATGAGGCAAATATAGGGGATGCTGTTTTTAAGATAACTCCTGATATGGTCACAGTAAAGCACTACCAGAAGACAGTTCATGTTGAGGAGATAATTCCCAGTGTTGTAGAACCCTCCTTTGGCATTGGCCGCATAATGTATGCACTTTTTGAGCACAATTTCCGGATGAGAGAAGGAGATGAACAAAGAACGGTAAGAAAATAGTTCTTTTAGAGATAAACATTCGTTTAGGTTGGGCAAATCTCATTGCCTTGACATTGTGGTATGAATGCAGAAAATAATAGTTATATTGAAGAATATTTATTATAATGGTAATGTGAATTTATGCATAGGTTTGAAATAAGGTTCAGAAAACAAT
The DNA here is from genome assembly GCA_030762935.1 of Hymenopus coronatus. Taxonomy (NCBI): domain Eukaryota; kingdom Metazoa; phylum Arthropoda; class Insecta; order Mantodea; family Hymenopodidae; genus Hymenopus; species Hymenopus coronatus. Next base: position 37,566,715 of record CM060889.1, on the reverse strand, counting down.
GATTAATCATATTTAGAAAAATTATTAAACCTACACAAAAGAACATTAAATTTCACTAGAAAAACAATAAATTCAGTTTTTAGATCTTAGTTAATGAGAAATAGAAAAGATTGAATTTGGAATTCTCCAAGACCACTCATACACAGAATTACATTGAGGCCAATAAATTCAACTGCAAGAAACATTAACATTTCATTATCAACAATTTAGCCTCTACATTGAGCTTACCTCAGTGAAATACAAGGAAATTATCAAGACAGCAGAATATTATGACTTCAGCAATGGTCTGGTAGTAAAGAAATTTTTTAACGTCAAAAAGCAAACCCATTTGAAATAGATAACCACACTAATAGATAACTTAGAGAATCAGACCATGTTACACAACAATTCACCTATCACCATAATGCAATGCACTGATTCTAGAAATTTTTAAGAAACAATTTAGGCTCCTATAACAGATTTTTTTTTTTAGGAAACTTGATTAAATTTAACAAAATGGATAAGCCAGTAGGAAAAGAGAGCACTGCTACACATTAGAAACCAAGTAAAGTTTGAGGACTAATATTAGTTAAAAACTGGCAACTCAGCCTTAGCTGGTCATTTCTGGAAAACAAGCTGTAGTTATAAATTATTTCAATTTTACATTATTTAGTACAATTCATACATAACTGGAGCTGCCCTTTGAACTTGGGACCCTCCTCTTCTGTCATTGGGCAGCCGCATGCTTTACACACAATTACAATTTACAGATTTCTGTGTGCCATCCTAATTGTTTATGGATTCCTTTGCATTTAGTGACTCTTCTTATATTCCCTTTTTTTTATGTGTTTCTGTTTCTGTGTGCTCTACTATATTTTTGTACTGTCTAATTTAACCTGAATCTTTGCTTAACCCTTTACTCCTTTTACCTTTCTTGCCCCTAATCACTTCTCACTGGTTTTCCTCTTTTCTACACTTTATTCACATTGTACTTACCTTGGATCATATGACTAACCTTTCTCTCTTATTTACCTTCCTACCTTTTGCTCTGCATAGATATTTGTGCCATGCCTATTTCCTCTTTGTTCTTCCAGTTCTTGCACAATATGCCACTCTTCCCTCCTTCTAGGAAGTCTGTGTCAAAATTTATGGGACATAAAAGAACCTCAAGCTGATAAAGAGGCCTATGAGCAAATTTTAGTGACCTTTCATGTCCAAAATAGAATGGGACCTAAATCCACAGCAGTTAAAGAATGTCCATAAATAAAACTCAAATTAATTTAAGTTCTTTCTCCCTTCTATGCTTCATTTACCCCTTAGTTCATTTTTCCACACTTATATCATGTCTATCCACTCCCCCTTCCTTTTGTCTACAAAACACACCCATTGGTCTCATGTATAAGGACCCTTGATTTTTGCAAAAGCATTTTTCACAAATTTTGTTAAAACAAGTGATAAATGCAAAATTAAAGTATGTATATGTTTATTTGACAACAGTCAATGTCCAGTTGAAAATGAAGGAAACTAGTCCTTTGAAACATCTTCCGGCAAAAATCCCAAGTAAGTGTTGTTTAGTGTAATTAATCGACTCTTCAAATAAATGAGTATAACAACACTGTTTACAAACTTCCACAAAAAGAAAAGTGATATTTATGTTTGTTGCATAATTTGTAGATGTTTTATATTTACAACATTTTGTTTTTATGGTATCTCAGGTTTACCTATTTTGTGAATTTACCCTTAATTCACAATTTTTCCATGAAATTGGTCACCATTTGCTATGTTATTGCAAAAAAGAAAAGAAAAAGAAAAAAAAAAAAAAAAAAAAAAAAAAAAAAAAAAAAAAGCTGAGTAAAATTCATAAAGAATGCATTTGAGGAGTAAAAACATAGATTACAATGAAACTTCACTCTTAAAATAAAGTAACTTACTTCGGACATGTTTCGGTGGCTTTTGAGTGTAGTCTATGTTTTTAGTCCTATTTGATTAGTTACTTCACTGTGCATTCCCATTAATGTTTTAAATGCATTTGTAGTTTTATATTGATGTGCTTATCATTGTTTCTTGAATGGTAATAATGCACAATAATCACCAAGAACAAGTGAAAGAAGCAGCAGTATTGTGATGTCACAATCGCCTTTACTTCTTTCAGCTCAACAATGGAATTCAAAATTAGTGCAGCTGGTGTTGCCACTGGCACCATTACCAAGTGAGTGAGAAGCTATTTTTCTTGTTGAATTGCAAACAGTGAACAATGCACTAGATGAGAATTTCTTTGAGACTTGGACAGAAAAAAAGAGTCTGTGAGTGCAATTTATTTTTCTAAAATGCTGAAAATAGTTACTGTGCAGAGTTGCATAGACAAGTTTTGACAAGAAAGATTTTGTTTTTAATTGCAAAAAGAAAATAATATGGTCTTCAATAATCTTCAAATAACAGAAAATAAAAGGGTGGGAATTGCAAAAAGAAAATCAAAGGTTCTTCAGCAGTCTTCAAATAACAGAAAATAATAGGGTGAGAGAAATGTGGATGAGGTAAAATAATGTACATGGTATTAAATGGAAAGAATCTGAGTCGGTTTTTGTAACACAAAATTTACTTGGGTAGGTACTTACTGTGATTGGTTTCGGGAACACTTGTTCCCATTTTCAACCTTTAATTCTAATATCAGTATATCAATAGAAATATTTTGATGTTAAGGAGCTGAACTTTGAAGAATGGAACTTATAAATTCAGTTAAAAAGTATGTTTAATCTAAATTTTCAGTAAAGTTAATAAAAACATAGAAAATAGCATTTAAGCAGAATGGAAGTATTGGACAATGAAGAGAGAAGCATAATTTCTTTGTTGTTTTAGTTTTTGTATTTATGTTTAAGAAAATGAAATGTAATGGAGTTTTATTGATGGATGTTCTTTAACTGCTGTAGTTCTTGCATCCCATTCTATTTTTGGCATGAAAAACTGCTTAATTTTGCTCAAAGGCCTCTTTATCAGGCTTGAGGTTCTTTTATGTGCCATAAATTTACGACACTTTACCTACAACTTTACTTCCCTTCTGAAGGAAGCCATCTGCCAGGTTTGAACCTGCTGGGTATGTGAGGTTAACATGGTGATCACTACACCATGGAGAATGGCTTAAGATCCAACCACAACTTACACATGGAAGTAATTTGCAAATTCAGATATAACAGATTTTGTGCTAGAACTGAATCCAAGTTATTCACCAATAATTAGCTTAGTGTAAATATAGGGTGATTTATATAGAGCTGACACATTTCTTTCATTAATTGTTTAAAAACGCGTCATGCTAGCGACAACTTATTATACCTAAATTGTAAAGGAATTTTGGGAGATTATTTACCTCTATAGCAAATGTTGTAAATGTCCTCCATCCTGCATAAGGCACAACTGAACACATCATTCCATGTTATTGGCCACTCGTTAGAGGACTCTGTTGTCAATAGCTTGAATCTCCTTTGTAGTGTTGTGCTTCAGATCGTCCAATGTCAGGGGACATGTGATGTAAACCCTGTCTTTTAAGCAACCCCATAGAAAGAAGTCCAGCAATGTCAAATCCGGAGATCTTGTTGGCCACAGGTTCCTGGAAATTATCCGGTGGTCAAAGAAACTTGCAATTAGGTTCATGGATTCATTTGATGTATGGCATGTTGCGCCATGTTGCTGAAAATTTCCTTGACTCAGTTCTACCTTATACTGCATTTTCACGTTAACTACAAGAACAAAATATCAAAACAGCTGCCAATAATGCAATTAGGAATAAAATATAAACATCTGTGCATCTAATGACAAGGAATCAAAACTCCAGAACATTCTGCTTAATTTGGTGCTATAATTGGATCATTGAATAATTTCCGACGGAATAATTAAAGAAAGAAATGTGTCAGTTCTACATAAATCACTCTGTAGATAAAAGAAGCAGTATATGAGAGTACTTAATATAGGATTGTTAAATTATAAGATAACCCCTCTTTAGGCCTCTCTCTAATGCATGAGAGAACCGAGAATCACCAGCAAAGTTGTGCCGACAGAGACACACTAAAATCCTCATCTTATAGTAAATGTCGGAAATCCATTGACCAAATGTTGAATGCGTCTTCAAACAGGCAGCACATCTTGTAAAAATGTTCTTGCTCACTCGCCTAAGCTTGGCAGTAGGAATCCTTGTGATTTCTTGCATGATGTTATCACTAAGTTCCTATAGTGTACTTGGGTTAAAACAACATACTTTTTGTTTCAAGGAACCCCATAAATAAAACTCACAACTAGTTAGGTCGCAGGAATGAGGGGGCTGCAAATCTATACTTATACCTCTGTCTTGAACCACCTTTCTAATTTCATGTATCAGTCTAATCCTTGCACATTAGAAAAACTTCCTGCTGCAAAGTATAGGCAAATGAGCAAAATCATTTTTGCAACATATTCCGCCTGTTTGAGAACAAGTCAGCATTTCTAGCAATTACTCTAAGGTAAGGATTTTAGTACGTCTCTAGGGCACAACTTTCTGGGAAGTCTTGGTTCTCTCGCCCAATGTTGAGAGGCCATGAGACCCTATATGTACAAATAAAGTAACCCTAGCTTAGAATAGTATATGCCTTTATTGTTTATGGACTTTCCAGATAAAGGAGCAATTGTAAATCACATGTGCTTTATCCAAATGCTGGTAAATTTGTTTCTATTAATCAATTTGTCCTGAACTTCTCTTAGAGTGCTACTTTTCACTTAATCATAATACCCTTAGAAAACTGCTGTGGTAAAGGAAGCTGGTCTGCAGATGCTAGTATCAGAGGGGCATTGCTTCCTTCTCCTTACAGCAAGATAGTTGATCTGCTCATGTATATGTTTAAACAAGGTTGCTTCCATCTTCTTACGATTTTAGAAAAAGAGGCATGGGGGAGGAAGAGCTAAGTCCAAGGAGGGGGAGTGAAAAAAAGGGAACCCTGTCTCTAACCTTTTTTATAAATGTGGAACCTAAATAACTGTGTTACATAATGTAGAGTTGAAGTATTCTTATACTAAAATCTTGCCTTATAAAATTTATTCACATTAGGCAGTGTCATGCAGATATTTTCCCGAGATTTACTAAATAGAGGAACTTAGCATCCTGTTTCACAGCTAGACATGTTTCTCAATAGGTGCAACCATATGTTTTGCTAACTTGAACTTAATTAAATTTTTAAACCAGGTTTATGGTTTTTAACTAATTAAGCACAACATTTTGTCTTTATTGCCTTAAAAAGTTATTAATTCCCTCATAATAAATATTTCAAATATAAAAATGAATACCATGTCAGATAAAACTACCTATGGGGAAATTTCAACTGTATTGCTTTAAATTTCCTTCCCATTATCTTATATTAATTTCTATCTTTTGTGTGTTACAGTTTCTGTCTCTGCCACCGATTGTAGCTCCTTTGAAATGCTCAGTTCTACCTCTGAGCAACAATGCAGAATTTCAGCCTTTCATTAAGCAGCTATGTAAGTCAGTAGTTTTACAATGAAAATGTGCATAAGTTTAGTGTTCCAAAAAGTAATAGTCACACATACTGCCAACATTTACGGTTTACCTGTTTCCCTTTTTATGACTATGGCATTGGAGGTGTTTTTACAGCTTTGTCCCAAAATTACCGCTTTCATTACTGAAGGTTAACGTGGTTATCAGTTGTCAGTAACTAAGAAGACACTATTTCCGGTGAAATCTCGGTATCAAATTTTTGGGTGCAATACTATCTTTCTCTATACACTATATACATAGTATGTATAGAGAAAGTAAAAACACTTCAAAAGAAAAACAAATGTACTCTAATTAATCTCATTACACAACAAAAAGACCAACTGATGAATTTTGAAATACCGCCACATGATTTTGAACTTCTACTGAGAACACCAGATGGCTCCACCGTAATAGACCACAGAGCACAAATAGCAGCCATCAGTCGGACTTCAACTGAAGAAGAGGGCAATTGCCCTTGAAACATATGTTTTGAACAATTACATATAAGTGAGGTGAGTGTTACTATTCCGACTCATTTTCAACATCAAAATGTACTCTATTCAGGAAATTTACTTGAGCATTATAAAATATAGGCTTAATGTTTAAAGTAAGTTACATTTGATGAAATTGCATGAAAAAATAGAAATGATTGTTGAATTTAAGTTGCTCAAGTATACACATTATTTCATAAAAAGCCTCAGATTATGTGAAAATGAATTTATTTTTAGAATCGGGCACCTTTCATAAATCTGGCATGAAAATAGTTTTCCTGAACAGTAGTTGCATTTCCCAAATACTGTTTTTTTTTTCCTTTTCTTTTCCCTTCTTTTTTTTTATTGTTATTCGTTCAGGGGGCTTAATACTTTGACAACAACATAGTCATTTGATTTAACACTTAGGTGCCTTTTATGCGTGTTAGCAGCAAGTATGCTTTGAATGTGTTATATCTATATCATCCATTCTTCTTCTTCTCCTTCTTCTTCTGATGTTCACTACTGGGATGTATTCATCTCACCCAGTTCGTTCAACTTAGATGATCATAAACTGTTGTATTGTTAAAGAAAAATTACAAGTTTGCTGGTAACTAATTGAATTACATTCTGTCAAGAAAGTACCGGGAATTGATCATTTAAAAATCCTGTTTAAAAGGGGATTCAAAATTATTGTTCTTGCTAAGTTGGTACAACTTTCCTCTATACCCACTCAGAGTTTGATTGTCATCTGTCATCTAGTTTGTTTACAGTACGTCATTTTGTTAGTTCATCTCAAATGTGATTTGCGATTTTACAATGGATACAAATATTGAACAAAGAATCTTCAAATTTTGCATTGCAAATGGTATTTCGTGTGCCAAATTGCTGAAAATGTTACAGAGGGCTTACGGTGAATCGACTTTGTCAAAAATGCGAGCATATGAATGGTAAGTGCATTCAAAAGTGGTCGAGATATGGTGGAAGATTTGCCTCACTCTGATCGGCCATCAACGGTTTCAACTAAACTGAACATAGCTAAAGTGAAGAAAATGGTGTCTGAAAATCGTTATTTAGGTCTGAGAGAGATTGCCGCTGAACTTTCTGAGTCTCACGAATTGATTCGTACCATTTTAAACGATTGTTTTGGCATGAAACGCATTGCAGCTCGGTTAGTTCCGAAAGACTTGAATTTTCTGCAAAAACTCAATTGCATAAGGATTGCTGAAGACATGCTAGAACGTGCCTGTTCCGAGCCCACATTCATGAAACGCATTGTAACTAGTGATGAGACATGGGTTTACGAGTTTCACACTCAAACCAGTCAACAAGTTTCCGAATGGCGCCTTCCAACTGAACCGAAACCTAAAAGGGCACGTCAAACTTGATCAAAACTGAAGGTCATGTTGACAGTTTTTTTTCGATTATTGCAGTGTCGTGCACTCAGAGTTCTTGCCAGAAGGTCAGATGGTAAATAAAGAATATTATCTGAGCATTATGCGGCATTTGAGAGAACAAATACAGCGAAAAAGGCCAGATTTGTGTAACGACAACTCATGGATTCTGCTCCATGATAACGCACCAGCTCACAAGGCTATTATTGTGAACAAATTTCTGGCCAAAAGCTAAAAAATTTCATCAAACAACCACTGTATTCACCTGATCTGGCTACTGCTGATTTCTTTCTCTTTCCAAGACTCAAGTTACCACTTCAAGGCACCCATTTTCAGTTGATAGAAGACATAAAGGAAAATTTGTGGCAACAATTGAAATTGATTCTTAAAAGTGCCTACAAAAAATGTTTTGATGATTGGATTATTCGTTGGCATAAATGTATAATTTCAGAAGGGGCCTACTTTGAAGGTGATGAAATAAAATTGGATGAATAATTCATTTTTTTTTTGTGTTTTATTGACCAACTCCCAGAACTTTCTTGACACAGTAGTATTTAATATTTTATAAAATAAGTATTTAATTTATATTTTAAAATAATGTTTTCAATCAGCAATATATCAGCCTGTGTATTTTGAATAGTTAATGAACTGAAAGATTCATTCATGAAATACTGGTTTTTTCTTATATTTCTTTCTCTTATTTTAATCTTTTCTTATCTCACTTTATGAAGTGCCTTTTGAAGCACTTTTAGTTTTCTTAAGTTTTCTTGCTTTCTCATAGCTGATTCTTTTTTATTTTTCAGTTGCACTATTGTAACTGCATGTTCAGATGCTAAAAAGACTGTTGTATATTAAGTTGAGAAAAATATAAAAGTGTGCTTAACATTGGTTTATATACCAATAATGCCAACTCCATGGTGCAATATTAACATGGAGGTGACATATCTGAAATGAGTCTTTAAAAATTCCTAACCTATAAACAGAATTTTTATTCTGCTTGGTTATGCTATTGACATTCAAGTTAAATATAATTATTTGCTATTTTGGAAACTGGCTTAGTTACAGAAGCCATGGAATTGATAATCCGATAAAAGTACTAAGCAATTTCACAAGTAATTTCTCTTAAAACTATAAGAAATTATAGCTTACCTCTTACAGCAAACAGCAACTAAACAAAATGGCTATTGGTAACCTTGTTGTCATCTATGCACTCATTATTTTATGGTGCTTCTAGTAGATTTTTATGGAATTCTAAAACTAATCCATGAAGGAACAGAACTTTCTGAGTCCATAACAAAAATATAGCCTATTATTTTTCAATACTCTTTTGCAAATAAAGAAGAAAACAAGTTCCTTGTTTAACTTTACTTATTTTACTCAATATTTTCTTTTCCATTTTAGAAGAAACAGCTACAATACTATACTGAAATATAGGTGGGCACGTTCCATCATGAGTTTTAATTTTTTAAATGTTTATATCACACATATCCTCAAATTCAATTGCAATATAACAATGTGCTAGTTTTTAATTAACATATAATGCTTAAATTAAATAACTCAGAAGTTTGAGACAAGTGAAGTTTTAATCAATGTAATGTTGAAAATGAGTCGGAATAGTAACACTCACCTCACTTATATGTATTATGTCCAAAACATATGTTTCAAGGGCAATTGCCCTCTTCTTCAGTTGAAGTCCGACTGATGGCTGGTATTTGTGCTCTGTGGTCTATTATGGTGGAGCCATCTGGTGTTCTCAGTAGAAGTTCAAAATCATGTGGCGGTATTTCAAAATTCATCAGTTGGTCTTTTTGTTGTGTAATGAGAATGTTTTGGACATAATACATATAAGTGAGGTGAGTGTTACTATTCCGACTCATTTTCAACATTACATATAATGCTTAGTTGATTCTTGTTTAAATTAATTTGGAAAAAATGTCAGGGTCATAAATTTCCACTTAATTTCAGAACTAGCCCTAATCTTGAATTTTCTGGGAATAGGCTCTGAAGTCCTCTTCATTCTGAATGATCCATTGTTTTTCTTTATAGAATTAACCATTCTGGGTACTCTGTGTAACTGGTTTGAATTTCCAGTACTTGCACTTTCTGAAATGCAAAGTCATTCATATTCTTTTTTTTCTTATTTCTCCTCCTCCCCATGGTGTTGCTAGGAATAAGATTTGAAAGCCATTACAGCTACTAGCTCTTAAACAATTTGACTATCACTTAAGACTACTGCATTCTCCTATTGAGGAAATATGTAACAAAACCATTTCTACAGATATGAAGTAGATAGAAGACTAAGCATTTGTAATGATAATTAAAAGAGAGGCAAATGAAACAATTTATTTGCTGCAAAAAAGCAAGTTTAACTTTACTATGTCAAACATTACATGTAACACTTTTGCTATAATAATAATAATTATTTATCACTATTTTTATTGTTATTTATTATAAGTAGTAGTAATGGGTAGAGGTTGCAGTAGTATTGGTATTAGCAGGAAAATAAAAAATGTACATATACAAAGGAAAATCTGGTTTTTGAATATGGCAAGTTAACAGCATAGGCTGATGATAGCCATAATCTTTGTATGGGCACTTAGTACAAGTAAATAAATAAAAAACAGTTTGTTGAAAAATGGGTAAAATTTATATGAATGTAACACAGAGTTCAACTGCACAAATTGGCAGGATTGTAGAGGGATCCAAAATAAACAATTTGAGATAGGGAACCTATGGACTATGAGTTCTAAATTCTTTGCTATAGAATAATATGTATTAAGGGTTAGCAGGCCACTGATCAAGCCGCAGTGGACAGTGACGTGACCACCTGGATTTCGTAGAGCGAAGGGTTAAGATGGGGGGGGGGGTGTCCAGTCTCCATAGATATATTTACTTTTATGTTGTCTCTTTTTTTTTTTTTTGTGCTTTATGAGTCGTTCATATTTTGTTGCATTACTCAATATGATTCATTTGTATTGGCAAATAAAATAAATGAAAAGTATGATTAGCGTGTAGGTGCTACTTTGCTCGTAGATGCAATAACATTTCAATAACAATTGCATTTAACACCTAAAGGGGTACACTTCTCCGTACCCCTCAAAGGAGTTTCTAAAATCAGTGTATCACACATTTACATGTTATGCACATTACAATTGTAAGCACAGTTTACAATTAACAAAGCAATATTAACATTGTGTCAAATGAACTTCAAATGAAATAAAAATGAACAACTATTTCTATAGTAAAACAAGTACCTAGATAAAATGAATCAAGAACTTTGTACTAGTCACCTAAGTAAATTCTACTTTTTCATATCTGTATAAAAGCTAGACACTTCAAGAAATAATACAATATCCAAAGTACAAAATACATCAGGTCACTAGAGGAACTTTTCAATGTGACGACCAGCAACATCCCTGCAGAGATTGCCCCCTACAAAGAAATGAACTTTGTATGCTGTCAAAAATTTGCAGGATTGTTGTGAATCTCACCACCAGAAGCTAAGTTCATGTCAGTAATTGTTCATCTGATTCAATGGAAATCTGGTAAGTGAAGCTTTTAATCATGCACAATGGTACTATGTGACAGCAAAAAGCACGTGAGCTCCAAAGTTCACAGCTTAGATAATCTTAGGATGTTAATCTGTACGTTCTCTGATAAAACAAATAATTTTCTTACACCTAATGTGTAAACATTTACAACATGAATGCAATGTTTAGCAATTTATGGTTCTCACAGTAGTCATGTATAGGCATGATTTTCAGAAGCACAGTTTCGCAGGATCACAGTAGATCAAGTGGATAAAACCAAAGTACTGCTGTTCGAACCCTGACAGATTTTTTTATTCCTCATAGTTCAGTTAATATGTTTCAAATGTTTACATAAATGTTTACAACAAACCTAATAATTTTATTGCATTAATGTGCACAGGTTCCTTGATAATTACTGCATTTAATATTGAACACTATGTAGATGTCATTCACAGTTTGAAAATAATTTGTACTGCAGGGTTTATCATTTTGGTTTCAGAATTGTAAACTAAGTGTATTGGTGCTGGTTTAATAGTGTACTCTTGTAGAAAATTAAAAAAACAAAGAATAGAAACTTCAGAGAGCAGTGTGATCTTTGTATTGTGGGGTTTGATGACCAACTCACCTACCAGCATGTTATAGTGGAATGCTCTAGCTAACTACACAAGATCTAAAATCAACCAAGATGTATCAGAAGCAAGGAACTGACAATTTTTCCAAAGTTACAAGTCCAGTAATTTTAAATATTGTATTGATTGCTCACCAATACTGCATTCATTTGATTACTGGCATACAAATGAGGCATTCTGAATGAAAATAGGACTTGCAGGTCTACATTTTTTTAATTTTTGGCCATTGATGTGCGATCCAGAAAACAGCTATAACTTTGACATTGGGCAAAAGGTACCATAGGTTCTCTATCTCCAACTGTTTAAGTAGGATCCCTCTGCTATCCGGCCAATTTATGCGGTTGAATTCTGGGACACACTGTGTGCGTGTGGGTGTGTGTTTAATTTATTCTTAATATACTCCCTTCTGAAATAAAAGTATTTCATTATATTTACATCCTAAATCAATTTTTGAGTTAATTATTTTATGTGGATTTTTACAGCTCAAGAACTGACAAGATTGGATGTATCACACAAAGTAGATGATTCTAGTGGTTCAATTGGTCGACGCTATGCACGTACAGATGAAATTGCAATTCCATTTGGAATCACTATTGACTTTGACTCCCTCAAAGAGCCTCATTCTGCAACTTTACGTGAGAGAGACACCATGGCCCAAGTTAGAATACCTGTAAGTATGAATTCTTACGTTCTAAGCTCAATTATGTTTTGAGAGATGAGGAGGAACCAAATCAGTAATCTTTATTTTTCTTATCTTTCCACACAAAAGCACTTATTGTGGTATTAGTTAATTTTGTTTTAAAAAAAATGATTTGGCTCTCATATATTCAAAGAAATTCATAATTATAATTTCAAAGAAATACAAAAGAAATGCAGGTGCTACTGCATTGGCCAAACTGTACATTAGACTCTACATTACAGAAAATAGAGATCATCACTTCTCCTGCTCAAACTTCACTCATTATAATCTGCAGTCTTTTTGTTTAACCTAGCTTGCCATCCTCTATGGGATAGGGGTAATATGCTAGTCTCTGGTTCCCAAGGTCGCAAGTTCAAACCTAGCACAGGGCAATGACATTTTTCAGGTGAAGAAAAACCTTAGCATGGCTTCCTTCAGAAGGAAAATACAGTCTGCAGTCCTGTGTCATAGATTTATGGCATACAAAAGAACTTCAAGCCTGATAAAGAAGCCTCTAAGCAAAATCAAGTGGCTTTTCATGCCTAATATAGAATACACTAAGAACCATAGCCGTTAAAGAGTTCTATAAATAAAACTCAATTTATTTTTATTTAACCTAGCTTTTACTTAATTTTATACTTGCTAAAAATATTTTTGGACACATTTGCTGCCTTCAGCTGGAGACCAACTGCCAGCCAGAACTGTTATACCATGGTAACTTCTCTTGCTGGCATTTGATATCTTTCAGATGAGTCTGTAAATGTGGTCTAGGTGGGATATTGAAGTTCATTAGAGAATTTGGTTTTTGAAAATGTAGATTTTTTTCCATACTGTCACTGCAAGTTGGACTCACTCCTGCAGTTATCATTAGCTAACACTTCTTTGTCCATAGTTTTTCATTTTATTTACTTGGTTTCCTTAAAATACAAAACATTTATGTATATGTTGCTTAATGACAGAATCTATAATGGTAGCATATTCCCAACCTTCACAAGGGAAGACATTAACAAAATGGAGAAAAGTAAATTGTTTTAAATATTTTAATGTGTATAACAACTAGACATTTATATGAATAGAATTCAATGAAAGCAGATGTTAGACAAATGTGGTGCTTTATTAAGTGTGTATCATTTAATCTTTTAAATATAAATTTGCATGTGTTAGGCTGTTTTTTTACATGTTGTTGGGGCCAGATCAACTATTGTCCCCTTCACATGCACATGCTAGGAAAGGTCCACTGGTGCAAAAAGCTTTAATCAGTAAGGAAAAAGGATCATAAAAGAGAATAGGTTGGGGTGTTTACATACAGATTAATGTTTAAGTTTGGTCAGTGCAAAACCAAAGAAAATTACTCTATTTATCCAAGTGCAAGACAACCCCCTTTTTACAGAGCTTAATTTTGGAATTAAGCATATCAGCTATATAAAAAATTCTGACGTGTTGCATTTACATGCCTTTCTCTACATCTCTGCAACAAATTATTGTTAAAAAGCTTATGCTTCTCTTTACTTCATGCTAATCGAGAAAAAAATTAGTAGAAATAGTCTTATTACTTGCTTCCTTGTAAGTAGAAGCAAAATAGGGGAGTGCCATAGGTTAAAGTGCTATTCAAAAGCTAGTTGCTATGTCACTAAAGTTCCTTTGTTTGTATGGGCAGCAGTTGACAAATTTCTGTATGAGGAAAAGTATGTTTTTCAAAGCAGAAACCAAACAGAAGGAATATCTCAAAAACGATGAACTCCACGAAAAAAATGTAACATAAATTGTGTGTTTTAACGTCCTCTACATTTTTCGTGTAGTAAGTTTTTGTCCATCTCTTATGGTTTAGCATTATTCAAAATTCATCCAGAATAAAGTACTCTTCAGAGGCTATTCACAGAAAATTCAAGATATGTATTTTATTTGTCAGGTAAATAGCTTTAATATGTTATTTTAATCAAAATCATTAGAGCCATTTTTGAGAAAATCAAAATTTTTGAAAAAAGTTCCATGTAAAGGGTATTTGGGGGTGGGGGAATTTTTCTCAAAATCTTTGTGTCGCATCCCTGGAAGATACTAAACATAAATACCAAGTTTGGTATTTTACCGACTTTTCGTTTTTGAGTTATTATGTTCTCAGACACACAGACCTTTTTCCGAAAATGCTTTTTTTTTTTAGATAAAGGGGACCCGAAAACATATATTTCCGGTGAAATCTCAGTATTGAATTTTTGGGTGGAGTGCAATACCTTCTCTATACACTATATGCATATTACATATAGAGAAAGTAAAAAGACATGATAATTTAATTATTAAATAAAATTTAAGGTTTTGACGTATATTTTGAACATACTTAAGCTGATTAAGTCTCCCTTTCTTTACTTAATTGGCATTCATGTGGTGGATAGGAGAGTGGAAGAGAGAATAGACATGATATACCAACATGTGTGTGACCAAAGAGGGTGATAGTTGCAATGGGTGCAATTGAAACAATGATAATTGATAAGATTTTCTATTTAGATAACATACCTAATAAAACACTCTGTTGTAAAAAATTTTATCGAAATTAATGATTCAAATTTGCTTGGAAATTCATGTTTTGAGCAGCAGAGAGCAGAAAGAGGAATACAAAAATGTACAGTATATGTGTGATGGTATATGTCGCTTTTGGTGTAGTGGTAATGATTGTTTACCCGTGTTATCGCCAAGATTATTATTGTTGTGTGTGGGTGTGACACACTATGTACTTATCTTGGATGTGTCAGTAAGTGATAGCATGCTTCCACTGCCTCCTCCCTCCCGCTAATGCTCCTGTGTAGCATAGCTCATTACACAGCATTATGCTGCCGCAGCATTACAGAAGAGCGATGCACAGACATATTGATACAATGATGCATGTAATTCAAAATGGATTACAAACAGACAGATATCACTGTATAAAACTATGGCAGGCATCAGAACCCAGCACTCTCTTAGGCTGGAAGCTACACCTTGATTTTTTTCACACAACTATGAGCAGAGGAATAGTTGGTACCATATACTTAATTATAACAAGAAGAACATTGGGCAAAACAGACTTAGAAATTAAGATGCATCCACCATACTTGATGCCAGACCTGTTTAGTGTGCATGTACCTGTTATTAGAAGTAGATTCTCTCTCTGCATCGGTGTAGCTGGTTTTGGGTTTGATGTTTGGTAGAGCAATTGACCTCGGTGTGAAAACAGGAAAAGAGTACAGGTATG
Source organism: Hymenopus coronatus (assembly GCA_030762935.1). NCBI lineage: Eukaryota > Metazoa > Arthropoda > Insecta > Mantodea > Hymenopodidae > Hymenopus > Hymenopus coronatus. The sequence goes on along the minus strand of CM060889.1, from coordinate 37,551,299 downwards.
AATACTGGGTGATGAATTAATAACAGAAACAGGACCCTTGTTCACTCTGATGTTTATATTCTGCGATGAAACATCAAGTATTTATGGCGAAGTCATCTTGACAAATACTTCTTATACACATTTCTCTTAACACTGGTAAACTCGGAGAATACATTATTATATGTAGATAATTGTTACTGACTTCACTGTAGTACACTTGTTACAGTTTAGCACTGACTTAGAAAATATACTTGTCTCGCACTAAGTTTCTAGCAGATTTTGTTGAGTAGAGTAGATTATACCTCTGAGAGAATTGACAAACTCTTTGATTTTAGAATACACATATCTCACACTTTGTAATTTGAGCACTATATTTTTACGCTGAGTAGCGTGGATTACTCCTCTGAGCTACATGATGAACTGTATGAATTTACAATACACATGTCTCGCACTTTGTAATTTTCGTGCAATAATGTTACGCTGAGCAGCGAGGATTACTCCTCTGAGCGACAGGAAAGACAGTGTTATTTATGAGTTTGTGGCTCTTTAAATAGGCAAAAGGCAAGATGTCCTCCTTAATGCTGAATGGCTCACACTTAGTGCCAAAAGTTACACTAAGCGTCTTCAGATCAGATGGTTCTATTGTACTGAAGCCATGTGACAGATGAATATAATGAAAAATACACTGCTTGTAAAATATTTGGGACTTTTCCTGAGTTCACATTATACCTCTGATGCACACAAATAAAATAAGATTTCCTGCAAATTCTCAAGGTTTATACCTACAATAGGGGGTGCCTTTTATAATATTTTACTGCATAGTTTTGTAGCTTTGCCTTGGCACAAGTTAACATAGATGTTAAATTTATTATATAAATATGAAAGAATACAATAAATTACGTATATAAACATGTAATTAAGATAATTAGGGTATTGTGGATTGTTTATAGATCTTTGATATCAAGACAATTATTATTGTTAAGCAGTGACATCAAGAATTACCATCTCACTGGGCAGCATCGGTGGTGGCAGCTTATCTGTAATGACAATCATGGATATGTCTTATGGTTTTCTTAAGGCCTGTTCCCCTTCTTTTTTGAAAAATTCAAGCTTCACACCCATATGGTACTGGATTTTTTATCCTCCCAATTGTACCATTACCATTTTACCACTCTGAGCCTTCCTTCCTTTTTTTCTATCTCTCTCCCATTTCATGACATGGTCCACAATGTGTATACAAGTTCAGCTTTTAAATTCTTTCTCATAAAGACTGTATAGCTTGCAAATTTACCTCACAGATTATATTCATAAGATAATCGTAATCCTTTTGTTTCAGCTGGACACCCTGCCTGAGGTTGTTAGAGATCTAGCCTATTGCAAGGTTACATGGAAGGAAATTGAAAACAAGTATCCTAAATTCGAACAACAAGAAACAACAGCAAAAGCATTATGAGCATATTCAGATCCAATACAGAATAGTTTTCAAATGTCTTGTTTACTATAAGGCTTGACCAATGTATTCTAAATACATTTCATATCAAATCTTTTCTGATGTAGAAGATTTGTTCCTGCTTAATTTATTCCTTTGTCCTTTGCCCAAAGATATTTAAAAACAAAACATGGAGAAAGGGGGGAAAGAAAAAAAATAAACATTTTAAAACAAATTTCTTCCTGTTTTATGTGTTTCTGTGATCAACCAACCTTCCTTAATCCTGATATCACCCTTTTTATCCTTTTTCTTGTCATTAAACTTTTATCACTATGTAGGAATCGAGGAAGAGTAAGAAAGATTGGATTTAGTGTTGAGAACATTTTGCAAGATAATTTTAGAAGTTCCACAATGTACAGTTAATGCAAGAGCAATGGCAGAATTAGGGAGGTTTAGTGTTAGAGGTCAGATAATGGAAATGGCACTCAAGTACTTATTCCACATTCACCCAATGCCAGAATCAGATATTCTGAAAGTATGTTTAAGGTTTCAAAGGAATAAGGTGGAAAATAATATGTGGTTGGGAAAGATTAAGGAGAAATTGATCAAGAATGGTTTAGAAGAAGTGTGGTATAGAATGGATAATCCTATAGGAGGTTTTGAGAGAAGCAAGAGACAATTGAAGGATATGAATAGACAGAATCTACAGGCACAGATGAGATAGAAAAAAAGTTTGCAATAAAAATGAGAGATTAGCGAGGCATGGTTCCGACTAGGGGTATGGAAGCTGAAAGGTTTGAGAGGAGGATGAACTGACATAATGTTTAAATGTAAAGGGACAAATGAATGGAGAGTGGAATTGATTAAACAGAAGTGGTTAGGGAGAGGTAATGAGGTAGCGATAAAGAAGCTATTCACCAAGGGCAGCTAAGAGAATTAGTGAAATTCTTATGGAAAGTTAAGATGAATTGGACAAGGCAAATAGATAAGGTTTAATTAGTGAAAACAGATTGTGAATTAATTTTATTGTACAGATAATACAGTGGTTATGTACATTCATAAAATTGAGGTGGTTGGCATACCCAGATAATTGCCTGCATCACATAGGATTGCCATTATTGTATTGAACTTAGCACTCAAATAAATAATCATCATCTCTACTAATGTTAACTGGACAGACATTGGCCGTTGTCAATTTCCCTAAATATAGGTACTGGGTACAACTGTCACTCAAAATACAGCATGTACTCCGGTATTTATTTTATCATATCTACTTGGCTCTATTGATGATAGGTGAGCAATTCAAAGGTTGGTTTTAGCCGGGATACAATCATGGGAGAGGCCAGAACCTGACCGCGACTAGGCAGGATGATACTATGGTGGTGTGCCAGTGCCCTCCATGGGATGGAGGTGAAGGGGAACAACAGCCAGACCTGGGAAGCAGCAGGAAAGAATCCCTGGGTTCCCCATGCCAGAGGCAGATGTGCTACCACTGCACTATAGGGATTCTCAGCTGGCTATAGGAGTCCCATTTTTTCACTGTTACTTCAGAAATCGAGGGAGGAACCTATAGGTGTGTGCTTTGAAGGGGATTTTCATTGCCAATTTATTTAAATCAGGTTTCTAAGCCAAAAACTTAGTCATAGAACATAAGCTAAATTCATATCTATTAATTAAAAATCTTCTCTGGCTTCTAACCAGGTAAAAACTTGGCTCGATACCAACGTTTCGAAGAAGTGCATCTTCCTCGTCTTCAGGGTGAACTGAACATATTAAATTAAATTCATATCTGTTAATGTAAACCTGGTCTGCTTTTCACATGATTAAGTTTTGCAAATAATTGCTCACAGCAACATACATACCACTATAGCAAAACTACAAATGTCAGCCACACTCAGGTATAAGGGATTGAACAAGAATGGGGAAATTGAGCGACCTTGATGTACTAATTGTGCAGAATTCTCAGAAACGAAGCTTCTGAAGGTCAAGGCATATCCAAACTTTTTCGGAAAAAGTGCAATTAAATTGCCTTTATTAAAAAAAAAAAAAAATCCAAAAATCTCAAAGTGGATATTCTGTGAGTAAATACAGCAGAATGTTTTATTCCTGGGGCTCAACATTACGGATTTTGATGCAATTTGTTTTTGACTACTAATAAATCATTAATTATTATTGGAAATAGTTACATTTTTTTGTGCAATTGGAATTATCACCTCACATGTAACATGTAAAGGATATACAGTAGTAAAGAAATAGCTGTGTTCTACAGCCTCCTTTCCTTCTCATCCTTGCAAGTTAATCTAATGTTTATAATATATGTGTGATATATTTAAATACTTTATAACACTGCTCATTTATTCACATGTATTTTCTCCCCTATGTTCGTTTGCTTTTGCAGTACCACTACAGTAATTGTAGTGCTATTAAATTCTATACAAAACCACTATGAACTTCACCAAATAGAATTTAACCATAATGGTTATTTCATTTTTTCAGTCTTACACGATTTATATAAAATAAATATAGGGGTACATGATACATTATAAATTTATTTTAATTTTTATTTCTCTGTCCCATTTATTCTTTAATAGGTATATTGTTAAATAGTTTTAAGTGTATACTGCTTACATATATTACAATTTTTTTTGATATCCTGAAAAATGCAAGGTTAACACCCTTTTGTTCTGACAATATGTAAAAAAAACTAATGCTTTTGGGAAAAAATACCATTGCTTTTGTGTGAAACACAACACTTTTCACAAAAAAACAGACTTTTTACAAATAGTCATCTATAGTACAAAACTATAGTACCTAATCTGAAAATATTGTGCCCAACTTGGACTCAACACTCACACATTTCCAACATTTAATATGCAATACAGCTCTTTTTAACACACATAAATGATCAGTGCAAACAAATACATAAAGAGACTGGGAGATCCGTGGTTCAAATCCCAACTATGGAATTGAATTTTTCAGTTTGATTCTACCTATTCAAATACATCCAGTTTTTATTCACAACTTAAATACACAACATTGTTTATCAATTCAAAGTGCTGTAAATTTATTCTTTACATAAAAACGCAAATATATTTCAACTACACTTAGATTGGTGGAAACAGTCTAAGAATTATTTACTCAGATCTGCTTCAAATCAGCTATTGCTGCGTGCATAAATACGAGTTCTAAAACCTCTTCATATAGAGATGTCTGCACACCTGTGATATATGAATGTCAGAAACTGGTGGGATACCTCCAGGTGGCACAGTCCTACCCTCCAGACGAAGTGAATGAGGATCTTTTATTGTGCGCATATCATTTAAAGGAGGTGTCATAGTTAAATTGATCGCAGGGTATATCACAGAGGCAAAGAGAGCTATAGCTACTCCCACATGTACTGGAATAGCTACAGCCCAATACTTCTGTGGCCAGTATGTTATACCTGCTAAATGGAGCCATGATGTTGGCACAAAGGCCCATATTAAATACAGTGCAAATGCAGTTTGACATCCAAGATATAGCACAAAGCCATACACAGCTCTACTTGGAGTTGGTGCTGGTGTATGTTCTGGCATTAGCAGTAGCTGTAACATTCACTAGCAGGAGGTCCAAACTGATCCATTGTTTCCATTGCTAATAGCAAACTACCAAGTATGCCATTTGCTGCTACTCGTAATTGTCGAGCTTCAGGTGCAGACAGCTTGCTGAAATAAAAATGCAAAATGAATGTAATAATTTAAAGTAATCCGAAGAGTATATTAAGACTGACATAAAATGGGTGGTTTTAAAAGCCACATACATCAAGTGTAACAGAAAATGCAAGTAATTCCTAAATAATGCAGTATCTGTGGAAGACTTGGTTGTCCTCAAAGATGGGGAGCAGGATGAATTATAAGTTTTATTGTCCAGATTAATTATTACTTCAGTTAGGTCTATTCATTTAAATTCAGGTAGAGAAAATGAACACAGGGAAGCCATTGTCTCCAATTTTCCTAACCCTTCTTATGCAAAGTTGGAAGAATCTAAAAAGGGGAGAAAATAACTTTGGGTTAAACAAATATAACTGTCACCAAAGATATAATTGTTCTAAGTTATTTTCAAATGAGACATTTTTTTTAAGCTGCAAATTTCTCAAAATTAGAGATAAATGATGGAATAGTTTTAAATATTTTTGTTGTATTGCAAGTGAAAAAAAGAAACTAAAGAAAGTTCTAAAATATTTAAGGAGTTTTATATATTAGGATCATATGTACTTAGAAAAGTGGAAAATTCATTTTGTTTCTAAATTATTTAATAAATAAAAATGTTTTGTGTTTGGACAAACATACTCAATATTGTGAAAAGAAAATTGCAGTAATAGATTTGGAATCTTATCCTTCTGGATTTTCTTAAATTTATAACCTTCCAAATTATTACAGTTTATATAAGTTTTCTAAGCATATTCAGAATCTTCCTGAGAATTTAATAGGAATTTCTTCCAGACAATTCTTAAATTTAATAGATCTTTCCAGATAAATCTTAAAGAATTATTTACCTAGCATACAAAAGGGAGGACACGAATTCATAGTTCAGTTGTCAATAGTCAAAGTACAGGCCACGCAGTAGTTCTTGATGAATGAAATTTTTAAATATGAGGTTAGATAAGAGTCACCTTTACTGTAGCTCTGGTACACGGAAGCTGGTACACAGTCATGTGTACATTAATCTCATGTTTCTGCACCATAATAGTACAGACACTACAAGCAAATTATCACACTTCCAATGATGTCAGCCATATGTATTCCCTCTCAACCTCAGTTACTGTTTACACTACTCTTCACTCTTAATTTTCTGGTATTTCTCCATTCCCAACATTTCTCCCACATCATTTTCTTATGAGTTGCTGTAATTTTCATTATCCTCATCCCTGCTCTCCATTCCATTGTCTTGAATAATGATCCTCTCAATCCTTTCTCCCCCAATAACATATTTGTCCTGTTCAAATTTTTTGACATGATAGCATAGCTGTTGCCATTTTATTTGTCCATTTTCCCAAAATCTTTGTCTGACAGAGTTTAACATCTTATAATTTAAACATTATTTTACATAGTAACCAGCTTTTAAAGGAATTGCCTATCACTTTAGGCAAGTGTATTCCCTTATTTTCCTGCTACTTACAAGGAAGCTAGTAATAAGACAATTTCTGCTAATGTTTATATCAATTAACATGATGTAGATAAAAGAATAATCTTTTATAAGAAAAGTTTGTTAGAGAAAGTCATGTGAATGGAACACATCAGATTTTTCACAGCTGTTTTACTGGCTAAAACTGCATTACACAATTGTGTCTTTGTGCTGTGCTCATCAAAAGATATGTTGTGGTTTTGTAGCTAAGGCTGCATATCTATTTTTAAGGAATTTGCTATTAAGAGGTTTATGTGACTGCATTGTGATAGGATAAGTAAAATATTCACCAACATGAAAGAAACCAGAAAAATTTAGCAAGCATTGCTTAAAAACAGATTAAGGACAAACAAAGGTCAGAATTTTAGCCAGAAAATATTCAGGCATTTGTGAAACTGAACTATTAAATTGTGGAAAATATACATAGAACATAAACTCAAGATTTAAAAATCACATAGATGTATAAAAATAAATAGAATGATACATCACCATTTCTGGTCTATATATTGCCAGCTAAAGGTAAAATTTAAACTTCTGAAAGCCCTTCAACATAGTTAAACATATAAAAATCTGATGTGTTCCATTCAGATGACTTTCTCTATATCTTTACAACAAATTATTGTTAAAAAGCTTATGCTTCTATTTACTTCATGCTAATCGAGAAAAATTAGCAGAAATAGTCTTATTACTTGCTTCCTCGAAAATAGAAGTGAAATAAGGGAGTACCATAGGTTAAAGTGATACTCAAAAGCTGGTTGCTATATGACTGAAGTTCCTTTGTTTGTATGGACAGGAGTTAACAAATTCTTGTATGAGAAAAGAATAAGTTTTTCAAAGCTGAAACCAAAAAACAGGAACATCTCAAAAACAATCAGTTCCACGAAAAAAATGTAGATGACATAAATTGTGTGTTTTACCCTGATCTACATTTTTTGTGTAGTGAGTTTTTGTCTACCTCTTACAGTTTACCAATTATGCACAATTCAATAAAAATCATCCAGAATAAAGAGGTCTTTAGAGGCTATTCCCAGAAAATTCAAGATATACATTTTATTTGGCAAGTAAATATATTAAATATAAGGGATTTTAATCAAAATCATTAGAACCATTTCTAAGAAAATCAATTTTTTTTTATTTTTTCCATGATAAGGGTAGTTAGGGGAGGGGGGATTTTCTTGAAAATCTTTGTGTTGCATCCTTGGAAGATACCAATCTTAAATACCAAGTTTGGTTTTTAACGGTCTTTTCGTTTTTGAGCTATGCTGCCCATAGACAAACACACACATACACAGAGACAAACGGACATTTTTCTAAAAAATGCTTTTTTTGGATTCAGGGGTTCTCAAAACATATATTTCTGGTGAAATTTCAGTATTGAATTTTTGGGTGCATTACAATACCTTCTCTATACACTATGTACATAGTACGTGCAGAGAAAGTAAAAATACCTGCAACTCAAAGGCACAGCATAAATCCTGTGCAACTCTTCATTTACAAAAAATCATTTACACATAAAAATACCTCACAACTCAAAAACAGCTGTAAAGCTATGCAACTTATATTTACATGGAGAACGTGCAAAACACATTTTGGCTGTTCTTTCCAATATGTGTTGCAGGATTTTTTCTAAGTCCAACATGACTGGAATATTTTTTCGAAGTACAACTTTACATTTTATTATATAATGTGGATTTAAGATCACTTTTTACTATGATTTCATGCCAGAAAATGTTTCCTTAAAATCCTTTGGGCTTTATAATTCTTTGTTTATTTACGAGAGCTGTTCCAGAAGTATCCAACCTGATGTATAAAGAGCAGTTCTTGTTTCAAAAAACAATGGTAAAAAGTAAAACCTTAGAAAGCTTAAGATTTAGTTTGACAATTTTACACTGTTTAGCAATTGTTTGGAGTCATCATTAGTGAATACTCTCAGCAAATTTGTAAACATGGATAAAACTGGCCATCGTTTTGTGATACAATACTTTCATTTGAAAGGTCTTAGTCCAACGAATATTAAAACTGAGCTACTTTGAGGGAATCTGCTCCTTCGTTTATAACAGTGAAACATTGGGTGGCAGAATTTAAGCGCGGCCATACGACTGGTCAACCAAATGAGGTTGCCAGTCCAGAAATTGCAAAGAAAATCCAGAAAATGGTATTGGATGACTGTCGACTAAAAGTGTATGAGCTAGAAGACATTGCAGGCATTTCAAAAAATTTTGTACCTCACATACTGACTGAAAATGGACAAAACCTGGATCCATCACTTCAAACCTGAGACGAAGGAACAATCAAAACAGTGGATTGGAAGGAAATTGGCTCCAAAGAAGGCAAAGACAGTGCCATCAGTTTTCTGGGATGCACATGGGATAATTTTCATTATCTCAAAAAAAAAAAGTAATAGATGATGAATATTATGCGAACTTGCTACAGCATTTGAATGATGAAATCAAGCAAAAACGGTTGCATTTAGCGAAAAAGAACATTTTTGTTACATCAAGACAATGCACCAGTTCACACATCCATTATTGCCAAGACCAAAATTAATGAGTTAAAGTTTGAATTGCTTCCTCATACACCCTATTAGCCCCCTCTGATTATTTTCTGTTTCCAAACTTGAAGAAATGGCTTGGTGGAAGAAGATTTGCCAACAATGAAAAGGTGGAGTCTGCAGTTGATGGGTATTTTGCAGATCTCGATAGTTCTCACTACAAACAGGGTATCGAAGCTATTGAACATCGCTGGGAAAAGTTAATCGAGCTGAAAGGAGACTATGCAGAGAAATAAAGATGTTTTTCCCCCAAATTTTTGTGCTTCTTTGTTAGGTCAGGTACTTCTGGGACAGCCCTTGTACCTATAGCACCTGTAGCCATTCTGAAGGATGCCATGCAGCCAAATTATCCATTTTGAATTACATAATGCAAGGCAGCTAAAAGTCTTTTATCATCAGTAAATTGCACTAGATATACAGTTTGTCACTAAATTACGACCACTCACTATTGCACCAACTATTTGGTATTGTTGTAGAAAACTAAATGAAAAAAATTGGAAATCGTTAATGTGCAACAGGCACTGACTTCATTAGTATCTATAGACTGAGTTATCACAAGTTATGAAACATAATTATTATTATTGTTGTTGTTGTTGTTTGTAAACTGTAAGAAATAAAACAACTGATAAGTTTTCATCTGAGAGTAGCTTGTTTCCAAAGCAATTCAATTTTCCATTTAACCCAAGATACTAGTTGCCCAAATACTTTATTAGCACCGCAATTGCAGGATGATGGAGTATCTTCAAATTTTGAAGAAACCGTATTTAGCTAGTTAATGAACCACATAGCCTCAAATAACTATTAAATCATAAGCATCTGCAATAGGTAGGTTATCATTAAATGATATCCTGGGTCCCAACACTTCTGCACTCTCAGCTTCCAAAGAGATATTGGTTAATGTGCATGGATTATTAACTTGTTAATTTTAAAGCATTGGGGCAACAAAAATATACACTAATTTGGGGGAATAGAAGCTAGCAACTTTGATGCATCCAAGTAAGTGGAATTTTCAGTGACGTATAAACAAAAATATACTTTTGCACATGAAAGAAGTACTTTTTTAATTCTTTACTTCAAACAATAAGAGCAAGGAAATTATAGTACATAAAAATGCATTTGAACTTCACTGTCATCTTGCATCATGATTTCATAACCGGGTGCATTCCCTTGGCATTGTACAGGGAAAAAAAACAGAACATTACTACTACGATACAGTGGCAAATAACTGGGTACATTCCATTGGCACCATCTGCTGATTTCTCCAGCTCTTTTTCAGTTTCTAAAGTTGGTATTGTTTAGTGACATTATGCAGTAAACATACCCTGAGTCAGTAACATTACTGAACTTTGCATATTTCAAGACAATTTAAAGTCATTGAAAGCCAAATTTGATATCTGAAAAGAAATGGTTGACAGTTTTAATTATTCTTTTCAGATATCCACAAATGAGTACGCTAATGCATTTATTAAATGGACTGGCTCAAATGCCTCTATAGAGAAAGGATTTTCAGTTTTGAATATAACTAGTAACAATGAAAGTAAGCATTATTTGAATTTGATAAGGTGGAAATTCAAATCATACTGGTGGAATATCACGGTTTTTATAACCTTTTTTCAGCAAAAATCACCCTGGGCCTTCCTTTGAAATTTTAACATATTACAAATGCATGCATAATTTGTGTAAATATAGGTATCTTTTGCAAAGTCGATATATACCTGCAGTACTGCCTCTGACTTTCAAATGCTTAAAGGGGCCTTATTGTCGTTCTAAATATCTCACAAGTCTGGCTGCTGTGCAAGCCATACAAAAACATTTTTAATTCCTCATAACACAGAAGAGCTATGGTGAAATTTTTTCTTAGTTTTCAAGTAATAAATTATTTTAGTATACCTTTAAGCTGATGCTTGATATGGCATATACAACATACAAGGTTTAATTGCATTAGAGAGCGTATTGGGAATGTTAACTTACATGGAAAGTGTGTTGCTGTTTAAACTAATTTCTTTTCTGACTAAACTTCTTTTTAGCTCCTTATCCACACGGAGAACATCATATGCAATCTCTGCTTCTCTTCTTTCAAAGAACGGAACTGAAATATTACTGAACAGCAGTTAAGTAAAATACATTTGTCTACATTTGATTTCAGAGAGCTTGTAAAGGACCAATAACGCAAAAACATGGAGATAGGCACTTTCATTTTACCCAAAGATGTATTACATACTATCTGTACATAATATATTTTTTAAAAAAATTTGTGAGTTTTTATGCAGCATAACTCAGAAACCAAAAAATTTCAAAGAAAGTGCCATCACCCCAAAGTAGCCTTTGATGAAAACTTTTTTAATATTTTTTATTTTTTCAAATGTGGTTATAACAATTTTCATTTAAATATCATATATTAAAGATATTTACATGACGAATAAAATGTATCTCTTCATTTGGAAGGAATTTTGTATACTCTTGTATAACAGTATCTGTTAAATGTTAGACAAAAATTTACTACATACAAGACATAGATCACTGTAAAACTTATAATTTATTTCAAATACATTTTTTGTTCTGAGCTAGTTTGGAGATATTTGTTATTAATGGTTCAATACTTTTGTCCGTTATAAGTTCCTTTGTCATTTAATTGTTTCTCATGAATACATGCAAAAGACTGGTACACAGCATCCCTTTCCTAAACATATGACAATCACTGTTTCCTTTGTATTATGAAATGTTTATTTCTACAAAAGTTTATCTCAAAATGAAATGAAAGAAAAAGGAAACTTTGGTAGTTTGCCTCTGTGATGCAGGGATAGCATATCTGCCTCACATTCAGAAGTCCTGAGTTTGAATCTTGGTTAGGGCGAGTTACCTGGTTAAGTTTTATCTTAACCTAAAAAGACTAATGTAATTTTACGCTCCATGGACCCCAGACTATTTGAGCATCACTTCACTGTTCATTCAGTGTCTAATATGACCTACCAGGTTAAAGGATGTTAAACTAAAAACAACTTTAGTAAACACCTATTGTTTCTGCCTAATGATACTGACTTTGCTTTAATAGAAAAAGCTGCAAAGAAAACCAGCTACAGCCTACAACAAAATGTGTAGAGAAACTATTTCTGCATAGTTTATTTTGATTAATATGATTAGAAAAATAATGTTTCATATAAATAGTTTGCACTCTCTAAAAATAAACAACCAGTTTAACCAGTACCTCGAAATTTCTTTTTTTTTTTTTTTTTTTGAAATGTCAATGTTTTTCTATGTAGCGATGTTTATTTAGTTTTTAAGGTACTCAGTTTCACAGAACTGCCTGATCTGTAAGTCAATTACTGGAATGATATATGATCTTATGTTTATGTAAACATTTATTTGTTGTTTTTATTTTTTTTGAATATTTAGTCTCAAGTACATCATTACAACTTTAATATTTGTAAAGGTAAATTACATATCTAAACAAAAATTACATAATATTACTTATATTATTCATAATTGTAATTTTGTACTACAAATATCTTTCAGGTTTTAAATGTTCATTTCTAAATTCTACTTTACATACATCAATCATTGTAAAATTAAACTACTTTGAGTTCTAACCACCTATTTGTACTTGTCTTTCATTGCTTTATTTTATTTTGTGTGGTAAGGTTCAAAGCATTTGCGACAAACAGTAATGTTACATTTCTTACACAATGGTCGGTCTTTGCAACCAGCAAACTGAAATCTTTGGGAATTATGTTTTGACATAGTGGTCCTTTCCATCATATCTCACTTCATAGAATGCTCTTCTTGGTGTTGATAAGGGACATCCCACTCTGTGATTTGTAGCCATCTTCAGATACTGGATAGCAAGGCATTGTCAAAACTCCAATAAATCCAGAGATCTTGCTTCATGTACCATGTGTATATGATCCAACTGTTCACAACAGCCATATCAATTATTCTTGTAAAGAGAGCCCAATACCATTTCCTACCGTGTAAAGAAGTGGCATATTTCCCAACAAGCCAGTCATGATGGTCTACTCCTCCCATATTTATGCTGTAATTCTTTACAAGCTGTGGCTATTGAATGCTAATTTTCTGTTTAGCTTTTCTATTCCACCTACTTGCAGGAGTAGCTCCACATTATCAAAATTTGTGCCAACACAGACGCATTTATTATCATTCCATTTGACACATAGGATTTCACCACTTGTATCAAAGGCAAAGCCATAAGTGCCACAAGGCAATTTTTCCAATTGCTTTGTTTCCTGAAGAGGGCACTTTTATGCTTTCTCGCACTGTACCGTTGCCCTAAATCCAATGTTTCTCAGATACAGCAAGAGATCTCGACTAATAAAATAGTTGTCGAAGTAAATAGCAAAATTGAATTGTTTTACTGTGTGATAGCCATAATACTTCTCAATCATTTCATTGACACTCAAGTTTTCCAAAAATATACCAAACTTATGGAAGGACTGGTTCATTTTGTAATTAGTGGCCTAAATTTGAAGCCTCTATCGTGTTTGTCGTCTTGTGCTTTATCAATATGATTGAAGTGAATTAGAGATTTTATCTTCTGATATCTATTTTGCGACATAACTTTCTTGACGATTTCTAGTCCTACGTCATCTTCAGACCAATAATGGAAATATGTGGCACAAAGGTAGTAAATCCAGTATTGTATATATTATTTAGAACAACTTGCATATCGCACTGATTCTTCCATGATATATTCAAATAAATAATGGAAATTCAAAATATATTCTCAAACTTCAAATGGTATGAGATCTTTTATTTTATTTTTCGTTTCTTTCAGAGCTACATCAGTTGAAATGTAACTTTTAGGAGTTGCAGTACATATTAGCTTCATTTTATTGTTTGTTGGCAGATGGCTGCAAAGCTGCTTCTTTTTCTTTAGTTTATTCCATCTTCATCACCCACAGTCCTCAAACATGTATTTTCAGTACTTTGGAAATGAACTTCCACCGATCCTGGAACATCCAGAACATTCACAGTACCTGTTGCACCATATCTGCCTCATCTTAATCTGTCAAAGCATCAGTAACTGGAGGAACAATGACATCAACACTTTCATTGTCTTAATTATCATTATTTAGAAGGTCTAAAACCTCACCCATTTTAATGCCTTTGAGCGCACTATAGTTTGCTTACATTTTCTGTATTTAATTGCGCTACACTGAACAAAGTAAACTGCACTCACCAACTCCACTACTAGAACTGAATGTTGTTATTGCTTTGTATTATTACAGCTGTGACAATAGACATACTGTTTCCTCCCAATGATCTAAAAGATTGCACTTGCTAAACAACAGTGTAGGCCAACAATGGCAAATTATTTACTTACAGATTATTGTATGGACCTTTTCCTGCACAAACATGGTCATCAGACACTAAGAAGTAATTGATACTCATAAGAGACAATATAAAAAGTAACGTATTATGCTTGCAGCAATTATGGTTTCATTTTTAAATGTTAAAAAAATCACATTGTTTGTGTGCTCACTAATAAAAGAATTATGATGACTGTCAATAATGCAAGTTTATAATATAATAATTGAAATTCAAAATAATTTATCCCATTATTGGTAATAAAATAAAAAACAATAGAGTCTAAAAATAGATCTCTGGAAGATAATGGGTTAAGTAGAAAACAAACTGAGTAAGCAGCATGAAATTCAAACGGTCATTAATAATAGTGGAAAAAGAATTTAACATTTTCTGTACTTCTTGCCAAATTTCACATAGACATCATACTTTCCCAGTCATGTCATAGATATTCATTGTGTAGTTTATGTATGCTTTTCATTTCTATTCTTAACACAATCCATGCATATTTACATGTCATGTCATAATTATGTACATTTCACCTTCATTTTCCCTATTAAAAAACCTCCTTATTTAACATCTAGTGTTGTTAAACATTATGCTGGTAGTAGCTGGCATCCATCAAATATGCTCTCTTACGTTGATGCTTCATTTAGCACTTATCTAACATAGTAAAAGTGACATGATATGTATGTAACAGTTTAAGAGCGATGTGACCACCACATGTATCCTTTAACCAATCCAGGGCATTATCTTACAAAGTGCATGTCAAAAAAGAATGCAATCTTTATGTTACACTACAAGCATTAAGGAAAATGCCAACAAAAGAGACAGTGAAAACAATCAAGGTTTTCACAAACCCCTCGACTACACCTTGCACTAAACAAGAAAGTATGGCAGTATTTGTTAGTCATATGTAGGCAACTCTAGAATTGCAAATGACACCATTACAGCTAGGAAGCATCTTCTATAGGCGATATTGGCAAACTGGAGCACTTTGAAATCATAGTATCACAAAATGTTCAACCTTTTTGAAAGTTATTATATTAAAATGCATTAACGTAAAATTATTTTATATAAATGACACACAGCTGTAATTTGTTTTTTGTTGGTTTTTTACTGGCAAGTTTGATGGAACTTAGTTTAAACACTGAAAACATAACGCCCTCGCCTTTCATAGCAGAGACTATCGCTATAATAAACTATAATCAGCCGACATTTTAGGTACGGAATTTTAAGTGGTAGCAAACGAACAAATTAGTCTAAATCAGCGCTAAAATATTATGCAAAATGGGTATATGCTACACAGTTAATAATGTCATGTATCAGTGCATGTTTTATACTCTTTAGTATTTATTCCTAGGCGGAATCTTACACCATAATGCATCAATTCTTATAACCAGCACACACAATGCATTTAATACACGCAAATGTCAATAATTTATTAACTACGATATACCTTTAAAACTGAAAATCGGCTTTTCACGTTAGAAACACGGATTCTCGTTATAACTATGCTTATCTTAAGGATACAGCGAAAGTTTCTCTCTCAGGTCCATCTTAATTAGGCTTTATCATAGATGGATTTTTTGTTGTTGTTGTTTGTTTATAGAATCGACTGCCACCCAGGACGGATAGCCTCACTGCCTCAAATAAGAGGAGGAGGCGAAAGAAAGGAAAATCTGATGTGATCCATTCACATGACTTTCTCTACATCTCTGCAACATAATTTTGTTAAAAAGCCAATGCTTCTATTTACTTCATGTGAATCGAGAAAAAATAGTCTTATTACTTCCTTCCTTGTAAGTGGAAGCGAAATAAGGGAGTACCACAGGTTAAAGTCATAGTCAAAAGCTGTTTGCTATGTGACTGAAGTTCCCTTGTTTGTATGGACAGGAGTTGACAATTCCCGTAAAAGAAAAGTATGTTTTTTAAAACTGAAACCTAAAACAAGGAATATCTAAAACACGATCAACTCCACGAAAAAAATTATATAACATAATTGTGTATTTTAATGTGCTCTACATTATTTGTAAGCTAAGTTTTTGTCTATCTTTTACGGTTTAGCAGTTATGCAAAATTCCTAAAATTCATCCAGAATAAAGTAGCCTTCAAAGGCTATTCCCAGAAATTTCAAGATACACATATTATTTTTCAGCTAAATATCTTTAATATACGATATTTTAATCAAAATCGTTAGAGCCATTTTTGAAAAAAATCAAAATTGTCGAAAAAAGTTCCATGTAAAGGGTAGTTAGGGGTGGGGGGATTTTCTTGAAAATGTTCGTGTCGCATCCTTGCAAGATACCAAACTTAAATACCAAGTTTGGCATTTAACAGTCTTTTCGTCTTTGAGCTGTATTGTCTACACACACACACACGCACACACACACACACACACACACATCTTTTTCCAGAAATGCTTTATTTTCTTTTTTTGGATTCGGGGTGGGGGGACACAAAACGTGTATTTCCGGTGAAATCTCGGTATCGAATTTTTGGGTGCATTACAAAACCTTCTCTATACACCATGTACATAGCACGTGTAGAGAAAGTATGATATGAGACAGGTATTATAACCGGAAGTGAAAATGGAGGGAATTCAAAATTGCATTGGAGTACGTGTGATAAAACGAAATAACCTTAAAAATGGGTGGGGGGAAAGGAACCAAGATCCAGGGGAGTTGAAACGGGCCAGTGGGAAATATTTGTAGCAACTGAGAAAGAAACTGGAGGGATGCAAAAAAAAAAAAAAAAAAAATTGTAGTTAATATCACCTACGTATCCGCAGGCACACCTGTCAGAGTCACGCAGCTGAATAAGATATAAGCCGGGGTCAGAGCTTCATGTATTAAAGCGCGAAAATAATAAGAAAAAACAATTTTTGGTAAGCGCGGTGTATGGGATAAGAAAGGTACCAGGTGTAGAGATGGAAGTTCCGGTCGACGTCCAGAAGCATCACGGGCTAATCGTAACAAGTCAATGTCACTCCGAGGTGTCCAGAGATTAGGTGTAATATCCGGAGCCAACGTCACCGTCCTAGTTGCGGCATTTACAATGTCGTTATCCTTAATGCCGGTATGGCTAGGGATCCAAACGAGCGCGAGCTCTGTGGAACGCGATAAATGGTGAATAAGATTAATGTAAGCATTTCATAAATTTGTCAACGAATATTCTGAAAAGGACAAGCGAGGGCAAGGCGAAGGATAAGACAGTCTGTAAAAATAAGGGCTCGAATCGGAGGTGAGGATTATAACGTCACAAGGGCCTGATATAGGGATATAGCTTCATCGGAATAAATAGACGTACACGAGTGTAATCGTTGGGTGTGATAGGTTCGCGTGGTCCAGATGCAAATACCCGAACTGACTCCATCAGGCGTTTTGGAGCCATCTATAAAAAGTATCCGCAACGAAACGGAGGGTGGATGCAAGGAACAGTGAGACAAATTCCTGCCATGCCCTTAGCGTCAATGAGTGAGCCCTGAAAAGACGTAGTCAATGGTCACTGTGGAGGGGTGGGAATTCCACGGCCTATCTAGGAGATAAATGGGGCGGCCAGGCGTTCGGTAAATGTGATCATAGGAAAGAAACGATTCAAGATACCGGACCGAAGGTAGCGGGATTTCCGCGTTAACTGGATAAGATTCACGGAGAATCGCTAACAGCCGTGGCAGTTTAGGTAAGAGAATGTTACGTGAAGAAGTAAATAAATCGGCAATAATGTGGCAACCAAGAGTAAACAGACGATGCGGAGCATGATAAGTAGGAAAATAACGTTGGGTGAGAATTAAGGCGGGACGGCCCGGTACGTTAAAGATACTATTATAAAGCTGATAAAAGAAGCACGCGAATTTCGACTGAAGGCCCTTCGTAGGCAAGGGTGCCAATAGAAGTCCGTACTCTAGGCGACAGAAAATCAATGGAGAAAACGGCGGAGTCAGACCAAAGGGGCAGAACCCCAATGGCGCACTACCATCGCCTTGAACAAAGATTTCAAAGATTGCAACGTCGAGAGAAGAGATTTGTGATGAGCTGTAAAATGGAGGTCTTGTTGGAGAAACTCACCGAGAAATTTAGTAGTCGTGATTATTTAGGCGGAGTGAGACTCTCGGAGGGCGCATCGTACGCCAAAACTTAATTAAGAAAACGCGTTTTCCTCAGGTTAACAGATAGACCCAGGGTAACGAGGAAGTCAAGTACACGTTGACAATCGGATTCGAACTTCCGAAGCATCGTACTAGGATGCGGCGAGATCACGTGGTATAAGATGATGTCATCGGCATATTGGAGAACCCGTAAGGAGACCGGCACCTCCGAAATAATATGGCCTACGTAGAGCGTATAAAGTAAAGGGCTAAAGGTCGGAACCCTGAATGAGCCCATGAGATGTAAAACAGGCATGGTTGTGTAGTAGGCGGAGAGACAGCATGCAGTGGAGGTTAACATGTAACGCGGAAATGACGCGACAAATCGGGGAAGGAAGTCCGTAACAGAGGAAGAGAGACATGGTCGTACGTCAACAAAGAGTGCAAGTACGTGTTTGCCAGTACCGAACGCGAGGGCTGACATCGCTGAGAAAGAGGCAAGGTAGTACCGTAGCCGTTACGAAAGCTATATTGTGTGCGAGGTCATAAGTGATAGCGCTCCAAGAAGAAGCTGAGACGATCCTTTATGATTTTCTCAAAAAGTTTACGATGAGTTTGTAAACAAGTCGGACAAGTAGTTTATCGGGGAATGGCCAGATCGTCCTGCTTTTCGAATAGAAATAATAATGAATTCCTGCCAGGACGATGGAACCGAGCCAGAATGTAACACCATGGTAAAAATCCGTGCCAAAAGAGTGCACCAAGATTCCGGGAGTAGTTTCAGAAAGGTATACGTGAGTCCGTCTGCTCCCGGGACAGACTTACCAGACTTATTCTAAAGTGCTAAACGCATTTCTGCGGGTGTGATAGGCAATAATAACGGATCCCCCTGAACTACAACCGACACGGCAAACTGCGAGTCCGCCGATACGAAATTTGGAGTAATCATACGAAGAAATTGTTCTTGGAGGACCGGATTCACGTCTAATGGCAATATACGTCGGGCGAGATGGGAATGTTTGAAACAAGCAAGTTGATGCCATACTTGATGTAGCCGGGTAAATGATGTAAGTGAATTGCAGTAGTTTGCCCAGGCAGCTCGTTTAATATGTCGGAGTAGTCAAGAGTGCCTGCCTCGGTGCGTTTAGTCAAAAAGTGTGCGGCGCGAAGCTGTCGACATCTAGTATATGCCAAACGTTTTTCTGCGAGCAGACGGGAACATTCCGCCGTCTACCAAGGTGGTTTGGGTACTTTAGGCAATGGGGTCTCAACCAGGGGATGAAAAGTATCGCGATACACGTGTAACGTAGTCTCTAGAAGGTTGTAAGTAACAGCGGATTCAGGAAGAGAATCCGTAACGTTCCACATACAGCGCTGAAATGTTCCGGATCCACCACCCCCCACCGTCACCGCCGGTAGAGGGCTGCACCCCGGTGTAGGGTGGTCGTGCACTGAAGAACAAAAGGAAAGTGATAACTCCCCATTGTGTCGATGTGTCGGGTCACAGTCGTATAGGAAGCGATGTTCGGGGTGGCAAAAACAAGTCGGGAAATGTGTCAGCCTATCCCGGAGCTCTCAGGCGAGTCGCCCTATGGGAATTTAACAGAGCCCACTGGGAAGTCGTCGCGATCTGTAGCCAGGGGTGTAGGTGGATATGCATTGGCGATAAGAAATGGAAGTTAGTCATGTTAAAATCACCGCAAATAAACTGCTGTTGGGACTCAGGAATCAGATAACCCTCCCATTCCGGTAGAGTAACGCGTCGACCCGTCGTGTACACCACTAAAATTGTAAGACTGCCCAAGACAACACGGACAGCTTTCAAATTGTGGGGGACAGCGAATATCTGTATCCCAACTGTGAACTGATATATTATTAGTCACGCCAAATGCAACACCCCCACCCGGGGTAGCACGACCATTTCGGAACCACGGTGCTCGGAATGCGTAATGAATAATGCAAACTTAACTAAGTTTCGGTAAGGATGATTACATGTGGCTGACCCGCGGTAGAAGGCAAAGTAAATCTGGGAATTTGCGGTGAAGACTACGTGAATTCCAGTAAAAGAGCCGAAGGTTGTGCATGGCGGCAAATCTGAACTAACTTAAAGGTGTAATTGAGTTTTTAGAGATATCAAAGTTTGTAAAAGCAGCTTCCGCAAAATGTTTATTGAAGAGGTTGCGGATATCCCGAAAATTCCTTATCCCGGGGCGTGGAGGGCCTGCGACATGCCGTAGAAGTGGCAAGAGTCTCCGCACGCGCGGCAGGCCGAGGAATGGCCGTGACTGCTCCCCCCAAGAGGCAGTCCTTCCCCATAGGCATATCAGGAGTAACGGTGCTACCAGTGGCCTTAGGGGCCGAAGGCCATTGGCCATGTGGAGCCCAGTGGGCCAAAACCCAATCATTCGGTATAGGCGACTGACCCTCCATACATTTGCGTTTGGTTGTCACAGAAGGAGTCGTATAAGAAACCCTTTGCTTCGGGGGCAGAGTCCCCTGTGTCCCAAACAAGGAGCCAGAAACACTAGGGAAATCCTCCACCCCACGACCGGCAACATGGCGGTCTGTGTATGTACACATCTATCCCGCTTAAGACGTATGACCTAATACCATTTCTCGAGCTTCATAGCGTAACACTGGTAGTTCAGCGATTTTAGCAGCAATCTGGGATTCCAAATTATAGGCTGGGCATTTGTCTAATGATCTGCCGCACGAGCCTGCTTACAATTGATATATCGTAGCTCACCCTTTTCTCAGAAAATTGTGGAAACTACCCTTAAAGTAAAGTAGATCGCGATTCTGATATTAATGTCTTAATTATTTTCTTTATAAGCAATTGTATACTTTACAAACCATCGCCTATCTTTCGTAATAGTATTTAGGATATTCCCTCTTAAGTAAGACGGGTTTTAACACTGCCGTTTCATTGAACGCTAGAACCTATTAAATAATATAATAATATTCTGCAGTTAATTTCACCAAAGTATTCTCCAGCGCATTCAGATTATGTTTCATTAACACGTGAAATACATTCAAATACATTCTTCATTCATTTGTCACTTCTTATCACGTTACTCTTAATGTGGATATTGTAACTCAACACTCCTTCCGAAAACACTAGCTGCTAATCACTTCTCGCAAGTAAGATCCATTTTACTGTGTATTTTGCTGTTCACGTCCATAATTTCAATAACTATTGGTTATTTGGTCTTTTCCTGCTTTCAAGCGAAGCTTTAAATATATCGTGAATCTATTTCCTGGTAAACTTAGGGTAGTTGTACAACACACTGCTTGTACGAGTTGAGCATTGGCGCGCAAGCGTACTTTGTCGTCTGCATGGTACCAACTATCAACATTGTAAAGTTTTACCACATAAGCTTCTTTTTTATATTTCTTTCGGGAGGTTTATAGATTAACCTTGTTTTCAAATAAGAAGACATTCAAACTTAAGAAATGTTTCTTTATTATTTACTCTTACACGTGAACAGACCTTTACCTAAATATTTTTATCCGGATTTGACTCAAACTTTAACTTTTGCTTATTGTCAGTTATTTTTTCTTTACGCATGCGCAGCAAATGACCACAGGCTTTTGTGTCCTAAAAGAACCTTCCGCTTTCGGCCTCTTGAACCCAGCACCGACAAATTAACTACATCTGAAAGCATTGAATTCTTCTGCGCGTGCGCATAGTATGTCCATAAAATCGCTTGTGTCTGAAAAATGGGGCCGGTTACTATTTCCGACAGCCATCTTCACCACAACTGTCCACGGTGCATAGTAGGTTTAAATGTATACAATATGCGTTATAGATTATAGCATTTTACTTAATAATATAATGCAGAAATAATTGTAAATAATTAAAGGCCAGCCGCCACTGCTGTATTTTCAGAGATGGCATGTACAGCAAAAAATAAAATAAACGTGAAATTAGGTACCTATATTCCTCTTCAGTAAACTATACTCAAGGCGTTAAGTAAAAAATTTCTATTAGTATTTGTGGTATATTTGAGTTAGATAGATAAGATAGGTATATTAATATGTGCACAACAGGAGAGTATAGTCTGTGCTTCCTGAAATAATTTTTAAACACATCTAAAATTAGAATCGATTATTACTTTAAATTCTTTATATTCTAACACTTTTGCAAAATTCCTTTTTGTACCCTGTGGGGTCGTGTTTCAGTCTGAAATTGCAGATTTGAAAAATTAACTTAATCGAGATTTCGGGTATTTTTCTTCTTCTTTTTCTCTCTCTTTTTCTCTTTAAACAAATTATAATATTGAATCCAATATTTTAACACTACCTTCTAATGCCAATAAAACGTATACAAATTAGTTATAAGAATGAAATTAACATTCTCGTTACCTTTGTTAGATAACAAGGGAAACAAAATACTGAAGGAATTGGGTCAGGGTTTAGCATCATCTTGCATTTATTCTCATGGAAACAATTTTTCGCAAAATGCACTGAGTATATCCTGTGATATTTCGATGGCACAAATTTGTTACTTCTCGGAGCAGCTGACGACTTACTGAATAATTCTAGTTTATGTATTAAGAACCTAAAATAAATTATCATTCGCTTCGTGACCGAGGAAACCCACGAGAATAAATCGGAATGAATTTAGAACACAAATGTTACAATTTATTTTTACCGATGAAAAGTGATCTTGGAACCATTTTTCCGGTGGTTTGCACAGTGCAGCATAGAGGTATACCATGTTAATTATTAAACTCTAATACCCTTAAACCACATCAATTTTAAAGCCTTTTAAGCCTACTGAACATACGGCAAAAAGCACGTTTGCCCTTCACCTAGCGATGCGGGAGAGGTTTCAATCAGTGACAGCACACCAGCGCTAGCGGTGAGTCTTGGTAATACAATTCCATGGTGTTTGTCGGGAGACTATATACAAGGAAGAAGAAGAAGAACTTTGGCGCCACAAATTAACTAGAAAAAGTTATATTTATTCGGATGGTATGAAATAGGAAAAAAATATGCAAAAAGCGGATCATAGAAACATGTTAATTAATGTACGTAAGCAATACTTGAAAATCCAAAGCAAAAATTAGTTGCAACTATTATGGTGTTACGATCAGTTTATATCGCAAAAAGAGAGTGGAGTTTTCGTGACCATGCAGAACAGCTATAAGGTGCGAATGGCGTGCATTTGGGAACACATCTTCATACAGATAATACCAAAGGAGCAATGACTAATTTTATTGTTGAACAATTACTTTTAAAATTGGTTAATTTTTTAAATACAACTGACTTTAATCCCCCCCCCCTATTTCTGTGGATGAGTCACGATTTTCTGAAAATCACCTGATTTTATATGTTACAAATGTGAACGTATAAAATAACGCATGCTCCTGTTCCTATAAAGTAGTCCAGTGAAAATGCTTTTCAAAATCCTTTGAAGAAAAAATTATGCAAGCTTTCTTAGAAGAAGGTGTAGATATGGAAATGCTTAAACAAAAACTTGCAGGATTTGGTTCAAATGGAGCAGCAGTGTTTACTGGTAAAACAGAAAGTGCTGCAGCTATAACTATGCGAAACATATTTTCACACATGATTAGTGTGCATTGCATGACTCGTAGGATGGACATGTTTCTGAACAAGTTTTTAGTGAACGTCTTTTCATAACTTTGAATGCTTTCTAGATAAACTTTATAAACATTTCGATAAACCACTTACAGCTGCAGAATTTAAAAACGTTGCGGGGGATATAGGCGTCACGAGATATCTGAAAGTTAAAAAGTTGTTTTATATTCGTTGAGTTTCTAGTGAGAAATATACTTTGATGGCAAAATAAAATGCTTTTCTTTGTATCGTTCAGCTGCTAAACTTAGAATTTTACAGCTGTATATTGTTAAATAGAGACCGTTGCAAATTGGCATAGCTGTGCAAAAAAAAAAAAAAAAAAAAAAAAAACTTTTATTTAGAAAAAAATATTCTGTTGCTGGGATTCTTATTAGATATATAGCATGCGTTCCGTCTCTAATTAGTATAAGCACGTCAAAAAGTGTCTAATGCTTACAGTGAAATAGAAAATAACATAAATTCCGCAACACAAGCTCTTAAAGAAGGATGATCCTTATTTGACTTTTTGCAAAGACGATTAGTTAGCATACTGTAAACTTCAACCTGAAGAGGAAGGTGAAAACAGAGTTTGATAATATAAGAGGACAAATAATTCAAGGTATGATTAATGAACTTGAAAGAGGGTTTCCTTCAAGTGAAGCAATAAAGTGTTTCTCAGTTTTTGAAGAAAATAAACCTAACGGCAAAAACAGTTTGCACGGTAATTCTGGCGTATATAAATCAGCAGAGTTTGGATAGTGACAGTGCTGTGTCATAATGGGGAGAGTACAAGACAGGCTGTCCAACTTTATATGCTTTATGTTTTCGTAAACTTCCACGGCCAATATTAAAATTATCTTGGTCCAGAGTTTCCGGTGTAGACCGCGTCTTAAGGCTAAAATCTGCCGACGTTTCGCCCATCTTATGATAAGGCAGTTAGCCCTGAGGAAGCCTTATCATAAGATGGGCGAAACGTCGGCAGATTTTAGCCTTAAGACGCGGTCTACACCGGAAACTCTGGACCAAGATAATTTTATATGCTTTGCCTATTCTGGAAAGTCCGTCAGTACCTCTGTCTACTGCCGCGTGTGAACCCTGTTTCCCAGCGTTGATAATGGCATTAAAACTTCCAAGTGAAATTGTTTGTTGGTGAAAACCATACAGTCTCTAATGACCATTAAAATTAATAGGCCGCCATTGAATTTGTGCGATGCCTTTATCGTCGCAGATAGATGGATTACCTCTAGACATCATTCGGTAGATTAGTCTTACTCGCAAATTGAAAGTGAGGAGGAGTAGGAGGAGGAGGAGGAGAACTACAAAATTGCTCTTTAAGGTATGCTTAGTTTTATTCAGTAGCAGCCTCTGATGACATTTTAGGTGAAGTAGCCCCTGTATAGAGGTAATAACCATTGAACCCAGGCTCGGAACTTGTGTAATTACAATAAACCACACATGGTCACCCTTCATGGTGTAATGGTTACCATGCTGACTTCATATACCCAAAGTCACGGGTTCAAACCCGGCGGAATACAATGGATTTTTTTCGGGTGTAAACAGCCTTAGCATGGCTTCCTTCGGAAGGGAAGTAGAACCGTAGATTTACGTCGTAGATTTACGGCACGTAAAAGAACCTTAAGCCTGATACAGAGGCCTCTGAGCAAAATTAAGCGATCTTTCACGCCCAATATAGAACGAGACTCTGAAAACCACAGCAGTTAAAGAGCGTCCATAAATAACACGCCATTTACATTTTTACACTAAACCAGAGTGTCTATTTCCGACTCGTGGCCACCTGTTTCGCGGCCCCCTGCTGCTACAGGACGCACTCGGCAGCCGGCCGAGTTGTATATTAACAGAAGCTGAACTCAAGCGCTCATAGATTTGTATGCAAAGCATAACCATATACCTTTATTAAATATAGTGTTGGAAATGATGCTCTTAAGCTGCCTGCATGTCCCACACCTTTTAGGAAAATTCCGTTAACAAGCATTAATTCTTTATCTGAAATTGCATTAATTTCTATTCTGATATTGTCTTTCAGTACAACGTATATGGGTTGTTTCGATACACTTTATTTTAAAGCTGCCCCCATAAATAAAGGTCCCATACCGTAAGGTTGCCACAGTCTTTAGTTTATAGTCCTTTACCCTATCTGCAAAAATTTCCATGAGTGATCAGATGTATGCGCTGTAGCAGAGTCTTGTTGAAAATATGCAATATCACAGAAATATTCCAGGAATTGTTTTATTATTTTATCGCTGTAGTCTGTTTATTAACTGTATCCTCAAAAATATAGACTCTATAATTCGGTACGCATTCATAACACAGCAAACACCAATTTGTTTGGTCACGTAATGGCATTTCGTCTACAATATCTGGTTTTTCTGCACACCAATATCTGTTGTTTTATGTCGGTACATGATCATTTAAATAAAAGCATGCTTCGTCTGTGAAAAAAATTAATTTTGGGTCCATTAATTTTACCCGACGTCCAAATTCAGACATTTACTCTTCTCTCAGCATCACGTGGTTGCAGTTCCTGAACGACGGATATCTTATAAGGTTTTAATTTCAAAAGTTTAGTGGCTTTCCAAGCCGAAAATTGTGAATCTCCCGTTTCCTGTGATAACCCACTCGGATGTTCTCTTGGCTATGTTCTAAATTTTGTCCTATCTAATCGAACATTTTCTGTGTAAGCACACATCGAGTTCTTTTGGTTTACTTATCAAGAACAGAAACTGTTCCTCTAAATCTCTTAAAAAGTTTACGAACGGTCTGTCTGTGAGGTGCAGGGATGCCAGGAATCTGTCTATAAATAGTTGTGTCACTTGTCTACAACACTCTATTCGCAGTAGGAAGCATACTTGAAATTACGTTGTGCAAAAGTATACTCAGTTTTTGGCATTATAACAGAACTATCACAAAATTAATCACAAAGAAGAAAACAAAAACTCACTAGCAACGGTCGCAAATGAAAAGCAGGAGCCAGGACGGTTAGAAGCATTGTGCGACACAGCTACCTACCGCAGGACGGCGGCCACTGGCACTGTACTTCACTTATTTCACCTCGCGAACGAAGTTGCTTTTATTTGACATACCTTAACATGTATTTTGCTTTCATAATCTCGATGTAAAAATGCTCCCCCCACCAAGTATAAAGGAAATGATGAAATACACTTCTAAAGCGAATATCTAGTCTTTTATAAGCTAATTACCATATGAATAAAATCCGTTTCTTTGCATTGCCAGGGGTTAACGAGTTCCTGGATGTGAACATTTTAAGTATTTTAAAATTAAAACCAATAACAAAACATTCCTAAAAGTGGTCAACCCCATGAAAAATATGTATTGACGTAAATTGAGTATTTCAACGGGATTTACATATTTTGGGTAGTAAGCTTTTGTTTATCTCTTACCGTTTACTAGTAATGCAAAATTCATTAAGAATAAAGAGGTCCAAAGGGGCTATCGGCAGAAAATTCATGATATCCATTTTATTTGTCGTGTAAATAAATATATTTAATATATGGCATTTTAATCAAAATCGCTATAGCCATTTTTGAGAAAAAAAAATTCAATTTGTTTTCCATGCAAAGGGAATTTTGTAGTGGAAGGATTTTGCTCGCATCCTTGGAAGATACTAAACTTATATACCAAGCTTGGTACTGTACCGACTTTTCAGTTTTGAATTATCGTATTCACAGGTACACAGATATACACACGGACTTTTTTCTAAAAAACAAACAAACAAAAAACGCTTTATTTGGACACAGGAAGCCCTAAAGTGTCTATTTCCGGTGAAATCTCGGTATTGAATTCTTTGGTTCGAATGCAATACCTTCTGTATACACTATGTACATAGCACGTGTAGAGAAAGTAAAAGTGTAAGTTCTCCAAACAAATAAACAGAAAAGAAAGAACGAAAGAAAGAAAGAAAACAAAATAAAGAAAGACAAGGGAGTTTAAATTGATAGGTAAAACAAATATTGGGAATAGTTCACTGATAAAAGAGGAGAATGGCCACCGTACAATATAAACAGGATATTTAGTTACATGGTGCCTAATGTGGAAAAACGCTGAGACTAATGTGAAGTTTTTAAATACGTTAATGTTTTGAAGAAGGAGAAATGAATTCATTCATTCACTGCCTCTGCACAGCACTCGTAAAATTACAGCATAAAATGCACATCCGTTTTCACATTTTCTGTAGTCCTGACATTTGCTCGATCATTCTGAGATTGGAGAAGACAAGGGAACTCTATCACAATTTACCGTGTCACTGAGTTTGTGAGAGTTGCTCAAATTAAATGTTTTCTTTGTAGACGAATTTCTTAGTACCTAAAGAATTGAACCCCAACATCTGAGCTCTAATTTGAATGAGTGGCTGTTATTTCCTAAAAGAACTAAATAAATAAATAAACAAATGTGGTTTATTTACCTATAGACATGAGATACAAGTTTCAGGTTTTGTCTCAAAGAATAATATGTATTACAATTTGTAGTTTATACATAGTTTTACATACACAAATATTATTTACAAAATTTGGATTATAATTTTACAACATTTACAAATGTATGTTACAATCCTTTAGCTAGGATGTTTTATTGTGCCATAGGCACTTACTCTACTTTGTTCTAATGGTGCTACATTTCCTCAACTCTGTATATACATCCATTAGGTATATTTTCAATAATATTTTAAGTAAATTACGCCGTGCATATTTTATATGTTCTCGTAATTTATTAAAACATTAATATACCTCATATATATGGATTTTATGTGTTGCTACTTTTGTGATAAAATTAAATTCTCTGTATTAGCAATTAATACCTCTAATGTTATATGATTAATATTTTAAGTAAATTACGCCGTGCATATTTTATATGTTCTCGTAATTTATTAAAACATTAATATACCTCATATATATGGATTTTATGTGTTGCTACTTTTGTGATAAATTAAATTCTCTGTATTAGCAATTAATACCTCTAATGTTATATGATTAGTGATCGATTTTTAATGTGTCAAAATTTGCATTCCTTTTAATTAACAAGATAAATTTATATACATATAATTACAGTTATATAGCTACAGTTAAATGTTATTTACAATTTTTGTATAGACCGACGACTTTTTAGTTTGTATATACACCTTAAGCTTTTTTCTGCATTACTAATACCCTGTTTAAATATGTGACCGATGTTCCACCCCAAATATCAATGCCATATTCTATAAAGTGATTGAATCAGTCCGTAGTGCACAGTTTTAAGTTTGTCTTTTTCCATGTTATTTGTTTATTTGAGCAATAGATTTTTTTTTTTGCAAAGAATATCTATATGTTCGTTATAATTAATACAAATGTAAATGGCGTGTTATTTATGGACGCTCTTTAACTACTGTGGTTCTCAGCATCCCATTCTAAATTTGGCGCGAAAGACAGCTTAATTTTGCTCAGAGGCCTCTCTATCAGGCTTGAGGTTCTTTTACGTGCCGTAAATCTACGACACGGGGCCAACGGCATTACTTCCCTTCCGAAGAAAGCCATGCTAAGGATTTTTACACCCGAAAAAATCCATCGTCCTCCGCAGGGTTTGAACCCGCGACCTTGGGTATATGGAGTTAACATGGTAACCATTACACAACGGAGGGCGACTTTACAATTAACATTTTATTCAGATGAATTCCTAGAAAGTTTTTGCGGTTTACTTGTTGTATAACTGAATCATAAGTTATTTTTCCTACATTTTCTCGTTCTCTAAGTTGCACTTAGTTTTATCAGCATTAAGTTTAAGTTGTGAAGCTTTCAGATACTAAAATAATTTTTGTAATGTTAATGGTGCTTTAATTCGCAGTTAAGATAAGTTTTTTTTTCTGCACAAATAAATGAAGTATTGTCTGCATAGGAAGTAAGATTATATTCTGGTGACTGGGGCATATGAAGAGGAGGGGCCTAATACTGAGCCTTGTGGAACTCCTATTTTGACCTCATCATACTGTGATTTAATTGTTTGCCAATATATTTCTCTGCACTGGATGCAATTTGTAGGGTATGATGAAAGCAATTCTTGCATTTTACTCCTTATTCCATAACATTCTAGTAGTTCATAAGTTACACATTCAAACGCTTTCGATAGTCTAGGAAAATGCTAAGTGTTCTATTACTTCGTTTAATATTTGTTAGTAAACTCTGCAAATTCAGAAATTGCAGTAGCTGTTTTTATAGTGTTTAACGCCCGCTTTTACTACCATGGCACCGCAGGCGAGCAGCAGTAACTGTTAATTAACCTCTACGAAAACTATGCTGGAATTGATTGAGAACTTTTTTGGGTTAAAAAATGTGTAATTATGAATTATCTTTTTAAACAATTTTGCCATTAGATATGTTAATGTTATCGGTCTGTAGTTGGTAATTGAGTATTTTCTTCCTTTTTTAAACACCAGTCTAAAAATGCTCTTTTAAGTAAATCACGAAGCATTTGCTTAGAACGTTGGTTAAGCGTACTAACATAATTAACAGCAAGCTCTTACAAGATTTTAGTATTTTTGGTGTAATAGTATTCCAACCTGGTGCACTGTTTGTTTTAATGCACCTATAATGCTATTTATTTCAGTTTAATTGATTCAGTCACATTTATATTATTTTGATAACTTTGAATTCCATTAATTTCCACCAAGGTTATGAAATACTTATTAAATATGCTACAAACTTCACTAGGCTTTTCAATATTTTGTCCGGTTACCGTAGCAGTCATGGGGCACTAGTCCCCACCGTAGTTCACCCCAATAGGCTCTTCCATACTTCCCGTTATCCACCCCTCGGGACGAGGACTACTGAGGTTGGATTTTGAGGGGCATACTTCTAAACATGAAAAGAAATCAGTTAGTTTGGAGTTCGGTGACCTAAAATACCAAATATAATCGTTTTAAATTATTAATACACACTTTAGTGCCTACTATTTTAAACATAATATCTTTACGAGATTTGTGTAACATATTGACCTTACTGGCATTTATGTTTTATACATACAGGAAACTGATGAAACTATAATTTTTCCCATTTAAACCATGTTCTGAAAATATAGCAATATGAGGATTTATATCAGCTAGAGCAGCTTTGGTATGTCTATTTTTTTTTTTTTTTTTTTTTTTTCACACCATACCTGCGTATGCTGCAATACACAATGTGCTCCTTTTCATTTCAATCTAAGTGTGTACAACGCTTAGGAGCGAATCTTAATGTATTTGGCTATATCCCCTGTGATGGGAAATTTGTCACAAATGCACAAAATGTTATTTGTGTTTCATATTGTTTCTTTTACCATTTCCAGAGTCTATAGTCGGAGAGATCTATAGTATTCCGTGACGTAGTTATAGACGGCTATATCAGTGCTCTGTGTTCTACGAACCAGAACGCGTGACGTCACAAATGGAGAACAAGGTTGAAGTATCCTGGATGTGATAAGAGCAGGAAGGTTGATCTATGTTGATGCGAGTAATTAAATTTCACTATTAGTGGTACTGGAATCGTGAAACGTTTCCGGTATTCGTTGAGAGATGGAGAGTGCGTGTTTTATTGAAAATTTAATTTTTTTTGGTTTATAACTGTTAAACAAAAGCGAAAGTATATTGTGAGACGTACGTATTGTTGTTGCCAACTTTCTTAAAACAACATGTATTAATGCTGAATAACAAAATTTATATGAAATGCTCTTACATATTATATACATTGCAACAAATGGCCTACTTTACGTAGCTTTCTAATCTACAGTAATGATACAGGAAGAAAGAGAAAAGACATTGGAAGGTATGCAAGGTTATCTTGTTACATATGTTTAGATACCTTTACAGAGGCGTTTAAAATATAACTTGAATATTAGTAATAAGAAAAGCATCTAGTTAAATGCACACGGAACTATGGAATATATTGACACATAACAGGGTAGCATTTATAATGCTTTTTGGTTACGTCAATTACTTATTATTTGGGAAAAAATAAAAACTTTTAAAACAGCTGTTACATGACGTTTGGTGAAAGTGCAGTGGTGGTTATTATATAATTATGGCTTGGGATGTACAATATCCCAATATCCATTTTATAATAAATGTAATGTGTTGTAAACTGGTATAACTTATTGAATTCTGTGAAATGATTTTCAATATTTGTCATGAACACATTTTTATAGTAAGGGGGTGTTGTCTGTATAGCTGATTCCTGAGGTCTCAATGTCAAAGGTTGGGTTGCGTTTCCTTCGTAAGATTCTTTTTGAATTTTGCTTGACTTGAGAAAATCAATGTCATGTAACTACTAAGCTAAATCTTTGGTTCTAAGTATCTTGCCAATGTATGTAAAATTTCATGAAAGAATAGCTGATTTGCAGTTTTAACAGACAAGGTGCAGCAAACAATTCTGAAAATGTTGTGTAAATTCTATAGAAAATAGGATGCAGACATGTGTACAATTCAACTTTCAGAATAAGCCTTAAATGCAGTAAATATCTATTGAGCATCATCAGGAAACCAGTGAACTTATTCAGCACCTAAATAGTTTTGTGTTCAAGGCCCATAAATGCAAGTATGTTATTTAATAACACGCTAAAGAAATTCATATAATAAAGTGCTTGAACAATTCAGTACTTGGTTTAAAGATAAGTAATACATTTTGACTACATTATGTTAAAACAAATTATCCAGTTTAGAACCATCAAGCAAGTGTATCTGTTTAAAAAAAAAAAGAGGAAGAAAAAGGGAACTATAATCATTATTTGTATTGCTGGGCCTTGTCATTTTAATAGATCTTTATTAAAAACCAACAACGTTTTATTTTTGATGATTAATACATATATTCTATCATGAGCTATCTTGCAAATATTCACCATAATTTTAAAACAAACTTGAACCACAAAATGGGGCATGCACACAATCTGCATAAATTAGCAAATGCTTTAAAACTATTCCAAAAAGAATGTTATAACTTGTAATAATCTTCCATGCTATTTAATTATGTAATCTCTCAATCTGCATAAAATCTTTTAAAGATTTAAAATTGTTCTTATACACTTGATCCCTATATTCTGTGGGAGAATTTTTTAATGTCAATCAACAAGTAATATTCAGTATCCAAGATTTATTGCATGTGACAATGATTTGCACATGAATATTCCTTATTTTTGTCTACCTTTTACAGGTTTTTTAACTTACAACAAAAAATGAAGATATACATTTTATTTGTCGTCCCAAATATTGGTATCTATGGTATTTTAATCAATGCTATTTAGATCACTTTTTTAGAAATTTACAATTATTAATACCAGGAAATTAAGTTGAACTGGCTAGTTTACATGACATTGGATTTCACAAATAAGTTTTGCAATTATTTTTAATTTCAGTGCATATGTGCAAAATTAGTGCCTACACTTAGTTGTAATGTGGTTCCTCATGGTCTAGGAATAATGTGCTAGCCTTTGGTTCTCTAGATCACTGGTTCAAATCTGGGAGAGCGCAATGGATAAAAATCCTTAGCCTGGCTTCCTTCTAAAGGGAAGTAAAGTTGTTGGTCCGTGTCATATATTTACAGCATGTAAAAGAACCTCAAGCTTGATAAAGAGGCTTCTGAACAAATCAATCGATCTTTCACATCCAATATAGAATGGCATGCTAAGAGCAGCTGCAGTTAAAGAATGTCCATAAATAAAACTGAATTTAACTTAGTTGTGACACTAACCCGTTTTAGCTGTTTCTAACTTTTAGTGCAACCAATTCTAGCTTATTTTTGACATTATGCTGCATTTTTGTTTTCAGAGTGAATTGGGAAAGTGAAACAATCGTTAATATTCAGGATTTATATGCAGTACTAAAGTACTTGATTAAACTTTTAAAATAAACTGAAACACACTTGAGTTAATTTTAAAAGAACATATTTTTGACCCTCTAGATAATTTTCTTTAAGAAAGAAAAAGCCCTCCAAAATAGCTTTCTCTGAATTCAATGTGTAATTTACATTCGTTTCTTTCGCTTTCATTTTTAAGGCCAGTAGTGATATTTGTGGTACTACTTTAGCTGCTACAATATTTTGATTATCCATCTTTATAAACTATCTCTCCAGAGAGATGTTAAAAATTGATGACACTACATATAAGGGTCACAATGAAAGCAACATCTTTTGCAAATGGTTTCATGAAAATGATTTCATGATACTAGTTATGAAACTTCATGTAAACAAGGCTTTATTGGACTTGGCTCTATTATTCATCATAATCATGGGCCCTTTTCACTGGGTCGCAACAAAGTGCTTAGTTTGCAGATTCAAAATTTTACTGTATCTCATCTAGTGAGTGGTAAATGGGCACAAATATACAATAATTGACAACATGACTTGTAAAGTCAGATCACTTACATAGATTGTTAAATGTCTGCAGAATATATTTCCCATCTTTTGTGACATGTTGTTGTTTTTTGTAGCTCATGTTATGAAATATGGATTAGAAATCTGTGTAAAGCCTAGGAAAGTGGTGGTGTTTGCTGTAATACATGTTTATTGTGGTACCAGGAAGAATTTCATGACAGAAAGAAGCTTACTGCCAGACCTCCATGGATTCCTATAAGAATGGAATTTCTATTTGTGTTACATGTGACTGTACATTTATTGCATTGAACAATTCATTCTAAATGTGCCATCACAAAATTGCTATGCTTATCTGGATGAGTGAAAGTTTTACAAATTTCAGTTTCAGGAATTGGCAAGTGTAGTTACAGCTAAAACAATTTTACACAGGAATGTTGCATTTTATTGAGGTTGACATAGTAATTAATGCTCATTATTTTTTTAATGTTAATTAATGATTGTTTAATTTACAGCAGTCTTAAAAGCCACAAAATGACTTTAATTTGAAAAACAACATAAAACATCAAAAGTTTTAGCTTTATATTACATACAATGTATTGCTTTGTATTCAGCAAACAGAAATCAGCACAGAATTGAAATAATAAGCTGAAGTGATTAAATGATCACATATGAATGTAAGCATAAAAATAATGCTTTATCCAAAAATAAGTTGATAATTGTAGGAGTGCTTTGTTTATACCTTCATTTTAGTATTTATTCTTTGTCAGAAAGGCTAAAAAATTCTTTCCAGGACCAAAGAACATTTCAGGAATACAATAAATTGATATACAACAGTTTAATTTTACTTATGAAACCATCATTATAAAAATGAACTAAAAGTACAGTTAATAAAACAAAAACATTGGTATTAACAGTAAAGAAAAAAGCTATGCTTTTATGAACCAGGATTACCTAATAAAATTTGAAGTAACCAGTCCCTACCAGGTCACTTTTACAGATTCATTCTGAAGACAACCATATATCACCAACAAGAGGTTTTATATTGCAGAGTTAGTCTTCAGTTGAAGATACTTCCAGAAGCTCAAAGTAAATATTAGAATAAGTGGCGATGATAAACTATTAAATCACTCCTACAGTCACCAACGAACAGCACATCATATTCCCTATTGTAATTGATTTCAAAATCAATTTGTCTAGCTTAATGTATTAATAATATAACTATTTAAATTCTTAACTAAATGAGAGCGCTGCTTGAAATGGTATATTTTCAGGTTGCAGAGCTGAAATGCTAGTCAGGGTTGCTTGATGTTAAGCTACAGAAAATAAAGTGAGGTGAGTTGTTTTAAGATATCAAATATTTCAACTTTCTCCACCTCCATAGCAAAATGTTAGCCTATACCTATCACTGGAGTGCTATATTTTGTTCTCATTTAAGAAAAATTGTCTTTGTGAGATTATTTGAAATTTTGTCATAAGCTGACAGATAAATAACTTCAGATTTCAGAGAAAACCCTGTCCCATATATATGAAGAGAGGAATATAACATTTTACAGTCAAGTTTCACATCTTGCTTGCTTCACTGTCAAATAATTAAATATGGGGTTATCAGATTAATTAGCCATATTTTAATGGTACCTGGGGTTGCAGTTGCAAACTGCTTCTCTCCCTAACACTTTTTCCTCTGCATGTACCATCTTATGCATTGAAAGCGAATTGAGTGAATGCATGAGGTCAACTAGAACATTATTATTTCCCAAATTACAATATTGAATGCCCCTTACATTGCTTAAGTTTTCAAAGATGATGTTAGAATGTTCTTGTGCTTGAAGATAGACATTGCAGCGTCTTAACAGATACATGTAATTCTTCTTGGCATATGTTCTTCTCATATATTACTTTGTAGTTGTAATGTTCATAGATTTATACACTTTGTGTATAAACTGCCCCACAAATAAAAATCGTTAACTTCAAGAGATGTTCTTAGCAAACTTTCTAACAGTTTACCAATATCATCAATCTTTTTCTGTGTTAAAACAATTTAAATTTTTTTTTTCCCGGTCTAACGCTGATCCTTTAAAATTTCTTGACTATTTCTGTTTTATGAACTGATTTGTGTTAGTGGGATCAATATTAGAGAAACATGCCTAAAATGCTTGATGATGCAGAGATGGAGATTCATGTTTTATAAAGTTGCAATAAATGAGTACTCTTTGTCCTGTAGTATATTGGACCATGATTGCACTACCACACAACTGAAAACCACCAAATAAAGCTCTCTATATCTTTGTTTATCATATACATGTTGTGAGTCAGAAAATCACACATATGATGCAATTGCGGGAACTGCAATCTCGGGAGAAAATTGATATGCCCTCGAGACCCAAGTGCCAATAAGAGCATGGCTGCTTAATTTGAGACAGTGTATTAGTAATGCCATAAGAGTTTTGAAAATTATCGTTAATGACAGGTGCTTCATTATGTGTGTCCAAAAAATGTTAAGTTTTTCTATTACTGTACTGCAGTTTTAATTCTTATAGTAATTTTAGTGTGTTGTGGAGTGCAAGAGAATGCAATTAAAATATTTATTCCATTTTGTATGCCTTTTTTTGATGTAGGTCTCCTTTCCAAATTGCTTTGAAATTGTAATAACAAATTTAAGATTCTAAGTTAAGCTGAAAGTGGAAGATGAAATGATAAGCACCTAAGATAACAGTCATATTAATGAACAAATCACTGGTTATTGCTTAATTCGAGTGGGCCATAGAAAACAAATAGGAGAGAAAATTATCTTAGTTTTCAGATGTCATGGATTTCATATAGTTTAAATTTGATAATGAAAGTTACATATTTTAGTATTTTATATAAAAGAAATCTTAAGAAACAATATATGCTCAGCTGTATTCTTTTAAAGCATTATCATTGTGCAATGCACTTACAATTTCTCGTGTGCAGGTTACATGTCCAGTTCAGTTTAGGCATATTTAAAGCAGTAGGTAATGTAAATAAATAATGCAGTTATTTATAGTTGCGTTATCTCTTCCTATTTATGGTTTATTTACACAGTAGCATTCAATAACAAGATAACTCTTAGCTAGCTGTTAACAAACACAGTACAGCAAATATTGTGTTATTAATTTCTCTCAGCATTTCCAAATAGCTTTTAATTGGACTTAAGACTCTGAATTAATTTTGTTAATTAAGTACGTAGATCAGTATATATTTTTGTTGTAATCAAAAGAACAGAAATTCTCATTTGTTTTGAAAGTTTCTCAGTATTTTAAATCTTTTTAAAATTTCTTATTTTTTCCCCCCAAATTGTTACATTTTTAGAAGTTACTTCTAAAACAATAAGCCTGTAGGCTGTTTTATATTAATGCAGGATTAATGCACATGTTTTGATTGCTGTCCCCTTTATAGAAGAAGGTGATCTATTCACACTTGCTAGAGCACATATTTGCACCTATACTATATATTCACTGAAAATTATTGGCTACTGTAGACATTGTTTGTTTAAATGGTCAAAACATTGGACAGTTATTTTTTTAGAAAAATAATAGGTAATCAAAATTATTAGAAATTATCCCTAAATACTGATTTTCATCTATGCAATATGGCTAAAACAACTAATTTGTTTAAATTAATTTTTATATTCCAATAACCAAGAGGTTAATGCACACAGTCCAAGGAAGTAAGCAACCTTAAAAAAGAATAGTTAAATAAAGTTTGTACATTTTAAAACATATAGTAGTAATAGTCTAAAATTCTCTCTTTTTATTTTAAAGCAATTAAAACAAAATTATAATTATAGTGAAGTTTCTATATAATTATTACAACTTAGATGACTCTGCTCCTAATCTTAGGAGAGGCGAATTGTGAATTATTTGTAATACCTCAATATTGTTGTAACAAGGAATGAATCCAAGATTCTGTTTAATGTAACTGATTAAGAGATTATTGATACTGAAGTATAAATTGTCATTTAAATGTTTTTGTTGCAGAGTTTGGCTGACCAGAGCATCAGCAAACATGGGGTTGTTATTTACCAAAATATGGAGCCTCTTTGGTAATGAAGGTACATGTATATATTTCTCCATAGCTTCTGGCAAAAACTAGTAACTTTTGTAGAATTGTCCCCTCATATATGTGTGGACTAAAATTCAGAGTTCTTATATCAGAATAAGGGGGTACCAGCATACAATTAACAAGCTCAAATTGTTTTCAGTAGTCGTAACCTTTCACAGCCTGAGTCCAAATTATAACTAGAAGAATTTTCCAGGCTGAGAAGCCTGGTCTACTGGAGTTTTCAGGTCCATATGTTTCGTTCACAACTGCGGTGAGCATCTTCAGCGGCATGGTCTAAGTCTTCTCGGTTGCGACCAAAACTTCACCGAGAAGACTTGGACCATGCCACTGAAGATGTTTGCCGCAGTCTGAACAAAACGTCTGGACCAGAAAACTCCAGTAGACCATGGCTTCTCAGCCCCGAAAATTCTTCTAGTTATAATTTCAAATTGCTTTATAAAAAAATCTGATGAGTCCCATTCTCACGACTTTCTCTACATCTCTGTAACAAATTATTGTTAAAAAATATATTCTTCTACTTACTTCATGCTAATCAAGATAAACATTGGCAGATATTGTCTTATTACTTGTTTCCTTGTAAGTAGAAGGGGATTAAGGGCGTACACTAGGCTAAAGCAATATTCAACTGTTTTAAAAGGTGGTTGCTATGTGCTTGAAATCTGTTTTGAAATTGTTTTGAGGTGCAAAACAGAGAACATACAGATTAATATCCTAAACTAATCTAAGCTGCGAACCTCTGAGCTCATGCCTTTAGGTGCAGCTTAAGAACTTTGCTTAACAGATGCCTGTTTAATCAAATGGTTAGTTACTGACACAAACTTTAGCTGCTTGGGGTGGGGTTTACAACAATCCTGGAATTTTTGTCAGGGTGGGAGCTCCATATCTTTGTAAGTGCAACTTCTGCAGGGATGTTATAGTTGGTCACATTGAATAGTTTCTCTGGTGATATTTTGTATTTGGATATTGTATAATTTCTCAAAGTCTCTTTCTATTTGTTTTTCATTTAGAGATGAAATGGTTGAATGCACTTTTGTGACTAGTACATAGTTCTTAATTAGTTTTATGCAAGTTCTTGTTTTACTACAGAGCTAGTTGTTAATTTTTATTTCATTTTAAGTTCATTTGACACAGTGATAATATTGTTTTGTAAATTGTGAACTGTGCGTACAATTGTAATGTGTACATATGTATCAATTTATGATACACTATTTTAGAAACTCCTACAAGGTTAAGGAGAAGTATTAAATGCAATTGTTATTGAAACATTTTGCATTGCACTTACATGCTAATCATACATTGCATTTATTTGTCACTACAAATAAATCATTATACGTAACACAGCAAAATAGGAACGGTTGAATATAAAATACAAACAAATGAGAAAAAATAAAGGTAATGATGGAGGCTTGAACTGTCATCTTTCTCAACATCTTCACCCACTGCACACGCTCCTACCTTAGTGCTAAATAATGTCACTATGTTTATGCTTTTCGCAATCCGGGTGTTCACGTCATGGTCCATTGCAGTTTGTTCATTGGTGTACTAACTCTTAATGCATTTTATGTTGCAAAGAATTTAGAACCCATAGTCCATAGGTTCCCTATCTCAGAATGTTTATCTTGGATTCCTTTACAATCCTGCCAATTTGTGCAGTCAAATTCTGGGACTTTCTGTGTTTGTGTGGGTAAGTGTTTTTTTGGTTCAAGTTAAAGTGTTGGCCAATCTGACATGCAGTATCAGGCATCTTTAGTTTTTGGTAATGTGTGTTTCCTAGGTAGAAATACCAAATTGCACAAAATTTTGTGTTATGCAATATAATCTGGCAAAAATTGTAGGTTACTTAAAACTTAAAAATCCAATCCTTATTTTTATTTGTACCTGAAATTAAAAAAAGTGTCCCTATACTATATTTTTAATCCTTACATACAAAACTACACATTTCCGCAATCTAGACACAAATCTATGCCCTTGAGTAATAAGAACCTGAGAAAAGTGTATGCTAATTCACAACTTTTTAAAACAATATTCATATTTTGAACCCCTATGTAACATATTTATTCTTCAACATATGTATATGCATATTAATATTCAGTAGGATAACCTTGTTAAACATTAGTCCGTATATTATTATTATTTTTGTTATTACTATTATTATTATATGATGCAATAAGGTGAATATTAACTGAATACATTGTAACCCACTCTTGCAAGTTGTTGGGTACGCTATTGGCCTTAGTAAGCTTTAACACTAGTTTTTTTGCTACCAAGACCACGCTATACAAAATAATTACCCACTATCTTTTCCATAGAAACTACTTCAATTTGATTAATTTTGTCATCAAATTTCTTTTTATCTTTACTAAATTACTACCAATCTCCTTAATCTTCTTATATGATTTTATTTTTAACTATTTTTCCCCCCATATATCTTTTAGTAAGTTAGCTGATTTCTCCAACCTTAATTTTTTTTCATTAGTCTTCACATCACAGAACCAATGTCAATAGTTCTTTTTCATTTCACGTTGGACACTTATTTTGCTCTCCTGTTCTGGCCCACATAATTCTATCCTGTTCTAACTGGTAATATTGTTCTGAGAAATTAGACATTGTTTCAAAATACTTGCTCTTTAGTCTAAACCAATATTTTAAAATTCTGTCATTTATTTATTTTTATTTTACTTATTTTTTGCTCCCTACTTATCCTAATTCTGTCTGTGCAATCGCATTAGGTGAGGTTCAAGGTAACCTCAGATTTTTCTTACTGAAGCTTCATTGGATCAAATCTACATTTTTCAGCCCTCCACCCTGTACACCACTTAAATCATGACTGCTGTTGTGTGTACTCTCTCCCACTAAATGTGCATTCCTGTAAATTTATATATGGATGCTAGACTTCAACCAGATAACATCGCTGTTACAGCTCTGAAGTTCAACCCCTTGCACATAAATCCATAACATTGAACTTATGTGGAGAAAACTTTGTACATAAATGTTTTAGATAGCGATGAAAATTGCAGGTTACCTGTAACTATCAAAACCTGCTCTGAATCATTATTTTCATCCTCTTGCTTACGGATATTCCATTTGACCATTAGTGATAGAATAAAATCTTGCAAATATGCAAAGAAGCTTGTAACAGTGATGTTATTAAAATGAAATCAAAAGAATTTGAGTTGGTTTTTGTAACTAAACATCGCTTAGTAATTATTTACTGGGACTGGTTACAGATAACTACATAAAGTTTGATAACTGCAATCCCACAACACACAAATATTCAGTCTTGAACAGTTTTAATGTACAGATTAGTACACATTCTCATGGAGAATAGTGAATACCAAAAAGAATACCAACAGATATTCCAAATAGCTACCAACAATGGCTTCCAAAAAAGTACAATAGAAAGAGAAATCACAAATACAAAAAACTGAACTGCATAACACACACAACCACCCTACAGAACATTTGTAATCAACCTCAGTTCAGAAAATTCACTCGTCATCCTTGGGCACACAGCAAACTTCAGGAAATCTTCAAGAATTATAACATCACCTTAGCTCCAAAAAACTGCTATGCAAAAAATTAGAAGATCCTATCCCAGCAAACAAAAAACCAGGAATTTATAAAATTAAATGCTCAGACTGTAATCTAGTATATATAGGAAGGACGAAAAGAAGTTTGGAAACCAGATTAAAGGAACACGTGAGTAACCTAAAATACAAGCAAACAGAAAGATCAGCAGTTGGCTATCATTTTTGGATATCAGGACACAAAATCACACCCAATATACAACTGTTAAAACCAGTGTATAAACCCACAGAATTAGATGTGTGGAAGAAGATCTACATCATGAAGAAAAAGAGCCATATCATGAATTTCAATTTACCACCATACAGCAACCTTTGGAAGTTCATAAATCCACCCAACTTGGTTACTTACAACATCCTACGTAAACCTTGGGATGACATACAATGTCTTTTTCTAGTATCTGTAAATGTTTTTTAGAATTTTTATCAAACTACAATGACCAAACTTGTATATATACTGACAGAAGTAAGTGCACCGTTGGTGTTGGGTGTGCCTTTGTTTATAATGCCAAACAATATACATTTGGTTTTCATAGTGGCACATCTATTTATAGTGCAGAGCTATACGCAATATATCGAGCCATGTTGGCCATCGAAATTTGAGTGGCTGCCTTATATTGAGTGATTCCCTGAGTGCACTTCAGAGCCTTAGTGATCTCTACAACTATCATCCTATCGTGTAGCTTATCCAGGATGCCCTCCACGCTTTATATACTCCCAGGGTTAATTTGGAGTGTGCATGGATTCCTAGTCACATTGGCTTGCCGGGGAATGAACTGGCAGATTATGCAGCAAAGACGGCAACCACTGAGCCCAGTACAAAAATTTCTTGTGTAACATCAGAAGACTTTAAGCAGGGCGATACTTTCGTGCTGGCACGAAGCATGTTCAGCTCTCCGCGGAAACAAGCTTAGAGTAGAGAAGGACCTCCCTACAAACTGGGTAACTTCCTCTTGTCAGTCTCGACGGGAGGAAGTAATTTTGACTCGTTTGCGAATTGGCCACTGCAATTTTACACATAGTTTCCTTCTTAAGAGTGAA
The DNA here is from genome assembly GCA_030762935.1 of Hymenopus coronatus. Lineage (NCBI taxonomy): Eukaryota > Metazoa > Arthropoda > Insecta > Mantodea > Hymenopodidae > Hymenopus > Hymenopus coronatus. Next base: position 37,508,134 of record CM060889.1, on the reverse strand, counting down.
TCTGCTCCATTGTGTCTGCTATGTGGAGAAGATTTGTCTGTCTGTCATGTGTTGCTAGATTGCGTTAATCAAGCACATATTCGGGAATCACTGCAACTGCCGGTCAGTCTTGCAGAAGACCTGGCGGACGATAGTCGAGCGCTAGCTTAAGATTTTTAAATTTTTATGGAAGATACCCTTCAAATTTCGGATTTAGTTGTTTTTATCCTTGTTTTTGTATTAGTTTTAATTTTTTTTTCTTTTTCTTAAATCACCAATCTGTGACTTTTTGTATGATTACTTTTATACATTAATTACTTTCTCTAGCCCCATATGTACAATGTATGTAGGGATAGAGAAGGTATTGTAATGCACCCAAAAATTTGATACCGAGATTTCACCGGAAATATATGTTTTGGGGTCCCCTGAGTCCGAAAAAAGAATTTTTAAAAAAAGGTCCATGTGTGTGTGTCTGTGGACAGCATAGCCCCAAAACAAAAAGACTGTTAACTACCAAACTTGGTATTTAGGATTAGTATCTTCCAAGGATGCGATACAAAGATTTTCAAAAAAATCCCCCCACCACAAACTATCCTTTACATGGAAAAAATTTCAAAAATTTTGATTTTCTTAAAAATAGCTCTTAACGATTTTGATTAAAATCCCATATATTAAAGCTATTTATGTCCGAAATAAAATGTATATCTCGAATTTTTTGGGAATAGCCTTTGAAGACCTCTTTATTCTGGATGAATTTTGCTTAACTGCTAAACATAAGAGATAGAAAAAAATGTACCTCATGACAAAACACATAATTTTTGTCCTTTACGTTTCTGTTGTGGAGGTAACCCTTTTCGAGATATTCCTTGTTGTTGGTTTCAATTGTGAAGTACTTAAATTTTCTCACACAGGAAGTGTCTGTTTTTCTTTTGTTCTACTCCTGGCCAAGCAAAGAAGTGATTTGCAATGACAATTGCATAACGATAGCTTTTAAAACACAATCACTTTAGCATAGTGCATTCCCTTATTCCCTTCTACATATAAGGAACTAAGTAATAACATTCTGATAACATTTGTCTTTATTAGCATTGTGTACAAAGAAGAATAATCTTTTGTAGGAGTTTTGTATAGTAGCTATAGAAAGTCATGTGAGTGTAACCCATCAGATTTTTTTTAGATTAATCTTTCATTCTTATTTATAACATTTCTTATTGAGCTTTATCTCTGGCTTATAAATGTAAAAAGAAGCTAGTAACAGTGAAGTAACACAAATATTTAATATAACAATTAATAGTTGCAACAAATCTTGACTTATCTTTTGGAATCCTTGGATAAGTGAAGATTTGTTGCAACTATTAATTGTTATATTAATATTTATCTCTGGCTTTTGCCATGATTTGTTTGATAAGGGTGCTGATGACCTTGTAGTTGAACGCCCCTAAACACTAACCATCATCATTATAGATCCAGCACCAGATGCTTCCACAAGTGATACACTCCCCCCCCCCCCATTGTTGATGCCAACAAAGCAAGATTTAGTCAGAATTAAGGTTTGAAAATGGGAACAAGTGTTCCCGAAACCGGTCCCTGTAAGTAATTACTAAGTGATGTTTGGGTTACAAAATTCTTTTGATTAATACCACAATGTGTTACTCTGCATCCACTTTATCTAAAGCGGTTCATGCTACAAAGAACAAATTGTCAACACGTGAAGACCTTAGAAACAATTGACAGCATAGTAGTTAACTTAGCTATAGAGTGCTTGCTAGTGGCACAATTCCTTCTCTATCAGAATATGATTCCATGGTGTCAGATGTACATTTGGAAGAATAGATCTTCAGCTCTTTTAAGTTACTTTCATAAGTTCCTAACACTGCTAACATTTAAATCAATGCTAGCTCCTCAGTTCATCATTTTAGCAGACTTGGTTGTCTTTTTAGGACATTAAAACATGTAACATGATTTTTTCTCACCACTGCATAAGTATTTCCCCTTACTAGGTATATTTGAGTTCAAAGGTACCGCAATTCTGTCATTATGCAGCATTTATTATATTTGACACTTTCAGTCATCAGTGAGTAACATTTGATGTTAATACACTTCAACTTTAAGCTTAACTAAAGTACTAATCTGGAATCAAGCAGTAAACAGTCTGCAGTATTATAATCAAATGCACATGTCTTCTGCTGCACAAGTCAAGTTCAAACTTGAGTGCTAACCTTCTCCCACTGCACAATGTGGTGGCATTAATATCTAAATGAGTTAATGCCTCCATGCACCCATTTCATGTGCTTGCAAAAAAATTAATTTTATTATAATTCTTAGAATATATGAAGACAAATTACTGCTTTAAATATAGAAATAATTTCTATTCATCCAGCATTCAATAACAGAAGACAAGATGCATCAGTTTATATGCAGAGTAAAGCAAGGAGAAACTGGGTGTGATACACTTATGCTGTATGCTCTGTCAACAATTCTAGGCTACTTTACAAGAACATCCTCTACCCATCTTTTCAGTACAAAATGGACATGATTTAACCAATTTTGACATAAGTTTGAACACATATATTAGGACTGGGCAAGAATAGTAGGCAATCAAATACTTTCGAAAACCAGTTCCAAAATTTCAAACTGCTCCATAAAAATTAATATTGCTTGAACAGTCTGAATTAAGCTTTGGAAACAAGTTTTACATTCCAAGAAAACTAACCCACAATGTTTTTTGTTTTTTTTTTTTTTTTTGTTTACAATTTTTGTGCAAAACTGTTTGGCCAATTTGGACAAACTTATATTGTAAGATAAGGCAAACATTACAAGCTGCCTACAGCTTTCAAAATATTCTTAAAATATTAATTTTCACTTCTTATTTAAAATATGCATTGTCTTATCGATCCAGACAAAAATTTATCACCTTGAAGCTTTAAACAAAATTAATTCTCCAATCCCCTACAACATTTACAATATTCTTACATACAGATCTAATTGTTGATGGATCAAGAAACAATTTGAAGAGTTGTGATGTAGTTCCAACAAGAATTATAACAATGAAATGAGCAGTGTTTTTGTAATGTATTTGAAGCCTAATGTTATGTTTTCATTAAATAATTTTTACTAATGCTACAATGAGCACACCATATAATAAAACATCAAAACCAAAAACTTTTTTTTTCTTCCCTTCATTAAGTTCTTATTTTTTATGTAACCTCATAAGACTGCATGTCTTGAAATTTTTTCCTATTCTTATTTGGTACCTATGCAATATCTTAAATTTAAATTTTAAATAAAACGTGCAACTATATAATGTTATGTAAGAAAGTTGTTTAATTTATAAATACATTAATGTTTTTTATAAATTTCTCATATGTTATGTGTCATGAAAAATTAAAAGTTCTTTTAGTATAATTAAATGTTGATGCACTGTAATAAATTTATTTGTTTTATTAATTTTTATTTTAGAATATTGCTGAGAAATTAAAGAAAATATAAATGGCATAGGTTTAGCTCTGTATATGTAAGTGCCTCTGTGAAACTATTTTATATTCATCTCAATTTTACATTTGACACACAGTTTCAGTTTTTTCAGACAGTTTTTTCCAGTGGAAAAAATTAAGTACTGCTACAAATAAAACTGGAAGATCCTAATCATAGAGATCCTAATGCTACATATTTTTATTTCATTGGCTCTCTTATTCAATTTTAGTTTTTAAGTTTCTTATTTAATTTATGGATATTAAATGGATATTATACATTAGAAAATACTGTATACTTTTTTAATCTTTAATAGGTAGCATTATGGCCAAGAAATATTACTAATTTATTTTTAGCATTATAGATCTCACATACTTTATTTTTTAAACTAATATTTTTAATTAATAAACAGAACACAAAATTGTAATGGTTGGTTTGGATAATGCTGGGAAAACCACAATCCTATACCAGTACCTGATGAATGAGGTTGTACATACGTCTCCAACTATTGGCTCAAATGTGGAAGAAGTGGTATGGAAGAATATACACTTCATCATGTGGGACCTTGGAGGGCAGCAAAGCCTGAGAGCTGCTTGGAGTACATATTACAGTAACACAGAGGCATGTATTTGTACCTTATAAAATGATTGCTTTTAATGATAAGCTTAATGACTGAGGTTATATTCAATAGACACACAAAGTGCCATTTGAAATTAAATTATGACAAAGTGTTAATTATAATATTTTTTCAGATGTAACTGTTTACCTATGACAATTCAGGTCATGGTATCAAGAACAAAGCAAATAAAGTCCAACATTAATATTTATCTTTAAAGAAATAAAGTAATATTTTCATAAGATGAAGCAAATTTAATTAATTGAAACAAAAGTTATTCACCTTAACCTCACTTAATTGATAACTTGGCTTTTGGGGTGTTACAAGTTGTGTTAACATGTTTGTATTCTTTGAAGGCTTAAAGTGTATGTAATTTTTTGTTTTCTTAATTTCTGTTTGTTATCATAACATAAAGCATCTGAATCAACAAATTGTTTATTTCGCATAGGTATAATACAAATCAAACATGTTTTTCATTGGAGCTAATTTATGTGTATTTCAACGCCGTGATAAGTTAAAATATATTCAGCTTTAAATTAAACATGAATTAAACCAAATGTAATTTAATAATGTGGATGCCAACACACAATTTAATCAACTAATAGTATCAATTAAAAATTATGAAGAATGATATAAATATCAAAGTATAATTCACAGTCAAATGTAAGTATATATGAAAATTAAAATTTTTAATAGGAATGCATATATTTCTGTACATTTGTGAAAAATAGTTTATAAATGCATGTTAATCAGATTTCTCAACATTGTATTCGATCCCAAAATTTGATACATGGCTTTATTGGAAACACACATTTTAAGGCTCACTGAATCAAAAGGGTCACGAGTTCAAATCTTGCTTAAGGCGAATTTTAACACTTCATAAGTGGTAGGATTTTAAAATTTATTTATATAATTGCTGTTTTTTATTATGTGTATTTTTTCCCCAGATGTCCAAGGTACTAGGAACAAATCATCACGAGGTGGATCTTGCATATTATCTGGGACTGCCCATTACAACATAATAATACTAGAGATGACCTAAAAGGCGTAAGTGAGGACGAAAGCTTTGAATTATATATAGAGATCAACAAGGTATTCAGAATATATAAATTGCTGATAATTCAAAGCTTTCGTCCTCACTTAAGGCTTTTAGGTCATCTCTAGTATTATTATGTTGTAATGGGCGGTCCCAGATAATATGCAAGATCCACCTAGTGCTGATTTGCTCCTAGTACCTTGGACATCTGGGGAAAAAATACACATAAAAAACAGCAATTGATCACATAATAACAAATAAAACATTCACACAGAGTGAATGTTTAGGGCCAGAAACTGGTCTTGCTGATCATAAAGCAGTGTTCATAAAGCTGCCAGTAAATCACAAAACTGAAAAGAAAGCAGAAAAAGCATTGTCAAAGCAAATCTACACTGCTGAAAATATTTCTAAATTTAAAGAAAAATTATTCACAACTTGGTCTTTCAATCCGATAGATTCTGTTGATGCCAATTATCACAACTTTTTGAGCAAACTTCTAACAGCTACAATTGTAAATGCTCCAGCTGATAACCTCATCCAAAAATTAAAATAAAGTAGGAATTAAACTCCCTTCAAAAAAGAAAGAAAGAAATTATATTTAATCTACAAAAAGTATAAATATAATATGATTAATAATATTAAAACCATAAATAAAAATAAACTAAACTAAAAAATATATATTAGATTGGTGCAGGGTATGAGGATATCTAGTGCATACAAAATGCATTTACACAAACTGTTTAAATCTACAACTATTATAGTTGTATAGTAAAATCTATGAATGAGTAATTAAGAAATCAAAACAACTAGCCATTGATAAGTTTACCAGAAGTGCAGATAACAAAAGCGAGACAATGTAGAGAGTAATAAGTGAGTGTCTCACCAGAATTGATAATAATTAAATTAAAAGCGAAAACATTAAAAAGCTGCATTCCATATTAAGGAAATAAAATATGAAATTGGTGTCCACTTAGCAAAATAATTAACCAATCCTTATCTTTGGGTATTTATCTACATAGAATGAAGTATGCAGAAGTGAAACCTGTACATGGAAATACAGAACCTAAAAATTTTCAGCCAATCTCTATTGAGCATTCTCAACTAATTACATATCTAGAATACTTTTCTAAATTAAATAATTCCCAAAATGATTTAGTGAAAAATGCTTAACAATAACTTCTAATAAATCTGATTAATGATGCATCATAAATGATAGCTAAAAAACAATATACAGCTGTTCTTATATGCAATAATTCAAAAGCTTTTGACTGCTATAGTCATGACATATTAAACTAATTAGAATTTTATGGCATAAAGAACACAGCATTAGCCTTGTTTAAAGACTGTCTCAAAGACCATAAACAGAGGGTAATTCTGAACAGTTCCTAGGCACGGTCCAGTCAAGCTGGAAATGAGTAAGGACAGGCATTCCTCAAAGGAGTGTGTTAAGTTCCCTGTTCTATATATTGTATGTAAACGATCTCCCAAATTGCATAGATTTTAAAACAGTAATGTATGCAGACAACACCTCTCATTTTACTAAAAGGTTGAATGAAAAGTGATGAATGTTAATAAGTATTCAAAACTTGAATGAAAGTTCCATTCACACAAATTAACTCAATGTTCTTAATAGCTAAAAATTAACATGAGGTTTTGTTGAGGAATATAAAAATGTTGAACATTGTACATGAACTGTGTTTATTAACAATGTTAACTAAACCCTTACAGTTTGAATGCACCTAAATATTCCTGTTTTCAAAAAGTCAAAGAATGAAATAGTGGTATAATTTTTCATTCAAGCTTTGCCCATGAGTCAATCCTGCAATAAAGGAAGCTTTAAAAAAAAAAAATAAAAATAGAGCTCTGTCTTAAGTGGAGACATCTATTCCTGTTTCATCTGCCTCAGGTTAATTTTACACTAATTTTATGAAGCTAATAGAAATGAAAGTGCAGGTGCAAACAAATTTATTGTGAATCAAATGTATTCAGTAAACTAGTGGAAATTAATGCATTAATTTTATGTTCCAGTTTGTGATTGTAGTCATAGATTCAACAGACAGAGAACGATTGGCAGTAACAAGAGAAGAATTGTATAGGATGTTGGCGCATGAAGAACTGTCAAAAGCGGCTGTTCTTATTTATGCCAACAAGCAGGATCTTAAGGGTTCGATGTCAGCAGCAGAAATTTCCAAACAGCTTGATCTCACTTCCATTAAAAAGCATCAGTGGCAAATACAGTCCTGCTGTGCTCTGACTGGTGAAGGGTAAGTTTCAGATTATATTAAAAAAACAATCTGATGTGTTCCATTCACATGACTTTCTGTACATCTCTGTAACAAATTATTATTAATAAGGTTATTCTTCTATATGCTTCATGCTAATAGAGATAAACATTAGCAGAAATGGTCTTATTACTTAGTTCCTTTAAGTAGAAGGGAAATAGGGAATACACTAGGTAAACTGACAGTCAGCCCGCCTGGGTAGTGTGGTGGTAGCGTGTCTGCCTCACATTCAAAAGGTCGTGAGTTCGAATCTCGCTTAGGGTGAGTTTTTTTTCGGGGTTTTCCCTTATCCTGAGAAGACGAATGTCGAGTAACTTTAAGCTCCATGGACCCCGAGAACATTTTAGCATCATTTCACCAATTTCATTCATCGTCCGATATGACCATACCAGGTTAAAGAACGCTAAAACTACAAAAAAAAAAAAACAACTGACAGTCATATGTTTTAAAATGTGGTTGCTATGGGATTGAAATCCAATTCTTTGCATGGCCAGGAGTTGGCAAGTTCCCGTATGAGGAAAGTTTAAATATTTTAAAACAGACCAATAAAAGGAAATGTCTCAAACGGTCAACTCCATGAAAAAAATGTATGACATTAATTGTGGGTTCTAGAGAGATATACTTTTTTTGGTGTACTAAGTTTTTGTCTATCTTGTGGTTTACCAGTTATGCAAAATTCAAAAACATTTATCCAGAATAAAGGGGTCTTATGGGCTATTCCCATAAATTTCAAGATATATGTTTTATGTGGCATGTAAATATCTTAAATATACAAAATTTTAATAAAAACTGTTAGCCATTTTTAAGAAACAAAACTTTTTTTCTATATAAAGGGTAGTTTATGGTGGGGGGATTTTCTTGAAAATCTTTGTGTTGCATCCATGAAAGATTCTGAACTTAAATATCAAATTTGGTGTTTAACAGACTTTTCATTTTCAAGCTATGCTGTCCACAGACACACACACACGCACACGCACTCTCACACTCTCACTCTCTCACTCTCACACTCTCTCACTCACTCTCTCACTCTCACACTCTCACACACTCACACACTCACACACTCTCACACACACACACTCACTCACTCACTCACACTCACACACACTCACTCACTCACTCACTCACTCACTCACTCACTCACTCACACACACACACTCACTCACTCACTCACATATAGTTGCAGTACTTAGTAGGAAGCTAAGTAGGAAATTGTTACTGACCAATATCGACTTTGAAGCTTTTAAAATGTTGCTTGACAGATTCAGTTGTTCAAGATAACTTACTGTTCTACTTTTATTCTTTTTTAGTGTTCCAAGCTTTGTGAGATATTGGTCAATGCTGTGCATACTCTTTTGAAACTTTGAGACGTATTGTATAAAAGCTGTGTTAAATTTTGAAAACAATCTGTCTCCTTAATGCATGAAAAGCATCAATATTGTCATGTGCTTTGAAATATGTCAGAATTGTTTTTGTCAGTGTTAAAAAGCTGCTAATTCAAAGTTTAAAATATGAATGAAGTTTGTATATATAACTTTTCTTTGTTTTCTATTGTTACAGGTTGTATCAAGGTCTAGAATGGATCTGTAGCCAACTAAAGAAGAAGTGACAAAGAACTATTGGAGTGTTATGTGACTCAGTGGGGATAGAAGAAAACTTCAAAATCCCCCTATGTGAATGAGTGTATCAAGTGTGCATGCGTATGTAAAGTGTTGATCACTGATAAAATGTATGCCATACTGAAACATGGTTTTATGTTTTTACTTCCATAGGGCTGGAAGTGTGTTGATTGCATCAACCCTAATGAAACTTTTTATAAGTTTTTCTTGGGCTGTAATTTGCTTTTATATCAAATGTGACCATTATTGGCTGCCCTAACCTTGCTCAGACCATGCCATCAGTAATCAGGCTGCTGCCTGCTCCTTATATTGTACTTGTGCATCACAGCTTATTTGTTATTTTAATGAGCGGTGTTTATGCATGGGACTATGATTTTTATATATTGTAATGCTTCAAATGAATTAAAACCCTTACTTTTTTTTTTTTTTTTTTTTTTTTTTACTTTATGTTATGTATTACTTAATTTTTTAATTTTAATATTTAATGTATACTGTAAAATCTGTTAAAGGTTTTTTCCTTGCAATTCTTTATTTTAATAGCTGCCATCAATTCTTTAGGATTAATGACAGCTAAATGTAAACTAGCTTATCAGCCTAATAAACCTTGACAGAAATGTTTTCATTCATTCTGTATCAAAGAAACAGTGTAAATGTATGTTTTTAAGTTATTTTGTGGGTTTAACACCATACACAGTGGTGTGGTATTCTTTAAAATTACTTTCAAGGAAAATGAAATTTAATGCATGCAACTAGAGATGAGATAAACAGCTCTTTTGCAATCACAGCAATCACTCTCGAAGTTCACTAACATTCACAGTGATCTTAAACAGTGATTGGGAATGATTATGTCCTACTATTAATGAACATGGCACAATTGACTGCAGTAATACAGTGTAAGGCTGAGCAACATGTTACCGTTAAGGAGGAAACCCATTACAAACTAACAACATAGCTCGGCATTGCACGGCGCAGCATGATCCAATTTCATTTCTAATAAAGCAATGCAAGATAACCCATTACAAGTGCTCAGCTCGGTTTGGCACAGGAACAGAAAAAGAAGAATGCCTCCAAGAGAATTAAAACCGGTGAGTGCAGTCATTCAGGTGGTTTGGTAGTGTATTGCTATACATTGTTTATTCACTGCAAAAACTTGCACCGAGAAAGGATGTTAATAGAAACTGTGAGAGAATATCCTTTTCTCTATGATGCATCTGATCCAGCTTACAAAGATAACAGGAAAAAGGACAATGCATGGAAACAAATTTATGAAAAGTTTCCAAAATAGACGGATAATTTATATTTGTATAAGATCATTTAGCTAAAACGATTCACATTTAATCACATTTTGAGTTAATTGTTTTCCTTAAAGACATTTGCTATTGCACTGTCAAAGCTGTCTAAAATCAAGTGAAACTTTAAATGCTCTTGCAAGTGCATTAAGTATTTAAAGTATTTATAAAATTGACAAGGAAAATATTGAAGCATAGGTGCTTGCAAGACATTTTTCAGGATCACCAGGTTTCAACTTATGCATTAAGTGCAGGTGTAACTTCATTCAGTTTGCCATAACTCCTTAAAACTATAATAACAACACAATTTTAAAAGCAAACATTCACATGTAACCTGCATGCTAAATATCCAACAATGAACCTATATTGACTAATCACAAACACAAGTGAATTTATTTTCTGTGTCTACACTTGCCATCTGCCTGCTACTGTGCCATGCTGTGCCAAGCTGAGCTGTCCGCTTGTAATGGGTGCTGGCTGTTCTGTTCCTGTGCCTAAGCATGCCATCCATTTGTAATGTGTTTTCTCCTTTAGTGTTAGGCCTGTTGTCTTTAAAGAAAGAGATTGTTCTAATTTGGAGAAACATTCAATTAACTAATTTTTATTTTAAATCACAGTGTTGATTGTTCTTCATTTAAAATGTCACCGAATCGGACATCTGTAGGGATTCTACTAGCAACACTTTATTCAAGTACCACTACTCATAGCAAAAATTTGTTAAAATAATGCAGGAATCTCAAAATGCGGGAAAGTACACCTGCACTAGGATTTTGCAATGTTACATGTTCCATAATCAGATTTTAGTGGCGTGTATTAATAGTGTTTAATGCTCAATTGGATATTGATGTTTCATCTATGTCAGAATCATGCTGTTTCACCATAATTTTTTGGATTAGTTTATTAGCAGTTTTTTTTTTTTTGTAACATGCTATAGTCTTAATGAGCACATGCAAATAGTACTAGATACTGCATTAGAATTTTGACCCTTTGTATTGTATGTAAAAAACAGTATTTCATATAGAACAGTATGTATTTTGTATTTAAAAACAACTAACTAGTGTGTTCTGAAACATGTTTCATCCCCAGTACTACAAGGTATTCTGCTTTATTGATATTTACTAATGTTATCACAGCTAACTTTCAAAATATAATTGAGCAATTCATTTTATATATTTAAACATATTATTGAAATGATTGTGTTCTTTCACTGCACTATGCAATTCATTCGCCAAGTAAATTAGTCCATGAAAACAGCCAAAATTTTCTGATCCCTCAGTTTCATCGATGAAGAGCAAATTCAAAGCACCACAAAACCTAATACAGCGTATGCATTTTTTAATTTATGGAAGGGGATTTGGATTCTATTCATCTTTGTAAAGTCCAAATAAAGTTGGTTTTGTAGGTATTTTACAGACATTTGTAGGATGTATCTATTCTTTTCAACTTGCTTGTTATGCTTTTCCATATTCTCATTCTAAGCCTGACTTAACACATGTATTTGAGATTAGTAAATAGAAGAAATTTATATTCTTCCTAAAAACTGGTCACCGAGATTTCAGCAGAAATATGTTTTGAGTCCTCCTGAATAAAAGAAGCATTCTTAGAAAAAATTTAGCATGTGTCTAGAACAGTATAACTAAAAAACAAAAAAGTGGGTTGAATACCAAACTGGTGTTTAAGTTTACACCTTTCAGGGATACAACTAGAAGATTGTCAACAATATCCCCCACCCCAAACTACCGTTTATATATAATTGTTTCAAAATACTTTATTTCCTAAAATGGCTAACAATGTGGATTAAAATTCCACATGTGCAAGATGTTTTTATGACAAATGCAACGTAAATCTTGAATTTGCTTCTGAAGTCCTCTTCCATCTGAATGGCATTTGTGTAACTGGTAAACTGTAAGAGGTAGACAAAATCTTACTACTCAAAAAATACAAGTCTCGCTCAGGCATCAATTTGTTAAATACATTATTTGTTGAATTAACCATTTCCAATATATTGCTTGTTATTGGCTTAAAATTTCCAGTAGTTATATTCTTCTCAAATGGGAAGGTGTTATTCCCCCCCATCCTGGCCATGCAAGGAGAATGGAATTTTAAAATTCTCACATTCTTCTCTTAAAATATTAGACTATTGCTTTCGGCTAGTGAATTCTTTTGTTCCCATAGTATATATAAGGAAATATATAATAAAACAATATATGCTAAGGTTTATCTCGATTAGTATGAAGCACTAGGATGAAGGGTTTTAGAAAAGAATTAAGTACAGATAGTAGTATTAGTATGCTTGTTAATGACGATAACCAGTTACTTTTCAGTATATCATCAGCGCTGCAGAATTCCATCACACAGGATTTATTTTATGTGGCAGTAAATCTATTTACATCGCTTTTAAATATGCTTTAAACCATCAGTCTGGGTCAAATTTGAACCCACAACCTTGGTATCAGAACATCAAGAGATAATGATAAACCATTTCACAATTCTCAACATTTGTTGCTTTTGACCATATTGTATATAAATACATTATTCTATTAAAATATGTTATACATGAATCTTTAGAAGGCAGCGGCAGAAATTTGCACATGCTGACTTTTCTCTTCATGTATATGCCTCCTTTAATATCTAGTTCCTGAGCAGCTCCTCAAGGGGTTGCAGGTATGGACATCCTCGGCAATTTTCCCAATTCTATCTTCAACATCATATTACAAACTTATTTTCTGTATATCTGCAGGTGAGTCTTAGTTTCAAGTAACTACAGGGGCATCGGTCTGCGCCTGGTGTGCGATGGCTCTCTTGAGGGAAGGAGAGGTAGGTGTTGCAGAACTCTCTTTACGATAAACCTTGCTTCCGTTTGTCAACCAACTATTGGTACCACCATATTAGCGTGGTTAACTAATAGAACCTCTCTATTTAAATAAGACATTTGTCCAAGAAATAAAAGAAATGGTGGGTTAGAACTTATGGATTTTGTGTGTTCCTTGTAGTTCTACAATTATCATGCTATTACTTTTGTCAACCTGCCTATAAGCACTTGTATGATTGCAAGGTTGGCTATACACAGTGCTCAAATTCGTTCAGTATTTACTTAATTTTTAAATTAACAGCCACAATGGAGGTGTGTGTGTGCTTCTCGAGTCAAGGTTCCACATTTAGTAACGCACTCTTTTGGCAGTTGTCTAATTCTATTAGAAGGACTTCCAAACAATGGAGGAAACATGCTTTACATTCATGAAAAACTTTGCTTTGAATTTTGCACTATATTGTGTTGCGAATTCGGTGATTAAGTATTATATATATTTTTTTATTTATTATTAATGAAGGACTATGGGAACATATTTTCAAAAGAGAATATCTCCAAATATTATAGAACATTGAATTTCATTTGTAGATATCAGATTTATTTCTTGATTCAAAATTGTAGGAAAGTTATTTTTGTTTCTCTGCTCTGGTCTGAATGGATTACGCTCAGAGGGTCGATGTCTAGATTTTAGCAGATATACATGTTTTGAGGCCTCTGAATAAAAAAGCTTTTGGAAAAAGTCCTATATGTGTGCACATGTGTGTTAACAGCATAACTCAAAAGTTGTTGAAATACCAAATTTCACACAGTATCCTACAAGGCTGTAGTGTGAAGATGTCTAGATGAATCTTCCCACCCAACCAAAACTATCCTTTTCTGATAAACATTTTTGAAAGTCGCAAGAATACCAAATCTCATACTTATGTTAGGTATCTCCTAAGGGTACATGGCAAATATTTTTAAATAAATCCTCCCAGCTAAAACTACCTGTTCAGGGGGAAAAAAATAAAATAATTTTTTGAAAATGGCACACACAATTTATATTAAATTATAAGTTCCATGTAAAGGGTAGTTGGAGGTGGGGGGATTTTCTTGAAAATTTTTGTGTTGAATCCTTGCAAGATATCAAACTTAAATACCAAGTTTGGTATTTAACGGTCTTTTCGTTTTTGAGCTATGCTGTTCTAGCAATCAACAGTGCCTGCTATCAATTTACAGTTTGACAAGCCCCTAATAACACATTCATTAAAAAGAAATGTACACTCCGGGCTACAAAATCACATTCCCTTTGATGAGTGCAGCATTATTATTTTTTTTATTGTTTTATTTATATAGCACCTTTTAACATCTAAGGTCATTTCGGGGGCTTTGCACTTGTATTTACGAACATCATGGCATGTAAACTCTAGGACGCAGTGGTAGTTTTCTGAGAGATCAGCGAGCTTTGTTTGTAGAAAGAAACATCGCGAACGTTGTAAATGACATACATAAGCTATTAAAGTTGTGTAAGGTAATATTGAAGACTGGAATCTTAAACTCAAGTACATCAGCTGTAAAGACGAGCTATGCATTAAATTGCAGCAGGATTACCTATCTGATAATGTTGACATTTGGTCAACAGTGAAGGTGACGGTTCGTGTTCAAATTTCTCGGAATATGCGTCCAGTTTCTGAATTAAATCAAAAAGTTATTGAAGTATTTTTGCAAGCAAAGAATCGAAGGATGGACTTCATCTACAAACAGAAAGATTAGTGCTAATACACAAATTAGCATTTCATTTCTACTGATAGCTTTTAGTATCCACTAACTTTAGTCTGTTGTCATCCGTGGTCTAGGGGTAACATGCTAGGCTCTGATTCTCAAGGTCGCGGGTTCAAACTCGACTGATTTTTTTTTTTTTTTTTTTCAGGCTTAAAAATCGATTCCTTCATAAGGGAAGTAAAGTCGTTGATACCGTGTCGTAGATTTACGACATGTAAAAAGCCCTCAGACCCTAAAAAACGCTAATAGAGACCTCTGAGCATTATTAAGCGGCCTTTCGCGCCCGAAATAGAATTTGCCGCTTAGAAACGTAGCGATTAAAGAGCGTCCATAAATGACATTCAATTTAGTTTTAATGTTAGTAGGTTTTAAAATTGTGCCCTACCAGATAATTTGGCTATGAGTCGCCACAGAGTAATAAGACTATGTCTGTTAATTTTTTCTCGATTAGCATGAAGTAAATAGAAGCATTAGCTTTTTAACAATAATTTGTTGCAGATATATAGAGAAAGTCATGTGAATGGAACACATCAGATTTTTAATAGTGTTTAATGCCCGCTTTTACTACTGTGACACCGCAATGAAAGAAATGGAGTTTTATTTATGGACGCCCTTTAACTGCCGTAGTTCTCAGCGTCCCATTCAATACTGGGCGTGAAAGACCGCCCTCAGAGGCCTTTCTATCAGGTTTGAGGTTCTTTTACGCGGCGTAAATCTGCGAAGGGACCAACGGTTTTACTCCATTTACTTCCCGAAGGAAGCCACGATAAGGATTTTCACGCCCAAAAAAATCCATCGTCCTCCGCCGGCATATGAAGTTCGCATGGTAACCATTACACCACGCAGGCGATGACATTGGTGATACATAGAATGAAGATGCAGCACCGGTGGAATGTGATGGCGGGGAAAACCGGAGAAAACCAGTACTACGCCGCTTTGTTCATCACAAATACCACATGCAGTCACTTGGGTTCGGAACCGGGCCACCTAGATGAGAGGCGAGTGGTCCTACCACTACAGTTGGATATGGCAACAGTTTGTTTCGTATTGACGGTAGTGTAACCAAATTACCACGACTATCAGAAAATTGTTTCACCTGTTGCAAAGCTCTCTGTGGAGCAATGCTTAAAGCACACTGCTCAGTTTTTACTTGTTTCACATTGATCCCGGTGGATGCTTCGTAACCATTTTTCTTTCATCTCAAAACCAGTTAGAAATCGAAAAGTAGTTACATAATCCTCTTCTTTAGAAATGAAAATGAAATGGCGTTTTAGTTAAGGACGCTCTTTAACTGCTGTGGTTCTCAGCGTCCCATTCTATACTGGGCGTGAAAGACAGCTTAATTTTGATCAGATGTCTATCAGGCTTGAGGTTCTTTTACGTGCCGTAAATCTACGACAGGAACCCACGGCTTTACTTCCCTTCCGAAGGAAGCCATGCTAAATTTGTACGCCCGAAAAAATCCATCATCCTCCGCCCGGTTTGATCCCGCGACCTTGGGTATATGAAGGCAGCATAGTAACCATTACACTCAATCCCTTAATAAGAATGCAGTAAATCGTTCACATAGGTGGATACAAATACTGTTCAAGAGTTTCGTTAAGTAAAGAAGATGAAGAAGAATAAATAAAAAGTAATAATTTAACGAATTAACACGAGTGAAAAAGCCACTTGACAATTATTATTTTTAAAACTATGTAGTGTGAAACTTTTAGAAAATAGCTTGACCAGCTTGAAATAATATCCAGAGAAGTATGATAGCAAAACTGGAACTTACTTTTTATATGTCAAATCAGCTAAAATATATGTTTTTCACATGGATCTCCCCTTAGACCAACATTAAATTTAAATGATCTGCGTATGGTAGTGAGGGTTAATGTACGTTAACTAAAATTGTCTTTTAGTTTTGGGAATAGTGCAACAACATCAAAGTCAATTAAAAACAAAATGATTACTAAGCAAGTTTACCTAATCATCGACGTAGTAGGGAAAATATAAATGACAACTTGAATGTTGTTTGTTTATTTTAGTTCTCTTTGCTGGTCTAACTCATGTCGAACTTCTGTGGCATGTGCTCTTGTTTAAACACTCTTGTGCTGCTGCAGGGTAAGCGAGTATTTGAGCCATTGAGGGGAGTGGAATGTGGAGATTGTAAATAAATGATAATTCATGTAATTAGTGCACTCGACCTACAAGTTAATATCAGATGATCATGACCTGAGTTGCATTTAAGATTTGAATCGAAGAAGAAGGAACCGAAGTAAGTTGGAAGCTGTTTTCCTAGTAATGTGTAATTTATTGCGAATGATAAATGACAACAGGCGTAAACCTTTTCTGAAATGACATTTGTTTCATAGGTGTCCGTGTAATAGGTTCAAGGACCGAACAGCCAATATTTTGAAAACGGTTGAAAGCAAGTGAGCTTGTAATTGTAATGACCAGCTGATATTATTGTAACACAATAGGTACCTGTTACTTTGACCTAAAACTTAAGGGTAAATGACTTGGGGCAATGTTGCTGTTTAGCATGCTAAACAGAACATGCCAATAATAGCTTTGTGACGATCTCAATTTCGCTTGATTCTACTCTATATCATTATACCTTTTCAAAAATACCTTTTCCCTTGCAATTAATATTATACATAGCCAAGAAGAGAATAGAGCGTGCAAATACCTAGACAAACGATCATAATTAGGATAAGCCATTCAAAATAAATGTGATAACCAATTATTCTTTCAGATGATTGATGAATGTATACATGTAGATATAATTTTTCTAGGTCATTATGTCTACTGCACGAGGACCTGGTCTCTATGAATTTCTCATAGAAGCAGAACTACAACAGTACTATGCTGGAATTAAGAATGATTTGAAGGTAAACTAATTTTTAACATTGCATATACATGCTTGGTTTTAGTCAAATTCATGTTGTACTTTTTCTTTTAAAGAAAACGCATGACATTTTTCATTATATCAACATTTATAATTGAACTATCCTTATGATGTAACTGACATCAGAATAATTTGAAGAGTCAACTTATGTAGTATTCGTTTCTTTGAACTTAATTGTATACAATTTCAGTTTGCAATGTTTTGTGGTTAAACTTGGAGTTTCTTGTAATATCAAATTTATTATAATTGAGCTATTCCAATGATTGTTACAGATAGGTATTAGAATTATTAAAAATGTCAACTCTCTTGGTGCTCATTTCTTTCCACTTGTCATTTGTGTTTTCAGTGTGTCATTGTAGAAAATGACAGAGGAAGTAACTAGGGCATATTAATCAAGAAAGCACTTCAACTTGGAAAAATAATTGTTTTAATATTTTCTGTAATTTTACTGATCTAGTGATTTGAGATTTAAAGTCACAGCTCTGTATTTAAAAAAAACAAAAAAAAACTGGAATATACAGGATGAATCACCTAAAACTTGCATTGCAAATATTTCAGAAATTGAAAGTGCTATTGATGTGCAATTTTCATAGCATTAATTGGTAGCCAGGGGTTCATATTTTTAGCCTGTAAACAGAATTTAATAATATTTAGAAAGTGTACTTTTTGAACAAACATGCACAATTTTTTAAATGGAAGAATACCTTTATACGTCAGCAAAACAAACATAGAGTAAATTGGAATGTCAGTGGTGTTTGTTGCAGTATTCTAGTGCAAGTAGTTTATGAGAAATTTTATTTTGAAGATTTTGCTCACAGATACATATACAACCTATGGTAGCACAAACTAAATAAAAACAAAAGGGAATACACTACTTCTGTGGATTCTAAAAAAATTTGAGAAAAATTGATCTTCAAAGATTGTATTCAAAATGACCACCGGTAACTTTAAATCACACTTCCAGTCTGCTATGGATAGATTGTTGCACATGTTCTAACATTTCAGCGAAAATTTCAGAGTTGTCAGCAGTAATATGTTTGTACCTGGTTAGAATGTTTTTGTTTAGGTTTAGCCATTTTTATTTTCTAGGTGTTGGTACTTCTGTCCCTAGTTAACAAGTTTTTGTTAAAGAAGAAAAAAAACAGGTGAAGGACATTATGTAAAAAAAATCTTGTAAGTGACCAATAAAAGGATTTGCAATAAAGATTTTGTGCTTTTAAATTAATAAGTTTTCCTATAATTTATCTCCGTCATCATATTGGACGACCTTGACAGGACCAGGAGAAGAGAAGTATGGCATGCTGCTAATGTGTTAGAAACGAAGGTGCATGATTCATAAGCCACAAAACAAGATATAACAACTAGGTTTAAAGTATTGGATGATAAACCAGAACAACTATTCAAAATAGATGAATTAATTTAGGAAGAATTTAATAAAAGTGAAACTAAAGAGATGAAGAAGTGGAAATGAAGGATTGGGATAATCGTGAAACTCATGAAAGATGGTTGACATTGAAGATTCGGATGAAGAGGTTGTAATAGAAAATACAAGACATCTTGAATGAACCGTGTAGTGTAGTAGAAAAATACTTAAAACTGTCTAAATTGGAATTGAACAAATTCAACAGCAACATTAGAAACAGGATTTGATTTTGGATGTACTTCAAAGGAATAAATGATGATATTACATAGAACTGAAGACAAATTCCAGTATTTATACCAACTATGGAGGAAAGGTCTTCAGCACGAGAACTTGCATCCAGCTATCTGCCATCAGCAGAAAATTATCCAAAGGTTGTCAAACAGCTTAAAACAAGGTTTGCACATGACAAACTTTTAATTAATATTTATGTATGAGAGTTGCTTCAGTTGGTTCTCCAGAAAGGTTGTCTACATAATAAGGTATGCCTTTATGATAAATTAAAAACACAACTGAGAGCTTTGGAAACCTTAGGTGTGACTGCAATAAGTATGAAGCAATGTTGTTTTCCCTGGTGGAATCTGCCTTACCTGATGATATGCTAAAAGCTTGGGAAAGGTCCCGAATCCAGGGACAAAGAGGCAGTTAGGGATCAGGCACACAATTTAGAAATGCTGCTGAAACTTGTAAGGCTAGAAGTAGAGAGAGAAGAGCACTTAGTTATAGCTCATACAAATTTTGGATGTATTTATAATATAGATGAAAAATACATACCTCAGCTGTTATTTTTTCTGGCAATAGTATATAAAATGACAAATGATGCATTTGGTGTAAGAAAGACTCATATTTCCCCAAACTACTTCAAAATTAAAGATTACTTGTTGAATTAAAAAAAGACATACCTAATGAAGAAAGGGGCATGTTTTCGGTGTCTTAAAAGACAACATACATCAAAACCAAAGGCATCAGTAAAATGGTGGCTTTGTCAAAGCAGTCACCATGTTATGTGTCCGAAGTTAGATAACTGTGAAAATAAAGAAAAGGATGTTAAATCTAAAACAATTGAGGGTGATGAGCCTAAAACCAAGCATTGATATCATATGAGAAAAATGGAACTCTGTGGCAGACTACCATTATTAAAGCTGAAGAGTTTCAATGATCATATGTAACGAAAGATGCAGTGTATAAACTAGATCTGGAAAATGTGTGAGAAGAAATCATGACCCACCATCTGTTTGGAGGAGTCGAAACTAAACAAAGAATGCACAAATGTACCATATTACTTTACACAGCATGACTCGACACTTCAAGTGTACTTCAATTGGTAACACAAGATTATTATTCTATTCTGAAGAGTAAAAACATCACTCTGACAGATGTAGGGTTTGATGTGCCAGAAGTAAAGATAGTCTTTGGGGCAGATGTCATAAGTTGACTACTGACAGGACCTATTGTTGAACTAGATAATGGGATGACTGTGGTGAAGACAAAACTTGGTTGGACAATAACGGGCAAAAGAATGACAAGTGTTAACTTTAATCCTGTTGTAACTCTTAACTGTTTTAACACTTTGAATATAGAAGATTATGGCATCTAGAAACAATAGGCATCAAAGATCCGATTGAAGTAAACAAGAAGAAACACTTGCAGCAAGAAACACTCCACTGTTTTGAACAAACTTCAGCAGAGAAGGAAGATATGAGGCTTGTCTACTGTTCAAAGAGGTCATCCTGAATTGATTGGAAATGAAGTAGTACTGAAACAGTTAGCTGCAACTTCGATGAGGCTAAAAGTGATTAGGAAATATGAAGATTATGACAAGACAATTCAGAGTTGGTTAGCTGCTGGCCCTGACTCCAAGAAAAGTGGTTACTTCTTACCTCATCGAGGAGTGATTCAAAGAAGCGATCTCTACTATGAAGTTAAGACCAGTATTTGGTAAAATGGGAAATTCTCTAAACAGCAGCTTGGAAACAGGCTCGAGCCTATTTGACAGAATTCCTAAAATGTTGATGCAATTCAGAAAATACAAAATAGGTTTTGTATCAGGTATTGAGAAAGCATTTTTCCAAATCAGCCTAGATGAGAGAGAGAAATTATTTGAAGTTTTTCTGGTGGAAGGGTGGGCAATCAACAGCCTGCAGACATAATTGTGTTTGGAGTATCATCAAGTCCAAGCAGTCACCGAAATAAACCTCCAGAAGACTTAAAAGATATAGCAAGAAAACTGTGGGCTTCGTTTTATGTTGACAATTGTTGACTGCTTGTCCAAACTGCAAGGTTGGACAAGCACACACACAAGAATATCCATAGTGGACATGTCTATGTGTTGGAAATCTACCCAGCGGTTGATGGTGTTTTAAGAGTGGCCAAACTGAAGACGTTAAAGGGAGAGAGAGTTGTACCTCTGCAAACACTGTATCCTTTAGAAGTGACAAATGATGAAAAAGAAATTTGTGTTGCAAATTAAAATAATAATGCATTTGAATTTGCAAGGTGGGAGGATGTACAGGATTAGCATGTTTTTGTTTAGGTTTAGCCACTTTTATTTTCTACGAGTTTGTACTAGTTACAAGTTTTTATTAAAGAAGAAGAAAAAACAGGTGAAGCACTTTATTTAAAAAAATCTTGTAAGCAGCCAGTGAAAAGATATGCAATAAAGGTTTTGTTTTTAAATTAATAAGTTTCCCAATAATTTAGCTCCAACTCACCACAACATTGTTTCATATCATCTGGTGTAGTTGGTATGTCCTTGTCTTTGAGCTTTTCCCACAGACAAAAGTCTAAAGGAATCAAATCTGGTGAAAGAGCTGGCCAAGTTGCAGGTCGTCTTCGTCCAATCCAATGATTTGGAAACAATCCGTGAAGACAAGCTCTAGTAATTTGTGCGCTATGGGCTGGACAGCCATCATATTGGTACCACAGGTTCCTCCTAGTCTGCAGAGGAATGTCTTCTAGCATCTGTGGAAGATGGTCTGTTAGGAAACTGTGGTGCGAGTTCAGTTTTGCTTGTATGAAAAATGAGTCTATGAGCTGATGGTTCAATATCCCACATCATATGTATAAACTTCATGGATGCTGATGTTTTACCTGATGAAGCCAACAGAGATTGCCAATAGACCAATAGTATATGTTTCTGTGGTTTACCAGTGCATGATTAATAAAGTTATGTAATCAATAAACAAGATATTGATGGATTAATTGTTTTTTCACACAAGCCGTGTGTAGGACAGGAGTTGGATAGGTAGAGTCAGACTAAAAAATTCAATAGCCATAGCTGGGATTTGTACCACGGATCTGCCAATTCTGGCCGGTTGCTCCGCCACTGAGCTACCATGGCAGCATGCCAGCATAACATTGAATTTCTCAACTGACTCGTATGTAAACCACAGAATTCAATTTACTGGATCTCATTAATTTATACTACAGACAAAAAGTGAATAAGATTTTCAACAACTGGCTTCATCTGTAGCTATTGTTACAAATTCTCTTTCTCTCATGTGTACAAATTTGACTCGTATGTTGGCTATAATGTCACTGTTGACAGAAGTTAGTAATGGTGCTTTGCAATGCAGTTGTTTTTGTTGATGGGTAAGTGCTAACAATGAAACTGTATGTTCATACTAAATTTTCAAACTTTTTTGTGTATATATCTTTGTTGCTAATGTTATCTATAAATTTTTTCATATGTATTTTGGTAAAAGTATATTTGTAAAATGAGGGGATGTGTAAAAAATCAGATCACATTCCCATTAGCTAATTAGGCTTACATTAGCTTATTCACTTATAAAATTGCTGTTGTCTGCAGTTTCCACTGCTTCCATTTATTTTCTTATTTGTTTATTCATATTTCAGTATACGTTGCTGAATCACAATTTATTTGGCATGACACAATTGAGAGTTGAAATTTAGAAATCACAATTGTTGCACTTTCTGTAAATTGAGATATGCATCTTTCATTTAATATAGCAGGAGTTTTCGAAAATCTGCACTCACACAGACTGAGATGTCAATGAGCTGTTTGATAAGAACTGAAATTAAGTATATAATAACTTAAATATTATTGTAGAATGTTTCATAAAATATGGTAGTGACATTTTTAAAGGTGATATTGGTATAGAAGAGAAGCAATAATGCCCAAACACATATAAATGTCTAAAATCACAAAAGATGAAGATAATCCATTGGTTACATGTATGTAGCAAAGTGGATAGTCAATATTGTAAGTATTTTTCTCACCAGAGGGTAAATTAAATCGACAATGCCTCTCAAGCATTCACAATCTCTTGCAGAGGAGATTACCACAGTGAATTGAGTTAAGAACTTTTTAGTGCCATGCATAGTTCCATGTAAACAATACCAATAAACATTATGCATACCCAGACTCGGTAACTGTCAACAAGATAACTGGTTACTGTATCTGTTATTTTGATAACCATTATTGGGTAAATAGTTAATGTGTATTCGTTACTTGTGATAACGGTTAATGGGTAACTAATTAACTTGTATTTGTAACTTTTGTAATTGTTGTTGGGTAACTAGTTACTGTTTGTCTCCGTAACTTCTGTAATGTTAAACTATGGTAACCATTACATTATTTTCTGCCCATCCCTATTACATGCTGTTAAAGAAAAATACATTCATGTTATCTTTTCATTAACATACTAAAAGGATTTCGTTTAATAAATCATGAAGTTGATTATAAAAAATATATAATGAAATAAAATATATTTAACTCATCAATAAAGTTATATGGGCCATTGAATCTGATTTGTAAATATATTCATTTGTTTTAGTTTATTTGCAAGAATTTCTACATTTACAACTCATAATATAACCCATTTTTTGTTTGTTTTGGTAGCCGAAGTATACTTAATTACTTGTAAAACAGACATTTTTCCTTATCTTTTCAAATTTTTTATAATTTTTAGGTTCAGAATGTTCCACAACTCAAGTATGTAACTGAAGAGGATCTTCATACCATAGGAATGTCAAAACCTGAGATGCGCAGGCTGAAAAAATATTTCCAGAAGCATTTCCCACAAAACTATTTGTCCAAGTTCAAGAAGGTAAATAAAAAATTATGTGATTTTGTTTATAATTTATAGTAAGGCAATTTTGTAGCTGGGAGAGGTCAAAAAATGAAAGCAAAACAAAGAGCTTGATTCCAATTTTGCAGTAAGATAATTGTGATTGATATTCAAATTAGAATGAATGCATTGTGTAATTTTTCACGTTTAGATTACATTTAACAATGCAATGTAGAAACATCTTGATTTTTTAGTATCCTATAGGCATAAAGCTCTCATTGTTTATGCAAAATGTTGCACGAGAGGGAGAGAGCAGGGGGGGGGGACTAAAATGAGTGAAACTTTAGTGTATAAATTTACAATAAGATGGAATGTTTAAGGTATGCATTTACATATATGTGTTCAGATGATCCTTCCACGTAAAGAAGAGCAAGTTGCATCAATGCTTGCAATGTTGCCTGATGAAGTAGTGGATAAGCCACCAATCAAAGTTCCCAACAAGCATATAATTCCTGCAGAAGCCATAATTGTGAACAAGGAGTTAGGCACTGGTGAATTTGGAGTTGTACAACAAGGAGTATGGACTAACGATGGAGAACGGGTAAGTAAACTGCCATATCTATTGCTTATTAATTTGGCTTATTGTCATAATGTTCTATTAAAAATAAAAGCAATAATCTGAAGACTCATGGCATATTTTTGCATTAGTAATATCTTTATCTTGTTATATTGAAATTGTTATTGCATTGTGTATGCTGTTTCTCACCAGTCCAACAGAAAGAAAGTCAGTTTCATGAATGCCTATTTACTGTGATAGTATATAGATGTGAAATGAAGTAATTCATTGTGTTGTTAAGTGCAAGAAAACAGAGTTATGGAGAAGTGAATTAAGATTTAATAAATGGTGTAAACTAGGGATAGAAGAATTAGCAAAAAGAATGTATAACAATAATATAACTATAATAATTATAGTGTGTGGAAAATATTTAGGAAAGGTGCATAAGAAATGGTGTAAAATTCTGAGAAAAAGGGTAGAGGAAAGATGGGATTATCTAGTATTAGTTAAACAGAATTATTATATGCTAATAACCAAGGTGTTGGTTTGTATAAGATCAAAAGGTGACAAGCAACTCTCAAGGACTGAAACTTAGATGAGTGTGTTTAAGGGAGAAGAAAGGTATGTTATTCTATGAAGTGTAACAAGTGTGATTTATGGTAATAAAATTAAATTCACATAATGTAGAAGTTTTTTAATGTTAGGTTGTATAGGATGAAGTTCCTCAGTGGGGTACAACCTTCCAGATATGCATAGAAAGTGATATGTGTTGTTTGGTTCCATTGCTTCAGCCATCTGCTGTCAGGCTTGCACACATGTTTCTCATGAGCTGCTGATGACTTGGAGGTGTTACTCATAGAACCAATCATCTGTAGATTCTAGTCAATGGCCTTAACTTCTAGAGTGCTGGTGAATAAAGTCTTGCTCAGTGTGAATTCTAGGTATTCTGTATCCACACAATATAAATTTCCTGACCAGGGACATGAAAAAGGTATATTATTATTTAGTCAAAAGCAATACGGAATGTTTTTTTAATCCAAAAGGGGGTTTATTTTAGGGCGTACAATTTTAATAATTGTTGAACAAATCTGAAGACAAGCCATTATTGACTTATTTCAGCATATATGAATATACATAGACATAAACACAAAGAAGCCAGTTAACCCATACACTTTGTGTATACAATTATGTCATACTTTATTTTAGTTTATAATAAACTTGTATTTATACTTTTAGATCCAGGTGGCATACAATTTATGTTACACAGTTATGTTAAGCTTTAGTTTAGTTTATAATGAGTATTTACAATATAAATAATGCTTACAGATTCAGGTGGCAATCAAGTGCCTGAGTCGTGAACGTATGCAGAACAACCCTATAGAATTTCTTAAGGAAGCAGCCATCATGCATGCAATTGATCATGAGCATATTGTTCGTCTGTATGGAGTTGTGTTAGACACAAATGCACTTATGTTGGTATGTAATTTCCAGCTTTAATCTTTTAATATCATAATAAGCTGCATACATGTATGCTGTATTTAAAATGCATTTAAACATAGTATTTTAAATATTTTTAACATTAGTTAAGTATTGATTTGAGTCGATTATAACATACTCAATCACTCACTGTGTTTTATTATTAAGGAAATGTTTTGGAAATACTGTTACTGTTACTTCCGTTATTAGCTTTTCAACTGCCAGTGCTGTGATTACCTAGTGTTATAGTGGATGCCTCTGGCAGTGGAATTTGGAAATCCTGGATAAGGATGTCTTCAGGCAGGATTTCAAAATTCATCAAATGTTCCTTGTTTTTCCAGATGTGGATATTCTCCCTGGTTTTCATTCCCCAACTGTTACTTGTGCCTTTTAATAAAATTGGGTCTTCTCTATGTTACCACTGCTGATTTATATTCCTATTTTAATTTTATGTTCCGCAGATGTTCCTTGTTCCTAGTTGCCAAATTTCTTTTTGTTTTGTTTTCAAATAATTATTCAATTCTAATTTCATTAGCTTATGCTTAGGGTAGCTTAAAATAGATTAGACTGTTCATCTAGGTAGACTGCTGGTGAAATGAAATATCAGGTATTTAAAAAATGTACATTGTGCTCAAAAAAGCCACTTATCAAATTCTACTGTAATTTATTCGTTAATTTAAAATGCAAATTATGTAATTTTAGTTAAATGTTTTTAAAATGCAAATTTCTTTTAATTTCAATTACTTTTTTCTCTGATTACTATTATTATCAAGCTTAATAGTTTTCTTAATAAAAATAGAAGTTACTGTATGTTTTAAACAAAGATTTAAGAAACAAATATCTGCAAGAATGTATTGTCCTTTTTTTTTTAATTTTAAATATAATTTAATTAAGATCAAACATAAAATGTGCTCTAACTGAAAAGTAATGCTTCAAATCTAAATACATAAATACTGAAGCTAGTGAAGCACAAATGATTTAGCATTCCTGTGTCACCATTCACTGTTTTGATGTGGCAGTGATCACTGATGTCCCATTTTTTGGGTATCTCCCATACTATTTATTTCATGCTTGAAGTTAGCAACCCTCATTTCCATATTACATGTTATTCATTAGGCTGCTTTCAGATTAAGGGCCTTTATACCATATGCCATGTCTGGCACAGCATAGATTTTACTGAATACCATTACACTATGTTATGCCTCAATGGCATAGAGAGCGCGAGAACCGTGTTTTATTTTCCAGTTGTGGCCTTGAATTTTTGAGCTGGTTCTAACAGTAAAACAGTATACCCAAGGTGACATCAATACAGGAGCATTATTAATACAGTAATAAAATTACCTGATTGGCAATAGCTATGCTAACATTACCTGGTTACTAAGAACTTACGAATGTAAGTCACCATTAAGATGTTCTCTGAAGGTAGAAATATATCCGTTGGTTGACCAGGTAAAAACATGTATCAGAGAATTGAATTAAATGTCATACCAGTATGTTTTCACAGTAGCTCAGTGGTTAAACACAACGTGGAGAATGAGAGAATGTTCAAATCCCAGCTATGGCATTGAATTTCTCAGCTGGTTCTAGCAGTAAAAAATCTAATATGTTCCATTTACATGACTTTCTATATCTATTCTAAAAACAAACTTCATAAAAAAGATTATTTTTCCTTCTACTCCATGCCAATCAAGATAAGCATTAGCAGAATGGTCTGTTACTTAGTTCTGTATAGGTAGAAGGGAAATAAGAGAATACACTAGGTTAAAGTGATAGTCAAATGTTTTAAAAAGCTGTTGCTATGCGATTGACATTGAAATACCTTCTTTGCTTGGCCCAGGAGTAAAACAGAAAAAGCATGGTGCACTTCCTATTTGGAAAAAAAAAAATGTATTTTAAAATTGAAACCAATAACAAGGAATATCTTGGAAATGGTTAACTCCACTATAAGAATGTAATTGTGTGTGTTGTTGATGAGATATACCTTTCTTGTGCAGTAAGTGTTTTTCTATCTCTTACCAGTTATGCAAAAGTCATTCAGTTTGAAGAGGACTTCAGATGCTATTCTCAGGGAATTCAAGATATACATTTTATTTTTCATGTAAATATCTTTAATATACAGCATATTGATCAAAACTGTTAGATTCATTTTTGAAAAATAAAATTGTTTAAAAAAATGTTTCGATATAAAGGGTAGTTTGGGGTAGGGGGATTTTCTTGAAAATCTTTGTGTTGCATTCTTGAGAGATACTAAACTTAAAATACCAAGATTGGTATTTAACAGACTTTCATTTTTGAGTTATGCCATCCATGCACCTTCTTCTAAAAATGTTTCTAAAATTTCTGGTGAAATCTCAGTATCAAATTTTTGGGTAGAATACAATACCTTCTCCACCTACTATCTACATTGTATGTGCATACATGCTAGAGAAAGTAAAAAGTAGACCCAGGGTAATGTAAATATAGGAACATTACCAATAGAATATGAAACATACCTAATACAACTCATTTCGTTAAAAGGGGACTATATTGTGAAATAAATAATTTGTGTATGAATGGCATCATTTCTAACACGGGTACTTATTGATGCTCTCTTATTTCAATAACCTACTCTTGGTGAGTGAGAAATGAATAAAAGTGCTATCAAAAATTATACATAATTCAAATTTATCCAAATATTTGCATTGTGAGCGGGATAGAGATGGAAAAGGGAAAACGGAAATATACTGGTATGTCTGCATTTAGTGCTGTCAGCAGAAGTTGATAGATACAATTTCCTATTAAGACTACATATGTAATATAGTGTATCCTTATAAAAATTTTTACGTAATTCAAATTTGGACATGAATTCACATTGTGGGCAGCAGAGAGAGGCAGATGGAAGAATGGAAATATATACAGTAAATGTGCAGCAGGAGGAGAGAAATGTGCATCTAAACCCCTCTTTTTCTGCTTGACTGTTGGCTGTCAGTACATTATGTGTGACCATGGATGTGAAAGGCAGTCTCTATTTTCATTTTTGTCTCAGAGGGAAACCACTTATATGTCCATTAGCATTTAACTCTTCTGGGTGAAATGAAATGCAGAAAATCTGCTGCATAACTCACGCCCCTGGCAGTAATCTTTACCTTTTACCCCAGGCTTCACTTTTTTTTTTTTTTTTTTTTGGTAGTGTTTAACGCCCGCTTTAACTATTTATGGCACCGTAGGCGGTGACACTGATGATACATGAATGAAGATGGAGCACTGGTGGAATGCGATGGTGGGGGAAACCGGAGAACCCGGAGAAAACCCGCCCCAGCACCACTTTGTCCACCACAAATCTCACATGCGGTCGCTTGGGATCGAACGCAGGCTGTCTAGGTGAGAGGCGAGCGGCCTAACCACTCGGCCACGGCACGGCCTTCCAGGCTTCACTGCTGCAGTACCCAGGAAGTTTGAAACTTACTTTCTCCTGCATGCGATTTGGAAAAACTATATTTGAATGCAAGAAGACCCCCCAGTTCCAAATATTAATATTTTAGAGAAAAACAGTTCTATAATCAGAAAATACAATACTAATTCTAACGAATAAATAGTTAATGGGTATTACTGCAAACTACAATGTGTATATGTAATGTCAACATATTTACTGGTGGAACACTTAATGTTACTGCTCAGATTTCAGTTTACAAAAATTTCATGTTAAGAATGGTATAGTGGTATTAAACCTCAGAGCAGCAGTGAATGCTTGAATTGCATGCTTCATTTTGATATTTTGTCTCATGATAGGTCCCTGTAATTTTTCTTATTCAGGAATTCATTAAATGTTGCTCTCAATATTCTAAATAAGTGAAGCATTTTCTTTCATCACCTTGCAAATTATTAAACAGTGTATTAAAAGTATCAACAACTGCCCTTTGAACATTCAATGATGAACCCTTAATCATGTCTGCCTTTTTTTAAATAACTAAAGCAAATAGAAGACAATAGGCTTTCATAGTCATCCATTCTTTCTGCAAAACTGTCTCAAGGTTTATGGTCCATAGCAAATGTATGTCACAAAATGTGCCATGGTGTTCACGAAAAAGCATGCATCAATGTGTTTCAGAAATGCCTTGTGCAATGTCAGCCACAACATTTGTGGCCTTAAGATCTCTTGTACCTCCTTGATTCCCTGGTCAGCATTTGCTTCAAATCAGATAGTAAATCACAGTCTATGCTTGATGTCACCAGTTTAGCATAGACCAGGTTGTATAGCACTTGTTAGGCATAAAAACATAAATTTGGCTGTGTGTCCACCAGACTTAAAATGTACAACATAATTTATCTGGAGCATAACAGAAAATATCTATGGCTAGAAAGTTGTCAACCTGTCCTCATATAGGTAGTGAAATTTGAGAGAAAAATGACCTTTATTAAAAAAAAAGTATGCAAGAATAGAATTCTGAAGCACACTACTTCTCTCATTAGCTAATGTTTAAATTTGAAGAAAATTAAATTTTTGCTTATTTTCTAACTACTATTTAACTATTGTGGCAAAATATTTACTTTTACTCAACAGACTTTGTTTATAAAACTATAATAAAGCAGTAAGCAATCATGTAAATCTAAGATTTTACAGCTTTCATAAACACTTAAATAATCATTGGCTTCAACTGAGATGAGTCATATCAGAATTATAAGTTTCTAAAACTCTTTTGAAGCTATGATTAACTATGGATTCTTGAATTTTCAGCATAATATACATTTTTATAGGTAACAGAGTTAGCACCTTTGCGTTCATTGCTGGAGTGCCTGAAGGAACCTTCATTAAGATCAAGTTTTCCAGTCCTCTCATTATGCGACTTTGCTATCCAGATTTGTGATGGGATGCAATATTTGGAGACAAAAAGACTGATACACAGGTAATAATTACTTAGCTAATGATAGTTTTCATGAATGAAAATGTATTTTACTTTTCATTTGAATGTATCTTTACAATTGAACATAGTTAACAGGAAACATTTCATTTTTTTGATCTCTTCTTGAAAAAAGTTGAACTTGTATCTTCTAGAGATGCATTAATATATGAAAAGTAGAACATTTATTGTGATGATGGTAATAGAAATAATATATTTATTTATTTGGAAAAAGTTATGACAAAATGAAGATTTTTACAACTCTCAGCTTATCTATTTTTTCCATACTTATGTCTTAAAATCTTTAATTAATGTTCATTCAAAGCTGCCAAAAATTTTAATATATGTTTAATAATGCTTACTTACTGCTGAGTTAAAACAGTCAGTTAAACACATTTCTACCCTGACTTGTTCAAAATTTTATGCTCTTATATAATTTCATTTGCTTAGATTAACCTTTTTATTTGTGTAACACATTATCCAAATTAGTGAAAATCAATCATGTAAAATAATAATAATCTTAATTCAGTGGTTGGCATCATCCATCCTATCGTCAGAATTTTTGGCACAAACTTTTAAACCTTTACCCTCTTCCAAAATATCTAAAATTAACTTGTTAACTTTCTTACATCATTAGTTCTGGTTTTGCTGAGATGATTCTCTCATGGAATTTCAGGCTCTTTAAAAACTTGAATTTCTTTTGGTGCAGTGTATTATGTGTTTTGTACATTATAGTTTATACAGTTATGCCTTTTTGTACGTTAGTACCCTCACCTCTGATTTCAATTTGGCCTGTCATAAATGTTCTTAAAGTTTGGTTCTAGTGGAAGGTAAGAATACACTATTTTATTTCTAGAATAATCTGTTGCATGACACTTATATTTCAGTACTTAATACCTTGGGTCTGCCTTGGTATCTCTTGCAAATTTCCAAACTTGTCTTCCTCAGTTTTCCTTAGTGCCACATCATACAATTTGTTTCTTGTAGCAATATTGTCTAAATCTATATCTCTAAAACATTTGTAAGACAATGTTGTTGATTACCAACAGTGTATCTTTGCAATTATTATCATAAATTTATAAAATTGTTTGTTGTGACACAAAGAAAACACAGGTAGAGAAATTATTATAAATATATTGATATTGGTGGCTTTGTTCTAGCGCAGTTCCTTTGTATAAACAAGTGTATTCCATTTTCTGTCTGGCAAATTCTGGAACAAGAAGTACTATCATAATGCTTTGTTTGACTTTGTTTAGTTGCCCACTTCTTCCACTTTCGTGCCAGATTTAGGCATAGGCAACCTAGGCAGTTGCCTTGGGCGACAATTTTCAGGCGGGTGGCATTTTCTCTATCTTTCTGTTCCCTTTCTTTACTGTAAAATTTATTTTTAAGAAAGTGTTAGCAAATCTTTTCTGAAGTTCGATGTTTTACAAATTTTGGAAGTTGAATATTATTTTATCACATTGCTGCAAGCTTGTGGCAAAAGTAAAAGGAAAGACTACAGCTGCATAATTTTATTGCAAGATGTGTAGAAGGATCAGTGAGGAAATTATTACGTTTAACTGCTTGTATTTAACAACTATGCCTTGTTGAAGATCAAATAGAATGTATTTTGTTGTTAATCCCTGTTAATACAGTTGAAGATCCTTGCATATTAACAGGACAAATTTAAACAATTTTATATTTCCTTTATTATATCTAAAATCCCTTAATTATTAAAATTTGAGATAATATCCTTTATCAATAATAAATAAGTTATAAACTTAAAGAATAAGCTTATGTCTTGAAATACTCAATTACATTTAAAACATTAATGGGAATGCACAGTGAAGTAACTAATTAAGCTAACGAGTTTCAATTGAATGCAGATATGCACATTTTACTACATTATGCAGATACATGCATTTGCCGTAAGATTAGCTAACACTGCAGCTATAATGTATCCAAATAGCCACATGATGTAAGGCATTGTGTGTAAGCGTTGACTGTATGCAATGGTTGGAGGTTCGTGCCCAAAGGACCAAAATATTTCATTTTAACATCTCACCTCTATTATTGTGAATTCTTGAATGGGTTAAATAAACTAGTATCCTTATAGAGAATATGTTTAGTAAAGACTATACAATTAAATTTTTCTTCTTTGGTGTTTATTATATTACATTTCTTGAGCAGGGGTGAAGAATTGTTAAAAAGGAAACAGTTGAAAAGGTTGTGAAACATCATTCTGCACTTTGTTAAAAAAAGTTAATATCACCTATTGGATTCAGTTGAAATTAATCAGCAAGTATTTCAGAGAATATTTGCACTTTTTCTTCTGGAGTTGAAAGCTGTGTATTTCCGACTCTTAGAGGAGGAATCCTGTCAAATTGTTTGGTCAGGTATTGAGCTATCTTCCACAAGGAGCCATCCTGTGTATTAATCGTTGTTAGCTGATTGTTAGCTGCAGCAAAACTCTCAGCTCTCAAAACTACCTGCAATTCTCTGCTGGCTCAAATATAGTTAGCTTTATGTAGAGAATATTTGATTCTTTCCCATAGCCTTCTGCATTGCTTTTTGATGCAGTGGAGTTGTTCTATGTGAGAAGGAGAAGTAAATTCTTTGGGTTTGCTGCAGAGGGCAGGAATTTATGAACTTGCTTTGCTTGCAGCATGTTGGATGTTTCACATAAGATTGATTACAGCTCTGTCAATAACTTGTGCTGATTTAAAATGTGTTTGTGTGTTAGTAAGTTATCAAGAACAATTGTATAAAGGTCCTAGTCAAAAGGATATTTAATAAGAGCAGGCTCTATTGGCTGGGAATATTTACATTGAGTATGACTAACAGGATAATGATCAGAGCTTAATTCATACAAAACTGTTGGAACTGAACATATATTGGCTACATTATTTCCTAAAAAGAAGTCTAAGATGTCTGGTATATCTCCATCTTCTGGGTAATGAGTTGGCTCAATTGGGTACTGCGGATCTAAGTTGAGTTGTAATAGTTTTCCTTTTGGATTAGTGATGTTCAAGTCCAGCGAGACTAAAAGTCTCCTCCAATTAAAAAGTGTGATTTCATTACATGTGCCAAAATGTGCTACATTCAATTTGTTTGATGGTGCTGAACCCTATTTGTATACTGCAGATTTGTCGTCTTCCGTGGTGTAGTGGTTACCATGCTAACTTCATATACCCAAGGTGAAGGTGTCGCCCTCCGTGGTATAATGGTTACCATACTAACTTCATATACCTAAGGTTGCGGGGTCAAACCCAGCGGAGGACGATGGATTTTTTTCGGGTGTAAAAATCCTTAGCATGGCTTCCTTCGGAAGGGAAGTAAAGCCATTGGTCCCGTGTCATAGATTTACAGCACTTAAAAGAACCTCAAGCCTGATAGAGAGGCCTCTGAGCAAAATTATGTGGTCTCTCACACCCAATTTAGAATGGGATGCTGAGGACCACAGTAGTTAAAGAGTGTCCATAAATAACATGCCATTTACATTTTTTGCTGCAGATTTGAAGTTCTTTAATGGGCTGTAATTCATCATGAATTATAGATATCTCTTCAAAGATTGCAGAACCTCCTTTTCTTTTGTCACTAGGATGATCAGTTCTGTAGAAACTATATTCAGTGAGGAAAAACTGTAAATACAGAACTAATTTTGATTTGGTTGGTA
The DNA here is from genome assembly GCA_030762935.1 of Hymenopus coronatus. NCBI lineage: Eukaryota > Metazoa > Arthropoda > Insecta > Mantodea > Hymenopodidae > Hymenopus > Hymenopus coronatus. The sequence goes on along the minus strand of CM060889.1, from coordinate 37,473,365 downwards.
ATAAAAATCAATATTATAGATACTGAGAAAGTGTTCCAGTTGCAAATTTTTAGCGAGTTTGAAGTGGCCATTATTTAGTAGCAATGGCAGAATTGATACAAATTATTCATCAATAGAAATAATAGAGATAAAAGAGAATCTTTTGCGTTTAAGAAATGTGTGTGTTATAGGCTCATTTTCTGTGGCAGACTGGAGAACTTCAGCATAGGGCCCTTGAGTATGCATTGTGTTTTGTATATTCTGAGACAGCAACTGAAAGCTGTTCTTCACATTAGTATTTGCGACAGGCGCAGTGCTATTTGTGAATACTTCCCGTTGTAGCTATTAATGTTAACGTAAGGTGCCTCATTGTAATTTAACATGTACAGAAAACCCCTTGTAACTAGCTGTATGCTGGCCTTTGCAATTTACAGAAACTATCGATGTAGCTGAAGGTTTTGTGCACTACTCTGATGAATGCTGGTCATTGCATTTAACACATCAAGGCATTAGTTTTTACTATTGCCATATTCTTGACATCTCGTACATTGATTAACTGTATGTTTAGGTTTAGAAGGTTCAACTTTAACTACTTATATATGTAATATATAAGTATTTATTTGGGCTCGGCTTATGATCCACAAAGAATAAAGGTAAAGCATTTTAGTTACTGGTTGATATACTGGGAACATTTTTACTGGATCATACCAAGAATACAAAATTCCTCATTATGGCAGTGCTATCACATGTGGGGTATAAGTCTCTAATAATAATTCTAAAATTAATGTTCATTTCTATCTGAAATGTGAGGCACTGTGCATGGTTTTCATCCAAATAAGCAATAGTTTTCTGGCACCCTTTACTGTATCAAATAAGAATATCACTTTCTGGTTATTAATGGTAGCATGCCTAAAAGGACCAGTTTCAAGTGTAGTAAGCTTGTGTTGCATGTTATTGATATTACCTATTTATTTAGTAGCGGTCTTGGTTGCTTCTCACTTGCTTTACTGTTCACGTTTACCTGAGCTGCAGATATGTTTGTTGCCAAAGGAGTGAATGGGTTTGGAGATGAATTTTCTATAGGAGCTAATCTTGATTTGAGCTAATTCTTATTAGAATCAGATGTAACCTAAATATAGGAGGATTACCTATTTGATGAACTTAATTTGTTTTGTTACATTAGTAACATGGCTAATTTCCATCATGGATGACAAAAACCTATATAAAGCTCATGCATAATTATGCCCAGCAGTCACTAGTTTACTGCACAACTTCGCGTAAATTAAATAAATCCACTTAAGAGCACACTAAAAGCTAATTCAACCTAAGCCATGGCCTCTTATTGTAAACTTAGTGTGATATTATATTGTTTTCATTTAGGAACTATTCATACAATAAATCTATAATTGATGTGATGTATTGGTTTATGCTGTTAAGTATTCAATGCGTCTTGGTGATAAATATTACTTTTGTTGAAATAAGTACATAGTTCTTCTTTTCTATTTCCTCATAGGGATTTAGCAGCAAGAAATATTCTGGTTTTCTCAAAGAATAAAGTAAAAATCTCTGATTTTGGACTCTCCCGAGCACTTGGAGTGGGCAAGGACTATTATCAAACTAATTTCAATGTTAATTTGAAACTACCCATCGCATGGTAAGTTATTTTTGTTATTAATTCTATTGATATTTGACTATTCAGTCCTTTTCAGAAATTTGGAATAATGGTATAGCTCCGATTCACAATGAACATTAAGCATAACAAAAACTTGTTACATTCACATAACTTTCTCTATTCATTCTCCAACAAAATTCTTTAAAAAATTATTTTTCTATCTACTTTATGTTAATCAAGATAAGAATTTTTAGAAATGCTTTAATTACATATTTCCTTGTGCGCACAATGGTAATAGGAAATACAATAGTTTTAATTGACAATCAGATCTTTTAAAAGTTGTTTGCTGTTTTATGACTTTGAAATTCTGTTCTCTTTGCTTGACCAGGAGAAAAAGAGACTTCCCATTTCAGAATAGTGTTAAGTATTTACAAATTGAAACGAATAACAAGCAATATTTTGGAAATGGTTAAGTTCACTAAAAAGAGTGGGTTTTAACAAGATCTATATTTTTTGTATAATAAAAATTTTTTCTATCTTATGGTTTACTAGTTATGCAAAAGTTATACCGAATGAAAAGGACTTTAGAAGCTATTTCCAGTAAACATAAGATATGCATTTTATTTTAGTCAAAATTGTTGGAGCCATTTTTCAGAAAATCAATTTATTTGAACATTTTTCCAAGTAATAGGTAGTTTGGAGTGCAGGGAATTTTTTAAAATCTGCATGTCTTATCCTTCAAAAATGCTGAGCTTAAATAGCAAGTTTGTTATTTAACCAAAATGTATTATCTACTATATGTTATCTATTGGTATTGAATTTGTACAGTGATAATGAGTAAAGAATCTGTGATTTGCACCACAGATTTCTGAACATTGTTTGCCAAGATATAGCTGCATTACAGATAAAAGGACTGCTACAAATTTAAAATGAAAATTAATCTGTATATTAGATCATTTTTATTCAAACTAATTTTTGTAGCGCTAAAACCTATTTTCTTGCTCTGATGCTTTGATTAAATTGCATTGTTTTTCTCTTTGCTTTTATATATATATATATATATATATGTGTGTGTGTGTATAGTTACATTTTCTTATTTTAAAGTATTTTGCATATAATTGTGTTTGCTCACTCTTTCATTACCCAAAATACCAAGATTTTGCCTGAAATATAGGTTTTGAGATCCTCAAATCCTTGCAAAAAGTTTTAAAGTTTGTTGTTGTTGTTGTTGTTTTTTTTTTTTTTTTTTTGAAAAGATTAAAGTGAGAGAAAGAGTTGGAAAGAAATGTGATGTAAACAGTGTTTGAGTAGTTTTTAAATTACATAATTGATTTTGTGAAAACTTGTAAGTTGAGTGTAAAAAAAATTCAGATATAAATTATTGCATTTTAAATGTTGTATATGAAGTGGTGTTTTCTGGACTGATACTGGGCATTTAAATATGTAAAATGTATGTTTGATGACTTTAGGTGTGCTCCAGAATGTATCAGTTATCTACGCTTTACATCAGCGTCTGATGTCTGGGCTTATGGAGTCACATTATGGGAAATGTTTAGTTATGGTTTTCAGCCATGGGCAGCTCTTACTGGACATCAAATTCTGGAAGCCATTGATGAACCTAACTTTCAGGTAAGGCTTTCTTAAATACTCTAATGAATGCAAATTGAAGAATTTGCTTCTCTTGGCTGTGAATAAGAGTTGTTCAAATGTCTGAACATTTACAGAGTGCAAAATACAGACTGCAACAATCTAAAAGCATTTTAATGGAGCTGTGGTTGAGCCTACAGATAATCTCTCTGCTGTTCAGGCAATTGTCCCAAATTGATACAAGGTTTACAATATCTTCCATGGACAATGGTTGATGATAGAAGCCTTTTATCTCAGCATTGTGCAATGCTTGATTGCAGGTGAATCACTGACCTTTCAGAGCCTTCTTTAATGGATCATAGATGTGATCACAAGAAAATAGATGCAGAATCTATGAAGCTTGATCTAACACCTCCTAGAGGAGAGCACACAGAGCACCTTTGCAAGCCCCTATACACTGGCTGTGCAGATGACTGTGAGTGGAGGGCAAAAGACATCCAAGGCCGAGTGCAATACATTAGTTGTAATGGGAAAACAGTGAAATTTACAACAGCTATAATTACATCACATGCATACCTGTGTTGGAAGTAATAGCGACAACACATTCTTTATAATTGTCAGCATTTATGTACAGGGATTAGACCTTGAATGTGCTGTTGGGAGCTGAATAAAATCACTCCATTAACTAGACTGAATTTCATCTCACAATTGAACTAAACAAAAGTAAATATTATCATTAAACTTGGATATTGCACACCTGCATTTAAAGTGTTTTATAAAACAGGATGTAAGCATCACAGAGTGCATAATTCAACTTTAATTAAAAAATGAATATTAACATTGAATGTTTAAAAAAGCAACATTAGTAACAGTAATAGTAAAGTAACAAATATTAAATTAAAATTTAGTTGAGTCGATTTTGTAACACTACATCACTTACTTTTTAATTTCGGAAAACATGTTTCAGAAGCCATGTGCTTCCATTGTCAATTCCTTTGGTCGACTACCGGTATTGCTTGCTGTGGTGGTTGTCTCTGTCCCTGGTGGTGGTTTGATGAACTTCTGTATGAGTAGATCGCCTGGCGGTATTTCAAAATTGAAAACCCGGTTCTTGTTTTTCCATATATATATGTTTTCCCAAACTTTTAATTCTGTCTTCCTTGTGATGTTTTTGAGGATTTTTGGGCTTCTATTTATAGTGTGTTTCTCTTTCCAAAAATGCCAAGCTACTGCAGATTTTTCTTCTTGTTTGAGTTTAATATTTCTGTGGTGTTCTTTTGCCCTGGTTTTTATATTTCTTTTTGTTTGGCCGATGTAGATTTTTTCACAGTCATTACAGCTGAACTGATATATTCCTGGTTTGTTTTCTTGTGGGATATCATCTTTTAATTTGGAATTTAAAATGTTTTTTATAGAGTAATTGTTTTTTGGGGCTAGAATGATGTTATGTCTTTTGAAGATCCTCTGGAATTTGTAGAAAGTTGTAGGGTGGTATGTAAACTTCTTGTAGATCTTGTTTTCTTTCTGGTTTTGAGTGAGTGTGCTGACTTCTTTAATTCTCTTTCTATTTTTGGCTTTATTAACTTTTTTGTACACCAGTTCTGCCCGAAATCCATTCTCTGTAGCTATGTCCAAAATTTTATCTAGTTCACATTGGTATTCTGTTTTTCCCATTGGTACATTTACCAATCTGTGTGTAAGGCTGTTGAGTAAAGCATGCTGATGGGGAATGGGATTGTAACTCTTTTGTTTTATATAGCTGTTGGTGTGGGTAGGTTTTCTGTAGATGCCAAATGTAAGGTGATTATTAGTTTTTATGATTTTTAGGTCGAGGAATGGTAGTTGTCCATCACATTCCTTCTCCATTGTGAAATTTATAGACTTTTCTTGCATATTTAGGAGTTTTAGTGCGTCTTCTAGGTGTCTTTCTGGGACTATTGCAAAGATGTCGTCTACATATCGGTACCATTTTAAATTCCAAATTAAAAGATGATATCCCACAAGAAAACAAACCAGGAATATATCAGTTCAGCTGTAATGACTGTGAAAAAATCTACATCGGCCAAACAAAAAGAAATATAAAAACCAGGGCAAAAGAACACCACAGAAATATTAAACTCAAACAAGAAGAAAAATCTGCAGTAGCTTGGCATTTTTGGAAAGAGAAACACACTATAAATAGAAGCCCAAAAATCCTCAAAAACATCACAAGGAAGACAGAATTAAAAGTTTGGGAAAACATATATATATGGAAAAACAAGAACCGGGTTTTCAATTTTGAAATACCGCCAGGCGATCTACTCATACAGAAGTTCATCAAACCACCACCAGGGACAGAGACAACCACCACAGCAAGCAATACCGGTAGTCGACCAAAGGAATTGACAATGGAAGCACATGGCTTCTGAAACATGTTTTCCGAAATTAAAAAGTAAGTGATGTAGTGTTACAAAATCGACTCAACTAAATTTTAATTTGTTAAAACACATCACTGTCTCAAAGTCCACCATATATCAGGATAACAAATATTAATATAAAAATTAATAATTTGAGAAAATTCTCCTTTATCTTTTTGAAATCCACAGGACTAGTTTCGCAATAAAAAGATATATTGCATCGTCAGCTGAATTTCTTTTTGCTCTTGTTGTTTATTTACATTGTTATGGTTACTGCTATTAGGAGGATTCTGTATTAAAGCACTGCTAACTACTGGAATCAAAACAAGTTTGTTGAAAGAATCAATTGGTGGTATATCAAAATTCATTGCATGATTTTTATTCTGTAATATAAATATTTTCTCCCAAACCATTAAATCTAAGGGTCCATTTAAGTGTTTTAATAATTTAACATCTGGATTTCCAAAAATGTTCTGCCACAGCTGAATTAACAATTTGCTTGTATTTAATGTTTCTAAAGTGTTCCTTAACTCTAGTTTCCAAATGACGTTTAGTCTTACCAATGCAAATGTCACAATTTAAACAATTTGATTGATAAATGCCAGATTTTTTTATTTTTTGAAATTTCGTCTTCTTTTAGAAAAACCTAACAATTTTTTTATATTGTATTTATTTTGAGGAACCAATATTATACTATACTCTTAATATTTTTGAATTTTTTATTTGCCCAAGGGTGATAAAGTGCATTTTTTAAAAATGTAATTATTGTTTATTTTCTTAAGAGTAGAAACCTTCTTAATAGCTTTTTGATGTTTAAAACTTCTCAATATTTTTATTTATAAAATTAGTATTAAAACCATTAATTAAAGCAGTGCTGATAATGTGTTTATACTCTTTATAGGATTCACCTTTATTAAGGGGTAAATTAATTAACCTATCAATTAAACTATTAAAAACAACAAATTTATGTGAAAAAGGGTTAAAGCCATTATTTTTTATGTAATTATCAGTATGATTTTGTTTTCTGATATTCCAAAATTCAATTTATTGTTATTTTTTATTATTTTTAAATTGATTCATAAGGCAATAAAATTCACATTAGAAATTGAACACACACCAGCATTTTTTCCAAAAATGCTTTTCTTGGTTTCAGGGTACCTCAATATATGTTTACGTTGAAATCTAACATAAGATTTTTGGGTGGAATACAACATATCTACTTATGCATAGTATGTGTGGGGAAAATAAACTAAAGTCTATGGTTTGCTATAGTGATGAGCTACATCTGACTGAACACTTTCATATGGATTGCTTATTTACAACTTTTCTTTTGCATACTCATGAGCGCACACGTAAGAGCAGCTGAGTTGATCACTGATGGTGTGAAGTATCTCCCTGATCGCTTTACTGCTCAGAGATTGCTTATTTATATGTTCCCTAACTCTGAATGTCTTCAAATGACATGAAGCTATGAAAGCATCAACCTGATATTGCTACTTCAAACAATCCAAGTCATTTCCTTATTTTGTGAGATAGTATAAGTTCTAATTGCCTAGTTCTATATTCATCACAAAGCTATTTATTGCAATGATGATTATTCTGAATAAATCATAAAGCGATTGAAACATTATTTTTCAGTTTTGGAAATACTATCAATGCCCTTAAGAATTTTTGTCAGCACACACTGTTGCTATCTTAGAGGTGTAAAGATTCCATGGTAAATATATAAAAATTTGCACTTCATTACAGAGATTGGAGCAACCAGAATGCTGTCCAAAGGAATATTTTAGTGTTATGCTGAAATGTTGGCAGCATGACCCCAATAAACGGCCTCGTTTTGCAGATCTAATTAGTATATTACCAGAAGTAAGTATGTTCTTTAAGATGCTACAAATCCTGTAGACACCAACTAGTTAACAAAAAATAATTTTAAGAAAATACAATTTCAAACAATATTTACACTATTCCATCAGTGTAACAGAGAAACTTTTAATATTTTGTTTGTTAATGTTAAAATGTTAGAGTTATAAAGAATAAGCTAAAACTGTTATCATTTAATAACCTGTTGTACATTGTTGCAAAAGTTTATTTGTGGTTTTCAAATATATCCTTCTTTCAAATGGAAGCACTTATGTGATTGCCATTGTTACATGCCTTATATTTTAGTGCTTGAAGTTATAGTACAGCAGCCTCATCTAATTATGATCAAAGTGCTAAATCAAATGCATTCCAGTTGCTAGTGGCATACAAAAATCAATGTATTTGCATGTATGTTGTAGTGTAAACCAGAACAAGTACAAGCTGTACAGGAGTTCAGTGATGATACTCTGAAAGTTAAACAGAGAGAGCAGCTTATGTACAGAGTGGGAGATATAATCACAGTTCTTGACAAAGGGTAATTATAAATGTCAAAAATGTAAATATGTTTTAATATACTCATTAAAGAAAATTTTTTTCTTCTTTTTTTCTTCTACTGTTTACTTATAAGCAGTGTGTACGTGCATGCAAACTCAAAAACAAAATGTTGATTAAGTACCAAATTTAGTATTTAAGTTAGTCTCTGAAATATGCAACATTAAAAAGTGACAACAAAATTTCTAGACTTTTTGAATGGTGAATATGGTAAAGATGGAGTAGGAGGATATACTTTTTAATAAGAATGGACAAAATTCCATCGACTATATACCATGGTCAGTCAATATGCGGTTCACACTAAAACATTTTAAAATATTGAACATTATTTCAAATAGTTGTCACTTCTCACTGATGGATATAGAATTATGACTGGGGGAAGCAGTGGAAATTGCATGGGATGGGAATACTATGCAGTACACTGAATTTAAATGGAAGAAGGAACAGAGCAATAAATTTAAATTTATTTGGTGAGATTTGTCAACAGGGAAGAAGTTTTATGCTAAAGGATCATGAAATATGTAAATGTAATCAGCATCTTTAACACATTAATGCAAAGAGTACGAGAGGGGACGAGAAAGAGTACGAGAGTGAAAAATAAGGGAGATGGGTGGTTTGATGAGGAAAGTAAAGCACAGAAAAGTGGTGTTTTTCGAATAGCATGCAGCAAAATGTAGCAGCAATTTCAAAGTTTGCCGATATGGCAGTGGCGAAACCTAATGGAAATAGTAATGCTTGCCACCAGATTTTGGGCCTTCAGTTTTCACCAAAAAGTTCCTGTTAACAAACACATAAGCATTCTCATTAGGAAAAAGATTTCTTTCCGAGACATCAGTAGTTGCACGTAATGTTGATTGGGAGCCAACGGTCAAACACAAAGAGGGGAAAATGTTCAAGCTGCACATTTCCCTCCTCCCACCACACATACATCGGTACATTTTCTTTGCCCTATTATTTCAAATTAGATAAAAACACAGTAAAACTTATTACTACAATGTGTTATATTCGGTTATTTTATCTAAACAGAAAATCTTATTCATTGTCATTACAGTTAAGCTACTGCTGTTCACAGACATAGTGCTACATTCATTCTCCGTCTCTCTCCCACTCATAATGTGAGTTTCTGAGCAAATTCAAATTAGGTATTTGTTACAACGATGCATTATATTCAGTTTGTTGACTAAATATAAAATTATATCCATCATCGTAACAGATACGCTACTGCTGGTGCTGCCACTGTTACATTTTCCCATTGGACACATATCGTACATTTTTCTTCTACCCTCCCCGCCTCTCTACCACCCAAAATGTGAATTTTCGTGCAAATTCAAATTATTAATTTAGATAAAACTTTTTATAATGGTGTGTTATATTAGGTATGTTTCTAAATAGAAAATCTTATCCATTACCTTGTTACAGTTGTGATGTCACTGCCATTGTCTTCACCTCTGATTGCACAGGTAGCGGTATGTAATTTCCATTCTCCTTCCTCTCTCCTACCTGCATGTAATTTCCACACATATTCAAATTAAGTAAAAAAAAAAAATTATTAGCTTGTGTCCCTTAGTTTGTTAAAAATATATGGTAAAACTTCAAATTTCATTTAAAAATTAAGTTATCCTCTTTTTATACAGATGATATCTTAATTCCAAAACTTAATTCTGAAAATTGGGGGTCATCTTGCATTCAGATAAATACTATATGTATTCACCACAGACTGACTAATTTGCAATATAGGTAATAATGTTGCCAATTTCCTCATTGCACTTTTCAATGTTGCTCCATATTTAGTGATGTGTTGCTAAGGTATTTTGCCAATTTTTGTAAAATACAATTTTTGATTCTTCTATTAATTTTTGCTTTTTGATATTTTTCTTTTAAGTATAATAATTTGACTTAAGTGTGAAAGTGAAGAGACTTGGACATCTGGTCCATAACCAGGTGGTCTAATGATACATATGTACCTAAAATATTAGTCAATGATTCCCATGCATTAATCACCCAAGGTTACACACACATGTGAACTTGCAAATTCTATTCATCATTCTTTTCGCAACAAATCAGTATCTAGTGTCTGATTTTGGCCTTGCACCTCCACCCATGACAATGTATGTCACAGCAACAACTTATTGTGTATGAAAAGAGGAGTTATTTGACCAGATCCCATTATTGGTTGGTTTTCTCAACACATAAAAGGCATTTTCGTGCAGTCTGATGCTTTCTTTGCATCACTTCCTGAATTAGCAGACACTCAATTGTTGTATCTAGCAATAAAGAGATCTGTTTGGGCCAAAAACATTTTAGCTTGAACATATTGTTATTGGTCACACTATCTTTCAATGCTACCATACCAAGGCAAGCATTGGCAAGTCACAAACTGCAAACGTTTTTGATTGCTTCTTTTCCAGAATTGCTTTACTGTGATTAGTTCACTCAATTCTGGATCTCCCTCTCAGTAGATGCTTTTAACCCCCTTCTTACACACTGTGTAACCTTTATCTTCTAGATAATATAATTTTTATAGTTCTGTGAGTTTAAGTACAGGCAATGCAGCATTGTTGCTTTGCCATTTTCTATGCATTTTTTACATTTATAAGAGGTAGCGACTGAATTCCGTAAAGGAACAATTGCTCAATGAATCTATGAGCATTTTGGCAGATGAGAGGAAGCTGTGCGATTTTATTCAAAATCATTGACAATGATCATCCTACGAGGGGCATACTGAAAGTCATGAGCAACACTGTTTTACAATCTTAATATTTATTTTTAAGCCAAGCCAAATACATCATCATTCACTTTTCGACATAGTCTCCATTGTTTTGCACACATTTTTCCCATTGTTCTACAAGTTTGAAAATGCCCTTGCGATATAACTCCGTTCCAGCTGCCCGCAGACCCTGACGCACTGCTTTCCGAATATCCTCCAGCGTCTCGTAGCATTGGCCACGCATCTGCTCCTTCACAGAACCGAAAAGATGGTAGTCGGAGGGTGCCAAGTCGGGACTGTAGGGAGGATGTGAAAGAGTTTCCCACCCTAATGCCCTGATCTTCTCCATAGTGGCACGGGCAGTATGCGGACGCGCATTATCCTGTTGAAGGATTATCCTCTTTCCAGGGCATTTATCACGCAAGCCCGACGGAGCTTCAGAAGTGTCTTGATGTAGCGGGCAGAATTTATGGTTTGTCCAGGTTCAAGAAAGTCAACCAGAATGCAACCTTGTGCATCCCAAAAGACACTTCCCATAACTTTTCCTATAGACTGCACTGTCTTCGCTTTCTTCTTCGATGGTGAGTTCAAGTGGTGCCATTCCATACTCTGACGTTTCGTTTCTGGCTCATAGTGATGGAACCAGCTCTCATCTCCAGTCACAATACACGTCAAAAATTCACCACCTTCATTATGAAATCACTGAAGAAGGTTTTGTGCAATGGTTCTTCTCTGAAGTTTGTGGTCTTCAGTCAATAAACGGGGGACCCAACGGGCACAGACCTTTCGATAACCCAAGCTGTGGATCATTTCTTGCACTGCACTATGTCCTATTCCAAGTTGCGCAGCAATTTCATTTACAGTGAAACGCCTATGTCCTGTAATGAGCTCATCAACTCTTTCCTTGTTGCGTTCTGTAGAGGCAGTTCGAGGACGCCCGCTACGAGGCGCATTTTGCAGACTCGTGTTTCCATCTTTGAAATGTTTCACCCATCTTCTAACACTGCTGGCACCCATGCAGACACCTCCATATGCACGTTGAAGTCTGAGATGAATTTCAGGAGCAGATTTTCCTTCTTTCACAAGGTATTCAATGACAGCACGCTGTCGAAACGAAACATCAATGTCAGCCATTTTTCAAACACCGTCTGTGGTCACGTGATAGAAGCTAATGATGTCACAATATGTCAACATGTGGTTTAAAGTCTGTAGATTACGATCCTGCAATTCGTTTCGTTACATTGTTGACATTTAAAATTTTACAATGGGTTGCTCATGACTTTCAGTATGCCCCTCGTAAAATGTTTGTTGCAAGTGTAACTTATTAGATAGAGCAGATTCCACTCAGTGTATGCATGCTATAATTAAGTGCCTTGAACAAGCACGCATAAAGTTTGATAATACTTCCAATAGAGCACAAATATGACAAAGTGTGTATCTTGTAGGCAATCATTAGTAAAGAGCTGGAGAAAATAATGTTGTGGCTATCTTGAAGAGTGTATTCTTGAACACAAGGGAGAGGAAACATCAATACAGCCAGTTTTTGCTGGACAAGCAAAAACAGCCTAAACTATTTCCTCTTTCTATTTAGACCCACTGGAATTCATAGTTTCAGTCTGTAGATTACGTTGCAGATTACTTGGAGGATATGGTTGAATGCTTCCAAAGTGAAAGTAGTCGGAAATGCTGGAATTGTGCACATAAATTTGCTTTCACAGTCTTGTATCGACACTGTTAAAGCTGAAGCAGTGTTTGTGAAGGAATGTGCTCATGACCTTACAGCACTTGAGGGATTGAGGGATCCCTACTGCCCATGATTCATTATCAAGGTTAAACAACTTGATGCACAGTTTCAAATTGATCAACCACGGTATTTTTGAAGGTGAAATAAGCCAACTTTTAGAAAGTGTTGGTAATCAGCTGCTACAAGCAGAAGTTGAGCATTCCTGTATACAAGTAGGCTTACATCTTCAAAATAAACTCTCAGAACTTTTGAGTTCTGATTCCTTAAAGCTTGTGTTCACAATGCAAAACAAATCTTTTAATCCTAAGAACATTGTGGTAAAACTGTAAATGAAGGTGTTGTGAGCACTGTGTCAACTGCTGCTTCTAGAATGCAATCACTCATTGCAGTCACAATTCTGTAAGCATACAGACAGCTGCAAGATGCAGTCAAGTTACAACTTTCAATTGAGAAGATTGACATTGTAAGATGCTTACAGGCACTGAAATTGGATAACGCTGAATTTGCAGCTGCAGCTGTACAAGCAGTATGGATTTCATGTTCTGTGGGTAGTGAACAACTATTTTCACAGTACAGTGAGATATTAACTGAAGACGCAATCTAAGTGAAGAAATTTTGGAACTCATGATCATACTATCATTTGAAGTGTGACTCAGTGATCCAAGTAATAAATGTGTTTTAAAGAATGTATTTCATAGTGACTGATAGAAGTGCAATCAATATGCAATAAAACTGCGTCATACTTATTCATAGTTTTTATACTTATGTAAAAATAACATGCTTGTTTTCTGGACTTGATACATAAAGTATTTGTATTTAAAATAACTTAAGACATTTTCACTTATAACCAAATTTTTAAATATGCAATGCAAACGTGTCTGTAAAACCACTTTATTACACTAAAATACACCAAAAAATAACACCAAAAACCTTCAAAAATAATAATGAAATGTTCAAAAATAAAATAAATTTTCCTGTCCTAATTATAGCTTCCAGAAAATGTTTAGGAAAGGTGGTGAGAAATGGTACAGAATTGTCAGGCAGTGCAAGGAGGAGAGAATTGGATTATCTAGTGTTTGTTAAAACAGGATTCTTATACACCAATAACCACAATGTGAGTGAATATAAGATCCAGGGGGACAAGCAACTTTCAAAGATAGAAATTTAGCTGAATATTTTTTAATGAAAAATGAAATTATGTGTGAAATGTAACAAATGTTTGTATTGTGAGTAATGAAAATAGAAATATTAATATAAAAATAATAGTTGCAACAAATCTTCACTTATCTTTTGGAATCCTTGCCTGGACTAGTTTCACAACGATTTCATTGCATTATCAACAAATCCTTTTGGTCTCTCTTTTATTTTATTTTATTTTTTATTTATTATGTTGTTTGTTTACACTGTTATGGTTACTGCTACTAGGTGGATTGTGTCTAATGCATTGCTAACTACTGGAATCAAAACAAATTTGGTAAGAGTGTCAATTGGAGGTATATCGAAATTCATTGCATGATTTCTATACTTTAATATAAATATTTTCTCCCAAACCATTAAATCTATGGGCCCATTTAAGTGTTTTAATAATTTAACATCTGGATTTATTTCATGATTAAATTTCCAAAAATGTTCTGCTACAACTGATTTATCAATTTGTTTGTATTTAATATTCCTAAAGTGTTCTTTTACTCTGGTTTCCAAATGATGTTTAGTCTTACCAATATAAACAAGGTCACAATTTAAACGTTAAATTGATAAATGCCAGATTTTTTATTTTTTGAAATTTCATCCTTTTTAGAAAAGCCTAACAAATTTTTTATACTGTATTTATTTTGAGGAACCAATATTATGCCATGCTCTTTGAAAATATTTGTGAATTTTTTATTTGCCCAAGGGTGATAAGTAAATTTTTTAAAAATGTAATAATCTTCTATTTTCTTAAGCGTAGAAATATCTTTAATAGCTTTTTGATATTTAAACTTCTCAATTTTTTATTTATAAAATCAGTATTAAAACCATTAATTAAAGCAGTGTTAATAATGTGTTTATATTCTTTATAGAATTCATCTTTATTAAGGGGTAAATTAATTAACCTATAAATTAAACTATTAAAAACAGCAAATTTATGTGAAAAAGGGTTAAAGCCATTATTTTTTATATAATTATCAGTGTGGGTTTGCTTTCTGTATATTCCGAAATTCAATTTATTGCCTTTTTTTATTATTTTTAAATCCAGGAAAGGGAGATAGCCATCACTTTCAGTTTCTAATGTGAATTTTATAGCCTTATCTTGTAAATTTAAAAGTTTTAAAACATCATTTACATGTTTATCAGGAACAATAGAAAAAAAAGGATATGTTGATAATGCAATGAAATCGTTGCGAAACTAGTCCAGGCAAGGATTCCAAAAGATAAGTGAAGATTTGTTGCAACTATTATTTTTATATTAATATTTGTGTTATTCTTCACTGTTACTAGCTTCTTTTTACATTTATAAATGAAAATAGATTTTATCTCATTTCCTAACTCTTAACCTTTATTGATATCATTTCATACCTTGTTTTGACTGCAAAACTGAGTACAGGTTGACATTCTATGGATGTTGTTAAGAGCTATGGTTATTAAATCATGGCTCTCTCAATATACAGCCCATAAGCATTCCTGTCAAAAGAGACTACTAGCAAGACCCTCCTCAGATCAAAAAAAATGTATGGTCAGTACATACTTGACATAACCGTTCTTTGTTTCTCTTGTGTATCTCCTCATTATGCTTTGGTTTCTACTTTATCTCCTCGATTACTCTTTATTTCTGAATGTTAGCAGTTAGCAGTTGAATATCAAGTTTATTCATATTTCTTTATTTAAATTATTCATGCATATTTGGTTTATAAATAAATATATAAATTTGTGTTCTGTTTGTAGCATGATAAAAATTCCATTTCTCTCTTTCTCTTTCTTTCTTTGGGAGAGGGGGCTAATAAAACTAATTATAAGGTGTTTCTGTATTAGCTTTGTATGTCCATATTTGATGTATTTTAGTTTTGTCCACCTTTATCACATAACATTTTTTACCTCCTTGAAATTAAATAAAGTTGTTGAATGCATAATTTTAATCATACACACCATTCTACAAGTTATACTGCTATTCTCTATCCATTATAATTAACCTCAGGATGTAAATACACATGGCACAGAAAAAAAATGATTGGTGTATAACTGAAGTAGAGCTACCACTCCAACCATCTTCTAATGAACACCATGTTATTTCACAATTTTTGTACATTATAAACATCCCATTAAAAGTAAAGAATAAAATAATTATTAAATTATTTGTATTATTTTGAACATATTTGCTTCGGAGAAAGTGGGCAGTTAGTATTCAATTTACATAACCATTGTTTACTGTTTTTAGGCACCATTTTCAATGCTACAGCTGATTTAATATGATTCAGTCAACTTCAAGTGTGATTAAGGAGCTATTGGTAAGCATAGCCAATAATTATACATGCCTGGTGACAAAAAGTATCCATTAAAAGGTGACGAAAAGCAAATAGCAAGTGTACAGATCTATTTCAGTGCCAAGTTCGATACAATGGGCATCCACTTCTGACAGTGGCCATTATTGGGTATGCCACCATCCTCTATATAACATACTCTCTTATTCACTATATTATTTATAAATTAAAATTAATTTATAATGCTATCTTGTTGATTATGCCTTATCTATTTACTGCCCATTTCATCCTAACTTCTCTAAGGATTTCTCCTAAATCTCTTTAAAGATCTTCGAAGGTGTACTATCTGGTCCAAAGTTCCTGCTTCCTTTTTTATTTGAAAAAAAAAAAAAAAAAAAAAAAAAAAAGAAGCAGCAATAGACTAAAGTTTTAATGCAGCCAGTAATAATCTGGATTTTATGCTCTTTGGGAGGTCAACTTTTCACAAACTGCTCTTAGAATGTTTCATGAATATGAAAGGAAAGAAAATTAACATTGATAGGGAAAGCATAAATTGTGAAGACATAGATATTTGAGAGCTATACATCATTTTATTTGATAACAGTTTGTACATTATCATCAGTGCCTTAAAAATAGTGTCTGGACACATGATTCAGAGCTAAAAAGCTGGTTTGGTATTGCAGTAGGAAAAGAAACAAGATAAAGTATTTGAATAGCCAATGACAACACAATAGTTATACAAACAGATATTTAATGTTATGTTTACATTCAATAGGTTAATTATTCTGGATGGAGTATACCACACTACATATTCCAACGGTTTTAATTGTCTTGATTACTTCATCTTTTATTTCAGTTTCATGAATTAATATAATTTTCCTACAAACAGTTTCCCTATAAAAGCGGTCAGTTTTGTTGTTATTCTTCATTTTCTTTAATTTTGGCTATCTTTTATTGAGAATGCTTTTGTAAACTATTATCATTTTACATTACTTTTATTTATAGCCCAGTTATTTTATTAGTATTTTTCTAATAGTTTTTATTTATTTTTATACATAATTTAGTTTATTTTTAAATATATATCAGTTTAAGAATTGCTGTGAACTTAGCTGAATATTTGGTGCTATAGGCCACTTCCCAATGTTAGCAACTGCTGGAAGGGTGTTCTAAACAATGGAAAGACTGGCCTCTTCAATCCTGCACACACAGTTGCATATCTGGGTTCAAATCTCCCATCCAATAAGACTGAATTTGTGAGAGGAGGTAAGTTACAAAAGCTTGGCTTTATGGTTAGTTGAAGATGGAAAAATATTTTAAGAATGTGAGAAAATATGAATTCCATATACGTAAAATATTGGAGAGATATTAACATAAAGTAAAGAAACAATATTTAGTTATAATTATGTGTTGACCTATGCACAGTATTTATAATATGTTTATTAATGTGTTTATGCCTGTATCTGTGTGGGGTAGTATGTCCAAACATGTTCCAAATTCAATAATCAAGCTGGGTTACCTGAATAAGGCTGGGTTACCTGGATAAGGGTGAATGTTGATAACTCTAAGCTCCATGGAGCCTGGGCTCATTTGAGTATCATTTCATCAATTTCATTCATTATCCGATACGGCCTACCAGGTGAAAGGAAATTATAAAGAAAAGCAAATGATGATAACAATTAAAATTCAGTTGAATCGATTTTGTAACACTACATCACTTACTTTTTTATTTCGGAAAACATCGTTTCAGAAGCCATGTGCTTCCATTGTCAATTCCTTTGGTCGACTGCAGGCATTGCTTGCTGTGGTGGTTGTCTCTGTCCCTGATGGTGGTTTGATGAACCTCTGAATGAGTAGATCGCCTGGCGGGATTTCAAAATTGAAAACCCGGTTCTTGTTTTTCCAAATATATATGTTTTCCCAAAATTTTAATTCTGTCTTCCTTGTGATGTTTTTGAGGATTTTTGGGCTTCTATTTATAGTGTGCTTCTCTTTCCAAAAATGCCAAGCTACTGCAGATTTTTCTTCTTGTTTGAGTTTAATATTTCTGTGGTGTTCTTTTGCCCTGGTTTTTATATTTCTTTTTGTTTGACCGATGTAGATTTTTTCACAGTCATTACAGCTGAACTAATATATTCCTGGTTTGTTTTCTTGTGGGATATCATCTTTTAATTTACAATTTAAAATGTTTTTTATAGAGTAATTGTTTTTAGGGGCTAGAATGATGTTATGTCGTTTGAAGATCCTCTGGAATTTGTAGAAAGTTGTAGGGTGGTATGTAAACTTCTTGTAGATCTTGTTTTCTTTCTGGTTTTGAGTGAGTATGCTGACTTCTTTAATTCTCTTTCTATTTTTGGCTTTATTAACTTTTTTGTACACCAGTTCTGCCCGAAATCCATTCTCTGTAGCTATGTCCAATATTTTAGTAAGTTCACATTGGTATTCTGTTTTTCCCATTGGTACATTTACCAATCTGTGTGTAAGGCTGTTGAGTAAAGCATGCTGATGGGGAATGGGTTTGTAACTCTTTTGTTTTATATAGCTGTTGGTGTGGGTAGGTTTTCTGTAGATGCCAAATGTAAGGTGATTATTAGTTTTTATGATTTTTAGGTTGAGGAATGGTAGTTGTCCATCACATTCCTTCTCCATTGTGAACTTTATAGACTTTTCTTGCATATTTAGGAGTATTAATGCATCTTCTAGGTGTCTTTCTGGGACTATTGCAAAGATGTCGTCTACATAGCGGTACTATATTTTGAACATCCAGGGGAAAGCCTTTTTAATCCTAGTTTCCATAGTGCTCATGAAGAGATCTGCTAATATTGGTGACAGCAGGCTGCCCATAGCTAAACCAGATGTTTGTTTGTAATATTTCCCGTTAAATGTGAAAAAATTTTGATTTATGCACAGATTCCTTAATATGATGTATTCTCGGACTTCTTCTGTTGTTTTCCCTATTGCAAGTAACCAGTTTTGATGTGGGATTGTATGCTTTCTGTAGGTATGCTTGGAAACAGAGCAGTAACATCAAAGGAAACTAACATATCGGTTTTTTCCAATTTTATGTCTTTAATTTTATTGATCAGATCTAGAGAGTTTTTTATACTTGCTGTTTCAAATTTAGGGAAGGAAGAGAATCTGTTTGTTAACCATTTTGCTAGATTATATGTAGGTGCACTTACATTGTTTATAATTGGTCTCATTGCATTTCCCGGCTTGTGTATTTTTGGAAGGCCATAAATTCTGGGCAGAACTGGATTATCAACTTTAATTTTGCATTTTTCTTTTTTGTTTATTAGTTTACATTCTTGAATACTGGCATTTAATTTAACTATACATTGGTTTAGAGGGTTCTTTTGTACTGTAGAGTATTCTTCTTTTTCTAAAAGTGTTTCCATTCTTTCTACATATTCAGTTTTGTCCATAATTACTATTGTGTTTCCTTTGTCTGCTTTGCTATAAATTACCGGTTTGCTTTTTAATGCTCTTATTACATTTTTTGGGGGGTTAGTTTTCTTTTTGCTTTCTATTGTTTCGATAATTTGGCAACATTCACTTTTTATTATGTCTTTATCAATATCATTTATGTGCTGGGTGGCTATTTGTACGTCCGCAATGTAATCGTCAATTTTATCTGAAAAATCGATGCAAGTTTTGATCCCTTTGTTTAAGAAATCTAGTTCTGATTTGGTGAAAGTTTGGTCCGATAGGTTTTTGACGTTCATTTGTGGTGTGGATTTTTGAATTGGTTTTCTTTTCCCCTGTTCTTTGCACAGCTTTTCAAGTTTACGTTTTTGCGTTAAAGTTTTGTTTCTCATTTTGATGCTTAATTTAGCCAAAAGATTGTTTTCTAAATTTTCCCAAATGATGCTTCCTAATGTTTTGGTTAGTTTCAAGTGTAATTCATATAGCTGTAATTCTACCTCACTTCTACTTTTGTAATGTTTGTTCTTCTCCATTTCCAAGACTTTGACGACTGCTTTTTCTAGTTTACTATTGTTATCATTTTTTATTATTTTTCTGACAAATTTTGGTGTGGCCTTTTTAATTCTACATAAATTTAGAAACCGGATATCCGTGGCTAATTTGCATTTCTTTTCTTGTAGTTTTTCGAATAACATTATATCCTTTTTGTGGTTGGTTTCGTTAAAAGCCTCGTAAATGAATATTGACCAATATTGGCCAAACAAAAAGAAATATAAAAACCAGGGCAAAAGAACACCACAGAAATATTAAACTCAAACAAGAAGAAAAATCTGCAGTAGCTTGGCATTTTTGGAAAGAGAAACACACTATAAATAGAAGCCCAAAAATCCTCAAAAACATCACAAGGAAGATAGAATTAAAAGTTTGGGAAAACATATATATTTGGAAAAACAAGAACCGGGTTTTCAATTTTGAAATCCCACCAGGCAATCTACTCATTCAGAGGTTCATCAAACCACCACCAGGGACAGAGACAACCACCACAGCAAGCAATGCCGGTAGTCGACCAAAGGAATTGACAATGGAAGCACATGGCTTCTGAAACATGTTTTCCGAAATAAAAAAGTAAGTGATGTAGTGTTACAAAATCGACTCAACTAAATTTTAATTGTTAAAACACATCACTGTCTCAAAGTCCACCATATATCAGGATAAATGATGATAATCTTTCCCCTGCCCTTCCCTCGTCTGTTAACACCAATTACAATATGCCAAGTTTTTAGGCTAAATTGCAGACAAATTGCTTAACTCATTTGTCATTAAACTGAATTTCATTTGAAAGATTCCAGATTATTAATAGTACATGTATTGTAGGATTCAATCTCGGTATTAGTTTTAGACAATCTTTTTCTCTCCCTTTTAAACATTTTCTTACTACTACTATGTTAATTATTTGGAAATATTTATATATTGCATGTGAAAAGTATTTTGGATAGTCTTCGAATTACTTGCTAAAAGTTGAAGAAATTATTTGTTCAAAATATGCTTTGTATAATAATAGGTAGTTTTTCATATGTATGGATTGTATGGTGTGAATTTGGTGTTTTAGTTCTTGGTTGAACATGTATTTATGATATTTATTACATATAAGCATGGCATTTATCTGAATACAAGACTACCTCAAATGCAGACTTAATTTTTGAATTTACCATATCACCTATACAAAAATAACATAACTTATTTTTTAAACAAAATTTGAAGTGTTGCCCATATAATTTGAACAAACTAAGGGACACACTTGAATTCAGTTCCATCATGCCACCTTTACAGTGGTTTCTTAATCAGGGAATTTCTAATTTGTGGGTTGTCTCTTTGTGCACATGGTGACAAGTGATCAACTCACACTTAAGCTTACCTAATTGGACTTTGCACAGAAATTCACATAATGAATGAGAGTGAATGGGGGGAAGGAATGGAAATGAATTGGTATTGTGTGATAGGAAAAAGTGACAGCAGCAATTGCGACTCAGCTGCAAATTCACAATAATGGATAAGACTTTACCTAACTCGGATTTGTGCCAAAATTCACGTAAAGAGAGAGGAGAATGGAAATGTACTGGTATGTGTGCAGCAAACGAAAGTGGCAATGGCAGCGATAATGGATAAGATTTTCTATTTAGATGACAAATCTAATATATCACATCATTGTAAAAAGTTTTAAATAATTTGAATTTGCTCAGAAATTCACATAATGGGTGAGAGAGAGAGAGAGAGAGAGAGAGAGAGAGAGAGAGAGAGAGAGAGAGAGATAGTGTGAGAGTGTGTGTGCGCATGTGTGTGTGCGTGCATGCGAGTGTTGGGGTGGGTGTGGGGGTTTGGGTGTGGGTGTTTTTTCTTCTTCTTCTTCTGGTGGCTGGCTGTAATGATGGATAAGATTTTCTGTTTAGAAACATCCTAAATTTAACACATCTGTGTTAATTTGAAATTTGCGGAAATTCACGTAATGGGCAAGAAAGAAAGGTAGAGTGAGGAATGGATGTGTACCAATATGTGTGCAGTGGGAAGAGGGAAATGCACAACTAAACAACTACATTAGATGTAACCACCACTGTAAAAGGAAATCCTGTAACTTTATTTTCATTTCAGAGAAATATTTTTTTTTTTCCAGTGATACCTTTAGGTCCATTAACAGCTAACTGTACCTGCAAACTTTTCCCCACGTGCTATTTGGAAAACATATATCGTGATTCAAGATAACCTCCCAGTTCTCAATATTAATATTTGGTAAAAAAAAAAGATGATCTTGTATTCAGATAAATATGGTATGTAATCATCATTGTTTGCATTAGTATGGGTGAGAAATATTATTTTGGTAACATCAATATTTATAGTACTCAAAATACTGGAAGTTGTTAACATATTATTGAAATCAATTAAAAGTAAAGACTAGTCGTATATGACACTAAACAACACTCACTGTTTAAATTTCCTGGAACATGTTTTGGCACCTAGTTTCCTCCAGGAAATTTCAGAAGTGAGTGTAATTTAGCATAATTAATCGATTCAGTTTTTACTTTTAATTTGCATTACTGCCTAGATTTTCAGTATGACAACCAACATTATCATTACTTTCTATTTTGTATCGAAGTGAATTCACTTTCTTTTTCTTGTTTCCTGAATATTTTCAGCATTTGTTAATTTTGATTAGATTGCTAAAAAGTGATCTTGTTTTGAATTTATGCCTGTGTGCTTGTACTGCAGTTTAACTCATCTTTTAATGTATCATTATTGAATTTATGTTCTGATTTTTTCTGCTACACTTTGGTTTAGCAATTCCCTTTCAAGTCCAACATTTTCAACTTCATTTTTAAAAATATTTTAAGCTTGTTAACCTGTTCCTTAGCAGTTTGTTATTCATTTCTCTCCTGTATTGTTTTGGTCTTTGACCAGCTACATTTTTTGTGCATGAAAGTGTGTGTACGTGTGCATGCATGCTGCTCAGCCAGATTCCCTCTTTACATTTTCGCTATCTTGTTGGCTTCAGAATAAATCACTCAAGACCTAAGGAATTTCTTCCTTCTAAATTCTGATTTTTTTTTCCTTAAAAAATCACTTTCCTATGGTGCCTCCAAAGTGGCAACTTGGAGATAAAGTTGATAGAGTTTAAACCTTCACAGCTAGGTCCAATGGACCCCCTGACCAATAATTTGAAGATTTGAGTATGGATGATAACAACTGCCAAGTTGGAAAAATATGGTGTACAGGAAACAGTTTTGATTTATTCAAGATTATGCTTCCATAATTCAGGAGTAATAGGGACTCCAAGTGGGGACTGCTGTGGGACATCTAAAGATTTTACATTGGAAAATAGAGATTGTGGACTTTTATGATTAGTGCATCCTGGCTCAGACTGTTTACTATCTTGAATTCCAAAATGGTCTTTTTCAGCTCGCATTTAAGGCTATCTTCTTTTTATCTCGAGCCATCTGTGTTACAGTTTATCTCACCTTATGATAACATCAATATTCATCTACATTAGATTTCATTTCATTCACTAATAAGAGTATCCATATGTGCATCAATAGAGTATCCATATATGTTTATGTGCTTTCATTATCATTTGCAAACTTTGGTTACTTTATGTGGCTTTTTTTCAACAGTGTTATCTACTCCTATATTTCTCTGATCTAATTCCTTTGTTAACTTTTTATTCTTAAATAACATGCCACTTTGCTGCTGGTAAGTTCATACAACTTGATCTGCACAGATTTACAATACACATATAGGAAGATATTTTTAATGCAGAGACTGTTTTATGCTTGCTTTCTTTTGAAGTTACACAAGTCTGAAACTCTCTTTGCCTTCTTTCCTCACTTGTTTCTCTTTTATGTTCGGCTCTCCAGAAATAATTTTTACCTTTTCTAAAGTACATGATCTCAAAGTATTCATTCTCTTGATTCTTCTTTTCTTCTATTTCTCCAGAATCTTCTCATGGTTAATTTTATGTTTACTCCAGCTTCTATTGGATACTATTTGAACCACATGAAGGGTTCCCAGCTAAAATAAAGTAAATTAATTAATTTTGACAAAATTTTCCTTTTCCCAATTGTTTTAAGTGATTTTTCTTATACCAGGTGAGCCAAAAAGATCTGAACCGGCTGCACAATGTTTTGCCTATCTGTGCCCTCGGCGCTCATCGCCGCCTACCACTATTATAGAAAGACACAGGTGAAACCATGCAACATTTTTAAAACTACTTTTAAAGGCTTTGCTTACCAATGTTATACTAAAGGAGATGCTGAAACTGGCCACTGCCATTGTCCATACATTTTTGGCACCTCTTTAAGAAATTATCCAGCGCTCGGCATAGTTCACCTCAAGAAATGCTAGCAATTTCCTGGCGGATATTTTGTTTTAATTCTTCCAGGGTATATGGGTTTGTCTTGTACACTTTATGCTTTAAGTTACCCCAGAGATAGAAATTGCAGAGGGTTGGGGGACCAAGGGGGCGACTAATCTCTACTAATACTTCTGTCCTGAAAGACACTTGCAAATTGTTCTCATTGAAAGATTGGCTGTATAAGCTCTTGCAGAATCTTGTTGATAAAAGACCAAATCATGCTCCCAGTCTGTTAACACTCTACCATACACCAAATTTTTTGTCATAAAGGGGTATTTCATGAACAATATTAGGTTTCTCAGAGCTCCAATAACGATTATTTTGTGTACACACATATCCATGAAGGGAAACCAAGCCTCGTCTGAGAAAAATATTAAATGTGGTCAATTTTGCCACTGTATAGACTATTGAGAGTCCACTTATAAAACGTTAACGTATATGAATAATAAATAAATACAACGTGTGCAGCAGAAAATAAATGCTGAGCCATAATATATTTTGTGACTAAGTACAGGACAAAATTGTATACACTATTGAGAGCCCACTTACAAAATGTTAACGCATATGAATAATAAATAAATACGTGTGCAGCAGAAAATAAATGCTGAGCCATAATACTCTTTGTGACTAGGCACAGGACAAAATAATAAAGCACACTGATAATAACTCAACCACACAATATCACCCTCAGCTCAATACTGCACTTTCAGAGCAGAGAAAAACAAGATAGCACTGTAACCTTGTGAACAGCAGCTGTGTGTTATTGTTTCCATTTGCGCTGTGTAAAAATACTGCACAGTGGCTCAGATTTATTTTGGTCATACAGTACTTCCTTAGTAGCAATGTAGTAGAGGAATGTATTAGGCAGTACTATTGCTGGTATTATTACACAGGTATTAACATGACTAATGATAAGTCTTCTTAACCCTTTAAACAAAATATATTCTTAAATTATTCTTTTAAATCAATTTATAGCATAACTTAAATCCAATTTAAGTTCTTGTTTATGTATAATATTGCTTAGATAATACTGAATTACTTATCTATCCTAAGGCAATATATGATGTTATAAAGAGAAGTTTTTATATTCCCCCTATATGAAGAATCAGAAGTTATTCTAGAGAGATAGTTTTTCCTTTCTTTTTCTCTCTGTTTGTCTGTATGTCTGTCTCTCTCTCTCACTCACTCACTCTCTCTCTCCCATCCCCTCTCTCTCTCTCTCTCTCTCTCTCTCTCTCTCTCTCTCTCTCTCTCTGCATACATGGTAAACTAACCGAATTTACCCTTTTTTATTTTTTCCTACCCATTAATTTAGGACTTAATGTTTTTTGTGTCCCAGATGGAAAGAATGCATATTCCTCTCGCCGTCGTTTACGTCCTGATATGATTTCTTCACCTCAAGGAGACTTTAAACACACTAGCCATGTTGGATTGGATGGTGCATATTTTGGAGATATATCTTTCCTTGGTGGTAAGGTAAGTGTTGCAAATATTTCTGTACAGTGCCTGCAGTTGAAATCTTTACTTTTTTAAGCAAGAGAGATCTTTACGCGAATACTACACTTGGTTTGACCTTCTCCCACCACCATCCAAAGCAGCATTAAGAGCTGCAAATCACACTCCAAGTGTGCAGCAGCTGCAACCTGCTGCTGTTAGTGTCCCAGCTCTCAGTTTGCTTGTGTTGTTGGTTCACGTATAGTTTCATTTATGTTCTTCCAGTCATCAAGCATTTTATTCTGAGTACTCTTTCCTGAAGCATGAATGTTTGCTTCTAAAGCAAATAATGGGATGTAAGAAGCTCATTGCTGAGGAAAGACTCATGCTTTCACTCTGTTGGAGTTAGGCACTTCAGTCATTTGTGTAGTTGCTGATCTAAAGGTTATGATTTATAAGAAAGCAGCAGTGCCATTGCCACATGGTATCACACCAAGATGAAAAGTAGGC
Organism: Hymenopus coronatus; assembly: GCA_030762935.1. NCBI lineage: Eukaryota > Metazoa > Arthropoda > Insecta > Mantodea > Hymenopodidae > Hymenopus > Hymenopus coronatus. Next base: position 37,447,206 of record CM060889.1, on the reverse strand, counting down.
TCAGGTTGCAAAAAAGATCACAACACCAAAGACTGACTAGCTTTTAAAATGAGAACTAATGGCTAATCCGTGGATTACAGCAGCAGGGTTAAAGAAGAAACATCCAGATCTGCTCAACAGTGTTACAATTCAGACCATTCAGCATCGCCTTCAAAAAGGTTTACTAACTCAGCATGCTGCCAAGAAGCCTCTTCTAACTGAAGGAATGAAGAATAAAAGAATACATTTCTGTAACATATCGGTATTGAATATCAGAGGACTGGCGTAAGGTAACGTTTTGTGATGAAAGCATTTTTAATGAGGATAGTCCAATGGTGAGAAGGTCAAGAAACGTTTTCATGGTGTGATCCAAAGTTTATTATCAAAACCATTAAACATCCAGAGTGTGATGGTAGATGGTATAGGGTGCTTTTAGGGGTAATTATGGTAGAGGAGGCTTATATTTTCTCCCCAAGAATATTAAAATAAAAGGAAGTAAGTGTTTAGAAGTGTTGCAACAACATTTGCTAACATTTTGGCATCAGTATCCGTACTTTGTGCATTATGGTATTCCTGCAGTCCAGAAGTTTCTCAAACACCATGATGTATCTCTACTTGAATGACCAGGTAACTCCTCCTGATCTAAACTCTATAGAAAATGTTTGGAATGTGATGAAAGATAAGATTGAAGAAGTGTAACCATCAAATATTAAGGAGTTGCAAGCGGCATTGAAGAAGTTATGGGTGGAGAAGAACAAAATATTTTGAAAATGTGGCAGACTCAATGCCTAGAAAATTTTTGAAATTATACAAATTAAGGTAACATAACCAAGTACTAGATGTACAGATAAGCAGAAATAAAACCATGAAAAATCAGTGTTTGTTGTTTATGTTGGCTTATTCCTGTAATATCAAGCAAGATTTCCATTGCGGTGACATAGTTCTTTTCATTAAAATTACATTTTAGAAGCATCTAGCACTTTCCTCAGTGACTACAAAACATATAAAAGGAAGCAATGTATTTTTTCAGTAATTCATTTTAACCTCTTTATGTGAAATTAAGACCCAAATTGGTTAACAGATATAAATGGCTAAATACCCATTTTTACTTTCTGCACCATGTGCTCAGTAGGTAAAGAAATTATTGCATAGATCAAAAGCTTGGTATTAAGATCATTTCAATGCATATAACATTTTGAGGTACACTGAGTCAAAAAAATAGTAATTTTAAAAAGAAAGAAAGAAAAAAAAGTGTGCTTGCAGATTAGTTATTACTTAAGAATAGCATTTTCCAAGAATGCAAAACAAAAATGTTCAAAGAAACTGCCTACCCTTTTTACATCGAGACAGTATTAACAGCTCATTGTCATATTAAATTTTAAGTATGTTTTTGTAATTATTAATGTTAAATAAAAACATAATAAAATACATTAAGTGTATGAAATCTTTATTTACCACCATACACAGAATAAAGGTGCTAATAATGTGTGGATGAATGCATAAGTTAAATATTCCATGAAATATTGTTAAATTAATGTATATAAGGAGTATTATTACAAACTGTATTTTGACTATCCCTGAATAAAATCAAATTTTACATGAATTCACAGTTTCTAGCATGCTCTTTCATTTTTAAATGCAAATGGGCAGAGTGTAAATGATTATATATTGCGCTCAAATGGAATTGACAAGCTCTTGATAGATTTCAAAGTGATACATGGCATTTTAGGTAGTAACCATTCTCCATTAATCATGTGATTGAGTATTAATGAGTAGGGGTGAATCAAAAATATGAGTATTGTAAATTTATACAATGATTTAAATGTAAGGAAAGTAGAAAGAGTTCTTTAGCCAAGGAAGAAATATGGATATAGAGCACTCACTAAATGAAGGGAAAGTAGAGGTAGCAGTAGAATAAATGATGTGGAGAGTGAAATGGGTGGGAAAAACAATGATGACAAAGGAAAGTGGGAAGAGTGGAACGATGACCAGTGTATAATGATGAAAGAAAGTACAAAAAGAGATAAGGAGATGGAAACAAACTGGAAATTAAGTAATAATTGTTTTTGACTATGAGATGGGAATATAGGTGTTCATTGGAATAAAAAAAAGAAAGAATGCAGTGAAAAAATTAATTATAAGATACACATAGCAGCAAATTGAGAGGACAGCAGAATAATGTGGCCAATAATTAAGAAAACTTGTAAGAAAGAAGTGAGTATGAATAAAATTGGTTAGATAGAGATATAGAATAGTCAGAGTAATGGAACAAATTCAGAAGCTGAAAATAAATAAAGCATGTGGAATTGATGGAATTCTAGGTGAATATTGGAAAGTGTGGTATCAAGATGATATCAGAAAGCCAATATTAGTAGGCTAAACAATATGATGCAGATTTATGATATAGGAAATGAATGAAAAAGGGAGCATTAAAAATCTAATAAATAATGGAATTAGTTCAGTGTTGAATATTTTTACAGGTTTGTTGGCAGATAGGTTATACAAATGGGTAGAGATGGAAAATAGGTTGTCAGAATTTCAAGCAGGATTTAGGACAGGCAAGAGGACTGTGGATAACCTCTTTATAATATGAACACTAGTAGATAAATATTTTACCAGCAAAAGGGGTAGATTATATATGTTTTTTGCTGACCTGGAGGAAGCTTTTGATACAATCAGCAGGGAGAAACTATGGACCAAATTAGCTGAAAAAGGAACGAGTATAGAAGTTATTCAGAGACTTTACAAAGAAAACGAGTTTTGTATCAAACTAGAACAGAATAGGATTATAGAATGGGTACATAACATAAGTGGCATGAGACAAGGGTAAGCTCATCTTCCAGGTATTCCCAACTTTTTTGGAATTCCCGAAACCAGATTCCAATGGTCACTGGATGGTGCAGAGTCCTGAAAACTTCCACCAAAGATTGATGACACTGTTCTGCTGTTACCTCTTTTTGAAGTCATAATAAATTGTGACACAAAAATCATGGCATGACAGCTCCATTGCATTTGCTCGTCTGCTTAACAATGGGTGTTTCCTTCTGCATTCTTACAAAATACCAGCCACATGTTCCGTGGTAAAGCATATACTTATACCTTCAAAATATCCCAATTTCAAATGAAAGAACTTGCATTGCTGTCAGTGCAACGGTACTGCTGCTAAAAACTTTTAGAATGGCTCTTGTATTATATAACAATATGCTTTTTAAAACTCTTGCTATTGCTTTAATCTACTATAGTGTTTTTATTGCTACAACGAAATGTGTAATGAAATTTAGCTCTATGTACAAAAAAATAGGCAAAAGCCTTAGTAAGAATAGATTAAATAGCAAAAGTCATGTGAATGTAACACATCAGACTTTTTAATTGAGTTTCTTCACTTCAAGTTTATTAACCTTCTATTGGTCGCTAGAGGCTTGATAGCATTATTTAAATGTTATATTTTTCAAACAATCGCACCTATGCAATTGCCTGACTAGGATATGCAACTTTACACCTTACTCGATTGTTTACTGCAACAGCAACCTTATCTGTTTTTTTTTTGTTTTTTTTTTTGTTGTAAGAATGACTAATCAGCAGTTACATGTTGCTCAGGTTAATCAGACCCCATGCATCTACTCTAGTATATTGTTGGCATTTGTTTTTGTAATTTTTTACCATCTGTTGAGTATTGCAGTTGCTATTTTTAGGGTTAACTTCCTTGTTTCACAAATATTTCACAAGGCAGTCGGAAACACTGGTCTTAGCTTTTTGTTCTTAGGAGAGCAACAGTATCAAACCTATCCAGTGATATGAAAAGTTTTCTAAAAAATATAAATCTTAAGAGCCTGCAGTAGATGATATGCCAAATACACACCATTCACATTGAAAAGCAAACAACGTGAACCTTACAATAAAGATAAAAGGACGTGCATGAGTGAATATACTTGTGTTAAGTACATCACTCTGTTGTGTTTGCACTAACAAGCCAAAATTATTTGCATTGGTAGCTTAGCCAGAGAAAACATGGAAGAGGAAGTAGATAATTTTGAGAAACAAACATTTCAAATTAGGCGCAATGTGTATATCTGATAACATGAATTTTCTTTATGTTTTTATTAATATATACTGTATAGTAGAAACTAATAAAACTATGCATATTTAACCTAAATAAATCTAGACATAGAACAAAAGAAAAATAAAAGAAATACAAAAACAAATACTGCCGTATAACCACAAAACTATATCAGGGTCTACTAGGACCTGCCGAACCAACAGTCTTTTACCAAAGCGCACATCTATTGGAAGGTTAAATAGTCTTCTTATATTACTTTTATTTAGTGTATTAAATCAATATGTGCCCTTCAATAAAAGTACTGAATAAGTCCATTTATTGTTTTAGAAGTTTATTTCTTTTTATCATTCTTTTGAACTTTTTATAATGGAAGCTTTGCTCCTGCTATTGATATTGGTTCCTAACAATAATGTGAAACTATCCAATGTCATCCATTTTGCTTCCTTATGAACACTTTTTCATGTACACTATCTATGCTATAAAACTACTACTCACTACAACTAGTTTATCTTTAGAACTAATGCTTCTTTAAAATGAATTTCAGCTTCAAACTTTATCTCATTTATGTTTTAGTACCATCATCTACCACGACAAGTTGTTGCTCCTTATAAACCACAAGATGATTCAGAGCAGCTGTTGCTTGGGAGATCATCATCTGATGCTTCATCTGATCGCACACCATTGCTTACTGGTGCTGGCACCAGTAAGCTAAACCCACCTAATGGTAAGCAAATTGTTAAAACTCTTCATTCAGTTTTTCCACTCTCTTGAGGTACATGTGTTTAAAAATCTAATCTTTTTTTAAACTCTTTTGATATTGTTTTAAATAATAAACTAAAAGCTTTTACTGTATCAAAAATTTAAAACATCCTTTCTTTTTTTTTTTTTTTGACAAGCATAAAAAACATTGAAATTCTAAATTTTACGCTTGTTTTAAAACACTGTTACCATCTATAAAAAGTTATAAGATATCTTTGTTTCTCTGAGCATGCAGATATGAACCAGAAGTATTTCAAGTATTTAAAAAAGTTTTTGATTTTTAAAATTCAAAATAAGATTATTACTAATTAAATTTTCATTTAAAATGACTGCAGAAATTTGGTGACTTAGATTAAGACTGTAGAAGTTAGTTCACATCGCTCTCTGCTTATAAACTATGAACAAAATGTCTAGTTTAATTTTAAATCTACTAGTTTATGGTTTAAAGCAGTAAAAACATTGAAAATTGTAGTATGGAGTAATAGTAAAATAAAATTTCAACTGTGTGCTCAGAGTAGCAGTATCCTAATTTAAACCCACTTCTGGTAAGTAATATCATACAAACTATACATCTTTGAAAACTAGAAAGAATGTGTTAGCATGCATCCACCAAAAAAGAAAACCTCAACATTTTGCAAAAAATCTTCATTTCCAAGTATACCTTAAGATATAAAATTGATAGTCAAGCAAATGCCTTACTGCTTAAGGATTCATTATAACTGTGCAATAATAGCTAGCATTCACTTTTTGTGTAATAACTGCTTATAGTATAAATATAAAAAATAGCTTATTATTATTACAATCCAGGCTTGGCATTATTGCTTTGTTACCAAAGAGAAATGTGCAGCATGTTTACCAATACTCAGTATAGCAGGTAAAATAAAATCAGAAATTGGACCAGCTATCACAAGAGGAGAATCTTCAGAGGATTTAATTATCAGTCTTTTTTCCAGGTTCACTACAGCCCATTAAAGCATTAAGAATCTAATGTGTTCCATTCATATGACTTTTTCTAGCTATTTTGCAAACAATTTTTTCTAACAAAAGATCATTCTTTTATCTATATTATGCTAATCGAGATAAACATTAGCAGAATTTCTCTTATTATATGCTTCTTCTTTGTAAGTAGAACAGAAAGAAGGGAATACACTAAGCTAAAGTGATAGTCAAATCCTTTAAAAGTCTGTTTGCTATGTGAAACAATTGAAATCTTGCCTTTGCTTGCAAGGAGTAAACAAAAGATATGAAAGAAAGTTGACCTACCGTTTCAGAAAAGTTTAAGTAGTTTAAAACTGAAACCAATAACATAGAATATCTCGGAAACAGTTAACTCTACAATAACAACAAAAATTTATATGACATAAATTGTGTGATGTAACAAGATCTAAATTTTTTGTGCAGTAAGATTTTTTCTGTGTCTTATGGTTTAGCAGTCATGCAAAAGTTATACAAAAGCCCTCCAGAATGAAGAGGTCACCAGAGGCTATTCCCAGAAAATTTAGGATATACTATTTTGTTTGTCATAAAAATCTCTAATCATGTGGTATTTTAGTCAAAATTGTTAGTCATTTTTGAGAAAATCTAAATTTGCGAAAAATTATTAATGTAAAGGGTAGTTGAAGGTGGAGGAATTTTCTTGAAAATTGTGTCACATCCTTGTAGAATATTGAACTTAAATACCAAGTATGGTATCTAATTAACTTTTCTTGAATGCTATGCTGCCCACAGATACACACACTCACATGGGCATGTTTCTAAAATGTTTCTTTTGGATTCAGCTGGTCCTAAAACATGCATTTCAGGTGAAATGTTGAATCAGATTTTTTATTGGAATATAATACCTTCTCTATCTATTATGTGCATTGTACATACATGCTAGAGAAAGTAAAATTTAATCATATTTTTGTGCATGTCTTAAGTAATTACATAAATAAAAATAATGTAAATGAAACCAATAAATTAAAATTTTATCCACCAATGTTCATCACTTCAAAAGTGATGAAACTCTATCATCATCTTCTATAATACAAAATACCAAGTGAGTAACTGCCCCTATTCATTTTGGAATTTATGCAAGCTGCTAAGCGAAATATGACTTATGCCTTTCTTGAATGTTTTCTAATGGCTGATTTACATAATGCTTTGTAGAGGAGGGATAGAATAACTCAGTGCATAAGTGTTTTACAGGATAGAATACAATTGCTATGTATATCAATGCCTAAAACATTGTACCCTGACATTGGTAGCTGCAGTAGCACATTTAGCCGATTTTACAAACTTTTATTCCTTAGCCTATGTTCATACACACCTTTGAAAATGCCCCTGAAGGAACAACCTGTAACATGCATTGGTTGACAAAACCATTTGAAAACAAAATGGCAGATCTACGTAGTGCAACCAATTGGATTTATGCCGTCAACCAGTAAATGTTCGTTATACAGCCTTATCAAAAACAGCTAAATATTAAGTGGATACTTTTACGTATGTCACAAACTATGGCTATGGCAATAAAAAAAAAAATATAGGCGAAAAAAGAACCATCATGTTGTATATGAATACATATGTTTAGAGATTAAAACACCTCACACATGCAAAGTGTCTTTAGGTATTTGCACATGCATCAATACTTGGCATGAATAAACTCTACTCAGTATTTGAAACATTTCTATGAGACATGGCTGCTGTCAATGTACACAAACAACGAGTATGTTGACATGCTGTTAATCTATGGGGATACAAGGTGTAATACACTTTGCGAAGGGTTGAAAGACACCTTGTAAAACAGGATCAATTGGAAGAGCACCACCTGCTGGTGATGGCCCCAGTAACCTCTGGAGGTAATGAAGAAGTTGTGCAAAATGTAATAGAACACAATCCACATACCAGTACAAGGGCTGTAGTAAAAGATTTGTACCTAAGTCAGTCCTCAGTGATGCGCATATTGCACTGCAATAAACATCATCCATGCCGTCTACAAATAGACCAGGATCTTTTTGGATGCAACTTTCAAATAGACCAGGATCTTTTTGGATGCAACTTTCAAGCATGAGTGATGTACGCAAGTGGCTACAGCAACAAGCACAAATGGGTGCAGAGTTTTTAGGAAGTGTTCTCTTCAGTGATGCAGCCACATGAAACTGTTAACTGCCTAAATATATACTACTGGAGTATAGGTAATCCTCACTGGATGAGAGAAGCTGCATTCCAGGTACAGTGGAGCATCAATGTCTGGTGCAGAATATTAGGTGACCAACTAATTGGACTACACTTTGTTTAAGGCAACCTTATAGGAACACGGTACCTTACATTTGTGCAATCCAGCAGGATGGAGCTCCATCACACTGATCACAGATTGTAAGGAATCACTTACATAGAACATATCCACAAAAATAGATTGGCCGAGGGGGCCCATTCCTATGGCTTCTAGATCACCTGATCTCATTCCACTAGATTTTTTCTATGGTCATTTAAAGGAACAGGTCTACACTCAACTGCAAAGCCAAAATCATCTATGGGCATTCATAAGTGAAGAATGCAGGCAGATTACACCATGCATGTTACAGCATGGATGAAGGTCTCTCTGGCTATGTACCCAAATGTGCATTGTTGACAGGGGTCATATTTGGAATATTTACTCCTTGATGAAATCCACAATGTTTGACAATTCATTATTCTATTTACCCATGAACCTAGCACATGTACAACTCCTTTGTCAGTAGAAGGAGTGAAACATAAAGTTTACACATGAACTGTTAAATTTAATAGCATCAACATGCACCCAAAGGAATGAAGCTAAGTAACATGGTTTACAACACTAGGTACAGTACAACTTATAAGGGTAAACATGATACACAATTATCTGATTGTAATTCTTGTGTTTTTGACTCACAGAAGTGCCAAAAGCACCATTGTGTTATTTGTATACTAAAATATGGAAAATAAACACAAAGAAAAAGGGTAACAAAATTTATGTAAGTATTAGACTCTAACCTCCTAACCTAGCCTTTGCTTGACCTTATTCCAGCAGCTAGCCAGAACCCTCATAGTTGGTCCTGCTCTTCGGGAAAACATTCCTCTATCACCTTGCCAGCACTTTATCAATGAAAAGCTGTCTTTTATAAGCCTTTCGCAGCTTTTTGGCTCTCATTCAGGTCTTTAATCATTAATCATAGTTGCTACAGTATGGAATAGAAGGGCAGAGCTACAATAACAGTTTGTTTCTAAAAGGGTCAATGTTTTCACATTAGGCTATGCAGGTTGCATAGATACAAATAATGAGGAGCAGCTGACTCACCTGGTATAATGCAAGATCTGAGAGCTAACATGATTCAACAAATTTGTACTTTCAGAACATTGCACAAACTTTGAGATGGGACTTATATAGAATGTTCCAGAGTTCAACCACACAAATTGGCAGTATTGTAGAGAGGTTTCGAATAAATAGTTGGAGATAGGAAACCTATGGGCTATGGGTTTTTAAATTATTTGCTACAGCATAAAATATATTTAAGTTAGGATGCCACTAATCAAATCACTATGGGACATGGCCTGAACACTCGAATTTCAGGGAGCATAGATTTAGTTGCATTATTTAGTGCTATGGATTAAAATATTGAGGGAGTTACAGGTTCAAGTTTCCATAGGTAACTTTGTTTTTCTGTTGTCTTTTTGTTTGAATTTTATGAGCCCTTCATATTTTGCTGCAATACTCAATATGGTTTATTTAATATAGTTTATTCGTACTGACAAATAAAATAAATGTAATGTACTATTTGCATCTAGGTGCAATGGAAATTATTTCAATAACAATTGCATCAAACATCTGGAAGGGTACTCTTCTCCATAACTCTAGAAGGAGTTTCTAAAATGCGTAGTACCTCAAATTGACAGGTTATGCACCTACATGTTACAGTTTATGAAACAGTATCATACTTCTGACAAACTTCTAATGAAATACAAAATGAACAACCATCTCCATAGTAAAACAAGTATACCTATATAAAACCAGTTGAGAATTATGCACTGGAAAGGAAAGTATAGTCTACCTTTTTATATCTGCATGAAAGACAAATAAAAAGACTTTGAGAAATAATACAATATCTGATGTACAAAATACAACATATTACCAGAACTGTTCAATGTATTAACCTGCAATATTCCTGCAGAGATTGCTACTGCAAAGCATAATGTACATATTATGTACACAAAACCAAAGTACTGCTGTTCAAATCCTAGCAATAGCAAAGGTTTCTTTTTATTCCACCACTAAAAATCATAGTTTAATTTCTACATTTCAAAGCACTCATTAAATAAATTTTTTTAACAAATTGTTTTAGTACATTAATCTACTCAGGCTCCTTGACAAACAATTACTGAGTGATCTCTTTTGCCCACTTTTACTACAAATAGCAGCACAGGTGATGACACTGATGATATATGGAATCAAACTGGAGCACCGGTTGTGGAATGTCACGGTGGAGGAAACCAGAGAAAAGCCACTCCTGCACTACTTTATCCCCCACAAATCCCACATACTGTCATCTAGGATCGAACCTGGGCTGCCTTGATGAGAGGCAAGTGGTTTAACCACTCGGCCTTGGCATGGCCCAAAGTGATCTGGTGTGGCTATATCACCCTATCCTGACCAACAAGCTTCAACAATCAAGGCAAGGGCCATACCTCATGGTGAAGAAAATTAATGATATCTACCATATCCATATACTGCCCTGAGGGAAGAGGCTGGTGGATCGTCTAGCCACTATGATGGCACTGGTCAGGACAACCAGTCCTGAGGAGGTAGCAGTGTGACTATGTGCCAAATGCACAACTTTGCCATTCAATCTTTGCAAGTGCATAAACAACTTGCTTTTGATTGTTTAGAGCTGATGTTACAGGTGTGTTTAAAAATAACACTGCATGAACAGGCTGTGTACATCAAAGCAAGACATTGTCTCACCTGGATGAACATGTCACACTAGTGCATAATTTATATGTACAATAATAACCTCTACAGCTGTAAATCTCTTGCCATGTCATCGACAGGTATTTAGGTGAAACAGCGAGGCCTGCACAGTTTAGTTTGGAGAGAGAGCTCTAAGAGTACTCTTTGGTTAGAGAGAGCAATCGTCAACCATCTGGATGCATCATAGCAACGAGAGTTAAAATTGTGCTGCAGAATTTAAGTAAAGACATTTATTGTAAACAGAATTTTGGGGTAACCAACGTTCTTCACTGTGGTCCCCAAGAGATTCTGGGAAAAGTAGTCCCAAGTAATAATGTAGCATGAGGGCCTTGAGACTCATGTTACATCCAAGTTCATATATATATATATATTATTTATTTAGCAGGTATTAGTAATGTGCATCATTATTATCTAGAAACTTAGTAACATCATCTCAAAAGTATTGTCATGAAGCAGTTTCCTAATATCTGGACTTGCAATATATACATTACTAAATTTTTGCATTGCTTAAACCTGGGAATTTTACACTAATGTACAAGTAGCCTTGCATATGTCCAAGGCTAGGAAAATTGTTTTATTACCCCAAACTTAATATGAGAGGAAGTAAGAGAATATCAGATGCCTCAATAAGACTCTTCCTTTCAATGTTTTTGGAACACAGAGTCAATTTTCTTTGGGGCCATATCTTAATCCAATTGTCTAACTGTTCCACTTGCAAAAGAAACATGACAATTGTTCTGGTTATCCACATTGTTGTCATTTATGTTTTTGTATATTTTGTTTTCATTAGCAATAATTCCACATCATACATACATATCAACTGGAACTAAAGAGTGTGTGTGGGGGTGTGGGTGGGTGTGTGTGTGAGTGACGGAGGACACTTTTCAAACTATGTTGTGATTCATCAATAAAAAGTCTATATTCAGTTGGGTCATAATTAGTTCATCCCAGCCTAAACACCAAATGCAGATGTTACAAAATACTAGTTCATTTCTTCTGAATAATAAGCAGGAATTTATTTTCTATATCAACATGTTATGTATTGAGCAAATTTTCTTCATGAAACTGGAACCCAGTTTTTGTGCAGATTCCTTTGAGAGCCCAAGATGATGAACAATTTTGCTTGAGCCAAAGGTGAGCATCATGGTTCATAGCTACTCCTACTTCACTACAGCAGAGTCTGATTCATATGTGGAGGAGAAAAAAATATGGTCAAAATAGCAGATGGAATGTTTGGGTATATTATGTTTTAAATGTTTCTTTATTATACCCCTTCAGATTGCAGGAGCAAAAATAATAGTCTGTTTCGGGGCTACTTTGTTTGTGCCATATCATGGGCACCCCAAAGGGCTATATTAAAAATGTAATGATCATTTGAATTAAAATAAGTAATTTTTAACTATTATGAGACTGATATATCCATGATTCATACATTCATGGGATTGAATTTTCAGACTGATTATCTTTCCAACTCCTGTCCTACATATAACTTATGTGGAAAAAATTATTTGACACTTTTATAAGAATACGAAATGACATTTTATTTATGGATGCTCTTTAACTGCTCAAGTTCTCAGCATCCAATTCTATACTGGGCATGAAAGACCGCTTAATTTTGCTCAGAGGTCTCTCTATCAGGCTTGAGGTTCTTTTACGTGCCATAAATCTATGACACAGGACCCATGGCTTTACTTCCCTTCTGAAGGAAGCCATGCTAAGGATTTTTATGCCCAAAAAAATCCATTGTCCTCCGCCGGGTTTGAACCTGTGACTTCGGATAAAAGAGGCAGTAGTGATTGCAATGCATCAGATGTTCTGCTAATAATTGTATCTCTGCAGTATGTTCTTGATTTTTCAATCTTTTCTTTCCTCCTCACTTTACTGCTTTAGCCTTGGGATTGGATAGTTCTGCGTAAAATGTTTTTTGAAAGTAACATTACTTTGTGCTGAATAAAATATTTCAGTTTGCTAGAAAGAATTTAGGTAATATTTTGGCTATTCTGTTAGAGTTAGCTGTATTACCTACCCTCATTGTCACCAAACTGAAAAGTGCCATTTACTTTTCATTCTAAAATGGAAATGTGTTGGATGTGGATATTAAATTTTAACTTTTGTGTGATGATAAATATAATTTTGTAGAAATGACATGGTCAGACACAGCAAGCGACACCTCAAGCATGACACAGTCTACTGGTGGTAAAGGAGGCAAGTTTCTGTTAGATCATGAGTACCATGAAATTAGTGATGAGGAAGGAAATGTAGAGAGTCCCAGATTTGAGGTAAGTGCTGCTTACAAAGTGAATAAATAACCTATTTCTTTGCAAAATTAAATTACATTTAGAAATAGTATGTTTTATTGCACTTGGAATTACTTTCTCATTTTTTTCCCTTTCTTTCTTTCTTTCTTTCTTCTTTCCTCCGTCCCTCCCAGACCTCTTCCAGCCCCCTTCCTTTCTTTCCTTCCCTCCTTTCTTTCCTTCCCTCCCTCCTCCCCTCCCCTTATAGTATTATCTTCTTGTGAAGGTATAAATGGCCATTGAATTCCAAATTTATGCAGCTGAATTCTTCCTTTGCTTGAAAACTTCCACTGCCTCTACCATCTTTTCTTTCTTTCTTTCTTTCTTTCTTTCTTTCTTTCTTTCTTTCTTTCTTTCTTTCTTTCTTTCTTTCTTTCTTTCTTCTTCTTCTTCTTCTTCTTCTCATCTTTATCATCATCATTTATTTCTTTTTATCACTGTTTTTCCAACATCTATCCAAAATCTTATATCAAACTTTGCCTCTGTACATATTCATCTCCAGATATTTATTAAAAAGTGAAAATTGTATCTAAATTTCTGCATAGTGTTATATTTGCTTTGTTATTTTTAATCTAATTAAACACATTATATCTGTTTGTGCTTGTATATCTTCCCTTTCATTACTGCAAATATCACCTATTTTTTAATAGATTGATATGAAAATCACACTCTTAAGAACAATGATTTGTATAATGGATTTTCCAGCATGTCTAATGAAAAAAAAACTACTACTACTTTCACTTTTCAGTATGAATACCATGGCAGTATAAACATGTTATATTTTAATATTGTATTAAAAGAATTTCTACTTGTGGTAATTCACATAGCATGGCTGACATTCCTTGGTTTAATGACAATATTACTGACTTAATGAAGTTAAAATAGCATTGTTTAAACAAGCAAGCTAATAAATTAAAAATATTACAGAATTAAATTCATTTATTTCACTAATACACTTATGGTTTCAGTGCAGTTCAAGTTGTGTGTACTTTGAGAAAATATATTTTTTATGCGCTTTACAAAATTCTAGACTTGACTAATACAGGGTTGCCAGGTGCTCTGATGAAAATCAGACTCATTTGCCTACTGTATCTCATTTGCCTATCTACAATAAAATGTTGTTTAATTATATGAACCTGTATTTGATTATGAAGAAGTACAGAGTTGTTAATACAACTAGCGGTTGGTGAAGTGACTGGCAGAGTATGGTAGGTTACACAAAAAAGAGGCACCAAATCATCAGACATAAAATGTTAGATGAGTGCATTGCTGAAAATAATAATAATAATTAATAATAATAGAACACTAACCTGTATTATAAACAATGCAGAAAATTTTGTAATTTTATACAGTTTTAATTTAAGTAATTGTTTACATTACTGGCAGAGGATATTGACACCCTTGTCCCAAACAACACAACGAAGTGATAATTTTGTAAAATTTTCAAAATGTTCTCCTATTATGTCTAACTTCTCTTCAGTAAAAATGTGGTGCCTTGTAATCAGTTTCCTTTCATCAGATCCTGTCTCTTGGAACTTTGTAAAAAGTTGTCGGAACAATTTCTCTACTTGCATCATGATTACCAGGGTATTCTCTTACAAAACATCTTATACTTCCCTATAAGAATCAGTTTTCTTGTTTTTATTCTATCATGATATTTCAAAATTAGTCAAGAACGTGTAAACCCTTCCCTTTTTCTTACTTAAATATTTAACAATTATCGTTTTTTGCAGACATCTATCTATTCCCTTTTCTAGAACCTGCTTGCAGTTCTGATATTTTCTTTTCTTCTTCACCCAATCTCTCTGCCTGTCTGCTAGCTAAACACATGTTTATATTTCATTCCAGAAATCGTTCGATTTTGGCCCAAGTTTGCTGGATGAAATGGATGCAGTTTTTAGGTCTCTTGGAGGTTCTCCAACTCCTGCACCTCCTCCAGCTTCACCTCTTGAAGAAACCATAAATGTCCATAATGAGTTAAGAGAAATGGCTGCAAAGGTAAACACAGGAAAGAAGAAACAGGCAACAGTAAGTGTTCCTGAACATATAAATATAAGGGTAAAACAAACCATTGTGCCATGCATGGCAAGAAAATATAAGGAGTGTAAAAAATGTACATTGCAGATTGTTAAGTTGGCAAATTACATTTCTGTTCAAGTATAGTATAATACATAATGCGGAGCATTACAAACTAACTTGAATTAGGTCATTAATAAACTTGGAGCTACAAAATTTAATGCTTTAGTAACTTGTTCAGTTTTTATTTGTGGCTGCAATTACAATTCCTATGTAAAAAATAGAAGGTACCAAACCTTACCCAGATAACTTAAGACCCATATCATTATTGCCAGTCTTTTCTAAAATGATACACAAACAACTCTCCAGATATTTTGAAAATAACTCTTTATTAAGCATCTCTCAATTTGGCTTTAGACCTAAGCTCTCAACAATAAAAGCTATTGAAAACAGTAGATCATATCTATAAATGCTTTGAGAAAAAAATCCCAGGCAGCATAACCCTGCTAGATTTAAAAAAAGCGTTTGACTCAGTATCACGTCAAATTTTGATAAAAAAATTAAAGTAGTATAAATGATCTGAAATTGTTATTAATCTAATAAAGTCATACTTAGAAAACAGACATCAAGTAGTACAAATAAAAAATGAAATGTCTGATTTAATGCCAGTAACTAAAGGGGTACCTGAAGGTTCGGTATTAGGTCCCTTCTTATTCATTGTATATGTAAATGCTTTGCCCATTAATCTTCCATGTAAAACAGTTTTATATATATGCTGATGATACTACATTAGTAACAACAAGCCTAAATCTAGAAGAACTTTGTGATTTAAATAAACATATGGTGGATTTAGCAATTGAATGGTTTAATGCAAACATGCTACAGATAAATAATACAAAAACTGAAAAACTGTTATTTCAATTAAATTCAAAGAATCAGGATAATAAATCTGTCAAACTTCTAGGAATTTACATAGACAAAAGACTTAATTGGGAACATCACATAAATTACATAAGTGGAAAATTAGCTCGCATCTTATTTCTTATACAGACTTCGTCATAGCATTAATGGAAACTTAATCATACATGCATATTATGCCTTCTTTCATTCCTGTGTAACATATGGTATGCTTCTCTGGGGTAATTCTGCAGGAACACAAAACTATATTCAAATGGCAAAAAAGGCAGATGTTTTCCTAATCTAGATTATAACCATCCTTGCAGACAATTTTTCAAAAAACTTAACATCATGACCGTGCCAGCATTGTACATTTACCATTCATTGATGCTCATAAAAGAAAACCTACAAAAATATGCACTCCAATAGAAGTACATGGCTGCATAACACAAAATAATTATACTGTAGACTTACCTTACTCAAGATTATCAAAAATTCATGACAGCCATAAATATCTAGGATTAAGTATATACAACAAACTTCCAATACATATTACCTCATTATCCAATCATAAATTCAAAATATTTCTGGACAATTGGTTGAAAAATAAAGCTTTTTACTCAGCAGAAAAATTCTTTGAATGTAATAACTTTCACATAGATGAGTAATATCTAAGCTAGCTTTGTAAAATGTAACCATTAATTTATCATAAACATGCTGTAAATAGTTCCTTATGCAAATAGTAGCAAATATATTCAATTGTTTTAAATGGTGCAAATAATTGTATAAAGCTCCAATTTTGTAATGTGAAAAATTATGTACTTGACAAGACCAATTGCAATGTTGTAAAACAGCTTAATGGTGAATAAACTTTATTCTTACTCAATAAGGAATGCATGCTGTTTCAACATAATCCCTCCATATTTAGAACCATAAGTTCTTCATGTGAAATCCTTGTATTGAGTTTTCATGCGTGAGCTCACATATTTTCCAGATGCTTCATTATTAATTCTCCTCATAGAAGTTTGCCTGAGGCTACTACTATCTATACTGCTTATCAACAGTAGGTAGATAAAATATTTTTTTTTATATATATATATATAACCTTTATTTTAGGTCGCAGAACTACAAGGTCTTATAGCGACCACTATGAAATATTTATCTCGCCCAAAAATTGGATTTTAAAAGTTAACCAGAAATGTAGTTCTATGCCTCCTATTATTAGAAGGGCTGCCAGCACTAGCGTAATCCATCAACTTAGCATTCTTATCGTATTTTCTCTGTTATCATTTGGATTGCTTAATTTCCTTCTGTTAAACAGCCCAATACGAGCTCTATACAGCTGAAGCGCTATACCCATGTTTCTAGTTTAGCAAGCATTCGCCTCACATGTCCATCCTCTTTGCCCTCACGTAAGCAACTCCCTATTACTACATTAGACTGAACAAAGTTCTTGTACTGGGTGGTGTGAAAATGCATTGCTATTGCTTTTGCTAAATTAATTTTTTAATTTGTATGTAGCTGTTATTCATTAGTTAGTTCTTGGTGGTCTACTGGATTTGTACTAATTAAGTTAATGTTGTATATCAGCAAATTAAATAATACTCTGAGATGCTATGTTTTTCGCTGTCATTTATAAATAAAAGGAAAAAAATTGGGCCTAACACTGATCCCTGGGGTATACCAAGTTTAATCTCTTTTACGCTTGATAAATATAGTGTAACCATACCATCTTTATTATATAGTATTTCAATAATTTGTTTCTGCCCTTCCATTTATGATTTGATCCATTCTAATGCTTTCCATCTAGTCCATAAACTCTAACTTTGGTACAATATATTGTGATTAGGACTCAAATGGTTTGGATAGGTTGAGAAATATTCCAGTGATGTTTCCTTTATTATCAAGTATTTTTAGAATGTTGTTTACAAATTTGAATATTGCAGTTTCTGTTGATCTATTTTTCCTAAAGCCATGCTGAGAGATGATTTTGTATTCTTTAATGAAGCTTAGAAATCTTCCATAAAAAACTTTCTCAATTATTTTTGAGAAGTCAGAGAGCAATGCCACTGGCCTGTGGTTAGACATGTCCATCTGGTCTCCCTTTTTTGTGGAGAAGCTTCACTTTTATTATCTTTAAAATGTTGGAGAAAATTGCATGTTCTAAGCAACTGTTGCATATATTTGGCAAGGGGGTATGCAATTAGGTGAGTATATTTCTTTATTAAAGTATCCAGTATGTTATCAAGTTCACGTAATTTTTTTTATTTTAATTATAACATAATGTGCTCTATTTCCTTAGAGCTAGTTGGGTTCAGGAACATGGTTGTTTACAAAATTTATAATCACATTGTAAATTTGATGCTGTATCTTTTATTCTTAGGTTATTTCTAGCATTAATAAAGAATTTGTTAAACATCTCTGATATTAAGTTTGGATTCTTAACAAGACCTTTTTCTCTGTTACTGATGTTTTTGTGCAAACTATTTGTTATACCATTATTAATTATTTTCCTTGTAGCTTTCGTTTTATTGAATGAATTTTGGATGTATCTATCATTGCACATCCATTTCACTTATAATATGACTTTATTAAGGTTGCTTGATTCTGTAGAGGTGGCTTTAGTTTTGACAATTTCATGCATTAATATCTTTTTAACACAGGAAGTTAAATTATCTTTAGTTAACCAGCTTTTGTTTTTCTGTGTTTGAATTATGTTAATAGTCTTTAGGGAAAAGGCAATATTGAAATAATACTTAAAAGTATATAAAAAACTACTAAATTTATAGTTTGTGTCTGTGCTGTTATTACATCCTGCCAAGATTCATTTGCTAGCATGTTGAGCATTTCTATGTTGCTGCTGCTAAACACCCTTATTGTTTTTTTCAAAGTACAGTTGTGATTAACAGCGAAAGAGTATCTGCGCTTCATGGTTACTGTAACCCATGTTCATATTACCTACTTCATAGTTCTGATTGGGATCAATAAAAATTTGGTCAATTACAGAAGAGCAATTTACACCTATTCTAGTTGCAAGATTTGCTGTAGCTTTTAAATTATAAGTTAATGCTAGGTGAGTTAAACATGTTGAGTGCTTTGAGTTCCTAAAAAAATTAATATTAAAATCTCCACAAATTATAATTTTTGTGGTTGAATTTTATTTAATTTAAAACATGTTATAATCCATTGGAGGATCTGTACAGATAAATAATTAAAATGCTATAATCAATTAACTTAACAGCATATATCTCAATATCTTTGTCCAGTGCATGGTGTTGTAACAGTTGTAATTGATTCCCTTCTGTACAAAAATACAGCTTCTCCCATGCCTGTATATTTCTCAGCGGAAACAAGTTGCATGTCCATAATTTGGTAGCTGTATATGTTTTAGATAGTCATTTTAGGCCAGTGCCCTGTAAAGTATAATACTGAAGAATCTATGGACTTTTCCATTATGATGCATTATTTGATTGGTCATACTGCTTACCTTTTCTGGTTCCAGAATTTCTCTAGTCTGGTATGTTCTGAGCTTATTGAATATTGTTCTATTTTAACATAATTACTGTATGTATGTCACTATTCTCCCCATCAACTAGTTTTCTAGTTCCTGTTAATTAGGACAGTTGAGAAATATTTGTGATAAGAGCAATCCAAAAATATGAAGAAGCTGCCTCTGAAATAAAAATTGATTCCTGAAAGATGAGAAGATTGACATTTTTACATGAATAGAAGTAAAAAATGGGCTCATTTAGTATTCCAGGAAGGCTTAGGAGGAATTCATTATAAATCCATGTGCATAAAAGATGGGAATTAAGCTTGGAGGAGAAATGCTTTAGATGGTTAAAATTATATTACATTTATATGAAGACTTTACTACAGAAGTCCAACATTTACACATTTCCTGTTTTTTTTTTTTTTTTTTATGATTATATTTTTAAGAGGGTCAATGGATCATTTACCATAGAAAGGAAACTGTTCAGCAAACCTTCAATTTTTTTGTTTTCTGCAGTAAAGGAAGAAAATTTTATTCAGTTCTTTGTGCCTCCTGTTAAATTAGGAAATGTGTCCTCAGTCTAGAGATGACAGAGTTCTGTAATATGCTGTAGTAGTGCTTCCCGTTACTGTAACAGTCTCTTATTCTATAATTGTCTTCTTCGAAGAAATACGGGCCAATGAGAATAGTGAAGTGAAGCCACACCCTACAATAGCCTTTAAATAATGAAGACCTTCTGAGGGTTATTTTGTACCAAAGTCTGCAATCAGGGGTGTTAACTCAATGGTGCTCTATCATACAACTACGCCCCTGCAAAGCAGTTCATTATACAGAAGTTTGGTGATCATGTCATCAGCAGGCTCTTTCCAAAAATGTGGTCTCTGATCTTCAGATCTCATGCTGACTTTTGGTTGTGAGGTTATCTTAAAAAACAAGTTTTCCTGACACATCCAACAACCCCACTGCTAATGAAAGATGTCATCTGGCAAGAAATTGCCAGCATTTCAAGCCATTATCTGCAAAATGCAGATCTTTCACAGCAAGAATGCTATACATTGAACAAGAGAAAAACACTGTGATGTTTTGTTTTCCTGTCTCAAATATTATAATATTTATAGTGTGTAATGTTTGGCTTACTTATGAAAGACCTCTAAATGCAGATATATATGTTTTAGGTAAAACCCATATCGGCAGCAGACCAACGGTCCCTGGATACTGCAATAGCAATGGCTAATGAATTAACAGCTCACTCAATGAATGATCTTGACAATGGAACTCCTCCAGAGAGCCCACATACCCCAAGTACACCGGGAAAGCGAAAGTTTTCATTTCGTTTCCCTACACCAAGCACCATCAAGCACACTAGTCCTCGTCAAGAACGCAAGACTTTCTCTGAAGAGGCAGCATCCATTCCAGATATTCAGGTTGGTGAGAACTGTACTGTAATTGTATTATCAGTTTTAATAAAATGCATGTATGTTCAATCATCATGCGAAATAGTGTGCAGGAATAATCATTTCACCCGTAGCAATGAATATTCGTCATTAAAATTGTAATGTACGAGAGTCGGCTGATAAGTCTTAGGCCCCCTCAACGAAAGCAGCATTTAAAAAAATTTTTTTTTCTTTATTTCTCAAGCTAATCTCCAGAAAGGCTAATATATTTGTCATATCAGTGTTCTAATTTAATTACTTTCTGGAGTGTAGTGATGTATCCAAGTTTCATCCATGGTCATAAGCCATCTCAAAATTTCACTAGGATTTTTACAAGAGAGCTCAACATTCTTAACAGAAACAGTTTTTCTTTGCAACTTCTGATCTGGTATCAACAAATGCGGCATCCATCTTGCACAGACCTTGGGAAAGCTCAAAATATTACTTAAAATATTACCTGCACATTCTTTTGATATGTTTACAGCCTCTGCTATCTCAAACAACTTTAATCTGCAGTCTTCCAGTACTAATCAATGAATTTTTTCAATGGTCTCTGGAGTTGTCACTTTTACAGGGCGTCCAGAGCGAGACTCATCACTACTCTGCAACCCACCTTTTAATCACTGAATATAAAAGGGCGGAGTCTTTCAATGTACTGTTCATTTCCTCCTTGACTTCTTAGGCGTTAAGCCTTTCAAATGGAAATATTTAACCACTGCTCATTTTTCCAAATCCTCCATTTTTGTGAAAATTCTTAAAGTTGTCTTGTTTAAAATGCTGTAACTATGGATATAAGAGATTCTAGAGTTAAACTGTACAATGTTACTGCCTAACTGACTTAGTGGTGCTATATCTGTGTGAGGCCCGTGACTTATCAGCCGATCCTCGTATTTCATAGATTTCAATGTTTTGGAATTGGATGCCAGCACATCCAACATGCCATTCATTACTGGATTTACTTCCTTTCATTGCCGTAATGTGTAGTAATAATAATCCTTTTATTATCTCTGAGGTATCAGAGTTCGATTATTAAAAAAAAAAGATATGTGAAAACATAGTGTCTGGCTAAGTTATGTAAGGCTATCAATTACTTTCCTGCCGCTTCCAACATTATTTAATGTATTTAGAATTCATTGTTGACTTAATTATTTTGTATTAATATTACTACCAGCACTAATTGGTTCTTAGTTAAAAATAATGCCTTAATAGTGATGATACGTTAACATATCTATAGAAGAGTATAATGACAACTGATGATAAGTCATCAACTGTGTTAAAAATTGTGTATTTTTTATTGTTTATGTAAAGCTTTGTTTAAAAAGTTAACAAAACAAAGTCAGAAGCAGCAGAGGAGGAAGAGAGAGTGTTTAAAATACCCATGTTCTTAAAATGTAGATTAAAACTGGAAGTAGTACATGCTGAAGTGGTAGTATCATTTTGTAGAACACTATTTGATTAAAATTGACATTTAACTATTTATAAATAGAGTAAACTTCTCAAGTGAAGTGTAAATTGACTCAAATAGTTGGAAAAGCAGTATCTGACCATATTCAATGTCATAACAGGGAATTGAACCATGGATCTCCAGCCTTCAGTCAAAATAATTTAATATCTCTTTATTATTTACTGGGAAAAATGCAAATCTGTTAGGAAATGTAATGTCATTTCAGTTTTTTTACTATGGTAGCTGGGTGGTAAGAGCAACCAAATGGAGACCTGGAGATCCGTGGTTCAAATCCTGGTTATGACATTGTCTGGCTTTACCTTTACAACCCTTGTTTTACACATCTTGTGTGGAAAAAAGAATTACTATTGATTTAAAGTGTTCTACAAAATGATAATTTCTTCTTGTAAATGTAGCATGCTAAGGTTTTCAGTGAATTATTTGCTTGCTTGGATCTAGTTTCAAATTTTAACAAAACAGCTATTTTTTTTTATTGCTTAGCTAGTAAAAATGCATGAAAATTCAGCTGTGATTTTCATTTTATTGGTTTTTATGAAAATCTGTTTCTAAGAATTAAAAGTAATAACATGCATTGTGCATTCTTATCACATATGTTAAGGAAATAAGATATATATTTATTCCAGAATTTCATTGTGATACCATTAGATAACAATTAAAAGAAATAGAAAATATAGTATCTTATGTTGCATATAGATTTTATATCAGATGAGAAAACTTGGAGGAGCCAAAAAAAATAAGCAAATAACAGCTCATTAGGGGAACACCCCTTCACATTTTTAAGAGGCAATGCAAGTATGGACTAGTGACTCATTGAAACAGCACATCAAAAGCCAATTTAAAACTTTTATTTTGCTGAGAAAAATTACATTTTATAATTTATAGATACTCTTTAACTACTATGGTTCTCAGTTCTATACTGGGCATAAAAGTTAGCTTAATTTTTCTCAAAGGCCTCTTTACCAAGCTTGATGTTCTTTTATGTGCAATAATTCTATGACGCAGAACCAATGGCTTTACGTACCTTTTAAAGGAAGCCATGCTAAGGATTTTTACGCCTGAGAAAAAACCCATCATCCTCTGCCAGATTTGAACCCATGACCTTCGAAATCAGAGGCTACAGACCACAGAGGACAACATTTTACTGAGGGAAATATGTTCTCCTTAATATAGCTTGTGGAGTAACAGTTTGCATTTTTACATTCCTTATTTTTGTATTTTCTCAGCATTATATAATTTTCTTTGACTAGCTTGTGAATTTTTTTTTTCACTTAGGAGTCCCTTCCTTCAGAGGAATTTTTATGGTCTTATTTAATTTATTTTTATAGCCATCTTTAACTACTTGCATTGGTCATATTTTTGGGCAACTGTTACATCAGAAGCAATTCTTTGGTGTGGTTAACATGATGTTGAGTTTTAGCATTAATCTTAATTACTGTGAGACAAGACTTAGATTTATCCCCACATTCACAGTTCCTGTCAAGAGTAAGAAATTATTCTAATTGAGGAAAATTTTGTATCCCTCAGTTGAAAATCAAACCTAGGATCTCTTGTAGGAAAAGCCAGCATGACCATAGGGTCTATTTTACCACAGAGTTTATTTTACAACTAAAAATGAATATAAGCAGATAAACCGTTGAACATCTTATTTTTAGGACATAGGTTCATAAAAACATAATGTACTGGTAAATAATTAGAAAAATTCAAAGAAAACTTCTTGCATTGTTTGAGTGGAACTTGCAATGAGTGAGTTAAATTAATAATATTTTTCAATATTTGTGACATTTTGTTATTTAATCAATTGACATATTAAACTCTGATTGTGACTGTTCAACCAATGTTTATGAACTTCAATTTTTTCTCCCCATAGATTTTGTCCACCTTTTACACTGTTATCATTTCAGCGTTCTATAAGCAGTAAAAGAAAGAAAATAGCTTTGCTAGCAGTCCCACTTTTGAATTAAATTTATTTATAGTTCATGATACAAAAATATCTTTCATTTTTATTATAATTTGAACAAGCTTATCAATTAAGATAAAACAAAGGATGAAATACTATTTTTTCTTTAAAATTTAAAATATTTAAGAGATTAAGAGATTAACCTTTCATCCATTTTAACCAAAAAATGGTGTGTTATTTAAGGATGCTCTTTAACTGCTGTGATTCTCAGCGTCCCATTCTAAATTGGGCATGAAAGACTGCTTAATTTTGCTCAGAGACCTCTATCAGGCTTGAGGTTCTTTTATGTGCCATAAATCTACGACACAGGACCAACGGCTTTACTTCCCTTCCGAAGGAAGCCATGCTAAGGATTTTTACACCAAAAAAAATCCATCGTCTCCACTAGGTTTGAACCTGCAACCTTGGGTATAGGAAGCCAGCATGGTAACCATTACACCACGGAAGGCGATCATCATTTTAACCAAAATTGATATTAAAGTTTTAAAGCTTCCCTTTCTCCACATACCACAAACCATCCTAATATTCTTATAGTTGACAGAATTATATTTTTACATTAAAATAGAGTAGTTTTGTTGTGTATGTAACTTATTAAGTTAATAGCAGAAATTCATGTGTTGCTAACGAGACACTTTATTAAACTGTATGTGCTTGAACACCTTAGCCAGTAATAACATATGTTATTGGCTTTTGCTGAAACCCTAATTATGCAAACACCCTATGCAGCTAATGAAAAATGGGTATATACTGAAAAATATAAAAATACAGTTCTTCATGCAATAATTTAGCTTGTTAGGCATTTCATATGTCCTGATATATGGTGGACTTTGAGACAGTGATGTGTTTTAACAATTAAAATTTAGTTGAGTCGATTTTGTAACACTACATCACTTACTTTTTTATTTATTTATTTATTTTTTTTTTTTTTTTCTTTATTTCGGAATTTCATATGTCATTAATCTAACCTTATGCTATCTGCCAGTTCCATTCAGAACCTCTTTATAGAATGAAATTATACTAAATGCAAGCTTTTCATATGATCATATAGTGGAAGTCTTAATTTGAGAAACAACTGTTACCTAACTTTGAGGTTTATTACTCTTGCAAAACATATAAATATGTTCTAAGTTTCATGCTTATAGAATTTAAGGAGGTAGAGGAATAATGATAAATGTGTATGGCACACAACATTAAAATATAAGTGTAATCATTTTTGCTGTAAGAATTTTTATCTTTTCTGTGGTTTTTGGAAAACCCTAGAAAGATTTTCTGTAGCTGTAACATCCGTATATGGCATAAATTTTGTCATCCTTGAAAAGAATTTATAAAATGCTGGAGACAAGATTAAGCTTTAAATATGGCTGTAAGAAATTCATGTCATGCTCATTCTGCAAGGTTTCAACCATTACCCACCATCACCAACATGCCTCTCCAGACCACTAGGGTTTGTTACCTGTTAAAAGATTGATTACTGCTATTATCTTAATACATTGTTTGGTATCCTTTCCCATCTGAACGTCAATATTAAAAATATTTTGTGAACTAGTAACAGAATAGTTAATATAATATATAAACTTTAAAAAAATATAGTTTTAGTGATGTCTTTATTGTTAATGTGTTAACTAATACAATGGTTGTATTGTTCCCTTTCTCTTCCCTCCATTTTATTTCTGGTGAATATTTTCTCTTAATTTTCACCCACACAATGCAATTCCATGCTTATTTATCTTATGTTCAATTTTGTATAATTGTGGTGATGGGTACTGTAGTCTATATGTAGCAGTTTGCTTTCCTTGTCTGCCACCCCAACTACACCACCACCTTCATTAGGCACTAGTCTTGAGTCTCTTGGTGGTTCTGCCTCCTTGCGTCTTCCTCTTTGGGATAAGGCCTCTGCTGAATTCTGTTTTGCACGTTCACGAGACCTTCTCACCAAGCCACCTTTCCGCCTAGAGGTTCTTTCTGATGAAGGAGAGACACTCAAAGAGCCCGCAGAAGAGAAAGAAGATAGAAGAATTCATGGCACACAGTCAGACTTTGCCCTTGCAACAATGCCAAGTATTCCAAATGGTGTTGCGTCCATAAAAGCTGAAAATTGTAATGGGACATTTGGTGACATGCATTTTAAGGCACCACACTCACCCAGAATAAACAAAACTTCTCCACAAGTTCAGTCCTCAAATAACATGAGACGTAGTAACCTTAAAGCTCAGCATTTGTTAAAACAGTCAGCATATGCAAAAGCAAAATTATCAAGTCCAAACAAAGTTGCAACCACAGGGAAGGCAAATAGAAACAATTGCTCAGATTTTGACAAGAATAAGTATTTACAACAAAATGAATGGTCTTGCCCATCTAGCGATTTTACATCTTCTTCTGACTCAGATGATGATTCAGAGAGAGCTTATTCCTTTACCCGACCACCATTCCCTTTTGCAGATGAGGATGATTGCCCAGATAAAGAAAGGAATCAATCCCCACCACCTCCTTCCTCATTCCTCAATTCATTAACTCCTGGCTGTGCAACACAGCCATCTCCAGAACCAGAACCAGGACCATCATTCAATTTAACATTTTCTTCTGCTTGCTCAAGCCCAGACCTCTCAGAGTATCCAGAGCTGGAAGGTGATTTTCCGAACATGTAGTATTGCTCCCCAAAATCCTTTGTTACATGTTGCACATTTGTGTGCAAATTGTTTGGATAATGGCATCAAAGCTGAAAACAATATTTTTTCCATTTAAAAATAAATCTATTCTTTGAAAATTAGGTACCTTATTTAATTGGGACCAAAATATACCAAATTGTGATTGAAAGAAAAAGTTTAAATGTTTATATTTTAGTATTGCATTTAATTTAACCTCTGAAATTTTGGGGTGCATGCTTGTGTCTCTGTTTCTGTAATATACTAGATGAATAGGAGAAGAGCTTGTGTATATAAAATTGCTCGTTCTTTGGATTCTGTGAGATATAACTTGTCAGGTCCAAAAAGAAAGAGATGGAGACTTACCCTTGTTGTCTCTCTTCAGTGGCAGGGCTTAGAACTTTCCAAGAATTGAGACAGAGCAAGTAGAGAACCACAAAGACAAGGACAGAACCAAATCTGGCAGGTTAAATCTCACAGACTCTATAGTTTCCCTTCCTTTGTATTTTAATCTTCTTTATAATTTACTGTTTGTATGCTTGCTTTCATTTGATTTGCAGTTTTAGAAACTGTTAGTTTTATCTGCTTGAAACTGATATGTAGATATATAGATATTTAAGTAATGAGGATCCAGCATTTTTACTGCATCCAAGGAAAAAGTGGTTGAGAAATAGACAAATGCACAAATACAAAATAAACATATAGGTCATTTAGCATTAAATATACATTATATTAGTTTAATATACATTGACAACCCAGGTTACAGAATGCACTTGTAGAGTAGAACTAGTTATTTTATGGTTACAAGTAATACTGTAAAAAACAGATATTCTTGATTCTATATTTTCTTTTGTACACCTCTGAACACTGTAATTCACTGAGTCTTTCTAGAACTTCTTTTCTCCCTATCTATAGATTAGTTTGTAAATCCTACTATGTTTTATGCAGTATAAAAGTTAGTTATGCACAAGTAAACCATTTGTTTCAAATCCCCAGTTTGCATAAAAAACCAAAAGTCCATGAAAGATACATAATAAGTACTTCCTGTGCTAGTAATGCTGTTTAAATTTTTTATTTAGATATTCCCATGGATTTGCAGATAGTAAATTATTTGAATTTCAGAGAAGTAATTATTGGCAGTTATTCACATATGCAATACAAAAAATATATCAGGTGAATAGCCTTACTATTTGGAAAATGCATATGTAACCCATGGATTGTAGTATTATGTGAAAATGTCACCCCCTTTAACCAACAGAATTTTGTTAGATGTGCTTGTAAAATATTCATTACTCTGCCTGTCTCTAGGTGTACAGAAATGGAAAGAAGCTACATTAAGCTTAAATGTTACATACTTATGGCATATACGTGAAAGGTATGGTGATATATAAATGTTTTGTTGCAGAGAATCACAGTAGAGGTTCTATTTTACTGACTGACGTAAATAGTTCAAAATGTTATGCAGGTGAAAACTGGTAGTTTCACAGCATGAAACCTTGTTTGTTTGGTAAAAAGGTAATTCTTTGCCATTTGACCCACAGAAGTTAAAACATATACATTAATTGTGATCACATTAATTATTCATTATATTATATTGTGCTAAAGAGAATGTTTGTTGATTAAATGTTAATTCTTCTCAAGTTCACTGAGGAAAACACCAAAAGTATGTTTCTTTCTGACCAGTCTTAAAAATTTTAGCCTTACTAGAACGGTTTGATAAGTGACTCATTGTTCGCCATATTTCTTTCAAAAGTTAATACATAAACTCCAAATTTCTCTAGGCTCATAATTTCTTTGTGAAAGTGAGTTTCTGTGAGACACTCCAATACTTATTCATCTTCATTTGACTTGAATTTGTTTCTATCCAAAGTTGAGTTTTGGGAACTGGTGGTAATCTGAGATAGCAATTTGGCTTGAGTGAACCATCTTATTAACTTGCGAAACATTTTTTTTTGTGTTAATTCCGCTATGTGTTTTTCTATATCCATTATCTGTCTATCCAAGTGTTGCATGGTATTCTCCAGTAAGCATCAGGAAAACCTGCTCTAAGTAGTCAGTCATCAGCCTCATATTTATTGGAATTCTAGAAAGAGAGGCTCTGAGATCTCTGCACCCCATAAACAAAGGAATGAAAGACAGATTATAAATTACCTTAAGTGACTGGGAAATGCAAGAGACCTGAATTGGAAAAATGGATGGAAAAATTGCGTGAACTAGTGAAGTTTATAGAAGTTTTGAGAGCAGAGAGGTTTAAAGGGAACCAGTAAACTGAAAGGAACTAATATATACAGTAGAGCCTTGGTTTTCCAAGGTTCCATGTACTTTGAGTTGGTCTTAAGAAAATTAAACTTTTTCAGAAAACTAGAGTAAAATCCTGTATTTATACATTGTCTACGTGTACATTTTACGACTTCTGAATGTGCTACATTTTTAACTTTCTCTCAATTTTTCTTGTTCGCACAGGTAAAACTTTGGCCTCTGACTGCCAATGTATTTCTATTACAGATTGACAGGTACCATTAGGTTTGGAGGAGTGCAATTGTTCTTTCTTTGTTGACCCTTTGCTAATTGGGACCATGTGTAATCAATTGTACAGTGCATATCACCTTTTAGAAAAAATACTGTATGGTTACAGTAATCCCTACTCAACAATAGTGGTCTTTAAAATATACGTATTACAGCAATAACTGACTGGCCATTGTTATAAATGGTATGTGAACCCACCGTATAACACAGGCACCTATGTACTATATTGTTTTTTTATTTATTGTGCTCATGAAACATTTATTCATACCCATTGATTTAGTCATAGTTCCATATAATCTGAGTTTTTTTGTAATTCAAGGTGGCCTCAGCCCCAGTCAGCTCGATTTACTGCAGCTCTACTGTATTTGCAAGGGTTTAATATATGAATGAGAAATGAAATTTAACTTCTTTTTTATTTATTTATATATTTATTTGTTTGTTAAGCATTAACAAATGTGTTTAAATTCCTATGTTGTTTCTTACTGAAAAATTATTGAATCTACTGTTTTTTATACTGTCACATAAAATACTTGTAATTAAATAATTCTTATACATGTGTTAACATCATAATGATTTGTGACCATAGATTACTGATCCACAGAAAGGAAACATGGCATAGCCAGAAAAATATTAAGGGGAGAGTTATGTAATGGGATCCATTTTTGCAAGAATTTGTACAAATTCAAAAGATACATGTGAATTCATTCTGAGTTGAAATATTATTAAATGTTACTTTTATATTCCCAGATTAAGGTAATTGAAATTAGGATTTTTTTAGTAAAGAGGTGTCCCAACTCCTAAAACTCCTCCTTAGCAAAATCTCTGCTGTTGCCTTCTCTTACAATGCAAGCAACACACATCAAATTACTCTCTGGTAACCAGTTTATCAAATTACTGATAGTGTATAATCAAAATGTAACTTCCATGTGATAATTTGAGCATTGGAAAAGAAGCTTCATTGCTTCAGTGGTAAGGGCAACTAGGATTTCTTACAGTTTCTCTTAGGGACTCAAATGAATACAGAATTGGTATTCAATTATAATGAGCTCTAATGACAATAAACTAACAGAATAGCACAGAAGGCAAGTCTAAAAACATCTGGCTGGCAACAAGTACCTGTGATCAAATATGTTCAGAGGTTGCATTATGATTGTAAAGTGATAAAGCCACATTAAACAAAAACTGATACATTACACAGAACAACAAAATCCCAAGTTTATAGCAGTATAAAAAGAGAAAGAAAACTACTATGCAAGATTTTAACCTCTACTGTACTATCATTTTAAGACTGAAAGAATGAACATAATTTCATGTATCATCTTCAAAATTGTAGCTGCCTGCTATATAAAGTTTAATTCAAAGATTTACATGTATGTTTGACCCTTTTAGCTGAATATTAAGCCAGCTTAATGTTATTAATTAAATTGTAGAAGCTACAATTGCAAATCTCAGTAAAAAAATACTATACCATTTTTGAAATGCACTTTACTTCAGTATTTTGTCTCTTAACTAGAGATGGGCAGAAAATAATGTAATAGTTATCCTAATGTAATGGTTATGAAAGTAATGAATACAAATTAAGTATAATTAATTAACGTAGATTAACTTTTTACATGTACGTCACTTAATTTTATCAAAAAGGACAGTATTATCAGTCCATCCTTATTTCACCAGTAATGTAAACAAAAACAACAGGTTGCAATGGTTCTGATTGGTTTCTGAACATTTTACCGCTTTTCTCCATCACAGAATAGTTCCTCTTAAATTGCCGAGAGGATACAGAAATACTGCATTAAACTATGCAATGTTGTCTAAACAACATATAGTATGAATGATTAAGGAACAAAATTTACTGATCACTTAATCAATGTTTTTTAACAATGCATAAGAAATGTGCAGTTCATCTGTAACAGCTGCTTCTCATGAGCAAGTAATGGCAGTTATGTTTCACTACAGTACCAGTGTAGTGAAACAAAAGCAAGGAAACCTCTAAAAAAGTGTCAGGAAAAGAATTATTCCTAATGTATATAATACATTTTGGGAAAAGTGCCTTACTTTTACATTAAACCATATTCTCAGCTTAACAGCAGAATGTACTGGTGTTTCCTAGAACAGCATCCAGTATGCAACATTTTTAAATTAGTTGAGGTGCATTATCTTGTGCAAGCAGCTTTTCAACAAGTGGCAACTGAAAATACAGTAAATATGTATCACACATTGTTCGGGAAGAGCAAACAAAGTGAGATTTGGAGGGAATGACAGATATTATTGTTGACCAACTAATCATCAATGTCGTCGATGATTTAGACAGTTCCAAATGCAAAGATCACTCATATTTTGAAGGAGTGGAATCACTTCCATCTTCAGATTAGCTGTTCTGGATAAGTAAATGCATTATGGCAGTGTATTAAAGAAATATGCAGTGTATGGTTGTCCATTTGTGAGTGCTAAAATTTGCTAAAAAAAAGAAAGAAAGAAACTTGGGAGTGATGTACATATGCAATATACATCAGCAAACTTTCAAAACATTTCTGCATTTTGTCATTTTATGGGAGAATTTTGATTTCATACTGAATAATGACTCGCCTACCTATCTTATTGTGTTTTATTTATTATACATTTTATAGAGATAATTAATATCTGTGAACAGTGAAAGTAGGTAGCTATTGCCTTTCCTATCAAACGTAGATATGCGATTTTACAAATGTATAGCAGACGAACACAGCTTAGCACCACATGGTGTGTGCATGTGCATTCTTAGAAGAATACATTCTAGTTTGTTTATATCACCAGTGAAGTAGGGATAGACAGATAATAGTTTCAGGAACCCCTTGTTCCCTTCATCAGCTGTTGAACCTCTTCTGCTGGGACAGAAGTCATTGGTGGGTGATTGTAGCAACAGCTGGTAATTGTAATTGTAATTTATTAGCAGCCTATAGACTCTTTTCGAGTATCGGGCATTGTCAGTTTACATTAAACAAAATTAGCATTAAATAAACTTAGTCTACATAAATTATAAAAATACATTAATATATGCAGGATGTTTGGTTTAACAAAGTATTAATATAGTCTACATAAATTATTTTAAAAACTCATTGATATCATACACAGGATTGTTCAGTAAATATGTCTTGAGTCATTGTTTAAATTTAACAGCATTTTCATTTTTTACATATGCAGGGAGTCGATGGACCCATCAACAATGGTTTATGGCAGTAGTAATGTTCAAAAACTGTTGATGAAAGTTAACTTTTAAGTTAATTATGATTATACCATTATGATTATAAGTAGCTTCACAATATTATATATTTTGTAATAAATCAACTAGTTACCCAATAATGATTACTGAATTAATAAGACAGTTCTAGATATCCTATTAATGGTTACTAAAGTAATGGAGATGGTTACAAAATCTGGGTGACATTTATTGCATGTGCTTTGACATTGCTTATCAGAACTGGTTTTGTCAACTCATTGTGCAGCATCAACTTCTTTTACAAAATAATTGTTAGTGGTATTGCTGATCTAGTATACCATCTAGCAAGAAAAAAAATCTAATTATAATGATTTTAACTTTCTCTACTTAGCACATGGTACATAGGTAGGTACCCAAAAATTCAATACCGAGGTTTCTGATTCCCCTGAATCAGAAGGGGGAAAAAAAAAAAGGATTTTCAGAAAAAAAAGTTCTGCAGTGTATGAAGATAACTCAAAAACAAAAAGTTGATAAAATGCCAAACTTAATATTTAAGTTTAGTTTCCAAGGATGTGACACAAAGATTTTGAGGAAAATCCTCCCTTTCAAAACTATACTTTACATGGAAAACATTTTGATTTTCTCAAAAATGGCTCTATTTATTTTGACTAAAATATCATATGTTTAAGATATTTTCATGACAAACAAAATGTATATCTTGAATTTTTTGCAAACAGCCTCTGAAGCCTCTGTTCTGGATGACTTTTACATAACTGGTAAACTGTAAGAGTTAGATAAAAACTAACTACACAAAAAATGTAAATCTCATTAAAACAAACAACTTATGTCATATACCTTTTTTCATGGAGTTGACCATTTCCGAGATATTCCTTGTTATTGGTTTTA
Source organism: Hymenopus coronatus (assembly GCA_030762935.1). Lineage (NCBI taxonomy): Eukaryota > Metazoa > Arthropoda > Insecta > Mantodea > Hymenopodidae > Hymenopus > Hymenopus coronatus. The sequence goes on along the minus strand of CM060889.1, from coordinate 37,413,621 downwards.
CTTTTAAAATACTTAAAACTTTTCTCATACAGGAATTTGTTTAGCTCCTGGCCATGTAAAGAAACACATTTCAATAACATAGCAACCAGCTTTTAAAAAATTTGACTATCGCTTTAGCCTAATGTATTCCCTTATTTCCCTTCTACTTACAAGGAAGCAAGTAATATGATCATTTCTGCTAAGGTTTAATGTTTTGTTCATCTTGAAGTAGATAGAAGAATAAGCTTTATACAATAATTTGTTACAGAGATGTAGAGAAAGTCATGTGAATGGAAAACATAAGCTATTCTCATCTGCACGTGCTAAGATAGATGTACTGATTTTTCTAGGGTTTGGTGTAATTTCTTGTGTCATATTCCATTAAAGAGGAAAAAATGGGAGCTTTGGAAACAATGATATGAGCCTTTGTTTTTGGATTTGTTGTATGAACTCATCATATGTTTACAGTTGGAATAGACTTAGATGCATGAAAGAAAATACAATGCAAAGGAGTACAGCTTGGTTTTTGTGTATGCATGCATTTTTGTAACTGCAGTAATTAAAGTGTTGATTCAGATCGAAAAACTTTGTGTTAAGATTGCTTCAAATAACAAAATGAGGATGTGTTGACATTATAGTTGCAGCTAATCATTGCTGGAAACCATTAATCTAATGTAACTGCACATAATTACCATGAAAACAAATAATTAGTGATTACTAATAACCATTACATTTAACAATTAATGCACTACAACAACAGTTATAACCTATACTTAAAAATGACTCACATTCCTGTCTTTAAATTGCTTCTTTGCTAAATTTTTAACCTTCATTTGTCTGAAAATGAGCTGATATTTAAAGATAAATAGACATAAGGCACTTATACTACTCAGCAGGATTTCTAAATTAAAAAATAGCAAGAGTATGCAATTCACCTGGTATATTATTCCTGGGTTATATCTAGTAGCTGCAATGTAACCTGTGGCTTGTTCTTGCATTGGTATTCAATTAGATTGATTTGCTGCCTATTATTTCTACCATCAGTTTGATATATTGTAATAAGAGCAATAGCTTAGGTGTAATTACAGTAGTGGTACATTTATGTAGCTGGGTTATATCCTTTTGATTTGCTTTTAATTACATTATTAATTTTCCCATGATGGTTTTTATTATTTTTGGTTTTTGTTTTTATTTCCACTTCTGTTTTCCATTTGGTTGTGCCCTCATGTCTTCACAGTCATCCCTGAGTGAAGAAGCAAAGCAAGTATATAGCAGTTTGGTGGAGCAGCCATCGTCTCCTGGCGTCCCCCCCAGCTCACCTTCAATACCAGATGCAAATCCACTTCGCATGTTACGATCTGGAGCATTTCCAGTTGTACGACCAAGAGTGCGTGGTAATAAACACCATGATACAAATTGCAGTTCCACACTTCCACCTCGCCTAAGGGTACCTCCACCTCCAACCACAGCTCCTCCTCCCATTCCTGTAGCACATAGCAGCAAAGATCTAGAAGATATAAAATATCTACAAGTACATAAGCCTGCATCGTCATCAGATACTGAAGAATCATCTACAGCTACAAATGCCACGGAAGATGGAATGGATGGGAACCCTATTCCACTACCACCAAGGGACAGATCTCGACCTATGCCAACCAATAAGCCACGACATCAGCGTAAGCATCCATTAATCATACCTGGAGGTGGAGTTACAAGAACTTTGGCGAAGATGGCAGAGACGGAAAATGGCGAAACAGAAGATACTACTGTGATGACACCACCAAAGGAAGTTACAATTTGTAGGCAGGAAGCAGCAGAATCTGTGGAAGATGAATTTAATGAGGATCCTTCAAAATCTCCACCAAAACCATGCAGGTATTTCATATTAGGATAAAAAATTTACTTCCTCTATTCGCATCTCATGTTTATCACATTAAGTTAAACAAATTAAGGCTTTTTTTAAATGAATTGAGTCACCTTTTTTCACTTTTTGCTCCAATTTTGCCTTCATTTGGGAAGACTGGTTTCAGGGTACTTTAACCCTATCTTCAGTTCTGGGGATGACTGAAGATAGGGTTAAAGGACCCTGAAACATGTCTTCCTAAACGAAGGCAAAGTTAGAGCAAAAAGTGTAAAAAGGTGACACAATTCATTTAAATTATGGTGCGCCACTGTCTAAAACACTTTTTTATTTGATAGTTAAGGCTTGTTGAAGCATGGAGAAACCTAACAACTATGTTCCAGTGTTGATTTAAAATATATATACAAGGGACACTTAAAAAGTCTCCAAATGAAGAAATTGTTATAAAATATTAGTTAAGTTTATATCCTTGAATTTTGTCCTGGGGTATTCTTTTACATGTTGGTAAATCTACCGACATAAAGCTGTCACATTTGAGTATTTAAGTGCAAATTTCCTGAGTTGGTATCAAATTAGGTACAGAAAGTCACTGCATCACCCATCCCAACTACGAGGATGCAGGCAGTATATTATTTGAAATCTACTGCTGCAGCTTCCTAAATTATTTTCTCTCAATCAGTGTACCTAGTCATCCTCCCAAACCAAGTCTGGAAGCACCTTCTTATAATCTTTCTTGTATGCTCCTGCTGTGACCTCTGAGCTTGAAAACTGCTTTCTACACACTTCAAGACAAGTTACAGACAGTATAAGCTGAATAGGTGCAAAGCTTCAGAGATATGAGGGTAGGTCCATAAGTTTCCAGTAACTATTTTATAAGAATGATAAAGACAAAAATTAATCACTTTTTATTAATTTGTTTTTTTTTTCACACAAGCCAGGTATAGGACAGCAGTTGGATTAGTAGTGTCAGACTTGAATAATTCAATGTTATAGCTGGGTTTTGAACCTCAGATCTCCCAGTCTCTAACCAGTTGCTCTATCACTGAGTAACCATGCAACATGCCGGCATAGCATTAAATTTCTCAGCTGACTCGCATATTTCCTGGTAAACCACAAAGTGATCTAAAATTATTTTGAGATGACATACATCAATGGCAACTAACAATGTCGTAAGTACTTCAAATCCTGGGCTTCATAGTATAGCCAACTATTATGGTTAATTCCCACAGCATGGAAAACAAGGATATGGCCACTTTCACTATTTTTTAACAGCTTAATATTGGTGGTATAAATCCCCATACCATTTTCACTGCCTACAATCCTCTAAGCACCACAATCAGAAGCGCATTTCTAATTTAGGTAAACATAAAATTAAGGACACATATTTCTTCCCATTCAAAGACTTGGTGGAGTTTCTTTCAAAATATAAGTTGGAACATTAGGGACTTTTAATGAAAGAAGAACCAGCAATGTCAACAATGGTCCTCATTCTCTTTGTACATTCTACAGGTGAGTTCATCTTTGTATAGTCCTTCTTTACATAGATATTTCTTGAAGTGACAATGTTCAGAAATTAATGCAACTGCATTTCTTATATCTGATCTGTCTAGTCTCAGGAGTGAAGAAGAAAGAGGGTAGCATGGACCTACTGCCATTTCCTGGCTTAACTTTGTACATGATAGGTGTGCCACTTGAGTGGGTGTTTTTCTCTAATCCTTTTGTCAAGGTTTTGAGAGTAAGTGTACTGATTCCCACCACTTGTTCAGAGCCAACATAGGGCAACTACTACCCTTTTTAGCCAGCTTATCAACTTTTTCTTTTCCATAAACACCTTGATGCCCTGGCACCACCACATTACAAGCCTATTGTGAGATGACAGTGCATTTAGACATTCCCAAACAAATTTTTATTTTAAACCAGTTTTATCGTATCTGAGGAGTAGAGCTCTTCAACTACCTGTAAAAATGAGAATTTTTTTATTATAGTAACCTTTCTCAAGTGCTCCTTTAGCACAATTCAGAATGGCAAATATTTCTGCTTGAAAAACTGTGGTATATTTTCCAATGCATATATTTATATTTGTCCTTGGAGATAGGCCATATATGCCTGAAAAGATCCAATTGTGAACCATACAGATTGGTCACATTCTTTATCAAGTAGTTCCTACCATCCAGTCTTCTCAAGACCCAAGAGTTAACCTTAAATGGAGGAAAGGAGCAGCATTGAGTGTTCAACACATACTCAATACTAAGATATGCAGGTAATTTAGGATAAAGATGGGTTCAGTTGTTGAACAACTACCTCTCCAGTTTACTGCCAGCACTAAGCAGTATTTGACTTGTAAATAAATGTCCAAGGTAGGAAGTCCCAGCAGAGTCTCCAATGCAATGGTTGGAGTACTTCTGAAGGCACCTGTAGTACAAAGACATGCTCATCTCTACACCTTGGTATATTTTTCTGCTAAAATTATTAGTTTCTTCCACTACCAATGCTGGCAGCATAAAATACCTGGGGTCTACCTAATACAACATACAGGTTCGGCTGATAAGTCCCAGACCTCACACAGATATGACGCCACTAGGCCAGTTAGACGGTAGCATTGTATAATTTAACTCCTAGTTACAGGTCAATAGCTTGTTTAGTTTTCGAATGACAACATTTTAAACAAGACAAGACAAGAGTTTTCACGAAAATGGAGGATTTGGAATAACAAGCAGTATTAATACTTCCATTTGAAAGGCTTAAAGCCTAAAGAAATGGAGGAAATGGACAGTACATTGAAAGACTCTGCCCCTTCATATTCACTGATTAAAAGGTGGGTTGCAGAGTTTAAAATGGAATGTACGAGCACTAGTGATGAGCCTTACTCTGGATGCCCTTTAGAAGTGACAACTCCAGAGATCATTGAAAAAATTAATTGTTTAGTACTGGAAGACTACAGCTTAAAGTTGTTTGAGATAGCAGAGGCTAACACCTGATGTGTTGATCAAAAGTTGCAAAGAAAAACTGTTTCTATTAAGAATGTGGAGCTCTACCATAAAAATCCCAGTAAATTTTTGAGACAATTTATTACCATGGATGAAACTTGGATACATCACTACACTCCAGAAAGTAAATCTCAGTCAAAACAGTGGATTGTGCCAGGTGAACCAACTCCAAAAAAGGCAAAGTCAATTTTGTCAGCTAACAAGGTTATGGCAAGTGTTTTCAGGGATGCCCAGGGAATTATCTATATTATTACTTGGAAAAGGGTAAAAGTATCACTGGTGACTTATGCAAGCTTACTGCAACTTTTGAGTGATGCGGTGAAAAGAAGAAGACCTTATTTGGCAAAAAAAAAAAAAAATCTTGTTTCATCATGACAATGCTCCAGCCCATCATGCAGTCATTGCAATGGGAAAAATGTGCGAATTCAAGTTTGAATTGCTGAGCATCCACCCTATTCACCAGCTCCAGCACCCAGTGACTACCACCTGTTCCTGAAGATTTCAGAGCAACAAGGTCATTGATGCTGTAAACAGCTATTTTGAGAACCTTGACAAATCACACTACAGAGATGGTTTAATTAAATTAGAACACAGATATGACAAATGTATTAGCCTTTCTGGAGATTATGTTGAGAAATAAAAAAAAAAAAAATGTTTAAATGCTGTTTTCATTGAGAGGCCCAGTACTTATCAGCTGACCCTAGTATAGCCAATGGCTAATGTGTGGCTATACACCCCAGGAAACCTTGTGAAATTTCCATGAAATTGTATTTCTATGAATCAAAACCAGCAAAGAAGGATTATAGAGTTGGAAAAATTTCCTAAATTTAATTTGGGAATACCTGTTACTGCTAAACATCTTATTTGTTGAAATGTATCCTGAGCGCTTCCCTAACTTAAATGAAATGGCTTCATTCTCTTTATTTTACTTTCCCTAGCAAGTATGTACATAATACGAAGGAAAGTATTGTATTCCACCCAAAAATTTGATACTGAGATTTCATCAGAAGTCATGTTTTGAGACTTCTGAATCCAAAAAATGCATTTTTACTTTCTCTACACATATTATGTACATAGTCTGTAGAGAAGGTTTTGCATTCCAACCAAAAATTTAGTGTCAAGATTTCACCAGAAATATGTTTTTAGGTCCTCTGATTCCAATAAAGCATTTTTAGAAAAAGGTCTGTGTGTGTCCTTGTGTCTTTAAACATAACTCTCGTGGCCGAGTGTTTAGACCACTCGACTCTCACCTAGACGGCCGGAGTTCGATCCCAAGCGACCGCATGTGAGATTTGTGGTGGACAAAACGGTGCTGGGGCAGGTTTTCTCCAGGTACTCTGGTTTCTCCTGCTATCGCATTCCACCGGTGCTCCATCATTATTCATGTATCATCAGTGTCACCGCCTGCGGTGCCATTAGTAGTTAAAGCGGGCGTTAAACACTACCAAAAAAAAAAAAAAAAACATAACTCAAAAATGCAAAGTCGGTTAAATACCAAATTTGATATTTAAGTGCAGTATCTTTCAAGAATGCAATATGGAGATTTTCAAGAAACTAGACTTTATATGGAATTTTTTCAAAAAAATGTTGATTTTCTTAAAAAAGCCTCTGAAAGTTTTGATTAAAATGCCATATGTTGAGAATACTTTTCTGCTAAATAAAATATATCTTGATTTTTCTGCAAATAGCCTCCTAAGAACTCTTTATTCTCAATGAATTTTGCATAACTGGTAAACCATAAAGCATAGAAAAAAATCATACTACACAAAACACTTAAAGACCATTAAAATATAGAATTTGTGTCAAATAAACTTTCCATAGAGTTAGCCATTTTTACTTTCTCTATACGCACTATGTACATAGTGTATAGAGAATGTATTACACTCCACCAAAAAATTTGATACCGAGATTTCACCGGAAATATATGTTTTAGGGTCCCCTGTATCCAAAAAATGTATTTTCAGAAACAGGTCCGTGTGTCTGTGAACACGATATCTCAAAAACAAAAAGTCGGTAAAGTACCATACTTGGTATTTAAGTTTAGTATCCAGGGATGCGACACGAAGATTTTGAGAAAAATCCCCCCACCTCAAACTACCCTTTACATGGAATTTTTTTCGAAAATTTTGATTTTCTAGAAAATGGCTCTAACGATTTTGATTAAAATATCATGTATTAAAGTTATTTACCTGACAAATAAAATGTATATTTTGAATTTTCTGGGAATAGGCTCTGAAGACTGCTTTATTCTGGATGAATTTTTCATAACTACTAAACCGTAAGAGATGGGCAAAAACTTAACCCACAAAAAATGTAGAGCACATTAAAACACACAATTTATGTTATATACATTTTTTTCGTGGAGTTGATCGTTTTTGAGATATTCCTTTTTCTTGGTTTCAGCTTTGAAAAACTTATACTTTTCTCATACAGGAATTTGTCAACTCCTGTCCATACAGACAAAGGAACATCACTCACATAGCAACCAGCTTTTGGCTTTCACTTTAACCTACGGTACTCCCTTATTTCGCTTCTACTTACAATAAAGCAAGAAATAAGACTATTTCTGCTAATTTTTCTCGATTAACATGAAATAAATAAAAGATAAGCTTATTAACAATAATAATTTACAGAGATATAGAGAAAGTCATGTGAATGGAACACATCAGATTTTTAAGATATTCTGTTTCCTAAGTGCTATGTAATGGGCGTGCTTGAAAGATAGCAATTCTTTCTTTTTTCCTCCTTTCTTTTTATGCAATGTTCATATGTTTGAACCAAAAGCTCATCACCAACTACTCTGGCTTGTTGCTTTTAAACAAACCTTTCTATTAAAAAATTAACAGTATATCATGAATAACATGAAACAATGGTTAGAGAAATACTGTTTTTTATCAGTGTAGTAGTATTTTTGACCCATGTAAAAGGCTTATTACGTCTCATTCTGGTTTGATTGAATTTTTCATGTTGATTACACATGACTCATTGATTTTCACATATATATTTTACACAGAGTAATCTATTTACAGCTCTCATCACAATGTAATGATATTAAACAATACATTTTGTGAAGTTCTTCCCAGTAGCTTTTGCTTCAGATCAGTGCTAACACATTTTGTAAGACTGTTTCATTTAAAGCTTAATTCATAGTTTAATATTTATAACCGTAAAAACAATTTTCAAGTGATTTTCTTTTTGGTTTATGTTCTTTACTTTTCAATGTTTGTATGGAATTTTCATAATTTCCAGTAAGAAATGAATCAGATTTAATTTTAATGTTAAACAGTCTGTTTCTGTTAAACCGACTATAGTGATTGCTGGTTCGATTAGCCAAAAAAATGATAATTTTGGTTTTATTAAAATATGCTTTTATAAGAATAGTTTGTTACAGAATTGATAGAGAAAGCCATGTGAATGGAACACATCCGATTTTTAGAAAGAGGTCTGTATGTGTGTGTACATGTACGTGTGTATGTGCACAACTCAAAAATGAAAAGTTAGTTAAATACCAAACTTGGTGTTTAAGTTGAGTATCTTCCAAGGACGTGACAAAAATATTTTCAGGAAAATCCCACCTACAACTACCCTTCACATGGAATGTTTTTCAAAATTTCAATTTTCTCAAAAATGGCTCTTAATGATTTTGATTAAAATGCCATATATTAAAGTTATTTATATGGCAAATAACATGTATATCCCCAATTTCTTGGGAATAGCCCTTGAAGTCCTCTTCATTCTAAATTATTCTTGCATAACTGGCAAACTGTAAGATAGACAGAAACTTACTACACAAGAAAATGTAGATATCATTAAAACACACAATTTATGTTATATATGGTTTATTTGCAGAGCTAGTCGTTTCTGAGAAATTCCTTGTTATTGGTTCCTTATAACTTTTTCAAATGGAAAGAGAACCAACTTTCAATACTAATTCCTTAATGACAGCTTTTTAAATAATTTGACTATCACTTTAGCCTAGTATTTTCCCATCTACTTACAAGGAAACAAGTAATAAGACCATCTGCCTAAGTTTATCTCGATTAGTATGATGTAAATAAAAGAACAATCTTTTGTAAGAACAGTTTATTTGCAGTACAGTTAGAGTAAGTCATGTGAATGGAACAGGTCAGAATTTTTGTTTTCATCCTGGTCATGTAACTAGAAGAGAATTTAAATTTAATCACATAATCACTAGCTTTTAAAAGATTTGACTTTTTCTTTTACTTAGAAGAAATAATACTGTTTCTTTTAATGTTTATCTTATCATGTAGTATAGAGAATAATAAAGTTTTGTTAGAATAACATGTTGTAGAATAGATTGAGAAAGTCATGTTAATGGAACACTTCAGATTCTTTTCATTTCTTATTAATATACATACACCCAGAAATTATTTAATGTTATATTTCTTGTGTGAAAGTACCTTTTGTTTCTGCAATTTTATCAATAATTCTGTTTAATCCTAATGAGTTATTAGATCCAGTTTGGTGAAGAAATAATAAGTGAATTATAAACGCAGCAGCTACAATAAATGGAAGAACATAATGAAATGTGAAAAATCAATTTAAGGTGGCATTATCTTTTCAAAATCATAAATTTCTGCAAAGAGTGGGAGAAATCAAAGAAACATTAAATATACATGCTCAAAAATTACAGAGACATCACAGAAAATTACAAATACTGCAACATTTGTAGACTTAGAAACAATAAATACAAAATATTCTGAAGAACTCTAGATCCATGTTTATATACCAAAAGGGAATAGGATGTTATGTAACTTATTTTCATTGTGCAAAAACATTGTCCAATAAATATTGCCCCATATTTTTTTTCTCCAAAGGTATTTATACCACAAAAATGAAATTTACATATATGAAAGAATGTTGTTTTGTCCTCCCACTTTATTTTTCTCCATAATAGTTTTCAAATCTCATGGTCTTTCTCCAGCAAGATATGAGGGCGTATATTCCCTGTCTATAAAAATCTTTACTCTGCCTGCAGAGCCAGGTTTTCACTTCATGAATGACTTCATCTTTGAAATGTCTTCCACGAATGATATTCTTCAGTAGCCCAAACAAGTGAAAGTCTGAGGAAGCCAAATCAGTACTATAGGGTGGATGGGTTAACACTGTCCAACCCTGTTTGGTGATGTGGGCAGAAATCCTCAAACTTGTGTGAGGACAAGCATTATCGTGCTGAATGAAAACCTCCGCTGGGTTGACATGGCGCTGCAGTGGACAAGCGCCGCTTAAGTTTGTCTAATGTTTTGTCATAACTTTCTGAATTAATGGCATCACATCAATGAGAATTACTCCCTCACAATCCCAAAACACTGATCATGACTTTTCCGGCTGAAGGAACTGTTTTAAACTTTTTCTTCTGTGGAGAGTGAACATGACTCCATTCCATCGATTGTCTTTTTGTTTTAGGCTCAAAGTGATGCACCTACATTTTATCACCTGTGACAATTTGGGACAAGAAGGCCTCCCATCTGCTTCAAAGTGTTGCAAAATATCGGAAGCAATGCCTTTTCTTTGGGATTTGTGATCGACAGTAAGACACCGAAGAATCCATCTTGCACACACATTTGTGTATCCGAGCTCATTGATAAATTGCATCCACATTTTCTTTGCTTACCAACAGCTTCAGTGCCAATTACCAAGTTGTAATGTACCAATCCTCTCAAATGACATCAGCCCACTGCAACATGCCAGGCATGATAGCCTTGGTAGGCCTTCCTGCTTGCCATAAATCTTGGGAGTTCTGCAGCATCACCCTCTGATGCTCTTTCAACTTCTGTGCCCAGCAACCAAGCATACTCTTACCGACTGCATATGTACCATAGACTTTGCAGAAACATTTATGAATATTCACCACAATTTCTTTCCTTGCTGCAAGAAATTCAATCACAGCACTATGTTTATGACGGGTGTCACTTAAGGATGCCATTTTAAAACATTCCTACACCTATGCTTTCTATCGAAAAAAAACCAAAACTTTGCATACACACGCGGTAAACTTCAAGTAAGTTGCACCTAAATTTGTACATTTCTCAAAAATGTTTATCACTGCAAAATAAATTGTGAGGCATTATTTAACAGGTAGCCCTTGTAAGTATAGCACATTTCAGTGAAGAAATTGAAACTATAAAAATAGTAATACTACAATTAATTTATAAAAATTAAAAATGAATTGCTTGTTAAGGACTTTATCAATTGCCAGGATTATGTGGTATACCAGAATTTCATCTCTCAGGCGTTCTTTTACATGCCAGTAAATCTACTGACATGGAGCTGTTACTCTAAAGCACATTTAAAACCATCATTGTATGAATCCACATCCCTGGAATCGGCACTTGACCAACTGAACCACACATACTAACAATTAATTTATTAGAAAATGTAGTAAAACAGTTATTCTTTCAGACTCAAGAACAATGTCTTTTTGCACCAAATCATTTTCACTCAAACTGCCCTCTTCATATGATTTGTCACTTAAATTTTACAAAGATAAGCTATTAAAATTAAATATTTGGAAACAGATTATGAATCAACTGAAATGGAAAGATAGTTTTAATTATTTTGTTATATGATGTCTTTAGATGCAAGTGAAACTTTATAGGATATAAAACTATTCATTTTCTTTCATGTATGGAAAAATATTATATTGATAATATGACACAACTCGATCAATGCAGTTTATGGCAGTGTAATGTACTGCGACATCGTAATCAATAATTATAGTATTCATTTTTAATTTCTTTCACTCTTAATTACCTTGTTTAGCCACTAACATTTTGTTGGCATTGTGAATGGCAAGATAAGTCCTGCGTTTGTTATATTGCAAGTGTGTCTTATCTATTGTTGATTAAATAAATTACAAAAATGCATTAATAAAGGTTAATATTATTTATTAATGTGTTATAAAATTAAATTTTTAAAAAAATGGCAAGGTTTTGAAAATTTGTCAAAAAATTTAGGTTATTGATCATGTTTCTAACATTTTTATGTCATAAACATCTGAGAACATGTGTTTACTGGAGCCCAGCAGATTAAAATCCTTATACCTTAAATCTAACACATACTAATTACTATCATTTCATGGGGAACTAGATGGGCAAATATATGTTCAGTGTTATTAATTCATCCAAATAATATAAAACTTAATCATATGGGTAGAGCTAATTTGACCTGCTTACTAATTTTCCTCAACCATTTGGCTTTTACTGTACTCAAAAAGTTTCCAGTTTCAATTAAATTTATCCTAGATTTTACATTCTTTAACCTAATCACTTGATTTGATTTTTTTTTTTTTTTTTTTTTTTTTTTTTTGTGGTAATGTTGCCCATTCCTTTTTACCTATACTCTCCCTAAGCAGCCTAGTTTCTTCATATTCTAAAACTATATGCCATTGTTCAGGTGACAAAAGAGACATTACTCCAAAACACTCTCTTCTCAAATCCTTCAATTTCACAACTCCTGTTCCAGCCCATGCAAAACATTCTCTTGCTGCTTTATCTAGGCTGCAGATTTGTATGCATTAAAATTGAAGGAAATAGGAATTTAAATTAGGCACTAAAATTCTAGTATAACATATTATTTACTTCTTTTGACAATTCATAACCAGAAATATACACTGACACAATTCTCATCTAATATTTTATAATTTAATTATTGTAGCAATGAACAGGCAAATATTCCTAACAGGCAAATATTCCTCCAAGTATTGTGTTGAAAATTGATGTCTGTTATCTAGCAACTGTTCCTAAAGTGGGAAAAGCTCTTGCATTTCACAATAAATAACAAGACAAAATTTCAGCTATGCAATCTCTGCTGGTGACCAATCTATAGGCATTGCAGTCTTCCAGTTTCCAGCATGTACCTCTGCTATCATAACCTGCTTTTCCAATCAGGATTTTGTCTCATTACTTTTACAAATGTTTCCTCATTGTCTCCCCAATATTTCCAGGTTCTTTTTTGAGATTATTTTTAACTTCCTTCATTACTTGAACTGCAGTCTCAAGTGCAATAGTTGACTCTTCTAAATTTATTATCTGGGCAGGCAGCTTTCCAAAGAGCATCTTCACAAATGCAAGATCAGACTTTAATCTCAGGTTCCTTAAGGTACTGTTTACTTCTTATATGCTTACCGCAAGGTCCTTAAATTGACTGACGTACCCCTTCAATTTCATGAACATGTTCCACACAATAAAGGGCTGCATTCAACCAAGTACCCCCCTTGTAATCACAGGCTGTTGAGGTAAAGGTACTGTTGGCAAAGCCTCTTTAAATGCAGCAACAGATGCACCTTTAAGAAAACCCTTTTTTATACTTGAGATTAGGCTGGTCACTGTGGGAAATTCTATCCTTATCTCCTCAGCCAGCCTATAAAGAGTATGTGCAGAACATGTAGCATTTTGAGGTACAATACTTTTAAGTCTCTCTCCAGCTTTAATCATATATGCTGCACTGCAGCATAAACAGGTTGTTGTCATTGTTTTCAATTGGCCACAAAATTTCTAAAAATAACAAAAAAACCTAAAGTAGTCAACATTTTTTCCTAAATACAAAATATGATCCACTTGGAAAATCCATATTTTTGTTTCCATTTACTTGGTGCTTCACTAACCATCACAATTGTAGAATGGTTTGTAGCCTAAATATTTCTGGATAAAATTAAATGAGGTGTTCCAGGGTGATCAGCAGATAGTTTGCCAACAATGAACATGAATCTCTAAATTCATCAACAGATAGCCAGCATGTTGAATTTCTCGTGTCACTTTTGATTTCTTCAATTGTCTGCAACAATAAAAATGTATTGCTTGCCTGGGTAGAGTGATGGTAGCGTGTCTGCTTCACATTCAACAGATCGTGAGTTTGAATCTCGCTTAGGGTGAGTTACCTGGATAAGGCTTTTTTCAGGGTTTTCCCTTATCCTGAGAAGACAAATTTCGAGTAACTTTAAGCTCTAAACATTTCAGCAATTTCATTCATCGTCCGAAATGACCAATTAGGTTAAAGGGCATTAAACTAAAAAAAAAAAAAATGTATTTTTATAGTCACATTGAACATTGAAAATTATATAACGTGTAGTACTTATTCAACCTAGCTACTAGAATGGAAAGAAATTGAATATTTAAAAACTTACAGAATTATAAATTGCACTCATATAGTTTTTGTTTAAGGTGAGTTCGTTTGGAATATTCATTTTCGTGTACTTTTGCAAAAATTTCCTCAAGTACTTGTTGTCTAGCTTTCTCCATGGAATATTTGCTTTTATCATACTTCTGCATAAATCCTCAAAGCACTCCTTTTGTATTTTTATGTGTTCGTTTGTATTTTTGTGTTGGTCCAAATGACATTTCTTTACACATTTTAACTAAAATTAAATAAAATGTTTTTTGAAAGTTTCAATATTTGACAGAAATGCACAAAAGCAGAACAATAAAATATAAAGTATATTATGTTTATGTACTTGTTTGCAGCATGCTGGCAAAATATTATTTTACCATCAGTAGAAAAATTGAGATCAAAAGTTATCCACTGTCTAAATTTAGAAGCTCTTGATATCTTCTCCTTTGACATTTTGCAAGATTTAGAACTAAAATACCACAATATCACTAGAAATGAACTTCATACATCTGCATACAGAGAACTACTACTTAATTTTAACATTCATTTATCTTTAAATCTAAAACAGTGTAGTTAAATGTAGACAACCACCAAATCCAGGTTTATTTAGCTGCTAAGTTATTAAATAGTTGAGTTAACATTAACACCATTTGATGCAATTATGGCAACAATTGCAAATGTCAGAAAGTCAACATGAATGCTTTTTCCTTTTTGTTTTCAAGAACCAAAATAGTCAATTGTCATCAAAATAATGCATTATTGTTAACTGTGAATTTGAACATAATATTGTTTTTGAAAGTTTCTAAAATTCAACATGAATCAGATAATAAATACAATAAATCTGCATATAAAGGTTGAAATTGCCTAATTTTAAGCCTTTATAATTATAATAGGCATTCACAAGTGAATCGGCAATTTTAAGCACTATAAATTTCCATATTTCAACATGAAATACAGAAGTAAATCTAAAATCTGTTTAATTCTTAAGGAAAAAAATAGGCATTTAGGTAAAAATGCACTATTTAACACATATACGAATGTAGTTTTCCCTATTCCACTTCCATCTCTCCATGCATTGCCAATGAGCTAATCAAATTGAAATTTGCTATTTTCTCTTGTCTTCCAATATCTTCCATTTTTACTTTCTCTACATATATTATGTACATAGTTTATAGAGAAGCCATTGCATTCCACCCAAAAATCCGGTACTGAGATTTCACCGGATATAAATGTTTTAGGGTCCCATGTATCCTAAAAAAGCATTTTTAGAAAAAGGTTTGTCTGTGTGTCATGTGTCTGTGAACATGATAACTCAAAAACGAAAAGTTGATAAAATACCAATCTTGGTATATAAGTTTAGTATCTTCCAAGGATGCAACACAAAGATTTTGAGAAAAATCCACCCCCACCCCAAACTACCCTTTACATGGAAATATTTTCAAAATGTTTTATTTTTTCAAAAATGGCTCTTAACAATTTTGACTAGAATACTGTATATTAAAGATATTTACACAACAAATAAAACATATATCTTGAATTTTCTGGGAATAGCCTCTGAAGACCCCTTTGTTTTGAATGAATTTTGCATAACTAGTAAACCGTAAACTTATTACACAAAATATGTAGATCTCGTTGAAACACAATTAATGTCATATGCATTTTTTTTTTTGTGGAGTTGGCCATTTTTAAGACAAAATACTTCAAAACTTTTCATGTACCGGATTTTGTCAACTTCTGGTAATGCAAAGAAACAGATTTCATCCACATGGCAACCAGTTTGTAGAAAATATGACTCGTTTTAGCCTAGTGAATTCAATTATTTCCTTTCTACCTACAAGAAAGCATTTCTACTAATGTTTATATGGATTAGCAAGAAGTAAATAGAAGAATAAGCTTTTTAACAATAATTTGTTACAGAGATGTAGAGTAAGTCGTGTGAATGGAACACATCAGATTTTTAATCTAATTATAATACTATGTAACACAATTTTTTCCATCATCTAATGGCAATTGGTTTGAAATTTGTTGATTAAAAGGAAACAACAGCATTCAATATCTATTAAGAGTACCTATAATGTGTATTTGTGCTGTTTTTAAAAGATTATGACACATTATTACAATTTGTGAAAGTTACCTTAAAAATTGTAAAAATTTATTGTAAAACTTTGTTGTGAGGGTTTCTCTCACATGAATACAAAGTCTAAGAGTATCAGTGTGACACAAAGTATATGATTTTGTTACCAATACGAATCAGGTATAGTTAAATAGGCATTGTTTCAAAAGACCGGAGTGAACATGGAATTTAAGATGGCATAAAATATGTTTGCGCTAATAGTGTATAGTTAAGTTATTTTAATTTCAACCTTGAGGTTTTCAACAATTGCAATAAAAGGGATATACAATTATAATTTGGTATGTGCAATAATCCTGTATTTAGCATTTTACTCTTAAATAGATGTTCTTTATTATACATTAAATAAGCTCATATAATTAAACTATTTGTTGATAGTTATCTTTTTCCTTCCAAAATGTTTATTAGTTTGGATGACAGCTTTGAGCAGCGAATTGCTTGTGAGTTGGCTGCTCTGGATGATATACCAGTAGAAGGGGTAGGAGGAGAAATGATACGCCATAGTGACCATGTATCTTGTGAAGACCTCCTAGAATTTGCATGTGATACACCCAATGCACGACGTACTCAAGGCAAGGCAAGAGGTGTGGATTCAGACGAGGTTCGCATCATGGGAAAAGTTCTAGGAAATGAGGTATGTGAATATCAGGCCAGTATATATAGCTATATCTAGTTATGTGAAATGTCTAGAGAGTAGTTTATAAGTTTTAGAGATGTATTTACACTAAAAATTGTAGGTTTATGCAGAACAGAATTATGTGAAATGCAATACATGGTCAACTAGATCATATCTTATGATACATTTAGAGAAATCACTGATAATTGATTGTACTTTAGCATTTTATTATTTCACCTTGATTGCTGCTGTTGTAGTTTGTGTGCAAACTACATGTTACTATATCCATTAAAACATACCTTTTAGAAATTAGATAATTATAAATGCTTTGAGTATGTGTACCATGCATTATGTATATAAGCTTGTGGTGTCTTTAATAAGCTGATGATTATACCTAATTAGTCAAGCCTTACATAATAGGACAGTAGGGATTTGCTGATATATGACTATTTCCAGAAAATTAATTTTGCAACAGCAAAAACTAAACCAAAGCAGTAACACAATAGTTTGCTACAGCTTTAGTATCCAATATTTGATCTTGAATACTGAACCAATGTGTAGTTTTTTTAGAGTGCACCTTGAGGACAATGTTGCTTAAAAAGCTTGTTTCTTTTTCTTCCATAACTTGCACAGTGAAAAGCTTCATTAACTCTTGCAGTGAGTATACCTCTAAACCAAAAAGTACATGTAGAGAAAGTAAAAAGTAACCACTAGAACAATTTTTGGCCAATCCTATTATGGATATGCTTGTATAAACTAATAAATTATTGTTCTATTAATGAACATCGCTGGAACTATATTGATCATAAGAATTTTTCAAGTATGGTGTGAAGTTTAGCTCTTGAGATGTTTTCTGTTCTGTACAACTCAGTTATTATATATTGCAGGTATCAATGGAATCCTGCGTAGCTGCATTGAACGCTTCAAATTGGGATGTCCACCGTGCAATCAAGCTAGCAAGACTCTATAATCTCCTGCAGACCACTGCAAATACCACAGATGTTGATGTAGATCTCATAACATGCAATGAAGCCTTGGAAACATGTGGGTGGGATGTGGCACGAGCTGCAAGTTGGGTGCTGGCACAGGAACAGGGTGACACAACCCAAGTATAATTTACAAATACTAAGGTTGTATATAGTGAGAGCACCAAGGCTTTAGTCAGGAGAGGTAATTCATATATACATATTTCTTTTTCTTCTGATTAAAGAAAAAAATCTTCCTTTTTCAGGGATAAGGGAATAACTCCAATAATACAGTTAAACTGTGAAAAGAAGTAATGCAGAACAGTAAGCTGCAAGGCTATGCAGTAATTGAAAACCATTGATTATCACATAGAAATTTGGTTGAAACAACCAAATTGAACTCCATTATAAATGTACAAAAATAATTGCAGCTCAAAATGCATATGAGTATCAAAATAGAGTCTGTAAAGGAAGGAAAGTTATATAGTACATGCTTTGAGATTTTATGTAGAAAAAGATTAAAGCATGAAAAGCCCCAAAATTGTAGCAGTTTGTTTTATTAAGGCAGTTCATTGTACATGTATAAACAAAAGAAATTCCATTATTCTATCATGATATAAGATTTGCAAACATATATGAAACTATGTAACTTAAAAAAAACAAAAGTTGAGAGTCTCCAACTTAATATAGAATCTCATAACAGTGTTTAGAATATAAGTTTAAATCCGAATCAGCCAATATTTATTGCCATTAGAAACAACTTTTGTGTAGTAGTATTTCTATTTTTTACTATTTACTAGTAATTTCAACAATCCAATTCTTTTCATTTTTGCCAGTGGACTTTGTTTTAATAAGGTGCTATGGACCTTGCATCTTACAAATAATAATAACCATAATAATCTTCATCATAAACATCGTGGACTAGCACATCCGACCACTTTTGTCCCAATAGTCAATTAAATGTTTAAAATTAGTCATTCCATCTTCAGTTTGCCCATCCCACTTCTGACTGTCCTTAGGTTTATAATTGTATACCTTGCTTGGGATTCTATATGGCAGCATTCTTTGCAGTCATTTGATTATATACTGCATATAACGCCGACTAAACTTGGTTAGCGAATTCTTGTTTTTGATTTTGTTTATGGTCTAACAATGTATATCCTGCTAAGGCCTAGGCAGCTTCATTTCTGCTGCTTCCATTCTTTTCTATTGTTGTGTAGTTAAGTTGGATATTTCTGAGCAATAATAATAATGATAATATAATTTACAAATATTGTTATATTGCCTCCTTTCTTAAAATATATAACAATATAAACAAAAGTGAATGCATGAGTGTTATTAGGCCTAGTAATGCAGGGGAAAATAAAATATAGTTAGTTCCCTATCACGTTCATGCTTCTACCATATGTACAAAGTGTATATATGTGCCATTTTATTATGAATACCACAATGTTACAATACAGGTTTATAAGTACAAAAATGTTGTGCTTTATACTGAGCACACAATCCACATGTTCTGGTTCAGGACAGGAAAGTGATAGACTTAATTTGTTCAGCATGGCTGCCTCTGAACTATAAATGGAGGAAAATAATTTTAAAATGTTGAAAACTAAATTATATTGCATATAATTCTTATTTAGTTTTTTGGAACATTCATAGTAAAATGAAACTATAGATGGCGTCTTATAAGCAATGTATTTATAAACGTTATTTGAAATGTATTGTTACAGGAAGTTATTCCAATCTTAAAAGTAAAGCCCATTAGATTCTGTAACCTTGAACCACCTTTCATCAATATTTGCTACCTGCAAAGGTGTCGGTTACCCATTTCATTTTCTTCAATGTTTTCAAACTTTCCTCCACCTAGATCCAATCAGTTGATAACAACTATATTCTGTTTGTAGTAGTATTTAAATTACTTCCAATTTCTGGATTTTATCCATTCTTTTAGCAATGTGAGGCCTTTCATTGTCCTGCTGCAGAAAAACTGCTTCTATTAATTAATATCAGGTAGATTGATTATCTTGGTCCAGAGTTTCCGGTGTAGACCGCGTCTTAAGGCTAAAATCTGCCGACGTTTTGCCCATCTTATGATAAGGCTTCCTCAGGGCTAACTGCGTCTGGTCCGGCTGGCGTACCTTCTTTTATACTGTAGTTGGAACATGCCAAGTACCGCCCTCCTGTGTTGCCATTGGTTATCGTTTGGCCAATGGCTGGGGTCGCTGCTTTCTGTATTCCTATTGGCTCGCTGGCCGCAAGGTGGGCAGCGGCCAGCGAGCCAATAGGAATACAGAAAGCAGCGACCCCAGCCATTGGCCAAACGATAACCAATGGCAACACAGGAGGGCGGTACTTGGCATGTTCCAACTACAGTATAAAAGAAGGTACGCCAGCCGGACCAGACGCAGTTAGCCCTGAGGAAGCCTTATCATAAGATGGGCGAAACGTCGGCAGATTTTAGCCTTAAGACGCGGTCTACACCGGAAACTCTGGACCAAGATAATTTTAATATTGGCCGTGGAAGTTTACGAAAACAGGTAGATTGATGTTTGGAGGAATTTAGTAACAGTGACGGTCAAATTATATGTTTTATTAACTTGTTGAGTTGGTTTTTTAACACTACGTCACTTACATTGTTATTATGAAGGACTAGTTTCGAAAGCCTATGCTTTCATTTTCAACCTCACGGGTCCAACTACCATTGCTGGCTGCATTTGCTTGTACTCTCTTCTCTGGTGGCGAAATGATGAACTTCTTAACTAAGCTGTCTACTGGCGGGATTTCAAAGTTTATTAGCCGATCTTTGTTTTTCCATATGAGGATGTTTTCCCAGGTTGTGAGTTCATTGTGGCCTGACATGGTTTTAAGCAATTTTGGATTTAGATCTAGATTGTGGTTTTCTTTCCAAAAGTGAAATACTACTGCCGATTTGCCTTCTTGTTTCAATTTTAGGTTTCTAAAGTGCTCTTTGGATCTGATTTTTAAACTTCTTTTGGTTTGTCCTATGTAGAACTTTTCACAATTTGTGCATTTAATTTGATATATTCCTGACCTATTTTCTGGTGGAATTTCATCTTTTATTTTTGAATTCAGTAATTTTATGACAGAAAATCTGTTTATTGGAGCCAGGGTGATGTCTTGTTCTTTGAAGATTTTTTTTAATTTTCTAACTGCTCGGGGGTGGTAAGTGAATTTTTTGAATGTGTTGATATTGTTTTTTCCTGCTGTTAGGGTAGTTATTTCTTTTATGGTTTTTTTCTGCTTTGCTTTGTTTAGTTTCTTGTACACAAGGTTCTTGCTGTATCCATTTTGTTCTGCTGTTTGAATTATGGTTTTTAACTCTTTGTTGAATTCGGTTGTGCTCATAGGTACATTTACTAATCTATGTGTGAGGCTATTTATTATTTCATGTTTGTGTGGTAATGTAATTTTCTGATTGAGTTGGTTTTCTATAGATTCCAAAGTTTACTTTTGTGTCGTTTCTGATGATTCTTAGGTCTAAGAATGGGAGTTCTCCATTGGTTTCTGTTTCCATTGTGAATTTTATTGTTTTTTCCTGTATGTTTAATAATTTTATGGCATCATCTAAATGTCTACTTGGTACTATTGCAAATATGTCATCAACATAGCGGTACCACACTTTGAAAATCCATGGGAATGCTTTCTTCATATGCGTTTCGAATTTGCTCATAAATAAATTTGCCAAAAATGGAGATAGAGTAAATAGTAAATATTACAGGCAAAAATCAGGACTCTCTATGGGCAAGCTTTCAGAAGAATGCAGTTATCTCTCAATAGTGTTTCAGAATCTATGTTGGGCAATATCACTACTCCATGTCCTAATTTCTGTTTAGCTCCACCTGGCCAGTTAGTCAGTCTGGATGGTTCAGTTGGTTAGGTGATGGCCTTCTGATCCCAAGATCACAGGCTCAGATCTGGCCCAGGCTGATGGTGTTTAAGTATGTCTAAAAGTGACAGCCCCATGTCAGCAGATTTACTGGCATGTAATAAAAACACCTGTGGAACGAAATTCTGTCACACTGGTGGCACTTATATGATTCGGCAATTGACAGTGTTAATAACTAAAATATTTATTACTGGGCTGGTTGGTCAGTCATTCCATTATACCTGATAAACAAGGTCCATAGCTGTGTCACAATATTTAAATAATTTGTTATTTTCATTTTTAGAATTATACAATACATGTCCATGAACTGCTTTTAAAAATCTTGAAATAAAAATGTTGCTTTACTCATGTTTATAAACCTTTTATTGATTCAAAACTCACTTTCTAACTATATATAATTAATCTAAGATGAAGCATTGCAGTACAAATTCTTATCAGTCCATTAATACGCAAGTGTTTTTGCAACAGCAAAAATAAATCTCTATTATTTTTAAATAATATGTGGAATCAAAGGTTTTTTTTTTTAAGGTTGTTACTTCCTGTACAAGTTTGAATTGGGCTTCAATTATTTTATCCAAATGTATTAATATACTTTGTTTAAATTGCAAAACATAAATTGATACCAATCTTAGTAGTTGAGAATCTTGTTTGGTTTTAGCTATCACAACACCACAAATGAAACTCAGGCTCTAATAATCAAATGTTTTGTGTATATGTAGTTGACAAATACTATATGAAAGAGAAAAGCCAAAGATTGAAACCTTTTGAAAAGGTAATTTAGAGTACTTACTGTAAAAGGTAACATAAATCATGTAAATATTTTTATCTGCCAATGATAACTAGCTTTGAAACCGAAATATGTATCAGAAAATTCATATTTATATCAATGAGATTACACATGAAAATGCAAGACCATAATTTTTTTATTTGCTTATTTTTTTAAATAGTGTTAATTTTATGCAAGAGATATTAGTGATTGTGTATACACTTGTTACAACTAGAATGTTTTGTGATGGTTGGAAATATGTGATAATTTTGGCAAAAATATTGGTTGAAATGAGAGTTATAAAAGTGAAATTGTAGCTTATTTTAATTGAAATATGACATGTTCAGTTGATAGGAAAAATAACATTACATAAATGCTTTTCTCAGAATACTGAATTCTTTCACCTAGATTCCAACCATTTACCAGAAGTAGGTTGTAAATTGCTAGTATTTTTAAATATGTTTAAATAAATATATCAGTATTTACAGTAGAAAATAGGAAAACAGTAGTAAAAGCATGGCAATAGCTTTCAGTGATGCTTTTTTTTTTTTTTTTTTTTTTTTTTTTCATTTTAATAATAACCCTAACTTGAGCACATAATTTAAAATATTTTATTTGTAGGAAAGCTTTTCTTTGACCAGTTTTGATTTTTTGTATGAGAACTAATAACTACTTTTATACATTGTTTCTGAATGTATTAATGCATCTTTGTTAAAAATGAATACTAATGCAACATAGATACTATACTTACACATAATAATTAATGTATTGGCAGTATAGCTAGTCAATTATTGTTTATCTGTATTTATACTTTTTTAAACTGTTTTATTTTTTATTTGTTTCAAAAGCACTCGGACAGTTCTGCAAAAGACCACAATAAGGTTTGCATTTAAACAGATTTATTAATTTACTTGTTGGTTTAGCCATCAGTATTCTGAAAATTCTTTTTTATTAATTTACAACTTACACCTACACTTTATCATAAAAGCTATGTACACAATAATAATAATAATAATAATAATAATAAGCTTTATTAACCTATAGTCTTGTACAAATTTCAAGCATCGTCAATATTAAATATATATATTTACAAAATATTTATAATTCATCCAGTCTATATAAACATTTTTTTATTAAAAATGTTCTTAGTTGTCTTTGGAACATATTACCTCTTAGAGTGTTTATTCATTTGGCAGTTTATTGCAAAGGATTTTCCCATTGTAAGGGGATCCTTTTCTGAAGCCTTTTTATTTACATTTCCTCTATAGTAGTTATTTTGCATTCTGGTGTTATACTTATATATAACTTTAATTTGTATCGTGTATTCTTTACCTACTGCAAAGAATGTCGCTTTATATACATACATTGATATAACAGTCAATATTTCTGCCTTTACAAAGATATTTCTACATGATTCCCTATTATTTACATTATATCTACATCTTATACATTTTTTCTGAAGGATTAACACTGTTCATATTGGTTATACATATGCTACCCCAGACCTTGATTCCATATTGTAGGTGGGGGTGAATTAATGTGTAGTAAATTAGCTTTAGTTGGTTAATGTTTTAGATATCTTTTTAGATTTCTCAACAGTATAGATTTGTACTTGTTTTCTTGCATATGTGTTCAACATGGTATTTAAAAGTCACATTTTCATCTACAATTATTCTCAGAAATGTTATTTTCTCTATCTGCTCAATAGTTTCGTCATACATTTGGAGTTTCATTATTTGACGTATTATTTTGGTGTTGGAAATATGAGAGACTTTGTTTTCAGATTTACCTTCAGATTGTTTTTTTAAATAATGACAGATATTTGTTGATATTTGGTTCTGTAGACTGTCTATGTCCTTATTTGCAAATAACATTGAGGCATCATTCACATATGAAATTATTCTGTATTCTGAAGATTTTGGAAGATCATTTATATACAAGAGAAACAGCAGTGGTCCAAGTACAGATCCTTCTGGCACACTAACTTGTATTATTTCATACTTTGATTTGTTGCACTTAATTGTCACCTTGCCTGTAATATGTTTCAGTGCCTTGCTTCAGATTTTGTAGATAAGATTTAACAATTTCAAAGAATTTCCTCCTGATACCGTATTTCTGTATCTTATGCAGTAATAAAGAATGTGTTACACTGTCAAATGCTTTGTATAAATCAAGGAATATCTGCAGTTTTATCATCCTATCAAGCCCTTCTAGTAACTCAGTTAAAGTTCTACTATAGCTGTAGTGGTAGGAAAATCTCTTCTGAAACCATGCTGAAATGTGTTAAATATATTAAATTTATTAAAAAAAAAACATATCAATCTGTTACTTAAAATATATTCAAAAATGTTGGCTATAGTAGAAGTTAGAGTAATGGCCTATAGTTACCAATATCTGATTTTTCTCCCTTTTTGAATGTTGGCCTCACTATGTTTAGTTTTAGTGTATCTAGAAAAGTTTCTTCATTTATTGCAATATTTATTATATGTACTATAATATTGACCAAAGCATCTCTGCAGTGTTTTAGGATTTTTGTTGATATTCCATCCCATCCAGATGATGACTTAATTTTTAGTTTATTTATGATTTTCTTAATCTCCTCAGTCAATGTTTCTTCCAAAAATATGCAGAGTAAATACCCTGAAGGTTCAGATGGCATGACTTAACACATGCCATAAGTCCTATTTTGCTTGTCCTTTTTTACATTTAGAAAGTATAAGTTTCTGTACTTGTTTCTGTATAATTCTACATTGGTAGACTTGTAGAGATGGTAATAGTCTTTCATCTCCTCTCTCACTTTTTTTACTTCTGTTTGAATTTTTACAAGTTTTTCACCCCTTTTATTTTCCTTTCTTTTTTGGATTGGGCAGTGCTTATTAAGGTGTTTAATTAACCTTTTAAATAAATTGTCCCACTTAGTATCTTGCACTCCATATACTAATTCCCAACTTCATTTTTTAAATGTTCACAGATTTGGTTTAAATGTTTACAAGTTGTTTGCTTAATGTTTGAGAGATTTCTGGAATTAGTTCATAGTTTAAAATGTCTATCAATTGTGCACAGTGATCTGAGATACAAAATTCTTCTACTCTTACAGTATAACTCTTAGGTTCTAGATTAGTTAATACATGACCTATGGCTGAGGCTGTATATGGTGTGATCCTTGCCGGTTCTTTGTGTCACACAAATCAAAACTATTTAATAAGTCAGTTAGGCTTTTATAATATACCCTGAGATTGAGAGAGAGTTGATATTTAAATCACCCATAATTATTATATTTTTCTTATTTTCCAGTGATCTATTTAATATACTTTCAAGAGCAAGTAGATAATCATTTACTTTTGTACTTGTGGATCTATATAGACTAACTAAGATAGCTTTCACTTATTGTTCGCACTTTTATTGCTGCAACCTCCAGAACTATTTCTATTCCAAAGTCCTATACCCATGTTTTCAAGGTGAAATCTATCCCAAATTTTACATATACAACTACTCCACTACCTTTATAATTCTGCTTACAGTAACTCTCAGCTAGCTGATGGTTTTGCAATTTAAGATATTTTATCTGCTTTTCATTAAGTCCATGTTCTGTCAATACCAAAATATCAGGTTTACAATCATCTAGCATAGCATCAATTTCCTCTACTTTGTTAGAAACATATTGAATATTTTGATGCATTAAGTGTATATTTGTGTTGTTTTGTGTATTATTCTTTTTTTTTCTTTTTTTGTGAAGTTTGTTAACTTCACTAATTTTTTAAGTTTTGCCTAATACACCAGTTTTAGAGTTTTTATTTATACTGGTATCATCCCCCCTACAGTTTTTTAGTTTCCCTAAGGTATGTATGAAATAGCATAGCTTACCAAATTTTCCAGATCCCCTTCTCCATCCGTGCCAAAATCCCAGTCATTCAGCCAGAAATTGGCATCCAGCAATAAACAATCTTTTATATTACATAGCCAGTTTATATTTTTATTTATATTTCTAACATACCTGTTACTTAAATTACGTCTGTGTAGAACACCACTTATAGCTGAAAATCAGTCTTAATCAAAAATGAGAGAAAACTAGTATATTATATACTATATTTCAAATATCCTATAAAAAGATCAAATAATATAATAAATGTAAAATTTGAAATATTGTACATTGTTTGATGTTTGGTAATAGTGAATTTAAATTAAACAAGTATATTTGTGGAGTTAGTTTTTAGCACTACATCACTTACACTCTTTATTCATGAGGGACGGTTTCAGAAGCCATTGCTTCCATTTTCAACCTTCAGGTTCCAACTGCCATTACTGGTCGCAGTTTCCTCTCTGGTGGTGGAATGATGACCTCCTTCACTAAGCTGTCAACTGGCAGGATTTCAAAATATTTTAAGATGTCTTGTGTTTCTATTAAGATGTTTTCTCACATAGTGAGTTCATTATGGCCTGTCAAGGTTTTTAGTAGTTTCAGATTCAGATCTAAGTTATGATTACTGCTGATTTGTCCTCTTGTTTGAATTTAAGATTTCTGAAGTGTTCTTTGTATCTGGTTTTTAAACTTATTTTACTCGACAAATATGCCTTATTATACATTATATTTTACCCCAAGGTAATTTAATATGATAAAATTGCCAAAATATTCAAATAAAGGGAAGGTAGAATCTCCTGACATCAGTATTTGAATAAATTAATTAATATCTCTCAAGTGCACAGTTACAGTTAAATACATATGAGAGCAAATCACAGACATAAAAATTTAATTTTTCAACATAATCTTCTTTGAGTTCAATGCACTTGGTCCGAGATTCCATCTTTTTTATTCCCACAGACAAAAAAATGCCCATCCATCCATAAAATTCATCCAGAAAACACATAACCGAATTTGATGAAAATTTCTTCACTCAAGCCAAGTTTTAAAGTTGGGAAACAGAATAAAGTCAGATAGTAGCAAATCTGGCGTGGAACTAATTTAAAACCCACTTTGTGTGTGTTTTTACTATTGGCAATGGCCAATGTTTGAGTTGTGCAGTATCCTGGTTAAGGAGCACATTTTTGTATACTATGTTGGTTGCCTCTGTTTCAATTTACTTGCAGACAGTCCAGTAAAGTTTCCTTTTAGCACCCAGTTATTGTTTTATCCTCCAACTGGTTAGGCATATTCCTTAGGTATCCTAAAATATTACAATCATTACTATTCCTGCCATCAAAACTGTTTTGCTTTCTTCAGTGCTCTTTTACCTTCTCCAATCCACTGCATTGACTGCTGTTTAGTCTCCACGGTATAATGGTGAATGATGATAATACTAAAATAATAATAATAATTTTTATTGTCCATACACTTCATATACAAGTTTCAGACATTGTCAAAGATTCTACATTTTCATTTATCCTCCTATTTGCCAAGTACAGTTAGTTCAATTAACCTATATATACATTTTTTAGATGTATTAAGTTAAAAGTTATTACGAGAGTCATTTATGCTATTTTCACAATACAGTCTGTTTACAAATTTTAAATTTGTTTATCACTCATATTTAATTTATATATACATGAGGTCACAGTTCATCTAACCCATATAAACCTTTTTGAGTTAAATATGTTTTAAGTTTGTTTTTAAATCGCTTAACTTTGTGTGATTTAACAGTAACTGCTAATTTATTGTATAAAATTAGTCCTTTGATTAATGGATCCTTACAAATTGATTTAAGGTAACCTGTATTCTGCGGTAATTGTCTCTACCTTGTGGATGATAATTGTAATTATTTTCTTTCTCTGTTGCAATTATAATCTTATAAACATATAATCCTATCACTGTAAGAAGTTAATTGTCTGTAAATACGCTTCTACTTGAATTGTTGTTAGCTAACCCATATACACCTCGTAAACATTTTTTCTGTAATACTAACAAGGTTCCCCGTGAGCTGTAGTGCCATGGAGTTACTAACCCTGTTCATATTAACAATACTGGGAGATATAGGGGAAAATGATTCCAAAGTAGAGCATCTTATTTTTCTAAATACAGTAATAAACGTCTAAATGCATATGCATTTGAGGTAATCCTTTTACAAATGTAGTCTCTATGAGATTCCCAAGTTAGCTTACTATCTTTGTGGATGCCGACACTTTTTCAATTCTAGTATTCTTTGAGGACACAACAATATTATCATCTTTATTCCCCTGAGAATGTTCAAATAAGATCAGTTTACTTTTCTTGGAATTTACTTTTAAATTTAGTTATTTGGGTAGTTTGCCAATTGCTTTATAGAATGGAAAATTGTTGTCTCTAATTGCCTGTTGGATTTGGCGATGCAAATCATTGAAGTATCATCTGCGTAAGATATAATAGAATTGGTCATGATATTTGGCAAGTTTTTTACATATATTAAGTAGAGAAGTGGTCCCAGAACAGACCCTTATGGTACATCAATTGCTACAACTTTGTGATTGTCTAAAGTTTGTGTTTTTAATGCCTATTTTATGATTGATTTCTGTTGAAAATTATCTGTTACTTAGATAAGACTTAATTTTTTGCATCTTATGCCATAAAATTCTAATGTACATACCAGTGTTTGATGCGAGACACAAACAAACGCCTGTGGTGTCCTTACCCTTGTCAAGATTTTTCAATAGTTTATGCACAAAGACAATTACAGCTGTAATCGTCAATAGCTCTTTTCTAAAACCATGCTGATGGCAATTTAATATGTTATGCCAATTCAGGAAGTCAACCATTCTAACTAATAAGATTTCTTTGAATACTTTACCAAACACAGAAGTTAATGTTATTGTCCTATAATTGTTAAGATCACTTTTATCTCCCTTTTTGGATACAGGTTTTATAATTCCTAATTTGAGACAGTTTGGAAATATTTCTTCTTGTATGAAGCAGTTTATTTAATAATTTAAAATAATTGCAAGGATTATTACAATTTTTCAATAGTTTGGTAGATTGCCATCCCAACCTGAAGACAACTGGTTTTTAAAACTATATTAATTTCTTTAACTTCCTTCACACTAGTGTTACTCGTAAAGGTGATGTTAGTAATGTTGTTACATATTTATATGTTGTTGTCTGGTAAAAAATTATCTTTAGTACCTACAGTTGCAAAATGGTTGTTAAAAATATTACTTATTTTAACAGGATCATGTACAATTTTACCTTCATGAAGTAACTTAATATTTTCATATATATTACTGTTGTTGTTTCTATCCTTGACTAATTTTCATAATGTTCTGTTTACATTGGAAGAGTTATTTATTTTGTGTTTATTATATGGATTAGTTAATACTGTATTATACTCCTTTTTTAGCTGTCTGTCTGTTTCTCAGTCATCTCCTTAGCACGGTGGTAGCGCAGCTGCTTGCCAAGCGGGAGACCTGGGTTCGATCCCCAGTACCGGCATGGGAATTTTTCCCCCGCTGGGAGCCCTGGACCGGGGTGCACTCAGCCTCGTGAGGTTCCTGGAGGGCTAATTGAGGTGCTACTTGATGGGGAAGTAGCTGCTCCAGGTCATGAGGACTGCATTAACCAGCTGGGAGGAATTTGAGGCGCTGACCATGTCTCACCCTCTGAAACTGCACCCCATCCATAACGTCTGTCAGGGACCGAGATGGGGGACGCATCAGCTGGGTGGTAGACCAAGGGTCCTTGTGAGCTGTCGTCCCAGTTATTATGTCTGTTTCTCTGTTCTTTGATTTTTGTCATCTTTGCAGTACATTACCATATACCATTTTATTATGCAATACATAAATTTCATCAGGTAATTTAAATTTCTCTATGGGTTTTGTTTTTATAGTCTTTCTTATAATGGGTCAGACATTAAAGTTGACATAAATATTTCCCATTTTTCATTGATATGTTGTGCCGTATAAAGCTTATTCCAAGTTTCCATTTCTAACACACTTTTAATTTTATTTACATTACCATTGAGATGTTTCTAAATTCATATTATGTCTTCATTGTAAGTCACACTGAAATTGTATATATCTATATAAATGGCATGGTGGTCTGAAAGATGGAAGTTATTCACACATATTGAGTAGTAGCCTGTTTATATATTTGTGCATATGTGGTCAATAATAGTTGCTGATTGTGAGGTCATCCTCATTGGCTCTTTTACCACGTCATTTAGGTATTAGGATTTTAAAATATCAGTGAAACTACAATACTCTCTGTTAGTGTCATTTATATTAATGTTGATGTCACTTAAAATAGTCAATTTATTATCTGTAGTCATTAATTTATGAAGAATAAATAGGAATTCAGGAACTGGGGTATTTGGAGACATGTACACCCAAGATAATGTAGGTTTGATTCTCATATATTTTAATTGCAGCCACCTCTATGATTTTTTTAATATTTAATTTAGAAACCTATTCTATAGCTTGGAATTTACATTATTTACCACACATATTGCAACACCTCCACCCTTATATTTTTGCCTACAAAATCTGCTGGCCAGTTTAAAATGACATAGGTTTATATTATTGTCTCTGACACCATGTTCTGTAATAACAGTAGTGAATATGAAAACTTGTTTATTGGATAATGCATGTATTGGCTACTAGTCCAAGCAAGAGGGAAAACAGCTCAAAAGAGCCACTGCAGTGAAAGATGAATTTGTCTCATTCTATGGCCCATCACTTCCCCTTCTCCAGGTCTCCTTCACCTGTGCTTTGGACATTTAGTGGTTGGTATGGCTTCAAACTTGGGACACAAGTTTCAGGAAGAGTGGCGGAAAGAATCATGATGAGTTGTTCCACTTAAAAGCCAAAGATATCCAGTTTAGTAAATAATAAGAAATCCCTAGGGGAACATAAACAACAGTAAATTAAATTAGCAGTATAGGCCTACAGAAGTATTTTCTTTCATTTTTATATATAAAGATATTAAGATAAATGACAATGGAGCTTTGTTACTGTATTAATTGTCAAAAAGAAACAGTTTATTATGTTGATCACTAGGCAATAAAAAGTTATATTACAGGCACAAGATAAGGTAATGTTTATAAACTTGAATATTATAATTCACTCTAGATGGCAGTAATAATAATGATATAAAGCATATCCTTAATATAAACATTTTAAATGCCAGAAGAAAACTTACTGATGTGCAAAATGAGGCAAATCCACTGCTACACTTGTAGTTTAAAGTCTCTTAAAGCTTATTTTGCTTTCCTTTTGTTTTTGCCATTGCTTTATTTGAATATACAGAAAATGGTTTTTGCATACTTCACATCAGTCTATTTATACATTTTTCTCTCTCTTGTAAAACCTTGTAAATATTGAACATATAAACATTTTATTTCTAGTTAAATAAGCTAGCAGTGTTAATATGCCAACCAGAAGTCCAAAATAGAAAAGAATCGTAGTGGGCCAGCAAACCATACTGAAATAAGCTTGCTGTATATCACCCAAAAACTTTTAGGTAATTCTGGTAAATCTTTATTTCCATAAACAGAGACAAACTAACTAGATAGAAATATGCAGAACTGTCAGAATGCATATAAGTTTAAAACAATTAAGTTAAACAAATTGAAAAACTTAAGTATAATATAGGATACAGCTAACCTACCTGCATTGTGTTGAAGGAGAAAGGAAAAATGTGAAAATATTGTTTTCATGCAGTTCTCCTTTAGGGCAGTTTTAAGAAATGAAAATTAAAATGTGTCTTATACTCTTAAGTATCTGTGTGCTGATGTTTCCACCCTGGGGAAATACACACAAATTGCACTTGGACTGCTTCCTTAAGCAGTAGTTAATCTTCTAAAACACAGGCTGGGAACTTGCTGTGAAGGATAAACGTGTTAATCTTATTCACTATTTTGCAAGTGCAAAACAAGTCAGTGTACAGTTGCCTCATAATCTGACCAAGGGCTCAGTGAGGCCCATTCCTGCCACATGTTCTAAAGGCCTTAATGTTTTTGCTAAGAGATGAAATGCAGTTTGCAGATTTTATTCATTTTGTGGGTATTTTTGTAAAAAAACACATCAATGCACTAAGTATCCTAAAAGTGTTAAAAGCAATTAAATATTTCATGATAATTCAGCATATCTTTGAATATTTTACATAAGTTTCAGTTTGTCATAGTGTATGTTTTAAGGAATCTTTGCCAACAGTCAGAGCAATTATTCTTGCTCTTTCTATTTGGCCATCTTGTGATATGAGAAACAACCATTATATTTCAGAGTTTCTACACTAGCAACAGGAAGATCAAACCCATGTTCCAAAAATGTTAAAGTGATTTCTTTTTGGTGTTGTTTATGTAAACATAGTCAGATCAAATACTTATTTTAATCTGCAATAAACCAGTGCATATGTTTATGACCCTCATAAACATAATTCACAAATAACATATTTTTATATTGTAAATATTCATTTTTCTCTGCAGTAAAGAAATTGTTCAAACATTCTGTTCATCAAAATGATGCTGTGATAACTGCTTTACAAATTCGGAGCATCCTTGCAGTCAGTTTTTGTGACACCTCTAAAGTTGAATTATCCCTGGCTTGCAAAAGACACTATCTCAGTTCATCCACAATATTAGAGACCATCTGTTTTGCTTTTCTATCGAGCTTCTTCCAAAAAGTTCAATTGGAGATAAATTTGGAGATTGTGAAGGCCAGTCATGGTTTTAGCACCCCTGTCTCTTCTTTACCTCTCACATAGTTCTTACATAACTTATGTGTGTTCAGGGTCGTTATCTTGTTGATGAACAAAACCACGTCCATTAAGTCTTATACCAGATGGCAGAGCATGGCGCTGAAGCATCTGATCTTGTTTTTCCTCCACCGTTAACAAGTCTCCAACTTCATTGTTCCCAAAACACCCCCACTCCATAACACTTCCACCTCCATGTTTCACAGATGGGGTAAGCCTCGAGTATTCTCTCACCAGGGGCAGATCGCCAACAATATGAGCCAAATTTCTCTGGATTCATCTGTCCACAGAACATTTTTCCAGTTGTCTAAGGTCCAATTCTGGTGCTCTTTGGCCCATTGCAACCTTTTAAGCTGATGGGTTAGCAATGGTTTCTTCATAGTTACATCCAAACAACAAAGCTGCACACAGGCAACTTTTTACTGTTGACACTTATACTGGCTCTTCCTTGTAGTATTTATTTTACTGCAGATGGTGACAACTAAAGACTACTAATCATTAGTTTAGAATGGTTGCAAATATACAATTTCATTAAATTACCAGTTTCAAGGAATCACTTCCTAATTGTCAGCTGATTTCAACTGGCTGGCTCTCCTCTGATGGTTGTGTTATCTCTTAGTCCCTCTGGGGGTGGTTATACGAATATGGTGATCAGATTTTTGTGCATCTTTTCATTATGTCTTCCAATTAAAAAATGATGACTACTAATCATGTTTGCTCAAAAGTATAATTCAAAAATCCCCAGTTTATTTGCTATCTTTCTGTTGAACCATCCTGCATCTTTATATGACATGCGATTGCTCTATTTTCTGAACTCTTATTTGCTTTTTTACCCATTCTTGTTTATTTCAGGCACTTAATGTAATACCAATATGCTTACTGTGCAATTATAGCAATGGTGAACATTCATACATAGCTGTCACAGAACTGATCACTTTGAGTGCTGACACTACTCTTATTGCACCACAAGCATTTGAAAGAGTTCAGGGACACCCTAAACTAAAAGATTTCGGCAGGTATCATAACTGAGTAGGGTGCGACACGGAAAAATATTCAAAACAAACATGATAATAACATCAACAAGGCATGAATGTGTGAAGTGATTTATACAGTGAAACTTTTAAATTATTATGTAACTAATTTGAGTCAAATATGGACACTAATTTCATTGCTTAGTTATTTCCAGATGTATTTCAAAGATCTTCATCATCGATGGGTGTTTGACTTGCTTCAGAATGGGAGATTCCTATAATTTCCTCTGTGCTGCCAGATAGAAGAATTGATCTAATTGACGTACATATGTATAAAACAAGCCTACTTCAGCTTCAACAACAAATTCTACAAGCAAACTACAGGACTTGCTATGGGAGACCTGTGATCACCACTAATGACTGTCTATTCATGAGCAACCTAGAAATAAGAGTAACAAGAGCCTTCCCACATATATTTAAAATTTAGGTGAAATATGTGGACAACATTATTGCCATGAACCCTATAAAACTTGCAGATGATGCTTTAAAGCTATTAAACCTTCAGAATAATGCAATAAATTCACTGTAGGAATAGAAAAAGAAGGGTGGCTACCATTTTTGGACCTTAAAATTATAAAACGGAAAAGCAAAATAGAAGTTGGTATTTACAGAAAACCCTCACATATAGACAGTTACATATAAATAAAAAAATAAATAAATAAAAAAAAAAATAAAAAACTTCAATCCAAAAAAACACACCAACATGTAATTTTTCACAACCTGATACATAGATTAGTAAACACACTACTGGAAAAAGGAGAATATGAATGGGAACACCAGCACATAAAAAGAAATTACTACAGAAAAGCAGAATTAGTGGACAAACTAATTTAAAAGTACAAGAAACAAAAAAAAAGATTTCACACTAAGCACAGGAGCCAACCTAAACCTAAAATACAGTAAATTCACTTCCACCCACAGATGCACAACAAATTCAAAAAAAGTTCCAAGATCATAATATGGAGCTAGCACCTCAAAACAAATACACCTCAGGAATCTATTAAACCACACATTAAAAGGCACTATACCAAACAAATCAAATTCTGGCATTGACCAAATAAACTGTGTGGATTTTCCTAAAATTTACAATGGACAGACTAAGAAAACCCTTTAAACAAGTTTGAAAGAGCACCTCAGGAACATGAAACTCAAGCAAACAGACAAATCTGCAGATCACATCACTTCTGGGCATCACAATACATAAAACTTATTAAACCTATAAAAACAATAACCGAACTAGCAATTTAGAAAAGAATATACATTAGGAAAAACATGCACAGAGTTATGAATTTTGAAATACCACTGGCAGACATCATCTTAAGATTACCTCCAAGAAAACCAGATGGCAGCACAGATGAGATTACTATAGGAATCTCCCCTTCAGAAGCCAGTCAAACACCCACCGACAATAAAGATGAATATCTTTGAAATACATCTGGGGGAAAAAACTAAGTAAGTAAAACTATAGTGTCCATATTTGACTCAAATTAGTTACGTAAAAATGATTACATTTAGAAACACATTTCAGTGATTGATTGAAATGACTTCACAAGTTAAATGTGATAAAAAAAATATAGTAAGAAGGTTCAAACCACTTTCTATAAAGCATTTTGACAAAAGAATATTTAAAAGAATGTATTAAACAGGAATTAAGAATTTTAGTGGAATCAATAACAATAAACACACAAACCAAAACACACTTCTGAGTTTAAACTTTCTGCTGCTAGTGTTCTCTACATATACTTTTAGGGATATGGATTTCCTTGTAATCATGAATTCTCTTTAGTATTTTAGCATTTTGATTTCTTACTTGTGTTATGGTGTGAGAATAAAAAAATAATGTATAAGTTTTGAATCACACTATACATGACAGGCCACATAATTAATCTAACACTGCTAGGTTGATCCATGGATTCAAAGATTTGAGAAGTAAAACAGATGGATAAATGAGAGAAATGAGGGAACCAGGCACATGAGTCTTTATCCATATCAGAAATAAGAAATTAAAATATTAGAATACACTGAAATACCCCAAGAAATGTATGAGGGTAAATATGTATCATTAAAATTTCTTATAGAATTATGAACTCTATTACACCAATTGACATCTCCATTAGCTACCATCTCAGACAGATGGCAAAAATAATAATTTAAAATGTCGAAACATCAACTCATTGATATCTCAAGTGATTAAAAAGATATGAATTAAAAATTGCTTACATAAATTATTGCAACCTGATTGTGTTCTACTTTATATATTTGTTAAATGACAGTGTTTGTGAGCTTCTAGGAAAGGATTTTAAATTGAATAATAAAATTATTAGGGCTTGAAGAATATTTAATGAAACACTGCTTTTATAGCTGAAGTGATTTCTTCAAGTGCATAATTTCTTCAAGAGCATAATTATCTTTCAAAGTGTAAACTGAACACTAGTACAAAGTATATGATTTTGTAAATCTCAATAATTGTGTGCCTGCAAAACTGTTTATAGCTTAAATTTTTAAAATGTCTTGAACTTGTAACACTTTTATACAGCTATTTTATATAAATGTTATTTTATTTATCTAAGGATTTTTTTTTGTATAGAATTTAAATTGACATTTTGAATCCTCAATAAAGTATTTGCTTCAAAGAGATGATGTATTTAACACCAAAAGCTGTTTTTCTTATGGTATTACTGTTGCCTATGTGTTACAGTTGTATGTTCCATAAAGTTTTGATATGCAAATTTTAAAATCAATTCAAGAATAAATAAAGATTTTCTTAACATTTTTATTTTGCATCTATGAATACCAAGTATGTACATCCTCTTAAATGGAAAAATTATATTTCATCTCTTTGAAGCCTTAATACAATTATTATGAACGTCCATGGTTTTACATGATACTGATCATTAGAAATAAAATTCTGTAATACTGAGTATCAATCAAATTCAAGATACAGGACACTTTTGAAACCTAGAGAAAAAATGTATTTAAGATTTTAAAATTAAAATAATGTTTTTGTAAAAAAAAATAAAAATAATATGTCCATTTGCAGGACTTTCTTTTGAGCAGATGTCCCAGCATACAACCTAAATTAGCAAAGGGAGAATAAAGTGCTCATATTTCAGTTGAGTTTTGACAGAGGCCATCACTTCACAATAAGATATAGGAAAAAGTTGCAGACTTATTTAATAGGTTTTATTATTTATATGAGCAATTATCATTCTAATACAGCTTTATTTTTTCTTAAGACTACCTTCTGAAGCTGTTGCTTTCCATGAGTTTTATAATGCTAGTAGCACGTTTCAGTTTGTGAAAAGAAGAAAAATAAATAAAAAGATAAATTATATTTGTTTTAAAACAATGTTGAAATATACCTGAAAAAGTTAATCTTTAACTACTCAAGGTAAACAGAAATATCTAGTTTAATAAGATGGTGTAGTTATTGCTATTGCCCATCTTGCATCTTAGAAATTGCCCATGGGAGGTATGCTTGTACATACACAGACTCTTATGAAGTATACACATTGCATATAATTATTTTGTTGAGCTGCTTTGAAAGTGTGTAGGTTCTGGAGGAAGATGAATGGGAAATCTGATCTCAAAAATATATATTGCAGTGAAAAAGTTTTACAGCAGGTATCCTCATAAATGCATTTTGTTATAAATCTGTTAATACTAAATAT
Organism: Hymenopus coronatus; assembly: GCA_030762935.1. Lineage (NCBI taxonomy): Eukaryota > Metazoa > Arthropoda > Insecta > Mantodea > Hymenopodidae > Hymenopus > Hymenopus coronatus. Next base: position 37,375,927 of record CM060889.1, on the reverse strand, counting down.
AGTTTTGCATGATGAGGTATTTGATTTCATGGCTCTTCCTATCTATTTATCTCAAAATGTAAAATAAGACAAAATATGAGACCATAGTAAATGCTAACTGTTCATGTGGTATTTTATGTCTTGAGTTACCATTTCAATTCAGTTCATTTATTTGTCAGTATACTTTTACAAATTTCTAACATTGTCAAAAGTAAACTATTTACATAAGATGCAAAGAGAATAAGATGTAACATAAAAGGATGCAATGTTAGATAATTTGAATAGAATACAGAGTCAAATTAAATATATTTACAGTCATTAGTTTTGTACAAATATTTTTCTATTAAGATACTGTTTTGTACCATTTAATGCCTTAATTATTGCTGGCAGCTTATTCTATAACATTTGTTCCATTAAAATAATATACTTGTCAGTAGCTTTTTGGCAGTCCATTTCCAAAAATAGTCATTGCTAGTATATAATACATTATTCTTCTTACACAGTTTGTTTACCACAATGTGATTTATTTACATAATGTGAGTAAAGTGTCAACATGTTATTTTCTTTAAATATACTCACACAGGGATCAAAAAATTGTTAGTTAAAATATTAACCCAATGTACTTCTTCTGCAGGATGAATACTCTGTCCAGTTATAAGCTTGGACAGCTTTCCCGTGTTTCTATTGCACACGATAGATGCAAAAATATAACCCCATAATAAAACAATTTTAGTAGGTTAGGATCATCTACTGGCTTAAAGTGTTTTACTATAAAATGGATTTACTAACTTTGTTTCCATACACAATCAATGTGAGTAGGCCATGTCAGAATATTTTTCACATATAGAGCCAACAATTTGTATAATGTTTTCTATTTTCAGTTTATTTATCTGTAGATTTTTATTAAAGTGTATATTTATATTATTTATCAGGCAGATTTCAATTTCTGTGCTTTTATCCATGTGGCATTTGAGGTTATTTGAATCAAAGGATTTAATTAGATTTTCCCTGAAAGAAAATCCTGAATTATGTCTTCAATTAATTTTTGTTTATTACAATTATTTGTAATATTTCATACAATAGTAGACTTCTTTTTTTTTTTTTAGACACATTTAGCAAAATTTCTGTCCTTGAGAGTTGCTAGTTCCTTTGGAACACACACATAACAGGATTGCTAATTCCTCTCTCTCTAGTTTATCCCATTTATCAAATCATAATTCACTTCTCCATATTGTTTTCTTGTACTTAAAAACACTTATTATAATTTCCTCGAGCCCCCTTAATTTTAACATCCTGCTCTTGCCCAAGCATATCCTTCTGTCCCTGTTTTATCAATTAAGTCCACACATCTGTATGCATAATTTATTTATATTTATTTATATATATATAAGTAGGAGGTAATTACTTTAGTTCTTGGGTAATGCTCATAAATCATAATTTTCTAATTTTTGGATAAGAATACTGTGATCAACACAATCAAATGATTTTGAGAGACCAAAAAAATAGAGCTCCAACCTTATCATCTTCATCACTTTATCTAACTTCATAGACACTTAATGGGTAAGCTCTGCAATTGCAATAATTGTTGATAGATCTTTTTGAAAACTATGTTGAAATCCTTGTAGTTATTTATTTTGTTTATATATAATGATAGAGGCCTTTTTAAATTGATGTTAACATCAGTCTATTTATGTTATGCGCTTCACCTTTTTTGTGCTTGGAATTTGCTATGCTTACTTTAAGACAGTGTGAAAATTTAACTTGTGCTACAAAATTAATAATCGGGTGGAATATGGGCTTTGCAATGACTTTTTGCAACATTTTAGATTTATGGGACTTATTTCATCCCACCCTTTGATGATTTGCTTTTTAAGCCAGATATTAAGTCATTTTCATAGGCTTCCACAACCAGTGTCGTTAATAGTACTTTGGTTTCTAGTTGATGCTGCATCATCATATTTTTGGTTTATACCACTGTTTTGGCCTCTTGTATTGAATGCTTCACTAATATAGGATCACTATTTATGATTATCTAATTTAACTTAAATTATTTTTGTGAGTTTCTTTCTTTCTTTCTTTTGTCAACTTGCATTTATAAATTGCATGCTGATTTTTTAATGTTACTGCCCTTAGTTTATCAAGATAAAATAGTATATTCTTAATAGTTCTGGTATTCCTTTATATTAACCCAGAGCTGTGTTTTGTATTTGACGCAGTCCTTCATTTCTAGTTTTAGTTTAATTAATTTGCAGGAAATTTTATTGGCTTTTTGTTATTTTTCTAAAGTTTAGATTATTTACTGGGCCACAGAAGACAAAGTAAAAATTAAAAATACTATGCAAATCATTCTACCTGTCATACACATAAGTCTATTGGTATGCTCTATTCCATTTCTTTACCTCTTTTTTACTTCACTTCATTTAATAAATTTCCAAGTCAGTCAAAGCACATTGCTTTTAATTATCTTTGTTTTCAAAGTCAAGTTGACATTTTGTATTCTGTATCCATTGAGCATGAAGTCCACATATATAGGTATTGATTATGTTAGCATTTATGACTTGTTCATCCATGAGGTATGAATTAATTATTGTTTTGGAGTTGTTCATAACCCTTGGGGAGTGTGAATCAGCTTAGCAAGATTAAATGATCTTAGAGCTTCTTTTTTTTGTAGCCACTGTCCATAGAACCCAGGTTTACATTAAAATCCCCAGAAAGAAGCGAAGTTTGTTTTTGTACTCAAATATTTCCTATTGGGCTTTCTGTAGAAATGTTATCAGGCATGCACAAGAGGATCTATATATTGCAAATATATGATGAATATTTCCAAATAATACTCTTCTAGATATAACAGAATTATGTTCAGTCTATTCTGTACATTTATTGTGGGGGGGAGGGGCCCTTTTAAATGAAGATCTTATATTACTAGTTAATTAATAATTAAAAATATTTACAAGTTCTATTTCATCATTCATTCCATGCTCAGTTATTATAACAGCCTGGAGTTTTATTTCATTTTTAAATACTAAATGCAACATGCTTATTGCTAAAATATTATATATTTATGTGCACGAGTCAAAAAAATTTCATAATAGAATTAATGTTGCTTGTTCAGGGAACCCTCCCCAGCAGCATTCACCCCTCACCATTACCAAGTATTGTACTAAACTCACTGTGGTCTTATTACTATTATACATTATTATTTCTTTCACAATTGACATGCCATCCACCACACAGTTGGTCAGTTTCATTTGCACTAAACTAATGATATCACTTAGTAATTTTCCAAATTTATAGGATCCTCTTTGATTGAGATGCACATAATCTATTGCAAAATCATTTTCAGCCAACCAGAAACTCAGTCAACTAACTTATAGTCGGACTGAATGAGACAATTCCCTGCCCCTCTCATAGTATATTTCATCTAAGGTGGTCATAAATGTGTGTATGTACACTATATGAAAATTATGTTTTTAAAATATGAATGCATGTTTTAGGTATGTTTGCAGAATTTATTGAGAAATGTTCTAAACAGTTGCCTCCTTTTAAAGCTGTAGTTCATGATGTTGTGCACAAACTTGAATCTGCAGTTGTAATGGTAAATTAAAACATTTAAGAAGGCGTACTAATTTAGAAAACCTTAATGTAATTGCTAAACAATAAGTACAAGTTAAGCCTCTTTTTCTCTGCATACAAAGCAATGCTGTTCAAAATCTCATCAGAGAAGTTTATAAAACTCTGTTTGCAGCATGGTAAACAAAACTGTAGATGTTATTAGTAATTTCTTTCATATATATATATATATATGCAAGAGGTTCCAATTTCAAATCTTGGTTAAGGTGAGCTACTCATATAGGTTTTCTGGGGGTTTTCCTTATGCAGAAATGGTTAATGTCAGATAACTTTAACTTTTTTGGATCGCAATCTCATTTGAGCATCATTTAATTCATCTAGTGAGACTTACCCAGTTAAAGGATGTTAAACCAAAAGGGAAGAAAAAAGGGGCTAGGAGAAAATTCAGGCATTGTTCATTCAGCTGAAGAGTTCATGGATGAAATTAGGACATTGTTTGAAAATATTTAGTGCTGGTGTATGGCCTCGGATCTAAGAGAAAATAAAAAAGAATAAATTAAACAAGTAAACAAATGGGAAGAATATATGTAAACCCAAATAAAATTGTAATAATTACTATGATTAAATTCAATCGAGTTGACTAGAATGTGTTTTCCATAAACAATGCTTGAAAAGAGATAACCCAGCATGCTCTGTGGTTTAAAGGTTAAGATAGTGGAACTTATGCACAGGCATCACTGGCTACAGCACTCCTAGTATCTTATAAAACATCACACAAATTTTTATTACACTCCTAGTATTTTATAAAACATCACACAACTTTTTATTACACTCCCAGTATGTTATAAAACATCACCCAAATTTTTATTATGCAAGCTCTTTGTTGTATATGAAGTTCTTGTTATTCTTTAGTTTCTAAATTAATCTTCATGTTATTGTAAAGTACAGTCTTCACCACCATCTTCTGAGAAATTTTCAAATTACTAATTACTTTCTGAAAATTAGTTTAGATGTATTAGTTCTCTAGTTAATAATAATGTTTCCTAGCAACTTAATAATCTCTTGCTCTACACAATTCACAGATTCCGTTTTGTTTTGTGTCAGCCTTTTTAAATGGCTGTGTACAATGTCAAGATAAGTTTTTGATTACCTACTATATCTTTTATTGAGATTCTGTTTGAATTTAAATGAAATTCAACATTTATATTTAGAAGGTTAATATTAACTATCTAATGCAATTATAATGTTTTTCTTTTTTTCATTTGTAGTTTATACATCAGTTTCTCTGATTCAAAAAAGGTTATAATATAAAATATATGACAGCCTATAGGCAGAGATCACAACAATACTTTTGGCTGTTGATTTCTGTTGCTGAATTCAAAATTGCCTTTTTTCCCCCTAGGATTTTTAGATTACCTCTGATCTTTTAATAGATTAAAATCATAATGATCGTGAATAAACCTAGATGCTTTTGACTAAACCTAAAAAAATTATATTGCCTGGGATAAATGTATCCAAACTTACTACGGGTGCTTAAACTCGAAAACATGCAGCGATGACTCAGGTATGCATGCAACTCAGAGATCAACTCCATGGGCTTTTCCATTAAGCCATTGCCTATTTTATATATTGTGCTCCACCCCTGCATGCAAGAACAAAAGAACTTTCATACAGGGATGGAAGTGGATACGCCACTCACTAGTGTCAACCCTGAGGGGAAGACAACCAAAGACCTTGGTAGTTTCGACCTTTACCAGCCTGGTTCTACTAACTTTCCAGGTTAGTGCCAGAGGACATTATAAGGCATCTCACAACCCCAACCAGACATACCCAATCTCCTATTGACATTGGGCCACTGCCATGGCAAGTCCAACCCAATCTGAACAGTTCCCTTTCAGGAGGGGCTCAGATGTTCAACCCGACTACTTCTGGTACTTGGGGTCCGCAACACTTACACTAGAGCAGCTGAAGAGATCAGAACCTTCCCCCTACAGGGATAGATCTGCTATAGATGTGGCCTGGCTGGTGAATGTGTTTAATCCAATTATGTCATGTTATTTCTTATTTCCTTTCGTTATTGGCAAATGAAGCCACATTCGCAACAAATAAATATATTAAGATGTACTATTAAATGTTCCCATTAGTTTAGACAAACTTGATTTATTTATTTTTTTTTCCTTTTTTTTTTTTTTTTAATGCTTCTTTAAGAATATTAACCCACTCTTATGCTTGCAGAACCTTGCTTTCCTTTCTGTTATAGTAACCTTCATTACCAAATTTCTTTTTATTGCTCTATAGAAAGTTAATGATTCCTGATATTCTAAACTTCCCTATATCTCTTGTCTTTCTATGTCTTTTATTCTGCTTCTCACCAATTTCCTGTCATTCTTTGATGTTTCTTCTAGTTTCCATTGTCCTTATTTCATATGCTGAGTATAGTTTTCATAGGCTACCAGCTGTTTGTGGTCACCACTCTTTGCTACTTCATCCATATCTTTAAAATTAGTTTTTACACAGCTGAAATGTATAATATTTTAAGTTTTACAGTGATTCATAAATATACTTTAATATACAGGCTAAATTATTTCATTGATTGGTGCAAAATAATATGAACCATCATATGTACATTAACAAATATCAGCTAATGAATGTGAATCAGCTTAAAACTCCTTTGATTAAGGTGAATGCAATGAGGGAGGGAGAAGGCAAGTTGGAACATGTTTCACATACTTTGAGGTCTTAATTTCAGTAAAACTGCACTTTCAAAAGTGTCCTTTATTAAAACTATGTTTAAACTATTAAATATGTTCAAGTGTGTGTGTATATATTTATATAGTGTTTGCATTTGTCAGTTTTATAAGAATTTGTGTATACAAAAAACAAAAATTTTGTAAATTAAATTTCTCAAAGTATAATAATGCTATGGGTTTCATTATTCAGTTTTATGCTGGAAAGAAGATAGAATGATTCTTTTAAAACATAGATCCAAATATAATATCCAAATAGATACTGTTTTATCACTGAAACAGCATTTATTTTATTGAGTCGGAATTATGGGTTGAAAATGGGAACAAGTGTTCCCGAAAACGGTCCCAGTAAGTAAAAATAAGTGATGTTTGTGTTACAAAAACTGACTCAAATTCGCTTTATTTTTTATTAGCATTTTATTTGTTTATAAGTAGTAAAATATTGTGTGCTTTGTACAGTATCATGTAGAAATGATTTTTTTCTGAGGTAAAATTCTATAACTTTAGGTAATGACACTTTTGATGGAATGGATTATAACCATTTTTTAAAGATAATTTTGAACATAATTTTACAATTTTTTTTTAATGATATGGACAATTATAATATTTGTATATGTAAGTGATAAGAAATTAATATGTAATATGCATTTGCTATATACAGTTTTCATATGTTCTGTAACACCAATATTTCTGAATTATTTAAAAATATTTTACAAAAGTGCATAAATTGGAAACCTGAATACTGATCCTAATCCTTACTCCTGTGTTAATTTATAATTAATTTGATATTAAAATCTTGAAAAATCATCAATAATTCTTGTGCTGCTCTACTAGTAAATCTAAAACTGAAAGAATGTATTAAGAAATATTGCTAAGAAGTTTTTAGGTCATCAACAATTACCTTTATATTTTACAGTTATGGAAAAAGCTAAAATTACAAAAACTAATGCTGATCTATGCTACTTTCAGATACTGCATGCACATTTCTACTTCCTTTACACATATTATACATATAGTAGATAGAGAAGATATTAAATTCCCCGAACATTTTTAATGTTAGATGTTATCACAAATTTATGCTTTGTGGTCTCCTGAATCCATAAAAAGCATTTTTAGAAAAAGGTCTGTTTGTGTGCCTGTGAATTGCAAAGCTCAAAAGTGAAAAGACTGTTAAATATCAAATTTGTTATTTAGTGTAATATCTTCCAAGGATGCGATACAAAGAGTTTCAAGAAAATGCCCTTCTCCCTGCCATTAGATTTTTTTTCTCCTCTCCAAAAATGGCTCTAACAATTTTGATTAAAATACTGTATATTAAAAATATTTGCATGATAAATTAAATGTATATCTTGAATTTCCTGGGAATAACCTCTGAAGAGCTCTTTATTCTGGATGAATTTTGTATAACTGGTAAATCATAAGAGACAGACAAAACCTACTATAAAGAAAAAATGTAGATCTTGTTAAAATACTGTCTTATACATTTTTGTAAAGTTAACCATTTCCGAGATGTTCCTTGTTCTTGGTTTCAATTTTAAGCTACTTAAACTTATCTCAAACAGAGGTCATCTTTCATTTTATCTCTTTGTTTTACTCCTATCTGTGCAAAGCAACCCTACTTTCTATTATTTCACATAATGACCATCTTTCTGCAAGGTTAGACTCGCTTTACCCTTGTGTATTACCCTATTTTTCTTCTACTTAGAAAGAACTAATACAACCATTTTTGCTAATGTTTATCTTGATTACCATGCTATAGATAAAGGTATAATCTTTTATAGCAATAGTTTGTAGAGAAAATGGTACATATTATTCTGTACATTACCCTTGGTAAACAAAACTGCAAAGTGTAATCCCGTGTCACATAATGGAAAGAAGAACTATAATATTTTCCTTTATCTGAAAGGCAGTTGCCAACATTTCTTCGTAACTACTTACTATTAAAATCATACTCATTTTAATCTCACATAATTTTTGCAGATGTAAAATTATGTTAAAATAGGTTGATCCCAAAAATATTGGTATTCATTCATATACACAATTTTTTATAAAATTGACATTTTTAAAAGTTTTAGCTACTTATTATAACCAAAACACTCACACATCATATATAAATCCATTCAGCTTGATGCTATTCTTTTCATCTGACCTATAAAACTTGCAAGCTTTTAGCCACCATTTCAGTATGTAAAATAATGATTAAAATACAAGAGCAGCTAACTGCAATATAACATGACATAATGTTTGTGAAAGTACATTGAAAATTAGCTGAGACATATTCCTCTATATTTTCCTAAAGGCCCAACTGAAAGGAAAATACATACTGATGTTAATGGTAAAGTAAAGTAGTGTTTTTAAGTATACTTTTTCCACTGCTTTAGGATGCCAGTCCAGAAAGTTACTTCACCACATGCCACACAACAAATACAAAATGGGACTAAAATTTTGTGGGTCCATTTCCATGCTGTGTGGGAGCAAGTTTGCTTCACATTAAAGAAATCTTAAATTCAACTTTTGAACTAGAGTGAATTTTCTGGATGAGCTTTTAGGACTTTTCTCTTTTCCTCAGAAGATGAACATTGGGCAATTTGAAGCTCAGTGAGCTCATTTTATCCATTCTGTTTATTTGCTATCTGATATGGCCTCTCCGGTTAAAAAGCTAGTAAGAAAACTGTTTCTAAAATTTGTTTTTTTCTGAACCTGACCCCATTGAAAAGAAAGATAAAAGAATCTAAAAATGTTTTTTCATCCCAAATTAAAAGCCTTTCTGTAAAAATCTTGGAAGACAAATGCTTAATAACATCAGCACTAAAACACTCATGAATGAATAATTAAAACCATTTTATTAAAATTAAATAGGAAAAATAAAACATCCCGAGAAATGTCTTTCAATTGTAAGTGAATTAAGTTTATTCTGTTGTTTAATTCCCTACAGAATTAGCAGGGCATTTATAATGATGACATCTATGCAAAAACATATTATGCTAAATCATGCTTAGAAAGAACCAAATGCAAATGCACCGTTGAGTCTTTCCCCTCTAATTATTTCCAAGAATTTCTTACTAATGCCCCTCCATAGTCAAGGGGTAACACACTTGTCTCTGGTTCATTAGGTTACAAGCTTAAACCCAGCAGAGGGCAATGGAGTTTTTGGGCATAAAAATCCTTAACATGGCTTTCTTCGAAATAGAAGTAAAGCCGATAGTCCCATGTCATAGATTTACAACACACAAAAGAACCTCAAGCCTAATAAAGAGGACCTTGAGCAAAATTAAGTGGTCTTTCATGCCCAATATAGAATGGGATGCTGAGAACCATAGTAGTTAAAGAGCATCCATAAATAACCTCAATTTCCATTTCTGACTAATGTTGAAAGAACAATGAACTTGACATTACCAAAGTTCATTTTCCTCTCTCACTTGCAAGCACCAGTCCATATATAGTCAAATTAGCATTTCTTGTAAGTAAATTGATCACCTTTACTTTTTCTGTTAGAAGCATTGCATTCAAACTAAGCAAAACATGTAATTCTGTAATCTTCAATGTTTTGCTTAATAACAGCTGTTAAAATGGGAAGAGAATGATAGCCAATAACTTACCTTGGATTTACATCTCATTTTACGTATGCTCTCAGTGATATGAGCAGTGATTTGTATGAAAGGTAGTAATTTCATTTGATTATGATATTATTACAGAATTAAACTTACAGAAGGCAAATTTTTATTGTCTCTGATATACCATTAACTACAGCATCTTTTTCCCCTCACAGTTTAAAAAGCATTGCCTCATATCTTACATTTCCAAGCAATTTCAGTTGCATATAAATAACTTTTTTTTTTTTTTTATCTTATAAGCAAATGCTTCTTGAGCTATTGCTCACGATAAAGTATGAATAAAAACAAGCCCTAGTTGCTTTTAATAAGCTTTTGCTTGTCATTTTTTTAGTTGTGAAAGTACCAGTTTATTAACCCAGAGTAGATGATGGCTTATGAGCAGAAAATAAAAATTTATGTAAGAACAGATTCAAATGGTACCGTTGTTAGTAAGAGAAAGTATAGACTGGCTTGCACAACACTTTCTTCCAAGATTAATGAAACACAATATGGAGCTTTTAACATGCTAAAATAATGCTTACATTTTTAAGGTATGTAGGAGAATCTGGTGTATTGGTATTATAGAAGATTTTAGTGTTAAACAGGCTATGGTTTGAAATATCTTCTTGGAAGTTGTTGATGCGATCAATGCTAAAGCGAGGAATTGGGTATATAAAGGAATTATAAAAATTATACAAAATATATATATTAACATTGTAATAAATCAAATGAATTAAAATAATCATTATCATGAGTATGAATTATTGACACCAAAATAGATAAACCTAAAACTCCTTCACAAACTGCAAAAGATAAAAAAAAATATCGTTATATATAATTCTCTATTTATTGCAACTACTGCTTGGGGAAGCCAAGGTGGATTAGTCATAGCATTATAATTTTTTTTTTTTTATCCATTTAAGGCAATGGATTGTATTAATATTTTACTAAGGAAATCAAATGTGCATAGCAATGACTATATCAAGAGGAAAGGAATTCCCAGCATCAAGTGCAATACAAATAAAAAATTTACAAGAATTGTTGCCAGATGGTGCACAATTCTCATATAGGGCTTACAAGGTGATGGCTGGTGAGTTCCCAATGCACTGATGATAGGGGTATTTAGGTTATGGTATTGCACAGTAGTGACCCATTATCCTATAACAGAACACACAGCATACAAAGGAGAGGGTAATCATTCAACAATGTTTTGATCAAGTTAAACAGTGATTTTACAAAATAAGATTGCCCTCTGAGAAGGAACCTAATATCTGTATGACTTTGCATAAAGTGAACAGACATCTAAGAAAAGAAGATTTTGACACACATAAACTAGGCATGATGAAGTAAATGAAGCAGTAACAACTGTTGCAGAACCACAATCAATCTATATTAGGAGGAGGGAACACCAGTGAAGGGATGACTTTTCAAGGATAATTTATCAATCACTCAAATTTCACAGAGGATGTTCACATTAATAAATCTATCACTAATTTTGTGTGTTCTTTTTCACTGCTCTTAAGGAATGCACACATCTATATGCATGTAGAAAAGAAGAAACAAATGTGTAGGGACAAGAAACAATTGTTGATAAAATTTGAGCTGACAAAAATCCTAAAAACTAAAGAGAGTTCTCAAAACCATGATAAAAACACTTAATGTGTCGACAGCAGTTGATAATTGCAGAAAAATCCTACGAAAGCATGTTCCTGCTTTTGTTGTGGTAAGTGAAAACTTTGAGCTTTCAGTCGACTCTTATCTCCACAAAATTCCATCTAATGTGAGTTTTCAAAAATTCTAAATAATTACCAAAAGTTATCACAATTTATTCAACACCTAAAGATTCATAAAACTGGGAAGCAAATCTTCAGTTTTCAGTTGTATTTTTCTTCTTTAGTTTTCTGCTTTAATCTGCTAATGGTTAAAGTAGAATTAACCTGTGGAGTTCATTATTGCTTAATCCTGTTGTTTCATTATTGAAATTAGCTAATTTCTACTTTCCTGTAGCTCTACAAGGTGCTTTGTTGACAATCAATTCTGTATCATCACTTAATATCCACCTTCTACAAATGGAATAGGCTCCTGGAGATTAGCTGCTGTAGAGGTCAAAGACGTTAGTTCAAAGCAAGCTGAAACCCTGATTAAAAGTGTATACATTTTTGTAATAGAATGTAATAATATTTTTTATCATAAATCATGAAAATAACTTTTTTGTAGTTTAACTTCCTTTATTCTGGTTGGCCATATCTGACAAGGTATGAAGTTGGTGAAATTATGCTCAAATGATTTCGGGGTTTATGTAGCCTTAGTTACTCAACATTCAACTTCTCAGGATAAGGGAAACCCCAAAAAAGCAAATCTTATTCAAATAACTCACCCTAAGCAAGATTCAAACTTGCAGCCTCTTAAATGTGAGGCAGTTACGGTTCTCCCACACTATATAGAGGCAGGCAGAAAATAACTTTTTTTTTTTTTTTTTTTTTTTTTTTTTTTCTTTTTTTACCCCCCTGGGTAGCGTGGTGGTAGCATGTCTGTCTCACGTTCAAGAGGTTGTGAGTTCGAATCTCGCTTAGGGTAAGTTACCCGGGTAAGGTTTTTTTCGGGGTTTTCCCTTATCCTGAGAAGACGAATGTCAAGTAACTTTAAGCTCCACGGACCCCGAGATCATTTGAGCATCATTTCATCAATTACATTCATCGTCCGATATGACCAAACCAGGTTAAAAGACGTTAAAACTACAAAAAAAAAAGGAGAATTTTTATATTTATTGTTATGGTTGCATTTGACTACACCTGAAGGACTCCTGATCTCTCTACATTCCTTTATAAAGCATTTGGCTTTTGATGTTGCTTATTTTTTTTTCAGAATTGCAGTTCTGTGGGTAAAGTTTTAAACTCCTCTAACTGTTGCATTACTGCAGCTACTGCTAAGTTTTTTTGTTTTTTTTTCTGTCCTTGCTTTCTGGTAATGGACCATTCTTTAGAACCTCTTTATTTGGCTTTAATAGATGAACATAGAATCTCGTAAATATATTCTTCAACCATGGTGATTGAAATTTGTGCTGCAGCATGTAAATTTTCCTCTTGAAAGAATTTACGTTATAGCTGTTCTTATTTTATAAGAGAACTCCTTGTAAGTGTTTTCATCTTGCCTGAGCATAATAATGGTAAACAGAATGTGAGGTCATATTCCTATATCATGTATGTGATCAAAAAGATGAACAATTTAATGGTGATCCACATTCATTACCTTGACTGATAACATAATCAAAATGATGTACACATGTACTTCAAAATGCTCTTACAGTTCATAATTGATAAATAATTTCCTACAAAAAAGAACCTTAATTGAACTTTCAACAAATGAAACTCTTTCATCCTTATAACTTTAATTTGTGATAACACCTTATAAAATCGTGAAATTATTTATTGTGATGCTTTTTATACATTTTAATTGCCCATTTGCAAAAATAGCAATATAATGATGCAAAAATAAGTACAAATCTACTTTCAGTATATAATTTGTTAAAGGGAGAGGTTCTTAATACATCAAATTAAGGAATATGGGGGCATTGAATTCAGAAAGGAGATGGATGTCATGTTGAAAATCGGACAAAACTTAATTTAGTTTGCCAACTGTTTAATGATACCTATTTCTGTTATTTCAATCCAGTATCTCATATATTTATTAAATGTGTCATTAATATGAATATTAAAATGCAACAAATGCTTTAATTGCCTTCTAACTGAAGAATAAGCTGTTGTTTATCTAACTGATGTATAGAGGTGTAGGCCCCAAGCTGATACGTTCATAGCAATAGTTCAACAAAGAAGAGAAATTTTTGTGTGTACCAAAGACCTGAATCTTGATTCTAAACTTGCTGTAGCTCATAAGCTCCTGCTTGTTTTTATGTATATCATCCATTGTCGTACAAGGTACCAAGTGATAAACCTTTGCCTGAACATGTTTTAATGCCATCTTGTTTTGAATGGTAGATAGCATAAATAGCACATTGTGCTACAGTGTATAGTACTATAGAAGATGATAAATTGAGCAGTGATTTCAAATTTTTTTTTTTTTTTTTTTTGCTAGTAAGTACTTATGTTTACTCCTTACTCTGCATAATGCATTAAATCGCATACAATAATGTATATAACAAGAAAAGAAAAACACTATCCGTCCATAAAATTACAGCTGAAGCTTTTTCTCATTAATGGAGATCTTTAAATGAGTGTCATTTTACATTAGTAAATACTATAAATGCCCCTTATAAACACCAGAAATCTTTAATATAATATAAGTGCAGAGGGCAGGAAGAAAAGTTCACCCCAAATGAACATACCACTTAGAAATTTAAGAAACCAGCATGTTGCAGAGCTATGGTTATATACCAGGGTAATGCTGGTACTATACTATTACTTTGTGATGTGACTATGCTTCGTCTCTGGGGAAACAAATATTCACAACACAGTTTATTTGGACCATTGATTATATTCTTATACTTTAATCAGTATATTCGCTTCTGAGCATCACTTTCTGTAAACTTAGCATTTGTACTTTGCTAGTGGAAAGAATATTTTTTATTTTATTTCTTTTGCTCCTTCCCTCCCTTCCTTCTTTGTCAACACACAAAATAATCTTAATAAGTGTAGTAGAACCTTGCATATTATATTTTTAAATAATGAGTAATTTAAAATAAATAGGTAATATTTCTTTAAAGCTGATTTTTATATCACTATCTATAGGTAAGGGAATTTCATATGGCAACATTTATTAATGTAATACAAAACATATATGTAAAATGAATTTCTTTGCTAGTTAACTAGTGTTAAGTGCTTCCTGCTATTGCTAATATTATACTGCATTATATTATAATGTACCTGTTTGTGTACAAGAATATTGGTTAAGATTTCTACAAATACTTGGGAGTTTTCTTTATGATAAAACTGCAAACTATTTACATTATTTTTCTAAGTTCTTTGCCTTTTAATGAACATTTATAACATATTTAGGAAACCAATTTTTGTATATAATATGTTTTTAATGTGTACTTCTATTTGAATAAACTATATGCATATATATAATTTGAAATTATTCTTAATTTAACACTTTGATGAAATTTTCATTTTAGTTTATCATAAAATTGTTCCCATTTTCATTTGCAACACAGCTTTCAAGGGCAGAACTGAAAAAGCAGTTTTGTGGTGTGTTCTACGTGGAGTATGTGAGAGGGAAAATATAGTCTATAACCCACCAAGATCCTCTGAATTTTATGACCCACATTTATTTAATAAATTGAGACAGAACATGGAAGAGATATCAAGCAGGGGGTTATACAAAGGTTTTATAACAATGGGAGATTTTAATGTAAGAGTGGGGAAAACCCAAATGCAGTAATAGATTTTGAAGGGAAGATAATTGGGTTAAGAAAAGAAGTGAAGAAGCAAAGATATATTAATATGAAGGCAAGAAAATGATTGAGATTTGTGAGGAATTTCATTTAGTGATGTGCAATGGGATGAAAGGAAAAAATGACTTAGGCGAGTTTACTTTTTTAAATAGAAATGATCAGAGTGTGATAGATTATATTTTATACTCATCAGATTTAAACGAATACTGTAAGAATTTTGAGGTGCTGAATATAGCTAGTTCTAGTAATCATTTTCCATTATGGGCATTTTTCAGAGGTATAAATAAGGAAAAGGAAAGGTGCTCTGACCAGATAGGATTACATAACATAACTCCATGGCACGACAGCTCACGGGGAACCTTGGCCTACCGCTCGGCTGCTGCATCCACTTCTTGGTCCATTACAGGCGTCATGGATGGGGTACAGAATTGGAGGGTGAGATGTGGTCAGTGCCTCAAGCCCCCCCAGGCCGGTTAATGCGGTTCTCATGACCTGGAGCCGCTATTTCTCCATCAAGTAGCTCCTCAATTGGTCCTCCAGGGACCTTACGAGGCTGAGTGCACCGCGGGCCAGGTATCCCAGCGGGGGAAAAATCCCCATGCTGGTACTGGGGAATCAAACCAAAGTCTCCCACTTGGTGAGCAGCTGCGCTACCACTGCGCTAAGGAGACGACTGACCAGATAGGATTACAAATTCAAAAGTATAAAAGGAGGAATGAGGATACAGAATATAGCTAGTTCTAGTAATCATTTTCCATTATGGGCAGTTTTCAGAGGTATGAATAAGGAAAAGCAAAGGTGCTCTGACCAGATAGGATTAAAAATTCAAAAGTATAAGGAGAGGAATGAAGATGCAAAATCATTTTTGGAGAAAGGCAAAGCACTGAGTTCTAAGGGAGTTAAGGAAATGAAAGCAAACAGGGGACACCCAGGAAAAAAGAAGGAATGGAGGGACAGAAAGTCTATGAGGCAGCAAAAATAAGTAAATAAATGATACAAAAACAATTTGGTGTTTAGTAAAACAAACTTATAAGGTTAAAAATTGAGAAAATAACATAAGCTCAGAAGTATTGTGCAGATACTTGATAACCTTCTAGTGGTGGAACAGAGGGGAAAAAAGTATTAAAGAATTAGAGAACATAGGAGATATTCAGCAACTAAATCGCTAGAAATAGAGGAAGTAAGGGAACAAATGATTAGATTAAAAAAGAACAACACATGTGGTATAGATGGGATTCCATGGGAGTTTTGGAACACATGGAGCGGAAATGAAAGTAGATTAGGTTTACTACTGAGAATCCTAAACAAAGTATTTGAAGGAGGTAATGTTCCAAGTAGTTGGAGAATAGCAATAGTAATGCTAATAGTTAAGAATAAGGGGGAGGTAGATAACCCAATAAATTATAGAAGGATTAGTTTTTCTGTGCTAGCTAAGATTAAGACTGGGGGCAGAAAGAATGCAAAAGTGGGCAGGAAACGAGATTTCTAAGCAGGCTTTAGACAAAATAAGAGAGCAGTGAATAATATTTTTCCAATAAACCAATGGTAACTAAATATTTAGCCAATCAGAGGGCAAGAGTATATAAGTTTTTTGTTGATCTCGAAAAGGCCTTTGATACTATACATCGCAAAGCATTATAGCTTATGGCTGTACAAATTGAGCAAAACAGGAGTGAGCACCAGCTTTATAAGGGTTTTACAAAGAATATATTCAGACTATGAGTTTTGTATAAAAATGGCAAATAACAAAGTAACCAAAAGCAAACAAAATGTTGGACTAAGGTAAGGTTGTAAGTTTGAGTCCTGTATTATTTAATCTGTTTATAGACAATATTCTCAATGCAATTGGTGTGAAGAGTTGTGGAAGCATCTAAGAAACTTGGATTAAATGTCACAATGGAGATGATGGAAACTTTACCTGCGGAAATAAAATCCGGAACGAAAAAACAGTGGATGGACACAAAGATGGAATCCAGCATGGAGAAGATAGAAGAAACAACCAGAAATGGAGAAGATGAAGGTGGAAATGAATACGGAAATGAAATCCGGAATGGATGAAATGGAATTAGGAATGGAGAAGATAAATGGAAGAAAATATGAATTGGGAATGGAGAAGATGAGAACTGAGATAACGACAGTAAATTTCTCGATGGAGATGATTGAGGAAAAATGCACTCTAGCTTGGACAAGATGGAACAGAAAATGAAATGCGGAATGGAGATCCTGAAGAAAGATATATCGAACAAAATCGACGAACTGGCCGGTGTGAAAAAGGTAGTGGAAAATCTGGAAGAGTTTGGTGGAATGATGAAAGATCACGACCAACGACTTAATGTCCTGAAGGGAAGATTCGATGGAAGCGCCAAAGAACCGAACACAATAATGGAAAAGATGTTAGTCTGTAGGTTGAAAGACTTTAAAGTCAAGACGACAGGGCGCGAAACATTTGCATGCGTCAAGCCACCCAAGTTCGACCGTCTTCCGCTGACAATTCACCGCCGTCGCCACCCACAACGATAGTCATTCATGGAGGAAGCTGCCCGCCCTATTCGGTGCGCACCAAAGCGTGTTCCTGTGCAAAACAGGCGGAGGTATGTGATGTGTTTGGAGACATAAGATATACGGGAATCATTGAAGAGTCCGACAGCCCTTGGTGCTCTCCTGTAGTCTTGGTGAAGAACGCTCGGTTACGTTTCTGTGTGGACTACAGGAAGCTGAATGCTCAGTGGTTATCGACTTTGGACTTTAAATCGGGATACTGGCAAATGGTTTAAGATTCCAGCGATAAGAAGATGATCGCATTCCCGACTGGCAATTTTCGGTCATATCTTTTGGCCTCTTCAATGCGCCAGCGATCTTCCAGCGCCTCGCTGAATCAGTGTTACGAGGTTTAAATTAAGACACCTGCTTGTTATATCTGGATGATATATTGTCGTAGGCCACAACTCCGAAGACCATCTCGACAGCCGGACTAAGATACTACAAAGGCTGCAGGCAGTTGAACGCAAGAAGTGTCAGTTCTTCTGCCACATAGTATCTCCATTTGGTTTTATCTCGGACCGGTGAAGGCCCGAGTACCAAGAGATTGGCCACACCCGAAAGACAAACGAGAGTTGCGAAGCTTCCTGGGCCTATGCAGCTACTATTGCCGGTACGTCAGAGGTTTCTCCAACGTCGCAAAACCCCTCACTCTTATGGAAGAGCACTGGCCTTACATGTGGTCAAAACAGTCAGGCGCTCAAGCCAGCACTGCAGAGCGTTTATTTTTGGTTTTCCACAACCTGATAATGACTTTATTGTGGGCACCGCATTGGAGACGTTCCATTCCAAGTCCAGGCGTCCAGGAGTGGTAATTGCCTATTGCAGCACGACTCCTTCAAGGTCTAAAAGGACTACTACGTAACTGGCGAAAGCTCTTGTGGAAGACATCACACTATAGTTGGGAAAACATCACACTCATGATAATATGTACAAGTCACACTGGACCCAATGGGAATCATTGAAGACAGAGGAAGGCACTGTTTAAAGTATTGGTATCACCTGATGGGAAGATCCACACAGAGAGAGAGAGAGAGAGAGAGAGAGAGAGAGAGAGCAGCTTGTCCTCCCCAGGAGTGGGGTGCGGAATTCCTAGAGGAAATACATTCAGGGACTTCGGGAGGACATATGGGAACCAACCAAACCATCGACAAGCTCCGACGACGGTATTGCTGGCCGAGGCTACGGACAGTCGCTGAGAGGTGTTGCCGTCAATGTCATGTGTGTACGGCAAATCGCGGCCCACAGACCAGGAGCCGGGTTCACATACAGTAGTATAACGTGGGAGTACATTTTGAACGCAAAGAGTTGATGTAGCTGGACCATTCCCTGTATCAGACAAAGGCAACAAGTATCTATTGATCGCTATGGATTACTTCACCAAGTGGCCGGAGATGTACGGCATCCCTAACAGAGGCGAAATACTTCTTAGAAGAATTGGTTTATCGCTATGGGAGCTGCACAATGATCAAGTTGCCAACTTTGAGTCCAATCTGAAATTGGAGCACAATACCTCTCAACCTATAGTCACGTTATGGTGGAGCGGTACATCAAGGCTTTATAAGAACATTTGAGGAAGGTTTTGGCCAATCGCCAGAGAGATTGGGATGTTTAGGTGCCACCCTTTCTTGCTCGCCTATCGCTCTTCTACCCACGACATTGCTGGATGACACGAGCCAGTTTGGTATTTTGGCAGGAACTACGTCTATTATGCCACCTAATGTTTGGAAGTTCTCTTGGGAATGAACAAGAGGCTGTCGACTACATGGAGAATCTTATATACGGGCTTCACAACATGCATGTGATGGCGCGTCAACACATTCAGATAGCGAGCGATCGGATGAACACCCATTACCACCGGCAGGCAAAGACGAGATTTCCAGAGGTTGATTCGAAGTAGCTATATTCCCCTATCCGGGCCAAGAGACGCTGTCCCAATCTTCAATAACCAAGGCAAGGCCATGCCTTGTGGTGAAGAGGATAAAGTATATTGTCTGCCGCATTCAGAAGCCTCCCCGAGGGAAGAGGCTAGTAATCGCCGCAGTGTGTGAACGGATTTCTACCTAAATCATAGCTAATTCTTTTTTTCTATCGTTGTGCCTGCGTCAGAGGGTACGATGGCCGTCGGCGGGTTCCTTTGAAATTTAAACTGTAATTGTTACATGTGCTGTTGGCAGTCAACATCAAAGCTGCGCATTGTTACTCCTTAATGGGTTTGTGACATCTGCTGCAGTTTGCACTTGCGACTGCTCCTGGAAGTTTTTTGCTTTATGGAAGTTTCGGGACCGAAAGATATAAAAAGGAGAACAAACCCTATAGAGAGTTGTTTTTCAACTGGGAATGCATAGGTGAGTTTCGATGGGAAATTCGTAGCGAACAGTAGTAGGCGCCGAAAGGAAAATATAGGGCAGAGTTGTAGTATTGAAGAAAGACAGTTATTTGTGAACATATGTAATCAGTGGAAGAAACAAGGAGTTGTGTATTGGAGCAATAAAATCGAGCTTTTGTTACAACATGATCACTTAGGCATCCTTAACAGTGCAAATAATGGCAATGAACTTTAATTCATACAGCAAATACTAATAATCTACGAAGAAGAATATAACAATTTTAAATATCCATTAACCAGATCTTTGAATTAAAAACATTAAAAATAATAATATCTATTTTTGAAATGA
Organism: Hymenopus coronatus; assembly: GCA_030762935.1. Taxonomy (NCBI): domain Eukaryota; kingdom Metazoa; phylum Arthropoda; class Insecta; order Mantodea; family Hymenopodidae; genus Hymenopus; species Hymenopus coronatus. The sequence goes on along the minus strand of CM060889.1, from coordinate 37,355,412 downwards.
ATAGCTTCTGATTTTGTATCCCCCCAGGGGCCTACTACGGTAGGTACGGGTTTGGCGCACCCGGGGGTTCCCGAGCCATCCCTGACTCCATCGTGTGGTTAACCTCTGAATGATGAGGGAGTCAGTTTATCAAAATGCCAGGCCACGAGTAGGCCTTGCGTGGATACCTGTGTCGGTGGAAAGGAATATCTTGGTTGGTTAAGGGTTGCGCATCTGAGCCTGGGCTCAGTAACTGGGGAGGGTGCGCAACCTGATACAGCGCTTTGGTTTCTGCTTCGCTAAACGGAAGGCTAGGGACTAACCCACCCCTAGTCCATCGGCCAGGACTAGGTATTATACCGAACTCCAGGGTGAGTGGGACGGCGAGCCTGTTATATCCCCTGTGTAGCCCTGTCACTCCAGTGGGGTGACCCCTTGTTGGGCTCCGTGATGGATGTGGAGTACTGGGGGATGAAATTTATTACCATCTTTATGGCAAACCAAAAACCTAAAAAAATTAGTGCAATAAAAGCAGTCGAGTGTAGTGGTCCTCGCTACTTAGTAGTGTAAACAAGGACAGGGAAATATCGGACATTTACTTCCGTTAGCCCTTTTGCATTGACAAAATTGCTGGTCCGGTACACTCCTGTATTAAAACACGCGTTGGCACCCTCCTGGTAGGAACATTTACGGTGTCCCAGGCAGGAAAACTACTCAAAGCCAAAATGTTAGGCAGTTACCCGATTAAGGTCGAGCAGCACAAGTGAACTCCTCGCGCGGCGTTATCACCACCCGCGCATTGGACGGTTTGTCCAATGAGGAGCTTCAAGAGGATCTGATAGACCAGGGCGTAACATCTATTTATAGGGTTCAGCGGAAGGTTAATGGTGAATTTGTTCCTACCCGTACCCTGTTCCTTACCCTTGATCGGGTGGATCTCCCTCGAAGGATTAAGGCAGGGTATGAAACCTAGGCCCTATATTCTCAACCCACTCAGATGTTACAAGTGTCAGAGGTTTGGGCACACCAGTCATCCTACATGTTCTATGTGGAGAGGCATCGCACAATGGAGCTTGTTCTGCCACTCCGTCTTGTGTGAATTGCAGTGGGGAACATCCATATAGTTCCCGAGATTGCCCCCGTTTTACGGAGGAGAGAGCGATCCAGGAGATACGGGTACGGGAGGTGTCCTACCAGCGGCGGCTGCTGTATAAGAGCACGTGAACCTCCAATATTTCTTAGTGGATCTTCTTTTTCTCTTTCAGGAAACATTTAATAAAATGTGCTATCCGGTGCCACTTGTTTCAATATACCGCGCTCTGCTCTTCAGATTGAACACAGCCGAGTATGTGACATCGCTTGTAGCACAGGCCTCGTGTGCTAGTGTATAACTAACGTTTAGCAGCTCTGCGCTTGCGCGGCCAACAAACCAGCTCGGAATTTTAAAGCCAGAAATGAGCACAGTGCGACCGTGCACATTAACACCTCCAGGGTTCTGTTTATCAGCGGGAGGTGCTGCCATCTTTGAGATTTAGTTGAAACTATCCGGAAGTGCAACAGCAGTCTTTGTGAGACGCGCTATTTTTCTTAGTAATTTGCATTTTTTGCGAGAGTTAAGCTTAAGAGAGAGTTAAGCAGTTCAAAACAGAAAACAACCTCAACGAAGAAACGTTTCTGCAACTAACCGAGCTACTGAAGATTGTTATCACTACGACCATGACTACATCAGAACCAGAAATGTGCTTTTCCACGATAAAAAGAATCGACTTTCAGCACTACCAATGCTTCATATTGAGAACAAACTGGTCAACAGCATAAAAGACTTTAATCACCGAGTGTTAGAAAATTTTGCACATTTGAAAAACCGGCGCGTGGAATTTCTATACAAATAAATGTAATTCAAACAATGTAATTATTATTCACTGTGAATACCATTCTTCACATGAACTGCAACAAAGGACTTCACCCCTTCATCACCTCATATTTATGTTAACTCTCCGAGAAATTCAAATCTTTACAATACTGGATGGGTGATGATTTGCGTAACAAATTTATAATTCTTGTTATTAGGCACTATCATTGTTTCTAATATTACTAGATTTCATGTTGCGGCGACGGCGGTAGCAGTAGCGGCAGCGGCTGCGGTGGTGGTAAATTGCTGATTTTGTGAACACCTATATTTTTAATCCACGAGCCGCCACTGTGTCCTACTCAAGCCCGTAAGCTCCTGCGTCATCGCCAACCCTCCGTCCCGCGCTTCGGTACCTACAGTTCCGTTACAGCTAAGTCAGTACCGCGTAGGGAAATTGCTACACAAACTTGCAATATTAACGGGGGCAACAATTTCTGACAGGGTTCTCACCGCCAGGTAACACCCAAAGTCCTCCACTTCTAAGCCTACATCGCAATAACATCTGCTAGCACTGCCACTGTTCAGCGGAGTCCAGATAAAGTATCTCCCAAACTTTCGACCTCGGGCACCAAGACCGGCTCATCCGTTGCGAAAATAATTCTGCTCCAGTGAAAATAATTAAGACAAGCTATGTTAGGACCGACTTCCTGAAAGAGAATGTTAAATCCCATCCCAAAACAACTAAGGGAAGAAATAGTCCATGCCAATCTCCACGTCGATCCTCTTCGGAGGAATCTTCAGAGGGGAGTACTGATCAGCACCTCTAATCGGTTCGAGGTTCTCGAACCAAAATTCTCTATTGGAAAGAGGTCCTCCCCCGTGGAGGAAATGGACTAGGAGGATTCTGTCCCCACTGCCAGACGGACAGTGCGGAAGCGGCAGGATCGTGCTCCTGAAAACAATGTCAGTCCTACACCTAAAAAGAACAAATTGAACCGACCAGTACTGCTGAATATGCAGAAACATCTTTCGATTTAAATCTTATCCCATACTATCCACCCTGGCTGTCCTACAGTGGAACATATGCGGTCTTGAACCACATCGACCAGAATTTGAGCTGTTGCTGCACAATTTTCAGCCTCTGGTTGTTTGCTTACAAGAGGCTAAGCTCCAACCACATGATGTTATCTTTAGGCACTACTCCCCTGTACGGTGTGATTTATCTCCAGCAGAAGGGGTGGCTGCACATGGGGGCACTATGATGCTCATCAGAGATGATCTTTACGCTGAATCCGTGCCGTTGAATGATATGGTGGACTTGAAAGTCAAATCAACTAAAAACTCTACTTGCATCAAGCCACCCTAATATAACAGAAGTCAACTTTCAAAGTCTTCCACTGATAGTGCGCTGCCCACAACAGATGGTCAGCAGAGATAGATCCTGCACAGATGATAACTAGCCTCCAAGGGGAGGCAGAGGTTTTGAATATGTTTCCAACTTTGGCAATATTCTGAGTCATCAGCTTGGGAACCATTGCTTTGTTATGTATTTCTTTTGGGCCAAAAACTTGGCTGCATCTTTTGCATTCTAATTTTATATTTTATTATTATTATTTTTTTCTTTCTTTAAAGGAGGTGATGATACTGAATGGTACCAGTTCAGAAAAGGGTACTTGTCATATCCAACCTAACTGCACAGCCAACATGGAATTTGCAAATATTGTGGGATGGTGATCTGGCAGCATACTACACCCACTGAGCTCATTTTGAGGAGCACGAATATGAGGATTTTGTGCTGTTGGCAGATGCAGGATATTGCTGCAGGTCATATCTCATGACTACCCTATATGTGACACAGTCTCTCCAAAAATTTTTATACTGAGGCTAAAAATAGCTCCAGAAAAATAGAAAGACTTGGTTGCTGGAAAAGGACTTCCCAATGAATCTGCAGCTGAAAAATACACAATTGTCACAGCAACAGCTGTGGTGAAATTTCGGTATCAAATTTTTGAGTGCATTACAATACCTTCTCTATACACTATGTACATAGTGCATGTAGAGAAAGTAATAATGTATTTATTTCTTCCTAAACATTAGCAATCCCCAACAAGAATTGATATAATTGAAGATAGTACAGCATGATCATAGATGGGTAGGACTAGTGTTCTTCTAAAATAATACCTTTATGTATATCTGCAGTCATGCATATCTATCTCACTGCTATCATATTGAGTGGGCTGTGATTGCATAAATAATAGGGTTGTAAGAATGCTCAAAGCACTGCTCATAATTCAAGAGTAAGACACAAACATAATATGTAATAGTGTTCCTTTGCTGCTATGATACCGAGTGAGCTGTGAGTTTGGTTGCATTAATAGCAGCATTGTAAGAATGCTCATAACAGAATCCGAGAATAAGACACAAACATAATTATGTAGTATATGGGTAATTCCCCAACTGCTATAATATTGAGTGGGCAGTGATTGTGGTTGCATTAATAAGGTTGGAAGACATGATCAGTATCCCCGAGTATTGCTTACATTAGGATCCAAGCACGACAAGCATAATAGTACATGTAACCTAACCATTGCTATTAGTGCAGCCAGTGAAAATAAATAGTTTTTATTGCTTCTAATTCAAAATTAGTTTACAAAAGATTTTACTGCAGCCAAGTATAATGGATAGTGTCTTCATAACATACAAGTATACACAAACCTAACATACAATAATTATCCTAATAATAGCTAAAAGAAAACTCATTATTTTGATAACTGGAAAAAAACCTTGATTACTGTACTCTATTATTAAATTCTTATTGTAAATTTGTGCATTGTTCTTTTTTTCATCCATAGGGAGCTAAAAAAATTAAATGGTGTTTTATTTATGGATGCTCTTTTAACTGCTGTGGTTCTCAGTGTCCAATTCTATACTGGATGTGAAAGACAGCTTAATTTTGCTCAGAGTCCTCTCTCTATCAGGCTCGTGGTTCTTTTACATGCCGTACATCTATGACACAGGACCAACAGCTTTACTTCTCTTCCAAAGGAAGTCGTGCTAAGAACTTTTATGCCTGAAAAAATCCATTGTCCTTCGCCAGGTTTGAACCTGTGACCTTGGGTATATGAAGTTAGCATGGTAACCATTACACCACAGAAGGCAACTCCATAGGGAGCTATTATATTATAAGTATTTGTTATTGAACATCATTTTCATTTTTTATGCTTGTTTATCTTTAAGGCTGACTGTCATTAGGTTAAATTATTTTATGTTAAGTTTTTTATTACACATGTGTGTAACAATGAGCTACATATATAGTATAGTAAATAATACCGAAAATTCTCTTACCTGTTGTGATTCTTTGAAGGCATTCATCATATGCAGCCTTTCTTGTTGCTTTTTTTTTTTTTTATCAAGATTTTCTCATGTGCCATGTAAATTGTTTGCATCCCTGGAGACTCCTGAACCAACTGAATTTAACTCTGTGGCTATTTTAGCCCACTTTTTGTCTTTTTTTCGATTGGGCATACCATCCAGCACATGAAAGTGTTCTTTTACCAATTCTTAAAGAATATCTTTTCTACAATAAACATATTTGGGCTTTTAATCCTTTTTTCTCCTGTGGACATTTCTCTTCGCCGATAAAATAACAACATAAAAATTAGATAATTCATGCTTAGATCCTGTGCATCCCCTCTTGTATGTTCAAAATGAGCCAGAAGAAGGTAAAACCGAAAACGGTGAATGGCAGTTCTTGTGGTTATGTATGAGAAATTATTGGTTGATACAGTAGATGTACACAAGTCAATAATTGCACTTACAGGGTCTACAACTTCTTGGTGAAATGTGCTTCATATGTTCCCCTGATATATGTTAATCAGGGATTATATAAACTAGAACAGGAAAAGTATTGCTGTTGGTAAAACTGGCATCCCAGCGTGTCTTTAGTATTGTTAGCAAAGCACATATGCTTTCTAAAAGCCTAGTAAGGTTTTTAATTAAAATTACAATGCATTGGGAAAGCTAAAAGAAACATAAAAACAACAGAAAAAGAATACATCAGAAATATAAAACAAAATGCAAGAAGACAAATCAGTGATAGCGTAGCAATTTTGGAAAGACCAACACACCATAAATTGAAATCTAAAAATACTAAAAAAAATTGTAAGACAAACAAGAGTTAACAATTTGTGAAAATATTTACATCTGGAAAAACAGAAACAATGTTTTCAATTTTAAAATCCCACCAGGTGACCTACTCATGCAGAAGTTCATCCAGTCATCACCAGGGACAAGATCAACCACCATGACAATGACAGCAGTTAAGCAAGAATTGACAATAGAAGCACATAGCTTCAGAAACATATCTTCCATTTAAAGAATAGTAAGCGGTATAGTGTTACAAAAATCAACTCACTAATTAAATTCAATGACTAATAAGCTTAGTTGATATGTTGAAAGAAGAGGTAACATTTCTGAGACAATACTAGAGTTGCTGTGTCAATACAGTCGTTACAAGCACATTCTCCTGAAAGGAACACAGTAATTAATTTGCATGGGGGTGCCAAAAATAGTTGGCAATAATTATGTTGTTGCTACCCAGATATTAAATACTTACGAACGTAAAGCATCATTGAAGTGTTCTATGAAGAGAGACATACTGGTTGGCAGACTGGGTAAAAAACACACATAAGTTGGAGGATTGAATGTCATATTGGCATGTCACAGTAGCTCAATGATTAGATAACCACACAGAGAATGGGAGGACAGCGTTTAAATCCTGGCCGTGGCATTTAATTTTTCAGCTGGTTCTAAGATAAAAAAAAAAGTATTTCCCATATTAATATCAATATAGCAACATCACCAATACAATAACCACAATTGATAATTATCTTCGGTAGGTTTATCTATATAAGTGACAATTTCAGTACATACCTATGCATTTTTTGCTTCATTCAACTCGTCTTAAAGAATAATGAAATAACTTGCACTTTTGTGTAGTGTAGAGTTAAATTGCCAGCTGTGATTTAAACTGATATCGGCTGTGCATAGATAGGTGTGGCTGAAGGTTAATGTTTATGCAGTCAGTGATCTCATAAAACCTCCCCCTGGAGCAAATAAGGATATACTGAACTAGGATACACGTGAAATTCAAATATAGGTTGAATTTCATGGTTTCGTGTTGAATTAATATGAAACCATGCTGACAATAGGAAAATAACGCAGTCAGAACTCTAAATTAAAAAAAAGGTTTATTTATTTTTCTGTACATAAATAAGAGTAGAACAGGTTTAACTATAAATGAATAAAAATTATTTTTCAGTACATATATATAAGCCGAATAGGGTTATGACTATATATATTTTTCTTCATTTTTCCCCCAAATGTCTTATAGGATTTATAATCCTTATAGAGCTGAAGCTTTTCTGGCTATTTGATGTTTTTTGGTACTTTTCAACTTTAAACCAAGTGAAAATTTGGCTACATACTTGAAGATGTTCATTGTGTTCATCTGCCGACTAGATCTCTCTGCAAATTAAAATAAATTAAAAGTTTCAAAACATGAGTTGCTATTCAACTCTTCACTTGGCTGAAAGCTGAAAGAATCTGGTCTAATTTTCCTCAATTTTTTACTGTTTATTGCTCTTTAAAAATATTATTTATGAAAACCCTGTATTCTTTTGTTATATTCCCCTTTTGTTTATTCCTTAGATTAGCACTTGGACAGTGCATCTTTCATTTAAGCACCCTTCATTTAGGGATTTTCAAGCTGCTTATATTTGTGCAACTGACTCTTAACAGCCTGTGTTTGTTTCTCTTGAGTTCTTAAATAAAGTATGTTGCCAGAGAAGTGTAGTTATTGGTAAGTAAAGCAAGGTTGATAGCAGATTTTTCTTATTTAATATTTTTGTATTAGTGGTACACTTTGTTATATTAACTATAACTTTAAAAATTCTAACCATAGTGTACCACAAAGATTTTCATAAATAAATATAGAAAACTCATAGGAATACTTTATAAAACCTTGGAGAATAGTGCACCCAAATTATAGGAACATATAATGTGACTAATAAAGGAGTACAAACTCCCCTTGAATGCTTGTGCTTAGTTTTAGCATTTGAAATTATACATTTAAGCAATATGTAACTGAATTCTGTTTAAATCCTCAAACATTAGCATCATCATAACAAGCAACATTTCAGCAATAGAAAATAAATATAACTTCTTATACAGGTACTAGATGCACACTGGTTCTCGTTCTGTTCATGTTCAAGGGGAGAGGAGTACTGTGCACTATTCTGTGATGCAACATGGCAATAACCAGCATGACTAGTATGATGCTTCAGAGTTTATGTTCAAATAAACATTTTTCAAAACAAATTAGCAAAACATAACATGAAATTTCTAATTAATGTGCATGGGCTAAAAATGCAGTCCTAGTCCTTGATAAACAAGGATATTAATCAATGTGATAGTTGAAAATGAGTCGGAATAGTAACACTCACCTCACTTATATGTAATTATGTTCAAAACATATGTTTCAAGGGCAATTGCCCTCTTCTTCAGTTGAAGTCCGACTGATGGCTGGAATTTGTGCTCTGTGGTCTATTACGGTGGAGCCATCTGGTGTTCTCAGTAGAAGTTCATAATCATGTGGTGGTATTTCAAAATTCATCAGTTGGTCTTTTTGTTGTGTAATGAGAATATTCTCCCAAACTGTAAGTTCTGCCGGGTTGTTTACAGGTTTTAGCAATTTTATGTCATTTTGTATTTCATGATGTGATGTCCAAAAATGGTATGCTACTGCCGATTTATTTGTTTGTTTCTGTTTGATATGTCTGAAATGTTCCTTTAGCCTTGTTTCCAGTCTTCTTTTTGTTTGGCCAATGTAACATGATTTGCAGTCCTTGCAGTCAATTCTGTAGATGCCTGATCTCTGGTTTGTAGGTATGGGGTCTTTAATGTCTGTTTTCAATGCATTTTTTATGTTGAATTGGTTACTTGAAGCTAAACTTATATTGTATTTCTTGAAATTTTTTTTTGAATTTACTATCTGCTGTTGGGTGATAGGTGAATTTTTTATATATAACTTTCGGTTTTTGTATGGACAAAGTGGTGATTTGTTTTAAGGTTAATTTCTCCTTATGTTTTTTAATTTTTTGGTCAATGGTGTCTGGGTTAAAACCATTGGCTGAGGCTATATGTCTTAGTTGGAGGTATTCTGTGTTGTACTCTTCTGGGTCAAGTGGGATGCTGAGGAGTCTGTGTACTGAGCTGTTGAAGACTGCCTGTTTATGAGGTTCTGGGTTGAAACTATTCTGTTTTATGTAATTGTCTGTATGTGTGGTCTTCCTGTAGATGCCATAAGTGATCTTTTGTTCTTTCCGTGTTAGTTTTAGGTCCAGGTATGGTAGCATTTGGTCTTTTTCTGTTTCCATTGTGAATTGTATGTACCTGTCCTGTAGGTTTAGTAATTTTAGAGAGTATTCTGCTAATTTTTGGGGACCACCGCAAAAACATCATCAACATATCTAAACCATTTTTTGAATATATTCGGAAAACTGGAGGTTATATGTACTTCAAGTCGTCCCATGTACAGATTTGCTAAAAAGGGCGAAAGTGGGTTACCCATCGCTAAGCCTGATGATTGTCTGTAAAATCTACCATTGAATTGGAAATAATTCTGGTTGATGCAAAGTTCTGTTAAAGTATGGAAGTCTTCTATTTCTTTCTGGTTTAAGCCTATGCCCGTGAGTCATGCTTTGAAGGTTTCAAGTAACTTGTCGACTGGGATGCTGGTGAATAATGATTTCACATCAAACGAAACCAACAACTCATTGTTCGAAACTTTGTACTCTTCTAGATGTTTTATTAGTTCTATGGAGTTTTTAATGGAAAGGTGGTTGTGTTCCGGGAAGCTATTTTTCTAGTTTAGGTATAACTTCTGTTCTTTCTATTGTACGTAGAAAAATTCAAAATGAAAGAAGCAAACCCAACTCTACCACGTCTTTATGCTTTGCCAAAAATCCACAAACCAGACAAACCCATGAGACCAATAGTCAATTGCATAAACTCTCCAACCTACAAATTATCTAAGTGGTTAGTTAACAAATTCAATAGCTTCCCGGAACACAACCACCTTTCCATTAAAAACTCCATAGAACTAATAAAACATCTAGAAGAGTACAAAGTTTCGAACAATGAGTTGTTGGTTTCGTTTGATGTGAAATCATTATTCACCAGCATCCCAGTCGACAAGTTACTTGAAACCTTCAAAGCATGGCTCACGGGCATAGGCTTAAACCAGAAAGAAATAGAAGATTTCCATACTTTAACAGAACTTTGCATCAACCAGAATTATTTCCAATTCAATGGTAGATTTTACAGACAATCATCAGGCTTAGCGATGGGTAACCCACTTTTGCCCTTTTTAGCAAATCTGTACATGGGACGACTTGAAGTACATATAACCGCCAGTTTTCCGAATATATTAAAAAAATGGTTTAGATATGTTGATGATGTTTTTGCGGTGGTCCCCAAAAAATTAGCAGAAGACTCTCTAAAATTACTAAACCTACAGGACAGGTACATACAATTCACAATGGAAACAGAAAAAGACCAAATGCTACCATACCTGGACCTAAAACTAACACGGAAAGAACAAAAGATCACTTATGGCATCTACAGGAAGACCACACATACAGACAATTACATAAAACAGAATAGTTTCAACCCAGAACCTCATAAACAGGCAGTCTTCAACAGCTCAGTACACAGATTCCTCAGCATCCCACTTGACCCAGAAGAGTACAACACAGAATACCTCCAACTAAGACATATAGCCTCAGCCAATGGTTTTAACCCAGACATCATTGACCAAAAAATTAAAAAACATAGGGAGAAATTAACCTTAAAACAAATCACCACTTTGTCCATACAAAAACCGAAAGTTATATATAAAAAATTCACCTATCACCCAACAGCAGATAGTAAATTCAAAAAAATTTTCAAGAAATACAATATAAGTTTAGCTTCAAGTAACCAATTCAACATAAAAAATGCATTGAAAACAGACATTAAAGACCCCATACCTGCAAACCAGAGATCAGGCATCTACAGAATTGACTGCAAGGACTGCAAATCATGTTACATTGGCCAAACAAAAAGAAGACTGGAAACAAGGCTAAATGAACATTTCAGACATATCAAACAGAAACAAACAGATAAATCGGCAGTAGCATACCATTTTTGGACATCACATCATGAAATACAAAATGACATAAAATTGCTAAAACCTGTAAACAACCCGGCAGAACTTACAGTTTGGGAGAATATTCTCATTACACAACAAAAAGACTACTGATGAATTTTGAAATACTGCCACATGATTATGAACTTCTACTGAGAACACCAGATGGCTCCACCGTAATAGACCACAGAGCACAAATTCCAGCCATCAGTCGGACTTCAACTGAAGAAGAGGGCAATTGCCCTTGAAACATATGTTTTGAACATAATTACATATAAGTGAGGTGAGTGTTACTATTCCGACTCATTTTCAACTATCACATTGATTAAAACTTCATTTGTCTCAAACGTCTGAGTTATTTAATAAGGATATTAATGTTTGGGCTTAATTATACTTTCCATTAAATTATTTATATTTAACATTAATACATGTTATTTTTAGTTATATAATAAAATATGGTTGTATAAAACTTATTAAGTACTACATTATTTATGACAAATTAGCATAGAATTCCTTGTGCTTTCTTGGCACATTGCTACAGAATTTTAGTTAATTGTTTTAGAAGAGTAGGTAAATTTTAAGTAATGGGTGAAAAAAAATATCCTATGACATTCAAAATATGTTCTCAGTTAATTTTATATGTTAACAATTTAACATCAGGAAGACAAATATTAATTTCACAGCTCGAGTTTGTAGCCTTGAATAAAGGGCAAGCCTGTTCCAACTCTTCTCTGATACTGGTAGTAATCATCTCCGAAGAAATTCAACAGTGTTAATTCTTCTACATACACACGCTCTTGAAAAAATCTCCAGCTTGCCAGTGTATATGCTATAATGCACACAGGATTCACCAGGACCAACTGCAGCAAGAAAATACTTTGGTTAGAAATACAGTGCAGTGTAAGAAAATACATTTTTCACATTCATATGTTTTGTGAGCTTGTTGCATAAGTTAATTTGTAACAAAGTAATAAACAATTTTATCACAAAAGTTAAACACCACAGTTTCATGCTGATCTGATTTAGTTTCATTCTAAGTTAGTCAGCTTTACGAGGGCAACTTGAAAAGTAAGCTTTGTTTACTTTTTTTATAGATGCAACTTTATTTTGGAAATTTTATTTCACAAGAAGCAAAATCATATTTTACATTTACATAATTTGTATTTACATTCAGGCATTTATCACATCACTTCACAAATTCCCTCTGCATAGAACCTATGATTATAGCCACCCTGCTCTCAATTAAACCAACATGACCGAAGCTTTCTTTATGTTTGGGAATAGTTGACTGTCACCTGTAGGAGACAAGTTGGAGCTATAAGCTGGATGATCAAAATCCTCCCACTTGAATTGTTGCAGCATATTTTATGTGTATCCAGCATTATGCATTCAAGCATTATTGTGGAAACAAACAACCTCAACAACAAATAAACTAACATACCAAGTTATGTATTCCCAAATTGTCTTCCTAAGTTTGGTTAGTGCCTAATGTCAGATTTGTTGTGCCTTGTTCCACCAAGAATACCCAAAAACATTGTTCCCATATGCTTCTTTGTTGTAAATGTTTCAAGATATTTTTGTGATTTTTTAGGGGAGTTGGTATGTTCTCATGCCACTGTTGTTTTGTTTCATTGTTCACCTGCATCTCATCCTGACAATCTGGTCAAGAAAGTTTTCACTCTCATAGTGTCAAAGAAATACCAGTGTTGCTCTCATCATGGTATTTAGGGCTTCTTCAGAAGAATTTTCGGCTCCTCTGAGTATAAAACTTATGACAGTGCTAGCAATATTAAAGAGTAGCGGTATTTCTTCTTAACCAGGAATTACTGAAGATCCCCCAAAACATGTCCAGAGTGTCCCATTAACTATCAAAACTATATCAATTTACTATTTGTAAACAATTATTTTACATCCAACTATATTTTAATGCAGTAATATCAACTTATCAGTATGCAACAATCTCATGAAGTTAAAATGTAATTTTATTATAGCCTGTCTCAACCTTACAAGACTCTCTGTCTCTATCTAACAAATACATGAGGCCATTAGTTTCATCCTTTTCTATTTTTGACAGTTGTCAAGTTGATAATAATCTGGTGTAAATGTTCAGCTGTTTCAACTTTGAATATATTATCCTTTGCAAAATGTTTTACTCCATCAGATTATATCACTTTTAGAACCTTTCAGATTTTTGTGGGTTCAAATTTCTAAACAAAACATGTTTTTCAGTAAAAGTTTGATGCTTATCGTGCAGTAACTAATAAACTAAAGGTCACAATGCGACAATATATATAGTTTTTAGCTAAAGTAAATTAGAATGCTGATACAGTCCTGGTTTGAATTCTCATCTTTAATAAGATGAGCATAATGATTTTTTATATAAAATATTTATGGAAAATTTAAACCATATGTATTTTATGTAAATATTTATAGTTCTGGAAGGAGAAGTTTGGAAAAGATAAAAATGTTTGTAAACTAAGAAGAAATGCAAAATAGTAATAAATGTGTTAGATTATTCCAGTAAAAAGTGTGTTAGTAAAGGAATAAATGAAACAGTTAAGGTGCTCAAAAACAGTAGTGTATAGAAAAAAAAGGAACAAATGAAAGAGCCTGTAAAGATGCCATTTAATAGAAAGCAGAAAGGGAGAGGACAAAAACACAATAGTTTAAACCAAAATGTTATTATACACACATAACAAAAAGCAGTGCATCATTCATTCTTTGCGGTTTTAAAACAATCCACCCATCTGAAGTAATTTTGTGAAGAGTAAACAATGATGCCTAAAAAATTAAAATCTTTTATCATTTTATATCTCCGTATATATAGTCACATTAAGACAACTCTAAATAGCGCCACTTAATAATGTGTTACACCTACACATTATGTTGCGTTAGTTAAGTCATATTACACCAAGCTCATCATAAACCTACCATTACACTGCACAGTAACAAAGAGCTGCTATATTATGTTTCTCAAAATGAGGTTATGCCTGTTCATACAAGAGGTTGGAATGGAGCAATTCCATTGTGAATGTGAAGGCAGCCCAAAATCTAAAAGAAATTATATTTAAATTTTTAGTAAACATGTTTTCCATTTTAATTTTTGCATTTGATATCGATTGGCTACATCCAAAACTCAACCTAGTTTGCAAATGTAACCCCACTAGAACTATTTTTTTTTTTGCAGAAGTAAATTTTAACTCTTACCACAGCATATACTATTCAATGTATCAAAAGTTGTGGTAGTTGCCTAATGCTAAAGTACTGGAAGCTACTAATTAGACAATATAAAAATGTTTCTGAATACTGCCCCATTTTTTAAAAACTTGAAATTATACTGCTTTCAAAAATAATGCTAAAAATTACAGCATAAACATTTGAAGCAATGAGCATTAAGTGTACCTGTGTTCCTATTGACCAATAAAACCAGCCAACATAACTGGGATGTCTGCAGTAACTGTAAACACCATGAGTAACCAGTTGATGTCCTTCCTCTCGAACACTCTGTACAATATGATTAAAATTTGACCTGGCTGTAAGCATGGCTAGTTTCCGTAGTGTTTCACCACTTATACACAGCAACAGTCCTGCCAAACTGATTATCCACATTTCCTTGAGCCCTGAAAAAATAAATTATATTCATACTATAATTTTGGAAAAAAGGAAGCAAGGAGGAGGAGAGGAGAGGAGGAAGAAGAAGAAAATTTTACGTTAACATTCTATTTAGCATTTTTATAGTATGCACACCAAGCTATACATACTACTAAGTGCATTTATGGCTGATAGCATATCTGGACATTTCTATAATCCTTCTGGCTTGGAAATGGGTTCTAACTCAAACATTGTATATAGTATCACAGCTTACTGTCTATAAAGGATCTGAACGGTTAGTCCTGGTCTTCTTATATTGTCCAGAGTAAAGTTTGTGTTGAAAAATTCCTGGGGTTTTGAACATAACACAGATTATTGTAGTTATGATAGATTTGAAAAATTGTATTTGACTTTGGCAAAAAGAAATGGGGCAGAAGTCATTTGTGTAAATATTGCTCCTATTGACAGGTATAACAGATCGGTTTCTTTCTTTAGATAAGTGATGGTTGTGCTCCATTTGCATATTCCACAAAACTGTATAAGGGTAGTATTGCTTGTGTGGAAGCATGATTAGCATTCAACATGTGTGGTGAAACAGAGTAGTTCCAGGAGCTTGTGTTTTATTTAAAGGAAGAATTCTGTAGTTATTTACTGCTTGGATTGCCTTGTATTTGTGACATTACAATGGGAAAAAGAAAATTTACATTTAATGAAAAACTCCAAAACAAATACAAGTTCTTGAAAACATATGCTGACTGTAATGATAGCGAGGATGCAATGGAGTATTTTCTGTTATTCACATAGGTATGGGAGACACTGAAGATCGCTTAAAAACAGGTAAACATAAGAAAGTTGTACATGCTACTTCATCAAATATTGCGGCTTACATAAAAAAATGCAAATTTTCTGTTCTCTGTATAGCGGTTATCTGCTTTTGTTTGGGTTAAGGAGAGGCTTTATTTTATGTTTATATGAAATACCCACTGACTCATTATTAGAAAGGAGTTTTTGGCCATGAAAAAATGAACATGTTCAAACACCATAAAGGATGTAGTCAATTATTTCTGGGAAACACAAAAATGGTAACCAGTGGAATATTAACATGGTGTAGGGTTTGGAGCAGAGAAAACAGATATTTATCATGGGTTTAGTCTTAAAAAAAAATGGTAAGTCTAAGTATCACTCTATCCTTGATATTTCATAAATACAATGATTATTCTCAACAACTCATAAAGACATTGGAACATTATATTTTATTTTTGGGGCCTGAGTAGGGGTACTAGGGTCATCTTTAAACATTTTAAAGAACTTCCGTCTTCCCCTTCAACAGCTGTTCAGATGTTTACCTCTAGGATTTTGGGAATTATCTTTGTTACCTCCCAATATTATCTTAACCGTATGCTTTCTTTCATTGCACAGCACTGAGTATTAAAGAAAGGTATACACCATGTTTGTTAAACTGATATACTAATTCAAGAATGGGTGAAAACATGTTATGAACTATTTTTATATATAAATATATGTGTTAATCAGAGTTCTTTTGGATCTGACACCCAGCTTGATATCAGAAGTGGTGATATCACTTGAGACATTTTCAGCTTTATAATAAGCCTGTCCATAACTTGGTCGCAAATCAGTTGTTACTGATGTTACTGTTACTGATGTTAATTTATTGGCATTCTTAACTTCAAACAAAAAGGCTACTACATTCAAAACTATAGCTTTTTCACCACTTTTAAAGGTTTTGCCTTTTATGTTTAATTACATTGCTGTGACCTGCTATGTACTCAGCTAAGATCGCAACATAAAAAATATTGCATTAGTTCAACCGCTATTTCTCTCCAGTAAACAACCAGCATGGTTATGATAATAACTGAAGGGTCCAGGGGAAAACAATCAAAGTCCATTTTCTTCAAATAAAGTTATTTAATTTTGAACATTAAAAACCACTTGGAACGTTAATGTTAAAACATTAAAATTAAATTTTATGATAAAAATATATCTTGAAAGTGTACAAATATTAGTATCCAAGTGCTTTGAAATTACAACTATTCCTCACAACAATATACAAGTAGTACTGTACTAGAAGTACACTTCTTAGTATGGAAAAATTATCACTGTACTGTATGAAAATATGGAATAAGATGAATTCTATGTTGTAACACAGCATAGTGGTGGGAAAGCTTCATCAGGACTCTGTGGCAAGGCATTAAAGTAAACACTTCAACTTTAAGTTTCGATGGTTCAATGGTGTAAAATCAACTAAAGATGAGATTTACTGCATTAATTAATAGAGAAGCAGATGGATGATTCATTCAAATTCAAACTTAAGTAGTATAGTAGTAATTTTAATACATAAGCTAATCAAAATGACGTATTCATGAATTCATGAATGAAATAAAACATGTAATTCAGGAGTTTTTACTTTCTCTAACAAGCATGTGACAAGGCACTTCCAATCTCCCTCACCTTTTTCTGTAACTGTTTAGTTTCTCTTCCCACAAACACATTCATATCATGGCCGACTAGTACATGAAAAAGATTAGTTGAACTGTATTGAAACAATGTGATAAGGAACATTAAAGGCATTACAATGGACAACATGCATTCATAAAGTTTATTTTTCTCTTAAAAAGCTTCAATGAACTGAATCTGCTAATTCCATGTGACATGGATTCTAATAAATTAAAAGTTTATGAGACAAAATATAACAGAAGAAGCATGAATAATGTGACTGGAACCAATTATAAGTCTGATAATCTTAATGTGAGAGATGTAACAAGGAGAGAGATAAGAGTGGATGACTGGGTGGGTAGGTGTGTGAGTGCATAACAGTGCATAACAGCATTAACAACAATGAGTTATTCAGTACAGGACTCACAGGAGAGAATATTGGCCTCTTGTGAAGTAGTGAACACATGTATCAAGTCACTTCTCATGCAGTGTTATTCTGGTTTCTTTGGCATTATAGGATGACTGACTTATTAATGCTACTTTCAAAATTATTCTGATAAAGCAAATTTTAACTAAAACCTTATCTTTGCAAGTATCTTTGTGAAAGCATCCATTTTTGTTTGTTGAGATTGTATCTACCTACTTGTTTAACAAAAATGTGTAGTATCTTTATTTCACCAATACTACTATTAGGCATATCTGTAACAATAAAGCTACTGACATGGAAACAAAGTTTGGAACAGCTCTGATCAATAACTTGGGTACTTCCAGTATCAGTAAACAGAAATGAATTTATCCTGTGAATTTATCTGCTGTCAACAAATCAACAGCAATGGTATGACTCCTCTCTTTCATTATTTAGCATGCAAGCAAGCATAATTCATTAGCTGCACAAACCATGACAATTAAACAGCATTGTTAAGCAATAATAAAATAAAAATATCAAAGCATTAATGCATTCTTTGAACAAAAGCATTTTTCAAACACAGAGGGCGACAAATATTTTGGGAAAAAATTAGGAGCCTAATATTCCACAAGTATGCATCACAATTAAATCAGTGGAACTGAAAGGCATGAAGGCACTTCTTACAATATTTCAGAAGAAAGTAATAACTATATGGATAATGAAAATCAAACATAAATTGTGCACATATTTTTCTACAGAGCAATACCATTTATATGCAGTTGGCAATGTGAAAATACAGTTTCAAATCTTCCCCCATACAATTATATTTGGGAGTCTGTCACTAAGTCACACTTTTATTTATGAAGGACTAGTTTCAGAATCCATTTTCCACCTCGGGAGTTAGACTGTAATTGTGGCAACATTTACTTCAACATTTGTAGTCTTACCAAGTGTCTTAAATCAGTATCGTGGTATTAGCCTACACAATCACCTCCCAAATAATGCTAAAAAAATTCATTAAAAATATAGACAGCTGTGAAAAACATTCTGTAGATAATTTACCATTCTCTGTCAATGAATATGAATATAACATTTTGAATCTAAGATGTAAAATTTATTTTGAATTTTTTTAATAATTTATATGAATATAAAAATTATTACATTCTGACAATGCCATAGAAGTGCAGTGCTTAATGCATGAACCTTAAATTGATTTTATTAACAATGAACCATAATTACTTTTATGAACTTGTTTGATTCATAGATCCTATACATCTGGAGGATGCACTTTGGCTTAAGAGGAAACTTAATGAGTATCTTCAAGACCAGAAACCAACCCTTAAAGCCAAGTTTGAAAAGCAAGGCATTACCTGGGATCTTACCAAATGGAGGAAAGAAGCCTGGGAGGAGGGGGCTGAGATACCTAAGAAGAGCACTAAACATAATCATTCTGGGGGGTCTTCTCCTTCTGGTTCTGTCAAAAAGGCTAAGTGGAGGACAAGCATGGAAGAAGAAAAAGCTTTCACATTAAGGAAAGAAACTTACAGAGAATCACTTACCAGCTTCAAGATGGCGGTAATTCCTGACAACTTTCCCATCAACGAACTCCCAGAGGTGAGACTAGTAGAGTATTTGAGAACCTTGAGGATGGGAGCTATCCACAGTTTACAGGATCTTATGAGGAGAGGAATGCTCTCATCCTCTCCTGTGCAACTGAAGCATAATGAAGTGGGTAATGGTAAAAGTCCCTCAGTTGTTCCTAAAGGTGTTCAATGTTTACCACTTTTGCATTTTGTTCCAGTGGCATTGCTACATTGCAAATTGACTGCCATGTTGGGAGAGGATACAGAGGCTTTACATTGAGCTCTGTTTATCTTCCCTATGATGGTAGAAATCCACCCACTAGGGAACTGGAGCAAGTGGTGACACACTGTACCCAGAATGGGAACCAAACCATTTTTGGTTGTGATGCTAACTCCCCATCACAAAATCTGGGGCAGCAAGGATTTAAAAAAAAGTGAATACCTTTTAAACTTTCTGACCTCCAACACTCTATACATATTAAATGTTGGTAACAAGCATACCTTTATTAACAGTATTAGGAGGGAAGTTATCAGCATCACTTTTATTACTAAATATGACAGTATCCATGTTACTGACTGGAGAGTCTTGGATGAATCTTCAGATCACTGCTCTATCTCATTTAAAGTTAATGTATGCAGAAATATAAACCCCTATAGAAATCCCAGAAGAACCTGTTTGGGTCCTACATAGATCTCTCAGATAGTATTGGGAAAATCGATAGGATTGGATCTTTTAGTGACATTGACAAGATCGCCTACTTATTACAAGAGGCTATGCTTGACAGTTATCATAACTGTCCCATTCAGATCTAAGAAAGTTACATGGTGGAATAAAGGCAGTGATCCATCTTTCTCTACCATTTCTTTAGCAGACAAAAAGAACTAGGGACTGCTGGAGTATCACACAGCCTTCACAGACTACAATAAATGCATACAAAAGATCTTCCAGGAGAATCTTCTGTCAGGAAACGTCCAGCTTTTGCAAATCAGTTAAATTGTGGGGCACCCAACAGGATGACGCCTTCCTCATGCGAAGTAGTCGTGCAATATTTTTGAAATTGCTGGTAATCCAGTCTGCATACTTGCTTCAATTTCCTTAAATGTCACATGATTGTTTTCCTGAAACATTCTTTCCACAGCAGCTATGTTTTCTTCAGTTTGGCCTCTTTTAAACTCTTGAAACCACTGAGAAACTGTGGTACGGGATGGAGCAATGTCCCCAAAAGCCTGTTGTAAGCACTCAAGACTTTGGGTCTCATTTAAACCCATTTTAAAATCATACAAAATCATTGCAAGAAAGTGATCTCTTTTCACCTCCATGCTGGCAAGCAATTGACACCACGTCTATATCATCTATTGAAGATATTTACCTGACAAACAAAATGTATATCTTGAATTTTCTGGGAATAGCCTCTGGAGACTACTTTATTCTGGATGAATTTTACGGAATTTTGCATAACTGCTAAACCGTAAGACTTAGATAAAAACTTACCACACAAGAAATGTAGAGCACGTTAAAACACACAATTTATGTTATATACATTTTTTTGAGGAGTTGATTGTTTTTGAGATATTCATTGTTTTTGGTTTCAGCTATGAAAAACTTACATTTCTCATATAGGAATTTGTCAACTCCTGTCCATATAAACAAAGGAACTTCAGTACATAGCAACCAGCTTTTGACTATCACTTTAATCTATGGTAGCCCTTATTTCACTTCTACTTACAAGGAAACAAGTAGTAAGACTATTTCTGCTAATTTGTTCTCGAGTAGCAGGAAGTAAATAAAGGCATAAGCTTTTTAACAATAATTTGTTGCAGAGAAGTAGAGAAAGTCATGTGAATGGAACACATCAGATTTTATTTTTCTTGTGAAGAGAACTGTTTCTTTTCCTCTTAAAACGAGATGGTGAAACTATTTATTTTGGCACAAGCATGTACAACTAAGTGAATACAAAATCTTGGGACAATGGCAGTAATTAGACCTTAGCAACGTAGCAGTTATTGCAGTGCGATATGGTACCTTCTGACTTAATGCTTTCTCCCATTAACATTATGTGTACCAGTAGTTTATGTACAAGGAAAAGCATGACCTAATGTTTTTCTATTAAATTTTGTATGTTTTAATTAAATACTTCATAATACTTTTCAGCTCTTATCATTTCAATTGTTAGTTCTTCTATACAATGATATGACATGGATTGCCATTGATTAGCGGCATCATTTCTACATATAAATAAAAACTGCCAAATACTAAATTATGGAATAAGGCTTACAAAGCTGGTGAAGATTTTATGGGACAAGTAGTGCTGTAGTGTTTAGAACCTTAGTTATCACATTGACATGATATAACATTACAACTGCAATGCCCTTATGATGTATAAGGATGGTGTAGAAATTACTCTTTGGCTTCTTTGTGTAGCTAATTCATTTCTTGATCTACCACACCAAATACTCATGGCCATTAGTGCTGTAAACATAATTTCATGTCAAAATTACTAAGTATACTTAATCCCACACACCTCTGCAATATTTTCTCTGCATGTAACTAATCTAACGGCCATTTATCTTCATCATCCAATACTTCCTGCATATGCAGAAAATAGCAAAACCTAATACCTAATTGTCAGCATCTAACTATTGTCACATTTTTTTGTCCATCATTCGAACTGAATGCTTTATTCAAGAACAACCATGATGACAACTGAAGAACATCACTTGAGTGACGATAACATAGTATCCAAGAACTTGTATACGAAAATAGGCTGATTTTGATTAGCAAAAAGCATTAATGAGTGATTGTAGTATTCGAGAACAACTGGTGAGAACATCACTCGAGTGATGATAGCTTAGCATCCAAGAACTTGCATATGAATAAAAGCTGATTAGCTGAATGAGTGATAGTAGAAGTATTTGATTGTTGAAAACATTCAATTCTGCCTACCACTATATATCATCATCATCCTTCCAAGATTAGGTCTGTAGAGGCCTGTTATGAATCTATAGAAAATTTTTCTTCCAGCATTTCACAGGGTGGCCCTTAAGATCTTTGTCCTCTTGGCAAGTACTTATAAACAGCTTAGGAGATCTGATCTCATTCTTTCAAGATAGTGTTTCCAATTTAGTTGGCATTATTTGACACATTCCAACACTGACCAATTTCATAACTGGCCTGACCAGAGGCCATTAGGTGATAGCCAGCAACCAATTGAAGGGACTATCAATATGCTTTTAAGTCTTAGAAGATTTCTGGAAGGATCAAACTGATGATGATCACAGCATCAGGTGTATGCAAAACTAGAAAAATTAGCTAATAAATTGCACAAAATTAATGGTGTTGAAAACAGAATGTGTAAATGCATGTGTTATGAGCATTTGTGTGAGTGTACCAGCAAAGACATATACATATAATTGCACTGCTTAAATTTACCTGGATTTAAGATAACAGCTTAAAAGACATGGTAAATTCCCCCCTGCCTAAGGGATAAAGTCTTGGGGTGATAATCCCATTATGCATTGTTTTTCAACATTTTAGGGCTGAACTTCAAAAGTTTACTTTGCTAATTTAACAACAGCTAGTCAAAGTGAAGTATTGAGAACCTGAGCTGCTTTAAGTCTTGTGACTCCCAGCAACCATTTAATTATATGATGTTCTTCAGAATACAGTTATTTGCTTAATGTTAATATTTTCATATGATAAGCACTATTAGTGTTGGGTCAGATTGGCATCATTTCTCATGAGTATGATTTTAGAGGTTATATTTGCTTTTTTGTTTACCTGTGATCCTTGAGATGCTGTTAGATCCCAACATACTAATATATTGTTCTTAAGTTATCAAAAAAGGCTAACGGATATGTGATGTGCAACTGATATCATGTACATGTATTTTACAATTCCCTCAACAACATTAGTCTTCTCAGAACAGTGATTCAAATGATATATAACATGAGCAATTCATCTTTCTAATCATTGTTCAGCTGATATGAGTAAGGTTAATAAGGATTTATCTGATTCAAGATGGACTGCAAAACAAGACATAGACATGTTAATCAGATTATGGCGATGGGTTGTTGTCTGTGTATGTGTGTGTGTGTGTGTGTGCGTGCACACAAGGAAGACAATGGTGGCAGCAATACACAGCCCAGTGGTTGGTAAAAATGAGAAAGTCTACCTCAAAGATAAGCTGATCGGTGTCAGTGATGACTAAGTGCCAAGAGAACACCCTTCGTTGTTCAACAACTGGTTCAGTAGTATGTTGGCAAAGGCAAATACATGCTGCTATTGAACACAACTCTGCTGAGGGTGCTACGTTCCTTTCATCCTGGTGAGCATCTCAGGTACACATAGGCCAGCATCCATGCCAAATTGAAACTTTAGTCTGTCATCTGTAACAAAAAGGCATTAGTTAAATGGCAAGCATTCATTTGCTGCCTCTAATGGTTGCCTTTTTTTGCTTTCTTTTAGAGTGGAATTAAGTGAATTGATTCAAAAGTGATGGCGTTATCAGTTATAGTTATAAGTGCTTGTAGCTGTTGTAACTTCATTATAGTGTAAGTCATCTTCTGATATTACTACTGCATTAGTTGAATGGTTTCTATGATGATCATCTATAAGTTTAGCTAATGCTTAATCTACAAAATATGACATATGTTTTGAGTGGTCAGAGCAGGTGAATGATATAATGTGATAAAGGATATTAGCTGGCACAGGAGTGATGCAGCAAATATGGTGACCAATTTCTATTTGCTCTCAGGCAAGGTGGGTGTAGAGCTTATTAATTATGCTGAAACTTCCAACTCAGCAATTATAAACTCATGACTCAGAGCTGACGATCAAAATATGAAGACAAGGCAATCATTTATGTGTATAAGTATAGATATAAAAAAAAGGAAGATGAACTACAAGACTAGGATAAGTGAACATTCATAATGCAGAAACAATAAACACAGTGAATCAACTTGCAACAATGGCAATTACAGCAGTGAATAGTGTCCTCTGAAGTAATGAAATTAAGAATTAGCTTATTCTACCATGTATAATGGAAATAATATTGATGAAATAGTTGCTATAGACATGAATCATCTAAGGTGCAATTTGATATAAAAATTACAGGATAGAAAATAATGAGATACACAAAATATGGAATCAGATGCTTATTATGTAGTTGCAATGAATACAAACAAATAAGAAGATGGCAACCATATTGCAACTAAGTTTTTCATAAACTAACACTTGGGAAAAGAAATAAAAGGCCTTTCAAGACCTAGAACGAAGGTAACACTTAAAATCAAACAAGGATTAGTTTTAACAAATTTAAACAATGTTATTGTTTTTCAAAATATTCTTCTTTAACGTCAATACATTTTTGTATTCAATGAAACCAGTCCTTACAGCAATGATATCACACTTCCTGAGGCATTTCAGAAAGCATGTTTTTATAATGTTTTACTGCTTCATCTGATGACCCAAAAAAAAAAAAAAAAAAAAAAAAAAAAAAAAAAAAGAAGAAGAAGAAGAAGAAGAAAGAAAGAAAGAAAAGATTCCATGCATTTTATAGGTTTTGGGAAACAAAAATAAATTACAAAATGTCACAATCAGGGCTGTATAGTAGAGGGTCCATGCAACCAGATACTCAGTTGAGTTTTGCTCTATGTGATGATGTGTTGTCATGATGTAAAATTATTTTTCCTTTTGAGCATTTTTCATGAACTTAATCAACAATTTCTGGTAAACACATTTATGTATTAATCAGCAGCAGTCTTATCTTATAATATTATAGTTGCAATATGGCCCATTTTAGGGGGGGGGGGGGAAAGGCAATCATCATCTTAACAGCACTGTAAATTCGCTAAGACTTTTGTAAGCTTAGGCTCTGTTCAAAAGACCCATTGAGCCAATTGACTTTTCTTTTTAGGATAATAAGAATAAATCCAAGATTCAATGCCAGTAATGAGATTCCAAACCAATTTTCAAATGCTCCCTTGGAAGTTTTCCTGAGTTACTCTGCATCAACCAATGCACTGCTGTTTTTGATCAGGAGTCAGTTTATGTGGAATCCATTGACAAACAATTTGTCTTGCCTCTAACGGTTGATGTAAACTGTTTTGAATTTGACTAATACAATGCCCATTAATTCTTACGATTCCCTTCAATCTTCTTCAAGCATTGCTCAAACAACATCATTAACAGAGTCCTAGGGTGCCCTTCATGAAATTCATCACTAAGAAAAATTAATCTCTTTTAATTTGCTGCACCAATTATAAATTGTTGCCTTACATGGAGCTTCTTCACCAAACAAATTTCTAAGCCGGTTTCCACAATGTTTAGGCATTAAACAAGACTTTTTGGTGTCACCTTAGAACAAGGAATAAGAGAGCATATACAAGACAGTAATTGGGAAGACTGAGTAAGATGAAGATAGGAACTACAAAGTACAGAAGGTATAAAGGTATTTAAAAGCTAAATAAATAACCAGGCAGAGGTGAAGAGTGTCATTCTTCGCTTCCCTAGGATATTGTGCTTTAGGAAATCTCATGTCTTTTACTTTCCCTCTGCAATAGTTTCATATGGGTTGTGTTAATACTGTACAGCCAGCAGATGCTACAGAAATCAGATTCAGTGATGTTAGTTTCCAATATTTTGGTTTCCTTCTTACATAAGGACATTCTTGTGTATTTCTCACTGACAACCTCGGATTTACAATTATTGTATATCATCCATGTGCATCTGAGGGATTCAACATATCTCTAGCGCTGCATACAACAATAAGTAATTTTGGTTTTGTTGAATTCAATATACACTGTACTAACAATAAATCTCTATATATACCACATTGCTTATGTTGTATACAGAGATTTATTGTTAGCACAACATTGCTTATGTTGTCCCCGGTGCTGCAAGTGTTGCACTTGAGCTTCGTTCTAGCCCTTTAAAACCCACTTCTCATTTTCACATACAGCTGCTAGTAGTATCATGAACTAATAATAATAATAATAATAATAATAATAATAATAATAATAATAATAATAATAATAATAATAATAATAATAATTATTTTATTGATCCAGTAAATCCTTTGTACATTGCACAGTTGACATTGGACAGGTCATTTGTTATATAAATAAATATTATACATATATACATACAGATGCTTACAATGTGATATTTACAATTCATCTAAATTATACAGACACTTATTAATGAGATATTCTTTTAGCTTATGTTTGAATCGTGTTTTTTGGGTGTTGACTAAATTTTTAGTGCTACTGGTAACCTATTGAATAAAACTGCCCCTCTTGAACCAACATCCCTTTCAGTGAAACTTTTATTTGTGTGTCTAAAGAGATTGCAGTTATTTCTTGTATAATGATTGTGCACTTAATTATTTCTTATTAATGGTTGCTTATCTGTTATGTATAATATAGTTCTATAAACATACAGAGAATTCATATTTTGAACATATGGTACCACTATGTAGACGACATCTTTGCAATAGTCCCAGAAAGACACCTAGAAGATGCACTAAAACTCCTAAATATGCAAGAAAAGTCTATAAAGTTCACAATGGAGAAGGAATGTGATGGACAACTACCATTCCTCGACCTAAAAATCATAAAAACTAATAATCACCTTACATTTGGCATCTACAGAAAACCTACCCACACCAACAGCTATATAAAACAAAAGAGTTACAATCCCATTCCCCATCAGCATGCTTTACTCAACAGCCTTACACACAGATTGGTAAATGTACCAATGGGAAAAACAGAATACCAATGTGAACTTACTAAAATATTGGACATAGCTACAGAGAATGGATTTCGGGCAGAACTGGTGTACAAAAAAGTTAATAAAGCCAAAAATAGAAAGAGAATTAAAGAAGTCAGCATACTCACTCAAAACCAGAAAGAAAACAAGATCTACAAGAAGTTTACATACCACCCTACAACTTTCTACAAATTCCAGAGGATCTTCAAAAGACATAACATCATTCTAGCCCCTAAAAACAATTACTCTATAAAAAACATTTTAAATTCTAAATTAAAAGATGATATCCCACAAGAAAACAAACCAGGAATATATCAGTTCAGCTGTAATGACTGTGAAAAAATCTACATCGGCCAAACAAAAAGAAATATAAAAACCAGGGCAAAAGAACACCACAGAAATATTAAACTCAAACAAGAAGAAAAATCTGCAGTAGCTTGGCATTTTTGGAAAGAGAAACACACTATAAATAGAAGCCCAAAAATCCTCAAAAACATCACAAGGAAGACAGAATTAAAAGTTTGGGAAAACATATATATTTGGAAAAACAAGAACCGGGTTTTCAATTTTGAAATCCCGCCAGGTGATCTACTCATCCAGAAGTTCATCAAACCACCACCAGGGACAGAGACAACCACCACAGCAAGCAATGCCGGTAGTCGACCAAAGGAATTGACAATGGAAGCACATGGCTTCTGAAACATGTTTTCCGAAATAAAAAAGTAAGTGATGTAGTGTTACAAAATCGACTCAACTAAATTTTAATTGTTAAAACACATCACTGTCTCAAAGTCCACCATATATTAGGATTATAAATTTTAGTTTTAGCAGCACCCCCCCCCCCCATATTTCCACACCATATGTTAGGTGAGGATAGATGCATCCAAAGTATATTAATTTTAAAATTTGAACATCGCCATTATTTTGAAAATACCTCAGTAAATATATTGATTTGCTAACAACACTGCATATATATATAATGTAAGTGACATAGTGTTAAAAACCAACTCAAATTAATATAACTGCATATATAGTCTATATATTCTGTCCATTTTAAACAGTTGTCTACTTTAATGCCTAAAAATTTGTGAGTGTTAACGTTTTGAACTACCTTATTCTGAACCTACAAACTGACATTGTTTACATTTTTAGTTGACCTACTGAATCCCATATCATTGTTTTTTAGACGTTACATTTCAAATTCAAAGTTTCAAAATAATTGAGATGCAAAGATGTGGAGTTCTTCATCTGTTTTTTCCACAGCAAATAGATGTAGAATCATCAGCATAGGTAACAATGGCAGTATTGTTAGGGTGTGCTATATCATTCACATATAATATAAATAATAGTGGGCCCAATACTGTGCCTTGGGGTACTCCATATTTCACCATTTCTATTTTGGATTGTAACTAAAATTACAATTGTTTTTCCTTTTAATTGTGCCACAGAGATGTTTCCTAAGTTATATAGCACACGTTTAAGGATAATGCAGAGGGACTGAGTATAAATTAAGATAACAAATCATGGTCCAGAAACTGTCAGTAGTAATTAAGTCAGAATTGTTTTTGAGATACCTATTATAAGAATGCAATACTCTTAGATATGTAAATTTAATATTTGTATAGCATAAAGATTTTATATAGTACAAATACATTTGCAACCAATGTTCAAAATGGCACCTTCCCTTCAATACTGGTATGACACTATAACAAAGTGGGACAAAATAAAGTAAATGAGCTGGCCAAGAAGCAGGACCATCTCTTCTTACTTTTTTTCTGAGAGAAAGTGATCATGGTGTTTCATGTGAACAGTAATTGGAGTGTGAGAGCAGTTGAGGGCACCTATAGCCTCTGCCAAGTACTTCTATAGTAATGAGTACTATAGCCTCAGGAAGAGAAAAGAGAACTTCCATGGCAATGCTTGATATAAACTGTATTTGTTTTCCTAGAGATTTGAATGTATATCAAGCATATAGTATATTGGTGGTAATATATTTCTATCAATATAAATTCCCTCAGTAACCTTGTCTTTTGAATCCACTTTCGCTGACAAACCATTGATGGAATATGCTCCATTTACAAATACTGTGGACTTAATCCTTTTGCTGCTTAAGCTAAAATGCTTTTTTGCTACCGCTAAAAATGGCCACCCTAAGATTAAAATATGTAAGTTACAGTTATAGGTTTGTACTTACTTCAATTTTGAAACTGAGAGCTGATATTTTTATGATGATTCTTCATATATTTTTTCATACTTCCATGCACATTTAAGGATGTCACTTCAGTCCTCATGTATTAACCATTTTTGAAAATATAAATTGGAATTTGTAAAACCTTCAGTTCTTTTAGCACAATAAACATAAATATAAATTATGTTTCCTAATATGTATATTTCACCCAAAAATTTGACGACAAGATTTCACTGGGGAATATGTTTTGAGGTCCCCTAAATAAAAAAGTGCATTACTAATTTATTTATCAGAGATATAAATTTATTTCTTATCAGTACTTTTATTTAAATAGCTAGATGGAACGCTTAGAAAAAGGCACTATTAGTGAAATTACTGTGCAAATTTCAACAAAGTTTTAGTAATTCCTCTTATTATAAAGAAATGCATGAGAATGTATTAAGTTTACTTTAATCTACATGAATTGAATAGAATATTTCCACTTAATAATGCAATTAGTTCTATAATACTTTTTTACAATCTTCTGACCGTACAAAAAATTACACTAGTACTACATAAATGAATCCCACGGCTGCACGTAACGGATCAGGGCTGGCCGCCGCAAAACGGTTCCAGTTGCTCAGGGAATGCACTGTACTATAGTCGGTGAGAAATTTCCTTGTGATTGACACTTAATGGCATGTGTCATCTGCTGGCAAGGGCTTGTCAGGTTGCTGACCAATCGTAACGTAAAAATGCATAACCGTTAGAGAGATCATTCATTGGTATTGCAACACCTACAGATTCAGTGGAAATTCATGCGCACATTCTCATGCATGACTTATCTTCTCTGAAAAGTTTGGTTGTATTATACACAGTGATTTTGTAAGTATTTACATTTATAATCGTTACTACCTTTTATATATTTTGGCAATTTCTCTTCTTCTCATCTTAGAACTACCACGAGAGACACTGTGATTTGAAAATGTCTTACAGCCATGATAAATGAGTTAGCCAAAATAATAAAACTTTTACGTTTAGTGAAGCACAGGACCCAATGTTGAAAGGAATAGATGAGATAACTAGTGAGAAATGGGGAAAAGAGTTTCAATATACGAGAAGTGTGACAGAAAATGCAAGGAAAGAAGGCATTTTGTAAGAAACAATAGAACATGTGGCGCTGCAGATGGACAGTAAGTGAATATGGCAACAGTATACTGAGACAGGCACATGTCAGCAGGAATGTCAACCACAAGGTAATTTCTCATCAGTTATACTGACTCCCAAGTTGCTGTTTAACCAACTGAACCGAATAGTTTCAACTTTGTGGTTATTCAACTATCGGGCCAAATTACATCTAGATATGACTTCCATGTCTATATTTATTATGTTTCTAGCTAATCTAGACCCTCATTTTTATTTATTTTCTTCAATCATTTTCTTTTAACTTTGCCCAGATAATCCCCAAACTATAAGATTTCAAACCTAGCTTTCATATTCACCAACTCCCCCTCCCCCTTATCTCATGGTAAATTAGCCCACTTTTTAATCCATAGTTTTGCTCTCATTTCTTTAGTTACTTCACATTTCAGAATTACATGCCAGTATTGTCTTACATGCTACACATCAGGCATTCCTATATATTTAAACCTCTTCTTGAACCTTTCAATTCCACAACCCCTGTTCAGGCCCATTTAGATCCTTTCCTTATTCACTTGTCACCTTTATTTATATAATTCTCTCTAACCCATATTTTCTTTAGCTCCCTACCTCGTTATGCTACTATATAACACCCCAAAGGCAATAATACTGTGTTGGAGGTTAGCCTGAATGGAAAGAAAAAAAAAAAAAAAAACATTTTGGCATTTTATCCCACATACATAAACACTTTCCCTGGCAAGGTCTGTTATGGGTACAGAAACCTGGCTATGCACAAGGAGATATCATGGGAAATATATTCCTTCCAATATAAGGGAAGCTCTATGCTCTTCTCCACTGTTCATTGAGGGGGAGTCTCCTCTCCTCTCTCTCTTTTGGAGGAGGTAGATAGGTTAGATACAGGCCCCATAATGGTTTCTGGAGGGTTCCTCGAGAGAGACACCCACCTTCTACCATCTGCTGGGCCAATAACCTACCCTTCTCTTTTTCTTGGCTCCTCCAGAAGCCTTCTTTTTCTTTAGTTTTAGGGTATCAACTACCTTAGTCAGTTCCCCCAACTGTACATATTGTCTTTAGCATAAGGAGCCATAGTCTGCTCTTCCATACAAGATAACTCAAAATGAAAAGTCGGTAAAATACCAAACTTGGTATCTAAGTTTAGTATCTTCCAGGTATGCGACACAAAGATTTTGAGAAAAATCCCCCCACCCCAAACTACCCTTTACATGGAACTTTTTTCGGAAATTTTTTCAAAAATGGCTCTAATGATTTTGATTAAAATATTGTATATTAAAGATATTTACCTGACAAATAAAATGTATATCTTGAATTTTCTGGGAGTAGCCTCTGAAGGCTACTTTATTCTGGATGAATTTTACGGAATTTGGGATAACTCCTAAACTGTGAGAGATGGACAAGAACTTACCACACAAAAAAATGTAGAGCACGTTGAAACACACAATTTATGTTATATGTGTTACTTTTATGGAGTTGATAATTTTTTAGTTATTCCTTGTTTTTGATTTCACCTTTAAAAAACTTACTTTTCTCATACAGGAATTTGTCAACTCCTATCCATACAAACAAAGGAACTTCAGTCACATAGCAACCAGCCTTTACCATCAGTTTAACCAATGGTACTCCCTTATTTTGCTTCTACTTACAAGGAAGCAAGTAATAAGACTATTTCTGTTAATTTTTTCTCGATTAGCATGAAGTAAATAGAAGCATAAGTTTTTTAAGAATAATTTGTTGCAGAGATACAGAGAAAGTCATATGAATTGAGCACATCAGATTTTTTTGGATACAGAAGATCCTAAATCATTTATTTCCAGTAAAATCTTACTATCAAAATTTTGTGTGGAGTGCAATACCCTCTCTACCTATGTACTATGCACTAAGCACAGAAGTAAAATTTACAGCTTTACTGGTTATGGAAAAGTCCTCCACAATGAAGAGGGCTTCATAGGCTATTCGCAGAAAATTCATGATTTACATTTTCTTTGTGTGTAAATATCTTTAACATATGGCATTTTAATCAAAATTGTTTGAGCTTTTAAAGATTTGGCTTACACTCTAGTAAATTCCTTGCTTCCTTTCTATTTAACAGGAACTAAGTAATATAACCATTTCTGCTAATATTTATCTTAATTAGTTTGAAGTAGAGAGAAGAATAAGTTTTTTGTCCGTTTTTTTGTTTTTTAACAATGAAGTTAAATTCTAAAAAAAGACCTGTATAAACTAAATAATGTAAGTAACTTATACAATTTTAAAGTTTTATGTAAAAAAATTAAGGTAATAGTATTCTAGTAAATATTTCCAGTAAGAACAAAAATCAATATTGAAAATAATAATATTGAACACGAGTCGCTTTTAAATATCCTGGTGGTGATAAGTTATGAAATAGAAAAAGATATAAATCAGAAATTAGCCAAGTTTTAAGCACACTGTGTCACAATTAAGAGAATATTGAAAGTAAAAACAAGATATACACAATTAAATATTAGTCCATCATAGCACTTCATTGCTTAATGCAAGTGAAACATGGGAATTAAGAAACAAGACTTTGACAGAATGTGTTTCTTGAGATCTGTTAAGGATACAAAGAAAAGACAGAGAAACAATGATCTTAGAAATGAATTAAATATTTGGGGATACTTTAACATGTGACACGAGGAAGTGAGCAATTTTGCTATGACCAAAGGTTCACCAATGCACATGCGCAAGCAGACAGAAGCAAAAGATGACTACGAGTCTACTGCTTCTCACATAGCAACTAACATGCTGCTTCATTTGTCACAATCATAGCCATAATTTGCAAATAATCCCCAGATATTTACACAGCAAATAATATGGAAGAGATTAACAACCTTAAAAGTGCCAGCCATGCTTTCTCTTTGGTTTTATTGCTTTACAAATATTTGTATGTAATTGAGAAAAATTTATTGTGTAAAAGGTGAAGGTTTTGTGTCCTTGGCCATATTCTTACACATTATAATTTCTCTGATTAATAAAACATATCTGTCGGTTTAGTCATATGATACAGATGCTTGAGGAGGGTTTGCAGAGAACAAGAATGTTATCTACTGAATGTAATGCCATCCTACATCCCATTAAGAGATGGTACTGCACATCTCCCAAGTTTTGAGACAGACAGCCTTATTCTTATGAATTTTGGTATGAATAATTATCTAGTAATTAACTATATTATTCTAATTAGATCTGGACATGAAAAAGTCACATAGTCTGTGAAATGTTTGAGCAAGAAAGGCTATTCTCTGGACATTTGCTTTTCCCTCATCTATTTCTTTGTTTATAACTAGTCATATATAGTAATGGAGTGTTCGGTTGGAGACCAACATGTGAGATAGTATTTGACTGATTCAGCTACTGCTGTGAAGTAATGATGATGATAATAATAATAAATAATAATAATAACAGTAACAACAACAATAATAATAATAATAATAATAATAATAATGGTGATGATAATAATAATAATAATAATAATAATAATAATAATAATAATAATAATAATAATAATAATAATAATTATCTGGCAGCATCTATGCAGGACAGGATTCAATGGGAATATTAGATGCTCACATTTATGAAAGTATATGTGGCAGAGTGACACCAAAATCATTCAGCATATCCTTTCCAGGAACTTTGGAAGATATAGTGATTAGATTTAAACAAGGCTTGGTTAACGTAGTATACAAAGCTAGTCATAATTTAGAGACAGTGTTCATAGTTACACAGTTAGAGTATTTATGAAAAATTATTGTTGGCAGCATTGCAACAAGTGATACATAATAGATAATTTGGCTATACTGTATTCTGCAGCATAGCCACATGAGCAGAAAGTAAATAAAGGACTATAAACCTTAAGATATGTAAATAAAAAGCTCCCAGCACGAAACCATAGTTTAAAAGTAATTTTAAATGCATGTTAGATAAATAAATTTAAAACTGTACTTTGTAAAAATATTCTGCTCATGTTGGACTAAACATATACAAATTTGATATTACTTACTATCTGTTCTGAACTGAAAAGGAGCTGTATGGGGTAGTTGGTACGCGAAATTGCAAATTTCAGTTCAGTTTTAGATTTGACTCTGTCATTGGTCAATTGACCAAAATGGCTGCCCATGCACAAGCAGACAGAACAATAGGAAGACTAAGCATTTCGCATTGGAAAGAACAGATTTTCAGAAAGTCTATTTTTACTTTCTATATACGTAGTATGTACATAGTGTATAGAGAAGGTATTGCACTCCACCTAAAAATTTGATACCAAGATTTCACCGGAAGTATATGTTTTAGGGTCCCCTTTATCTAAAAAAAAAAAGCATTTTTGGAAAAATGTGTGTGTGTGTGTGTGTGTAAACACGATAACTCAAAAATGAAAAGTTGGTAAAATACCAAACTTGGCATTTAAGTTTAGCATCTTCCAGGGATGCGACACGAAGATTTTGAGAAAAATCCCCCCAACCCCAACCAACCTTTTATGGAATTTTTTTCGAACATTTTGATTTTCTCAAAAATGGCTCTAACGATTTTGATTAAAATTTTGTATATTAAAGATATTTACCTGATAATAAAATGTATATCTTGAACTTTCTGGGAATAGCCCCTGAAGAGTAGTTTATTCTGGATGAATTTTACTGAATTTTGTATAACTGTTAAACCGTAAGAGATGGACAAAAACTTACTACACAAAAAATGTAGACCACGTTAAAACACACAATTTACATTATATACCTTTTTTCACGGAGTTCATTGTTTTGGAGACATTCCTTATTTTTGGTTTTTGCTACGAAAAACTTATACTTTTCTCATACAGGAATTTGTCAACTGCAGTCCATACAAACAAAGGAACCAGCTTTTGATTATCACTTTAACCTATGGTTCTCCCTTATTTCACTTCTACTTACAAGAAAGCAAGTAATATGGCTATTTCTGCTAATTTTTTACTGATTAGCATGAAGTAAATGGAAGTATAAACCTTTTACGAATTATTTGTTGCAGAGATGTAGAGAAAGTCATGTGAATGGTACACATCAGATTTTTTCTCCTTATTTTGATCCAGTTCATTAACATACACCTCACCTAACCTAACCTAATGTATCCTAATATCAATGAAATCTCGAATCCTGTTGTTCACATGTCACACAGCCATATTGTCTCCATAACCAATAGGAAAGGCTCAGGAAGAGCCTTAGTTAAAACTGAACTAGAATCTGAAATCTGGCATACCTGCTACATACTGCTAACCTTGCAGGAGAAGAAGAAGAAAAAAAATGCATTTAGGTCCTAAGCTGCAAGGTGTAACTGTGGGATGTTTTATAAATAGAGGAGTGGAGCGGCCATGGCTCCCCGCAAAAGGGAGGTATAGCCGAGGGTTTGTGATACTAAAACCCCTAATGATCCCTAAGTTGCAAAATGCTCCATTTATTTATGTTGTCATCCAAGCTGCATTGTGGGTATTTTCAACAACACCAACTTCATCACAAATACAACACCACAGCCAAATCAATGTTTTCATCTCTCTATATATTTCTAAATATGAGTGTACGTGAATAATATAACGAGAATATAAAATCTAAAGCACGTAAGCAATACATAATATGAATTTGTTAGTGCACAGAAAGTCATGTGAGTGCAAGCACCATAGTTTTGTATAAATATATTAAAATGTATGGGATTAGTAAGCTATACAAAAAGTCATGCAAGTGTGATGCTTCTGATTTTTCAGCAAGATTCTCCTATTTCAGATTCATTATCTTCTTTCTGAATATCTTCTTATGGTAATCCAATGTAATATTGCATGTTTAGTATCTCTGAGTTTTGACTATGGGATCTTTTGCATATTTGGTGTTAGTTTTCTCTGTAAAACTTAGAAAGGGAATTAATCATGCAAGGGAACCTTGGTGAGGGTATGAGAAATGTGTGACATTTATGTACAATATTCACATCAAGTTGTATGACTGGTTAAGGTTGTTCAGTGGATGATACGTTTAAAAACTATCGGCTATTTTCTCAAAGGGATCTCTAAAAAAAATAAAACAAATGTGCGCTCCACACGTATGGAAATTGTATTATATTAACATTGTATTAACATTAATACATTTGGAAATGATTGATTTGTGCTACTAACCTGGAAAGAACCATTGTTCTACAAAAAACTCCAACCAACTTGCTACAGCTGCAATTCCATATTCCCTGCTATGATTTAAAATAAAGGAGTCGACTGAAAGAGTTCTAGGGTTAGTCAAAGCTATCATAAAGAACTCTGAGAAATGGAAGAATGCCATGAGGCACATATACCATCCAAAAACTTGCCATGATTTTGGACCTAATGTTGATATAAACAATCCTACTGTAAAAACGAATCCAAGAAATGCTGCACGAAGTGCTACCTGCAAGAAAAGAATCACACATAAGGTCTAACAGAAGATATGAATAACTTAACATTTCTGAACCTTTGAGCCTCATTAATTAGAAATATGTTAGTTTACTACTGATGGATTACTGCAAATACTTCTTCATTAAGCAGATTATTTTTATGCTTATTGCTCTATTTTGCACCTGTATGTCCTCGCTTTCACTTCCATACATGATCCGGATTTTTAGCTTTGTTATTCTGCATTAAAGCTTCTCTGTACTTATTTACTGGTGTTATAAATTTTTAAGGCCCTAAGTCGCAAAGCATAGTACAAGGTGGAGGGCCCTTAAGCTGCAAAGCGTAGCCCAGGGATATATGAAACTAAAATCCCAATGATCTCAAAAACTCAAAACCTCGACAATCTAGGGAATTTCAAATCTGGGCATGTTAATGTTTTAAACATTTTTAAATGCGAATCACCTGTGGAAGTTTTACCACTAGTTTTGTGTGGTAACCTACTTTGCTTGTCGCACTTTTTTGAAACGAGACAAATGTGCAATGACAACAAAGTAAAGCCGAGGCATCGGCCCATTTAAAACCCCAATCATACGCGCTACAAGTAATGCAGAACTTCCGTTTATTTTAATCATACAATTCTAAAATCAGACATTATGACTCAAAGTAAAGAACTAACATACCTGATAGGTAAAACCCCGCAAACATACTCGAAGGAACACATTTATTATAGTATAGTAAACTGAAATCACCAAATAAAGATTTTCCAATAAACAATATGTTGGAGGGTATATGTGAGGTAAAACAATTATTGATGATATCGCTAATGATATTAAAAAACAACACAAACTAATTTTACCGTTGTAAACAAGCATTGTATGTATCTTTCGAATACATCAGACATCTACATTTTATCGCGATATGTCATTTACATCGATTTTCAACTCTCCATGATTTAATGAAAACGAGTATCGATAAAACAGGTGCACAGATCGATAGTAATAATAATAATAATAATAATAATAATAATAATAATAATAATAATAATAATAATAATAAATAAAACAACCATATTATTACTTATGGATTTATGTTTACAAATTTCAGGCATTGTCAAATTTAATGTGCCATTGGTTTACAATTTTCTTTTTATACAAGAGATTACAATTCGTTTATTGAATATATACATTTCTTAGTTGGATACATTTTTTCAATTTAAAAATGTTATATATGATTGCAATTTATTAAACAATATAGCTCCCCCCCCACACATACACATATATTCAGTAGTTGCCTTACTAAGGCCAATTCCAAAATAGTCGCCCTTATTTCTGATTTGTTTTTTTGTTGTTTTTTCGTTTAGTTCCATTATCGGGTCATTGAACACGTCATACAGACAACGAATTTTATCAATTCAATTCAATTTATTTTTGTCCAGTTTGATCATGTGCATGATATTTGGATACGTCAGTTTACATTTAGAAGTAAAATATTTACAATAGTAATAACAGTACAAATTCTGCAAGCAGCAAGTATGGTCTATTTACAATACAAATTTACAAATAAGATCAGATAGCTATAAGTATGAGATATTTACAATAAGAGATTAGTACAGTTCAGTAGGCATGAAATGTGAGCAACCTGAGCCAGGATCACAGATATACCAAGTTATAACTATTTTAGACGAGAGGAGTTGTGTCAAATAAGCCTCAACACTATAGAAACAATTTTTTCTGTAAAAAGGATACAACACCAGATTTGAATTTTTTAAAACATTTAATTTCCCTCAGGTAGTCTATTGTATAAACTAATGCAATTAAACAGTTCAAAAGTGTTGTATTATGAGTTATGCTGCATATTTAATGATTATTTCTGGTGCCATGATTATGTTTATGTTTATTGAGTTGGAATATTGTGAGATTTTTTTTTTTTTTTGTGTGAGCTTTAAGAATGTAGGTGCAAGGTATAGGTAGGATGTTTACATATTTAAATAATAGTTTACAAGATATGTTGTTCTGTTTGCCTGCAATTATTCTGATTACCCCCCCCCCTTTTTTTTAATTTTAAACATGGTATCCGACTTTTTACCCCAGAATATAATTCCGTATGCAATAAGGCTATGGAAGTACGCAAAGTACAAACTTCTCAGCATCATATTGCTTACCTTGCCCCTTATTACCCTGAGGACAGAGCATGTTTGACTGAGTCTTGAGGCCAGCTTCTCTATATGTGTACATCATTGCAGGTTTTTATCTATCCACATTCCTAAGAATTTAATACTATTTATATATGTGATGGATGTATTTTCAAGTTGTATGTGAGGCTGAAAAACGTTTGGGTTTCTGAGATGTCTGAAGGTTACAGCTTGAGTTTTTCTATATTAATTACCAGTTTATTTTTAAGGAACCATTGCTGTAACTGGCTCTCCGAGTCTCTTATATGGTCCACAATATGGGTTTTGTTTCCGCTAAAAGAAAGGTTAGTATCATCCGCAAATAATGTTACATGACATTTTTTGAGTTGAGCTGGTAAATCATTGATATAAATTAAAAATAGTAAAGGCCCTAGTACTGAACCCTGGGGTACACCCACATTGAGGCACTTTACAGAGGAATTATAGGATTCATGTGTGTTTGTATGGTCATTTCTATTGTTATTTCGAAAAATTGAGCGCGATTACTGAGGTAGGAGGAAATCCATTCGCTTGCGGTTCCCCTTATTCCATAGCATTCCAGTTTTCCAGAGAGTATTTTATGGTCTACAAGGTCAAAAGCCTTTGATATGTCTAAGAACGTACCTATGTTTTGTTCCCTGTGATCCATCTAAAAAGGCATGAATTCCTGACTCTATGGATTTACCTTTTATGAATCCATGTTGGGCAGTATTTAAATTTTTATTTCTAGTGAAAAATGATTCCAAGCGGTTCAGAATTAGTTTTTCAAGTATTTTTGAAAGAGAAGATAATAGTATAATTGATCTATAATTTTCAAGCTATGATTTCTCTCCTTTCTTAAAGATGGTTTTATTTTGGCGATTTTTAAACAATTTGGAAAAATTCCCGTAGATAACGATAAGCTTATAATGTGGGGGGTTAACATATAATATAACTATTTTGACCACCAGCACTAAATATTTACCTACAACGAATGCATACATGTTTTACCACAATAACCATATTATTACTCATTATCAATATTCCAGAAAACAGCGAACAGTGCTTTTAATCTCAAGCAAGATCAAAACTAGTAGGAAGAAAAAACATGCAATCCTACTGGCTACAAAACGAGACAAGTGTAAAGATAATTTAAGTAATCCCAATTAACAATATGTGCAATACATCAACCCTTTAATGCCAAGGATGGAAGAGGATTAAAAAAAAAAAAAAAAAAAAAATACAAATAATTTCAGGCTTATTTATTAATGGTAACTGAACTTTTACATGATAAATATATGTTTCAGCACTTATGTTCTTATTACAACATGTTACATATTTGTAACAGCGGGCGTTAATGGATACAGAAATGAATCTTTACTGGAAGAACAGTTTTCTTTTAAAATGACATGCAGAGTGTAGAAAATCTGTCTCAAACTGCATAGTTTATGTGTGGAATATACTAAATCAATTTCTTTCCTCCTTTGAGCATAAATACACATCACATTTTTCACACAAACAAATGAATTCATATTTTTACTATCTACACTTAGTGTAAAGAGAAGGTATTGCACTCCACCCGAAAATTCTATACCGAGATTTCACCGTAAGTTAGTAGTGGTCATATATAGTGGTCTCGTAGTTTTGTACAGTTGAGTTAATACTTGCATATCTAGTCCTGCTTTCGCTTGACGTATTACTTTCTCTATACGCACTATGCACATAGTGAATAGAGAAGGTATTGCACTCCACCCAAAAATTCGATACCGAGATTTCACCGGAAATATATGTTTTAGGATCCCCAATATCAAAAAAAAAAAGCATTTTCACAAAAAGTTCCGTGTGTGTGTCCGTGTGTCTCTGTGTCCGGTGTCAAGTGTGTCTGGTGTCAGTGTATCCACGTGTCTGTGAACACGATAACTCAAAAACGAAAAGTCGGTGAAATACCAAACTTGGTATTTAAATTTAGTATCTTCCAGGGATGCGACACGAAGATTTTGAGAAAAATCCCGCACCCCCAACTACCCTTTTCATGGAACTTTTTTCGAAAATTTTATGTTCTCAAAAATGGCTTTAACGATTTTGTTTAAAATTTTGTATATTTTGTATATACCTGACAAATAAAATGTATATCTTGAATTTTCTAGGAATAGCTTCTGAAGAGTAGTTTATTCTGGACGAATTCTACGGAATTTTGAATAACTGCTAAACCGTAAGAGATGGACAAAAACTTACTCCACAAAAAATTTAGAGCACGTTAAAAGACACAATTTAAGTTATATACATTTTTTTTTCGTGGAGTTCGTCGTTTTTGAGACATTTCTTAAATTTGGTTTCTGCTATGAAAAACTTATATTTTTCTCATACAGGAACTTGTCAACTCCTATCCATATAAACAAAGGAGCTTCATTGACTTAGCAACCAGCTTTTGACTATCACTTTAACCTATGGTACTCCCTTATTTCGCTTCTACTTACAAGAAGGAAGTAATAAGACTATTTCTGCTAATTTTTTCTGATTAGCATAATGTAAATAGAAGTATAAGCTTTTTAAGAATAATTTGTTGCGGGGATATAGAGAAGGTCATGTGAATGGTACACATCAGATTTTTTTTTTTTTTTTTTTTTTGTGGTGTAGTGTCTTCTGGTGTTTGTTGCTTAAAGTTATACCAAGGTATTTTATATGAGTTTGAGTTGGGATATTGTGTTTGTCGTATTTTATGGTTATTGTTTCATGTTTAATCTT
This sequence comes from Hymenopus coronatus, assembly GCA_030762935.1. Classification (NCBI taxonomy): domain Eukaryota; kingdom Metazoa; phylum Arthropoda; class Insecta; order Mantodea; family Hymenopodidae; genus Hymenopus; species Hymenopus coronatus. The sequence continues at coordinate 37,313,907 of CM060889.1, read as the reverse complement.
GTGGCTTCTACGAAATATAATTGCCTGTGTCTTTTCTGGGTTTATGGTGACCCTCCATTTGTTACCCCATTTATTAAATTCTTGGAGCTGTTTTTGTATTTTTGCTTTAGCCTCTTCAAGATTCCCTGTTGAGCACCAGTAGGCGGTGTCATCTGCGTACAGGGCGAGGTGTATTGAAGGGTGTGGTGTGTCGTTTGTGTAGAGGATATACAGTAAGTCTGAGATGGCGCTGCCTTGTGGTGTTTAAGGTGGATAGGTGACGAGAGGGTGTTGTTTTTTATATATGCTGTTCGATCTTGTAGAAAACTGGCTGTCCATCGCATGATTATGGTTGGGAGTTACATTGTCGCCATTTTGTATAACAGTTCTTCAAACCAGCAGCGGTCGAAAGTCTCCTGAATATCTAGGAAGGTTACGACAGTCGTAAAGCCTTTGTTAGTTTTCTCTTTGATTTCAGATGTGACTATCATGAGTTGGTCTTGTATTGTGATGGTGCGTCCAAACCCTGCTTGCGTTTCGGGTAGGAGGTTATTGTCTTCTGCGTATTGGCTCAGCCTTAGTCAGCGGCGGCTGCTGTGTAGGAGCACAAGAGCACTTGAACCTTCAAAATTTCTTAGTGGGTCTCCTTTTTCTCTTTTAGGAAGCATTTAATAAAATGCGCTATCTAGTGCCACTTGTTTAAATATACCGCGCTCTGCTCTTCAGGTTGAACACAGCCGAGAACCTGAGTATGTGACAGCAACGCTTGCAGCACAGACCTCGTTTGCTACCGTATTCCTAACGTTTAGTAGCTCTGCGCTTGCGCGAGCAACAAAACAGCTCGGAATTTTACAGCCAGAAATGAGCACAGTGCGGCCGTGCACATTAACACCTCTAGGGTTCTGTTTATCAGTGGGAGGTGCTGCTATCTTTGAGATTTAGTTGAAATTATCCGGAAGTGCAACTGCAGTCATTTTAATAGGGGTTATTTTTCTTAGTAATTTGCATTTTATGCGAGAGTTAAGCTTAAGAGAGAGTTAAGCAGTTCAAAACCGAAAACAACCTCAACGAAGGAACTTTTAATCGAGCTACTTTAGATTGTTATCATTACGAGCATGACTACATCAGAACCAGAAAAATGCTTTTCCACAATAAAAAGAATTAAAACCTTTACTAGGAGTACGATGGGTGAAGACGGACTTTCAGCACTGGCAATGCTTGCTATTGAGAAGAAACTGGTCAACAGCATAAAATGCTTTAATCACCGAGTGATAGAAAATTTTGCACATTTGAAAAACCGGCGTGTGGAATTTCTATACAAATAAATTTGGTGTTAATTGCGTAATTTAAACACTGTAAATATTATTCACTGTAAATACCATTCTTCCCATGAACTGCATCAAAGGAGTTCACCCCTTGATCACCTCATATTGCTGTTAACTCTCGGTGACTAAGACATTCAACATCTTTACAATACTGGGTGGGTGACGATTTGTGTAAGAAATTTATAATTCTTGTTATTAGGCACACTCGTTGTTTCTAATATTACTAGATTTGATGTCGCGGTGACGGCGGTGGTAAATTGCTGATTTTGTGAACACCTACATTTTTAATCCAAGAGCCACCACTAGCCTTAGTACTATTATTTTTTCTAGGACTTTTAGTAGAGTTGCTGTTAGTGATATTGGACGGTAGTTTGCTGGATTACTGTTTGCCTTTCCGGGTTTTAATAGTAGTATCATATGTGCTGCTCTCCAAATTTTAGGTTGGTAACCATATTGTAGTATTAGGTTGTATATGTGTATTATTTTTCGGATCATGTTACTAGGAAGGTTTTTGAGCATTTCGTACGTTATGGAGTCTGGTTCTGGTGCGGAGTGAGGCACGAATATTGGCTCGTCGGTACATAGATTTAATTATTTGTGTTATTTATGTAATTTAGTAATTTAGTTCCCCGTGCATTAGTATTTACGCAGACCCAAATTTGCTGTTTACAATTTAATTTCCTCCTGCAGCCTATGCCCTAATTGCGTAATTTTGAAATTTTCATCTGTGTCTACCTACCCGTGGGATGGTATACAGATGCTATGGTGATTTCAGTGTTGCGAATAACAATTTTGATTACCGTTGTCCCTGGGCGAGTCAATGTGGGAGAACCTGGTGGCGTTCTATGCTTGAATGAATAGCTATCGCAGTTACCGTCCCATACGGTCGCGATCATTTCTGTATATGTGAAATCCGGGAATGGCGACACGTTCTTTATGATTCATGTGTTTCGTTTCATAGCGCTATGTGAATTGAATGTGTTTGTTGTACACGAGTTAAATCTTTAAGCTTGTGGGATGTGGTGGTTAGGTAGTATACTACTGAAAGTAAACACCGGTCACTTCTTAACAGATATTTATTAGTGATAATGATGTATACAATTTGACACCGTTGGAATGGAGGAGCGCGAAACAACTTGCTGCCACGACCTCAGCCGCCAGACTGACCGTTTATTTTGCGGGGACGCTAAGGGGGTATTTCGCGCCTTTTTGGCTACCGGACCGTGCTGCCCTCTGGAGGTAGTAGTCTTAAGTTCCGTTTACCGTCAGTAGTGGTGGCGGGGTCTTGAGTTTCGCCACACCAGCCCCCCAGGGAGTCGAAAGGCTTACGGCTCGAAGAAATCCGGGAATCGCACCCTTCTTCGGGAGCGCGTTCTGGTTTCGCCATCTGCTGTGGATGAAGATGATGGTGGAGTCGTGGCTGGTGATGTGAGAGATTTATTTTGAGAGAGCTCTTCAGAAGTGCTTAGCGGATTGCGTGGTAATGTATTCCAAGGTCCGGGTGGTTCTGGAAGAAGGAAGGCCGGTTTTACCCGATCAATGCTGACCCGCACAGATTTGTCACGGATTTTTAACGTAAGCGTCTTTCCATCGCGTTCCAAGATTCGATGCGGACCAGTGTAAGGGGGTTGAAGTGATCTTACTGTGTCATCTCGCAAGAACACGTGCGTGCAGTCTTTCAGGTCCTTGAAGACGAAGGAATCGTGTCGTCCGAGGTGTGACGGCTATACAGGGCGAAGGCGTGACATCTGTTGTCGGAGTTTCACGACGAAATCTGTGGCGTCATTGTGGTTTTTAGGTTCCGCTGGACACAACATTTCCCCTGGTAGGCGGAGTGGTTCCCCATATACTAATTCTGCTGCCGAGGCACCAATGTCTTCTTTGTAGGCGCTGCGCATACCTAGTAGGACGATTGGTAATGCTTGGAGCCAAGACATGCCGGGTTGGCACATTATGGATGCATTCTGTTGTCTGTGGAAGCGTTCCACCATGCCATTGGAACATGGATGGAAGCAGGTAGTACGGGACCTTGAAGCACCAATTATCATTACCAAGTTTCAGAATAGCTGAGACTCGAACTGGCGCCCTTGGTCTGTCGTAATGCGATCAGGTGCTCCAAAACGAGAAATCCAACACTCAAGGAAAGCCTCAGCGACTGCTTCTGCTGTGATATTCTCGAGAGGCCGTACTTCTGACCAGCGAGAGAATCTATCGACTGCTGTGAGGCAATATTTATAGGATCCAACTGTGGGAAGAGGGCCGATCAGATCAATGTGTACGTGCTGGAATCTTGCGGATGGTGAAGTAAACTGGGCAACTGGTGCCTTGATGTGCCGATGGATCTTCGTTCGCTGGCAAGCCTGACACGTTCTGGTCCAAATACGACAATCTCGCCGAATGTTTGGCCATACGAATCGTTCTGACACCAGTCTCGCAGTGGCCCTGGTTCCAGGATGACTTAGCCCATGGAGAGACTCGAAGACTTGCTTACGGTATGGCACTGTGATAAAGGGTCTGGGTCTGCCTGTGGATGTGTAATGTCAGATCCAGGAACGTGGGTCTGTGGCAACTGGAGTGATGAGTCGCTGTTCAAGAGGCGAAGGAGTTCTTCATCCTCTTGTGACGTGGCCAGGGCTGAGAAATCAAGACTGTTGCTGGATACCGCTTCGATCCGTGAAAGCGCATCTGCGACGACGTTTGAAGTTCCATTTATGTATTGGATATCTGTTGAAAACTGTGCAATGAACGATAACTGGTTCAGTTGCACTGGAGGAAGCTTGTCTCGTCGTTGCTGGAAGGCGTATGTTAATGGTTTGTGGTCAGTATAGATGGTGCACTGGTTGGCTTCCAAAACGTGACGGAAATGTTGCACTGCCTCGTATATTGCGAGTAGCTCCCGATAGTAGGCGGGCCATGTAGCTTGCTTTGCGGTAAGTTTCTTGGAGAAGAAGGCCAGTGGTTCCCAACTGTCGTTAGTCTGTTGCTGGAGACTGGCACCCACTGCTGTTGTTGATGCGTCCGTGAAGAGTCCTAAGGATGCGTCTGAATTGGGATGTGCCAAAAGCGTGGCGTTAGCAAGGCTAGTTTTACAAGTGTTAAACTTGTCTTCAGGTCTTTAGTCCAGGGTGTTTGCTGCGAACCACGTAGATTAGATATGGCTGCGTGCAGCGAGGCCTGATGTTCGGACGCTGATGGCAGGAAACGTCGATAAAAGTTTACCATTCCCAGGAAGCGTCGTAGTTCCCGTGCAGTTTTTGGTAGAGTGAAATTGCCCATAGCGGAGATGCGTTCTGGTAGAGGACGAGTGCCTGCTGCAGAAATATCGTACCCCAAGAAGTTAACCTTCCGGCAGCCTAGGACGCTCTTGCTGGCGTTGACGAGGATTCCGTACTTCGAGAGGCGGCGGAATAGAATCCGTAGATGTTGTTGATGTTCTTGGGTGCTGTTCGAGAAGATAAGAATGTCGTCAATATAGGCAAACGTGAACTCCAGTCCAGACAGAGCTAATCAATGAACCTTTGAAATGTCTGGCCAGCATTGCGGAGCCCGAACGTCATAAATGGAAACTCGAAGAGCCCAAAAGGCGTTATGATGGCTGTTTTCTCAATATCACTTGGGTTAACTGGGATTTGTGTGTAGGCTTTGACTAGGTCCACAACTGAAAAGATGGTACAACCTTGCAGTTGATTGCTGAAATCATGGATATGACGTGGAGGATATCTATCCGGGATGGTTCGAGCGTTAAGAGAGCGGTAATCACCGCAGGGACGCCAACCTTCAGATTTCTCTGGAACCTGGTGGAGTGGTGATGCCCAGGGACTTTCTGAGTGTCTCGCTGACCCATCTTGCAACATGGCATCGAACTCTTGCTTTGCGATTCGAAGGCGATCTGGTGCAAGGCGTCGAGGTCTGCAAGAGATAGGTGGGCCTGGAGCGGTGCGGATGAAGTGCATGGTGCTGTGGCGCACTTCTCGCGGTGATCCAAAAGGCCGTGTTAATTCCGGAAACTCTCCCAGTATATCATGATATGGTGATGAAGCGGTTAGAGCTTTGATGCTTGGCTGCGTCATTGTTGCTTGCTGGACGGATACAGAAAAGCCCGTAACGCCGTCCACGATGCGTTTGTGTCTACAATCTGGAAGGAGGTTATAGTATGATAGAAAATCGGAGCCAATGATTGGGATTCCAACGTCGGCGATGACGAATCTCCATGAAAATTCCCGTCTGAGTCCGAAGTTGAGTTTGAACGGAAGAGCACCGTATGTGTGGATGGTAGAGTTGTTGGCCGCGACTAATTGGTAGTCTGTGTGTTGCCGGTGTCCTTTCAGAAGCTTACGTGGAAAGCAGCATAAGTCAGAGCCTGTGTCAATGAAGAATCTTTGATTTGTATGCCTGTGAGTTACAAATAAGCGGTTTGTGCCTGTTGGGCGACCGTCCACCGCCATTACTGGTCGCCGTTGGTGTTTGACAAAGTTGCATGGCGGTGTGCATTTCTGAGCCTGTTCACGAAAGCGGCGGTGATACCAACATGTGGCTTCGTCGCTGGTTGCAGGACGTGGTGACGAAGTATGACGGTGGCGGTGCTCTCGACTGCGAGATTGAGATCGTGAATGCCGCGTCGTCTGTAGAGATGCCATCTGTCGGGTGAGTTCGTCTACTCGCTTAATGAGTTGACTGAGCTCGGATGTTTGTGGAGCGTGGATGGCGCTGACGGCGGTATGGATGGATGGTGGTGTGACCTCCAATATTTTGTCTGCTAGTACGGCAACCTTGTCCAACGGAGTCTCCGCTTGTGTCTGCAATATTGCCTGAACCTGGGGCGGGAGGCGCTGTATCCACAGTTGTCTTAGAAGGTTATCTTGCACTTGGGTAGCCCCCGCTAGGGATCGCAGATGACGCAAAAACTGTGAAGGTTTGCGGTCGCCGAGCTCCTCCTCCATTAGGAGCTGCCGCACTCGCTGTTCCTCTGAGAGTGACAGACGCCTTATCAACTCTGTGCGTAAGCATTTTCAGTCGGTGGATTGATAATAATGTCCTCCACCTCTGCAGCGTATCGGCTGTCCAGCTGGGAGACGATATACGCGTACTTTGTTTGGTCCTGTTTGATGGTGGCAACACTGAATTGTGCGTCTGCTTGTGGAAACCACAGCGCCGGTTTATCCGGCCAAAACACTGGTAACTTCACACTGACACGGTTCACTGAGGCACTAACCTGTGTATCTGAGGCGGAAGGTGTTGTCTGTTGTTGCAGTAATTGTTGATGCAGAATGATATTTTGTGCTTGAAGGTCGCGAATTTGCTGTTGTATTTGTTCGTTAGTCGGGGTCACCAATATGTGGGATGCGGTGGTTAGGTAGTACACTACTGAAAGTAAACACCGGTCACTTCTTAACAACCATTTATTAGTGATAATGATGTATACAGTTTGACACCGTTGGAATGGAGGAGCGCGAAACAACTTCCTGCTACGACCTCAGCCGCCAGACTGACCGTTTATTTTGCAGGGACTCTAAGGGGGTAGTTCGCGCCTTTTTGGCTACCGGACCGTGCTGCCCTCTGGTGGTAGTTATCTTAAGTTCCGTTTACCTCAGTAGTGGTGACGGAGTCTTTGAGTTTCGCCACAACCTCATCCATCCCTCCGAAATCTGGTAGACTAGTGGTGAGCCTAGGTATAGGTTTAATGTACCTACCCTGGTAAGGGCTTAACCACAAGAATGAAGGGGGATGGTTTAGATATGGTAATATTTATGAGGTTTCGGGTGGCTGCGGTATTTATATGGGATAGAAGCGACTGGAGCAGCCGAAGGGGAAACTCCATTTATCTTTACGTAGCGTACTTGACGAACACCATAAACTACTTGGGATTATAGCTTGATAAGTGTCACTTTTGGGGAGCACATCAGGGAACTGTGTTTCGGGACACTGAGGTTGCGGCCTCCTTGTATCCGATGTTGAAAACCAGATGCCGGTTCCCTTTAAGTTGCGCATTTTGAGAGCTTTCATAGTCCCCACACTAATGTACGCCTGCGAGTTCTGGGGCATGGCGGCAGACTCCAATCTGCCGTTGCTTCAACGGGTGCAGAATAGATGCCTTCGGGCCATCTATTTTGTGCCTCGAGGATTTATAACGAGTCTCCTGCACGAAGCCTCTGGTCTGCCATACCTGGAGGACGAGATTAGGCGTCGGGAAATAAAATTCAACGAATGTTAACCATACCATCGTAGCGTCCTCGTTAGGTCTCTTGGGGTTTTCAATCCCAGTAACCGCCACTTCAGGCGAAACCGGCTTCTCCCCATGGCTTGCGTGCATCCCCGGTAACGAAGGAGCACCTCCAACAGTTACTACGGCTAAGCTCCTTATAACCCTTCAAGAGTTCCTGGGATTTCAAAATTTCAACTCCATAATAAATATTTTGTAAACTAATTACACCACTGGTGCACAAGGCCCGTTGCACCATGACGGGCATCCGTTGAGGAGCAAACTTGCTATCGTCCTTCACGCCCTGGCCTCATTTTCACCCGCCATCCTGCGAACCCATATTCCCGTCAGTTCGTGGTTAAATCTAAGCAAGAATAGGAACACGTCTAATACACCGGCGGGCTGTCCCCGGCCTGCCAACTGCTCGTGTCGTGTCGTGACTGCTCGGGTTATCCATGCGTTAATAATGCAGAAAGTGTTATTATCGTATACTCATTTTGTGTTTATATTTAGACATTGCTCTGATGTATCACAATCATAACATCACACTATTCTTATAATTTACTTCAATGTTTGATTTGATACTCTCTCGTTATTTTAAAGGTTTGATTAATGGGCTGGGTGTAATTAAAGGGTTACCTCATTCGGAACATCTTAAATTATGTGTTATGTGGCCTGCTGGTCCCAAATATATTTACATGTTTCTATAATATTAAACATAAAGCTACAAGGCCCAGTGCTAACTTAATGTAAATTATTGTTATTATTATTATTATCATTATTATTGTTATTACTATTATTATTATTATTATTATTATTATTATTATTATTATATAAGTGTACTTTCATACATTTTATTTTAAAATATCCAGTAAGGCATTTCAATCATATAGAAGTTGTTTTTGTGAAGTTCTATTCGTGATCATTGCATGGTATGTTTCAAACGAAGTTTTGTTTATTATTTATATGATTGCCATGTTCCTTGTTTTTTCAGTAATATAAATGGTCATAGGCGAAAGTAGTACCATTCTGATCTTATTAAGGGTATGTACGACTGAAATGTCATGAAAAATTAGAAACAATTGCCTTTTTTTTTTTTTTTTTTTTAAATTTTAATTCTATAAAATAATTGAAACATTTCTGAATATAAAAATATATATATAATGGGACAATAGGCGCTATTGTTATATGCCTTAACTAGGGTTTAAGTAAAGCATTAGAGGTGAAACTATTGGGTTCGACAAGATATCATTCGCATCATGCAAAGTTAAAAAAAAAAAAAAAAAAAAAAAAAAAAAAAAAAAAAAAAATTGTGCTGAAGAAAAGCAGCAACGCACGAAGAGAAGGACAGAAGAGGTAGCAGCAGAGAAGAGGAAATGGAAAGCTTGAATTTGGAAATGGTCCAACCTACCAACCTGGTGGATTTTAATAATATGAGCCATGCATTCATATATTTCCTGATTTTGTCACTTTTGATAATTTCATGATTTTTCTTCCTAAAATGCTCCTTATACAAATAAAATTTGTTGTACATGGTCATAAACGTAAATATATAAAAGTGGCCCTAGGTTTTACTGTCAGATGTATTTACGCATGTTTTCAATTTTCAAACATAAGCGTTATATTTTTATGACAAAAAAAAAAGCATGTTCATAAGTAAAAAAAAAAAAAAAAAAAAAAAAAAAAAAAAAAAAAAAAAAAGAATTGGAACCTAAACCAAAAGAGACACAGAGTAACCCGGAGCAACTTAAAAAAGTATCTGTTTTGTGAATTTAAGATTAAAATATTATACCAACATTTTAATTTTCTTTTCGCCAGGGACGTTTTTTAGTGACGTGACAAAAACATACTCAAATTTGACCATAAGTTCCAAACCATTACAGCAAAATGGATGAAATTTGCACTGTAGCTTATTTGAATTGCATTACATTTGTGACATAAACTTAAAAAATCTGATGTGCTCCATTCACATGACTTTCCCTACAACTCTGCAACTAATTATTGTTAAAAAGATTATGCTTCTATTTATTTCATGCTAATGCAGAAACAATTAGCAGAAATAGTCCTATTACTAGCTTCCTTGTACGTAGAAGCGAAATAAGGGAGTACCATAGGTTAAAGTGATAGTCAAAACTGGTTACTATGTGACTGAAGTTAATTTATTTCTATGGACAGGAGTTGATAAATTCCTGTAAGAGAAAGGTGTAAGTTTTTCACATCTGAAACCAAAAACAAGGAATATCTAACAAACAAACAAAAAAAACAAAAAAAAAAAAACAAAAAAAAAAAAACAAACGATAATCTCCACGAAAAAAAATATATAACATAAATTGTGCGTTTTAACGTGCTCTACTTTTTTTTGTGCGGTAAGTTTTTGTCCATCTCTTACGGTTTAGTAGTTATGCAAAATTCCTTAAAATTCATCCAGAATAAAGTAGTCTTCAGAGGCTATTCCCAGAAAATTCAAGATATACATTTTATTTGCCAGGTAAATATCATTTGTATATGACATTTTAACCAAAATCATTAAAGCCATTTTTGAGAAAATAAAAAATGTAAAAAAAAGTTCCATGTAAAGGGTAGTTGGGGGTGGGGGATTTTTCTCAAAATCTTCGTGTCGTAACCTGGAAAATACAAAACTTAAATACCAAATTTGGTAATTTACCGACTTTTCCTTTTTGAGTTATCTGTTCACAGACACACGGACACACACACGGACCTTTTTCTGAAAATACTTTTTATTTGAATAAAGGGGACCCAAAAATATATATTTCCGGTGAAATCTCGGTATCGAATTTTTGGATGGAGTGCAATATCTTCTCTGTACACTATGTACATAGTATGTTAAGAGAAAGTAAAAATTTAGCACTATTATTTTGGAATTTCAAACTTTTAGTCATATATGTTCTTTTGATCCCATACTTTGGTTTAAAATCAGTGTATTAGAAAACGATTATAATATTGTGGCAGGTTGCATTTCCGATAATGCCCGCATAGGGAATCTAGGGGAAACTATGGATTTAGGGCTTTGACCTACAAGAAACAGTTCAATTCTATAGCAATATGTTCAATACATTTAAACATATTCAGAGAAAAATCCAGCACTGGCCATAAACCGAAGTTTCACCTAATAGGCTTTATATAACGCTGTTTTAGAGGTTAACAAAAATGTATGCCAATTGCACGAGTTCTATGCCTTTTGTTAAGTCTATGGGCAGTAAAATATATACATAAGATTGCTCATTTCATTTGTATGAAAAAACATAAGAGTAGTATTTATTTGTTCTTAACTGGGCATTCGTAAATCACCATATTATACCGTAACGCAATGCCCATAAATGTAAATAGTGTGTAATTTATGGATGCTCTTAAACTGCTGTTGTTCTCAGCCGCCCATTTTAAATGTGGCATTAAAGACCGCTTAATTTTGCTCAAAAGCCTCTCTATCAGGTTTGGGGTTCTTTTACGTGCCATGAATCTACGGCAAGGGACCAACAGCTTTACTTCCCTTCCGCAGGAAGCCATGCAAAGCATTTTTACACCCGAAAAAATCCATCGTCCTCCGCCGACGCAATGTCCATTAAGGTTAGCTATATTTATCAGTATGTTTTCTAATAGTAATGGTCACTTACCTGTAACCGCTATACAACATAAGTACAACTATATTCTTAACAATATTACTGTGTTAAGAGTAATAATTAATGAATCTAATCTTTTCAAAATAACCTCCTCGCAAAGCAATATACGAATGTACAGAACAAACTCCTTCGCAACCAGTTATTTGGAAAATCCTAGTAACGGCTGGCGTCAATTCTTTTGGAATCCATATGTTAAATTTTCAACTTCTTGGCAATCAAAGAAACGTATTTCAATCACTTTTGACAAATTTGACATTCGCTTAGCATTGTGTATTCATTTATTTCCCTTCTACTTACAAGGAAGTAAATACATAATAACACTATGAATGGAACACATAAGAGTACTTTTAAACAAGAAAAGCTACTCCAAAATCGACTTATGATTTAGTTTTTTCTGGATAAAAATCATTTAACATAGGTAAATACATTTTCATATTCGCATGATGGTAGTTCTGTTTTTCATTCCTCGCAATATCACGATGGTACGTACATGACACTTCGGAGTTCATGTTGTTATTGTAATTGGGTGTGAGGAGAGCCGTTGTGTTTAGTATTTAGAAGAGTGGGTAGTTTATAGATTAATTTGCACTGGATATACCTTACGTTGTGAATAATTTTATTGTGCAATGCATGTATTACATGGAAGAACGATGAGACAATAATCACGGGATGTAAGCGGTTACTGAAAAGGGGGAGGTTGGGTTGAAGCCAAGATGGCTGAGTTTGTGAGGGGTGGTCCTGCAACCGGAATAATAATGCCGAAGGAAAAGCTTCAGGGATCACCAAGCACCGGTAGTGATGAGGGACATGATGGTGCTATAGGAGAAGAATTTGATCCATTTCTTGCTGATGCCGAAGAAACGGAAACGGCAAATGTTTCTACAATTGTGGCGCCTCCAGAAAATCAGTGAGTGATTCATCGTAATTTTGGGAATTTTTATTACTTTTAAAACGAACTGATCAATATTAACGAAAATTAAACAGCACATTGGTTGGTTCTGGTTAAAATTTAAAAATTACGTTTGTTTCAGGTGGTACCATGGGCGATTAGATCGTAGTACTGCCGAGGAACGTTTATGGGAAGCAGCAAAAATGGGAAGTTACTTGGTACGAGAGAGTGATAGGAAACCAGGGTCATATGTTCTGTCATACTTAGGGAGGACGGGAATTAATCATTTCAGGTAACAGCAACATCTGAAGCGAAATCATGAAGACATTAATTTTGTTATAATACTTAATCCAAGGAAGGTTTATAACCTTACTTTTGGTTGCTTATCTTATGTTCTTAATCTGTATAAAAGTATACAAACTGTGTACCGCATTGTTATAGTTACACTGAGGAAAATGTCATGCTCAAAAACAGAGAACATGCAAATTTATGCAACTCAGATAAGCTTACGCAATTTTCTGTTTTTGTTTGGTTCATACAAGGAGTAATTCTGAGGGATATCTAATGTATAGTACCTTTGGTATGATTGCCACTTGAGAATATAAATTTAAACTGTAATAACATACAGCAAAATAAATAAGTTGACACTAATGAATTGTTTGGCTCAGAGACATTGAGTATGTCACAATAAGGTTTCAACAGCTATTGTGTGAAATTTTCCTGACATTTTGCGAAAACTCATATAATGCAGTTGTAGCATTGCCAAACTGCATTCTGCTTTTGTGTTAAATGCTAGAAAAGAGCATATTGCTGAAAGAACTTTACAATATCCAATATTACATTGAAGTGCTTACATCTCAACAATAACTTCATTTTGGTTTTGTTAGTAGCAGAGATAGATTCAATTACAATAGGTATAAATCTGTGGTTAGCTCCACAGATTTCTGAACATTGTCCATAAAATACTCCAGGAGGATTAAATCAAAAGGTTGCTTGATTTAATCGTCCTGGAGTAGCATCAGCTTTTAGAGTCTGCCAAATCTTATTTGCTTCAATCTACAGGAAGTCATAATCTATATGCATAACTTTTTATATATATTCTTTAACTTTAGCAGTTTGCAGCATGTTTCAGGCAAATATTGTTTTGTGAATATCTCCTTTTAGTTTTGTGAGATGAAAACAATGTGCCGGTTGTTTGCCTTCCAAGATATAGTGGTTAATATATTAGCCTCTAATGCTCAAGGTTACAGGTTCATAACAGCAAAAGGTAACAGATTTTTTCAGACGTAAAGGTCCTTAGCATGGTTCCTTCGTAAGGGAAGTAAAGCCATTGGTCCTTTATAATGTGTAGCTTTATGTAAAAGAATACTATCTGCAAGTAGTCATTTCATCCAATGGTGCCATCTATGGACAATGAGTTGGTCCTCATCACCAAGTGGTGAACTCGCAAACTAGAACTTCCTGGATCAAGAAAACACCCTAAATGGTATACCAACGTAGCATGGCAACTTGAATGAAGAATGGGCATTTAAGAACATTGAAAAAGAGTAAATTTATACTAGTTTTAGCTTGACTGTACTAAATTTCTCCATTTAAACATCATGAAAGACAGCTATAAATTAATAAGGCACAACGTTTGAGGTGCTGGGTTTAAACATATGATTCTTTCTTTTACTTGTCAAGAAGGTCAGCTTTTATTCTAACTGCTTGTTGTTTTTCTATTATATGAAATTGCTTTATGCAGATTATATTGCATTTTGAGTTTTAGAAGCAGCATACTGCCTATATGAATCAGTATTGCATGCTGCTATTTTTAGTGACACATTAGCTAACTTGTCTCAAATGCTAGGAGATCTGACCTGATAGTAAAGTAAGCAGTATGAATAGTGTTGTGTGATTAAATAGCACTGTCTACAAATGGTGTTAATTTGTATAAATAGATTTTAGTTGTAATCAAATACATCTTGGACTGCCCATTGAACATGAGATGTTCCCCTTCTGCCATTGAACACCCTCTACATATTTAATTTTAAATATGCATGCCTTCCTTAGTGTTCATTGCTTCAACTTAATTTTGTCTCATTTTTACTTCAGTTTAATCACTTTTCTAACTAATAGTTCCTCTTTACTCTCGAAATGCGCCTAAATTCCTTCTTGTTTTAAACCCTTTCTTCCCTTTTCTCTTTTCTGCTTCTACTTGTTTATCCCTTCCCCCATTTACCTCTCTTTCTTACCCTGTTTCACTTTTACCACTCACAGTCTGTCTCAGCTCATTCACTTTCCCTTATCTATGACTTTCATTTGTCACCAATATGTTCTATTTCCTCACGATGCTTCTGTTTTGTATCTTTTCTATTTGAATCCCATTTCCCATATATCATCTTTTCAGACTTGCACCTTGTCTAACTTTTACAGTTCCACTACACATGCCCAATCAATATCTGTATCCCCATCTTCCCATAGCATCACCACATAGTTAATTTTGTCCTCACTTCTTTTCTTCTCTCCACTTAATGATGTGGCATCTTTGCCCTAATGTCCACTGCCCTCCTGACATCATTTTCACTTTCCTTCTCCTTAAATTTAGCTGTTTTCTCTTTCCTTTCTGTATGCTGCATCTTTCCCCTGTAATGTTTACTCCAACTTTGGTTCACCAAACTTCTCAATGTGTTGCTGATCTGGCATCTTTTGTTCATTCCCCTCACATGCCAGTTCACTATCCTGGAGTTTTACCTTTGTGGTCTTTTTTTTTTTTGTTTCCGGTTCACTCCTTTTGTTCTTGTACATGCCCTTTCTGTCATTTTTCCTTGACTATGCATCACCCTTAAGTGTCCTATTAACCTTCTCATCAACTCTGTTTGCTCGAAATTTAAATTCCATTAGTAGATGTTTATACATTTCAATTTTTTTTGCCTGATTTATTACATTGCAAGCCATTTGTTACTCAATACATTTTATCAATATATTCCTTTTCTCTTATTTTTTCCCTATTCTAGGATTGTTCCATATTTGATAATTACAGTTTCCATCCCTAGTCTTCTACTCAGCAAGTTACATACCTCCTTTCTTGCATCTCTTCTGTTTTTTTCCTCTATCCCTGAAATTACCAAGTTGTACCTTCTACTTTTGACTTCCATTATATACATTCTTGTTCTGATATCTGCCTTGTCCTCCTTGATTTCTTCCAATTTTGTGCTTATGTCCTCTCCTTTTCTATCCTTTTTCCAGTCTTATAGTCTACATCATATCTTCAAACTCTTCTAATTCGCTAAGTGCGGTGCTTATAGTGCCTATGATTGCTATGTAACATGATAGCACATGGTTTCCAAAGTTGCAGGTTCAAACCGGTGGAAGGTGGTTGATTTTTTCTAACATAAAAATCCTTAGCATGGCTTCCTTCAGAAGGGAAGTAAAGATATTGGTTCTGTGGTGGAGATTTAGGCATGTAAAAGAACCTCAAGCCTGATAATTTTTGAGCAAAATTAAACAATCTTTCACGGTCAATACAAATTGGTGCTTTAAGAACTGCAGCAGTTCTTGAGCATCCATAAATAGTGCAGTTTAATTTATGGCTGCCATGTTCTTTACTATCTTCTTCCTCTTACTTGTGGGAGCTATCTTGGCTAATGTCTGCCTTCTTAGTTATTGTATACATTCTCATGACATGCTTACTGAGGATCATATTTCTTGTGCTGTCACTGGACTAGTAGGACAAGGCTAATCCCCTAATTTTGATCAGTTTATGTATAAACTTGATTAAATTTCATGTTTAAACTTTAGTCAGTTTCAAACATGACAGTATGAATCTCTTGTTTTGTTGAATGGTCTTAACACTAAGGTGCTGAGTGAATGTAACATTCTGTTTCCGCTTGTCACCAGCAAGAACCAAGAAACCAATCAGCTGTCCCAGAACTGGCCGGAATACAAAAGTTCTGTCTGCCATGTTAGGAAAAGCATATGGTCGTGCATGCTCTGTTAAACAACCTTTGTGTACCCATTCTTCTTGGAAAGAATGTGTTAGCACTTCATTGTTTTTGTGTATTATGAGTTTATAGCATGCCTGTGAAGTGTCACCTGGAAATAACAGAATAGTGTGCATTTTAGCTGTTTAATAAAAATGGAAAGTTATTGGGCTGAAGTAACTAGTCCTCCTACTTGTGTTGTAGGGAATTGCTTTATGCAACATTGTCGATAGCATACTTCATAATGAAATCATTCATATGTTGTCTATTCTGCTAGCAGATGAGTTATCCTTATATGATAAATACCATAATCGATAGGAATATTTTGAAAAGAAAATATACAAATAAGAGCACTGATTAGAGTGGCAGTAAATATAAATACTTATGTATATGCTGGTGGAATGTTATGAGCGCTTTAAGATTATTTTACACTTGCATTCACTTAACACTTGAGACAAATAAAATGAGTAAAATGTATATATATATATATATATTTCACTTTTTACTCATTTTATTTGTCTCATTGTTTTAATTACAAAACAAAATGTCTTCTCAGAAAAGTTAACTTGAAGTTTCAGTATCAAAAAGTTTCAATCTGAAACTACAGATTTGAGAATTTCTAGAGGAAGGGAGGGATTGTTCTACAAACTTATGTGTCTACTATTGTAGTTTAATGAAACATCAATAACTTCTTGTTTGCTCTCACTGAGTCTTGATATTCACGAGTAATTTTTTTCTTGTACTTTAGTTGAATAAAACCATTATTTTAAATGTTCAAATTGCTTTTGAACTTGACAAATGCTGTTCTGAAGGAGTTTTGTAGGCCTTTTGAGTTTAAAGGCCTCTATTGCTAGTTTTAATTTCTGAATCACACTTAATTTGAGCTGTTCATCAGACTGAATTTTGCCCAGGTTGTTTTTGTTACATTATTTTAGCCTCTTTCGGCTCCAAGTTTTCATTTGTCCATGGTGTTTGTTTAGTGTCCTTTGAAAATTCTTCTATAATTAGAATATGTTTATTGAGTTCTGGTGGTCTCGTGTTAACTTTTTGCATGATAGCCCTTATATATTTGTAAATATTAAATTTATGGCAGAATTAGGGCAACTACAATGTAAGCATGAATGCATATTTTATATTCAGCATGACAAATTGCAACCAGATAGTAATGTATCTCTCTGCTTACTTCATAGATCTCACTGTTAATCAGTGACTGCATTTTTTCATAGATCCTTGTGTACACAATGCTTTTTAATTCAGACCTTCAGCAATTTCCTGTGCTGCCAAAAAGGAGCAGCAATTTTTCTACATAAGTTTCCTCCGTTCAGGTAAATTTATTTCTTGTATAATTTGTATTGTATAAATTTCATTAGTGCATACCAAGCAACATCGTTAATTCATATTGTTTCCATTCACAAAATGTGCTTTATTATGCCTGTGCATATTAGTATTTTTATTTTCTCTATATGTACCTAGTGAATGGAGAAGGTAATGTATTCCACCCAGAAATTTGTTGTCGAGATTTCACCAGAAATATGTGTTTTGAAGGCCCCTGAGTCCAAAAAAGCAGGTTTAGAAAAAGGTCTGTGTGTGTGTGTCTGTGTCTGTGGACAGCAGAGTCCACAGTTTGGTCTCTTCCAAGGCTGCGACACAAAGATTTTCAAGAAAATCCCCCAACCCAAACTGCCCCTTTACATGGAACATTTTTCGAATATTTTTATTTTCTCGAAAATTCCTCTTAATGATTTTGATTAAAATACCTTGCGTATAATATATTTGTATGACAAATGAAATGCATATCTTGAAATTTTCTGGGAATAGCCTCGAAAGCTCTGAAGATCATCTCATTCTAGATGACTTTTATATAACTGGTAAACCATAAGAGATATACAAAACTTACTTCACAAAAATATAGATTCTCATTAAAGCACACAATTTGTCATATAGAGTTAACCATTTTGTAGAGGTAACCATTTTCGAGATGCAAGTTTATTGGTTTCAATTCTAAGCCACTTACTTTTCTCAAATGGAAGGCATCTTTTTTCTCTTTTCTCGTTTGTTTATTCCTGGCAAGCAAAGAGATTGGAATTTCATTTGTTTCACATAGCGACCAACTTTTGAAGGACGAGACTATTGCTTTAGCCTGTGCATTTTCTTATTTCCCTTCTATTTACAAGGAAGCTAGTAACAAGACTAATTCTGCTTATGTTTATCTTGATTAGCAGGATGTAGATAACAAATTGTTTTGAATAAAAGGTTTGTTTACCAAACAGCTAGAGGACATCATGTGAATGGAACATATTAGATTTTTTTCCCTTCTATTTACAAGGAACCAAGTAAATGTTTATCTCAATTATGAAGTAGAAGATTAAACTTTTTAACAATTTGTTACAGAGATGTAGAGAAAGCCATTTGAATGGAACATATCAGATTTTTTTTTAATGATGTTTAATGCTCTATGGTACCACATGATATTGGTGTTAACATACCATTAAGTATTTTAATGATAAGAATATGCCCAGTTCTCTGCTGAATGTTTATATTATTTTTCAAAATATAATTAAAATTCAGTGAGCACCTCCGCAGTAAAACATGCGTTTTCCTGTTTAAAATGCGTGAAGAGTTACATTCTGAACAGTCATTGTGAAAACAGGCTTTCCTGACTTTCGTTATGAATCAGAAAGGCTTTATTGCACAAAATTCAGAGATAAAGTCAATTTCTAAATCCTGTCATAGAATAATTTGCCTGAAAAGGAAAAAGGAGGATTCTGATGATGCATAGTTGAATGAGGTAAGCCTTATTTTCGTTCCAATATGCATTACCTATAACCATATTTTTTATGCTTTTTCCTGTTCAGGTTTGTTAAATATGCTGATAGTCCATAAATGTTGATTCCCCTGTAAAATATAAATGCATACTACTGTACTCAAGAGAGCTCTTCAATAGTATGATGGCCAATAAGTTATCTAGGTTGAGTTGAAACTTTTTCACGTTTACTGTACGGATAAAGGGTTAGAAAGTATCTTGTAAGCCAGATTACAGGTGTTTGAAGTCAAATTGCTGGCTTAGAATATAAAGTGTTTTAATTTAACTATTTCAGCACAGTCTTCCCCTAAATTAAGGATTGTCATTAAAACAAAGAGTATAACAAACGAATAAAAGTATATTGGTGAGGTAGCATCAAACTGAAGAATGCAAGGACTTGAACATATCTTTTGATTTCCATCTGATTGCTCTAACATACCAGCTAATATAAAATTCCCCAACTGGCTCACAATTTTATTGATCAAACCACAAGGAGATCTCAAATTCATTGTGAAATGAATCCAGGGATATTGCTAATTCCAGGACTAACAAAACCTTGTTTTTTTTTATAAATTTACCTGGCATGTGGAGACATCCAACTGCCTTTTGTTTTCACTGATAGGCTGAGATTGTTGCATCCATGAATGTGGCTTATGTAGCACGTGGAGAGAACAGATGACATAACAAATGAAAGCAGAAAAAACATGCACGACTCTTGGAAATAGTGTTAGAAAAATGTATAAAGAATATTTAACCCACAATTACAGAGTATCCAGTTTTGGAATAAGCCCTTCCATATCGGAATCTGGTTCTACAAAGTCATTTTCCTGTCAGATAAATTTTTGGCAAAGTTAATGACAGCGCTCTCAATAATGAGAAGTTTTGTTATGTTTGTGTCTTTAAAAATCCTTGTAGGCCATTTTTGGAAAATTGAAGCTGTGTTCCTTAAAGTATATCACTACTTTATGAGAGAATGGACTACTTTAGTCTCATGTTACAATGACATCAGTTATGTAAAATACTGACTCAAGTAAACAAACATTTAATGAAACGTAAGTTTAGAAACTTGCAAGATTCTAGCTTTCAAGTGTATGTTTACACCAAACATAAGAAAATAACCAATTACTGAGTGATTCATATGATGTGATTGTTCTGCCATCTTATGTCAGATTTTCCATTGTCATGTGTTGATGACCTGCTGCCTTTCTTAAGGTGATGCACGTGTGAAACTCCAACTCTTAATATAATGCAATCAGCAAAAGGAGGGAGAAATAATCCTACTCCAGGCAGTTTACCCCAAAATCTATGAACATTCATGGATAAATGGATGCCAGGAAAAAAAAAAATGCTCTTTTTTGTTTTCTTTGGAAACAGTGATGCTTAGAGCATGGCAGGAGTGACAGATCTAGGACATATTAATGTGCTTATTAACAAATATTAGCAAAATGTAAAACATTTAAAAAATGTGCTTGATTTAGGGTAGGCGGGGGCAAAGTTGCGCACTTAAGGCTTTTTTATTTTTCCCGTCTGCTATTCTGGTTACATCACAATGAAAAATTTACACAATACAGCTAGGGGCATACTTTACATGATACAATAAGTTCAAGATTGGTTGCATGATGTGTTAAAATTATATTTAACAAAATGTTACAAATGAAAAAAATGGATCTTTGCCCCAGACCTGGGGTAAAGATCCTATAGTTATGGGGCAATATTCCGACATAAAAAGAAATTATTATTATCATAACAGACTAAAGGAGAGTTACAGTATTTGTCATTTAGTGTCATTATTAATTTGTATGATGTTTTACTGTTTCAGAATCATCACAATACACATCTTATGTATTTATTATTCTTATCCTTTAGTATTTCTTGTGTAAATTATTATACTTTATATAAATCAACATTGTCTCATCATCGTGATCGTGTTAGGCATAAATTCTTCATTCTCTTTCTTTTGAAGATGCACATCGGCGATAAGTAATGGCCCTGTGGCACTCATGCAGCAAGTCACAGAAACGGTTTTGCCTCAGTCGGCAGCAACTGCCTTACTTACACATCTTTGGCCTTTTCTTGCCACACTTTTCGGCAATTTTCCCGGTACAGTTTGTATTCTTGTTTTGTCTTTGTTATAGACTCGATGAGGCAGAAAATTATATTTAGATCGCAAAGTTTCCTGTTTCTGAAATAAAGCTCCATTTGTGCTTTGTTGAATCCCATTATCCTCCCGATACTGATTTTCTCCTGTTGTCTCAAACTTGAATTATGACGAGCAATGAATGAGCAAGCCCAGTCTTCTCCTGCTAATTGGGTTTCTTTATTAAAAGGATGGTTTACCCATTACTTTCGGCAAACCGATATGTTGGAAGTGTTTAAAGGCCATAGAACATAGGATCCAGATTGATACAGTGCTCCGCCAACTCAGTTCCTCAGAAAATACTCTCTTGAGTGCCACTCCATAGCCTGTTTTAAGTCTTTTACGTAACGTGGATTCATTACATCCAAGCTTTGCAGCTGCATTTCTAATGAAAGATCCACTTTCTATTAGCTTTCTAGCGTCCTCTAACGTTTTAGAAGACAACGGCGTGGAAGACGTCTTTCTCTTGTAGTTTCAGTAAAATGAAGTTTAACTAGTCTAATACTGAATCAGTTAACGTGAAATAGTGAACTATAAATTAGGATGCATCAAATATGACAAATAAACCTACGCGTTAAGCGTTAAAACCGAAGAAAGTAAAAACAAACGTTTGGGGCAAAGGTAAGCATGCAGACTTTTGCCCCAGCTAGTGCGTAGCATCTTTGCCCCGTGGCGCCGATTTTTGAACTTCTTGTATCAGCTGCCATGTATGCAACTTGATAAATTAACAACTAAGCTTAGAACGTGAGTTAGGTTATGTTCTTACATAAGAGGTATTGGTAATTCTTTTGGTGTTTGTTATAGTAGACAGAACACTATCAATTACACCGTAAATATTTAGATCAAAAGTTCCAAAAAACTAACTCACCTTATATCTCTAAAGCTTTAAAACGTAAATCAAACAATACAACACTCCGGACACTTCCCGCCATAACAGCTCCCAACTGAAGGATCAGGGCTGCCACACTACTCTTCAGAAATAGGAAAACACTAGATTCGGATCTTTGCCCCGTGCGCACCTTTGCCCCCGCTTACCCTAAATGCTTTAGGCAGTACAAATATTGTAACTCAGTTAAACTATGCTTATCAAGAAGCAAAGCTGAAGCACAATCTACAAGTTGAAAACATGACAATGCAAAGAGAACTGAATTTCAACTATCATGTAGCGAACAGCTTTTAAAATATTTAGTTATTGCTTTAGCCTAGTGTGTTCCCCTATTTCCCTTTTACTTACAAGGAAGTAAGTAATAAGACCATTTCTGCTAATGTTTATCTTGATTAGAATGATGTAGATAAAGAATAATCTTTTGTAAGAATAGTTTGTTTGCAGGACAGTTAGAGAAAGTCATGTAAATGCTACAAATCAGATTTTTTTCTATATAATTAGTCCATTTTATATTTTATACATGACTTTACTACTCTATTTTAAATGTTTATCTATAACTACTCCCACTTTTGCATTTTAGGAAGTTGAGATTTGTTTTCTACTGAGATTTTTAATTTTATTATTTTGGTTTTTGGTTTGTTTAATTACAAACTATTGTGTATAAACATTTTTCCAATTTGCTTGGCAAAGGTTTTCTTTGAAATGTTTAATATCTGAGCCATTGAATGATTTAGGTGTCATCAGCATAACTGATGTTCCTTGACTATTGAGTTGAAGATCATTTGTATTTACTATATAAAGTAATGGATCAAATATGGAACCTTGTGCACCCCCATTTCCATCTTGTAGTATAGGACCCTCGTTACCCTCAGGTATATTTTCTGTTTACGGTCTGCTAAATGTTATTTGAACCATTTTTAGCTTTTGTTTCTTATAAACATAGTGTTGTGGTTAGCTTATTTCGTGGATTACACAGTTGAATGCTTTAGATATATTAACACAGCAGTTTGTATATTTCAACTTGATTTTTTGCTATTTTATTAATAAATCCATAAGCACAGATGTTTTGACTAAATCCATGCTCAGAATTACTAAGAATATTTGCACTTTTGTGGTGAGATAATTGTGAGCAGATTATTTTGTCTAAAATAATTGTGAAGGTTGGAATTAGAGATCATGTGTTAAATTTTTGAGATATCTTCCACACCTTGTGAATTGGATGGACCATGGTGTATTTTATTATTTCCAGAAATAATTCCATGTAAAATGAATGGCTGTATATCCATGCTGGTGGAACACACGTTTTCACTACTTTTATCATCATTGGTGGGATTTTATCCATCCTTTTGATGTTTTTGAGTTAGATGCAGATACTATCTTTTTGACCTGAAACAGTGTAACCGTGCCTTGGTTGAATTCATGTTGTATTAAGCTACTTGTGGCTACATGGTTTAGTTTGGTTATAATATGTTGCATGTTGCTTTTGTTTTGTATTAGGAACTTTTTATGTAACTTTTAATTAATTGTTATATATTTGGCATTTATTATCATTTTATATATTTTATTGTATTATAATACTTTTCATCTTTACACTGTAAGAGATTTTCAGCTCCCTGTGTAGCATCCTGTTTTGCTTATTTGAAACCTGGACTCCACAAATACACCATCTTAAAGTTCTTAATATTTTGTTATTTAGTATTCATTTGCAACTTTAGTCTTTGGGAAACATTGGTTATATGCTAATAGAAAGTCTTTTAGGAAATCTTATAGTTTTTCATTTATAGGCTAATTTTTTCTTGAATTCAAAGATATTTTGTTTACTAATGATCTGTATTGTGTTATAGTTATTTCTAACTTTGACTTCCCTAATTTCTGTAAAATTTATAAGCTACGCTTTGTGGTTAGATAGCCCTGGAACTAAAGTAGAGCATTCATTTTTACTGTCTAATGTGTTTGTGATTAAATTGTCTATGCATGTGGTATCCACATGTATATACAATAAAACACTAATGGAAATATTTCTGAAAAGTTTCTCCATTAATATGGAGTAGATAGAAAAATAAGCTTTTTAAGCACAGTTTGTAAAAGGGAGATAAAAGTAAATTATGATAGGTGTATTGAATTTAACACACGAGTTGTATTTTTTGGTCATTCTCACTTTATTGAGCAAGATTTTGTTGTATTCAGTTGTGCATGGTTATATTGTGGTACACAAAAGGGTAATAAGGGAACTTTAACATCAGTGCAGAACACCACTTTTATGATGAGCTGTTGATTATTTAATGTTTCTGTTTTTTTCAGGATAACTGCAGTATGTGGTGATTTTTACATTGGAGGTAGACAGTTTGATTCACTCTCAGATTTGATTGGTTACTATACCAGCTGTTCAGATCTACTGAAGCGTGAGCGTTTGATTCACCCTGTACCACCTCCAGAGCCTGTAAATGATAAAAAACGTATTGTTGCAATATTACCCTATACAAAAATGCCAGATACTGATGAACTTAGGTAAGTAATACTAAGGTAAATTAATTATTAATGATTTGCTTATGATTAACTGGTATGTGAATTTACTGTGGATAAGTTAAATGGATTTCACGTCTTTATGCTATTTTGAAAATCTTAAAATATACATACTGTTGTGGACTTAAAATCACTAAAATATGCGTTCAACATAGTGATATACAGTAAAGCAATAGTGTATTATTTTCAACTTTATTCATTTTAAAACATTTATGATGTTCATAATAATGTTGCAGTTCACAAACTGATGATTATTTTTGGATTAATTTTGTGGCAATAATCTACCAGGGTCTTATTCTTTACAGACTCCCTCATACCTACTTTGCTGTGCTTTATGCTTGCTTTGAGTATACTACTAACCCTCCTATGCTGAATTAGTAAGGGCCAAATTTAACAAACATTAAAACATGCTCTAAAATTGAAAATATATTATTTACAATTGTGCATACACATTCCAACTAATATCTAAGGGTAAGCGGTCATACCTGATTTGATGCCATTTTTAAATAAAATCTATATAGTCTGAAAAAATAGTCAAGTGTTTTAATGAGAACTAGTTTTTACATATCTTAAAGCTATTTGAGAAAATATAAAATGACTAAGCATTTTCATATAAAGAGCAGTTTATATTGAGGGAGTAATGATTTTCAGAGTTGCATCCTTGGAAGATGCTGATCTTAAATACACAATTTGGTAGCACTAAACTACAATGCAAGTCAAATTGCTTCAAAACAGTTTAATACTAAAACATGTTTCATTGGTAGTGCTACCTACAATCAACAGATTTCCACTCAGGCTTATTGCTGATAACTTCAGTGGATTCAATATCCCTTTTTATTCAGTTGAGCATATCTAGAGTTATCTTCAGGGTATTTTAAAATTCATTCATTTTGTATTTCGGTATAAAATATTTTCCCAGAGTTCTAGTTCTAATGGTTACTATACCATTATAACAAATATACATTACTTTCGTTTTGTATCTTTTACTCCAGAGGAATGAAGCTAATATTGATTTTTCTGTTTCATTATTTTATGCACCTTAACTGTTCCTTAAATCAAGTTATGTTTCTTTTGGTTTTTACTATGTGACTTTCTTCACAGTCTCTACTGTGATATAATTGACATGATTTGGTGGCTAGTTTAAAAGAAGATTGTTGGTATTTTCTTTAATAAGGTTAATTTTCGGTTGGCCTCATCTGAATTGTAGTAAGAAACTCTTATGAACATAACCTTTTATAGGACTCTAAGGGCATACGACTGAGCATTACTATGTAATTCTAATACCAAAAGAAATGTTTTACCATAGAAAAGTACCCATTTATCTGTTATCTAATGCAAAAAAGTCTCATAGTAGAATTCTTTGAATAATTTGTGTTTTTATTCAGTTTTCAGAAAGGTGATATATTTTTTGTGCACAATGACATGGGAGATGGGTGGTTATGGGTCACAGCACATCGCACTGGTGAACAAGGGATGATTTTTCGAGACCTGGTGGATGATCTAGATGAAAACATTGATCCAAATACAGTCTTTAGCTGGTTTCATCCTAACGTTACCAAGTGTGAAGCTGTGGATATGCTTGTAAAAGGTAAGGCTATATGATAAGTATTGCTTTAATTTCATATACTAGAATTTTAAGTAAAGTTTTTAAAACTATATCACTGAATTCCAAACATGTTTGTTTACAAATTAATAATGCAACAAATATTGGGGAGAGGAGGGAGAGGCTCAAAAATAAAATGGCTGTATACCAAATTTATTTGAATTGATCACCTTCATACCAAACTATCTTTTGAATGAAAAAAAGTTTATTTTATATAATCTCAAACTATTTTGTTTAAAATACCTTATGTTTTACATGTGCATGACTAATAAAATGTATATCTTGAATTTTCTGTGTTCACTCTGTGAAATCTTCATCATTTGGGTGACTTAATGGATTTCAGATATCCATAAAAGATGGACAAAAATCTGTTGTGCAAAAAAATGTAGATCTTGTTCAAAACTGCATCTTAGATGAAACATTTTCATGTAATTAACATTTTTGAAATATTCATTGTTATTGATTTGATTATTATTTAAATGTTTTCTTTCTCTACCATAGATATATATATAGTAGGTAGAGAAGGTATTGCATTCCATCCAAAATATTTACACCAAGATTACACCAGAAATATATGCTTTGAGGATCCATGAATCCATAAAAAGTTGATCTGGGTGGCTCAGTTTGTTAGGCACTAGCCTTCAGATCTCAAAGTTGTAGGCTCAAACTTGGTTCAGACTAATTGAGGCACTGAGATCAAAAACAGGACTAATCATCATTTTGGCAGTATACAAGTTATTACTGTAGCTATCTTAAATAATTTCACATCTGTTGATGCTAAAATGGAAACCTGTCCAGTAAATCTTTCCCTGTCTAAATCAGTGTTGAAATTTTGTTATGCAAAAGCAGGACTTGTCACAGACAATATGGTATTGTTCATAGTAGTAGATTTACTAACATTTGTCACATGTACCCAACCTGTGAGCATTCCTACAACACTTGTGATACAGATTTTACAATTTTGGAATCACACAAAAGGAAACAGGACACAGCATACACTCCCAATCAATGGTTCTCAATACTACATATGACAGGGAAACACAGGCATGTTGAACTATGCACACATGAAATGCATTTCTTGTGTGCATAGATGCATCTAGATGCATTTTTTAACGAGTCTATAACTGTGAAAGGTAACAAATGAATTGTTACAAAGTACAAAATATTTGAATATAATTCTCAGTCAAAATGCATCTGTTTCACCCAGTGGAATGGTAAATGGAAAATTTTGGATTCCCTCTGCTTAATACTAGGATAGTGCGTGCCGAGGGAATATCTGAAACCTGAAAATGTGCAGCATATCTCACGCATGATTGATATTATCCCATTGAAGTTTCGTGAATACTTTGACATCATACTAAGGAAATGTGCCATTTATGAACTGACTGGTGAAGAGCAAAACAATGAGTCTGACAGTGAACTTTGGGACAGCGATCAAGAGTGAATTCTGGCTTCCAATCCAAATATGAACATAATTTTCTAACCAAATACTAATATGCTACTGACTTATAATAGGTAAAACGAAGCTAGTAACAAGTTTTCTAACCAAATACTAATATGCTACTGACTTATAATAGGTAAAACGAAGCTAGTAACAGTGAAGTAACACAAATATTAATACAGTTGAAACTCACTTATTCACTTCGTTTTTCGCACATATACGCTAAAATTTTAGGGACCAGTCGGTCTCCATTAAAATTGAAGCCTATACAACTGAAAGAATGGAAAGGAAAGTCCTTGGACTTGAAAAAATGTGTCCTCTGAAAGTTAAGACTAGAACGTTAAAGGTGGATCATTTTAAATATATTATTTATTTAGTAACTTTTGCATATAAATGCTTCTATAAAAATTCCACTGTGTCCAGGAGTGTAACAACCTATTTTAATGTGGAACATTATAAGAAATGTCATATCTCAATTTTTATAAAAGACAAAGATAGCGAAAGTGAGCAGTTCAGTTATATGCATTAAATAAAAGTAATTTAATAGTCCTCTTAATAACTTAAGTAATTTTGTATCACTAAATCCTTGCAGACCTTCATAAATCATTGCCTGCATCACATCTTAAACATCAGATGGCCTGAAATTATATCCAATGAAGAACTTTGGAATTTGCTATAATATTGGCTCCAAAAATAATTTAAGTGTTAATCATTTGTTGAAATCAGAATAAACAGTTAAAGCACTCCCAAAAATTGGATATCTACAGAATAGATTGCAAAGATTGTGAGAAATGAGTGAAAAATGAAGAGAAATCTAACCATCGGACTGTAGGAATACTGGAGAAACATAAAATTGAAGCAAATGGGTAGAGCAGTACATCATTACTAAATTTGTGCTACTGCTGGCTGAAAAATTGTTTGTGGCACAATAGAGAACCAAAAGATTGAAGTGTTCCATTCACATGGTTTTCTCTACTTATTCTGCAAAATTATTCTTACAAAAGTGTCTTTCTACTCCATGCTAATCATAAATATTAACAAAAATAGTCATATTATTTATTTCCTTTCGATACAAGAGAAATAAGGGCATACAATAGGATAGGATATGGTCAGAGGGAACTTGGGATCTAACCTGAGGATACTG
Organism: Hymenopus coronatus; assembly: GCA_030762935.1. Classification (NCBI taxonomy): domain Eukaryota; kingdom Metazoa; phylum Arthropoda; class Insecta; order Mantodea; family Hymenopodidae; genus Hymenopus; species Hymenopus coronatus. Next base: position 37,285,378 of record CM060889.1, on the reverse strand, counting down.
TACCTGTGCCCCAAGAGGGGGTAACCCAGGAGAGGAGGAGATGAGAGGATACACTGGGTGATCAGAACCAGCAGCGATGGCACAGCACTGACAGGTTCCCTAAAGTTTCTAGTTTGAAGCACCCCAACAGTCGAACAGGCAGACTGGGACCCTCACCCTGTATAGGATCAAATGTCCCTGCCAGAAGCATCCTTTTCTCATGCCATGCTGCACTGAGCACCATCACCAATACTTCTAATCTTTAAAAGAAACCAGTGGAATGAAGGATGTTTGAAATGAGAACAGTAATAACGTGGAGGGACAGGAAATTAGGAGATGAAAAAAATCTACCCTGCCTGGTGACCTGGGGACACCCCCCAAAAAACCCATGGTTCAAGTAGGTTAGCCACACAAAGCGAACCTGCAACTTACCATGTGAGACACAGATGACACCGTCTGACCCATCCTGCTCGGCTTCTAGGCTAAAATGATACTCAAATCTTTTAAAAGCTGGATGCTAAGTAACAACATGTTGCTATGGTAGCTCACTCCTTGGAGCAATCGGCTAGAGACCAGGAGATTCGTGGTTCAAATTCAGCTATGGCATTGAAATTTTTCAATCTGACTACGTATCCTGTCTTACACATGGCTTTGTGTGAAAAATCAAATTAACACTAATTGACCTAATAGTTGGCTAAATTATGAAGCCCAGGACATAAAATACTTATGCCATTGTAAGTCACCATTGGTATATGTCAACTCAAAATCATCTAGTAGCTTATCGGGAAACATGAGGATCGGTTGAGAAATTTAATGCTGTGTTGGCATGGTGCCATTGTAGTTGAGTGGTTACAGCAACCAGCTAATGACTGGGAGATCCATGGATCAAATCCTGGCTATGACATTGAAAAACTTTTCAGTCTGACTCACCTATCCAACTCCTAACATGTTTACATAAAACATAATGTTATTTGCATTATTAGAGCATGCAAGTATTCTGTACTATATAGCCATATTATTTAAAATTGGACATGGACAGAGTTAAAAAAATAAATTGCAAATGCGACAACAAACTTGAGGATTTGTTGTAAAAGAATATTTTAAATTTTGAGTATGACTGGTAAAGAACCAGGACTGAATGTCAATGACATTCACTTGCATGTAGCTTAGCATATATAATTTAAAATCTAAGAACCTAAGAAACTCATAACAGTTTCTGGAAATTGCCTCGAGGTGCATCAAGAATTAAAAAGACAAACTTAATTAGAGATCATTGAATAAATGCTTTATTAAAACATGGCCAACAGTCATAAGTTATTCTTTTGAATTTGGTGGTAATTATCTGATTATTTCTCCTTGGTGGTGTTGGAGATACTACAATTAGTGTGCTAGCTTGTATCAGCTTTTCATACTGATAGAATAAATATGATGGAATTGAAAGGAAAACTGTTACAAAAATTGTGCTTGAAAATACACCATTACTAAAATTTCACAAAAATGGTTTACGATAATTTATTAAAGCTTTGAATTGATGCGAATTTTGCATTGCTACATTATTTGATCATATTTCAAATCTGTATTTTTTTGGTTAAGGGAACTACAGTACAGAAATAATACAAAACCTTGCAGATTTCAATAATTGTGTTTAGAAAATATTCAAGTTGTATTGCCAGTAAAAAGTAATTCTAAAAAATTATGCTTTGTATTTTCTTCCAGCTGGACCTGGCAGTTTTCTGGTGCGACCAAGTGATAATTCTCCCGGTGATTATTCTCTGTTTTTCCACATCAATAATCAGATTCAGAGGTTTCGAATAGAAAAGAAAGGAGTGCGCTATTTTATGGGAGGACGCACATTTGAATGTCTGGATGCTGTCATTAATCGGTACAGAAAAGAACAGATTGTGGAGGGTCACTCCCTGGTGCAGGCTGTAGGCCGAGTAAGTATTCTTAAGCTACAGTATTTAATACCAATTAATTATGCCCAATTATTCATGCATAATATGAATTGATGTTCTGTCTACACATGGATGGCTTCCTAGTGATATAAATAGTCTGTAATATGTTTATGACAGTGCAAATTATGCATCGGAATGAATCTTATTAAACAAGACAGAGTAGTGAAATATTTTTTATTAATAAACAGTTAATAATTTGTAACAACTCTTTACGTATCCATTTTAAATTCCAAGGATTAGTTCAGCAATTACATTTTTTTTTTTAACTAAGATTTAGTGAAATCATTTTTTCTCAGCCTTACCCCTTTGGTTTGTATTCCAACTGTTTGTTTTATGGTAATTGTTACAGCTATAAAGGAAGGAGCTTGGGTTCTGATTTCATGCCATATTTTTTTTAATTATTTCATAATTTTGAATAATAATAATATAAAGTTCTAATATTACTATGAAAGAAATTGGATTGAATTGTTCTATTAAAAGTGTGAGCCAACTTTCTAGCTGAACATGGATGCATGATGCTGACCATATCTCCTTCCCATGTCAGTTGGATGATTGCTGTGAGTAAGTAGTTGTGAGACTGGCAGTCAGTTTGTCAAGTTAGGGACTTTCATAAGGTTGTAGCGCTATATAGAGCAGGAAATTGTAAATTATTTTATGCATGTAACTTAGGTTATGTTGACTTTTGGAGTACATTGGTAGGTTAGTCATTTAGGAAATATATGCATTGAAGGTCATAGTGATGCTTTTAATAAGCTTATTTATGGACACTCTGTAACTACAATGACACTTAACATCCCATTCAATATTGTGCTGGAAAGACTGAAAAAGATTTGCTCGGAGGCCTCTAATTGAATTAGGATTCATTAACAAGCCATAAATCTACAACAGGACCACCGGCTTTACTCTCCTTCCAAAAAAAATCATGCTAAGAATTTTTGTGCCTGAAAAAATCCTTGCCCTTTGCCGGCTTTGAATCGGTGACCTCAGGAACTATGGTATGTTTTAATGAGGTCTGTTGTGTTCCATTTATGATTGTGAGCTTAGCTGCAAGTTTTAAGTGCAGTAAGCTTATTTGGAATTTGAAGTTGGACCTTTTCAATTTTGTTATAATGTTGTTTGTTACTAGTGGTGGATAAATTTGTTACTTGTAGATATCACAAACCAAGCAGAAGAAAATAGTTAACACACATAGTTTCCAAAACCAAGTCACTTATGACAATATTGTGCTTGTGGTTTTATGAAATCATAAAAGCATTCTTCTCTAGATTAAACAAAGTTGCAGAATTACTCAATTTTTGTACAGGAGTTTTTAATTAGGGGTTTATTAATTAGTATTATGTTAATAAGGCTGGTGTTTGATGCCTCTATTACTTTTGTTTATCTAGTCAATAACAGAGGGAGATGGAACTGTGAAGTCTAAGGAGGTTCAGCATGCAGAGAAGATATATGCAACACTTCGAGAATGCAGGGAGCAATCAGGGCTTAAGAAAATAAAAGGCAAGTGTAGTAGCTGTTATTATAGTTATTATATTGTAAGGTGTTGATAAATTCATTGCTCTTATTTTGTATTGGTTAAATGCAGATAAGGTTGAGTTGAGAAAGGAAGTACCTTTTACTATATCATACTAAGATAGTGACAAAATCTTAAAATGTTAGAAAAGAAATGTAATCAGCACTTTTAGCAAATTAATATTATCATTTTACTTTACAGGGATCAAGATGCAGGGTTATTTGAACAAGAAGAGTGAGAAGAATAAGAAATGGAAGTCAATGTATTTTGTTTTGCTTGTAGATGGCACTGATACTCATTTGTATTTTTATGATAATCCAAAGGTAAGTATTGTATTCCAAAGCTTTAGCAATGAGTGTTTTACTAAAAGGCTTGGAAATTTCATTGCAGTGTATTCTATAAGTTCTTGGTCACTCTTGAATATTGGATTTCCAGATTTACTTTAAAGCAGGTAGGTACAATGCAAATGCTATGGTAGCAGCCTCAGCTGTTATGGCTAAAACCTGCTGCGCTCTGGCACTATACAAGAGAGAGGGCTAGCATGTCGTAGTGGCAATAGCAGATGGAAGAGCACTGCTAGTTAAATCAGCTGTTTAATAAATAAACTGCATATTTCTAGCTTTGGTGAATAGAATTATGTCTCATAGGCTGCTTTGAAACTTTAAAAAAAAAAAAAAAATTTAGAGGTACAATCAGTTTGACCAAAGGTATATTTATATTATCTTGTATTAATACAACTTTTGGCGTTCATAGCTTACTGCCAATGTTTTGGGTAATCATTTTTATGAATTTTCAAAACAACTTCAAGTTGTGGCTCAAATCCCAGCTGTGAGATTGAATATTTTGTGACTCCACCTTTTCAAGGAATCAACCAGTTTTAATTGTTTCATCTTCTACTTTTAACATATTAAAATGACTTATATTGAAGTTAACTTAAATTCTGTTTCATTGAACATGTTATCTGTAACAGTGTGCTAAATTTTGTGTTAAATCAACTTGTATTCTTGTGTTAAAGCAATAAGCAAATGTTAGAAGTTGTAAAGGTAGCCACTGCAAACCAAGCTGTTGCACAGTTGTGCATTTGGCATTTTTTGTCTTTCCTAGCCGAAGAAGAGTTTTGTTTCTAAAATTTTGAAAAACTACAAAAGCAAGAATTTTTAAAGTGACTCAATGTTGTATCCACAATGAAATGTGTACCACTTTTCACCTAGTGGCTAATGACCAAGCAGTTGAACACCCTTAAACCCTAATATAATAATGTATAATAGTAATAATAACAATAATAATAATAATAATAATAATGATGATAATTTGCCTTCTTGGTACTAAGTTTTATCTTAGTATAAAATTGCTGCAGTTACTTAATGAACAGGAAAGGAATATATGCATTGCAACTAAATTCCTCAAGAATTTTCTCCCAGGATGTATTTTTCTACTACTTCTTCTTCTTTTTTTTTGTCTAAAATATTAATCTTGAGAACTGGGGGTCATCACTTTTGCATTCGCAATATGTTTTAGCCTGTGGGAAAAACTATGTTTCAAACATCTCAGGTAAGGCAGTGCATGGAGCATGGGGGTTATGGTAAAGATTACTGCCATGGTCGTGATGTATGCAGCAGATTTTGTGTGCAATTCTTATTGAAAGAAAGATTCTCTCCAAAACTGTAAAATAAAACAGATTTCCTTTCACATCTGTGTTTGCACCTAATGTTGATTAGGAGTCAAACAGAGAGAGAGAGATTTGGCTAGGCTTTTCCCTCCTCCGACTGTATGCATACTGACACAGTTTAATTCTCTACTCTGCCTCTTTCTACCGCCCACAGCATGAATATACATGCAAATGTTTGAATTAAGAAAATCTTTTTACAATATGCTATATTAGATATGTTGTTTAAATAGAAAATTGTATCCATTATAATAGCAATGCTGTCTCCTCCCACCACACACATACTGGTACATTTCTATTCTTCTTTCTCTCTCGTTCATTACATGAATTTCCACACAAGTTCAAATTGGGTATAAAACTTTACAATGGTGTGATATATTTGGTATGTTGTCTGAATAGAAAATCTTATCCATTATATGCTGCAGTTGCACTGCCACTATCATTGCCAATATCGCTTTCACTGATCTCACTATATTGGTATATTTCCATTCTCCCAACTTCCTCTCTGCTAATCACCAAGTGAATCTGCATACAAATTTAAATTAAGTTAAAAGATGAGACTTCATCAGCTAAGTGTTCCTTAGTTTGTTTAAAATGTATGTGCTAAATTTTATATTGTATTTAAAAATTATATTACCATACCTTCATTTAACTTTATCTAACACGTATGTACAATGTACACAGTAGTTAAAGAAGGTATTGTGTTCCATCCCAAAAATTTGATACTGAGATTTTATTAGAAATACATGTATTGAGGACCTCTGAATTAAAAAAAAATGTAGAAACGTGTGCATGAAAGAGAGGGAGTTGGGAGGAAAGAGAGAGAGACTAGAAATATGAAGTCTGCTAAATTTGCGACACAAAGATTCTCAGAAATATCTCCCGACTGTTTACATAGAATATTTTTTTAAATTTTTATTTTCTATAAAATGGTTCTTAATGGTTTTGATTAAAATGTTGTAGATTAATGATGTTTACATGACAAAATGTATATCCTGAATTTCTTGGGAATAGCCCTTGAAGCCCTGATGCATATCTGTTAAACTGCAAGAGAGAGACAAAAACTTACTGCCTATAAAAAATGTAAATCTTGTTAAAATTCACATTATATCTTATACATTTTTTGTAGAGCTAACCATTTTAGAGATATTCCTTGTTTTGTATTTGTTTTAAAATACTTCCTATTTGAGGAAAATGTGGTTCTAATCTGTTTCATATCTCTTGTTTCACTCCTGGCCATGGAAAGAGAACAGAACTTCAATAATGCATTAGACCATTTCTGTTACTTATCTTGATTAGCATTATATAGATAAAAGGATAATCTTTTGTAAGACTAGTTTGAAGAACAGACATAGAAAATTATGTAAATGGAGATTTTTGTATCGATGATATGCTATGTTTTAAAATTAGGTTCTGAAAACAGGGAGTTGTCTGTCATTTGAGATTATCTTTAATCTGATAAATATAGTAATTAACTTCTTTTTGAACAGTAGAAAATAATATTCTCTGCACCTACATTATTCAGTTGACATTGTAATTCTAACCTCATACAAACAGAATTGTCTATGAGTATAACCAGTTATCTGCTACTGATATAGCTCTGTGATTTGTAGAAAAAAGTTTATTGGAATACTTCAGAAGCCTTGTAGTTGGTCAGTATCCTCTCCAATGCTGCTGTTCAAAGTTGTCTTGGACTTTGGCAAAATGTTAACTTATAATTTGCTGTAAAAGCTTGTTGAAATGAAGGAGTTTGAACATTGTTAAAAAAGCAAAATGAAAGGGGTTTCTTTAACTTTGGTTGGTAACCAAGCCTAAATGAGTTGAGAAATCTTTTTGCCAGATGTGAAACTTTTAAAGCAATTTTTCTCTTCTTTTCCTGACATAGATGGGTATTGTTCTTGCTCATCTCAGCCATGATATCTCCCTATTTTTCTAAGAATTGCAAAGTTTTGGAGTTTGGTTAGGATTATGCTTAGGAGGTTCAAATCAAGTACCAAGTTTATTTTTAGCAATACATTATTCAGCTCATATTAAGGTTACAAGCTTTTGAAGTATCTTTGATTTGATATCTTAACTAAGAACAGTTTATTTATGTGTATTTTTAAGTGTTCAAACTGAACTCTGAATTTTGTGAAATTTCTGGCAATGTAAATAAATGATTGGTATAATGTTTCAGCGCACAAAACCAAAAGGCCTGATAGATCTCAGCTGTGCCTATCTTTATCAAGTTCATGATAGCGTGTTTGACAGGCCGCATTGCTTCCAATTAGTGGAGCGTGCATTGCCTTGCCTAGCAACCACCACCTACTTGTGTGCCAGTAATGCTGATTCAGCACAAGACTGGATAGCAGCCCTCAAGCCTCTGTGTGTAACGCAACAAACTCGAGCCCCTAAAGTACAGCGTCTTCGTGAGTTGAGGTGCCTCCAGTTACACATTCTTGATGCTCACAGGTAAGTCATCTTTCATTGTTACAATTTATGAAACATTTGCTATCCTTTCCTAATTAAATTAGTGAAGCTTAGGAATAGGTTAAGCTGAACTGAATCTTCTGCAGTGAATGTTTTAGTAAGTGTTAAAAAGGGCAAAAGTAGCACTAGTCCTCTTGATATCAGATGACTGAAAACTAATAAATGATTCTCGCTCATTTTTTAATGCTGATTTCAGAATGGATTTTAGTTTTTTTCTATCACGTACAGTTTTTTCACAATTTCACTTCAAAACTATAGAGTTGAGCCAGTAGATGAGTATTGCTGAAGGGAAATTTATCACTTCTTGGAGGAAAATTTCTAATACAGACTTGTAAGTCTTTAGGTTGTTACACCTGTAGATGCTAGTTGCTAATTGTAATTTAGGCAGTGTTGTTATAAATGCAGATTAGTGTTGATAATATCAGAGGCTTGCATTTACCAGTGCTATATTGCGATTGAAGTTAGAAATACATTTTGTCCACGCAAGTGTGTGTACAATTCAAATGTTTTTTGTTCTATTTGTGGAAATTTTATAGTACTTCAGCAGAGAAGTAATATAACAGACTTTGTGAAAAAAGTGTACCATGCTTATTTTAAAATGAAACTTTGTGACCAAGAGAAGGCCTGGGCTCCAAAGACAGTTTGTCATTATAGTGTTGAGAGGTTAAGATTGTGGATAAAAGGAAAGAAATCATGCATGCCATTTGCATTTCCTATGAGGGCTGTAAAGAAAGTAGTGGCAACATGGTCCCCACATTCACAAGAGAGCGGATATGAGCCAATAGGTTATGGGAGCGATCAGGTGACTAGTGACAATGTGTGGTGTGCATTGGTCGGGTTGCCAATTGAATGTGTGTTGTTGCTGTGTAGCGTTGAAGTGAGCAGTGTTAAGTGCTCTGCTCTGAAGCATGTTTACCAAAGGCGATCAGCATTCGTGGATTAAAATTGAGGTTGCCCGTGGAAAAAGTGCATCAGCATGTTATCGAGGCTTACGTGAAGCCTGTGGCAGGAATGCATTGCCGTACAGGACGGTTACACGATGCATTTCTTGTAGGTCGGACTGAGACTGGATTTGCAGCGCACAGGTCGGCCGTCCATTCTGCAAGATCAGATTGACATCGTGAGTGGTCTCATTGCCATGGACCATCAATGGACTGTCCGGGAGTTATCCGTAGAGGTTGGTCTCAGTCATCAAACTGTGGGCATATCCTGACGAAATGTCTTCACCTGAGGAAAATTGCATCCCCTTGGGTTCCACATCGACTCACTGAGGTACAGAAATGGCACTGGTATGCACTGGCTGGCATCCACCTGGACAAATACCGCAATGAAGGAGATGCATTTCTGCAGCATATTGTTGCCATTGATGAGACATGGGCACGAGCCTATGAGCCAGAATTGAAGCGTCAGTCGAATGAATGGCGACGCCCAGGTTCACCACATCCACAGAAAGTTCCACAGGAACCCAGTTGGGTGAAGCTGATGCTGATTGTGGCATACGACTATGAGGGAGTTATTCTTATGCATGCTGTGCCTGAGGGACAAACCGTCAACAGTGACTACTATTGCCGATTTCTGGAGCGACATCTTCGTCCGGCTATGCGGCGCAAACGTCCACGTTTATTGCAAGATGATCACCCCATAGTGTTGCATGACAATGCATGTTGTCATGTCTCAAACAATGTCCAGCTCTTATTGCAACAGTGACATTAGGAGGTTTTAGAATATCCTCCGTACTCACCAGACATGAATCCTTGTGACTTTGACCTGTTTCCGAAGTTGAAGGAACCCCTCTGAGGGCGCCGATTTCCTGACATGGCATCTGTAGTCCGCGCAGTAGGGCACTCTGTCGCTGTCATCAAAAGAGATCGTCTTGCCAACGGTCCCCAACGGCTGCCCTACATTTGGCAAAAGGACAGGATCTTTGTGGGTGACTGCATTGAAGGAATGTAATGCAATTGTACTTGAGTTCAATAAATATTATGGAGGGAACCTAAAGACCACCTTAATGACTGTTACTTCTGTTAGTGTTCAGGGGTGCAGATTGAAAAATAAGAAACACATTGTGTATCCAAGTATTCCTTCAGCCATCAGGTCAGTTCCCATGGAGATGATCTGCCTGCTTCCTCTTCCTCCAGCTGTTTTAGAGATCTTGGAAGATGATGTTGATAGTGAACTTCATGCAATCACCAAAGATGATTATGAAGAAGTCTACCACCCTGAATAAGACTCGACTCCACAACTGTTCTCTCAGAGTGAACTAAATGATCTATGATAAATAAGTTGGTAAATGGTAACACTACATCATTGAAAATTCCACTTACTTGGACATGTTTCGGGAAAATGGTATTGTTCCCATTATCAACAATTCTCCAACTGATCGTGCTGCTTTCATTTCCTGTCCAGGGGAGGCTGTAGATTGCTGGTGATCTCTGGTGACGGGGTGGTTGGTGGTAATTCGAAATTCATTACGTGGTCTTTTGTGTTTATGTATATGAATCTTTTCCCAGGTTTCTAATTCGTAGCTATTTTTTATAGGTTTTAAAAGTTTTATACCGGGTGTGATGTCATAATTTAAGGTCCAGAAATGATGTGCTACTGCTGATTTGTCTATCTCGTATGTTCTTTTAGTCTTTTTTCCAGATTTCTGTTAGTTCTGCCTTTGTGTACTAGATTACAGTTGTTGCAATCTATTTGGTATATTCCAGCTAACTTTTCTCTAGGGAAATTGAGTATACATAGGCAGAAATAACAGAAACAAGACTAAAATAACATATGAGATGTGATGTTGAAAATGAGTCGGAATAGTAACACTCACCTCACTTATGTGTAATTATGTTCAAAACATATGTTTCAAGGGCAATTGCCCTTGAAACATATGTTTTGAACATAATTACATATAAGTGAGGTGAGTGTTACTATTCCGACTCATTTTCAACATCACATTGGTAAAAACTTCACTTGTCTCAAACTTCTGAGTTATTTAACATATGAGATGTTTATACCGCTAAACAAGTGATATTGCTATGTTGGTTGTACACTCTTAGGTGATAAGGAATATTATGAATGACAACGTAATAGGTATAATTGTGCAGATTAGAGCAGCATTTCTTTTACTGTATGACCACTGGTCCAAGAATAATGGAAACAGTAATTGAGTTAAATCAAGGGACCTTTTCAGAAAAAAAGGTATATTTGGGTATTAAAGCATGATTTTTTTTTGTGGCAAACAGTGTCATAATTGTTTCTTAGAGATAAAGGAATAAAGAAAAACATGGTGAAAAACATTTAAAACATCTTTTTTGGAAATCCTCATGCTAAATAACTTGTAAATCCTCCAGGAGACTGATAATTTGAAGTCTTTGGTGAAAAGAATCATGTATATCTAAAATTATCATTTAACAGTTTGTATTAAACACCTCTTATGGTTGTAAAATATTTTTGTACAGCACATACTATTAGCAACAAGTAACTAATTATCTACTATTTTGGAGCAAACTACTCTTTTCAGAAAGGAAATTTTGACAGTTGTTATTCATTTGTGATTCCTTAATTACAGTTTTAATAAATAATTAACTTGTGTGCATGTCCACACTGCCTCTTCAAATTAATTAAATATTTAGGTATTTAGTGATCTGCTTTATGTTTATCTCTGCATTATAATAAGAATTTGCATTGAATGTCATATAAGCAAAGGTACTTTTATCCAAAATTCTCTCTTAACCTTTTCAAATGTCAACATACCAATTATAAAGATAGTAATACTTTGTTACTTATGTTTCCAGACTTCCGTACAAACTGGTGCCAAATCCATTCTGTGTAATCTCACTGAACCATGTCAAAGTAGCAAGAACAAAAGTGAAGACAGGTCCAGATCCTGTGTGGGATGAAGAGTTTGTTTTGGAGTAAGTATGTTGATTCTTTAAAATTCTGTGGCATTTTGTCAGATTATTATAACTCTAAAAATATATTTTTGTTCTAAGACAGTAGTGATATAAAAGAAACAATCCTCTATTGTTTGGTGAAGCTCTGGAGATATCAGGGCTTCATCAAACGATATAGGATTGATCACTACTGTCTTAGTAGAAAAAGGCCAATTTTGGAGTCGTCATGTTTTGACCAAAGGCCACAGAATTAAGATTACCTGATACTCCATTTGTGTAATCTTTGTGTGGAATAAAGTGGATCACAGAGAGAAGGACGGGGGGGGGGGGGGGGTTTGCTCAGGCACTTGGCTTTTAAAAGATCTAGAACTCTTATGGGGGACAGTAGTAATGAATATATTTATTGTGCTTTCTTAATCATAACATATTATCACACTTACAATTTCACTTGTCATACATTCCACCCTATATTGTCAATGGGGACCCTTCCCCTTTCCTCCAATATTAATTTTTTTGTATATTTAAATCTGTTCCTTTTACTGAACCTTAATTTGCTCCATTCTCCTTCCTATATCCTACTTCCATGCAATCTCACTTAACCTCTCTTTTCCCACCTTATCTTCTCACTGCTTTCTCTCCTCATTCACTGTTTACCTAACCCATTTCCTCAGCCTCTCACCCTCAATGAAATATCGCTTTCTCCCTTTCCCATCTAGTACTCCATTCTCTTTAGTGTTTCACGGTTACTTTGCTCGACACTTTTTTAATTGCCATTATTCTGTGAGCTCTTTTTTTTTTATATAATTTCTTCCACTTTCCTCATACTGCTCACACAAATTATTTCATATTTTATCTCATTCCCCCTTCCTAACTCACGGACCTCCTTCTGTTTTGCTACCTGTTACACTTTTCAATTTCCCCGTCATCACATCATTTGTTTCAAACCTTTTTTTCGTTGACCCCATATGTGTCATTTGATGTTGGCTTAATTCTTCCTTGGTTGCATTTGCTTCTTTTTCTCTTGATGACTGCAGAATTAGTTCCCTTTCCTGCTGCTCTCTTTCTCTGTTGTCCTTTAGCCCATTTTCCCTCTTGGTTACTTGGTTATCTGTCCAAAGCTTGATGATGTTATGTATGTACACCTTCTTTCCATTACCTTTGTTATATTAACTGCTTCATTTGAAATCTTTATCCGAAAGTCAAGGATCGAATTCATAGTAATTGCTTATGTGAAAAAGAGATCTGTAAGCAATAAGTGTACTTCTTTGATAAGAAATTGCTTATTACCATTTGGTATTCATGAATGGTTCTTATGTCTCAACACTAAGGGCTTCTTTATTTCTGAAAATCATGTGGCAACATGGTTCAGCTTTTTCACAACCGCTCGGATGTGCCAAACATACATGTGATCATATAGCCAGCTGCCATTTACTCTTTCTTTTGTTTACAACAGTTGTTGACTAACTACAGTTCACAAATTTTGAGTAGTACACTTATTTATTTAGTTTATTTTAGATCAAAATCTAGTATTTTGTAAAGTTATTTTAAAGTTCAAAGTTTGAATTAGGTAGTACCTAATAATAGGTTGAAAACATGCCCAAAAGTACACATTTCAGCAAGAAAGAAATTAATAAAAATATTTGTACTAATATTCAAATATGTGAAATGCAGGCAATTGGATGCTTTATCTTCCCAGTAAAAAGAGAGACATGCCAGAAAATGATTTCTGAGAAATTTAATGTTTTCTCTGAGAATATTCCCATGAATGTTGAATTATTTAACACACTTTAACTGATTTAAACTCTGTATGTAAGAGCCATCTACAATGTTTGTTGCAATGTTAACTGAATATTCACCTGAGCAGAACAAACGCATACACTAATCTGAAAATTGTATTCACTCATGGATTTACAACTAAAGACCTAACTTTCTAGCCTGGAGTGTTAACAGCTTATTATATTAATCTGCGTATGTGTGTGTGAAAGCTAACTACAATTACAATACAAGTTACACTTCATCTTTAATTTACAAATATATATGGAATTGCTAGAGTGAGACAGGAATCTAAAAGTGTAATGATGCACTGGTGAAATCTGTAAACATATATTTGTTAAGGTTATATTTAGCAGAGGAACTAGATTGTTTACGATAGTTGGATAAACCAACCTTACTTGTTGAATTAATCATCACTGGACATTTCCAGTGTATTCTGCACATCATGCAAATGCTGCTTATTATTGTGAAGTGCAGTTTTATTGTAAAGCTCCATATATTCCACAAAATCATTCTCCTTATTTGTAGATAAGATGGTAACTGCACTCCTTAGTGCTTTAGTGCAGGTCAGAGTTACCTTATACAAATAAACATTTTTCTATTCTCCTGTAAGAGTGGTGTCTGTGAATTCAAAATCACTGCTTAAGAATTTCCTTGAAATAAGTGAATTCATTCTAAGTGCTTATTGATAAAAATGTTTGTGGCTTAATTGTTTTACTTTTTTCAAGATGTCACTATTTGCATGTTTGCAAGTTCACTAGAATGTTCCTTCTTAGTTTCCCAATTCTAAATGTGTCACGTATATCAATATCTCTGTTACATTTCTAATTTTCTTACTAATAGATCTTGTATTTCCTGGTATGCTCCAATTCCCCTTCTTTCTTCAATCCCCAAAATCATGAGATTGTATTTTCTACTCTATCTTTAATACTCCAATTTTCTTTTGATGTTTTATTATCTCCAGTTCCTTATTTTCTCCATGTTTCTCAAACTTTTCTGCTGTCTAAATCTCTGTCAATTCTTTAGCTCCTACCATCTCCTTTGGTTGCTATGTAACTTAACTCCTCCTTCCTCTCTTCTGTTTGATTTTCTCTACTAATGCCCATTCTCCTTTGCTGTTCACCTGCTCTGGATACACTTGTATAAACAATTATTTCCCCGGGTTGTACCAAAACTTTTTGAAGGTTTGTGAGAATGAATGAAGCCTGATTAATGTGAAGTGCAGGGTTGTGTTGAATTCTGTCTTGTCTGCTGTTCATGCAAATTCTGTCTGCCAAAGGCTAAACACAAGTCCTAAGTTCAACATATGAGTGACTGGCAGAGAGAGGAGAGTGATTTGCACAGCATCAATTTAAGCGCTATGTATAATGAAAAATTGGAGAGTAACCAGAGTAAAAGTGGATGAACTCACTATTATATATATATATATATATATATATAAAAAAAAAAAACAGGCTTGTTTTAGAGAAGTTGTATGAAATATTTATGCTCCATAATTTTAAAATAAGCCTGCTTTTGGTAATGAACGATATAAATAGTACAATAGGTTTATATTTTTACTTTCTAATCCACAAAAAAGCTGAACTAAAAACTATAGTGGATAGCTTTAAAATTGCATAATGTGACATGTTGAAATAATAAATGCAGAGAAAATAATTAGCTAAGAAATACTTAAAACTACAGAGAAAAAAATTAGGCAAATAGATATCAGTAACTTACAGATATGAAGAAGTTTACAGGTTTTGAAAGAAAAGTTCTTGTTTTAACATTTTTGTGCTAATTTTCACCAAAGGTTGCTTCTAATTCTATATGCTAATGGACTTTTTGTAATTTCAGTGATGTTCCACCAGATGTGTTGACATTCACAGTAACTGTTTATAACAAAGGAAAACGATCTAAGGACACAGAAGTAGCTGAATTGACTGTGGAACTTAGCAGTTTGACCAATGGAGATGAGGTAATTAGAAGATAAATTTTAAGGAAATTTTTACTATATCAGCTGTGCTGTTTTTTAATGCAAAAAATATTTTACTTTGACTTGTACCTTTTTCAATCCAAACTGACTGGATAAAAACAGTTACAGGTAAGCAACAATGAAATTTATTCAGTAAATGTTGTAATATAGAGAAAACAGAACAGGCAAGTTTATGGTAATTTGCTTTTGCAGACTGAAGACTGGTACACATTGTCAGGGATAACACCAATCGGTGAATGGGGTTCTCTTCGTTTACGGACACGGTATCTGCATGATTTGATCATGCCACAAGAGGAATACTCGCCTATGCAACAGCTTGTTCTTGATCCTTCACTTGAAGTTGTGCGAGCTCTTGCTGACATCTGTCATCTAGATAGGGTGCCTCTCGCAAACTCACTTTTGCGAATATTCAGGTGTGTACAAAATTTTAATTCATGACCATACCAAAGAACATAATTCATCGCAATTAATAATATATGAACTGTTCGGCTCTTTTTTCCAATATGTGATGCAGGATTTTTTTCTAAGTCCGAAATATTTTTTTGGAGTGTGGCTTTACATTTTATCTAATATGGATTTAAAATCACATTTTACTATGATTTCATGCCAGAAAACTTTTTCTTAACATAAGGTTTATAATTATCCATTTTGAATCGCATAATGCAAAGCAGCCTACAGTTTTTTATCGTCAGTGAATTACACAAGCTATACAGTTCGTCACTGGCTATCACACTAACTATATAATCATATACACTGTTTTTCTGTAAATTATTAGCTATGTACATTTAACACTTCTCACTTGCTAACTAAACCTAGCCTAAACCTAATCTTCACAACGTTAAAGTCAATCTAATTATTTGACTAGAAGCCAAAGTAATACGTTGTCAAGAAAGCTTCATCTCTTACTTTTGTTTTAATCTGTGCTGTTTGTCCTTAAATTACTATGCACACTAAACATATAACTCGCTCGTTAATTAAGTCTAGGCTAAACCTAATCTCTACACCACAGGGTACACATATCTATTGTCTTCCACAAGTTTTTGAAAAGAGTCGACTAATCAATTTTTGGTGTCAGTATACCACAAATACATAGGCATGTGAGCATCTAACTCTTTGTGTTGAATGCCGCCCCTGGATAGGTAATGGTGTAGAGCTCGCCAGCAAGATTCAATATTAAATGTGTACACTGAATCTACAAAATGCATAGAGTGATTTACTGCCAGGTGGGCAAAAGGTCCTCAGCCATCAACCTTTAGTAGCCACTCCAGACATCCCTATGTATTGTGCTGGTGGACTCTGTGCTCTGCTATTAAATTGTAGAGCGTCTTGATGACATCGTCATCTGTACATCATTTATTTGCACATCATCCCAAGGATCCAGTTGCCCTCTATGATGGGCCCCTGATGGAATTTTATATCATCCTATTTTGCATTCATTGATTTGAACAAAATGGCCAGGACCTTCAATTTTCCTTTCTGAAGTGCATTTGATATTGTTAGAGAACTTGCACACTTCGCGGCAGTAACTGAATCAATAAGATACTGTCCACGAATTCGCACATTGGTCTCTAACCAAACACTCCATTATTGTCACCTTGTATGACTACTTGTATGTAAAACAGTGTATGAGGAAAAGAATTTACCTAGGCAATAGCTTTGCTCGCTCTAACCACATTCCTTTCACAGACTTTGCGACCTTTTCATGTCCAGTTTTATTAATAATAAATATAAAGCTACTTTCTAGATACTTATTAATAATGTCACAAGAGTAAGGCTCTATTTTAACATTCTCCTACCTGGAGCAAAACTTGGGATATGTGCGGTCCCATCTCATAATGGGGTGCAAGACCGCATTGCATTTAGAATACAGAATTCTTATTCTCAGTAGACTCTTATCAAATAACTGAAGACAGGCTTCCGAATCATTGAGGTAAACCGGCATATCTGCCTTATTAATCGGACAAGTCATTTCTAAAACAATTAGAATGTGTAAGAATTTTGCCAGTAACTACAACCTTCCCTTCTCCCACTACAATAAATTCTGCTCGATCGAATCCCCGAGTTTTTAAAGAAATAAAACCCAAGAGAAAGTATGGTTAGGACTTTTAAAAAATTGCCGGTTAATTGCTTCCAGATAATGCTACACAGTTTGTTTAGCAGATGTCTGGGGATTATTTGCAAAGGTGGCTATGATTTTAGAAATGATGTACAGGTTGGCTGCTATGCGAGATGCACTATATGTTTCAGTCTTCGGTTGTTTCTATCTGCTTGCGCATTGCCAAACCTTTCGACTTAAAAAAATTTCTCACTGTCTCATGACACATTTAAGGAATCCCTGATTTTAATTAACGAAAATGAAGGAAACTAGTCCTTGGAAACATGTTTCAGCAAAAATCCCAAGTAAGTGTTGCTTAGTGTAATTAATCGACTCGTCAAATAAATGATTATAACAACACTGTTTACAAACTTCCATTAAAGAAAAGTAAATCCCTGAATTGTTCTTTTGTTACAATTAGTAACCATGCAATTAGAATCCAATTTGACACGACGCTAAGTTCATCAATGACTAGGAACAAATATATTTTGATGTGGAACAAAAATGTATTTTAGGGTGTACGTTTTTAACAGATTTCAGAGAAATTTCTATTTATCAGTTTAAAAGTTTGGTTGTGCTGATGATGGAATCTAATTAGTTATTGATTAGGAAGTTCATTTTATATACAAACACTTATGTAAAGTTTTAAATATTTAATTTGTATTTCTGTCAGTCACATGAATGCTGTTAGGTCTATAAGGTAGCAATTGTAGATAATAAGATCAACTCAATATTTCAGTAACACTTTTCCATTTAAATAAATTCACTTACAGATATGCAATTAATTGCATCTTCAGCTACTTCCACCATGCTTATGATGTATAGATATGATTTCATTAAATCTATTGTTGTTGGGTGACTAATTGGTATTTATCATATTTATCCGAATACAAGACATACAGGCAAGACTTCCCATTTTCAGAACTTAATTTGAAATTTAGTGCATCATCTATATAAAATGAAATTTTAAGGTTTTGCCATGTATTTTGAACAAGTTAAGAGATATTAATTAACTTGAGGCTTGCCCCCCCCCTCTCCCCAGCAATTTTTTACTTCATTTGAATTTGTGCACCTGCTAAATAGGAAAGTAGGAGAGGGAAGAATGGAAGTTATGTATTAGTATGTGTGTGATCACAGAAGGTGATAGTGGCAATGGCAGCAGCACAACGAAACATGCTAGTTGATATGATTATCTATTTAGACAAGATAGGATATTACACACCAATATAAAAAGTTTTAGCCAAAGTAATAATTTGAATTTGCATGAAAATCCACGTTTTGA
Organism: Hymenopus coronatus; assembly: GCA_030762935.1. Taxonomy (NCBI): domain Eukaryota; kingdom Metazoa; phylum Arthropoda; class Insecta; order Mantodea; family Hymenopodidae; genus Hymenopus; species Hymenopus coronatus. The sequence goes on along the minus strand of CM060889.1, from coordinate 37,266,790 downwards.
ATGTTAGAGACAGACAAGAGAGTACAGAAATGTAATGTATATGAGTAATGGTAGAATGTGATAGCAACTGTGGTGGATAGGAAAGAGGGAGGTAGGAAAATGGAAATTATATACTAGTATGTGTGCAATCACAGAAGGTGATAGTGGCAACGGCAGCAACAGCAGCACAACCGAAACATGCTAATTGATATGAATTTCTATTTAGACAACATAGGATATAAACTCACCGTTATAAAAAGTTATAGCTAAAATAATAATTTGAATTTGCGCAGGAATCCATGTTTTGAGTGGTAGAGATGGAGAGGAGTACAGAAATGTATGTATGTGTGCGACAAGAATGTGAGGGCAACTATGGTGGCAAACACATTGTAAATATTTCTACCTAATTTGAATTTGTGCAGAAATTTATATTGTAAGCAGGAGAGAGACAGAAGGAAAAACAGAATTGTACCTGTATATCTGTGCTTGGTGGTGGTAGAGGCAGCTTAACTGTAACAACAAATATGGATGTGGTTTTCTGTTAAGACAACATACTTAATATAATACAAGTTGTCCCATCTAACGCTGTGACCTTAAATATCTCCGAAATGCAACAAAAGGTAACAAATACAATTAGCCAGGTATGTACCTATGTCAGGGAGAAGGTACGCACAATCCAGAAAAGTAAATAACACCTCCAACACAAAGTTACTTTTTTTTTAAATGGAACATGTAAGTGTATTCTAATGAAATGAAAACTATAGCTACAATTAGTGATAACACACTTGGTTTCATGTTTCTGAACCTCATACTTTCTGAAATACATGACTTTTAGAGGATGCACAGTTTCTGACACAATTCAACCTATGTACTGTGTCCAGAGCAGGGGTTGCTTGCACTGCCCTGTAGCCTGTTGTAAACGAACCAATATTAACATGGCACGTTCCTGCTTCAGTGTATTGGGTCTCCTGGTCTGATCTGTTCTGCTGCACTGGTGTCATACTGTAACATAATTTATGTACGTTTCGGATACTGCTTTCCATATTGACACATTAAACACTGTTTTCATTTGGCTTGTTACATTTGCCATCTGAGGATATGCTGACCTTCAGTTATGAGGAAAAACTTTATTATTTTGATTTACGGTAAATGTCACAAAAATGCAATCACAGCTATGGCATTGTATGCTAAATGCTACCCAGATCAATGGTGTCCCTCACCTTGTACCATTGCCATCATCTGCATGAAACTCATTGAAACAGGAAGCTGGGCTCCCACAAAGTGACAATGTACAAAGATGGCAACCAGCACTGGAAACAAAATTGATGTTCTGGCTGCTGTAGCTCACAATCCTGAAGTGAGTGTATGACAGATTAGATGAGGTTCTGGAATAAGCTGAAGAAGTGTTTGCAGAATTTTGCTTAGGCAAAGTTTCATCTGTTCCACCTCTCACTGTGCCAAGAACTGCACAGGAATGATTTTGAATCCTGCATTGTATTATGTCATATTGCACTTCAGCAGTCACAAGGTAATTCAATATTCCTAAGTAATACACTGTTTATGGACAAAGCTTTATTTACAGCAGTTGCAAGGTAATTCAATATTTTTAAGTAAAGTTTCATTTACAAATCATGGTCATGTGAACCTGTGGAACATGCACTACTGGTCTGTGCAAAATCCCCAATGGATTCGCCAAATTGCTCATCAATGATGGTGGAATGTCAGCGTTTGATGCAGCATCTTCGTTACCATATTTTAGGTCCCTATTTTTATCAGGGAAGATTAAACGGACAGCAATATGCATCATTTCTTCAAAACACTCTACCCATCCTCTTGGTGGATGTATTATTGGATACATCCAATCTATCAATGTGTATCAATGTGATGGATGTCCCACACACTATGCATGGGTTTCTAGAGATGTCGACGCAAAGTTTTCAAATAGGTGGATAGGTCCTATTGGATGGTCAGCTCGTCCCCGGCTTAATGCCATTAGACTTCTTTCTCTGGGGCGCAGTGATAGACACTGCGTATCAAGAACCTCCAATAACAGTAGAGAATATGCAACATCTGTAGAAACACTACAATCTGTGCAACACTCTCTTGTTACCCATCTCCAAAAGTGTATTGATACAAATGGAGGGCACTTCAAACATCGTGACAGTTTCATCTGACAAGATGCTGGCGATTTGTGGGTGCATTTTCCATGCTGGATGGTATGCACAACAATGAAGTTTCTGTGGGCTATAGGCCACTAATAAATGTATTTAGAAAAGTGAAACCAAGCATGTTATCACTAATTGTAGTTCTAGATTTCATTTCCATAGAATAAACATACATATTCCATTTAAAAAAAAGTAACTTTTTGTTGGAAGTGTAATTTATTTACTTTTTTGGATTGTGCATACCATCTCATTGTGTGAACCCCTGATATAGGTACATTCCTGGCCAGTTGAATTTGTTATATTTTGTTGCATTTTGGAGATTATTTGAGGTTGTAGAGTTAGGTGTTTCACCCTGTATGTCGTAAAACATTTCACCTAATTCGAATTTGCGGTAAATTCACCTAACGTTTGTAGGTTTAATCAAAAGGTTTCAGAAATAATTGCTTTGAATCAAATATTAGTGGATCCAAGAGGGTGGATTATAAAAGGTTTAAATAGTTATAAAAACAAAACAAAAAATCACAAATGAAATTGCTCCTTTTGCCTACTCTTTGACATAGTTACCAACTTATCAACACATTTGTCCCATCTTGATACCAGTTTCAATATTCCTTGTTTGTGGAAGTCCATTTCCTGGAGTATAGCCATATGCGGCCTGCTGATTTTCCTTCTGCATCTGCCGCAAGTCTTGGCCAGCCAGGAATTTCTTCATGGGAACAAATGAAAGTCAGACGGTGAAGGTTCGGTCTGTATGGTGGATGCTGGAGCACCTCCCAACCAAATTTGGTGATTTTCTGATGAATAGCAGGGAGCATTGTCATGAAGTTTGACATTGTCAGCATTAATGTTGTGGCATTTGTTATGAAGGGCATGACATAACTTCACCTAAGCTTTTATGTAAGCTGCAGCATTAACAGTGTTCCCATGTTCAGCAAAGTCCACCAATAAAACACCATGCGTACCCCAGAACACTATCACATGTACTTTCCTAACAGATTGAGTCACTTTGAATTTTTTCTTTACTGGAGAACCAGCATGTTTCCACTCCATACATGACTGCTTTGTTTTGGGTGTGTTGTATGCCCACGACTCTCATCAGTGACAATTCCTTTCAGAAAGTCATGATCCTTCCGGTATACTGCATTAAGTGATCCAAGCTTGTCATCATTCACTGGCCCTTGTAGTTGTCTGTCAGGTCTGATGAGCACTAACTTTACGAAATTTCAACATATCATGAACAATATCCTACACTGCATCATAGGAAATGTTGAACTGTTGTGATAAGGTTTGGAGCTGCATAGGCTAGTTGTTCAAAATTGCCACCTCAAAGCCTCTGAGTGTGGCAAATCACTATGGTTCACAAGACCATCTTGGAGGAATGCTCACCAGCTGAAAACATTGCTATGGTCCATACAATCATCCCCATGCACGCCACGTATGTTCCTGTGAATTTCACTCGGTTTATGCCCTTTGGCCCACAAATGTCGAACCACACCTCTCTGCTCTGTACACGTGGACAGCATGCATGCCATCTTTATTGCATAGTTTAAATGTCTCTTGCTAGAACTGCACATGAAACAAAAAATATCCTCTGTAATGAAAATCTCGAACTATATCTGTGTAAAATTGCAACATTCCAGCTGCAACCAAGGCAGAAAAAAATTATTGTACATTAATTTTCGATCCACCCTCGTATTGACCTCGATAAGTGATAACATACTTTGGCCCGCTTTAGTTTCATTGTAGTTTCCATAACAGTTTAAATCATTTTAATGTCCTTCATAACTGTCCTTTTGGTACTGTATTTTATATTTACATAAAATTGCTTACTGGGTTGGCATAAATGCATGCATAGAAATTAAATTTTTTTTTTATTTATTTTTTTTATTTTATTTTTTTTTTTTTTATTTATTTTTATTTTTTTAAATTCTGTATACCTAGTTAATTATATGTGCTTTTATGAACTCCTATTATATAATTAACTTCTTACCAACATAAAAACTTTTTCACTTTTTGCGATTCTAGCTTCAATCAGAAAAATCACATTGCAACTACCCTTCTGTAGTTTGATTCCAAAATAAATAAAGTAGTATTAACCATGGTCAAATGAATTTGTAGGAAATTATACATAAATTAACATATTATCTTGTGTTCTACTCCTATAAATATAAAGGATGGATTGTGTCATGATAGGCAAAACCATCATCACCGTATCAATAGGTATACTAAATGTGGTTTGTATAGAATATTTATGTCACAGAATCTTTATAGGCATATGTTTGCAATGCCATATATTCTTATTTTTTAAATAAAGTTCTGGAGTTCTCCCTTAAAACATATATTGTATAAAAGATATTTCAAAGCTTTGTACAGCCATCTTTATATAAATGGCTGTACATTAGATCATTTTTCATTTCACTGAAAATGAAGTATAGTATCCATTATCTCAAAAGTTATTAATTTCATTTTGAATTAAAGTCTTTTAGAAAATATTTAGAGCTGTATCGTACTAAGCTTTGCCCATTTAATGGAGTACCTATGAAACATTTGATTTAGAAAACTGGTAAGATACTCAAAACTATTAAGTTTCAAATTTAGATGCACAACATACCCAAAAATCTGTCGTGTTCCATTTACATGACTTTCTCCGTGTCTCTAGCTGTTCTGTAAACTATTTTTTATGAAAAGATTATTCCTTTATCTATGTCATGCTAATCAAGATAAACATTTTTTTTTTTTAAATTTATTTAAAGTCGCTTTAACTGCAAGGTTATATCGCGATTAAATAAACAATAAAAGAATTTGAGTCAGTTTTTGTAACGCAAACATCACTTATTTTTACTTACTGGGACCGGTTTCAGGAACACTTGTTCGCATTTGCAACCCTTAATTCCATCGGAGTTCAGTCAGAAATAAGTAAAAATAAGTGATATTTGTGTTACAAAAACAGACTCAAATTCTTATATTTTTTATTTAATCACATCACTGTCACAAGCTTCTATGCATATTTGCAAGTTTTGAATTTAAGCCGATTAACAAATCGTTAGAAGCAAACTTTCCTAGTAATGTTGGAATTAAGGGTTGAAAATGGGAACAAGTGTTCCCAAAACCAGTCCCAGTAAGTAAAAATAAGTGATGTTTTAGTTACAAAAACGGACTCAAATTCTTTTATTTTTTATTGCCAGCTTCCTTATAAATAAAATAGAAATAAGGGAATATGCTAAGTGATAGTGACTGGCTTTTAAAAGAACTGAATAAGTGAAACAAGTTAAATTTGGTGCTCTTTGCTTGCTAGGGGTAAACAAAGGTGAGATGAAAAGAAAGATGTCTTCTGTATGAGAAAAGTTTAAGTAAATATCTTAAAACTGAAACCAATAACTTGGAATTTCTCAAACAGTTAACTCTACAAAAAAATGTGTATTACATAAATTTTGTGTTTCAATGGGATCTACATTTTTTTTTTTTTATAGTAAGTTTTTGTCTATCTCTTAGTGTTTACCACTTATACAAAAGTTGTACAAAACTCATTGAGAATGAAGAGGCCTTTAGAGGCAATTCCCAGAAAATTCAAGATATACATTTTGTTTGTCATGAAAATATCTCAAACATAACATTTTAATAAAAATTATTAGAAGCATTTATGAGAAAAAATGTTCCATGTAAAGGGTAGCTGAGGGGGGAAGATTTTCTTGAAAGTATTTGTGTCGCATCCTTGGAAGATACTGAACTTAAATACCAAATTTGAGCTATGCTGCCCCTCCCCCTCTCCCCGCACATATACACAATTTTTTTTTTTTTTAATTTATTCAAAACATGTATCTCATGTGAAATCTCAGTATTAATTATATAATACCTTCTCTATCCATTATGTATATTGTACATTCAGGTTAGAGAAAGTAAAAAGCAGTTACTTTGTATCAGTTAACTTTTATACTCTCTAGCTAACTTGTTCACATAATTTGCCTTAGGTAATTTGCTAAATTCTTCTGTTTTGTTTGAAATTTTATAACTATTTTGTTGCTTTTCTTTAAAACTTCTCACATAAATAAACATTTATGATTGTAGAGATCATGGCATGTTTGATTCATTTAGTATGTGTGTTTTAGGTATGAACGTAAAGAAGCAGATCTGCTCAAGACACTTAATGAGGCTGAAATTGAGAAAGAAGAAGAAACGTCAACATTGTTCAGAGCTGCATCACTTACCACAACATTAATGGATTTGTATATGAAGTCAGTATGCACAGGCTTTCTTCACTCAGCAATTCAAGATACAATATTAAAGCTGCTGGAGTCTAAGCAGTCTTGCGAGGTACATTAAGTCTTATTAGCCATAAATCTTTAGTATAACTATAGATGATTACAAATGTCTTGTTAAATCCACCCATTTTGGTTCACTTTTGTAATTAGTTGCCATCTTTAGAATAATTCTACCAACATTAAGCAACTTCTAAAATCCTACCAAGACTACTTTCTAACTGAGGCTATGCCTAGTTTTCCTCTCTTTATAATTACTATCCAGGGAGATACCGTAAGTTTTGTTTTGGAATGTTTCCTTTTCAATTTTCCTTTCCCAGTTGTCATTCCATTTCGTGTATCAGTAGCATCTATATGCAGTAAGGACAGGCATCAAAGACAATAAATGTCTTGTCCCATGCAGAGGGTTCTAGAAACTGGCAAGAAAAAGTTTCATTATTGTTAAAAGAGTCTTCAAAGGATGGTTAAAAAGGGGTGTTCACAAAATGTCTCATTGAGATGAAAGCTAATAAATGACATTGGTAACTTATGACAATATCAGTTTGCAATGAATTAGAAAATAATATACAAGGGTATAATACTTTGGTATTACAGCACTCTTAAGCAAGTCAGTGATGTAACCTTCAATACTGTATAAAATATCTTTATTTCACATGGCCTAAATGCTTTTCTAAATGTTCATTAAGATATTTCTCTCTCATGGCAGTAATTACAATTATTACAGTTTTCTCCATTTTTTGGATGTTAACTTTCAATACAAAGTAGTTCTTGAAATGATAAAGATGATCAAAGCTGATAAGTATCATGGACATTCCATTGATGAAATATAAGTTTGGACAAGTGACAAAAATTTCACCTGTTCAGCTCTAGAAACTAAAACTACAGATCAATATCGCTCAGATATATTCACATCTTTTCATTTCATTTTCATCTTTTTGAGTAGAGGATATGTCAACATAATCAACTTACATTATACACATCACTTTTCCATATTGAAATTTCTCTATACAATAAAATGCATTATGAGTTTGGTATTTGTTTATGGTTTTCAAAATTGGTATGTGGTTTATGTTTTTTATGTAATTTGAAGTTGCGTAGAAATTTACATTGTGAGTGGGAGAGACGGAGAAGGGAGAATGGAAATGTACAGTATGTGAGCAATGCTAGAACATAACAGCAGCAGTGGCAGCAGCATAGCTGTTATGACAATTTGATTTTCAATTAAAACAACTCACTTAATATAGTAATATGTGTTAACTAATTTGAATTTGCACATAAATTCAAATTTGAGGTGGCACAGAGGCAGAGGGGGAACTGGAAATGCAGTGGAACAGCGGCGGGAGGAGGTAAAATGCCTTAACTTCTCTCTCTTTCTGCTTTTCTAGTGACTTCCATTACAACATTTCATGCAACCACCAATGTAGAAGGAAGCCTACTAATTTTTTTAGCCTCGGAGAGTAATCTTTTTCCCCAATGAGAATGCTGTTAACAGCTAAGTTTTGGCGCAAAAAAAAATGCACAAAATCTGCTACATACATCGCGACCGTGATCGTAATTTATACCATTTCCTCCAGGCTTCTCCACTGCTGTACTTGCAAAGTTTGAAACTTACTTTTCCTGCATGATGTTCAGAAAACATTTATTGCAAATGTAAGAAGATCCCCCAAATTCTGAACATTTATATATGTATATAAAAAAGAACAACAAAAAAACAAAACATTGTCTTGTATTTGGACAAATACTACTTCACTTCCACTAATGTTATATTTTTAATTGTCTTGTTTTATTTATCTTGTATAGGAAATACCAATATTTTTCTTTATCAATATGACCTCTATTACTGTAATATGTATATTTTTACGCTTTCTTAGTATACAAATCTGGATTTTTAAATAATTTCATTTTTGCCTTCTAATGTTCGCATGATGAATAAACTTGCAATCATTACTCTTTATCACTGTATAAAAAGAATTAAACTCTTGCTAAAAGTTATGTAAACTTACTGCTGACCTCCACAGAAGTTACCTAAAACTGCTTCCACCATTGTGGCCCAAGTAGTATTTTCTTCTCAGAATAGAAGAAAGTGGTTACGAAGGCATTTTTATGAGATATGTTGCCAACAGAAGTGTTCAAGAAATACAAAATAAACAAAAACAATGTGATTGTCCATTGGGAATAGTCATAAATTCAATCCATTCTTACTCCTATTGTTGTAAAGTAAAGTTGGCAAACATGACCTTGCTCTTACTTGTTCCTGCTTGTCTGGAATTTTTTTATGGTTTCTTGTATTGTTAAAAAATTAAACACATAACTTTTATATGAGTCATTTATTTTCCCTTTGGTCATTTTTTCCTTCTCATTAGTCACTTTTCACATTTTTTAAGACATAATTGTTTACTAAGCTGATTATCTTTCAGAAGAAGAAAAATAAACGGAAATAACTTTTAAAAATTAAAATAAATGTTAAAAATTCTGTTATTAAAGAGTTATATTAAATTTGTAATACATTATTTACAGTTGAATCCTACAAAAATGGAGTCTCCAGATGATGCCTGTGCTAATGCTGAGTTCCTATTACAAGTATTGGATGAAGTTACCTTGTCGATTTTTATGTCAGCTGATGCTTGTCCAAAGTAAGATGATTTTTTATTTATTACTTTGATTTTATTTGCTTAAGTGCTAAGAAAATGTTGGTGTGTGTATAAAATTTAGCCCTGGCCATTCATTCAAAAAGACAATTCATGCAAAGTGAATAACAAAGTATTATTATAATGAAATTTTCTCTCTCTCTCTCTCTCTCTCTCTCTCTCTCTCTCTCTCTCTCTCTCTCATTCTTAATCCATTTCCATTAATCTTACACTATATAAACATTAACCCACACTCTTAACTTTCTTCTCTAATATTTTGTTTAAAACCAATCTTGGGTATTTTTAAAACCATTTTGCAATAAAAGATAATGTGCCCTAGGTCTTCTTCCCCTTCCCTGTTTATAGTCTTTTAACTTCCACATTCAACTTCTAATCCATACTATAGACCATTTTTCCTCATTGTTCACTTTAATTTGCTAGATGAATTATTATTCTCCTCAGCATTAAAAAATGAGAATAAATAAAATAAAAAAGTTCTTTCTTGCAGACTGATCATATTGCTTTAATTTGTTTGCACAGCTTATATTGGGATTAACAATTTTCTATTTTTACTTTCTCTATATGTACTATGTACATAGTGTATAGAGGAAGTATTGTATTCCACCCAAAAATTTGATACCGAGATTTCACCAGTAATACATGTATTAGGACCCCCTGAATCCAAAAAAAGCATTTTCAGAAAAAGGTCCATGTGTGGGGGTGGGGGTCTCTCTTTGGACAACATAGCTCAAAAATGAAAAGACCGTTAAATACTAAACTTGGTATTTAGGTTTGGTATCTTCCAAGGATGTGACACAAAGATTTTCAAGAAAATCCCCCCACCCTCATCTACCCTTTACAAGGAAAATTTTTCGAAAATTTTGATTTTCTAAAAAATTGCCCTAGCGAATTTGATTAAAATTGCGTATATTAAAGATATTTATATACCAAATAAACTGTATATATTGAATTTTCTGGGAATAGCCTCTGAAGAGCTGTTAATTCTGGATGAATTTTGCTATATTTTGCTTAACTGCTAAACGGTAAGAGATAGACAAAAACTTACTGCACATAAAATGTAAATCTCAAAACACACAATTTATGTCCTTTATATTTTTGTTGTGGAGGTAACCGTTTCCAAGATATTCCTTGTTTTTGGTTTCACTTGTGAGCACTTATACTTTTCTGGGACAGAAAGTGTCCGTTGTTCTTTTGATGTGCTCCTAGACAAGCAAAGAAGCGATTTGCAATGACAAATCGTATAACGACTGCTTTTAAAACATTTGACTATCGGTTTAACATAGTGTATTCCCTTATTTTCTTTCTACTTATAAGGAACTAAGTAATAAGAATATTCTGCTAATGATTATATCATTAGCAACATGCAGAAAGAAGAATATTCTTATGTGAGAAGTTTGTAGAAGAGCTAGAGAAAGTCATGTGAGTGTAATACACGAGATTTTTTTTTTAAATGATTCATCTTTTTTCTTATTATTCTATATAATTACATGAGGTAAGTGTTTTAATTGATAAAAATCTGTAGTAGGCTCAATGCTTTGCTATTGTTACATTTGATGGTGAACAACTCATACCTTGAAGTTGTGGAAAGTGTTGACTATAGTGGCTTTAGAGTGTCATTCTTCCAAGACCAAGTTTACACTTCAGCAGTATGAGCTGCCTACCTTGTATGGAGTATAATTATGATGGTTAAGTGGGTTACATGAGAATTAATTAAATTAAAACAAGTGAATCAGCTGCTTTGTTGTTGTTTTTTTTTTTGCAGTTTGTTAAGCCTTAGATATACTCGGATCTTATTTGTCATCTATTAGCTGCAGTTTTTACTTTCTCTACATGCACTATGTATATAGTGTGTAGAGAAGGTATTGTATTCCACCCAAAAATTCGATACCAAGATTTCACCAGAAATTATGTTTTGGGTCCCCCTGAATAAAAAAAAAGCATTGTCAGAAAAAGGTTCATGTGTGTGTCTGTGTGTTTGTCTGTGGACATCATAGCTCAAAAACGAAAAGACCGTTGGATACCAAACGTATTTAAGTTTAGTATCTTCCAGGGATGCGACACGAAGATTTTGAGAAAAATCTCCCCACCCCCAACTACCCTACATGGAACTTTTTTCTAAAATTTTGATTTTCTCAAAAATAGCTCTAACGTTTTAATTAAAATATTGTATGTTAAAGCTATTTACCTTGACAAAATGTATATCTTGAATTTCTGGGAATATCCTCTGAAGAGTACTTCATTCTGGATGAATTTTCGGAATTTGAATAACTAAGAGATTGACAAAACCTTACTACACAAAAAATGTAGAGCACATTAAAACACACAATTTATGTTATATACATTTTTTTCGTGGAGTTCGTTTTTGAGACATTCCTTGTTTTTGGTTTCTGCTTTGAAAAACTTATACTTTTCTCATACAGGCATTTGTCAACTGCTGTCCATACAAAGTAACTTCAGTGACATAGCAACCAGCTTTTGACTATCACTTTAACCTATGGTACTCCCTTATTTCGCTTCTTCTTACAAGGAAGCAAGTAATAAGACTATTTGTGCTAATTTTTTCTGATTAGCATGAATTAAAGAGAAGTATTAGCTTTTTAAGAATAATTTGTTGCAGGGATGTAGAGAAAATCATGTGAATGGTACACATCAGATTTTTTTGTGTGTTTAGATGTGTAAATGAAGGCTTAACAGTTACACCATAACAGCTTATTTCAAAGTAAGAGCTGAAGCTTTTGTGACGATGTATTAACTCTTAATTGTTCTCAGGCTTTTAGCCAGTTAATTACATGTTTGAACTCAAACGTTTTGAAGATGTGCATCAGACGTTCCACCAGCACACAAACAGTCGCAAGCGGTAGAAAGGGCAAAGCTTTTCTCCCGTACATCACATCAGTCACAGACCGCATCGAAAAATTACTCAAACGCCACAATGTTGACACCGCCTTCAAGCCCACCAAACAGATCTGTAATACACTCCATTCAGCCAAAGATTCTATAGATCTACTATCCACTGCAGGACTATATAGAATACCATGTTCATGCAGCAAGGTGTACATTGAAACCACGCATCGGAGTGTAAAAATGTGCATTGACGAACTCAGAAGCAATTGCTGCTTGGGTCAGATGGAAAAATCAGCAATTGCAAAGCATGCCATACTCAAAGAAGGGGAACATATCATCCAGTATAAAGACACAGATATTCTTCATCAACTTCCTATTACTATTCACGTTTATACCGGGAAGCCATTGAAATACAGAAGCATAGAAATAACATCAATCGCAAAGGAGAAAGCCTTAAACTAAAACAGAATATGGCAAATGGCACTAACCAAAGTCAAAATCAAGAACTCCACCTGAGCCAATCAGACACCAGCAGAGCGCAGCACTCCACTGACAAAAGTCCCGCCCGACCACCAACCCGGACCAATCACTGCATGCCTCCCCACCAGCCGTTGTTGGCATTGACTTAACGGTCGCTCAGTTCACAATCTAATGGTATCCCAACATTTAGCATTAATATCATCTCCATAGGTGATAATTTTACCATTTACTGGCTTACTAACAGCATTTATATAACAAAAAATAAAAATGGACCAAGTACCGAACCTTGTGGTGCTCCAAATTGAGCTATACCTGCTCTGATTTAATTCCATCAGCTTCACTGCCACTTTTATGTGATATTTCTGTATATTGCCTTCCACAGGTGGCACACAAAAAACAGGCCCAGAGTACAGGCTGCTTGCCCACCAATTATGCACGAATAGTTGCCCACCAATTATACACGAATAGTTGCCCACCATAAGCTGATACAACAAATAGAGAAACATATAATAATTAGATTATAAAGAAATAACAAATAAACTAATGGAAAGATGTATATTTACTTAATTGATCTTGTCTACACTAAGTGCTGAAAATGACCTTGTGCTTCAGTGCCCTTTTGCATGTGCTCTAATATGTGCAACTCTGCTGCATCAGTTTTCAAAATTTCATTTCGAATGTTGTGCTTCAATTCTTTTAACTTTTTGAGTTATTTGCCTCGGAGATAAAATTCACAAGTGGTTAGATCCAGTGAGCATGGCTGCTGATAGTCCTTTTTTCTATGAATCTTTCATGAATTGTGAGATTGACTCGTGTGAAGTGTGACTGGTCACTCCATTCTGTTAAAAGACAGCATATATGTGTTCTTGAGGGCCAATTGTGGATAAAATTCCTCAAAGATTTGCATATACATGTCAAGGTTTACTATTGTTTAAAAAAAATATGGGACCCTCACCCTGACTTGCTGACAGAGTACACTACCTGGTTTACTGACCATGAAGAGGTTCTTCACTATTCGTATAGGGATTGCTTGTTGACCAGTATCTGTTGTTGTGGGAGTTCACATGTCCTTCAGATGGAACTGAGCTTCATCACTCATGAAATACAGCAGCAGATCCAATATTTCACTCTTGATTGACAAACCACTTACAGTTATTCACATATCTTCCTCCTTCAGTTCTTGGACACATGTCATTTTGTAGAGCTTCATCCCTTTATGGTGCAAAACATATTGATAAAGTTTTTAATTGGTAGTCGAATATACACACATGTGCTTCACAAAAACTTACTTTTACGCAGAACTAGTTTCACATGCGTGTTGCATGCATTGTCTACTGCTTTCGACTATCGGATACAACACGAGGATCCTTGATGTATGACTGTCTTCCCTCTGGTGTTGGATTGATGAACTTCATTAGCGGGTTCTCTTCAAAGGGACGATCAAAATTCATGAGGTGCGCTTCATGTTTTTTCATGTATATTTTCTCCCATGCGTCGAGTTCTACTGTCCTTTAAAAAATGTACAACGGACATCAAGGATCCTCGTGTTGTATCCGATAGTCGAAAGCAGTAGACAATGCATGCAACACGCATGCGAAACTAGTTCTGCGTAAAAGTAAGTTTTTGTGAAGCACATGTGTGTATATTCGACTACCAATTAAAAACTAATTGCTAGCTTCACAGTGTACCACTTCCAGTATTCAAAATTATATTGATAAAGACCTACGTGAAACATTCCCTTGTTGCGATAATTCACATATTAACTTCTTTGAACTCTGGGTCATTCGTGCTTGAATATCTGTGATCACAGCAGGTGTACAAATGGACGAAGCTTAATTCTTTTTTGTGTTTGTAACTAATTCTGTAGTATGCCACTTAGTCACCAAATCCTATATACTGCTCTTTGCTGGTGTAGCAATGCCAGGAAACTTCTTTGCAAAAATGTCCTCCATTTTCTTAACCTGGTAGACACACTTCCACTATTGTGACTCTTTTTTGGAGATGTTGCATCTCGCTGAGATATTTGCTTCACATGTCCTAAACAAATTGCAACAGTTTTGCAGCAAGAGATGATAATTGACAGGTAATACGAGCAATCTAGTACTCTGGACCAGTTTTTCATGCATCATTCTGTATTAGAAAGATAGGAAGCTATAGGCTGAACATCGTTCATATTCATTTGTACATAGTTTAGCTTAAATATATCAAATACTAAGCATAAACATTCTTGAGAAAATGTTCATTTGAATATGTTATTGGTCTGTTAATAAACGCAATACCCATCAATTAGAAAACTTTCTCAACCCAAAATTTCATGGAAAATTAAGTTGACTCGGCCAGATTTCACTGTCTTTTTAGATCTGAAGAAATGGCTCACTAGACAGAAAGTCATATAAACTTTTAACTTTTATGTCATAGAGTTGAATAAATCATATATACTGAAGGTATAAAGAAATTGGAGAGTATCGTTGGTCTAAATGAAAAGTGTGAAAAGGAACTGAAAAACTGACTATCTTGAAAACAAAAGCGGAGGGTAGGGAGGATGGATGACCCATGTGGTCTTATAATGTAGCTGTAAATTGAATTTTTGTAAACAAAAGGAGAGTATGGGAAGGATGACCCATGAGGTTTTCTAATGAAGTTGAAAACTGAATTTTCCACCAAAATCAAAGCTCCCCCGTGCTTTATACAGGTTTATTAGGTAACCATAACAATAATAAAATACGGAAAGTTCTCCTTAAAAGTAAGTATAGCTTTAAGGCATTATTTATCAGAAATTTGCTTTGCTTGTGCAACAATTGATATATTGATCTACAGCAAATAGAAACAGTACTAGAATTGCATATAGGTAGTTGTATCATTGATAATAAGCGAGTGTAAAGAAAATTGAAGATTATCTGTGTCATGATTTTGTTACAGGACTGTGAGATATATTTGTGGCTGTTTACAGCGCACAGTAATGGGTAAATGGCCTCATGAACGCTTAGTGAGAACTAGAGTAGTCAGTGGATTTATATTCCTGAGGTTGCTGTGTCCGGCTATATTAAATCCACGGCAGTTTAATTTAATATCTGGTAAGTTAATCAATTGTTTATCTTTGATGGCATAATAAATGTTGGTTTTATTATTACTTATAAAGACATTAATTTTAAAAAATTGTGATATAATATATGCACAGGAGTTCTTTACCTTCTGTTGGTTATTATTGATACACTATTTTTATGAAAGTTTATTTCTCCACTTTATTTTATTTGAAGTAACCCCTAAAGGCTACATTACACATTTCATTACAGATTCAAATGTTTTCAGAACTGGATACCATATATATTGGACTTAAAATTCAATTCCATACTGTTTCCATGCAAACAACTGAATATCTAAAGGACTTTGAAAGGACAAGATATTGTTCATTAATAATGCATTTGAATTAAATTGTATGTTCTAAAGAGACCTGTTTTTTACTTTCTCTACATAGTACATGGTAGTGTGTATATTTGTGTGTGTGTGCAGAGAAGGTCTTGCACTCCAACCAAAAATTTGATACTGATATTCCACAAGAAATTCATGTTTTAGCATTCCCTGTATGAAAAAAAAAAACAAACAAACAAACAGAAAAAGAATTTTTAGAAAAAGGTCTGTCTGTCCGTATATCTGTGAATACAACCTAAAGTGGAAAATTCCGTGAAATATCAAACTTGGTATTTAAGTTTAGTATCTTCCAAGGATGCAATAAAAAGATATTGGAGGAAAATCCCCCCCCCCCAAACTGCTCTTTACATGGAAAAAAATTTGAAAATTTTGATTTTCTCAAAAATGGCTGTAACAATTTTGATAAACACAATGTATATTAAAGATATTTACATAAATAAAATGTATATCTTGAACTTTCTGAAGACCTCTTTATTCTTGATGAATTTTGCTGAATATTGCATAACTGAAAGAGAGACACAAAAACTTACTGTACAAATCATGTAGGTCTCAATAAAGCACACAATTTATGTTATATACATTTTTTTTCTTGGGTCTGACCATTTTTAAGATATGCCTTGTTATTGGTTTCAGTTTTTAAGTACATAAATTTCTCTCATACAGTGATTTGTCAACTTCTGGGAATGCAAAGAAACAAATTTCAACCACATGGCAACAAGATTTTAAAAGATTTGACTATCATTTTAGCCTAGTGTATTCCTTTATTTCCCTTCAACTTACAAGAAAGCAAGTAATAAGACTTTTTCTGCTAATGTTTAACTCGATTAGCATGAAGTAGAGAGAAGAATAAGCTTTTTAACAATAATTTGTTACAGAGATGTAGAGAAATTCATGTGAATGGAACTCGTCGGATATTTCATATGGGAATTTGTAAACTACAGGTCATGCAAAGAAATTGTTTTCAATTACATGGCAACCAGCTTTTAAAAAAGCAGTAATATAAATATTTAGTGTTTTTATTTTTGTAATTGGTTAGAATTTTCAAATACTTATACTTTTCCAAACTGGGAAGCTATTCTTTTTTTCCTTGTGTCATGCAAACAGCATGGAACAATACACTCTGTAAATACATACTGTATTTATGCAAACACAAGACGACCTCAAATGCAAAATGACTTCCATTTTTTTCAGAACTTAATTTTGGAATTTAGCATATCAGCTATATAAAAAGAACATATAACTTGATTTTTAAATTAAATTTAAAGTTTTGCCATATATTTTGAACAAACACACGGACCCACACACGCACACACATGCCCACACACGCCCTCTTGCCCACTCTCTCGCTCTCACCTACCCGACCTTTTTCCAAAAATGCTTTTTTTAGACAAAGGGGACCCTAAAACATATATTTCTGGTGAAATCTCGGTATCAAATTTTTTGGTGGAGTGCAATACATTCTCTATACACTATGTACATAGTGCCTATAGAGAAAGTAAAAAGGATTTTCAGAAAAAGGTCCATGTGTATGTGTGTGTCTGTGAACAGGATAACTAAAAAACGAAAAGTCAGTAAAATACCAAACTTGGTATTTAAGTTTAGTATCTTCCAGGGATGCAACACAAAGATTTTGAGAAAAATCCCCCCACCCCAAACTACCCTTTACATGGAACTTTTTTCGAAAATGTTGATTTTCTAAAAAATGGCTCTAACGATTTTAATTAAAATGTCGGATATTAAAGATATTTACCTGACAAATAAAATGTATATTTTGAATTTTCTGGGAATAGCCTCTGAAGACTACTTTATTCTGGGTCAATCTAACGGAATTTTACATAACTGCTAAACCGTGAGAGATGGACATTACCACACAACAAATGTAGAGCAGTTTAAAACACACAATTTATGTTATATACATTTTTTTCATGTAGTTGCTTGTTTTTGAGATATTCCATCTTTTTGGTTTCAGCTATGAAAAACTTATACTTTTCTCATACAGGAAATTGTCAACCCCTGTCCATATAAACAAAGGAACTTCAGTCACATAGCAACCAGCTTTTGACTATCTTTAAACTATGGTACTCCCTTATTTCGCTTCTACTTTCAAGGAAGCAAGAAATAAGACTATTTCTGCTTTTTTTTTTCTTGATTAGCATGAAGAACATAGAGGCATAAGCTTTTTAAGAATAATTTGTTGCAGAGATGTAAAGAAAGTCATGTGAATGGAACACATCAGATTTTTTAATTTAATTTGAATTTGTGCAAAAATTAATGTGGTGTGTTGGAGAGTGGGGGAGAGGAGGACAAAACTGCTAATAGATTACTGATATGTATGTGATCAAAGGTGAAGTGGCAAAGACTGCGAAACTGAAACAATGTTAATTGATAAGATTTTCTTTTTAGACAACAAACCTAATAAACACTGTTAGAAAAAGTTTTACCAAAATTAATAATTTGAATTTGCACTGAAATTTGTGTTTTGAGTGGCAGAGAGATGGAGAGGGGAGTACAGAAATGTGCTGGTATCTTTGCTCAGTGCTGACGGCACCAGCAATTTTCTATTAAGACAACTAATTTAATATATTGTAAAACATTTAACTAATTCAAATTTGTGCATAAATTCACTTTTTGAGTAGGGGAGAGATGAAGATATACAGAATGTGCGGGATGATAGAATCATGATGGTGGCGGGTGGCGTCAGCAGCATAGCTGAAATGACTATTTTGGATGCAATTTTCTATTAAGACAAACTTAATATTAGACATGGTAAAACATTTTACCTAGTTTGAATTTTTGTGTAAATGCATGTTTTCAGTGGGAGAGAGATGTAGAGGAGAGTTCAGAGATGTATGGAATCATGGATACATTATGAGACAGGGGCACTGGTGGCAGCATAGTTGTAATGACAATTATGGGATCCCAATGCAATAATACGTGTAACCACCGATATGAAAGGAAGACCTTTAAATGTTAGTCTTGGAAAGACATTTTTGTTCCAGTGAGAATGCTCATATTCCTAACTAATTTTTGGCAAGAAATAAAATGCACAAAATCTGCCACATATACACCTGCAACCTTGTTGACAATCTTTAAAAGTTCCCCATGACTTCACCACTGCCATACCCGTGAAGTTTGAAAACATACTTTCTTCCTGCATGGCATTCGGAAAACGTTTATCACAAATACAAGATGACTTCCAATTCTGAACATGAATATTTTGGAAAAAAACATAAATATATATGAATATTCTGAACATGAATATTTTGGATAAATGCGGTGTATCTTTTTAACGTATATTTTACGTATATCTTTAAACAGATGTCTTACAATAAAATCTTTAAGTAAATTTGAAAGGTTATGTAACAAAAACTAGACAGAATAATAAGCTTTCATAAGAATAGCTTGCAGAAGAGTAAGCAATGAAAATTATGTGAATGCAACATTAGTTTTTTTTTCTCTCACTATAGAAACTTCCTCCAAACACATCTTTCCACTTTGACTGCTAGCTTAGGAGCTCCTTAAGATAATATTTATTTAAATTATTTGTTTTTCATTTAAATAGGCAAAGCACCTGAAATCTGGTATAAGTTAAAGAAATGTAGAGTTATGATTTAAAATAGATTGTTACAATTAACAAATGCACATTTCTGATGTTAATACACAAAACTTGTATTTAGAAACAGGGGTTGTATGTATTGATGCCTAATATTTTATATTTTCTTTCTATTTCCCCCCCCCCCCTTTTTTTTTTAACCTTTCTTGTTTGTTGCTTAGCCATATTTTTTTCCTTTGTTATTTTCCCAATCTCTAGTTTTGCTATATTACAGACTATTTTTGGAAAGTTAAAATTGAAGATAATGAATGTCATAGAATACTAACAGTTGCCAGAGCTTCCGAAATGCATATATAATATAAACATAGAAGTTAGTCATTGCTAGCAGAGAACAACATCTAGTGATGAAACAACAAAAGTTTACACATCAGTCCATTTGTGCTTTTATGAAATTTATGAAAGTGGAAAACTTGAAGGATAAAATTTACTGCCTTGATGGTGTCCATGGCTTAAAACCTACCTGAATAACTTTCTATAGGAGACAAATTATGTTTTAACATTCTCTGTAGATAAGGAGGTAAAGTCCTCTGAAAATTTCATTGCCATGGAATTTAAAAATGGATCTCTCGCTTTCCCTGCAGTTGCCTTTAATCATTGAGCTACATCAACATGCTAATATGACATTAAATGTCCCGATTGACTCAAGTTTTTCCCAGTAACATCACTAAGTGTCTCACTTTGTAGATAATAATTTAATTACTACTTATTAATTATAAGTACTTCATTTAAGAGAAAGTTTGAGTCACAATAGAAACATACAGAAACATAAACACCACACAGCAGAGACCAACATCTTTGAGGATGAGAGCAAACTGCTGATGAAACTGGCTAGGCACATAAAAATGGAAGTGATGTATGGTTGCCATTCCAATTTAGTTTTTTCTTAAATTTCATATAACTGTTACTAGCCTATACAAATATTATACAAGGCACTTACTAATTGTAAGCCGCCATTGAGATTATCTATGAAGTGAGGGCTTAGTAGTCTTCCAGAGAAAAGCTCTTACTCAGTTAGGGGATCTTGATGTCACACCAGCATGTTATGCTAGCTCAGTGGTTAAGAGCAATTGCACAGAAAGCAGGAGACCCATGTTTAAATCTCAGCCATGGTACTTTTACCATAAAAAGAATGAAAACTTTCAATAGAAAAGTCAACACACATTCTTTTCTCATACTTGTTTCTCATCCAGAAAGAAGACACATGTGAATATTATCATATATTGGATATTAATATTTATTTGTGGTTTTCCACATGCCATAAAGCAAGTAGACATCACTGGTGAGCCTACGTTGAAGCCTTAGCACCCTCTCTGAGAAGCAGTGATGATCAGTTATGGAAGCAGTCACAGCAACCTATGTCCAGAAACAACCACTTCTACCCTGAAAAGTGGTTTCTGGAAGAGAAGCAAACTAGTGCCCTAGATGTGGTTGGGTTGCTAACTAATACAACCAATCTTCATATGCCCCTTTCCTCCACTGTAATGAATGACATTCAAAGTTTGCTCTTTTCTGTGTTGACAAGCTGAATATAAGCAGAAACACCTTGGGTCTGTAGTGGAGTGCTAATTGTGCCGAGATGGTAGTGACATCAATATAATTTATATTACTGCTCTGAACCATTAAGTATGAACACCTGCCATTAGAGGGACAGTAATTCTACTCATCAGTCTTGGCTTCACATTTCAATTTCCTGTTGTTAAGAGGGATGGTACATAAATTTGTTTAATCAGCACTCGAGGACTTTTCCTGTGCGGGAAATCATGGATAAAAATAAATACCCAGTATATCTCATACTTTTTTAAGTTCTCCTGACCATCTCTCTGTCTTTTGGTTTATAATACTTTAAGAAGTTATTTATATTAATTTCTGGTTACAGAACCGCCACCTCCGATGGCAGCCCGTTCGCTCATCATGGTGGCAAAATGTTTGCAAAATCTTGCAAATCTTGTTGAATTTGGTGGAAAAGAGCCTTATATGGAGGTGGTGAACCCATTTATTCTTAAGAACAAAGAGCGTATGGTTGTGTTTCTGGACCATCTCTCCGTAAGTAACTTAAAGTGACATAATTAGATGAAATAAACAGTAGCTTAAGTAGCATTGAATGCTGCCTACTCTAAACCAAGTTAAATAGTAAGTTACTACAGATAGTAGATCAAACTCGTGGAAATTAATCTTTCACATTATTCCTAATGTTGGCAAACGACCAGTTCTGATAGAACTCATATTACCTTGAGTGGTTGTTTGGGTAAGGGACACAGGGGTGCACCACTTCTCTTTTTCCTAAATTGGTTGGTAGGTCTGGGAGGGTGAGAATTCCCATTTTCTCAACCTCAAGACACAAAGACAAGCTGAGCAGGATTGAACAGCAGCTTCTGTAGTATCATGGCATGCACTAGCAACACAGGTGTATAACAAAGCCTCAATCGCCAATAACGGCACATTAGACATAATGTAAATTTAAATGACTTATATAAGTAGTGTGTTATAGTCAGTGTTATTTTAGTAATTTAATATAGTAATCCAATGAATAGGTATGTTGCTTCCTGTACACTAAGTATTCTGAGAAGCTAGTCGGAACACCTAAGTCCTTATTAACAGAAAAAGAAGCAGTTTGTTTACTGTGGAGAGTATCATCACTCAGGAGCGTACAAGATGATTATTAACATAGGTTTTTTACAAAGGCCAATATATTAAAAAGAGAGTTGTTTTCTGAAGTTTGATGGACTGCGTAAGGTTTATTCAAGTTCTAAAGCCTCTTTTTCTTCTCAAAAACTATTTGTGTAAAAACTCTTTGTCACTTTTCCTCATAATCTCTTTGCAAAATGCAAACATTTTTCACTGTGCTGTTGCCATGCTCACTGTGAATGCTTCTATAGGAATCTATTTTGACCACTGGAAAACTGCTGATTTACTAGCAACACAGCTGGAAAATGGGTGACCATGGAGAGGATTGCGTGGACAAATCCCACATAAAAACCAACTGTGGAGGTCATATCTTGCACACTTAATTGATCCTCCAAAATAGTTTCTTCCACTAGCGTAACCATGTTGTCAATAGCTGGTGTGAGGCCATTGATGTTTCAGTGTCACATGACATTCAGCCTTCTGTGAACTGTTGCACCTAAAAAGACACATTTTTGACATTCATGACACCACCCCCACATATCTTAAGTAACTGGTGATGATTTCAACAGATGTCTCACCATCCTAAGTGGAGAAAATGATTGATTACTCATTGTTCTTGTGTGAGAACATCGCCATTTTAAGGATCACAAACACTCCTGACTTCCACTGCAAACCACTAAAGTTCTGTACACAGTATGATGCGATCTCTGACAGGCATTCACAAAGAATGTGCATATTTTACACAAACCTGCTCCTGGTACTGAGCAAAAAAATAGGAGACTTCAGAATTTAATGCACTCTGCTTCTGAAATTGCATGTAACTATCAAATGAAGACTAGTGAGCCATGGGGATATTATATGTATACTTGTACAGAGAAGGTACTGCATTCCATCTAAATTTTTGATAAGATTTCATATATTAAATAAATTAAAATAAAAGTTTAGGTCCCCTGAATAAAAAAAAAAGCATTTTTAGAAAAAAAACCCTGTGTGAGTGTGTGTGTGTGTCTGTGCCTGTATTTTACTTTCTCTAGCATGTATGTTCAATATACATAGTGAATAGAGAAGATATTGTATTCCATCCAAAAATTTGATACCGAGATTTCACCAGAAATACATTTTTGAGACCTGAATTAAAAAAAAGCATTTTTAGAAACATTCTATCTATCTCTCTCTCTCTCTCTCTCTCTCTCTCTCTCTCTCTCTCTCTCTCTCTCTACTTGGTATATAAGTTCAGTAACTTCCAAGGATGCATCACAAAGATTTTCAAGAAATTCCTCCCCATGCAGAGCTACTCTCTACTTGGAACTTTTTTTTTTTCCACAAATTTTAATTTTCTCAAAAATGGCTCCAACAATTTTTATTAAAATATCATATGTTTTAAGATGTTTTCATGAAAGTGAGATATATCTTGAATTTTCTGGGAGTAGCTTCTGAAGACATCTTCATTCTAGATGATGTTTGTATAGCTTTTGCATAGCTAGTAAACAGAGATAGACGAAACTTACTACAAAAAAAATTTAGAGCTCATTTAAATACACAATTTATATTTTTTGTAGAGTTGCCCATTTTCAAGCTATTCCAAGTTAATGGGTTCGTTTTAAGCTACTTAAGCTTTTCTCAAACAGGAAGATATCTTTCCTTTTTATCCCTCTCTTTTTCACTCCTAACAAACAAAGAGAGCCAAATTTCAATTGTTTCACATAATGATCCTCTTTAAAAGATTTGACTATCACTTTAGCCTAGTATATTTCTTATTTCTCTTCTACTTACAAAGATGCAAGTAATAAGACCAATTCTTTGATTAGTATGATGTAGATAAAAGAATATTTTGTAAGAAAAGTTTGTTTGTGGAACAGCTAGAGAAAGTCATATGAATGGAGCACATAATTTTTAATGCAGTGTTTGACGCCCACTTTTACAACATAGGCACTGCGGTGATGACACTGATGATATGTAGAATGAAGATGGAGCACTGGTGGAATGCGATGGCGGAGGAAATCTACCCCTGCACCACTTTGACCACCTCAAATCCCATAAACAATTGCCTTGGATCAAACCAAGGCTGCCTGGGTGAGAGGCAAGTGGTTAAACCATTTTTCCTCTGTGTGTTTGTCTGTGCATGTGTGCACAGCATAACTCAAAAATAAAAAGTCTGTTAAATACTGCAGTTGGTATTTTTATGTTCAGCACCTTTCAAGGATATGACACGAAGATTCCCAGAAAGTTTTTCAAAAATTTTGATTTTCTCAAAAATGGCTCTAACAGTTTTGATTAAAATACCATATGCTTAAGATATTCTCATAACAAATAAAATGTATATCTTGAATTTTCTGGAAATTGTCTCTAGGGTACTCTTTGTTGTGGATTACTTTTACGTAACTGGCAAACCATAAGAGATAAAGCTTACTGCACAAAATATTTAGATCACATAAAAACACACAATTTAAGTAATATTAGTTTTTAAATTTCCTATCCTTAGACTTTTATCAAATGGCAGGATATTATTCACTTCTTTACTTTCTCTACATGTACCATGTACATAGTGTATAGAGAAGGTATTGAATTGTACCCAAAAATTCAATACTAAGATTTCATCAGAAATATATGTTTTGAGACCCCCTGAAACCAAAAAAAGCAATTTTAGAAAAATGTCATTGTGTGTCCATGGGCGTGCGCATGTGCATACATGCACGCATGCCCAGAGTGGATCATTTAATTTGAGACAATATCTCCAAATCTAAGCGCTGTAGAAAGCAATGTTTTAAATAAAAGTTGCTTGATATTATTGGGAACAGCAAATGCTGTTTTGGAGAACATAGTGATCAGTTTAGGATCAATTTAATTTTGCATTTTCTATACATACTAGGTACATAGTATGTATTGTATTGCACCCAAAAATTTTGTAGGAAGATTTCATTGGAAATGTGTGTTTTGGGACCCCCTGAATCAAAAAAAAAAAAATTTAGAAAAAGGTCTGTGTATTTGTGGGCAGCAGAGTTCAAAAACATAAAGTCTGTTAAATACCAGACTTGATATTTAAGCTCAGCATCTCCCAAGGATGCAACACGAAGATTTTCAAGAAAATCCCCTATCCCTCCTCTGACTCCCTTTACATGGAAAAATTTTTGAAAATTCTGATTTTCTCATTTTAATTGAAGTCTCAGTTAAGATATTTACATGACAAATAAAATGTTTATCTTGAATTTGCTGGTAATAGCCTCTAAAGACTTCTTTATTCTGGATGAATTTTTTTGAATTTTGCATAACTAGTAAACCGTAAGAGATAGACTAAAACTTACTAAAAGAAAAAAAAAAAAAAATGTAGAGCTCCTTAAAATACACAATTTATTTCATATACTTTTTTTTCTGCAGTTGGCTGTCTTTGAGATATTCCTTGTTATTGGTTTTAGTTTTAAAATACTTTACTCATACAGGAACTTGTCAACTTCTGGCTACACAAAGAAACTGGTTTCAATCAACCACCTTCTAAAATATGTGACTGTCAGTTCTGCCTAGTGTATTCCATTATTTCCCTTCTACTTATAAGGAACTAAGGAATAAGACCGTTTCTTCTAGTTTTTATCTTGATTAGCATGAAGTGGATAGAAGAATAAACTGATTAATAATAATTTGTTACAGAGTGTAGAGAAAGTCATGTGAATGGAACACATCAGATTTTTTTCAAATGGAAACCAATCTGTTGTTGTTTTATCACATCTGGTAAAAAATTTAAACAATATTTGTACAAAGCACTTTACAATTGCTTTTACACCAATGCAAATATCAATGAGAATTCTTAATGACTGTGTACGTAGAGTGCAATGAAATCTGTACAGTCTCAGCTTAAATGATCTACCCTATACAGGGTGTTACAGAATTCACCTGACAACATACAGTGGAATGATTTAGGGTCACACTGAGATAGGACACTTATGATCTGTGACCTTTGTATTTAGTAATGTTATTGCACTGGAATATTTGCACACAATGTTGTTTTCCATTCAAAAGTAGTTATCTCCCTCCCCCAGTGAAAATAGATACCAAAGTGGTATTTTCAAAGTTATGAGCTTTGTTATTCTGAGGAAAATGCTCCATCAGCAAAGGCTAGTGCACCGCTGAGCTCCAGTTTCACATAAAACTGTATGAATTAAAGAGAGGTGTTTCTTTGTTGTATAGCATAGAGCAGTCAGAAGTGAACTTGGCTCAGTAGGGTTGGGTTCAAATCTCGCTCAAAGTCATAACCTTTTTTTTCCCTCCAAGCAAGTGAATGGCATACATTTGGAGTGAACCCAATTTTCATTCTTAGTGGTTTTTTTTAAATTTTAAGTGATTTTACAGAGTACTCACATGATGCATAGGAAAAAAGGAAAACTCTTTCTGTTCTTCCTGTGTATGGTTTGTATGAGATTCTTGTCAACTCTGAGGAGGATATTGACTGCATGTAATGTAATCATAACACTCCAGACATCTTTGAGAGGATATGAGATGGATTTATTTGAAGATACAGGCACTGCATGGATATTGGAGGACATCAATTTAACAATTTTCTTTGACTCACCTTTGCTTGAAAGTAGGAACTATAAGTTTGTTTTCGTTATTTTTGTCCATGTTATTCTCAACTTCCTTAATTCAAGGTCTCCATTATTATTGTTGTTATTATTATTATTAACATCATCATCATCATCTTCACTATTAGAGATGTTCCAATTCAAGGCTTGCATAGAGACTTACTTTTCTTTATTCTTTTGTGTGATTCAGGAACTTAGCTTGCAGTGTGAATAATGATTATAATTTTGGTTTATTCTTTATTATGGAGAAGTTTCTTTCATTGTGAGCATTCTGAGGTGTAAACAAGTTTAGCTTTCTCTCCTTATTCATTTTCTTATTGTTTCTGAATTTTTGCATGACATATGCAGATAACAAAAACTCTTTACTTATTAGTTATTCTTCATCTCTCGTATATACTTTATTTTTAATAATGAGTAACAAATTTAATTTTGTATGTTGCTTCATATTCCCTTAGTCCTGAGATAGATGAGAATACAACTTCAACATTGCCTTTTCTTTTTCTAATACCATCCTTGTGCACCCATAAACAAGGATTGTGATGTTCATTCCTCTTAAATTTAACAGCACTGGTCAGTACATGAAATGGATTGTATTTGGTGTTGATATATTCATTGAAAAATGGATAACAGAAAAAAAACAATTCTGTTATTTAAACCTCTGAGCTATGGTCTCTGTAATTTTACCACTTGGCCATCTTGCTCTTGGCTTTTCATGGCTACGATTTCTTGCGATTAGTGTAGGGAAGTTTTATCAGTGGTGTACTAGCTTCTTTATTGATTTTGATCAATTGCAATCGACTGTGACCTCAAAGACCACAAGTGTTCTATATTGAAATGTTCACATAATACTTCTCTGCTATCTCCAAAGTTTTGTCGGTTGAATTCTGTAACACACTATATATATATATATACACACTGTTTATGTTTATCTACTCATTTCTGTATAGTTATCAATTATTTTTCCACACAAGCCATGAGTAGGATAAGATTTAGAAGGGTAGTAACTAATTGATTGATCTAATAGCTGGTTAAACTATGAAGCCCAGTACTTACAATACTTATTATAAGTTACCATTAAGGTATGTCATTTCAAAATAATTTGAGATCCTCTTATGCGCTAAAAAATGCGAGTCAGTTGGGGAATGCTATGTTGACATGGTAGCTTAGTTCGTAAGAACAACTGGAAACTGGGGGATATGAGACTCAAATCTCAGCTATGGCTTTGAATTTTCAAAGTCTGAACTACCTTTTCAACTATTGTTTAGTATATTTTTTGCTGTTCCAAAATAATATCTGTAATTCATAATGGCTGCTCATGCTTTGATTTGTTTATAAAGTGTCTGACAGAAAAACCAGAGTCAGAGGAAGCTCGGATAAAAGGTGATCCAGCACGAGATCTGGGGACTTTGCATCATATTTGTGTGTCTCACCTCAAGGAGCTACAAGCCCTTGGTAAAACTCAGGTAATAGAATATTCCTCATCTTTTATGCATAAGTGATTGTGTGCAACAATAAAATAAAAAAATTGTGGGTAATTGTGGTAGCAAGATGATATTGCTTTCATTGGCCTATTTCCAGTTCCAGTTATAAACCAAACTAACACAAAGTCTCATTAAAATCAATACATTCAAAGGCAGTCAAATAATATTAATAAGACACAAATCAAACATAAAAACCAAAAACCGTACTTTCATTATACATTATTTATAAGGTAAAAGTAAAAGTTGTGGTAAAGTAAGAGTTACAGGTTATTTTATTTATCAGTTTGCGCTTAACAGATTACAAAGGATATGTCTAATTGTAAGCATTCAGCCATCCCACGTTTTCCTTCCAGGATCTCTCTCCTTGTGTAGGACATAACCTCTTGCTTTTCTTGCCTCCTGAGATGAACCTGTGATATCTCTCCTCTATACTCCATTCCTCTTTTCATATTCGGGATATCTCTTCACATATAACATGCATGTTTCATTTCTCTTTAATTTTGATTCATTTGATTTTGACTCCATTTGTTGCAACCCCCCTCATATCATTTGCTCTAGACAGATTCTCTTCCAACATGGCTTGATTCCCATTGAAGTATGGCAATAACACTTAAAGAGACATGTTTACTACACCCTCCATACTATAATAATCTTGTCTCATATTAATTGTCGGTTATGCCTCTGCCCCATTTAATTGTCCAGTACACATATCTCTTTTGTTCCGTAATGGTAGTCCAATCTGCATACTATAACGACAGTGGTTAGGAATACCTAGGACAAAATGAAACAACGGAATGATTCATACAACTTACTGCTTCATAATCATACTGAAAACAAAGCAAATAAAATACTCTACCATACTGTAGACTGATTGCTCCAGGATCAGTAC
Organism: Hymenopus coronatus; assembly: GCA_030762935.1. NCBI lineage: Eukaryota > Metazoa > Arthropoda > Insecta > Mantodea > Hymenopodidae > Hymenopus > Hymenopus coronatus. The sequence goes on along the minus strand of CM060889.1, from coordinate 37,237,810 downwards.
AAAATGACAACAAACAAACAAAATACTCATACCCTATGGTAGACTATGTTAGTGTGGGAAGGCTGCCAATTCAACAGCTTGCCTTGCCCCGACAGATCTGCTGCAGTGCTACTGAAGCCATGGTGTAAATGTATTGAGGACACTCCAAGTGAGATGGCAGGATGCTGCAATGGCCCAAACGTTAGGGAATCTTGTAGTTGTTCCCATTATATGCTTCCATTATTTGAATAAGACAGGACTGCAAAGTGAGAAAGATGTTATAGAGCTTGTCATGTATTAGGTCAGAGAAAAATGTTTCAACAGCCACCCATCAATAATTTGTGGAGCTGCCTGATGCTAGAGAGACTGAATTGCCCGGAAGAATCCCAGATCTAAAACATTCTATCTGGGCTGTTTGGGGTTGGCATATGAGATCCATACAATTCCACTGGCTGCTGCAGCATCCAGCCAGGTGCTGGATATGAGGACGTGCATTTTTCTGCTGAATGGACACCTGAATTTTCCTTATGTGCGGCCCACATGACCATTTTGCAGCTATTGCTGGGATTAATTTATTGATCATGTCCCAGTAAACATCTTTGTTGACAGCTATTGGTGTTTTTTGATAGTGTTTTAACACCCGTTTTTGCTACAAGTGGCACTGCAGACAAAACTAATGGAGTGGTGACCATTGCTCCTGCAGGATGATTCCTGTTGTTCTTTATAGTGACTCCTTGCTGATGAATGGCTAAATGTCTAATTTACCATCAAACCACTGATTATGATTGGTATCCAGCTGAGGCCGAGCTATGGCAGCCAGAAACATAACCTTTGGAATAAACAGTTTGCTGTGGATCAGGTTCATCTGGCAGTAGGTACATTTTCTGACCCTCCATCAATAGAACCATGATGGTCTCCATCATGCTGAACTAAGGATTTTTGTTTTCAGGATCCAGCATTGATAAGGCAAATTGTAGATGTTCTGTTTTGTTGTGATTGGTCAATAATGGATTCAGTGCATTTGTATGGACTTCACTCTCTCCTGCCTTTGCATGCCTATGTAGATTACTCTTAGAGATGTTTAGCGCCTCTGCAATTGAAAGAATATTCTTTTGCAGTTGCAGATGTTGTAGCCACTGTAGGGCAAGACCCTGCTTCTGTGACATCTTTCGTCTGAGAGGCAACTGCAGCACAAATGGATCCATGTTCCAGAGACATCTCCAAATACAACATGCTGTTCTCATACTTACATTAAACTTCTTGGCTGCTCCTGTCATGGCAACTTTCTTCACCATACCAGCTGCACTGTTTTCCAACAGAAACTCCATTGGAAGGAAATGATATTGGCTAAGGATTGGTCACTGTCCTTTTACTCATAGCCAGCCACCTTTTTAAGGGGGAGAGCTGATACCTATCTGTGTGCACTGAGGAGCAACATTATCGGTCTGGCATGCCCTGCAAGAGTGCACTGCTCTTGCGTTCATTATTACAGCTGCCAACCTCCCTCGCAGAGGTGCTTGCTGACAATCACGGTGGGGTAGATAGTTTTTACCTTTTTTTCCAAACTGATGTTCCCATTATGCATATAATTTTAGTTTTACCTCTCATGCCATAGCCTTTTGAATGATTGGTTTATTTTATCCCAAGCACTTTTTAACCTTCATCTTAGTATCCTTTTCGTTCCTTTTTAAATATATTTTAATTTCAACTGTGGCTTTTGCTTCTGCCATGCTCCACAAATTTTATAACCCAATTATTTTATCGTCTCTTATATGACTTTAACCTCTGATGTTTGCTGTTTTTGTTTTATTAGGCACTAATGTCCTTGGCAGTTGAACGCCCTTAAACATCATTCATCATCATCACAACAGAAACTCGTACACTGCCTGCTGTTCATTGTCCAAAAGGCTATTGCTGTCTGCTGCATGTTGTGTTCCTGGAGTATTCATTACTGTTGTTTACAAATGTACCCACTGTAGGGTTATCTTCGACTAACGAATTCCAGTGTGCTTTGGTTCACCAGACTGCATACAGTACCTCACTGGTATTATGAAATTCATCGCCCACTGTTGGTAAAGGTTTTGACAGCATTTATCATCATGATAAGGTCACATGATTACTCATCACAATCGTGTTCACTGACCTATTGCACATCTCTGCATGCAGGTAAATCCCAAGTGCTCCCTTTGTCAGTAATTACTGTATTATTTTGGCATACCAGACAATTATTATGGGACAGAGGGAGTATATAATTTTTTTTTTCCTTCTCATTTTGTTTTAAAATTGTTCAACTTTATCCTTTGTTAGGGACACTCAAATTTTATGACTCGCGAAACTCGCAAAAATTTAATAGTGTTTAAAATGACAGAAGTGTACATGAAGACAAATGTGATTAATTTAAATGTGTTTTGGGAAATTTTGAAATTACTGCTCTATATACAAAGTTTTAGGTTTACTTGCGAAATTTATCGCATATAGTGAAAAGATCATACATTCAAGCCGTTATCCAATTTTGGTTAGCATTTTTCATTCCCAGCTTTCATGTATACTGTTAGCACACGTGTTAGCAATGTTCAGTTGATAACAGCTGCAAACTGTAGTACCGGCAGACCAGTAAAACTGGTGAACCAGCAAGATCGAGGAGCTGATATCCAGTATGCGCTATGCATGCATGCATGCGCATTCTTTTACTTCCATAAGCATCTCTTGTATGCCTTTCCTGACTCCTGTTGACCACAGGTTCAGTTCCTTTTAAGTAGCATTAGCATATGATCGTAAGTTTGTCAGCATGTCACCAAAAGTGAGCTTAGATGAGCGATGGAATCTACATCCAAATGTTGCAAGATCTCTCTCCTGAAGGTAAGGCTTTCCTACTCAAGGTGTTCAATCTGTTTGGGTTGAACCCCACATTTCCCAAAAAGGGAAGGAGGCCACCATCATACCCATTTTGAAACCTGGAAAGGACTATCTTCTGCCCAGCTACCATTCTTTTTCCCTCAACAGTTGCATTGGCAAGGTGATGGAATGGATAAATGGAATTTTACATTCAACTGACCAACACCCAGTGCAGTTTTCAACAATATTGTTCAGCAACGGCTTACCCTGTATTGCTATCAATGCAGATTATTAGATTTATTAAGAGCTGTCAAACAATTGGGATATTTTTTGACGTCAAAAAGCCTTATGATATATTGGAAGCAGGGATACTACATTCGCTACACAACTGGAATATACTTGAATGCCTATCATTGTTCATACAGGAGTGTATGCGAACTGCATTTTCCGAGTAAAGGTTTTTTCGAAGAATAGTGTCACAGGGATTGGTAATGAGCATCACATGGTTTGCTATAATGATTAATTCTATCCTAAAATGTGTTCCCCTAGGTGTATTATCCTGTTTATTCATAGGCAACTTTGCCGTCTTCTGTACTTCTCAACATAAACTGTTTTTGGAAAGCTATCAGCAGCAGTGTTTAGATAACATTTTAGATTGGAGTTCTAAAAATGGTTTTCATTTCTCAACCAAGACTTCTGGTGCTTTAAGAGGTAGTTATAGCCTTCGCTTTGATGAGGTCTAGATTTGCTACCATCTACAGATGAGATGAGATTCCTTGGGTTGATATTCAATAGAAAACTGTTGGTCACCACTTTAGCACAGCTGAAATAGCAAATAATTGGTGAGCAGATCAGTGTTGCCGCATCTTTAAGGTGCACTGATCCAATCCAAGTTAGATTTCAGATGCATCGTTTATTGTTCAGCACAAACATCTGTGCTGAAAAGATTACACACTGTCCATAACTAGGGCATCCGTGTGGCTGCTGGGGCATTTCCAAGCATACCAGTTGCTAGCCTTTATGCCAAATCAGCAGAACTGTCTCTTCAATATCAGTGTGATGTCCTGTTAGCAAATTATGGCTGTGGGCTTCAGTGCATGCCTGCACATCCAACATTTATCCACTTTATCCATACTGAACTGGACCCAATATTAATGCAAGACAAAAATAAATGGGTTTTGGAACCTCAAATCTGTGTTAAAGTAATTAAAATAATGAACAATACAAGATGATTTAAATTTTCCTAGTTCCCAAAGGGCGAGGGGGGATTTTATGCGTGTGTGTGTGTGTGTATATATCTGTTGGAACTGTCAACTTCCACATCCTCACAGAGGTTCCATCTACTGAAAAAGAACCTCATACACTTTCAAATAAAAATGCAATGAAATGCAGCATTTCACAGACAGCTAGTATCCTTGCTGCAACTGGCCTTATGCCCTTGGATCTCCCTGTAGCACAGTAGTGGTCAGGAAAGACTACCTCTTCGTATCCAACATCATGAAATGCATTGTCAAGAAGGTGTTACTCTTACAAAATGAGATGGTGCTCCATTGTGCTGGAATTGCATGCCTTGTAAAAAGAAGAGACATTTTAGGAAGCTGAAAGAATATGCGATAGAAACTGGCAGTAAACATAACTATTTAATTGCACAGAAAAAGTAATGAGACTATCAAATGACCTAATTGAAACTTACTAGATGTTTGGCTCGATGACACATGTATTTTCAGAGTATGACTGTTCTCTCATGTAAATAGCACAGAGGAAAAAAAAATCATGTTGCTCATCATGCTGCTTATGGCCCAATTACAAAATGCAACTGTGATGAAAGTCTGCCGCTCCTGAGGTTTGTACTTTAACCAGATGATAAGCATTAACTGTTCATCATACAACACCCTTAAAATAGTAAATTTTGTCCATGCCACCTGCAATGAAGTAGTGCCAGCAGTTGGATCTGCTTGAAATCTTCAAACCAGACAATACAAGGTGGCTGCATGGCTCTTGCATCTGATCTGTGTACCCATAAGCTTCTAGTTTCAAATACTGGTAAAGAGACTGAAATATCGAGCAAGAGGGATGAAATCTTTTGAGAGTGTCTTAAGATATAATTACTCTGCTGTCTAAATTCTCCATAAGTACCATGAGTGCTACAAATAATTATTGTTCATGCCATCTGTCATATATTGAGAGCCTCAACATAATGAACATTTCAATCATACACCACACCAGCAAGTGAACATACAGAAATTTTTCCCATTTCATCACTTAGCATTTAGGTATAAACTTGTGTCTGCTGTGTTATCACTACAGAGATTTGGATTAAAGCCTGGCAGAAACAGATGATATACCAGTGATCTTTTATCATCACTTATTATTGCAAGAAAGCACTTTAAAATCTTGAAATAACCTTCCTGCAGTTAAAAGATACTTCTGTAGCAATAAACATTAACTGATTCATTATTGTATGCTGCATAATCTGTCTCTCCATGATCTTCATTAATGAAACATTTTATAAACCTAATAATTGCATTAAGAAAATTGAAATTATGTACATTTGAAAAGTAAAAAATCAAAGGGTGTACTTGAAATTTTATCTTGATAGCTGATTAACACTATTGGCATTCTACACCACAAAGCTAATATTTCAGATAAAGAGGTTGGATTCCTAATAGGTTTCTCTCTTAGGGCCAATTCTACAATCAGCCAATAACTTGCCAATAAGTTTTCAGCTAGTTGAATTAGATGATAATATGTCCATTATCGACAAATAAGTTTTCACGTAAATAACAATTATCAATAACAATAGTAATCATGTAAGGATTGTATTTAATGGACAAGGAGATAATAAAGAGGAGAAAGACTAAGATCGAGAGAGAGAAAGATGGTTATTTCTAAACATTGGATACAGATGAAATTAATAACCTTACTTTTATAAACAATTAACATTTCATGGGTAGTATTCTAAACTCGAAAGTCAGTTTAATTTCTTGTATCTCCCACTGTTCTTTATGAAATCATTGTCCAATCTAGAGGAAGTTATGGTTATTCCTCCCTCTTTATCCCTTACAATTGCAATTTCGAATGGTCCAGTTGTTCGTAATAACATGAATAATCCATATTCATGTATACAGAATGTTTGACTTCTTAACCTCTGTCCTAACAGTCTTTGCAGTATGTACTTTTATAACTTTGTGTCCATATTCTATACGTAGGCTTTGCAAATTCTTATGGATAGACTCGATAGTTATCATGTTTTTGGTGCACACTTGAGTGTAACCTAAGCTGCAAGGCATAGACAAGGGATGTTTTTCAGGAGAGGAATAATGCAGAATGATGACAAAACATAATGGAAAAATTGACCCATCTAACACTCCCAATCTCCGTGTGATAAGTATAGGAGAAACTGCACACTTATTTATATTTTAATAATTTATGGATTGAAATTATAAATCATTTCATAGTCCATGGCCATTACAAAATCTTGGACTTTTCTATAGTAAAACAATTATCAAAATCAGTTAACTCACATAAACATACATACAATGGTGTCTCTCTAACGTTATAGCATCAATTTTGGCTTAAGAGAAGGAGCATAGGGAACTATTAATACCTACATCAACAGTCACAAAACAGTGGTAAGGTTATGTGACTATTAGGTAATTTTTAGCATTTTCCCCCTCCAGGTTATGCATTAGATGTTTTATTCCTGTGCAGTTCTTATGTTTCTACGTGATTTAGCAGTCTTTCACAGTCTCTTCCATTTTATTCTAAAATTATAGCGAAAGGAATTCCATGATAAACACAACATTTATTTCATTTGTTGTGGCTTGCTTCACAAGGCAATTCTCAAATGCTTTTTAGTTTATGAATTCCCCAATAGTAAATGCTTCCATCAAATTTAATGGCAAACTTGCAAATTGTCCTATAGGGTTGCTATCCAGAGTAAGCTGTGTGATTGTAAAACGAAAGCATGGCTTATCAGCCAGAAGAGTTTATTTGGAGAGTAATTTTAAGCAAGCTTATTGGAACAGTGTAGAATCCGCCCTTGGACTTGGAGCTTAATCAGTGACATGCTTACTCTTTAAAAACAACAAAATAGCAAATAACTTTGAAAATTGGAGATTTTTAGCAGTCAGAACAAATGTTTTTCCATTATTTAAGGCAGAATTGATTGTTTTAGTATTAAACTTTGCACATCCTTTGCTTCGAGAGTAATAGTTTGTAATATCTTGTCACTTTTAAAGTCCCACGTAATTTAAGCCTTTACTCCATGGGCTATCAATGTTAATTTTTCTGACTGCTTATCTGTGTACTCTCAACCATCCTTTAAATTAGTGTCAATGGCATAAAAAATCATGTGAAGGCATGTTTATAATAGTATCTCTGAAGTTCTGTTAGTATCCTGTTTTCAGATATCGAGTTCATAATTAAATCTTTTGCAGGTCCATGTCTTGTCTGTTGCTCTATTCCCCTCCCCCATTGCCAATATTGCCTGTGCAGTGAAGTATGCAAGCTAACAATACATTTTTTATTCTTTTTCAGGCTACAATAAAGAAGCTCGTCACAGTGACTGAAATGCTGAGCAAACACAAACAAAAGTATTTGGAAATGATAAGATAGTTGCTTGTTGTGCTAGCATGTTACACAATATTGGTGTTAACACCCAAGATGAGGCAAAACATCTGTATTATAGGGCCAAAGAATGTGATAAAAGCTGGTGTAGAAACACGGCGGGAGCTACAAGTTTAACTAGATTATAAATTTGCTGCTACAACAGTTTGTGACCATTAACTGCATTTCTCCCCTGCCTGGATTAGCACAGAAATGAGAGGCTGCTCAGAAAATTTATAAAAGTTTCATGATGTGTTCATGATTGACAACATTTGCCTCAGTGCTGTTAAGCAATTCCTATGTATTTTTAGTGCTTCATTATAATACTATATATATATATACACAAAATGGATTGATGACCAGGTACCATAATGTTGACAGGTAGGGCGTATGTACTCACGAAGAATTTTTTTTTATATTACCATGTTTTTGTAATTTCATGTTTCATAGTGAGTGAATGAATGCAACATATGTAAAGCGTGTTAATAGAAATGATGTAAATATTTTGGTGCATATTACCTCATGCATTTTGTACAGCAAAGATTTACATTAATTTTACTTTATGGGAAACTAGAACAAAATAGATTAGATATTTACATATATGATTGTATGGAATGTGATAAAACAGTTTTCCATGTCTTCATTTTTCCAGTATATAATACTGTGCTCTGTCTCAAGTGTTACTTATAGAAACACCATCAGTACATGTGAAATAAAAAGAATGGGATTTATATGATAACTGTGATTTATTATTTATATTGACTACCTATATTTATGTTGCAGTTTCTTTTGTTAAAGAAAAATTAACATGCTGGTGTATTTTTTGTGGAACATCAGTCATGTGTTTATATTTGCCAATCCATCTCTTTAGCTAAATATGAGGGTCACTCTAAAAGTTTTGAGAATGAATGGAATAACATTTTAAAATTTAGTTCTGATCATTGCATCTTTTTAAAGTATTCTCCACTGCATTTTATGCAATGTCTCACCGTTTCAAACAACTTATAAAATTCAAAATCTTCTCGGGCTTCTAGCCAGGTAAAAACTTGGCTTGACACCAACGTTTCGAAGAAGTGCATCTTCCTCGTCTTCAGGGTGAACTGATGGTTTGAGCTTGCGGAGACTGGTATTTATAAGAGCTGGGATGAAGCTAACATCTGATTGGTTCGCGAGATATTATGGCCTGGTATTTGAGATGACTGAGACATGGGCACGGACTTCGTAGAAAACTATTTATAGCAGTTATTCGGCTAATGTTTTGTGTTTGAGCACGCACCTGCTAGAAAATAAGTCTTGGAAGACTGCAGGTACAGGATTAGGTGTTAAGGCTCTTTATCATCGGTGTCCATGCTGAACTTAATTGTAGGCCAGAATCGCGATTTAGATTATTTGTTTCAGATGAGATGGCTAAAGCTTCTTTTACTCTCCTTTCCCAGTAGTTCGAACACTTTGCCACTATCTTGGTGTTAGTAAAGTTAGCTCTGTGGCTCTGTTCTATACAGTGTTCAGCCAGTCCAGATTTTTCGGGTTGCATAAGCCTTATTGATCTTTGGTGTTCAGAAACGCGTGTGGCAATAGTTGTCCTGTTTGGCCAATGTACGCTGCGCTGCATTCGCAAGGAATGTGGTAGACACCAGGTACTCTGAGAGCTAAATTATCTTTAACTGGCCTGACCAAATTTTTGACTTTAGGTGGTGGCTTATGGATGGTTTTGACATTATATTTGTAGAGTAGTCTACTAATCTTTCCCGAAAAATTGCCGGTAAACGGTATATAGGCTATGGCGGCTGGCTTGTCTTTTTGTTGAGTGTTCTTGCTGGGGTTTCTTTTTCGTCCGGCTTTTTCAGCGCTGATGTGATGTCCTTGGCTGAATATCCATTTTGTTGGAGTGTGAATTTTAGGTGTTGAAATTCCGTTTGCAGATTATCTGGGTCTGATACAGAAACTGCTCTATGTGCCAATGTGTTTAGAATGCCCATTCGTTGTGACTTATGGTGGAAGCTGTTTGCGTTGAGATAAAGATCCGTGTGTGTAGGTTTTCGGTAGACGGCATGACCAAGAGTTCCGTCCGCTTTTCTGGTAACCAGAATGTCCAGAAATGGGAGGGAAGCATTTTTCTCAACTTCCATTGTGAACTGTATTTGTGATCTAAGGCTATTTAGGTGTGCAAGAAAATCTGGAAGAGTGTGCAGTCCATGTGGCCAAATTACAAATGTATCATCTACATATCTGTAAAAATGTGGTAGACACCACATTTACTAACACCAAGATAGTGGCAAAGTGTTCGAACTACTGGGAAAGGAGAGTAAAAGAAGCTTTAGTCATCTCATCTGAAACAAATAATCTAAATCGCGATTCTGGCCTACAATTAAGTTCAGCATGGACACCGATGATAAAGAGCCTTAACACCTAATCCTGTACCTGCAGTCTTCCAAGACTTATTTTCTAGCAGGTGCGTGCTCAAACATAAAACATTAGCCGAATAACTGCTATAAATAGTTTTCTACGAAGTCCGTGCCCATGTCTCAGTCATCTCAAATACCAGGCCATAATATCTCGCGAACCAATCAGATGTTAGCTTCATCCCAGCTCTTATAAATACCAGTCTCCGCAAGCTCAAACCATCAGTTCACCCTGAAGACGAGGAAGATGCACTTCTTCGAAACGTTGGTGTCAAGCCAAGTTTTTACCTGGCTAGAAGCCCGAGAAGATTTTGAATTAACACGTCGCCAGGAAAGCTTTAGTTCTTATTTTAACTTATAAAATATTCTTCTTTGAGAGAGTGCAAACACATTTTTCATAATCAGCTACTGCAATCAGGTGATTCAAACCATGGAGCCAGTTCTAAAATGTTTGGAGGATGGGACAAATAATAAACTCCTGACTTGTGTAGAAATTGAGTTTGTTCTAGTGCAGTGTGGGTAGAGGTGGTGGTCTGGAACAACAGAATTCCATGCACACCAGTCTTAGGAATTTTGTCCTCAATTTATTGAAGATTGTGGCAGACATTTTGTAGTATACTATTTGCCAGTGACAGTCTGTTGTCCCTTAAGCAAAATATTCACATTAAGGCCACTAACTGAGAAGAACAAACAGATCATCTCTTGTCAACATTTCTGCTTGCCTCACTTGTTAGATGAAGCTGATGACCATGCCCATGCTGATGACTGTCACTTAATTTCTAGATCATGCTTATATGTCCAGCTTTTGTCACCTGTTGAATATGATTTTGGAACCTTGCTATGAAATTTTTCTAGCATTTCATGGCACAGTGGCGTACATTATTTGTGAGGCATCAGGGGATTAAAAGATGGCAGAGCTTCCTGTCGCCAGGAAAGCTTCAGCTCTTATTTCACAATCCTTTGCAGAAAGAATAGCTACCAGAAAATTAAAACATTTGGGACAGAACACTACACTACCCAATTAAGTATACTTCATCCTACAAGATCCTTAGGCACGTCAGCACAGTGCTGGTTAAACTCGGGGAGATCCATAGTGATCCTTGACAGCCAGTGTGCAGTGTCAGCTGATAAGAGGTATGTCTGCCTCTGCTAATAGATCCATGCTAAGTAAGCAATCTTATATTCCTTGTTACAAAATGTAACAAAACATTCCTCAATCAGTTTCAGTTGGTGCCTAGTAATCCTAATGTAATTGTAAATATAAATAATGATAATGGCAGTGATTTAGACTTTAGAAACAATGATTAAGATGATGTGCCCCTACCCAGTGACTGATAGGTTTGGTGCTGCAGCCATGTAGGGACAAAGTGGCAACAGGGTGGCGGAGGGGCCATGAGATAAGGCTACTCGGGGATTACCATGGATCTCTCCAACTTTAGAGAATGCATTCACAATATGTGTTATCAGCTATACTCCATTGGTTCTTTTTGGTAGCTCTTTTCTAAACATTCTCCAATGGATTGAGACTGGGTAGACCTCTCCATCTTCGCACAAGGAAATTGACTCACTGTGTAACTCCAAGGATTCCATTCCACCTTTGCCATCCAGCCACATAGCCTCGCAGACCAGGAGTTAGACAAGGTTTAAACTTTGTGCCTACACCGAGACAACTTCCAGTGGCTGATATCATCAACAGGGTAGAATCTGCTATACAGGAGCTCTCGTTAGACAGCACCAAGGCGATATGCTTTGCAGTGGCCGCTACAATTGTTCACCAAGCCTAACATCAGCTGGGCGGAAAGCTTAGCACTTAAAGCAGCTGTGCAATAATGAAAACCTGGTTACCCTACTAGGGAATAAGGCTATTGAAACAGTCATCCTTTTCACAATCCAGTACCAAGACAAGTTGAAATAACTCCTATACAACTTGGCTTACAAGATCCTCATAAAGGAACCTAGCATGTCCATAAAACCACACAACTAGACAAGAAATCTAGTATTGCTTCAGAAACTAAGCAGTTTCTGTACCTTCAGATTCAAGAACCCCAAGAATATATGGATTTCCCAAGATCCACAAATCAGATGTTCTGTTGGGACCCATTATGGACACCAGAGGCAGTCCACATGCTCCCTAGCTAACCTGTTACAGCCTCTAGTAGGGGGGTTGCCCACACCACATCAGTAACTCCACACAGTTTGTCCAATCACTGAAGAACATCACCATTATGCCAATTGATTCTCCTTATCAACTTTGATGTAGTATCTCTTTTCACCTGGAAATAATTCAACTATCCAAAGAGCACTTTCCGGCCGATATTGCTGAGCTGTTCTGCCACACTTTGTGTTCTACTTTCTTTTTGTACAGTGGTACTTTTTACAAACAAGTACATGGGGTAGCAATGGCTTTCCATTGTCACCAGCAATAGCCAATTTTTACATGGATATGTGGATATGTAGATGACAAATATGTAAATGACACATTGTCGAGCTTCCTTACACACCTCAACAGCCTCCAACCTCAGATTCAGTTCACCATGGAAGTGGAGAAAAACAGAGCACTGCCATTCCTGGACCTTTTGATTTCCAGAAAACATGGTACACTTGGACATGCGTTCTACCAAAAATCAAATTATAACCATCTCTATTTGAACAGGTGCAGCTTTCACCACAAGTCTCGACGAATCAGTGTACTCAATACCCTGGTTTATCGAGCAGTCTCTATCTCCGATTCAAGCCAGTTGACACAAGAACTGCAACACTTAAAATACACCTGCCAAAAAAGAGAAACCTCATACTGAAATCATCAGAAAAGTCTTAACACTACAGTGTGCATTCCTTACACCAGAACTTATCCAGCAGAATACTGGCCAAACACATGAGGACCATTCACAAACTGCCTCCAAAGATAAAGGACCATGAGACTGGTGAAAGACCACCTAGACTTCAATGTACTGGGTTGTATTGCATTCCATGTGAGTGTGGAGCTGCCTACATAGGATAAACTGGCAGGACCATAACCACAAGGATCAAAGAACATGAGAGGACCATCCATTTGATGCAGCCTGATAAGTCTGGATTGGCAGAACTTTGAACAGGATTATAGACCCAGTTTCTGCTACCCAACTTCTTAGCCAAATATGATGGCTCATGGAACCAGACTCAAGGAGATGGTTATTACCTCCAAGAGGGGTAAGCTGAACTGGGACACTGGCCACCAAAATCGAAATTAACTGGCTCAAAAAACAGAGATACACACAAGCCAAGCAGTAGCGGTATCAAGTTTTCTTCAAGATCCCTGCCACTCTGGCACACAGGCCATTTTACCAGATCAAGACATTCATCATCCTGATAGTGGGAAAGATACACACTCCCAAAACTTGATGGCTCCACATCACCTCTACCTGGCAAGGAATTCTTTCTCCCCTAAACAAACAAAATAATATAGAATCATCTCACAGAAATGCTCCCATTTAAAAGATTTATGACATTGCAACGCCTATATCCACACAAATGCTGCACATTGTTGGAATGCACCCAGGCTTGCACTTGTTACTATCAGGAGATAAAGAACAACAATCTGAAGCTATCAAACCTGCTTTAGCTTACCACTACTCATTATTGCATTCCTAAAACTTTCAGCATGACGCCAGTATTTATGGTGGATAAAGCATCAGAAAAACTTTTGCCAGTTACTTCTCTTTGCACTCAGTCTGTCATTGGCTCCATTATCCTCCGCCATTCCAATAAAATCTGATTAAACTAGACATCCCTTAATTCAGACAGGCATCAACTAAATACAATATTCTCATGTGCTATAATATAAATAGAACCTAATATCTGTCAACGTCATTTATGGGCACAAAACAAGACTGCCACAGCAAGGTACAGTAAATACTTTGCCTGCTCCATCAACTCTTTTTGTTGTCTATCCTTGGCTTGAACTTGCTGATAAAAAACTGTTCAAAATGGTTAGGTGAAAGAACTGTTAAATCCTGTCATCGACTTTTATTCAAGAAAGTGGCAACAAGGACATTTCTGCATATTAAGCACTGCCACCAAAGGCATGATCTCATTGGAAAGGGATGTGAAAAACTGCAAAACAGAATGTACTTCTTTTTTAAATCAATGCAATAAGGAAATTATGGATAACTTGTAATATAATATGGTACTTTACTATTTTATTTTAATAAATATTGATATTCCAAAATTGACTTTGTTATTTTTCTAATTCCAATCAGCCTAATGTTTTTCACACAGATTATTGTGATGGATGATGTATGACATGTATTTTTGTTATTTGCATCTTTTTTTTTTTTTTTTTTTTTTTTTTTTTACTTTCTCTACCACATATATAGTGGCATTCCACCCAAAAATTTGATATCAAGATTTTACTGCAAATACAGGTTTTGAGATCCCTTAATAAACAAATAAACTATATATACAGGTGTCTCAAATTCAACTGCACAAATTGGCAGGAGTATGGAGGGGTACTAAATAAAGAGTTTGCCAAATGTCAAAGTTATAGCAAGTCTCCTGGATTGCACAACAATGGTCGTAAATTAGAATGTGGATAAGTGTGTCCTATTTTTATTCAGAATGCCCCATTTGTAATGCCAGTATTTAAAGGAATGCAGTATTGGTGCACAATCTATACAATATTTAAAATAATTGGACTCATATTTTGGCACAATTGCCTGCTTTTTGAGGATGTGCATGCTGATAAAACCAGTTTTCAAGTCTTGTGTAGTTAGCAAGAGTGCTCCACTCAAACACACTGCTGGGTGAGTGTATAGCGCTGGACATCAAATCCTACGATACAAAGTTTGTGCTGTTCTCTGAAGTTTACATTTTTACTTTCTCTATACTATGTACATAATGTATAGATGAAGTATTGTATTGGACCCAAAAATTTGATACCGAGATTTCACCAGAAATACATGTTTTAGGATCCCCTGAATAAAAAAAAAAGCATTTTCAGAAAAAGGTATGTGTGTGTGTGTGTGTGTGTGGACAGCATAGCTCAAAAATGAAAAAAACCGTTAAATACTAAACTTGGTATTTAGGTTTGGTATCTTCCAAGGATGTGACACGAAGATTTTCTAAAAAATGGCTCTAACGATCTTGATTAAAATCCTGTATATTAAAGATATTTACATACCAAATAAACTCTATATATTGAATTTTCTGGGAATAGCCTCTGAAGATCCCTTTATTCGGGATGAATTTTGCTTAACTGCTAAACGGTAAGAGATAGATAAAAACTTACCTCACATAAAATGTAGATCCCATCAAAACACACAATTTATGTCCTTTACATTTTTGTTGTGGAGGTAACCGTTTCCGAGATATTCTTTGTTTTTGGTTTCACTTGAGTACTTATACTTTTCTGGGACAGAAAGTGTCCATTGTTCTTTTGATCTACTCCTAGACAAAAAGAAGCAATTTGCAATGACAATCGAATAATGACAGCTTTTAAAACATTTGACTATCGGTTTAATATAGTGTATTCCCTTATTTTCTTTCTACTTATAAGGAACTAAGTAATAAGAACATTCTGCTAATGATTATATCATTAACAACGTGCAGAAAGAAGAAAATTCTTATGTGAGAAGTTTGTAGAAGAGCTAGAGAAAGTCCTATGAGTGTAACACATCAGATTTTTTAGTTTTTGTTTTTCTTAAAGGGGTACACAATTTGAGCAGCGTTAATGTGCTAGTTTACATTTCTGAAGCCAAGATGATAAACCCTCCAATTCAAATTACTTTCAAAAACTGTGAATGATATCTACATAGCATTCAATATTAAGTGTAGTAATCGTCAAAAGAACCTGCATATATTAATGCAATAAAGCAATGAGGTTGTTGAAAATATTTGTGTTAATGTGTGCTTTGAAGAGTAGTAACTAAACTGTTTTTTGGGTAGAATAAAAAACTCTGATTATTGCTTAGATTCAAATAGCAATACTTTGAATTTATCATATTATTGATGTTTTAATGAAGTGTGAAACTGAGATCAAACAGACTAACATCCTAAGCTAATTTCAGCCATAAACTTCTGAGCTTGTACTTTTTGGTACCATTGCACATGCTTAAGAACTTTGCTTACCAGATGCCCATTGAATCAAATGAATTACTGACACAAACTTTAGCTGCTTGTGGTAAGGTTCACAACACTCCTGTAATTTTTGACAGGGTGGAGGTTCATTCACTCATAGGTTCATCATCTGTGGTATGTTGCAGGTTGATACATTGAACAAACAGTTCCTCTGGTGACCTGTTATATTTTGTGCTTCGGATATTGTAGTATTTTTCGAAGTCGTCTCCTGTTTGCCTTTCGTGTAGAGATGAAATGGTTGAATGCACTTTCCTGATTAATACATAATTTTCTTTTGTCAAATAAACATAATTTTTAATTAGTTTTATGTAGGTACTTGTTTTACTACAGAGCTAGTTGCTCATGTTAATTTCATTTGAAGTTCATTTGACATGATAATTTTGTTTTGTAAATCTTGAATTGTGCCTACAACTGTAATGTATACATACATAATACATCAATGTATGATAAACTGTATTTTAGAAACTCCTTCGAGGGGTATACAGAAATATACCTTTTCAGGTGTTAAATGCAATTGTTATTGAAACATCCTCCATTGCACCTACATGCTAATTGTACATTACTTTTATATTATTTCTCAGTATGAATAAATTATGTTACATAATGCAGCAAAATAGGAACGGCTCATTACATTATCTATGAAGGCTAAACTTTCAACTTAACTTCTTGACCAGATGCCCACACACTTACCATAGCGCTAAATAATGCCACTATGTGTAAGCTCTCCGAAATCTGTGTGTTCACATCACAGCCCTCTGCGGTTTGATCGTGGCATGCTAACCCTTAATACATTTTGTGATAAGGCAAAGAATTTAGAACCCATAGGCCATAGGTTCCCTGTCTCAAAACGTTTATCTTGGACCCCATTACAATCCTGCCAATTTGTGTGGTAGAATTCTGGGACACACTATATATATAATTTTTAAAACAAGGTTAGTAAAAAAATGAAATGGCATGTTATTTGTGAACGCTCTTTAACTGCTGTGGTTCTCACTGTTCCATTCTATATAGGGTGTGAAAGACCGCTTAATTTTGCTCAGAGGCCTTGCTATCAGGCTCTTTTACATGCTGTAAATCTACGACATGGTACAATGGCTTGACTTCCTTTCCGAAGGAAGCCATAATAAACAAGGTTAGTGTATATCCCATGTCTGTGAATAGCATGATTCAAAAATGCACTTTTGGTTAAGTGTTAAAGGTAAAGTTCAGCATCTTCTGAATGATGCCAAAGATTTTCAAGAAAATCCCACTCACACTGAACTGCCTTTACATATAATTTTTACACATTATATTACATATAATCTTACATTTTGATTAAAATAACATATGTCCAAGACGTTTTCATTACAAATAAAATGTATACCTTGAATTTTCTAGGAATGGCTCTGAAATTCTCTTCATTCTGAATGACTTTAGCATAACCTAATCTTTGTAGATCTCGTTAAAACACATCATTTAGAAACAACTTATTGTTTTGTTTTTTGAAGAAATTGCTTGTAATTGATCCCAGTTTTAAATGAAATATTTTCTGAAATGGGATGTTAATCCTGGTCAAGCAAAGAGAACAGAAATTTACAGCCATACATAATGACCAGCTCTTAAAAGATTTTACTGTTGCTTGGTATACAGTATTCCTCTATTCTCATTATATCTGCTCCTAAATTTTATTTTTTTAGGTATTTAAATAAAACATGTTTCAGGATGGTTCTTGCAATATCATCTAAAAGCAGTTGAGCCCAGTGAGAACTTGGAGTTGGAAGCCATCTTGTTCTCTAGTGGTGGTTTGTGAACCTATAGTTTGGATTTCTTCTATATCTAATTCAAAGTTCATTAATCGCTTCTCATACTTCAGGTAGATTTTTTCCCAGGTTTTCCAATTTATCTCAATTAAAGTGAAGTAGAGAGAAGAATAGTCAAGACTGATTAAAATAAAGTTGCTTCTTAATTTATAATGGCAAGGTATATTAATATCCTTATTTATCAATTTGAGTGGGTAGAGAAAATTGTGTGAATTTAACACATCAGATTTTTTTAAGTGACATACAGAGAAAAAACTTCTGCATAAATGTTTTGTCATTAAATCATGCTCTGTTATTTGTCTAAAAAAAAAAAAAAAAAAAAAAAACAAATTCTTTCCTGTAACAGATTTTTTGTCAACTGGCAAATTTTTTTCCTCTTTTGTTCTCTTAAAACTGCTGTTTTATTCCATTTTTACTTTCTCTACACATACTATATACAGTGTAGAGAAGGCATTGTAATATACCCAAAAATTTGATATGAAGATTTCACCAGAAGTACATGATTTGGGCCCCCCTGAATAAATAAAAACACATTTTTAGAAAAGGGTCCATGTGAGGGTGTGTCTGTGGAAAGCATGGTTCAAAAACAAAAGACTGTTAAATACCAACTTCCAAGGATGTGACACAAAGATTTTCAAGAAAATCATCCTACCCCAAACTATCTCAGCTTCTTGAATTTGTGCATAGAAGCCATCTTTTGTCCTTCGCCCATCTACAAGTAAATTACCTCATCTCAGACATTCTAGCACTCTGATATCCTGCCTCTGAAAGCCAAAGTGAAACCTTTGGAATGTTTGGACAGAATGATTATCCTCTATAAATTCAACAATTCCATCAGGATATTCAGTATTACTGTGAGCTGCATACTGTTCAGTATATTATCAAGCTGCCACAGCACACCTAAACCATTCCTTGATATCCAGCCCCAACATGATATAGATACGACACCATGTTAGAATATTGTTAAGCCAAGTATTTTGCATCGTATGGATGATAGATAATCACCTTTCCCTTACGCGTGCAAGAAAATGTTAACTCCTTTGAGAATATCATGTTATTCCAGTTATGTTGGCATTTTCCTGTTGAATTGGTTTGTGGAGGGAGTGTCTCGTATTACATTAAAAAAAAAAAAAACTAAGTTCCTACCTCCCAAAAATATCAAATTTGCCCAGAATTGGATTCCTAAAAATATTTCAAAACATTGGTTTTCTTAAGTATTTTTTCATAAATTTTTTTTTCATTGAGAGTGAACTATTTTGCCTGATGCATTTGTGTACAACTCTATGCACCACATGCTTTCATGTGCAGCATATTGCTGTTCGATAGAATAAATTCTTAAAGAATCATAATCATGGTCATATTATTAACTGTACTGAATGTCGGTTAAGAAATAAGTATGTCTAAAATAAATATCCACTATTTGTTGATTCAACATTATTAAGAGAAGGACAAAAAAAAATCTGATGTGTTCCATTCACATGACTTTCTCTACATCCCTGCAACAAATTATTGTTAAAAAGCTTATGCTTCTATTTACTTTATCCTAATCAAGAAAAAAATTAGCAGAAGTAATCTTATTACTTGATTCCTTGTAGGTAGAAGCGAAATAAGGAAGTACATAGGTTTAAGTGATAGTCAAAAGTTGGTTGCTATGTGACTGAAGTTTCTTTGTTTGTATGGACAGGAGTTGACAAATTCCTGTATGAGAAAAGTATAAGTTTTTCATAGCTGAAACCAAAAACAAGGAATATATAAAAAATTATCAACTCTATGAAAAAAATGTATATAACATTAATTGTGAGTTTTAATATGCTCTAAATTTTTTCTCTACATTTTTGGTAAGGTTTTGGCCATCTCTTATGATTTAGAGTTATGCAAAATTCTGTAAAATTCATCCAGAGTAAAGTAGTCTTCAGAGGCTATTCCCAGATAATTCAAGATATATATTTTATTTGTCAGGTAAATATCTTTAATATATGATATTTTAATCAAAACTGTTAAGAGCCATTTTGAAAACAATTCTTAAAAATGGCTCTAACAATTTTGATCAAAATATTGTATATTAATGATATATACAGCATAAATGAAATGTATATTTTGAATTTTCTGGGATAGCCTCTGAAGATCTCTTTATTCTGGATAAGTTTTGCAGAATTTTGCATAACAGTTAAACCATAAGAGAGACAAAAACTAACTACACAAAAGATGTAGTTCTCGTTAAAACAAATAATTTATGTCAATTTTCTCAAATGGGAAGTGATGTTTCGTTTCATTTCTCGTTTTAATGCAGCCCATGCTAAGTGAACCAAACTTCAATTGTTTCACATAGGACCAGCTTTTAAGAGGTTTGACTATTGATTGATTTAACCTAGTGTATTCCCTATTTCCCTACTACTTACAAGGAAGTAAACAATAAGATCATTTCTGCTAATGTTTGCCTTGAGTAATTGTCGTAGATAAAAGAATAATCTTTTGTTTGTCTAACGGCTAGAGAAAATCATGTGAATGGAACACAGATTTTTTTTTTTTTTGCTATGCTGGTTTTCTCCATGCTTTTGTTTGATTGTAGTATAATCCAGAATGAAAAGCTACATTTATTTCTCCACACATTGGGTATTTTTATTTAATATTTTTCATGTCTTACACCTTTCAAAGTCATGACTGCATTCATATTCCTTTCTACCTGCTTTATTGCAAATCTCTATCTTTTTTCCGGTCTCATGTTTTTAATTCCCTACAGAACCTCAAATAACCCCTTCTCCCTCTTACCACTGAAAATTTGTTTCTCAATATGATTTATTCTCAGACTTACTTCTTTCCCAAGCCCCTACATGCCTGGCTGCGCAGAACAAGTGCAAGTATTACGAATTGAAGAACTCGAGTAGAGCGTAAAAGATGTACAAGGTCATGTGCAATACATTGGTTGTAATGGGAAAACAGTGAAATTTAAAACAGCTATAATTACATCATAAGGACACCCAAGTTGAAAATAAATGCGAAAACAAATTATGATCATCAGCATCTATGCATAAGGAATACGCTCTTGGGAGTTGAATAAAAATCACTTCATTGACTAGAATTTCATCCCACAACTGAACAAAACAAAAATAAATATTATCATTGAACTTGAATATCGCATACCTGCATTTAAAAAAAAGGATGTAAGTATCACAGAGAGGACAATTCAACTTTAATTTTGTTTTTTGCAGTTTCTTCTCAGTAATTTGATGTATACTTTCTGCTTTTTACTTTAATGCATGATGCCAACAACAAGAATTATAAAGAGGGCTGTTAAGAATGTCTCTGCATTAGAGTGGTCAAAATGCTGAATTAAAAATACAAAATATGCTAGTTTTGATTCTAGGCTAATGAAGCAATTCTTATTTCATTAGCCTGGAAATATGAATGCAATACTGAATGTGTGTTAAGTTAATAAAGAATTACAGTTTTAATGTACATCTCAACAATTTAAGTAGTTATAAATGGTCAAAATGGTAATACAACAATATTACCTAAGCAATATGTAAATAAAAACAAATAAAATGATTTAGCAGAAAAAAAGTTATGCGATACTGGATTTTCAAAGACTGTATGTAACAGTATAAAAATAAAAATATATGTGAAATTAGATACCTGAATTCATCATCAGTCAACTATATTCAAGACATTAAGAAAACATTTTCTTTCAGTATTTGTGGTATATTTGTGTTAGACAAGATAGGTATAATATGTGCACCACAGCAAAGATATCAACATGTCTGTATCAAATGTTAAATACTAATGGGAAGTCTTTTGTTGCTCATGTTTAGATCTGCCTAAAATGGGTTTCCTTTCCAAAAGTTATGTAAATGAAAGCATTAACAAAATAACACTTTTGGAAAAAATTGTCAAGACTATGTACCTATTTCGATGAAAATATGCAAAGCTCTTCTTCTGATACAGCAATTAATTTCTTTTAAGTTCTATTCTGCGATAAGGTTGAATCTGATTTTGGATGCTGCAATTTAGTATTTCTAATGAATTTTGAGAAGCTGCAATGTGTATTAAGTATAGATTGTGTATAACTGTACCATACACTGTATTTTGCAGCTTTAAGGAAGGTGGTTCCATTAGCTGCAACATTATCTACAAGTTCATTGCTTTGTTGTCCTCTAGTACCTCATCAGGAGCTATTTCCTTTGAATGTTAGAGAAATATGAATGACTCCAAATAAGGAATAAACGTTAGTGACTACTGGTATACACACAATATGAAGTTTTTAATATTTTTCTTGTCACCTTGAACACTGGAGTTTAACTATGCTTGTTTTCAGGCTTTAGATTAACCAAAATGGGTGCTCTGATATAACTTCTGTGGGAATTTTGAGCCAAACATCGATGAGAGGTCATTGTTATTGATGTTGCTAATCAAACTGGGATTCCTTTTAGTGAAAGTAGATCAAAAGTAAAAAGACCTGTCTCTCGGCTTTCTCTCTCACAGGCTCAAGTTTGATACAAGAAAAATTGTAATTACAAATTAGAATGTTTCACTAATATTATTTTATTTATTACACATATTGGTGTTTAAAAATATTAAACAAGAGAACTTACAAAAATGAGCAATATTTTATCTCTTTAGCTTTTTTGCTTGGAGCTACCTATCACAAGGGAAAAAAGCAACTATCTGCGGCCAATATTCTCTTTGCTAAAGAACTCGCAGTTCTAACTTATCTTTAGTGCAATCTTGTTTACAGATACCCTTCACTTCAGTGCAGGCAAAGTTCATTATCAATGCCCGGTATACTACCAGGCAGCTGATCACTAAGCAAAAGCAGACCTAAAGTTAGTGTTACAGCTTAAAATTTTTAAATGTTTTCTGACAAATAGAGAAAGCCAATCATAGGTATTCCTATTTTCAACATATTTTCACTATAAGAAATTGAAGTTCAATTTGCAGCATCAATGTGACTAGACCACCTGCAAGTCTTATAGTAAGACCTGGGCACACATTTTTGCAGTATAATGTTAATAAATTAAATGCTGCTTTACTAATTAGACTATAATGCTATAAAACAATGAATTTACCTATTCCAAATCCAGAATACTCAAAAATATTGCAAAGTCTATATGCGCTCATTGCAGAATCTGCATTCTGATTGTTGCACTAATTATCCACAGAGATCTTTAGTGTAGTAGCATGTGGAAACCTCTGGTTCCATTGCATTGTTACATTTGGGCTGTCTTAAATTTGTTTTCCAATTAATGAGTGTTGTCATTGGCCTGAAGTTCTATAGATGCTGTTTCTCTAATGAAACTAAAACTATAAAGTAGCTGTGTAAAGTATGTTAAAAACAAGCAGAATGCAGATTCAAAGATAATGGGTTATGCTTAAAAATTATACTGTATGCTTTGTCTTGTCCATAAACCTATTTCCTGGTTTCAGTTCAGTCTGAAAGTAAGCGGCTGCTGTGTAGGAGCACAAGAGCACGTGAACCTCCAAAATTTCTTAGTGGATCTCCTTTTTCTCTTTCAGAAACATTTAACAAAATGCGCTCTCCGGTGCCACTTATTTAAATATGCCACGCTCTGCTCTTCAGATTGAGCACAGCCGAGAACGCTTGTAGCACAGGCCTCGTGTGCTAGCGTATAACTAACGTTTAGCAGCTCTGCGCTTGCGCGGGCAACAAACCAACTTGGAATTTTACAGCCAGAAATGAGCACAGTGCGACCGTGCACATTAACACCTCCAGGGTTCTGTTTATCAGCAGGAGGTGCTGCTATCTTTGAGATTTAGTTGAAACTATCCGGAAGTGCAACTGCAGTCTTTGTGAAAGGCATTATATTTCTTAGTAATTTGCATTTTATGCGAGAGTTAAGCTTAAGAGAGAGTTAAGCAGTTCAAAACAGAAAACAACCTCAATGAAGGAACTTATCCGCAATTAACCGAGCTACTGTAGATTATCATTACGACCATCACTACATCAGAACCAGAAAAATGCTTTTCCACAATAAAAAGAATTAAAACCTTTACTAGGAGTACGATGGGTGAAGACCGACTTTCAGCACTGGCAATGCTTGCTATTGAGAAGAAACTGGTCAACAGCATAAAATGCTTTAATCACCGAGTGATAGAAAAGTTTGCACATTTGAAAAACTGGCGCATGGAATTTCTGTACAAATAAATCTGATGTTAATTGCATAATTTAAACAATATAAATATTATTCACTGTAAATACCATTCTTCACATGAACTGCATCAAAGGAGTTCACCCCTTCATCACCTCATATTGCTGTTAACTCTCGGAGACTACGAACATCTTTACAATACTGGGTGGGTGACGATTTGTGCAACAAATTTATAATTCTTGTTATTAGGCACTATCATTGTTTCTAATATTACTAGATTTGATGTTGCGGTGACGGTGATAGCAATAGCGGCAGCAGCTGCGGCGGTGGTAAATTGCTGATTTTGTGAACACCTAAATTTTTAATGCATGAGCCGCCACTGCACCACAGTAATATAAAAGAAAGGGTTATTGCATAATATTGGGTACTCATTTTATGAAGAGTATGAAGGATGGTAGTAAATTTGTCGAACTCATTAAAATATAATATTATTTATTTAAAATAGCATTTTATCATGAATATGCATTATCCGATGAAATTCCAATACAGCTTCTTACAATATGCTATGACCAAAATAAAATAGTAAAGGCCATAATAATACAGCTAATAGCAACATAAGGACTTTTCCTTTCTCCAATCCGGGCACATTTCCAGAAGGTACCCAATAATCTGAAAACATAAATTAAGAAATTAGCTGAAATATATGGCAACATATTTTAACATTGTTCTATGATTTAATGAAGTCATTTGGGATAATGAAACTAGGTTATTTCCAATACTTACCCAACTTTGTTTCGATCCAGCAGACTGGGGAAGATAGACCTAATATATGCACAAGTGCAAATTAGTAGCAGTAAAACGGATAACAAGCTTTGGAAATTCAGTAAAGCAGACTGAAAAACAAAATATAAATTGCATTAATTATTATTATATTGGTGATATTATTAAAGGGTTATGTGTTTTAGTATTAGAATCAGCTGATAAATTCAATGCCACAGCCAGGATTTGAACACAGTTCTCCTGTAGATATAAACCCAAATCAATTGGAGAATTTAGTGTCATGCCAGCATGTTGTCACAGTAATCCAATGGTTAGAGCAACCATAGGGAGAGCAGGAGAACAGAACTCAATTCTTGGCTGAATTTCTCGCTGGTTCTAACAATAAAATGCAATAATTATTGTTTCTTACACATTATGCTGGTCAGTGGTTTAGCAGACAAATATTACAATGTTTATCACTGATATTTGAATTTACTCATAAAGATAAGAAGTTTTGTCATAAATTATTTATTATTAATTTAATACTTATGCAAGGTGTTAGGCAACCTTGATTACAGCAAAGTGCGTGCGAGACAGGGTCTGCAGAATCTTACAAAGATCAAAAAACCCATTGCAAATTTGTCAGAATGTGTTGGTATAAATTGAAGGTATAAATTTTCTGATCAATATGTTCCAATGTATAATTTGCTGAGAATAATCATCATTGCATGGTATCACCATTATGAGATGGAATCCAAAAGACAATCTATAGAGTGAAAACATGCAACTTCTCTAACAAAGAAGAAGTTCAAGACACAGCCATCTGCAGACAAAGTGATATATACAGCCCTTCAGTTTGATTTGGAAAGAAGACACTGACTATGTTGAAAGCTTAAATTTTCTTAGCTAGGTCAAGAAGAAGACAACTTCTGCTTGCAACAAGAGAATGCCATTATCAACACCACTTTTGCAACAGGAATTTATTGCTAAATTTGGCTGGACTGACCTACCGTATCCACCATACAATCCTGATTTAACACCTTCAGACCTCCATCTTTTTCATTCTATGAAAGATTGACTACATGGCCAACATTTTTCAGACTGGATGCTATCATCAAAGCTGGTTTGGGTTTTCATTAGTGCTGCAGCAAGCTCTTGTTCACCCTCACCAAAAGTGCATATGGTGTAGTATTAAACTTTCTGTATCTGTTGTAGTTTCCATGAAAATAAGTTGGAGGTAATAGTTTTGGAATGGCCCTCATATATTCTGTTCTTATCTGAGAGATAGTATTGGTGATTCATGAAAATTTTCGGACTTATAGATGAGAGGAATTTAGAGCAAAATATTCAGAGCTGGCAGTGATGTATTTCAAAAGTTGCAGCAGTAAAACTTGTATGAGGTTTGTTGATTTAAAATTCTGCTACTTCATTGGAAGTGAATAAAGGAACTATATTTTCAAAAATGTATTTTTGAAGACTTCAAGAATATCCCATTATATCAGTAAATCACCTAAAACAACCATCATAAATATCCCTGACAAGGTCAAGATTTGTTGACTGAAAATGCTGTTACTTCATTGGCAATGACTATAGAAGTTCAACTTTCAAAGATTTTTTTTGAAGAATTCAAGAATTCCCATTATACATAACGTGCATCACCTAAAAGCAGCACTACAGATATTATTCCTAAATGAGCACTGCTTGCACAGCAACTGAGTATTATATAAATGTAGGTAAAATAGTTTCCAAATAGATATATGAAAATATATTTCTAGCAAACTTTAGTTTTTCAAATGCAAAATGAAAACAGATAAGAGTAGAATATTAACACATTTTTGTTCCAAAATTCTAGTCCAAATAGATATTAATGCTTCCACCCCCACCCAATGCTGTATTGCATATTGCAAATACTTATTCACCACATACTAGCATAAAAATGTATCATTGCAATGCGAATGATAGTTGTAACTTCATATGCAAGATGCTAAAATAGGAGTGCAAAAGAGGAAGACAGACTGGAGGAGAGGGATAACTAAAATATAGACGGAAGGGTTGACAAGAGCTACTTGAGAGCTTAATGGCTGGGTGCCATGCAAACTGAGAAGGCAAGCAGGCAATTGAAATTTGTACATAGTTTAGGTTAGAGTAAGAAAAATCTAAAAGCTATGTAAAGAATTGTACAAATAAATATGTATTCATTCATATACCTCTACACACGCTGTGTTAAATATGTTAATGCATTATTATGATATTCAGCTGTATATTATCCTAAATGTATTTTGTAGGAAAAATATTAATATTAAAAATTCACGTTATATTACTGCTGTCGTCCTTAAAGTGAACCTCTAGTTCTTTAGGACCAATAAAAAAATAAATTTAAAAAAAAATTACAGGAACTCGAGTGCAGTTCAGGGACATGTCAGTTTCAAACTAAAGGGATTAATGTGTTTACGGCAAGTAGTATATCTATGAGCTATAATTACTTATTCATTTGGTATTCTTCAGGTGCAAAATAAAATAACAGTTTTGGGGAACTTATACACTTATAACCTAATCTTAAAAATGATTTAACACTATTATTGATTAAAGGACTTCTAGGGCCGTGGAAGTGGTAAACAAAAATTGAAAGAAATTAATGGCGTTAAGGATTAAATACACTCATATGAAACATTTTATACTCTGGATATGGGAAATGAAAGCAGATATAAACATATACGTAGAGAAACTCAGTGAAAAACTAAGTCTTAATTTATAAATCCATATTTTTTTCGTAAGGATTGGATTGAAAACCATGCCTGCAACGAACACGCGCATGCCGGATTCAAAGTGTAATATGTTACAATATTTACCATTTTTGTCACAAACAAGCAACAACCAGAGTATTTTAATTCATTCCTCCCAGTACGTATCAATAGCCAGGCTGCGTATTACATACTTTCTTTTGAGTTTTCGAATGATTCATGCTCTATTGCAGATAATACAAAAATTGACAATCACAATTGACAGCATTACGATTACGCATCATCACATGTGTTTGTAACTGCTACCAACCTTACCTGATTTGTACATCAATAATAATAAACACAGATTGCCATAAAACTTCACATTGGAGAGATGCGTTTCATAGTTACTATTGATATTTGTTCACATTAATAAGTTAAAGTTTCTTAAATGCACCCTGAATCTACCAGTGAGAGAAATGCCTGTCATTTAATTAAATAATTATTTAATTCGTTGATGTTGCAGTTCTGATTTTACAAACAGTAACATAGCGATCCTGCAAAATGTCAATCCGTGAAAGGCAAATGCTACGTCTATAAAAAGTGTGTTTATATCTTTTTATGAAAAATTGGGTTGACGTCCATAATGGGCCTCTTTGGTAAAACTCCCGAAAAGAATCCCAAAGATATGGTAAGCATAAAATTTCATGTTGGTAATTTTGCTTGTCTGGAAAAAGTGTACATACAATGGGCGTAACCTAACCACTTTCTATCTATAGGTGAACGAATGGTCTCACAAAATAAGAAAAGAAGGTTATCAACTGGATCGTCAGATTAGAGGTGGGAGAAAATTTGATACCTATTTTAAACTATATAAAGTGTTTACGATTTCGAATTACCAATGCATGTGATAATCAGTTTGCATATTGGTATTTAAGAAACTGTTTACAACTGTTTTAGCCATTCAAAGAGAGGAAGAGAAAGTGAAGAGATCATTGAAGGAGGCAGCAAAAAAGGGAGATAAGGATGTTTGTATCATATTGGCAAAGGAAGTAATCAGAGCCAGAAAAGCTATAAACAAAATACATACATCAAAAGCACATCTTAATTCCATTCAGTTGCAAATGAAGAATCAGCTTGGTAAGTTTCAAAGATGCTCACTAGCACCAAAATGTGCATCCAGCATGTATATATATATTTTTTTTCTAATGGCCCAAAGGAATTTTATAAGCAAATGAATAAAAAATAATACATCTTAGATTTACATGTACACCCATTGAGCGCTCTTACTGCTTATTTTGACACCATACAAAAATAAATAAAGCATTTGCTGATGTAGGCTAGAATATAATAAACAAAAGCATTTGAAGAATTTGGAATAATATGGACGATCAGAGGGACTCTTGAGTGTCTTTCACAGTTTGTAGATATTCAGCTGCTAATATATTACTTCCTGATGTGTAGGGTTTGGGACCCTAAGTCTTAAAGCATAGCAGGGATGTTTTTTTTTAGAAGTATAGGAGTGAAGCAGGAGCAATGACATCAAGTAGCCAAGGGGTCTGTGAGACTCAACCCCAATGATCTCCACAGGAAAGAGTAACACATCAGTGAAATAAGGCAAATGAATCTTACTAGTAACTACATGCACTTCTTTATTCTTGCAAATCTGTTGGTTTTCTATAGGGCCTTAACTATATAAAAAAAAAGTGCCATAGCATTCATAGCTCTGCAAGTTTTATGTACGTTAATTATGTTTTTCATGTGTTATCCCATTCCTAAGTATACCATTTAATTAGTCAAAATAAGTGTCGGCCTTCAACTATTAAAATCAAAAGGACTTTGATTAGTTTTAGCAAAACATTTATGACATATAAATAATATTTGTATTTAATACATTCCATTAAATAAATTTAAACATGGAGGGCATAATGTTCCAATTTCTATGCTGTATTCACCTTGTCCAACTGAACAAATTGTGCAGCTAGTAATAACAAAATGTCATTTTCTTAGTAGTTTCAAGCAGTGTTGAATGTAAATAAATGAGTAGTTTATTGTAGAAAAGCAAGCTGTTTGAAGGAAAAATAGATGTGCATAAATTAATAAGTAGATATGTGCAACAATATATAACAGGGTTTATAGGGCACATTAGTGTACCATGATGATGCAGAAATGAGGAAGAAACTCAATTCAATTTGTTATGCAGCAATACAAACATGTAATAAATATCAAAAACAAACAAATACTGGTACATATTACAGTGGTCATCAGTTGTTAAAAATAATGCACATACATAATACAAATGGACAGATATAACAATTTAAAACTGATTTGATATACATTTGAAATACTTATGCAAATTATATAGTCATTTATATCATTTTTCCTTTAAGCAATGTTGAAATTCGAGAAGCTTACTATTTATACTGAGCTTGTTGAATAGTTTTTAAGACTGATGATTGGGAAGTTGTTTTGCAAGGAACAACAAGCATAAAATTATTCCTGGTATTGTAGTAATATGCTGGTATTAAAGTTAGTTTTTACATATAACAAACATACAATAAATATAAATATATAGGCTGTCCCAAAATTAGGTTGACAAATTTTGGGAGCTCATAGATAACATTATTTTAAATACCTTTTGTTAAGGAAAGTTTTTTGCTGCAGTGCTTCGTTTAAGTGCTAGACGAGTTAATGACATTACTGCATCCCACCCAGTTGGTTTAAATACGTACATTACATTTGCGCTTGTATCTTTTAAAGAAAACACACGAAAGAAACAAAACAAAAATGTTTCAATTCGTATGTATCTTTTAAAAGAAACAAAACAAAGGTGCTTCAATTTATTTAGCATATGGTTTACTTCCTGAGCTCATTGTTGTGTTTTCTTGACATTGTGTGTTAGTTTGCTGGAATACATGCTGCATACTAGTTTATTTACAACATGGAAAGATACACGTTGGTTGTGGTATAGCTGGTGCGGGTTGTGCAATTGTCGGAATTCACATGTTTGGGCCTTCGAAAATCCCCATCAACAGAGATTTGGTGTTAATGTGTGGGCTGGTATTGTGGATAACTTCTAAATAGTACCCTACATTATGCCGGTCCGACTCAATGATTACAATTTCTTATTATTTTTGCAACAAGTTTTGCCTGATCTAATGGAAACTGTTCCCCTTCATATCAGACAGGACATGTGGTTTCAACATGATGGGTCAATAGCTCACTTTGGTGCTGAAGTACATCATAATCTTATGGCTACATACGGCAATGACTTGATAGGCAGATGTACCGAGCATGCTCCCCTGACCTTACTCCACTTGACTTCTTTTTGTGGAAATGGAGTTTTATTTATGGATGCTCTTTAACTGCTGTGGTTCTCAGCATCCCATTCTATAGTGGGTGTGAAAGACCATGTAATTTTGCTCATAGGCCTCTCTATCGGACTTGAGGTTCTTTTGCATGCCATAAATCTGTGACACGGGACCAACAGCTTCACTTCCCTTCCAAAGGAAGCCATGCTATGGATTTTTACGCCTGAAAAAAATCCATCGTCCTCTGCAGTGTTTGAACCCATGACCTTGAGTTATACCACAGATTCTTTTTCTTGGGGCACATGAAAACTAATAAATGAAACACCTGTTGAATCTTGTGGCACGAAAAACCTGAGCGGCCAGCAAAATCAATGAAATGGCTGGTGTCTTTGCGAGACTTTGGTAGAATATGACACATCAATGCACTCTTTGTGTTAATCGCAATGGGCATGCGTTCCATTTGCTTTGAATAGTAAACAGTAAAGCTGTGATTAACTGTAAAAAATGAGATATCTATGTTTTGTTTACATGTTCTATGTTTGTTTCATGGATTAGATTGTGTGCCTTACTAAGATAAATGCAAATCTAATTTGCATTGTGGATTTTGCTGTAAATACTTAAACTGTGTGGGAAGTAGTAATGACATTAACTCGTCTAGTGTTTAAACGAAGCACCATAGCAAAAAGCTTTCCTTAACAAAAAGTATTTAAAATAATGTTACCTATCAGATCCCAAAGTTTGTTGGTCTAATTTTGGGACAGCCTGTGTGTGTGTGTATATATATAAATCTATCACAGTGAAGACGCTCCTTTGATTGGGATGTTATTCATTATTCTTAGAGTTTTTTCTAGAGTAGCAATACTTTATTGGTATGGCAGCAGTTTCACCAAAGAATTAGGTTGTAATTTATTAACAATTGGAAAAAACAAAATATGCAGATCTAACATATGTTCTGGTACTGATGAGAGTTCAAAGCAAATTTGATACAAATAAACTCTAGATACACTGCCCATCTAGAAAACTGTCAATTACTAATACCAGTATTTTCAATTGCTATCCGTCATGGTTTACGCTGGTTGTTTTAAAACTACAAAGAAGGTTCTGTTGGATTGTCCTTTCTTTTCTTCACTTTTTTTCTTCTTTTCTTTCCATTTCTTTTCTCTCTTCCTCCAAAGAAGACTATTTGAGCTAACCCTATGTGGGCCCTATCAAGAATATCTTCAAGTTTTAATGTTAAAAGGTCGTAATCAATGTGTACACTTAAAAATGGGTATCAACAGTAACATGATAATGGAGAGTCAATGATGTGGTTTGCTAAGCCGTTTATTATTTAAATAAAAGGATGTGGCTCCAGAACGGATTCTGACTCTGCTGAGTCTGATGCCTCTCAGAGTTCCTCAGCTCTGGTGAACTTTGCCTCTCAGTGTTTCAATGATTATGTCACAAGGATGAAAAATCCCTGCCCTAGTCTTAAGTTCGAACCAGTTCTAAGTTGTTCTGAGCTGTTGACAGGCAACAATAGAGTTTTCCTCTAATCTGCAAGTCCTGCTTTGGCTGGTAGAGAACTGTTCTTCAGGGTCGTCTTGCAAAGGAATGTGCGTAACTTCGCTGTTATTTGTGGTAGCTAGGTTCAGCTTTGCTTCAATAGTTCCTCAGTTCAGGTGTGCTTAAATAATTACTCACAGAGTTCCATTGTTAAATAAATGTTATTTAACTGTTTTTTCCACACAAGTGTGTGTGTGAGTAGGACAAGAGCTGGAAAGGTAGAGTCAGACTGAAAAATTCAGTGCTGTAACAACTGAGCTATAATGGCAATATGCTTACATGGTCTGCTATTAGATTTTTCAGCCTGACTCAACCATTCCATATAAACGTTATTTGCAGTTACAGAATTCACTATTTTAAATATGCACTAATATATCTTCAGTTTGTGCTAAACAATATAAATACAATTTTGGAGTATTACTAAACTTTTAGGCACCAACATCTATGTATATAAAAAAATGAATTGCCGAATTGAGCAATACTCTTTTTGTTATGTTGGTTATTGTCACGATAAGGTTTGTGTAGAAGAAAATGTTTAAAAAACATATGGTAAAGTTTTTTTAAGCCTCATAATATGAATCAGCATGCAGTGCCAAGGGAACGCAATTGGTTGATAGCCGCCAGATGGCAGTGGTACCACAGTTATTTGTTGCTAGATGGCTGCAGTACTGCTCTATTTTTCTTCTCCATTCAATTATTTATTTATTATTTATTTGTCACTAGATGGCTGTAGACTACTCTATTGTCCTTCTCCATTCAAAGCTAAGTGAATGCACAAGATAACAATAAAGTCAAATATATGGTTATGAATTAACTATCGTTCCCTTGGTCACATCGTTTAAATAAAGAAATAAAAGCGTACCTGTTTCACATATAAAGTATATTTTTGTTGTAATTCTGTAAAATGAACAAGTTGTAAACTATGCACATAACCAAAAATCTTTCTTAGAATATGAAAATGGTGATGAAATGATGGGACCCGGATGGTATACCATATTAGGTTACCCTACCTATTGCAAAGCATGTTATTTGAGGTTATGTGGTACACAGCTAGCTACAAGTGAACGATCAGTTAATGTTCCTTATCTGCATGCACTATCTGGATTTATCTATATTTACAAGTTTATACTTGATTAATTGGTAGCTTGCAAAGGTATTTATATGATTTACATTTCAATATTAGGTTTTGCACATCATTAAGCTGCTTAGTCTCTATATTTTCCTTTACCAGTGAATATAATGCAACATTAATGTATTACATTACAAGAGTATGAACACTTTTTGCCTTCACTGTATTCATTTTCTTTGTGTCGGAATTCTTCTAAGTTAATCTCATTTATCTATCACTACCAATTGATATTTGTTTTTGTATGAAATATTATTCTTTTAGGTTAACTTCTGGGGATTGGGAAATTCACTTGATCTCACATTAAATTATTGATTACTTAGCTATGTTCTGTGAGTTAGAAATGCTAAATTTTGAATTGTGCAGTTTCTCATGAGGTGTCAAGATCTGATGGTGTTCAGAATAAAAAAGTAGTAATATTAATTACTTAATTAAGTTTTCTGCATCTTCCTTGGAAGGATGGAAGTTACAAGAATTGTTAGTTTCCTTTAATAGACAAAGAATTGTTATGTATATGGATGTTGATTGTTATAAATGTCATACATTTTTCATTTCTTATTCATAGTAGCAAAGCTTTTTCAATATAAAATTCTGAGAATGTAACTTGAAGTCATATAAATTATTTAAAATGAATTGCTTTATTCACACAACTTCACTTATCATTTTTGATTGGATTAATTCCAGGAAAACTCCCATCTTCAGCATTAGGATAATTGCCATGTGATACTTTCTATCTCTTCTGATGGAATCTCCTACTGAGGCTGTCTGTTGGTAGGTTTATAAAGGGGTCATTGGAGGGTATCACACAACAATCGCTAATACTAAAGTTGGAAGAGTTCTCCCAAAGGTGGTTCATTTAAAAAAAATGAAGCTGTAAGGTGACTCATCTGAAATAATGTGTCTTGTTTTGAATTTTCATTGCACCTGTTTTATTACACATGTATTACCAAGGAAAAACTTAAGGCTTTTTTAAAAAAATAAACTAAGATTTCCTGGCAATGTGCACACTCTCTGACTTCAAGCCAGGTGAAGTGATGTAGAGCCATCAACGTTTCGGGAGCGTGCAGCTCTCCCATTGTCAGGATGATGAATGGCTTAACCAGGTGAAATGGCCAGAGAGGTGCTGGCAATCTCCTCTGAAAGGACAATGCTGAACCAGGATGCTGGGCTATGATTGGGTTCCTCATGGAAACCAGCCATAAAACTCAAATTGATTGGCTAGAAAGCACGGATTCAGACGAATTAAGCAGCTATGACGTCCGCTCTAGCTGGCCGAGCAGGAACTTTTTGCATTTTCTACGAGATCTGTGCTAGCAATTGCAGTGCACAGCTCTACATCACTTCATCTAGCTAGAAGCCTGAGAAGTTTGAGGCTTTTCGTGGAGTTGGGTAAGTTCTATTGTATTCCAATCATGCTTTTTCGTATTAATATTTCTTTAAACTGTAATGAAACATTTTTAAAAAGGCTCACAAAATTTGTGTTACTGATATTAAAAACAAAATAAAAAACCCAAAAAGATCTA
Source organism: Hymenopus coronatus (assembly GCA_030762935.1). Taxonomy (NCBI): domain Eukaryota; kingdom Metazoa; phylum Arthropoda; class Insecta; order Mantodea; family Hymenopodidae; genus Hymenopus; species Hymenopus coronatus. The sequence goes on along the minus strand of CM060889.1, from coordinate 37,202,985 downwards.
TAATTATATGAGAAGAATAAGGGAGATAGAAATTGATTATCTGATTCATTCTTGCTATTAACTGACATGTTTTTGCTTCGCTTTCCTATGCAGCAACTCTAAGAGTAGCAGGAGCTCTGCAGAAATCAACAGAGGTAATGCAGGCAATGCAGACTTTGGTTAAAGTTCCAGAGGTGGCAGCTACAATGAGAGATTTGTCTAGAGAGATGATGAGGGTAAGAAAATGTAGAAGTAGCAGTTTACTACAGTATATATAGTTATTCAAAATTGTTTGTAATGTTATATGTATGATGAATTATATCAATATTACATGGTTAGAAAATATCACATTCATTTTTTTCATGAACGCATTATAATTTTTATACCTCTAAATTTGCAAATGCATTTGAATTTTGAGGAATGTCTGCATTAACAGGTCTTTAATCAATTTTAAAACATAAAATTACTGATTAATTATGTTAAGTATCATATTCATTTTATTTTATGAGTGAATCTTGTATTAATCAGTAATAACATGAAATAGTAATAATCATAAATTTAGCAAATTTGGGTCATGCAGTTTATAATGTAAAGTTACAGAAAAAGTTGCATGTACTTTATTGGATTCCATTTGTGCAGTAGCTAATTAAGCGCCACTGAACATAAATGTTACACTTTCATCTGATATATATAAAGAAAATATTTAAATAATAATAATAACGATATACATTTGAATTTTGATCTGTTATCTTCTAAGAGGACAAATAAAAACAGAATTTGGATGTGGAAAATGTACAAAAATAAATAAAGTCAATTTCTTTTAAGAAGATAATAATATTCTTAGGCAAAAGAGTGATATAATACTTGGTTAAGGTCTCTATGAAATAAAACTCTTGAGAGAGAGATCTGCTTTAAAACAAACAAAATCCAAACAGTTTACGCTTAGACTAGCTTAGTCTCAATACCATTAGATTTTAATAGTTATTTAGGGCTAAACAACTGAATAATATAATAGTTAAACATGAGTCGGAATAGTGACATTCACCTCACTTAAACTGAAATTTTCAAGATATATGTTTCAAGGGCATTTGCCCTCTTCTTCAGTTGAGGTCCGACTGATGGCTAGAAGTTGTGCTCTATGGTCCGTTACGGTGGAGACATCTGGTGTTTTCAGCAGAAGTTCATAATCATGTGGCGGAATTTCAAAATTCATGAGTTGGTCTTTGTGTTGTGTAATGAGAATATTCTCCCAAATTGTGAGTGCTGCCAATTTGTTTACAAGTTTTAGCAACTTTATGTCATTTTCTATTTTGTGATATGATGTCCAAAAATGGTGTGCTACTGCCGATTTATCCATCTTTTTCTGTTTGATGTGTCTGAAATGCTCTTTTAACCTTGTTTCCAGTCTTCTTTTTGTTTAACCAATGTAACATAATTTGCAGTACTTGTAATCTATTTTGTAGATGCCTGATCTCTGGTTCGTAGGTATGGGGTTTTTAATGTCTGTTTTTTTATGTTGAATTGGTTATTTGATGCTAAACTTATACTGTATTTCTTGAAGATTTATTTGAATTGTTTATCTGCTGTTGCGTTATAAGTGAATTTTTTATATGTAACTTTTACTTTTGTGTGGACAAAGTGGTGATTTGTTATAATGTTAATTTCTTCTTATGCTTTTCAATTTTTTGATCAATGATGTCTGGGTTGAAACCATTGGCTGAGGCTGGTGTCAAGGAATTGTTAATGGCTCATTTAACACAACATAAAATAATAACACAAAAGACATCAAGATGTTTCTTAAAAAAACAGATAAAAAGGAGAACACTATTTGCCGATATACGTTTTCTTAACTTATGCTTAATACATTATGTGACTCCGATTTTTGCCAGTAAATTCATAAAATTTGACAACAACAATATGATATAAAAAGCCACAGATCAGAAAGTAACCATATTGGCAAAAAGCAAACACTACGTGATGCTAAATAAAATATAACTCCAATTATATGCATTACATATGAAACTCTCGCAAAATGTAGGAGACACCATTTGGAACATCTAGAACATTACACAGTTTCAACCAATGATTTGTTGGTCTTGTTTGATGTGCAATCATTACTCACCAGCATTCCAATCAAAAAATTACTTGAAACCTTCAAAACATGGCTCACAGACATAGGCTTAAACAAGAAAGAAATAGAAGACTTCCATACTTTGACAGAAACTATGCATCAATCATAATTATTTCCAATTCAATGGCAGATATTACAGGCAATCCTCAGGCTTCGCAATGGGTTACCCACTTTCACCCTTTTTAGCAAATCTGTACAAGGTACAACTTGAAGTTCACATAACCTCGAGTTTTTCTAATATGTTAAGAAAATAGTTTAGATATGTGGATGATGCTTTTGCGGTGGTCCCCCAAAAATTAGCAGAAGACTCTCTAAAATTATTAAACCTACAAGGCAGGCATATACAGTTCACAATGGAAACAGAAAAAGGCCAAATTCTACCATACCTGGACCTAAAACTAACATGGAAAGAACAAAAGATCACATATGGCATCTACAGGAAGACCACACTTACAGACAATTACATAAAACGGAATAGTTTCAAACCGGAACCTCACATACAGGCAAATCTTTAACAGCTCAGTACACATACTCCTCAGCATCCCACTCAACTCAGAAGAGTACAACACAGAATACTTCCAATTAAAATGCATAGCTTCAGCCAATGGTTTCAACCCAGACATCATTGACCAAAAAATTGAAAAACATAAGAAGAAATTAACATCAAAACAAATCACACTTTGTCCACACAAAAACCAAAAGTTACATATAAAAAATTCATTTATCACCCAACAGCAGATATAAAATTCAACTAAATCTTCAAGAAATACTGTATAAGTTTAGCATCAAGTAACCAATTCAACATAAAAACATTAAAGACCCCTACCTATGAACCGGCATGTTGCCATGGTAGCTCAGTGGCAGAGCAACTGGCTAGAGATCGAGAGATCCGTGGTTCAAATCCTGGCTATGTCATTGAATTTTTCAGTCTGACTCTACCTATCCAACTCCTGTCCTTCACACGACTATGTGTAAAAAAACAGTTATTCCCTACAAATTGACTATAATAGTTGGCCATACTATGAATCCTGGGTCTAAAATACTTACAGCATTGCAAGTCGCCATTGGTGTTGTCATCTCAAAATAATTTGAGATCACCTTTTGGTTTACCGGGAAACATGCGAGTCAGTTGAGAAATTCAATGCTATGCCGGCATGTTGCCATGGTAGCTCAGTGGCAGAGCAACCGGCTAGAGATAGGGAGATCCGTGGCTCAAATCCCAGTTATGGCATTGAATTTTTCAGTCTGATCTATCTATCCAACTCCATCCATACCTTCACATGGCTATGTGTAAAAAATAAAACAGTTATTTTTAATTGTATCTTCATCTGAACCTTTTAGCCATGGAGCTTTTAGCATTACTTAAACTTTTAATCTTTGAAGGTACACATATGTGGAATAGATATGGAGTTCTGCCACCTCACAATAATATGCACTGTATGACCTTTCACAGGCAGGAATCATTGAGGAGATGTTAGAAGAAACTATGGATACTCTTGAAGACACTGAAGAAATGGAAGAGGAAGCCCAAGAAGAAGTGGATAAGGTAAGCTGGAACCACTTTTTGTTGATGTCGATTATAATTTTTATTTCAGTTTGTAAGGTTATACTTGATGCTGCCCAAATCTACAGATGTGAAGATTTCCTGATCTTCTTTTCCTTAGGACCAGGAATAATTTATATGGAGACGGTACAAAAGATTTTTTTATAACTCTGCAGATGCACTTGAAATGAAAACGGAGTTACTTGTAGTTAGTGTTAATTACCTGCTAAGTTTGTAAACAGATTTGAGGAAAACTGTTGTTTATTTTTATGTAGATTCTAAAAACTATTGTAATAAGCCTATGTTTCTATCTATGTATTGATCAAGATAAACATCTGCAGAAATTGTTGCATGACACATTTCATTGTAGATACAGATAACCAAAGCTATGAATTATGAAGCAAGCCATTTACACGCATTCATTGATTACGACCACAGGGCATAATCGCATGCTCCCTCTTCAGGGCTGGTCATCCTGGCTAGCATCATCGTATGGGCTAGATGACCCTGGTGTACTTCAAGCCTCTTCCCTTGGAACAGTCTCTGGATGTGGTAGACTTCATTTATCTTCTTCACCACAAGATATGGCCCTTGCCTTGGTTGTTCAAGCTTGAGGGAGCGTCCTTTGGTCCAGGTAGGGGATACAGCCCCACTAAATCACCCTGTTAGAAGCCTCAGGTCTTCATCTGGTTGCTTGCTATTTGGATATGTTGACATGCCATCTCATGCATGTTGTGAAGTCAGTCTATGACATGTAATCTATTCTGCCCCAGGATAACTTCCAAACAGGTTGCATGGTAGACTGGCTGGTGTCAACCCAGTGGTATCGTGGCTTGAAGAGCAGAAGGCCAGCAAGAAAAGTGACACCCTCACTTCCATCTCTCTGATGGTTAGCCACAGTCATCCTCAAATGTTCTTTTAGAGTCTTGATGTACCCTTAACCATGACTTTTGACTATGAGTGGAGTGCACATCTTGTGCTCCAGTGACTCTCTCATCAGGTTAGACTCAGTATTGGAGCCCTGATCTCTGTGCAGCTCCAACGGTACTCCATAGCACAAAACAGTTGTTCTACGAGGCAGTTTGCAATGATCTTGGCCCCCTGGTTGGGGCTCCTGAACACCTTTGGCCACTTGAAGTAATCTATTAGTAATTGTTACCCCTGTTTGACACAAGGAATGACCCAGCTATATCAGTGGCTCAAAAGGTGCTCCCATGTTATACTGCTGAATACAACCCTAGCTCCTGGTTTGTGAGCTATGACTTGCAGCACACATGGCATTGACTGCACCACCTCTCAGCATCTGCTCATAGTCTCAGCCAGTAGTATGGAGCTTGTCCCAAATGTCCTCCAGAAGTCCACATGTACTTCCTTCAGAACTTCCATGACCTTATTTTGTGGGAGGAATAGCTGCTCTCTCTCTCTGGGTCTTCCCATTAGGTGACTCCCACACTCGGAACAGTACTCCTTCCTTGGTCTTCAATAATTCCCATTGGGCCCAGTAGGGCTTATACATACTTGTACAATATCTTCCCAGCTTGGGCTAGTCCCTGCCTCCACTTCTCTCAGGAGTTTTTTTGTGGCTCCTTCCTTCCAATGTTCTGATGTGAAGTTGTATTCTGGATGCAAGTGTCCAAGTTCATGAAGCTCAACAGCCAGGTCAGGGTGGAATGGTGAGTCCTCAGATGGAATGACTGTCTGAACAGGTGCTTATGAAGTGCTGCCAGGAGCTCTCATTGGATAAAGAAGTAGTTCCTTTCTGCCTTGGAGACCATGTTGCTCTAGTAGGCTATAACATGCTCCTGGCCATCCTGGACCTCTAATAGATGGCATTTGTATTCACAATCTCAGAAGAGCTTTGAAACATTAGGTATAAAACTGTACAATAATTTACCCTTAGAAATAAAGCAATTTTCAGGATCAACTTACAAGAATAACTGTATGGATGGTTAGTAGCTAAACCTTATTACTCAGTACAGGAATATTTTGAAATGTAATTTTATTCATATATAGGTGCTTGGTTAAGAAAATTGTAAATAATCATTATATCTTAGTAATACTCTTATTTGTATACACATAATTGCTACTTTGTATTGAGAAGATTGTGACATCTATTGCTGTACAGCTCAATGACAATAATAATAATAATAATTATTATTACTACTACCAGGTTGTGGAAATCGTAATATAGGCGCACTGCAGAGTGCTGACATAAGTGCCTGGAACATGCTCTCTGCCTCTTCTGACCATGAGTAAGGTCAGTGCTAATCCATCAGAAGGATTTCACTATGTTGGTGAAAAACCTCTGACGACTGGTGGTAGTAGCTCCATTGGCCTAGAAAACTCTCATTTTCTTTACCTTTCAAGATAGTGGCAGTTGTTATTGTACTTTATTATTTGTCATATTTGGATCTTCCAGTATGAAAAATCTATGCACTCATACCCTTAACACTCTGTGTTGATATGAGAGAACTTAAAAGAAGAAACATTCAACTAGCTATCCGGTGAGAAACATTTAAGAGAAAAGCTTGTCTTATCTCCCAGAAAGGAAACAAGATATGTTAGAAGGGATATTATTAGGCTCTGTCTGTGTGTTTGTGTCAGCAAGTCCTTTGCCACATTACTACTGGTATTCGCACAGCTTTTCTTTTATCCAGCCACGTGCAACAAGGCTGTCATCCACTCTTTTGCCAAAGGTACATAGTGTCACATGAAGTGTTAGCGATGATGGCCCCAATGTGTCCTCCATTGTTTCCCTTTCAGTAGGTGACTTGGTTAATCATATCCCCAGTATACTCCACTTTAAGATCGTTGTCATTTCTGTTGTTCAGGACAGCAAGCTAAGTTCCTCTTATAGCAATAAAGTCTCTTTCAGCTACTTCAAAATTGATAGAAATAGTCTTTATTCAGTGCTGCATCACAATTCTGCAGTTGCTGTGATGTGTGTAGATAGTTGACTGTTCTCTCTAACACAGCTGCACTTGAACTCACAGTCAAACTGATTTTTTATGTTTTTTTTTGCTGTTCTATTTTAAAAAATAATCAAACAATTGTCTAATTTCACTTCTAACATTACTGAAGTTGAGTCGTGACTCTAGCCTTAGTACAGTAGTTAATCTAATATTTAAAAGCTTTATGTGATAATATTCTCTAATTGCTTGGAGTAGCATGTTGAAAGAATAATTTTATTTCATTGAGGTCAGTAAGATAAATTCCATTTGAAAAATTCAGATTTATGCTGAAAGGGCACTCTCTGGACATTGTTGAAGTATTTATATAAAATGCAATAATTAACCCTTGTGGCAGCTTTCTTTCAATGAAAAAATCTCACACTTCAAAAATAATATGTTTTATGAGATTCACCTGATATTATTATTTATGCAATCATATTATAAACATGCTGTAAATGTGTTGCAGAATTAGCCCATTATAGCTTGCATGCCAATAATAGCAACACATAATATCACTACCCAAGTTGCTATGGTTTACAGAGAAAATGAAACTATTTTGTGTTATTCCTTTCTCTGAGCAATGAAGATACAAAAATACATATGTAATAATTAAGGTCTGAATATAATCCTCTGTACTTTATTAACTATAAAATAATTAAGATCTGAATTCATAATTATTTACCATTTGTGCTGATAACTACATAACTGTCTATACATCTGCTCTCAGGAATGGAATGTTTGAAAATGACTGCCTTATGTCATCCTCCATGCTAGGTAATATGCTAGCCTTCAGTTCCCAAGGTCAGAGGTTCAAACCTGGCGAAGGGCTATGTATTTTTTTTGGTACAAAATCCTTAGCATGGCTTCCTTGAAAACTGGTGGTGCCGTTCGTAGATTTACAGTACATTATAGAAGCCTCTGAGCCAAATTAAGCTGTCTTTCACACCCAATATGAAATGAGACATTGAATCGCATCCATGTATAAAACTATTTTTCTTTTTTTTTTTTTATTCCTTGCTTAGGTTCAACATAGTAGGTAATAAGTAACAAATGAAATGCAGGTAGAGATGCGAACATCTGATGCCATATAAAGACACTCTCGCCTATGTCGCTAGAGATGTTAAGTTATTCCATGACTTATTTTGTACAATTTACAATGCTAAGATTGCATAAAATGTATTCAGCTCATAAAAATAATCCTAATAACAAAAATTGTTGCACAAATGGCAGTGAGTGTAACAAACATTCACTTGTGCCATAATCATCAAGATTATCCACTGGTGGTATGCATTAATATTTAATGAAGGATGAAAACCTAATTATAATGAGATATGACTCTGTTTTTGCAGGTGCTTTGGGAGCTTACTGCAGGACAGTTAGGGCAAGCACCAGCTGCTGTAACAGACTCTCTGCCACCTGCTGCAGTAGAAGAGGCTGCAGCACCTGCAGTACCCTTAGAAGATGAAGCTGAGCTTGAAGATATGCAATCTAGATTGCAAGCACTCCGCAGTTAATCTTATGACCAACAAAATGCTTTCAAGAATGGTGTATAACACAGATAACAGAACGTATTCTTTGCAGCCTTTGATGTTCCTTTTATTATAAAATTCTTCTTTAACCAAAACGCTGACTCTATATTGTTGAATAAGCCTAATGATTCATACTTAACAGAAATATGCTGATAACCGCATCACATTTTGGTTAATGTGAAGTTTTCAAATAAATGTTGTATATTGTTAGAATTTGCAAGAAAAATAAATTATTTATGTTTTATTACACTATTTTAATAAAAAGAAAAAATCTTTATTGCCTATAATGTAAATGATTAAAGAAAACATTGCTAACTTTAATGCTGAAAAACCAGTATTTTTTTCCTCATCCAGATTGATAAACATCTTTCATCCTTGTCCTTTGCAAATATCCTATAAATACTATTTAATATATTTCTCTTCTACTAGGTTTCATGTTTTAGGGTGTAAATAGTATAAATTCAATGTGTAATAAAGACACCTACACAGTTAAAAGATTTGGTATCTTGTTGTCTAACAAGTTGTCTATTGCTGCTTCTAATGACGGGGAATTATAAGGTTCAAGTTATCTAACCTTGCAGAAATGCACTAAACTTCAGGGGTACATTAGTGTAGATACATCCAAAAATAGCAGTATCTCATTTTACCTCACTCTTTGCAACAAAGAATAACATAGTTTAGAAATGGTTGCAAATATGCAATTTCATTAAATTAATGTAATTACCTCAATAGAATCAGCTGACAATGAGGAAGTGATTTTTTGAAAATAATTCTGAGGTAATTCATCTAATTTAATGAATTTGTATATTTCAACTGCTTCTAAACTATAATAGTTAATCTTAACATTTTAAGAAAATAATGCATTAGATTTTTAATTGTGTTGGCTGTCTTGTTGATGGTGAGGGACTTAAATTTCATTGTGCTTAGACCAACAAAGTGATGGCTGAGGCTACTCCCTACAATAAATTCTTATTAAAATAATTTTAGGGAACTTTCATATGGAGTTGTAATGAAGGATCATATTCTCTATTTTACAGGATTATGAAGCAGTTTCATAAATCTCTTGACTTGTATTAGCATCTGGAGAGAAAAATCCGACTTACACATCAGCATACTTTACTCATGTGATATGGGGATATATGAATGGTCCTAGAATATATGTTTTTTTTTACACAATGATTTGTCTTTGCCATCTGATTTGTAGGATATTAATGACAGCAAAAAGAAAGTGAAATTATATTGACTGCGATGCCAGGGAAATGTGATAGTGATGAAAATTGCAAAAATGATCTACCACAAGAAATCATGCAATGCATAAAGAGAAAGCAGGCTACAGACTACACTAGCCTATAAGCAAGCTACACTAGCCTATAAGTGCCTACACTAACCTATAAGCAGCCTATAAGCAAGCTACACTAGCGTATAAGCAGCCTATAAGCAAGCTACACTAGCCTATAAGCAACCTACACTAGCCTATAAGCAAGCTACACTAGCCTATAAGCGGCCTACACTAGCTTATAAGCAACCTACACTAGCCTATAAGCAGCCTACACTAGCCTATAAGCAGCCTACACTAGCTTATAAGCAACCTACACTAGCCTATAAGCAGCCTACACTAGCCTATAAGCAGCCTACACTAGCTTATAAGCAAGCTACACTAGCCTATAAGCAAGCTACACTAGCCTATAAGCAGCCTACACTAGCCTATAAGCAAGCTACACTAGCCTATAAGCGGCCTACACTAGCTTATAAGCAGCCTACACTAGCCTATAAGCAGCCTACACTGGCCTATAAGCAAGCTACACTAGCCTATAAGCGGCCTACACTAGCTTATAAGCAACCTACACTAGCCTATAAGCAAGCTACACTAGCCTATAAGCAGCCTACACTAGCCTATAAGCAAGCTACACTAGCCTATAAGCAGCCTACACTAGCCTATAAGCAAGCTACACTAGCCTATAAGCGGCCTACACTAGCTTATAAGCAACCTACACTAGCCTATAAGCAAGCTACACTAGCCTATAAGCAAGCTACACTAGCCTATAAGCGGCCTACACTAGCTTATAAGCAGCCTACACTAGCCTATAAGCAAGCTACACTAGCCTATAAGTGCCTACACTAACCTATAAGCAGCCTATAAGCAAGCTACACTAGCGTATAAGCAGCCTATAAGCAAGCTACACTAGCCTATAAGCAACCTACACTAGCCTATAAGCAAGCTACACTAGCCTATAAGCGGCCTACACTAGCTTATAAGCAACCTACACTAGCCTATAAGCAAGCTACACTAGCCTATAAGCAGCCTACACTAGCCTATAAGCAAGCTACACTAGCCTATAAGCGGCCTACACTAGCTTATAAGCAACCTACACTAGCCTATAAGCAAGCTACACTAGCCTATAAGCAAGCTACACTAGCCTATAAGCAGCCTACACTAGCCTATAAGCAGCCTACACTAGCCTATAAGCAAGCTACACTAGCCTATAAGCGGCCTACACTAGCTTATAAGCAACCTACACTAGCCTATAAGCAGCCTACACTAGCCTATAAGCGGCCTACACTAGCTTATAAGCAAGCTACACTAGCCTATAAGCAAGCTACACTAGCCTATAAGCAGCCTACACTAGCCTATAAGCAAGCTACACTAGCCTATAAGCGGCCTACACTAGCTTATAAGCAGCCTACACTAGCCTATAAGCAGCCTACACTAGCCTATAAGCAAGCTACACTAGCCTATAAGCGGCCTACACTAGCTTATAAGCAACCTACACTAGCCTATAAGCAAGCTACACTAGCCTATAAGCAGCCTACACTAGCCTATAAGCAAGCTACACTAGCCTATAAGCGGCCTACACTAGCTTATAAGCAACCTACACTAGCCTATAAGCAAGCTACACTAGCCTATAAGCAAGCTACACTAGCCTATAAGCAGCCTACACTAGCCTATAAGCAGCCTACACTAGCCTATAAGCAAGCTACACTAGCCTATAAGCGGCCTACACTAGCTTATAAGCAACCTACACTAGCCTATAAGCAGCCTACACTAGCCTATAAGCAAGCTACACTAGCCTATAAGCGGCCTACACTAGCTTATAAGCAACCTACACTAGCCTATAAGCAAGCTACACTAGCTTATAAGCAGCCTACTCTAGCCTATAAGCAACCTACACTAGCTTATAAGCAGCCTACTCTAGCCTATAAGCAACCTACACTAGCTTATAAGCAGCCTACTCTAGCCTATAAGCAAGCTACACTAGCCTATAAGCAGCCTACACTAGCCTATAAGCAAGCTACACTAGCTTAATACTAGTGTATAAGCAGCCATAGCTTATACTACCCTATATGCAGTCTACATTAGTCTATAAGAGGTCTAGACTAGCCCAATATTAGCCTATAGGCAGCCTACATTAACCCGTAGGCAGCCAATACTCGCCAGTAAGAAGTCTATACCAGCCTATAAACAGCCTACACTGGCCTAATACTAACCTATAGGCAACCTACACTATCTTAATACTGGTGTATCCTGTAAGCAGCCAATACAGCTTATACCAGCCTATAAGCAGCCTACACTAGCCTAATATTAGCCTATAGGCAGCCTACAATAACCTGTAGAGTACTGAAAACAGATCATAGAAAAATGTTAAGGTGGCCAAGAGGTTAAGAAGGCCTTAGTTTCATTCATAAGCTCCTAGGTTCAAATCTTGCTGCTTGTCATTTTTTTTATTTTTATTAATTTTATAACTGGATATGTAGAACATAATATGAATTAATATCCCTTTGACATTTTAAGTTATGTGCCTATCTATGCACACAAAGACATAATTCTACCAACACTCATGTTAAATAACTAAAAAAATGATGTGTATATAAACTGTCTTTTAAAACCAAAACACAACAAATAAACATAATTATTATCTGGTGTATGAACCCTCAGCCTGTAAAAATGCACACAATCTTCAGGGCGTAGACAAAATTAAATGCCTGTAGTAATGTGGACGAGAAGCTATAGAGATACCGAGTATCTTTAATTTGTGCCCAGAAGCCTTTTATCCTTTGCCCATCTACAAGTAAATTGGAGTGCAGCTCCCATTTTACCCCAGCCCATACATTCTCAACAGGATTCAAATCTGGTGAACAGTAAGGCCAGTCTACCACTCTGAAAATCAATTTGAAACCTTTCGATATATTGAACAGGATGATTATTCTGTAAAAATACAACAATCACATCAGGATCTCTTATCAACACAGAGGGAATCAAAATATTATTGAGTATTATCGTGTACTGCACACTGTTCAGTGTATCGTCAAGCTGCCACAGTACATTTAGACCACCTCTTGATACCATGATGGAATTATGAAACCAATTTGCATTGTATTGGGACTCCTCTAAACGATAAGACAAATCACCTTTCCCTTACATGTGGAAGAAAATGTTATCTCATCTGAGAACAACATGTATTCCAGTTGCGTTTGGCATTTTCCTGTTAGATTGGTTTGTGAAAGATTTGTTGAGTAAAAAGAAAACATTTTTCAAAACTTTGGTTTTCTTAACAACACTTTAGTATTTTTTCATACTATACAGATCCCATTCGTTTTTTTTCATTGAGAGAATTGTTCGTGCTGATGCATTTGCACACAACATGCTTTCGTGTGCAGATACTGCTGTTAGGTAGAATATAGAATAATCCCTTAAAGAAGCATCATATTAATTATATTATTGATTGTACCGAATTTTATATGAAATAAGTACGTCTAAAATAAGTAGCCGCTATGTGTTGATTCAACATCATTAAGAGAAGGAAAAATGTGTTTGCTACATGCAAGAGGCGAACCTGCGACCCTCACCAGAGATGTAGCCTACGTTTTGCGACAATGCTACAGTGTACACTCATGGAAAGTGGCAGATTTAGTAATGTCATACAATACAAACCGTTTCATACTTTGTGTTGTTAATATTTTTAGTCATTTATAGTTTGTTGTTGGAAAAACTTTTATGTATTTGATTATGATTATTTATCATATGGGTTAGTAATATTAAGATTTGGAACTTATAACAACTTGTTGCTGCCACTACACAACTATATTGGTGTGGCTGATGTATTTAAGGTGGTGTGTCATGTAGGACTTAGATGTATTTGGCATTCCAGAACCTGACTCACTTTTTTTAGTCCATGGACTTACATTAAATAGGATAATTGAAGATAAGTTTGTGATCATATCACCCAGGAGCTCCACAGTTGATTCTAAAAATTTTATCACCATGCTGTAGTAAAACTTGTCCAAAGCAAGAATTTTCCACAATATTCAAAAATATTTCCTGACTAAATACTATGTAGTTCAAATTATATCTTAGATAAAACCAGCTGAAAACTTAGCTTGCTGTCCTGAACAACAGGTAGATCCATTTTATCAGGAAATTTGGGCGAAGCCTTTCAGGAAATGACAAAGCTTCTCAGGATTCTGGTAACTACATCTGTGACAGCTGTGGAAACAGAACTCTTCGACAGATCAAAACCTTCCTAAGAAATACAATGATAGAACATCTTTCTAAATTTGCTATGAAAATAAATTTATTCAAGGCATAGCCTATTTCAACAGTAGGGTGATGATGAGTCGGTAAATGGATTTTATTTTTCTTCAATAATTAGGTGAGTTAATATATCAACTTATTTTTCATGTTATAACACACAATCTACCCTACAAATCACCCCTGATCAAAGTAAATTATTTTCAAACTATTCATTGCCTCCAATTGGATAAAAGTTTATCTGCTTTGCAACTGTGAGACAAGAGCATATGCTGGACTTCAATTTTTTTGTATGAAGCTGATCAGACATTGTTGATCGTAGATTAGGAATTTCTAGTGCTATACTACAAACCCTCTAAATAAAGGATACAACTTTTGGATTGACAACCATTCTGACTATTCTTCAGAACTATTGCTTCTAAATTTATGTGCCACTCTAAGAATGAACAGGAAGGAAATGCCTAAAGTATCTGAAAAACTAAGAAGGGAGAAACAGAATATGACACAGAGATAACATGCTAACAATAAGGTGGATAGAACTAATAAGAGGTTTGTATGTTGACCCCTTTACACAGGGAAGAATGATAAAAAGACACATGCTAATAATCAACTTTGACTGTGTCATAGACTGATCAGAACATGGGCATGGTGAACAAGTTTAACATGATTAGTTCTGTTGGATATATCCACAAATCATTGAAATGATACAAAAAGTTTTTCTTTCATCTTTTAGATTTAACCTCTAAATCTGCATGCTGTATATAATGTAACAATTGGGAAAAATATTAATTACTCAGGCTAATTTCCAACATTCTCTCAATGAAGTTTCATAACACCTACTAGCAAAGCTGCATGATCTGTATCTGCTGGCAATCTCCCTAGACTGACAGAAAGACACTTTCCAATGCGTGTACCACTCAGACAAGCAAAGTCAAGCCTGCTAGAAAATAGCCCGCTCAAATACCACAAAAAATAGCTGCCCAAAAATGAGATGCAAAATTTGTGTGTGCAAACGTTGATGTTTGTTTGTGTGTTTACCTGTTACTCCTGTTTTGATATATAGTACCATATACAGGCCAAATTCTAAATTATACTGGGAAGTGATAGTTTCAATGAAAAGGTTTCTGTTGTTTCATGATCTCCTTCTAGTATAGGTGTAAGACCAATATTCTAATTTGAAATAAATGTAATAAGCCAAACTTTGGATAACCATATTTATGACTTAATTTTCACTGTGATAACTTCTATTTTGTGCTCGAAACAGTGATTGGTAATTTTACCTATGTAATATATATTTATGTGTCTAAATTACTGGCACCTGTGTAAAACTCTTGACTCTGTGTATTGCATGTATCCTAATTTAAACTTTTAGAAATTAACACTTTTTTAGTTGATTTTCTACATCAGTCTGTAACCCCTTTGATATTTCTTACTTTTTGCATGCTAATTAGAAAGCATTTTAAAACTGAAAAAAAAAAAAAAATCTCTCCCTAAGGAGGGATTAACAATTGGCAAATATTTTAGCAGTGAAAAAGTTAATAATTGTTCTAAATCATAGGTTTCTCATATCTTATAAATAATATGTATTTTTATAAAGCATAAATTAATGTTTCCATGTTCACTCAGGCGAAATACTTTTGATTATTTCATTTCCATTATAACAAATAAATTCAAAATTAATAAATTGAATAAACTTTATATCAAAGATACCTGCAAGAAAATATAAAACATTGAATTATTTCTTATACTTAATCCTTTTGTTTTCCTATCCTATAATATAAAAGCACAACTTATATACTTATTTTGCAGTTTTCTATACCTCTGTGTAAGTGCTTTTTCTTTTCACTTTAGCCGATTAGGACAGAGTTACCCAGGTGAGAGGCAATGTTCAAACTCAGTTCTGCTCAAAAACCTTACTGGCAAATCGTATGACTTTGTGACATCTGCATATAGTTTACATGTGCAATAATGGCTGCAGAAAGGGGACAACTTGGCCCAGAAAGTTAATTTTGAATGTGAGTAGTTAGCATACAGTTGAATTAGAGAGAGCAATCAACTTTGTATGAGTGTTAAAATAACAAGAGTTAAAATTGTGCAACACAATATTTTTGAGTCGGGTTTGTAACACCTAAGTATCACTTACATGTGTAACAGCATTGTAAAATAAAGACATCTGCTTGTAGTCAGTTTTATGGTAATAAATGGTTACAATATTTACATGACAAAATGTATATCTTGAATTTTCTGTAAATATCCTATGGTCTTTTTTTTTGGGAGGAATTTTATACAATCTTGCATAACTGCCTAAAGTGATAGTCAAATTTGCACTACACAAAAAATGTATAACTCTTTGAAGCACAGAACTTATTTCAAATACATTTTTTGTGGCATCAGCCATTTCCAAGATTCCTATTATTAGTGGTTTGACTTTTTCTCTGTTCAGCACACAACAGGCGTATCATATCTTGCAAATCCATGTTGGGTGGTACTAAATTGTGTATAGTAACCACAGAATCAGTGAAGGCTTCAGATGTTTTCCAAATCAAACTCCCTCTCTGGAGTTGCTCATTTCAGTTTTCATTCTGTCTATTTATGTAATTCATAGAGTGAATATAACAAATGCAAGCTCCTGTCCTACACACAGTTTTTGTGAGAAAACAATTAAAAATATCATAAAACAATATACTTCCATAAATGTTGTCAATGTTACCTTATTCCCATTCCTTGATTTTGCACTTTCTTAAATAAGCTTTGTTTAAATGAACAAACAAATTCTAGGTTTTAACAACATAGTATATTTCTCAATAAAAAAGTTTTTACATTAGCATTCACATTTCACCATAAACAATATGAATAACAATAACACTAGTATCAGAACTAAGGTTATCGCAAACAACAAATAGTTGAAGAAAAAAAAAATGATATTTCAGTTTCATTCCCTTCATTGCAGGGTTTACATTGCTATTGTAAAATAGGCTACAGCACTTCATCATTAATGCCTGTATCCTGTCACTTTAGGATTTAAAAAGGGGAATGTTAAAACTCTCTCCTTTAATGATATACACATCCAGTGTTCATTCCATAATTTTCTATGTGGGACAATTCTATGATGCAAAACGTGAATCATTTAATAAATACTTACGATTCCTTAAAAATATGCCATGAACTCTGCTTTAAAGGAGTTAACTATAATTTTATAATTTGCTTCAGCTTTGCTAAGAATGATATTTGACATAAAATAATGGATTACTTTTGCATTATAAAATTATATCTTCATTATCGTGAAGATGCACCAAAAAGAACCATCATAAATATTACTATATACATATTTTGCAAAAGTGTCGCAAGTAAGTTAATGGGCAATTTATTCATTAGAAAAGAAAAAATGATCAAATTAAAATAATTCAGTTGAAATGAATTTTGATGAATTCAGATACACTTTATCATAATTTTGGAAGCATATTCTGCATATCTGTTTACCTTTCCTCATGTGTGGAATAGCTTCACTGCCAAGAACTTTGTTCTGCATAATGAAACCATTTACTAAACCATTCTATAGGAAAAACAAATATTATGAAGCAAAATATTTGCCTGAATATACTTTCTGTCCACATTTAATGTTTAGAGTACTGCATCTTGTAAGCATCATATTAAGTGACCTTTCATTATTGTATAAACCTTCAGATGGGATGGTGTCTTTCATTCTCCCAAATAAGAAAATCATTGTCTCACATTTTAGAATTATTATGGCGTTGATTACCATTGCTACACAAATGTAAAGAATTCATAATTATACTTTTTTGTCCTACAAATAGTTTAAAACCATACATAATAAAGTTCTGAAACACAAAATAGAATTAAAAAAACAAAATTAAATGACTCGTTCATTATTAAAGAAATTTATCTGAATGTATTTTGAAGTATGGTTCAAATAAATATTTATTATTGAATCCAAGAGTATTCATTTATATTATTTATTGAAAAACATTTAAAATATTTTATGTACTGCACTGATTTTGTTTATTGCACATAGCCGACAATACTATATTGTATATAAAAGTTGAAAGAACATGAACATGACTCGTTGCAACTCAATGGTATATCGCACGAGTATGTTGCAGCTAACCTTTCAACATTATTACTTATTTTATATATTACCATTATTAAGGATAATTTAAAAATCAGTGAAAACACCTCTTGATATATAATTAAAATGATTATAGCCAAGCAGACTAATGTAGAAAAGGAGCAAACACCGATAATCATGTTTTATTTTAGTGCTAATGAACACCTTTCAGTTCTGAAATCAGTTAGGACACTGTCACGCTACAATACTGCAGTGTTGGTATTTATTTCCATAATCTGTACATTAGGTTTTACAATTTCCTTTATACATTACTTGAGTTGCTATATTGTCCCTAACATCACCATATATTTTAACACTGTGATAATGTAATATAAAAATATACTTCTCTCTTAAAATTGCTGATAAAGCAGATGAAATAAAAACACAAAAGTAGAAATTTTTAACATAAACACTTAGAACTGCTTCATGTTATCTTGAATAATGAGGCCTAAATATAGTTAAGCAATTCTGCAGAATTCATGAACACTATTTTAAGATTTGCACATGCTCATAGGCTTCATTCATAATAGATGTAATGAGTCAAAAAAGTACAAACCAGCTGTGCAGTGGTTTGCCTGTCCACTTTCTCAGTGCTTGTTGCTTTGTAAAAGAAGATGCTGAAACTGGCCACCATTGCAATGCAATTTTGACACCTCTTTAGGAAACTATCCATCACTCGCCTTAGTTCACCTTGAGAAATACTGACAATTTCCTAGTGGATATTTTGTTTTAATTCTTCCAGGTTTGTCTGATACACCTTATGTTTTAAGTTATTCCAGGAATAGAACTTATGGGATTACAAATCTCCCTAATGATTCTGCCCTGAAACACACTTTCAATTGTTCTCATCGAACGATTGGCTGTCTGAATTGTTGCAGTCTTGTTGAAAAAAAGGTAAAATCATGCCCCCTGTCTATTAATTCTCTAAAAATAAAAGGGGAGGGATTGTATTCACTATGTATGGACATCAACTCGAAAAAAATTGGCCCTATAACTCGTTCTTCTTTAATGGCGCACTATACACCAATTTTTGCTTCACAAAGGGGTACTTCATGAACAATATTAGGTTTCCCAGAGATCCAATAACAATTATTTTGTGTAACACATCCACGAAGGTGGAAACAAGCCTCGTCCGTGAAAAATATTAAATGTGGATCTATTTTGCCATTGAGAGTATACTCACAAAATATGCACAAATTACAGGATCACCTAGTTGAAGAGCATGTGCCACAGTTATTTTATATGGTTTTAACCTCAGCAATTTAGTACCTCTTCACACAGAGCCATAAGAAATGCCACCTGTTGTGAAATACAAATAAGCGATTTTTGGGGACAATTCTCCAAACGATGACTGATATGTAATGCTTCTTTGATAAGAATTGCATGCCATCTTTTAGATTTCTTAGCCTGAATACTTCCTGAGGGCTGAAATGCATTGTACAGTTCATGGATTGTTGTACAGCATGGAACTTTCACACCTGGAAATCTTTCTGCAAATCATACTTGAATACTAGTCATAAATAAATACATACTTGCAGAATCATATGTACACATGACTCAGTGGAAAAACACTGCACAGCGGTTCAGCCGATTTTGACTAACTTTGTATATGAACAAAAACTATTTTTTCTAATATTATGTTTCTTGAGCTTAGCGTAAATTACTATTCTGCATAAAGGCTGCATAAACCTGTTAACTAAGTTTGCAACAAAAGTTTAGCATACTAATTATTGTATCATTATTCCCAATTGCAATATTAAATGACAAATATCTATTCTTATTAGGATGATTTAATTAACAGTGCAAAACAAAGCTCTTACCAGCATTTGCAATCTTAATGAACAGAGCATCATTTCAGTATATTGTTACAAATCCATAACTAAGGTCTTGTGTATGCAGTTTTGGACAACCATGTTCATTGTAACTCATATTTGATAAAAACAAGTTGCATATACACCATTTTTTCTGGCTAGCCTTTCAAATGTAGCCGCTGGTAAACTATTAATTATTCCTAGCATGTTTTTGTTTTTGTTTTTTTTTTTTTTTTGGGCGTAATGTGTGCTCACATATGTTAACCAAAAATAGACATTTAACGCCAAACATCATTATCCACAGTGCTGAACAACAGCCAAAAATTTGCCCATTTAGTACTTTGGCGAAAATCAAGACAATTTATCCGCAAAAAAATCAGAGCCAGAGCAGCCAAGATGATAAGCAAGATTATAGAAGTGGATACTTCTACTTAAATCTAACTTTAAAATCAAATGCCCATATATCATATTTAACAATTGTATACCTAAACTGACTTGGCTCTTTGGGATACTTAATTGCATTTTGTTAAACTGAATGCATGATTATAAAATTGAAAATTATTGTGCACACTATTGTCTTTAAGACAAAATATATCATATATCGTGGTACAGATGAAAGCACCTTTATATTCTTTCTTTGTTAGTTTAGTAATTAATATTTATTGTATTCAAACAAACATGTTCATAAAATCTTTGAATAATCTCTTCCCTAAACTACAGTTTAATTAGGAATAACAAAAACAAGAGTAATGGATAGAGATGTGCCCAAATTTTATGATATAAAATTCGTGACAATTTAATATAAAATTTCAAGATAAGCAGTTAGGTCACTTATAACATATTGTGTACAATTGCTTTGATATATCTACTCTCTAATCAGGGATTTTGGAATTCCAACTGTGCACCAATTTCTAGGTTTAATTATGAAATTTAATTTTAAAATATTTTAAATTTATCAGAAGTGTAGCAAGTGACAAGTACTTGAGATAAATAATCCCTTTGCATGATTCAATAAGTAATAACTGAGCCCATAAATTAATCATAACACTGCTCAAAATTGCAGTGTGGTAAAGCTAGTAAAATGTTCTGAAGGGGAGGGATAAAAATAGTTAAATGATAATTAATACCTATA
This sequence comes from Hymenopus coronatus, assembly GCA_030762935.1. NCBI lineage: Eukaryota > Metazoa > Arthropoda > Insecta > Mantodea > Hymenopodidae > Hymenopus > Hymenopus coronatus. The sequence goes on along the minus strand of CM060889.1, from coordinate 37,182,256 downwards.
ATTCAATAAAACCAGTGCATTAGAGTTATTGCCACTTTTGCTACTGTTACTGACCACATTATAACAAATCTGCCAAACTTTAATTAACATTATTACCAATCATTTTTGAACTGGAAGACATAATGAAAATTGTATATTTGCAACTGCTTTTAAGTTATTAAGAATGTTATTAAAAGTTAACTTTTTGATCATTGTGTATCTGTACTACTGTTAAAGAAGACAAAGGAAATTAGACCTATCATTAAGCTAACACGAAATTAAGTACCAACTCAATAATTAATTATGGAAACTAGTGCTTAATTGCTGAATCCATTTAACATGTCTTTTACAGGATATCCATGAATTTAATAAATCTCCAAGATCCTACTCCAGGATAAATTTGGGTGGTGAAATAAAATGCAACTGAAATTGATATAATTAAAAAAAAATTCTACATTACTTCCTATCTGAGCTGAAACTTGGGGTTTCACCTTCACCCACTAAAAGGGAGCTATGCAGAACATAGTTGCTACTTCTGCTTCTACATGCTGCCAATATCATAAATAAAAATATCTGATGTGTAGCATTCACATGACTTTCTCTATATCCCTGCCAACAAATTATTCTTAAAAAGCTTATACTTCTATTAACTTCATGCTAATTAGTAAAACATTAGCAGAAATAGCCATATTACTTGCTTCCCTGTAAGTAGAGGTGAAATAAGGGAGTACCATAGGTTAAAGTGATAATCAAAAGCTGGTTGCTATGTCACTGAAGTTCCTTTGTCTGTATGGACAGCAGTTGACCAATTCCTGTATGAGAAATTTATAAGTTTTTCATAGCAGAAACCAAAAATAAGGAATGTCACAAAAACGACGAACTCCACGAAAAAAATGTATATAACACAGATTGTGTGTTTTATCGTGCTCTACATTTTTTGTGTAGTAAGTTTTTGTCGTCCATCTCTTACGGTTTAGCAGTTATTCAAAATTTAGTAAAATTCATCCAGAATAAACTACTCTTCAGAGGCTATTCCCAGAAAATTCAAGATATACATTTTATTTTTCAGGTAAATATCTTTAATATACAAAATTTTAATCGAAATCGTTAAGAGCCATTTTTGAGAAAATCAAAATTTTCGTAAAAAGTTCCATGTAAAGGGTAGTTGGGGGTGGGGGGATTTATCTCAAAATCTTCGTGTCGCATCCCTGGAAGATACTTAACTTAAATACCAAGTTTGGTATTTTACCTACTTTTCGTTTTTGAGTTATCGTGTTCACAGACACACACACACAGACCTTTTTCCGAAAATGCTTTTTTTTAGATAAAGGGGACCCTAAAACATATATTTCCGGTGAAATCTCGGTATCAAATTTTTTGGTGGAGTGCAATACATTCTCTATACACTATGTACATAGTGCGTGTAGAGAAAGTTAAAATTACTTTAATTTTTGTTGTGTACATATCTCTGTTCCATAAATTATGATTGGGACAGCCATAATAATTTTACATAATTTTATTTTAGAGCCTTTCCTAGTCTTATTCCTTAATTTTCTTTTTAATGCACCAGTTATATAACTAAATTTATTTCATTTTTTGGTTTTTGTTTCTTAGTTGTGCTGAAATTAATATTAAAAATACTTGGCAAGAGTACTTCGGTGCAGCATGGTACAGTAAAAGGAACTTTCTCCATCCCTTGACCTTCAGCTGGTTGCTGGGGTATAAAGGATCTTGAAGGGTTGGGGGGGGGGGGCGGGCGTTGGACTCTCTAGGTGGGAAATTAAATTGTGTTTTATCTATGGACGCTCTTTAACTACTGTGGTCCTCAGTGTCCCATTCTATATTGGGCATGAAAAGCTGCTTAATTTTACTCAGGCCTCTTTGTTATGTTTGTTCTTTTATGTGCCATAAATTTATGACATGGTACCAATGGCTCTATTTCCCTTCACTTTTCTGCTGGACTTGAGGCTAGCATGTTACCCTAGACTGTGGAGGATGACACAACAAAAGGAGTATATAAATAGCAGAAATAATACACAACAAAAAGGAGTATACAGACAGCAGAAATGAAATTTCTTAGGTTTATCTGTCTAGACTAAAAAAATCAAAACAATGAAGAATTAAACAAGATAATAATTGAATACAGAATTGAAAAACATTTAAACAGAATGACAGAGCGTAGAATTCCAAAGGCAGCATATTTCTCCTAACTAGGATGACCCCAGAATATGATGGTACGAGCGTTAGAACAGGCTAAATGGTCTAAACCATGTTGGAGAAGAATTTTAGCTGACCACTTTAACTGTATCACAGTTAAATGCTACACAGTTGCCAGCTTGTTCAGATGACACCCATGCACATATTTGATTACTTCCTGAAATTACAGGTCACTAGTAGTGCAACCAAATTTTGAACTTTACAAAATAAATTCCACACTTTATTACAGCCCTTTAATTACGGTGGAGCATTTATGATGTTAAGCTCTTGCCTATTATACCATTGTACTATTTGCGCACACATTCAGCCTGTAATAAGCAAATTAAAATAGGTATATTACAATGTGGTCGTCTCCTTAGCGCGGTGGTAGCGCAGCTGCTTACCAAGCGGGAGACCTGGGTTCGATCCCCAGTACCGGCGTGGGGATTTTTCCCCCGCTGGGAGACCTGGCCCGGGGTGCACTCAGCCTCGTAAGGTCCCTGGGGAGCCAATTGAGGAGCTACTTGATGGAGAAGTAGCGGCTCCAGGTCATGAGGACCGCATTAATCGGCCGGAAGGGACTCGAGGCGCTGACCACGTCTTACCCTCCAATACTGCACCCCATCCATGACGTCTGTAGTGGACCGAGATGGGGGACGCAGCGGCCGGGCGGTAGGCCAAGGTTCCCCGTGAGCTGTTGTGCCAAGGAGTTATATTACAATGTAATGTAATCATGTATGTGGTGAAAATCTATAACTTTAAATGTCCACAAATATTTTACGGACAAACAGTAAACATTGGCAACAATACATGTGCCTGGTAGCTGTTCTGATAACACCAATACTGGGCTGACTACCTGGCTGAAGTTCTATTTGTTATTGCTGTGCTCCTCCTTTAAAGTATCACATTTTCATCAGGTGGTTCGAAAGCATGCAGTGCTAACTGCAATACAACATAGTATCCTTTCATTGGGTCAAGTTTTTATAAGTATAAACTGAGAACATTTATACCTACACCATTTACAGGAGTCATAACACCTAAAATAGAATCCTAGAGAAGTAGTGCATGATTTCATTAACACCCAATATACCACTGGTAAATTCCTTGAACTCCAGTTGCCCAATAATCGAGAAACCACAAAGATCATATAAAGTAGAACCACTGGTATTCCATAATGAAACCAGTATGCTGCATAATAAATTCAAAAGCATAACATCTTGCATTAGCTTAGTAGATCTAACTAGATCTACTTATTACCACAAAGGATACAAAAATGGTCATTGGCAATATTGCCAAATACATATCAAATTATGAGTCTTAAAAGTTGTTCATAAATTAGAAGGTTCTATTAAATAAAATCTGCCTGGATATTAATCCATGCATATAAGTAAAACTCATAATTTAAAAGAAAATTGGTAAATTACATATTGGGAATTCTTTTAAACAATTATTCTTAAATTACTGTAAATGATCTGGTTTTGATCATAAGATAAAAATTTCTTCATAGTTGAACTCTTTTTTCCTAAAATAGAAACAGCAACAGCATATATTCTGAAGAAAATGCTTAGGATGAAACCAAAAAGGTTGAATATTTCCTAAAGCAAATCTATTGACCTATTTGATTAATGTCTTCTTTCTACAATTGTCTAAAAGCAACATATGGCTGATTCATATGAAATGAGATAAACAACTAATAACTAATGCAGGTTAATGACACTTTAATCCACATTTATGTTATTTGAAAATATAATATATTAAAATAAAAAATGTATTAAATTTGGAATGCGACTTAACCTCAGCATGAATTTAGCAAAGGATATTCTACTAATCTATTTTGGGGAGAATAAAACAATAAAAATTGTATCATAAGTAAGGTTATTTAAGTGTGTAAACATGACCTATTACTAAATGTACTCAAAAGAACACAGCATTTAGTGATAAAACCATATAGACTGAATTAGTCTTTCCGTAAGGGAAAGCTCCAATCTACTGCAATTATCTATGAATTAAATGATAGAATGTGTTATTCGCAAAATACATTAAAGATCATTAATTGATATGGAAATGCTATGCACAATAGTTTACCTCTGTATTTCTGCAAGGTATTGGTGATATGTAATTTAAGTAGCAGGACTGTACATTAATGTATTTTACTGCAATTTAATGGAAGAGATGATTCAGATGAGAAAAATTCAGACATAGCTAGGATTTGTAATATGGATGTTTATTTAACTTTTCTTGCCAACACTCTCTCCAAGTTTTCAACACTTAGCATCTCTATTAACATTTGCTCTAAGCTTAATAGCTTGTATAAAATTAAGTAATACTGTAATCTGGTGTTCAAAATCAACCCTGGAAAAGTATGCAGGTTTTCTTCTTTACATACAAATCTCTTACTGTTAAAATAATATTAGTATCACATGAGAAGTTTATGACTGTTTAGGTGCATGAGCAAAAAAGCTCAATTATCAAATGCTGTGGTATGCAAAGCAGGCAGGATAAGTTTTTAAATTATATCTATTCCATAAATAGCTAATTTGAAAAAAAACTATTCTTGGAGTTAGTAACTGAATACATGTTACAGAGGATTTAATATTAAGAGCACCTGATATAACATTTCTCCGAATAAATAATATGTTTTTGACTTCTACCTCCTTCTAATTTCCTTTTTTTATGACATGCTACGAAGATATATAGGAGGCTTTTATACATTTTGAAAGCATTGTGCCCTAGACAGTTGAAAAAATCTAAACAATGTAAACAATTGATATTTAAGAGGTATTTAAATCAAATTAAAAGTATGAATCACTGTTATATACATAATTTAACCATAGTTGAGTTTTCAAATCAAGACTGCATCCATATTTCTGAACAGCCAAAGTGCAATCAAAATACATCTCTTTATCACAGTATGAGTATAATGGTAAGAGTTCTTAAATAAAGTGAAGAGTAAAAGGATATCTGAAAACTGGAAGATAAGTATGGTGATTCTGCTATACAAAGGGAAGCACGATATAAAATGAGTCATCCCCAGATTCCATCTGTTGATCGAAGAGCTTTGAGTATCTTCATAAAAACTGTGTTCACAATACACATGAAAGAACTAAACAGTGGTCTGTGTGCAATGGTTAATTTCTGTGTACTGAAAACAGATCACGGAACAATGTTATGGTTGCCAAGAGGTTAAGAAGGCCTTGCTTCCACTCATAAGTTCCTAGGTTCAAATCTTGCTCTGTTTGTCATTTTTTTATATTTGTTAGTTTTATGACTGGATATATATATATAGAACATAATATTGAATTAATTTAACTTTGGCATTAGAAGTTATAAGCCTATCTTCACATTACTATATAATGTAAGTCATTTTCTGCTCCCCTCCTCACAAAGGGCATCTAAGTTCATTCCTTTCCTGTCTCCTCTATTACATATTTCTATGTATTTCGCTCTGCCCCGATCCAATTTGTCTATATAGTATTAAACTTTTCTTATCTCCAAGACTTTGGAATAATTGCTTTTTTTTTTATATCCTTCAGTTTGCTCCTTTGCAAAAAGCTCTAGCTTGTCCAAGGATGATAATATAATTAAAGAACAGTTTTGCACAATAATAACAATGAGAGTAGTAAGGAAAAGGATAGAAGATGCCGAGATCAGAGACATGGTCAAGTTTTGAGAATAAAAGTTTTTTTAAACTGTACCAAATAGTAATGGGAGAAGTTTGCTGAAAGTTGAGATAAGCAAGGAAGGGAGGAATGTGTACCAATGTATTATCTGTTGAACAGTGTAGCTTAAAGGATTTAGAAATAGCAATGGAAGTACCTATGTGTTATGTGTGGGAAAAGAGAGGTATGTTTTATTGTTTGATGCAGTGAAAGGAAACAAGTGAAGAGTGTATATGGAATCCAAAATAGAATTAAATGGAAAACAGTATTATAAAAATCAGAAGCTGGGAAAGTGGTAGAAATATGGGTGAATATTTAGAAAGAGGAAGGTGCAAATGGTTAGGAAAGAAGAAAAAGTATGCAGTTGAAATAGGGTCTAGCTCATTTTGATGACCAGGGAGCCAAAACATGGAAGAACCTCAAGAAAAGTATGTCAGTCTCTATTATAGGAAATACATACAATCACTTGTTATACTTTTTGTATAATTGAAAGATTGAAATAAATAATCATATAACCGACTGCAATTCAGCAGGAGGAAATATGCATACCCTTTTTTAATACTGTCATGTCATGAAAGCAGAATTACAGGAGGGAGTCCACTGAGGCAACCAAAGCACTGTTAATGTTAGAATATTTCTACAGAATATTTATTGTTTAAGTCTGAGACATGGAAGACAGCAGTTTGCATCCCCACCATGGGGTAGAATGGAACATTAAAACCTCTTTAGTGCAAGTATGTTTGTAAAATGCAAATTAATACATACTGTATTTGCAGCAGACCCAGATTATAATTTCTGTTAGAAAGAAAAGAAAAAGAAAAAACAAAAGGAAACAGAAAAAGAGATACTAGCAAGAATTTATCTTTCAAATTAAATTCAGGCTATGTAGATTCTATACAGCATTATTTACTTCATTCTGCTGATAAGCTTTTTAGTTATTTCCAAAGTGTTTGCCCAGATGTTCCAAAGCATCACAAACATAAACAATAAATTTATTACAATAAAATTGAACTTGGATTATTGATGATATGTTTCACAATCATTACCAAATGTATTAAATTTTGCTAGCTAAAATGAAACCGTAGCAATTTGTTTGCATTATGTAGCAAATATAATAAACATTTTTACAACATATGTTATTAAAATTTGCAAAAATGTTTGAAAATACATAAATATATCAAACAGTGTTAGCAACATATCTCGCACAATTTTGTAGAGAATGCTAACCTCAAGAAAACAGCATAAACCAGGCTATTCCGGAATAAAGAAAAAAGCACATTAGTAAAGTCAACATTTTATGTTGATGATATTCAATTGTTTGCAGCACAGTAAAATCTCAAATGATTTATGAATTGTTACAAAATTAAAAAACTGTTTGTTTTCAATATCATGTTACATATATGCATACATGAAGTTAAAGATTATGGAATTTACTGTTTATAAAATATGCTTTCAAGTTTTAAAATGTAAGGCTTATCATTACAAAAATATTAAGATTTAATTTGGGATGCATATTCTATCACTTAAAAGTGCGGATGTGTATTTGTATGTACTACTTTAAACCCATTTTCCAAAAAAAATTGATTTATTTGAACAAGTCCTCTGATTTTAGCTCATTCTATAGGATTGTGGTGGATTACAAAGCTAAAATCAATTCGAGAATAAAAGCAAAAACTTTTGATTTTAAAACTTGCTAAGACCAAACTGCTATGCTTTGCCTCTTATTATGCAATGGCTAATACTCACATTCAGACAAATATTCTATTGAAAATTGAAAAAATGCATTCAATGTATATAGCATGAATATAACTATTTGTGTACATTTATATTCATGATAGTTTAACAAAATATATAGAATATCACAACATAAATTCAACCTGGGATGTCTGACAATGCAATCAATGCTCTTCAGAAGATTATCCATTGCTTTACAGACATCCAATTTCATTGTGCAGTTTTTATTGTGCATTTTGCAAATACAGGATGTAAATGATATACAATATAACATTAGACCATCAAATAAAGCTGAGCTTTTTCTATTTGGCAAATTTGAAAGCCTAAGGTTCAACAAGACTCTTATCTTTAAGATGCACATATGAGATTGTTCCTGTGCTTATTAGACCAGTTTGCACTAATGTGTAAACAGGAGTAGATGGGTTTGATCTTCCAAACTTACTTTTTCGCTGTGGTTATAGCTAGGCACCTCACTACTCCCTATGCCAATGATTCATGAAAATATCAGCAAGCAATATGTAATTCTATTTTAGCACATCTGCAATTTTTAGTTAATGTATCGTTTACATCCTGTACGGTCAGTAATCATTAACAATGTAAGTAATACAATGTGAAAGTCACAGTCAGTGATCATTAACAATATAAGTAATACAATGTAAAAGTCACAGAACAGTTTTATACATAATTACAATATTAAAATAACATCAAATTATTAGGAACAGCATTATATATAATGCTTTCAGTTCTTTGCATTTCTGTTACTTCTTAACAAACTATTCAAAAGAATTTTATGCCAGATAGGATGCACTATGACATTTTGAGAACTATTTCAAGAGGAAATATTGAAGCAAGTTTTCTATAACTTTTGGTTCTTCTAAGCTTTTATGTTGGTCTTGAGTTATGTTCTACTTCCATTTTATTCATAATTTCTGCTGAATATTAACTTTAAATTTTTCTTTCTAGAAATCATTTCCAATGTCCACTACTACTTTTCCTTAAAGAACCACTTAAGGTAGTTTTATCTGAATTATTAAATTTTGACATTTTCTAACTCTTTAGCCTGCCTGGTACCTAATTGAAACATTTTTCAATTGCACCATTAACATCACCCTACCACAAAAATCCAATTTACTGCTTATTTGTAAAGTGCATACATAAAATTGGCATTCTCATATATTTCAAATGCTTAAGAAAACTTAGTTAAACACTGGAAAAAAAAAAAGTCTTGTGAGAAGTATAAAATAGTTGTGAAGTTAAATCATACATATAAAATCATTTTTCTATTCAGCACCAAAGTACATATCAATATTTAAGGTTTATTATACACTGCATATTTATATATTGAAACAGTACCTATGTAAGCATCCACTTTGAATATGTCATAGTTATTTGCTACTGCAAAATTAAATAGGAAAAGATTGCATAAAGATATTTCTGAAACCCCCATTTTATTAAGATGAAAATTTAAAATCATATGCAGTTTTTAGCACTTCATTTTGTAGTGTTAAAAATATGAAAAAAGAACAGTGCTTGTTAAATTGATATTTGTAGCCCTTTATGCCAGGATAGCACACTATCATACGCTACACATCAAGAACATATATAATGTATGACCAGGCTATTCTTAAAATTCATTAATGAAGTACTAGAAGTATCACAGATCCTCTGTGCTCAGTGAGTAGCGCTAACTTTTGAAAAACTAAGAAAAATGCATTAAAAATATAAATGCTTGGTTAGAGATATACAAGAATGACACAATATCAGTTGTCTTTGGGTCAAGTCACAGGAAGGTCCAAACCAATTAATTGTGCATAATGGTTGCCAAAAAAAAAAAGACTATGGTGTAAAATTCCCAACTTGATCTCTAGTCTGTAACTTATCCAAAAGATTGTCAAAGTTTAAAGTTGTATCAATAATAATTGTAATTTAAATAATTTTAAGCTTAACAACATGGGTTAAATAGTTTCATGTAGAACTTTACCAAAACACTTTCAGATTTTACTCAAGGTAAGGAATATTACAGAATTTGCAAGTGAAACCCTGACTTGGTAATTAGGATATCTGTACCATAGACTAGGACTGCCTAATGCTGCCTTTAAAATGATTATTTGTATTGTTAAACTTATAAAAAAAATTACATTGAAGCAACAAGAAATAAGTGCAAGAAATGCATACATATGGAGAATGTTGATATTAAATAATTTGTTAGACTTTCATACCTCATGAGCACTCTTAAGATGTCCTATGAAAAATATTCACCAGCCGTGGGGAAAACTCAAAACTTAAATAGCCTTGAATTTTGTTTTGATGATTGATAAAACATTTATGCCTTCTAGTGAGGTGCTCAGATCTGATGATGAAAGACAGATAGAAAACCATATATAAAGTAGTAATAAATTAGCTTCCATACAAGAACTATTTGAGCTTAGGGTTGATAGTTTTCAGATATATTTTGTTCCCAGCAAATGTCATTAATGACAATCAGCTATTGCATTTCCTTTCAGAAGAAATTATCTTTTAGGCAGTATATCTTGAATACACTGAACATTTTTGCTCTTGGTAATGGAAAAATGGTATGCAGTGATATTCAATGCTGACTTGTTAATGGGAATTGTCATGGCCTAATGAATGGAGCAAATTTCTAAAACTGTTGGAGGATAACAGCATGACCTGTCATAGTGCTAGATCAGGGTTCATATAAAAATTTTTACATCTATTTCCTTGACTTTCCCTGAAATTTTTGTATTCATTTCCCTAACTTTCTTTGACTCAGTTAAGACATTTTTTATGACCAATTGTGCACTATTTTGCAGCATATTTTCACTTTCACATTACTTTTTAATTGATGACATAGATTTTAAAATACTTAATACATTAGTGTACCTTTTTTGTATTGGCCTTCACCATTCCCTTAGCCATTCAATGCTCTCCTTTAATTCTTAATTTAATTTTGATTTATAAAGCATTATTTTAGATACACAGATAACCTAATCAGGGAATTAAAAAACACAGTTCAACAAACATCTTTTTAAAATGCATACAGTATGTTTAATATTGCTTAAGGCACCAATATTACTTCAAGTATATAAAGCAATCAGACATTAAAACATACACAATGAATACAAGAGAATTTCAATCCTAAACTTAAAACTTCTTGAATTATTCTTTCTCCAGCATCTGAGTGACTCTGGGCAGCTTTTAAAATGTACATTCACATCATTCACAGTTTCCTAATTTTTGGAATACCTATTTCAAAATCCTGATTTTTGTGCCAATCAGAACTGATTACCCAGACTTTCATCATACTATAAATTTCCTGAATTATGTTTATTTTCTTGACCTTCTCCTACTTTCCTGGTTTGTATGAGCCATGTTGGTAATCCTCCGTGTCACAGCATGCAAAATATAAGTCTTCACTGCAAGCATGCTGCGAAATAGAATGGATAACCTGATTGGAGAACAATGATATTTTATGTTTTGCTGCGATGTGAAGGGTGATTTATTTGAATTAGGTAATTTATATACTTAAGCTAAAAGAAAAATTATATAATAACAATAGAGTCTTTGAAATACATGGGCAGTTTAGATTGCCTCATTGGCAAGTTATATAGCTGGAAGTCTTGGAGCCTAGTACCAAACATACAGAGAGCGTGCAGTGAAAATGAGGACCTTTTGGATCTGGATCTTGAACACCCACTGGACTTTGGGTGTGTTAACTGGCAACACTGTACATTTTAGGGCACTAGCATCATTAACATTATGCAGATGGAAAATGTTAACTCAGCACAACAGCTACAACCCCTGAATTAGTTACAGTTATGGCAGAAGAGTTAAATGCTGTACAGGAAAGATCAAGCAGAAGCTAAGCGGGTGTCATTTGTGCACTCATATGCTCACAGAATTAACCTAATTATAATCAATGAATTCCAGTAGCATTAGGTTTTTTTTTAGTATTGGTAACATTGTTTCCCCTATTTCTCATACTGCAACCAGCTTAGATTACTTAAAAATAACCAGACTTGATAAAACTTTGTAGTCATATCTCATTTGGTTGAGGATACAAAAGTACTTGGTGAAGTCTTATAGAACAGTTTACTGTAATTGTGGAAGATGACTTAGGGAAATGGGACGCTACTACAATTAGGGAAGCTAATGGATATATATCTATTAAGAGACTTTAAATTTAGTTTCTTGCTTTTGATTTTCGGTAAAATGCTCTCAAAAACTAGTACTCTAGGGATTCTCCAAGCAAAAATCTGATGTGTTCCATTCACATGACTTTCTCTACAACTCTGCAATAAATTATTGTTAAAAAACTTATGCTTCTATTTACTTCCTGCTAATCGAGAAAAAATTAGCAGAAATAGTCTTATTACTTGCTTTCTTGTAAGTAGAAGCGAAATAAGGGAGTACCATAGGTTAAAGTGATAGTCAAAAACTGGTTGCTATGTGACTGATGTTCCTTTGTTTGTATGGACACGAGTTCACAAAGTCCTGTATGAGAAAAGAATATTTTTTATAGCTGAAACCAAAAACAAGGAATATTTAAAAAACAATCAACTCCACGAAAAGAATGTATATAACATAAATTGTGTGTTTTAAAGTGCTCTACTTTTGCTGTGTGATAAGTTTTTGTCCATCTCTTACGGTTTAACAGTTATGCAAAATTCCGTAAAATTGACCCAGAATAAAGTAGTCTTCAGAGGCTATTCCCAGAAAATTCAAAATATACATTTTATTTGTCAGGTAAATATCTTTAATATACAATATTTTAATCAAAATCATTAGCCATTTTTCAGAAAATCAAAATTTTCGAAAAAAGTTCCATATAAAGGGTAGTTTGGGGTGGAGGGATTTTTCTCAAAATCTTCGTGTTGCATCCCTGGAAGATACTAAACTTAAATACCAAGTTTGGTACTTTACCGCCTTTTCGTTTTTGAGTTATCGTGTTCACAGTCACACGGACACACTGACACACACAAGAACCTTTTTCTGAAAATACTTTTTTTGGATACAGGGGACCCTAAAATATATATTTCCAGTGAAATCTCGGTATAAAATTTTTTGGTGGAGTGCAATACCTTCTCTATACACTATGTACATAGTGCGTATAAAGTAAAAATAGGTGACATTGATTTCTATGCCAATCATGTAAGACAAAATGATAAAATTCCTTAAGAAATCAAAAGAACATGCTTTGCGACTAAAAACCTTGAAACTATTTTCTGTTAATCTCTGCCACAATAATATATACTGGCACAGTAAGGTAACAAAGATCACATCATGATATGTGCATGACTCACCACTCCTGTTGCATGCCAGTAGGCAGGAGGGCAGCACTTTCAGGGCGAGACCCACACAATATTGTGTGCCATATTTGGATTTAGTAAGTGATCATAAAAAAACCTCCTTAATCCAAAATTGATGTTGGGGTCTTATGGTGGTGACACAGGTAAGAACATTTATTGTAAAAGTATGATGATTTGTGAGGGCCAAAATACTGACATTAACTATATTATCATGAATTATAAAGGATTCTAGAGTGACCCAATATGTAAACATGAAAAATAGTTTGGGAGTCAAGGTCTCAATGCTTTTTATTTTAATGTGTCAGTTTAAAATGTATAATTATTTAAGAAGGCTCTTTGCCAAAGGCTAATGTTTGAGGGTATGCTTGAAATATATTATATCAATTATGCTTGGATTTTGAAAACTGTAAACAATTTCAATGGCTTTAAATATTCAAATTTCATTATTATTGTGCTGTATTCTCTACATTTTTTAAAAGATTGTTGGTTGGAAGCTCTTGTTGGGCAATGAATCTATTGACATTCTTGCACTTCAGTATTTTGTTGAGAATTTTCAAAAGTTTACTATGCCTGTTATATGCTGCTATTGAATTTTAAATTTTAGAAACAGTTGCTACATTTAATGTTGTTTCCTAAGATCACAGTCAATTTTTCAATTTCACACATTTCCAGTTGTAATATTTTGTGCTGCTAAGCGGGAAAGGAATTTAGCAAAAGTGTCTTATTATTACTTGCTACACTTGATAAATTGTATTTTTACTTTCTCTGCCATGTACAAGCTACATACTAGGTAGAGAATGTATTGCGCTTCTTCCAAAAATTTAATGCCAAGATTTCACAAGAAATATATGATTTGACGAGCCCTGAATAAAGAAAAAAGATTTTTAGAAAAAGGTCCATGCATCTGTGAACATCATAGCTCAAAACTGAAAAGTCGGTTAAATACCAAACTTGTTAACACACTTGGAACACAAAAATTTTCAAGAAAATCCCTCACCCCAAACTATCTTTATTTGGAAAAAATTTGAAAATATTTTCAAAAAAAGCTATAACAATTTTGATGAAAATATTGTATGTTTAAGAGAGTTTCCTGTCAAATAAAATGTACATTCTTGAATTTTCTGGAAATACCCTCTGAAGACCTATTCACCAAGGATCACTTTTGTGTAACTGGTAAATCATAAGAGATAAGATCTCATTAAAACACAATTTATATCAATCTTTTTTTTTTGTTTTACTCCTGGTTATGCAAAGCAAATTGAATTTTAATGTACATCACACAGCAACCAACTTTTAAAAGATTTGTCTGTCCCTTTGTGGAGATAATATGTCATGATTTTGAACCTTGCTTAGGGAGTTACCTGGATTTTTTTTTTCTGGGGTTTTCCTTATCCTGAGAAGATGAATGTCAAGTAACAAATGACAAATGTCCATGGACCCCAAGATCATTTTGAGCATTATTTCAACTGATTGCATACATCATCTGATGTGACCTGTCAGGTTAAAGGACATTAAACTAGCCCGCCCCCTCCCCCCAATATTAAGAATAGTTTGTTGCCTCCGTGGTCGAGTGGTCAGCGAGCTGACTTCTCACCCGGAGGTCCCGGGTTCGATTCCCAGCTGGGGCAAGGAATTTTTCTTTAATCAGAATTATTTTCTATCCCCCACAGAGTCTGGAAGCATGTATGTGAAAGTGAATGTGTTAGAAAAAAATAAAACGATGTAAACCCAACATAAAAAACCTAAAGATAACGAGTTGTTTCTAATGCAAAGCCCCTGATATGACCTTAGATGTTAAAGAGGGCTTAAAAAAACAAAAAAAGTCATGTGTATGGAGCAAGTAATACTTGTTAGTTAATCAATGCTAAAAATTATCCTTTCTAAGATCTTTCCCCAATGTTACATTTTATCACTGCTTAATTATTTCTCTGCATACTTTCGTAATTAGTGCTTTAAAAATAAAATTATACTATATCACAATAGTCATGAACTACTATAAAATTGTATCAAGCTTCAACAGTTAGTGTAAGTCAAGAAAGACAATTGGTAAACATCTTGCCAGCACTTCTACAGCAAATGCTAAAAGAAGTTTTTCTCATTAATGGAATGAATAAAGACATTAAAACACTTTGGATTAGGAGGAGCTATCTTTTCTTATACTTATGTATGAAAAATGAGTAAGTTGTAGTACCATAACCAAAAAAAAGATCCAAAATTGCATATCATGGAATGAACGAATGTGTGTGTGTGTTTTTTTTTAATAACACTTTATTATAGTGACTTTCAAATGGGAGAGGTTTGTCTTTGAGCACCACCAGGCTGGCAGCAAATCGGAGTGCTGCTGCATTGACATATTGCATTCCAGCTTAACTGGGGAGTAATGTGCTAAGTGATTCTGTCTCTCATAAATACTACTTGCACTAAGACAAAATATTCAAATTTTGCAAAAAATAATTCACGAGGAAGATAGAGACTAATGTTCGTAGCAGATTTCTAGCTCAAATAGTTTTCATAATACACATGAATACATATGATGTTGCCAGGCAGATTTGCATGCTCAGTGTGCAAGTGAGAGGGAAATATGAAAAGAGTGGGGGGTTGCAACCTGGCAACAAGGAGCAATGCATCTCATTTACTGCGGAGTAAAACTCTTCCCATTTGAAAAACTTTATAATTGCATGCTCCTTTACAACAATAGTAATACATGTATTGCTTATATTCATGTGCACAGTGAGTTTATCCATAGCTAAGAATATTTTACAATCTGGTATTGATTTTGTGTGTGTGTGCATGTATGTATGTTTGTTTGTATGTATTTTTTATAGCACTTTATTAACTGCATGCTCCATTACAATAGCAATGCTACATACATTGTTCATATTTATGTATACAGTAGAGTTTATCCATAACTAAGATTATTTTGCAATCTGGTATTGATACTGTGTGTGCAAGTGTGTGTTCAAAAAGTAATATCATTCAATACATGTAATATTACTTTGTAATGGGACATAGTTAATATTTATTAAATAAAAAAAAAACATATGTATGTGCGCATGTGTGTGACTTTGTGTGTTTTTTGTTCCATCACATCATGTCAGCATATTTGGGACACCTATCAGTTTTTTTCTGATCAGATGAAATTTATAATTTGTGATTTCACCACTATATGCATATGTTAACGAGGGATCAGATGGCACCATAGTCTGAACTATGAAAATGGTAGAATTTTGCTAAGGAATTTTATATCTGAAACAATCCATCACCCTCTGCCAAGATTGATTCTGCAAATTTTGCAGCATACATAAGTTAAAAGCAACATAGTGGGTTGTTGGAACATGTTTTAATGTCATCATTTCTATTACATTGGTCAATAGGAAAATTGCGACCTGAGTGCTGTTTACAATCTTTAATTAATTGGCACCTTTCATGATGAAAATGTTAATGAAAGTTGCCAGTTGCTTCTTATTTTTATAGTATGGCACAATTACTGATGACAGTACGTAGTGACTAGATATGAAAATAGAGGGGATATAAGGGATAAATAAACACACTTGAAAAGATGAGTGGTCTTACCTTAGGTTTGTTATTGAGAGGAAGTGACTAACAGATATGTCTGTTTATAAACAGACAAAACAAGAATTCAGTTACAGTCCATGTCTTCAGTGCCTGAGAAGTATTTTGGAATGCAGATGTGATTTACTAACCGCAGTAAAACTCAAGCAAAAACTTGGTTTTAAAATGTTACAACAAAGTTTGTGACATACTGTAAAAGTCATTTAATATTGCATTTTACTTGATAATTGACAATGCCACGTAAGTACATAAAAGTGATCCTAAAAGTTTGTTACATTTGCAGCAAAGTGGTGTTAAAAAAAGAAGTCTATTATATATCCCAGTATACATTCTGCTACTCGTCTTGTATCCCATAGTAATGAGCTACCTGTTCCAACACTCCCAGAATCATATTCCATAGACTCAGAAGACAAGTCTTGTGATCCACAATCATCCACATCTGCATATCCTGACTTTGCACCTGATGTTAAATCTGAACATCACAACATTAGCCACAATGAATTAGATGATTTAGTCAGAGACCTGGAACTTTCTGAAGCCAAGGCAGAGATATTAGCCTCTAACCTCCAGATTGCAACAATGGAACTATCTTGCCAAAAATGTCAAAGTGACATTTTTTTGTGACCATCAGAAACATCTTGAGAAATATTTTTCTTAGGAAAGGCAATTTAGCGTTTTGCAGCGTGATAGCAACTTATTGAGTGCTCTGCAGTTGTTTATAGATGCTTCAAAAGTAAGTCTCAAAGCTGTATTGTTCCATGCACATGAAGAAATCATATGGCAGCCTGAAACTCCTTGATTCAATTCATTATAATACGTATAAATGGATAATATGTGCAGACTTCAAAGTAATTGCAATATTAACTGGACTCCAACTAGGCTACACTAAACATTGTTGTTTCATATATGAATGGGACAGTAGAGTCAGAGCTTATCATTTCATAAAAAAAGAATGGTCTTTACGTCAAGGTATGGAAACATGACCCTCTGGTGGAATCTGAGAACACTTTAACTCTTCCACTACATTTAAAACTTGGTCTCATCAAAAACTGTTAAAAATTTGGACTAAAATAGATTTGCATTCAAACACCTAGTTACATTTCCTAGAATTAGTGAGGCCAAATTAAAGGAAGAAGTTTTTGTTCATCAAGATAAGATATATGAACTCCTTTTAACCGATGTTGAGAAAGAGGCATGGATTTCTTTTAGGGATATCATAAACAATTTTTTGGGAAACATGAGCTGGAAACTGAGCACCTTGTTACAAATTTGATGTCATCTTATCACAAAAGGGATGCAACATAGCCTTTAAATTACACTTTTTACACTACCATCCAAATTGTTTTCCTCAAAATGATGATGATAATTATGATTAAAGTTTAGGGGTGCACAACTACATGGTTTTGAGCATCCAAGAAATACAAGTCGTGCTAAAACCAAAATAAAAGAGCAATAAAAGGTTAGTGTTAAAACCAAAATAAAAGCACAATAAAGGTCATTAAAAAATAAAATGACAAATAAAATGCAAGGCAAATAAAACTGCCCAATGCAGAAACCATAGGGCTAAAAAACTAGTAAAAAGCAATCTAAAAGCAATAACTAAAACAGGTCCCAGTCCTGAGAGGCTAAAATAGTTAAAATCAGCAGCTACCAGTCCAGGAACATACAAAATTGGAAAGTAAAATAGAACTAGATTAAAATAAGAACTGAAGCTTTCCTGGCAACGTGTTAATTCCAAATCTTCTCGGGCTTCTAGCCAGGTAAAAACTTGGCTTGACACCAGTTCACCCTGAAGACGAGGAAGATGCACTTCTTCGAAACGTTGGTGTCAAGCCAAGTTTTTACCTGGCTAGAAGCCCGAGAAGATTTGGAATTAATAGAACTAGATTGTTAACTTAAAAGGCAATGATGATAAAAACGTAAAAATCCGATCTGCAGCTCTGGTATTGTCCAACAAGATCTTTAGTACTGGCCGGCAGTCGTAGAGTGGCTCGTAATCGGGCTAGAGGAGGTTTTCCTGAAAATTGTGGGGAAGTAAGCGATGAACATGGCAAATGTTTCCATCAACAAATATTAATGGAAAAACATTACCAGTGCACGAATGCTTGCTACAAGAGGGAAGCAAAGAGAAAGCATATTTAGAAAAGGTATGCAATCATGAATCTGATTTACAAGACATCAGACAGATTTTTATAGAAAAAATGACTATTGCATTTTTCCTTTATATTATTCTCAAACCAGAACCAATCTAGCATTCCTATTGTCATACTTGAGTTCTGCATAGGTAATCCTTAAGAAAAGTGAGGTTTCATTCATGTCACAAACAAAAGTCAAAATCTGTTGTCCAATGTTAGAATTAAAAGCTTTGAAATAATAGTAAATAAAAGGAAACATAATGGCATCGGATATGCTTTTGCCTAAAGAGTGCAGTAACACTAATTAAAACACTTATGCATCTGTATTGTTAGAATACTCTAACTTGTTAATGTTAAAAAAGACATTTATGGAAAATCTGTGATGAGGAGAGCCATTATTAAGTATAGAAAGATTAGCATCACACAGTAACACTATAATGCCAACTTGAAACAGGTAGAATTAAACCAATGTTGTTACTTAAGAGTTTGCAATTGAAGGATGTGAGAATGAGTACATGCTTAGAGCCTGTAGAGCTGTATTTTTACATTTATGGTTATCTCTGGCACATCATTTTTAAGAGTTATCTTAAGGTATACATTTGGTTTCACTTAAGGTAATAAGATAATGCTGAACAACTTTCTTAATGGTTTTCCAAACAAATATAAGATACTAGGTGCTATTACTTACAACAGGATGATTCAAACTTGTTATTTCTCCATAAATGAAGAAAATAATAAAGTAAATGAAACAAAATAATTAAAAAATAAAATTGGTAAAATATGCTTGTGTATTCATATTTTATGTATATGTACATTTTATGCATATTTTATGCATTAATAATCATGGATAAACGAAGTAGAGAATTATTTACACTACACTGTTTAAGCTACCATTTTTAATGGTCTAAATTATATCTCTTTTTAATGGACATACTGTATAATTAATAATCAACAAATAAAACATGTTTGCCAGATTGAAATACTAAATGTGTATGAATTGCATGGAAAATCAGCATGAAGTTGTTTTTACTTTTGATCATAAGCCAATACGGACAAAGTGCCAAAATTAAAAGCTCTCAAGTTGTAAAAGTCAAACATGGCTAACTTTTTTCTTCTTTTTTGTGTGAAAAGAATTGATAAAAACCATAACAAATGTAAAGTAATATCATAATTTCCTCATGGGTTTGTGCTACTGTTTCTCCATCAAATAAACTAAATGCAAAGCAAGCATGGCTTCTCAGGATTCAAGACTGGACCATTGAGGCATGAATTATTTCAGGAGAAAAAGTTGTAAAAATAAAGGTTGCACATATACAATGTATTCACAAATTTCAAAGCAACAGTAAATTTTCCAAACATATCTGATACAAGAAAAAGGATCCATTGCATAATATGCTTGGCTTCACAGAAATATAGACTACTCAAGAAACCATTACTGAATAAGGCAATACATTGCAACCACATTGGTTGAGATTCAAGCTATCAGTTTTAACCAGTACTGAGAGGCATCTAAGTGATCCAGTGTTTCCAGTATTAACTTTAAGGGTGGCTTACTAAAAAATATTATAATTACTTTCATAATCTGCATAATAATCTCCAAATACAGCAGAAGCAGATGTTAGTTTTGAATATGAATTTGATGAAAATATTTGAATTTATTACAATGCCTCTTCATTAACTCCTTTCTTATGCCAAAATAAAATAAATCTGAAATAAAGCAGATTAACAAAATTAAAATCCAGCAAAATGGTAACAATTACAAATGTTGGTTGGTTGGTATCTAATGTTGAGCAGCTGGCAGTGAAGCCATTCGCTCTCTTGCATTTCAGTATCTTGATATCATACTATCATGTCGACTCAAGGTTGGGCAGTGCAGTAGATGGTTTCCATCCATATCTTCTTTAAATGTACAGAAAGGACACAGAGGAGATCTCACTATACCAATCCTGAATACATGTTTATTGAGACAGTCATGGTCTGTTAGGCGTCTAAAAGTTGCTACAGAGGATTTTCTTGGTAATGTAGTGATTCTGGTCGTGTTATTACATAAATTTTCCCATAGTTTTCCTTTTGTTTGTAATACATTATCTTCTTTAATTTTGTTATTATATGTTGATATAATGATTCTTTTGATAGAGTGATAACTTATTGGATCTGATGAATCTGATGTAATTTTACTACCTTTCTTGGCTAGAAAGTCAGCTGTTTCACTACCCTGTATTCTGCAATGTGCTGGTATCCATTGAAGTATTAATCTTCTATTTAAATTCATTAGTTGTTTTATGATTTTGTGGCATTCTGCAATATTTAAGTAATTAGGTGTTACATCAGATGTTATAGATATAATAGCTGCTTTAGAGTTAGATAATAGTACAACTTTTTCAAATTTATTTATATGATATAGTAGCTTTTGTAAGCTCTGAAGCATTGCTGAAATCTCTCCATCAAAATTTGTAGTATTTAAACTTAATCTTTTGTAGAAAGAGAAGAGAGGGCATATTGCACCTGCACCACTACCACTGTTATTTGGTAAGCTAGAACCGTCAGTATAAACATGTAGCCATTCATTGGTAGGGTATCTTAAATTAATTATTTCTAGTGTCATTTGTTTCAGAACACACGAAGAGATTTCAGATTTTGTAAATACTTCAGCTAAGTGTAGATGTAGAAATAGTTCTAATGGGTTAATATTTGTTTGTATGTTTCTTTTAAGTAAGAAGTTTTAATCTATGTTTGACTTCTTTGATTTTATTAAGGAAACTTTGTTGAGTTTTTAGGTTTACTTGTGGCTTTTGTTTTTCCCCAGTCATTAAAAGGTAGTCTGATTAATTTTTCATATTGTAAGATGGCTGCTTGTTCAATGCCAAGTTCCAATCTTGGATTATGTGTTAAAATTTGTAGAGCAAGTACTGGGATAGTTTTAACAGCTCCTGTTACTAGGCGAAGAATTTGATTTTGTAGAATATTAAGTTTTTCTATATTTGCAGTTATTAGTATCTCTTCACAATATTTAAATGTTGGTTTAATATACATCTTATAAAAAATGTTTAAAGTTTGTGCAGTGTTTCCCCATTTCTTGCCTGCCAGTCTTTTTAATAGTAATTGTTTCCTTGTTCTTTTTTTATTATATTATCAATGTGTTTTTTCCATGTTAATTTTGTATCAAAAATAATACCTAAATATTTGGCTTCATGTGTTTCTGTGAGAGTTTCTCCATTTAGTTGAAGGGAAATATTTATTGGTTTCTTCCTTACTGTAAATAGTTGATAAGTTGTTTTCTGTGTATTAATTTTCATTAAATTATTAATGTCCAATTCTGTAACAATTACAAATGTTTTTCTTAGTAGGATGAGGGTAATACAATTTTGAAACATTGTACAAAGTTTAATAAATTTACTTAAAACTAAATACCTAATTTTTTATAGAATTAAAATTTTGGCACCTGATCCATTTTGGCATTAAGTTCATCTATTGTGGTCATCAATCATGAGGTATTTATTCCATGAATATTAGGCCCATAAAAAGAAGTATAATCATATAAATTCTCTCTTGATACAGCCTGAGTAATATTTATAACTGTTTAAGACCTCTCCATAAAAATACCTTTCCTCTAACTGTAATTCTACATAAAATATAAAAATGAGGCATTCATTGAAATTCTTTAAAAACAGGGAAAAAATGCTTAACTAAGTATATGAACAATTCAGCTTTCCTACATTACAGAACATTCAGTTGCAGTAACTAGATGTTTAACTAGTTCTCTCGCTAATCACTGAACAAGTTACCAATGCAAGTGTTCATGTAAAAATATCACCTTTAATACGCCTTGGTGTAATTACCTGAGTATGCTGTTTAAAATGGTTTTTGCATCATCGTTGTCATCAACTTACGTGAAAGGCTATAAAGCTCTGAGAAAATTGACACCTTTTTCAAGTCTGAAATCAGCAGCTACCACTTACATGACATTCTGTGAAAATGCAATATAATACAGTTAATGTCAACAAAAAAATTAATAATAAAAGAGAAAATATAATTGACTGTTTGAAATTATACTATTTTGAAATTATGTGCCATGTGAGTTAAAAGATATTGCTCTCTCATATTTGAACATTTGAGCTCTAATGTTCACAATTGCAATAGATTGTGTTAGTCGATTTCCCATGATTTCTGAAGGTTTTGAAGATATGTGTGTGCTCTGTGAGTGATGTTTAATCCAGGGTGAATCTCCAGAAGACCATTTTCTTTCATTAAGCTCAAAGCACCCAAACCTGTAAACATCAAACAAAATTTTGCATAAAACAAAATTGCATTATTCTGAAAAGTATATCACTCTCGCAATTATTTCTTTTTCGTAATAATTATAAATTACCTTACTGGTCAACCACTTATTTAGCATCCAAGTTTAAACATTATTAACCACACTATAGTGAAAATATGGCTCAAGATAATACACTGAAATTTGCCATTATTGCTTATCCCACTGAATACAGAAAATATGTTGGTTTTATAATTGTTACACAATTGTTTCTATAGAAGCTAGTGTTAATAAATTGTGGGTTCCCACTCTAAGGGACGAATGCTGGTATGAGGAGGAAAAAAAAATATCTTAAGCAATTATTCTTTATATGTCAGTTGTTTATGTTAACCTTCATGGCTGACAATGCAAGCACTGTAATATAAAGGTTTGGAAATGGATCCTCTCTAAATCCTACAATTATTTACAAAATGTTGCAAATACTGCTCTGAAACTTACATGCAGTTGACAGGCTGTTAAATGAAAGAATTGTTACTTCATCCTGGCCTAACAGACAGAGCAGTAGTCAACAATCACTTGTCAGTTCTTTTCATTTTTATAGTGTGAAAAGAACTGTTTCGAGTATTTATGACCATTTGGAACTTTATACAGCTTAAATAGTTTTTGTTAACTTTATTTTTACTTTCCTTTCTTCATGAATCTAAAACATTAAAGGTAAGAAAAGTCTCTTTAGCAGATAAGAGTTAATATACATATGATTATCCTCTCCAAGTTTTCAAATAGATTGCTACTTCTCTTTTTAGTCAAAGAAAATATAAGATATACAACACTTTTGACAATATCTGAAAAAAAAAAAACAAACAAACAAAAAACAAAAAAACAAGACCTTATGAAGCAGTAACAACTAATCTTAGCTGTGTTTTCTTTATTATCTAAAATGCATCATCATCTTTTATACCACCAACTTCATGATGAATGAAACAAATGAGAAATGCAAAGCTCACTGAATATCTAAGGCAAGGGCACATTCAGGATTTCTGAAAGGACATCAGGTGATTTGGGGATTTTTCCCAGTAATTTTTTAAACATTTAGCTTTGAAAATTTAGACTTTTGAGTTTTAAAAAAAACATTGGAGGAAAAAATTGTAAAAGGGGCAAATATATTTACTGACATTTTAAAAAAAACTACCTGTCTAATGCAAAAAAAAATCTGTAAACTGTCAGAACCATAACATTGTTTTAACTACTGTCTTCTCTATTGCACATGTGTATCACTTTCTGCCCACTCTTTTTCTCTCAGCAGACAAAATTGAGACAAAATTAGCAGAAATGGTCTTATTACTTGCTTCCTTGTAAGTAGGAGGAAAATAAGGCTAAAGCGATAGTCAAATCTTTCAAAAGCTTGTTGGTAATGTGATTGAGGTTCCTTTGTATGCTAGGAGTTGACAAATTACCATATGAGAACAAAGTATTTTAAAACTGAAACAAATAACGGAATATCTAAAAAATGGTGAACTCGACGAAAAAATATATATTACATAAATGGTGTGCTTTTATGAGCGCTACATTGTTTTTGTTAAGTAAGTTGTTGTCTATCTCATACAGTTTACCAATTCTGCAAAATTCATCCAGAATAAAGATGTTCTTCAGAGGCTATTCCCAGAAAATTTAAGATGTATAATTTGTCATGTAAATATCTTTAATATTTTAATAAAAATCATTAGAGTCAATGAGAAAATAAAATTTTTGGAAAATTTTTCTATGTAAAGGGGTAGTTGGGGGGGGATTTTCTTGAAAATCTTTGTGTCCCACCCTTGATAGATACTAAATTTAAATATCAAGTTTGGTATTTAATGGCTTTTTTTCATTTTTGACGAGACACATCCACCCACACACCCCTGCCCACCCCCACCCATACATTTTTTGGATTCAGGGGATCTCAAAACATATATTTCTGGTGAAATTTCTCTATACACTATGTACATAGTACATATAGAGAAAGTAAAAAGGATACGAAAAAGAAAATTTATGTTATTAAAAGGTGACCAGCAATTATATTAGCAGAAAGTGGATTACTAAAGTTCCAGGTAAAATAATATTACTAATTGTTTCAATACATTTCTTTACTCAAGTTAGGGAAGCAGACCACAGTATTTACTTTGTATTTGCCATAAGTAAATCAATGTTACTTAAGTTTTATATTTATTGTAACCAGTTTTTAAACTTTAATTAAAATTCATTATGCTGTGCCTATATATATTTTTCATTAATATTTGCTTGGTAAGTGCCCCTCCCCCTGGATCCACTGTTAAATTGAGCCATTAACTCAAAATATGCAAATAATCAAACAGAAATCACAATTAGTTGTCTTCTACATACAAATAGATTTCTATTCTGTAATTATTACATCAGCACTTTGTGGGCATGTGTGCTTTCTCATTCTGCATTTTTATTCCTTTGTCAGAACAAAAATATTAGTATAATAAGAAAGCTAAAAAATATAATGCTAAGTAGCATTGAACTATAGATACTGCCTCATAAGTAATGTTGTTTTTTAAGAAAAACAATTATTTGAAATGTATTCTGACAAGCAATTAACTAACTTCAAAGTACAGACCATTAGATCTTGAGCCATCTTTCTGCAAGGTTTATTATCCCACGATGGTACCAGTCTCTGGTTTTTGACACAAAGAATTTGATGAGACCCACCTGCACTGCTTCAACGCTGTCAACATTTCTTCCACTTAGAAAATGGGCCATGGATAAAAAAAAAATGATAATCTAATGGTGCGAGATCAAGGCTGTATGCTGGGTGTGGTAGCAGTTCGATTCCTCCCAATTCCTGAATGTTTTCCATGGTTGTTCGTGCAGTATGGGGTCTTGCATTGTCCTGTTGCAATACAACTCTATTTCGGTTAAATAATGCTGGGTATCTCCATCTCTAAATTTCATGAACTTGTTCCAGTTGTTGAGAATAAAGCTCTGCATCAATTGCTCGCCCATTTGGAACAAACTCCCAATGAATCACGCCTTCAAAATTCCACCAGACATACAATATTACTTTGGGACCGAACCGATTTTTTAACGATGACTTTGGCAGATTGGCAGTGCTCAAGCCACTGTTTTGACGCATCAGGGTTTCGGTAATATACCCATTTTTCATCACAAGTGACATTTCTCCTGACAAATCTATCATTCATGGGATTACGGATAAGCTGATGACAGATATCCACTATACGTTGAACCTGTTAAGGTGTCAGTTTATGTGGTACAGATCTACAGCTTCTATAAGATTTTCCAAGTGTCTTAATCTGGCAATGTTTGGTATCGTTTGATGCACCAAGTTCTTTTGAAAGCCTATGGGTACTTTTTTGCGGTTTTTTTCACAATATTACAAACTTTAGGTCTTCCATAATGTGGTAAATCTTTGGTGTTTTTGTCTCCATTGTTGAAATGTTGAAACCATCATTGTGTCACACGCTCACTAATGACAGCTTCTCCTTCCACTTCACATATTTTTTCGAGCTGCGGCAGCGGCTTTATAATCTTGTTTCATGTAGTACTTTAGAATGACTCCAAGTTCAAACTTTGTTGTCTCCATTTTGAGATTGTTTATGAACAACTGAAGACTGATACATGCTTGCATGTACGCAACACTAACCATGGCATCCTGTAAATAGCATTGCCAAACCAAAGAAACCTAATAAATTTTCAAAACACCATAAATCAAAAAACTGACATTACTTATGAGACAACCTAATAACATATCTATACAATATGGGGAAAAAATATTTCACAAATATTTTATAATAATTCTACAAATTACAAATATAACAAAATTGTCACAAAATTCTTGCATATTAAAGAAACATTGTTCAATTAAACACTTTTCAGTACTTTCCTAAAGTTATCCTTATTATTTTTATTTATTCCATTAGTGGCTAAATAATATATATTTATATATTGGGAAATTACAAACTTACTTTGCCTGTGTTGCAGCCCCTATTAATGTGATTATATTATTATTATTATTATTATTATTAATAATAATAAATAATAATAATAAATATTATATATAATAATAATTTTTCATCCTTTAAAAACATGTGCATTGCTATTGGGCATATCAACACATTAAGTATTTACAATAGCTTATATTCCAATATGTGCAGTGACAATAGTTTACATAATACAGCAATTGTTTTGTCTAATTATAAAGATACAAGCCATTTAAAAATACAGACATTTTCTTATACTGAGTAATATGGGAAACATTGGTGCAATTAATATTTACAATGTTTTGCAGTTTTCTGTTAATTCATCTTGTAAAAACAATGCTGCAATAAAAACTTACTAAGTTTAATTTTAAAGTGTTTGACATTGTAGTTTCTGAATGCAAAAGGTAATTTATTATAAATAATTAGTCCAGTATATACAAGCAATCTTCAAAAAGTTTAGATTTATGTGTCTGCCTGGCTAGATTATTCTTATTACTGTATTGTGTGAATGTACCTGGGATACTGTGCTAAAATGATGCAAGTTAGTTTTTACGTAGTTTAATAACTCAAACACATATGCCACCATAGGTAATGGTAAAATTCTTAGCTCCTTAAAATATTGCCTGCAACAGGTTCTAGTAATTATTTACAACAAATGGCTTTTTTTTTTTGTATCATAAATATTGTTTTTACTGAGCTTTAATTTCCCCAGAAAAGTACATCACAAAGTAGGAATAAATGAACATTACTGTAGTAAAATGTGTGCAAGAATGGTTTATTCACTGCCTTTCTAATCCATCTTAGCCTAAATCATACTTTGCTCAGCTTTTTTAGTAAGAGCTTCATTTTAAGTTATCATTAAGGCTAAAAATGTTGCCTCTGATTGTAGAGGAATATTCTTTCCATCAAAATTGACTACCAGAGCATCATCATTATTGTTTTGATAATAACAAAAGTATAACAAAACAATTTTTTCTTTATGAATTAATAATTATGGTTTTGAACCAGCTAGTGATTTGATTATTAACGTTCTTAATTGTCCTTTTATTAGTACGCTTGGGTCATCTGCATATGTGGTTTGTGCTCCATTCATAACAAAAAAGAAGTGGCCTGAAAATAGACCCTTGTGGTACCCAATAGTGAATTGGATCCTTTGGGAGTAGACTGTTTCTATGTGTTTTTGGATTAATTATGTGGGTAATTTCCCCTACTTGTTCTCTATTTTCAAATAGGACTGAAATCAGTTTAGCGCTATTCCACAAATACCTATTGTAAGGAAATGTTTACTTTCTCTAACACAATGTACATACTAGCTATAGAAGGTATTGTATGCCACTCAAAAATTTGATACCGAGACTTCTCCAGAAATGCATGTTTTAGGGTCATCTGAATAAAAATAGTTTTTAGAAAACTTCAAGTGGAGGGTAGGGGGGCAGCATAACTAACAAACCAAGCCAGTTAAATACCAAACTTGGTACTTAAGTTCAATATCTTCCAAAGGTTGCAACACAACCACACCCAATTATCCCTACATGGAAAATTGTGCAAAAAGTTTGATTTTCTCAAAAGTGGCTCTAACGATTTTGATTAAAATACCATACGCTCAATATATTTTTATGGCAAACAAAATGTATATCTTGAATTTTCTGGGAATAGCCTCTGAAGAACTCTTCATTCTGGATGACTTTCGTATACTTTTTGTATAACCGATAAACTGTAAGAAATAAACAAAAATTTACCACACAAAAAATGTAGATCTTGTTAAAACACGCAATTTATGTCATATATTTTATTTTTGTACAGTTAACCGTTTGCGAGATATTTTGTGTTATTGGTTTCCATTTTAAGTTACTTAAAATCAGGAATCATCCTTCTTTCCATCTCCTGTTTGTTCCTAGCAAGCAAAGAGAATCAAATTTCAATTGTTTCACATAGCAATTAGTTTTTAAAAGATTTGACTATTGCTTTAGATTAGTGTATTCCCTTATTCACCTTCTTCTTACAAAGAGGCAAATAATAAGAGAAATTCTGCTAATGTTTATCTTGATTAGCATGTTATAGATAACAGAGTAATCTTTTTAAGAAACGCTTGTTTGCTGAATAAGGAAAGTCATGTAAATGACCCACATCAGAATTTTTAATACAATAATTCATGTTCTACTAAATCCAAAACTTTTGATAGGTCTAGAAAAAAGTCCAATACATGGTTCCCTGTTATCTATTGCATTGTATACTGCTTTAAGGAATTGATTTACTGCTATATGTGTTGATTGTCCTTTATAAAAACATATTGGCTCTTTGTGATAATATTAAACTTGTTCAAAAAGGAAGATGAGCGATGATGCATAACTTTTTCTATTTTGGAAAATTGCGAGAGCAGATATATTGGTATGTAATTTGATATTTCTTGTCCTTATCTTTTTTTTATGAATTGGAATTATTTTTGTTAGATTGCCTTGGATAATTATATTTAAATGAAATTGGTCACATTCAAAAGAAAAATCATACATGTTTGTGTATGTAAACAATAGACAAGATCGTGGGAATGAAACACAGAAACTAAATTCACTCATTTTTGTGATTAGTTGATATGGGTTCATTGTTGGATATTTAGCAGGCAGGCTATATGTGAATGTTTGCTTTTAAAATTGTGTTGTTATTAAAGAAGTTTTAAGGAGTAATGGGGAATCGACAAGAATGTTTTGGAATATAATAATCATGCATAGTCTGGTGCAAGTTCAGCATGACTGTGCCATGGCCGAGAGTTAGACTACTCTCCTAGCGGCCCGGGCTACTGCATGTGGAATTTGTGGAGGACAAAGTGGTGCAGGGATGGGTTTTCTCCGGTTTTCCCACCATCAGATTCCACTGGTGCTCCATCTTCATTCTATGTATCTTCAGTGTAATCACCTGCAGTGCCATAAGAGTAAAAGCAGGTGTTAAACACTATCAAAAAAATTCATCTGTCTTTAGGTGTAGGTTTCCACATCAAGCTCCAAAACACATGTCAATTTTGAAATGGTACCATGATTTTGTGGATTGTGGCTACATATATCATCAAAAGAAAGGTCATCAGGGAGACCATCTTCAATGCAAGAATTTTGGAACAAGTGCGAAAGGAATTTGTAAATAGTCCTAAGAAGTCTGTCTGTAGAGTTAAACATCAGTTATACATCCCTGAATCTATTATATCTAACATCCTGTGTATGTGACTGAAGTTTCACTCCTATAAACTGCAATTAGTGCATTAGATGTAACCTAACGACCCTGGAAAATGATTAGATATCTCTCAACATTTATTGGTGCTAATGGAGGATAACGAAAATCTTTGTCAGAAAAAATAATGTTCAGTGACGAGAAAACATTCCACAGGAAAAGTAAACAGACATATGTTAGGATTTGGGAGAGCCAGAATCCACATGCCATTTTGAAAGTTGAAAGAGACTTCTCTAAACAAATGCCTTTAGTGTCACATTGAAATATCAAGTCTAACACCCACTTTTCTTTCAAGAGGCCACTTATCTTGACATGCTCACTGAAAGCAACAAATTTATTTTTCAACAAGATGGAGCGCCTCCTCACTGGTATTTACATGTTCGGAAACATCCAGATGAAAGGCTTCCAGGCAGATGGATTGCACACACCAGAAAGTGGCCACCAGGGTTGCCTGAGTTGGTCTGTGGCTTCTTTTTATGGAGTTGCATAAAGAATTGTGTCTATGCATGCCCATTCCTCAAAACCTGCAAGAAGTGCAACTTTGTATCACTGCTGCCATCCAGTGCATTTCATCAGTGTGTGTGGCATGAATGGGAATATCACCTTGATGTCTCAGCATCACTCATGGGTGCTACATCCAATGACTAAGATGTATAGTAAAAAAGTTGAAATTGTCTTTCAATGTCAATGAAATATAGTATAAAAATTTGATGTGTAACACTCACATGGCTGCTCCACAAACTTGTTACAAAAGATCATTCTTCTTTCTACACAATGCTAATTGAGATAAACATTAGCAGATTGTTCTTAATACTTAGTTCCTTATAAGTAGAAGGGAACTAAAAGAATACACTAGGCTAAAGCGATAGTCAAATGCTTTAATAGCTGTCACTATGCGATTGTCATTGCAAATCGCTTCTTTGCTTACTAGGAGTACAACAAAAGAAAAATGGACACTTCCTGTCTGAGAAAAGAACAAGTACTTTACAATTGAAACCGATTACAAGGAATATCTCAGAAATGGTTACCACCACAACAAAAACGTAAAGGGCACAAATTGTGTGTTTTGTCAAGGTCTACATTTTTTATGTAGTAAGTTTTTGTATATCTTTTATGGTATAGCAGTTAGTAAAGTATGCAAAATTCATCCAGAATAAAGAGGTCTTCAGAGCTATTTCCAGAAATTGAAGATATACATTGGGATGTAAATATCTTTAATATTCAGGATTTTAATCAAAATCGTTACAGCATTTTTGAGAAAATCTTTCCATGTAAAGGGTAGTTTGTGGTGGGGGGATTTTCTTGAAGATTGTGTTGCATCCTTGGGAGATGCTAAACCTGCGTGCCAGGTTTGAGTTATGTGCACGCGTGCACATTTTTCTAAAATTGCTTTTTTTGGACTCAGGTGACCCCAAAACATATATTTCCATTGAAATCTTGACATCAAATTTTTGGTTGGAATACAATACCTTCTCTATCCACTATGTATATTGTACATGTGGACTAGAGAAAGTAAAACATTTTGAGTTTTTCTTTTGAATGTCACTAGCCTCACCCAAATATGGCTATCCAAAGCGATGCAACACTAGTTAAAAGTATGACAGTATTCTTATGGACACACTGTATCATTTCACTAAACAACAGAGGATACAACCAACATTATTGCTGTAATCCTAAATTCATCTTCTAAATTAACTCACCTAAGTATGTATGTAGAGGATCTGGAGTTGTATCCACCCACTTTGAGAAACCACCCATTATTGAGTCCTGTGTTGTCAGGATGTAGCTTCTATTTTGTTTATAATCCATCATATCAAAAGCTCCCAGGATCTAAAGATGGAAAATAAAAATGAAAGCACATTTGGAAAAATTATGTTGTAATAAAACAAATAAAAATTTTACTAATTAATAGATATTTTCTATTATTTGTTAAGAAGTTGTCATTTGGAAAGAAAACAGGATTTTGACTTGGAGTAAGTTTGCTAAGTTTATCTTGTCAAAATATAATCGCTTGACCTGCACTTCCTGTAGTTATATTTATCCTTTTCAGGGTCTCTAATTATGAAGCAAATGTCTTCAGCTGCTTTTACATCTTTTAACCTGATGGATCATATCAAATGAGAATGAAATGGTTTTATATCAAGCTCAAATGAGCCTGGGGTCCATTGAGCTTAAAGTTACCTGGTATTTGCCTTTACCTGTTGTGAGATTATTTTCAATTTGTGTTTTCATTAATTATTAAGCTTATTCATTCAACTTTCTTAAGGAATAAAATTTGCCTTGATTTTCTTTGGTTGGGAAAGTATCTTTTATTTATGCAGTCAATATGAAAATATGAGTAAGTTTACAGAGACTGAAGAAGGTGTTCTGAAAAGAGAGCATTTACCTGAATTTCTCAAAATTATCATACTTTAACATGAATAGTAGGAAGGATGCATATATGGAAACAACCTCTTTTTCAATATAAGTTATATATCTGATGGTTATTTGAGGCCTTTTGCAGAAGAAAATTACTGTGATTTATAAGCCCTTCAGTGGATCTTGAATTAAAAGTTAATTGTTATTTAGGTTAAATCCGACTATGCTTGTCTTTGCCTTATCTTACATCTGCATTGTTGCTTTAATCTTAAGTCATCACTTAAATGAACTTTAGAGAATTGATTTTCCTGATACTATCCAATGTAACCCTACAATCTTGGTGTGGACAGACATTTGAAGTTTAACTTAGGTTATTAATGCCCATAAATTTACAAATAGCTCAAAAAGTATAAAAGATAATTAGTTATTTTTATCTTTATAATGGTCCTAATAATAGTGGATTTGTGGGGATTTTACAACCTTTTAGTGATGCTATTAAATTATTTTGTACATTAGAGAAGAATAAAAATAATATTAATCAATTTAAAGTACTATTTGAGGGGTAAATTGTTGAAAATCATATTTAAAAATCACTGGTATTAAAATGAAAAAAAAAAAATTAATTTTTGGAGATAATCGAGAGAGCATACAAACCAAGCTCAATGATGTGCCATTTAAATTGCATACAAGATTTCAGGCTAATGGACTAATTATAAATAACAATATTTATATTGCTATTTCATTCCATGCTTCCAAACAAGAACATTGTTAAACCTCAAATTGTATAAGATAGAAGAGCTCTAAGCTACAATAATGAAACAAAATTTCTTAGTGATGCATATAAATAAAAATATGAAATGGACCCCACTCATATTTAACAATAAACAAACTTAGTTCCACATGCTATTTGCTTAAATGCTTAAAGAGCTTAATAAATGTAGCTGCATTAAGAAATGTGTACTATGTGTATTTTTACAGTCATGGGGTTTTCAAAATATGAGATAATGTTTTGCGAGGGGGGGTGGAAGGCAGATAGAATCTTCAGGCTACAAAAAAGAGCCATAAGGATATTAGGTGGGATAGATAGTAGCATGTCCTATAGGCCGCTGTTCAGAGAACATAAAATACTATCGTTCATGTATGTTTATTTTAGAAACAGTTATTTATTTAAAGCAAAATAATTTATAGATATAAAATCAGACAAATACATATCCTATAGGCCGCTGTTCAAAGAACATAAAATACTATCTTTCATGTATGTTTATTTTAGAAACAGTTATTTATTTAAAACAAAATAATTTATAGATATAAAATCAGACAAATACATATATTCACAAATATAATACATGCCAAAGATATGACTTTCACAGTCAAAGTTGTAGAATTGATATTTTAAGTGTAGTGCAGTTAATAAAGGTATACAATTATATAACTGACTCCCAGGAAATATTAAACAAATAAAAAACAATACATTTTATAAAGGCAGTAAAAGTTTTTCTACTACAACATTCATTTTATTCCTTGAATGAGTTTATGAGATTGTAACCAATTGTTAAATAGAGTTTCAAGTGATTATATATGCATTTATTATTACCTTGATGTGTCTGTCAGTGTATGATCTTAAGGGCAAAACAAATTATATTGACTTGACCTATACACATTAACACTGCTCAGCATATAGTGCTTTACCTTAAACTTTAACTCACCTTAAGCGTAGCACCCACCCAAAAAGAGTAGCACGTATCAACAGGTTTATTTGGTCTGCCCTGGAATCCAGATATTTGACGAGAAAGACACCACTTTTTTAAGCCATGAAACTGAAATGGGCAAAAGAAAGAAAAAAATATGTAAAAATTATTAATTCCATAAGAAGAGAACATAGAACATACATGACCCATAGAAATAATTCACACAACCTTGACAAAATATCTGAATACACCATATGCTGTTATTCAGCCATGATTAACCCATTTGATTCATATGGCGAGCTATACTTGCAAAGGTGAGTAATGGCATTTAAATTAGATGATGATCACAATTCGCAAACGTGCACTGGCTACAGATATTTGCATTTTTATCTAGTATGTGGCATTCAAAGGATCTCTCTTATGATGTTTAAGGTCGCGGGTTCAAACCCATCGGAGGACGATGGATTTTTTCGGGCGTAAAAATCCTTAGCATGGCTTCCTTCGGAAGAGAAGTAAAGCCGTTGGTCCCGTGTCATAGATTTACGGCACGTAAAAGAACCTCAAGCCTGATTGAGAGGCCTCTGAGCAAAATTAAGCGGTCTTTCACGCCCAATTTAGAATGGGACGCTGAGAACCACAGTAGTTAAAGAGCATCCATAAATAACACGACATTTTTTTTTTCTCTCTTATGAAGACTAATAAATAGAACATTCATATAACTTTCTCTACATCTCTCTAACATTTGTTAGAAAGCTGATTCATCTATCTACTTCACATTGATCGAGATAAACATTAGCAGAAACGGTCTTAGTACTTGCTTGAAGAGAAATAAGGGAATATACTAGGCTAAAGTAAATAAATGGCATGTTATTTATGGACACTCTTTTAACTACTGTGGTTCTCAGCGTCCCATTCTAAATTGGGCATGAAAGACTGCTTAATCTTGCTCAGAGGCCTCTCTATCATGCTTGAGGTTCTTTTACATGCCGTAAATCTACGACACGAGACCAATGGCTAAAGTAATACTCAAATATTTTAAAAGCTGGTTGTAATCCATTTTTTTGCATGGCCAGGAGTTGTAATTCCTGTATGAGGAAAGTTAAAGTTTTAAGTATTTTAAAACTGGAGCCAATTACAAGGAATATCTCAGAATTGATCAGCTCCACAACAAAAAATGTACATGCCATAAATTATGTGTTTTAACAAGACCTACATTTTTTGTGTAGTAACTTTTTTTTTTTTTTTTCTACCTCTTACTGTTCCAGCTATGCAAAATTCATCCAGAATAAAGTAGCCTTCAGAAACTATTCTCAGAAAACTTTAAGATATACATTTTATTTGTCTTATAAATATCTTATTAGGTATAGTATGTTAATCAAAATCATTAGAGCCATTTTTGAGATAATTAAAATGCTTGAATTTTTTTTATGTAAAGGATAGTTAGGGTGGGGGGATTATCCTCAAACCCTTCATGTTGCGTCCTTGGAAGATCTAAAATTAAATACCAAGTTTGGTGCTTTACCGAATTTTCGTATTTGGATTATTGAATGCATACGCATACACACACAAACCTGTATGCAGACCTTTTTCTAAAAATGCAATTTTTTATACAGCGTACCCTAAAACATGTATTTCCAGTGAAATCTTGATATCAAATTTTTGGTGGAGTGCAATATCTACTCATGTACTATGTACAGAAGGTAAAAAAAAAAATTCTAATGTGTTCCATTCACATGACTTTCTATACATCTCTGCAACAAATTATTCTTAGAAAGTTTATGCTTCTATTTACTTCACGTTAATCAAGAAAAAATTAGCAGAAATAGTCTTATTACTTGCTTCTTTGTAAGTAGAAACAAAATAAGGGAGTAACATAGGTTAAAGTGATAGTCAAAAACTGGTTGCTATGTGACCAAAATTCCTTTGTTTGTATGGACAAAAGTTGACAATTCCTATATGAGAAAAGTATTAAGTTTTTCAAAGCTGAAACCAATAACAAGAAATATCTCAAAAATGATCAACTCCATGAAAAAAAAAAAAAAAAATATAACATAAATCGTGTGTCTTTTTGTGATCTACATTTTTTGTGTCATAAGTTTTTGTCTATCGCTTACCGTTTATCAGTTATGCAAAATTAATCCAGGATATTCAGAGGCTATTCCCAGAAAATTCAAGATATACATTTTATTTATTAATAAATATCTTAAATATAAGAGATTTTAATGAAAATCATTAGAGCTACTTTTGAAAAAATAAAAATGTTCCAAATTTTTTACATGTAAAGGGTAGTTAAGCAGGGGGATTTTCTTGAAAACCTTTGTGTCACATCCTTGGAAGATACCATATTTAAATACTAAGTTCGGTGTTTAACGGTCTTTTCGTTTTTGAGCTATGCTGTCCACACACACATGCACACATGGACCTTTTTCCAAAAATGCTTTTTTTCAATTCAGAGGGATCCAAAACATGTATTTCTCGTGAAATCTCAGTATCAGATTTTTGGGTGGAATGTAATACCTTCTCTATACACTACATACATAGTACATGTAGAGAAAGTAAAAACAGGTCTTCAAAAGCTATTCCCAGAAAAGTCACGATATAGATATTTTATTTTTGATGAAAATACCTTTAATATACAATATTTTAATCAAAATCATTTGAGACATTTTTGAGAAAATGAAAATTATCAAAATTTTTCCATGTAAAGGGCAGTTTGGGGTAGGAGGATTTTCTTGAAAAGCTTTTTGTCGCAAATTTGGAAGATACAACACTTAAATAACAAACCTTAATACCAAATCTGCAATACCAAATCTGATTCCAGTTATGCATCTCCCAAGGATGTGACATGAAGATTTTAAAGAAAAATCCCTCCACCCCAAACTATCCTGTACATTTTCTCAAAACTAATGATTTTGATTAAAACACTGTAAGTTTAAGACTTTTTTATGACAAATGAAATGTGTATCTGGAATTTTCTGGGAATAGCCTCAAAAGCCCTCTTCATTCTGGAGGACTTTTACATAACTGGTAAACTGTAAGAGAGAGATAAAAACTTACTACACAAAAAATGTAAATCTCACCAATACACAACTGCATTTTTTTGTGGAGTTAACCACTTTTGAAATATTTCAGGTTATTTGTTTCAATGATTCCATACTTATACTTTTCCTAGATGAAAAGTTATTTGTTTTTCTTTCTGCTGGTCAAGCAAAGAGAAAGAAATTTCGTACACCCTCATATAGGGACCAGCTCTTTAAAGATGTGACTCGTTTTGAGCCCAATGTATTCCCCTATATCCCATTGTAATTATATGTAAAGATGTAATAAAAGTATTTCTGCAAAACTTGGTTGATGCAAAGCAGATAAAATAATAAGCACTTTTAAGATAAGTTTGCTAAAGAAGGGGTAAAGAAAATCATTTAAATGTATCAACAGATTTTTATTAAAAGCGGAATTAAAATTATAAGGTGTTTCAAGTTCTTATTCTTGTTAAGTAATTTCATGGATGTTAGTTTTAATAAAAGGCAAAGAGTTGTCCCCTAAGTATGGGGGAAAAAGTTTTTAAGTTCTTGGCAATGCAAAAACTGTTGTGTCACCCTTCAATTTAAGAACTATTTTGAGATATACCACACTCAATAATTATATTAGGCCATCAAAATTGCTAAGCTAGAAATCCTTTTTGATGCCTCCTGCTTTAAAGAAGGAGATGCATTATTATAAAATGTCTAATTTCACTGTTTACACTTTCTGTTGTTTCTTCCCATTTTCTTATAACTATTTAGGACAGTAATCAATTTTTCACACAAGAACCTTATACTTTAATTAATATTTTGATGATTCACATGTTAAAAGTACATCCCCCAGTAAAAATTTAGAATATAATCTTTTTACTTTCTCTATATGTACTATATAAATAGTGTATAGAGAAGGTATTGCATTGTACCCAAAAATTTGATACCGAGATTTCACCGGAAATATATGTTTTGAACCCCCCTGAATCCAAAAAAAGCATTTTTAGAAACATATCCATGAGAGTGAGCGCGAGAGCGCGTGTGCGCGTGCGTGCGTGTGTACCATAGCTCAAAAACGAAAAGACTATTAAAAACCAAACTTGGTATTTAAGTTTGGTATCTTCTAAGGATGTGACACAAAGCTTTTCAAGAAAATCCCCCCACCCCAAACTACCCTTTACATGGAATTTTTTTCGAAAATTTTGATTTTCTAATGAATGGCTCTATCGATTTTGATCAAAATCCTGTATATTACTGACATTTATACACCAAATAAAATGTATATATTGAATTTTCTGGGAATAGCCTCTGAAGACCTCTTTATTCTGGATGAAGTTTACGGAGTTTTGCATAACTGCTAAACTGTATGAGATGGACGAAAACTTAAAACACATGAAATGTAGAGCACGTTAAAACACCCAATTTATGTTATATAATTTTTTTTTTCTTTGAGTTGATCGTTTTTGAGATATTCCTTGTTTTTGGTTTCAGCTTTGAAAAACATACTTTTCTCATACAGGAATTTGTCAGCTCCTGTCCATGCAAACAAAGGAACTTCAATTCACATAGCAACCAGCTTTTAACTATCACTTTAACCTATGGCACTCCCTTATTTCGGTTCCACTTACAAGGAAGCAAGTAATAAGGCTATTTCTGCTATTTTTTTCTTGATTGGATGAAGTAAATAGAATAATTTGTTGCAGAGATGTAGAGAAAGTCATGTGAATGGAACACATTAGATTTTTTTTTTTTTCTCGATTAGCATGAAGTATATAGAAGCATAAGATTTTTAACAATAATTTGTTGCAGAGATGCAGAGAAAGTCATGTGAATGGAACACATAAGATTTTTTGTTTTTGAGAGACTAACATTTGAAATCTGTTTTAAAAATCCTGTATAATTAAAATGAAAAACCAGAACCTACAAAATCATATTGATGTGGTCAAGATAATTGTGTCAATTTGCAGCTTTTGAGTAATTTGACTTTAGATTTAATACTTCTTTATTTTATATCAAAAAATCTGATGTGTTACACTCGCATGACTTTTTCTAGCTGCTCTACAAACCTCCTACAAAAGATTATTCTTCTTTGTACACAATGCTAATCGAGATAAATATTAGCAGAATGTTCTTATTACTTAGTTCCTTATAAGTAGAAGGGAATAAGGGTATGCGCTTTGCTAAAGTGATTGTCAAATGTTTTAAAAGCTATCATTATGCGACTGTCATTGCAAATCCCTTCTTTACTTGGCCAGGAGTAGAACAAAAGAAAAACAGACACTTCCTGTCTGAGAAAAGTTTTAAGCACTTCACAATTGAAAGCAATAACAAGGCATATCTCGGAAACGGTTAGGACATAAATTGTGTGTTTTGTCATGATGCACATTTTTGGTGTAGTGCATTTTTTTCG
The DNA here is from genome assembly GCA_030762935.1 of Hymenopus coronatus. Lineage (NCBI taxonomy): Eukaryota > Metazoa > Arthropoda > Insecta > Mantodea > Hymenopodidae > Hymenopus > Hymenopus coronatus. Next base: position 37,142,735 of record CM060889.1, on the reverse strand, counting down.
ATCTATTACAGTTTAGCAGTTAAGCAAAATTCGGCAAAATTCATCCAGAATAAGGAGCTCTTCAGAGGCTATTCCCAAAAAATTTGAGATATACATTTTATTTCGGACATAAATAGCTTTAATATATGAGATTTTTATCAAAATCGTTAGAGCCACTTTTAAGAAAATCAAAATTTTCGAAATTTTTTCCATGTAAAGGGTGGTAGTTTGTGGTGGGGGATTTTTTTGAAAATCTTCGTGTTGCATCCTTGAAAGATACTAAACCTAAATCCCAAGTTTGGTATTTAACGGTCTCTTTGTTTTGGGGCTATGCTGTCCACAGACACACACACACATGGACCTTTTTTTAAAAATGCTTTTTTCAGACTCAGGGGACCCCAAAACATATATCTCTGGTGAAGCTGTCCACAGACACACACACATGGACCTTTTTTTAAAAATGCTTTTTTCAGACTCAGGGGACCCCAAAACATATATCTCTGGTGAAATCTCGACATTGAATTTTTGGGTGCATTGCAATATCTTCTCTATCCCTATGTACATTGTATATATGGGGCTAGAGAAAGTAAAAATATATAATAACATGCAAATTATTTAGATTTGTAGTTCACATGCCAAATATTATTTTTTATTTTTTTTTAAAGAAAGTATAAACATTTAAAAATTATTATATTTTTGGTGACCTGCAATGTCAGATCATCTGAATAAGATATATGGCTATGTTTACCTGTTTTGCTGTGAAGGAAGCTTTCAGCTGATCCATTAGTGCTAATGTAGCTATGGCACAATATGTTGTACCTCCATGGGATTCTAACTTGGGACCTTGGGCTATTCCATGGTCATAAGACTGAAAAGAAAGAAAGTAAAAAAAAAAAAAGATACATATCTGCAACTATTTTATTTAAAAATCTATCATGTATATATTCTTTCATGTGTATAAAACATGACTTGGGATCTAGATATTCCAATTTTGGTGGACCTGCTGTTTCAACAATTTTATTCTTGAGCCTCTCCTAAACATCTCTCTTGTGTAATTGAAATTTGTAATTACTTTTCAAAAATGGAATTTATTTAATTTTCATTGGTAACTTTGTTATACTAGCTGAAACATGGTATTCGTCATGGTCTGACAGTTTATCCCTATTACATTTAACCTTAAGTTGCCCTTGCCCAATAACTTTGCATTTCCTTAGAGGCATTAAAAGTACTTTACTACTCCACAACTGACTCACCTGTAAATATATTAAGTGTTAAAACGTAAACAAACAATTTTGTCTCGTGAAATGAACATCTCTTCATAAATAATGTCACGTAATTTGAAGGATGATTTATTTGTTAGTGCATATAAAAGATAAACAATACACAAGGCATTTGCTAGCTGAAAATTAAAGGAGATAGGCTGGGTTCCATCCCATATTACTGCACATAGAAAGTCACTTACCTGAATTCCAAAATAGACAAGATATACATATACATACAACACTAGAAGGGACAACATACAGCAGGCTAATCACATCTCAGAAATATTAGGTATGAAACTTTACAATAATTTACCCTTAAAAACAAAGCAATTCTCAGGATCAACTTACAAGAATAAGCTGTATGGATGGTTAGTAGCTAAACCTTATTACTCAATACAGGAATATTTTGAATTTTGTGACGTTGTCTATTGCTGTACAGCTCAATGACAATAAAAATTATTATTATTATTATTATTATTACTACTACTACTACTATTAATGACATGGGGAGAGCAAAAACCATGCAGCAATGGTTGGCAACCAATGTCCCACAGCTTCTTCGCTGCTGCTGACCAGCCTGCTTGAGGCAACAGAATATCAAAAGAGGCAGTCCCAATGTTGAGATGCTAAAAAAAACCAATCAATCTCATCAGCTGTCAAGGAAATTCCACTGGTCAAGACCCATGCAGATACTGATTAGTGGCTTCAACATCTTTGCCACTGTGTTGCCAGACATGTATGGTATGAAAAAATACCAAGTATTGTTAAGAAAACGAATGTTTTAAAACATTTTTAGGAATCCAATTTTGGGCAAATTTGATGTTTTTGGGAAGTAGGAACTTTGTTTTTTATATATATGATATTCAACACACCCTTCACAAACCAATCAAACAGGAAAGTGCCTATTGCAACTGGAATAACGTGATATTTTCAGACGAGTTAACATTTTCTTCTACATATAAGGAAAGGTGATTGTCTATCATCCAAAGAGGCCCCAATATGATGCAAAATACTTGGCTTCACAACATTCCATCATGGTTGAGGATCTGTATTATGTTGAGGCTGGATATCAAGAGACAGTTTAGGTGTGGCAGCTTCACGATACACTTAATGGTGTGGAGTACATGATGATACTCAATAGTATTTTGATTCTTGTGAGGATAAGATATCCGGATGGAATTGTTGAATTTGTACAAGATAATCATTCTGTCTACACATCTCGAAAGGTTTCAAATTGTCCTTCAGAGATGCAGGATCAAAGTGGTAGAATGTGAGGATGTGTGGGTTGAGGTAAAAGGTTAGCTGCGACCCAATTCACCTGTAGATGGGCAAAGGACAAAAGATGGCTTCTAGGCACAAATTCAAGCAGCCTGGGATCTTATAACTTCTCATCCACATTACTGTGCTGTGGTGTGATGTGAGTGGGGGGTAGGGGGTGTGTGCGCACATGCTATTGGATTCTGTTTTTCAGTGATATTGTTATGTTATATGCCATGCAATGCTCAAGTAAGCATTCCTCATTCTTATCTGATTTTGTTGAGTTTGCCAAGTAACTGGTTGCCATACTGTCTTAGACCTGTGGAATACCATCCTGTTCCTCCCACCACAAGTGACCATGTTTTTTTCTGCTACATCAGTACTCTGTTTTCATGTTTTTAATCATTGCCATGACTGCTGGCCTTATGGTTGGCATACTGTTGTACTCTTTTTCTCTCCAGGATTACAAATAAATGCTTGTTCCACTAATCTCCTGCCCTCAAACTTTTTTGGTTGCTGCTTATTTTTCTTAACAATTCTTGCTCTTTATCTTTTGGTTTAGCCATTTTTATTTTTCAGTGATCATTATTTTCTTTTTTATCTTGATCCTGTCTGCTGCATAATGCACAGACCATGCTACAACCCTCAAAGTAACTAGACATTTTGGGGGGGGGGTCTGCCATGTCTGTTACTTTCTTTCTCTGTATGGTATAATTTTTCCTAGTACTTTGTAATTCTAATACCATGTTTGTTTGCTTTTCATGCCAATGAACTGGTCTGTCCCTCATTGCCATACAAGCAATGTATTCCTGGATAGTTCATATTGGCTGTATGGTAACCATGGTAGCTGAATAACTTAGGATGCTGCACTGTCACCCTGATACCAACCTCTGAAAGCAACACTCTTATTGTTTTTTTTTTTGTAATGTTTAACGACCACTTTTACTGCTCTCACACCGCAGGCAACGACACTGATGTTACATGAAGATGGAGTCCTGGTGGAATGTGAAGGCGGGGGAAACCGGAGTACCTGGAGAAAATCCGCCCCTGCGCCGCTTTGTCCATCACAAATCTCACATACAGTTGCTTGGGATTGAACCTGCGCCATCAAGGTGAGAGGCGAATGGTCTGACCACTCGGCCACGGTGCGGCCATCCTTATCGTTGAGAACCTGTACTTAAAATACTCATAGAATTTGCCATCTAACCTACGTATTGTGGTGGACATGCAAGGAACCTTTAGTAGTAGCACTTTACTACCAGTCATTTCTATACTGATGTGACCTTAAGTTAACCTAACAGTTTCATATCCACAATATATGGTATGCCCTAATGACACATGTATTTCCAGCCTTTTTTTTCTTCAGACCAGTGATAAATTTCAAGTGTTGGCATGTTATATAGGATGTGTGGCAATGTGTTGTTCAGAACTTCCATTGCTGTGTAATTCGTCAGTATGTGCTTGTGTATTCCCCAAAGTTAATCCTTTTTATCCCTCCCTTTTGCTTTTCACATGCTGCTCTCATCTACCCCGTTCCCTCAGTATCCTCTCTTCCTGACTCCCCCTTTTTTGTTTTTGTTCCAAAGTATTCCATGCTCTCACTGGTGTAATTATTGTATGTTTCTCCCAGTATGGAACTTTGTATTGTATATTTTCTTCTCTCTTTTTTTTTTCCGGTTTGGCAGCTGATTTTTCTCGGCTCAGGAGTGATAATAAAATTTTGGCATTTATAATTTTTCTATAATAATCTTTAATTCTCCATTAGTGCGAGAACAGGAAGTAAAATTTCTTAAGTTGTTTTGCTGTTGGCCTGGTGAAAATCAAATTTCCCATATCATAGGCATTTTGTGTGAAACTGACTGCTGTTTGCTGATGTCCACCCAGCCCTTTTAGAGTAATGCTAACATCTACTGAGGTTTGCTTTTTAAGAAACATATTTAAACCCCTGATTTTTGTACCTCTCTCTCTTATGTCTTTTAGCAACATGTTGTGACGGAATCCACAATGCTTAAATTTCTAAATCGAACTTAGTTTATTTTACTAGTGAAATACTTCAAGAACTCAATCCCCAGGTCAATAGGTGAGGGATCCATATTAAATTATTTATAATCATGTAAGAATATCATCATCCTCTTTTAACACAATGTAAGTACAGTTTAATTATACCTAGGATTACCTCTCTCATAGTGTCTCATTTCAAGTAGGGATTAGTTTTCATCACTCTGTCCTGTTCCTCCTTTTAAATTAAGCATTATAGTGATGTCACATGGTCAACCCAATGTCTCACAATTCTATTTGTAGTTGGAAAATTTTGGATCAAAATATATGACCATGTAACATTGCTATAATTGTAAATGCTTCCATCCCAGAAGCTTTCCTCCCCCATTCTGTAATGTTAATTCCAAATGTTACACATGTGACAGTGCAATTGCATCATAGCAATATAACCTATCGCTTCAAGTAAATCATACAGACAAATACCATGGGTGTTATGAGCTCTTGCTCCCTAGTGGTAACTAAAAGAATAAATTTTAATTGAATCTATAATGTTACTTCAGGAGTAAATGATTCCTAGAGTAACAAACACCCAATTTACTTCTCTAGTAAATGTTACTTCTGAAGCAATTTATTACACGATGGTACATGCTGATCTCTGTCATTGAAAACAAAGGGTAAACTTCATGAAATATTTTAATAAACTTTTAATTCATAAAGTGATGTAAAATATTTTGAGTTACATTCAAAGTGACAAAGTTTCCATTAGGTCCTGATTTATTAATTAGCATATGCTTATTTGATTTAGAGCACATATGACATTTTAACTTACCATGCTATTAAGGATATAATTAATTGTTTTTTCCTCATCAATTCCTGACCAGTCATTAAGCATATAACATATGCATGCAGCACAGTAAACAAATCTCATATCATTTTCACTGCCTGCTAGAGTTGCACAGAAACTGTAAAAGAAAATGAAACTTACATTTAAAGATAACTACTGCAAACAGTGATCATAAAACATTCTGAAATTTAAAGCATTATGTGATCTACAAATCATAAAATGTCATTAACAGAAATGTAGTTGCATTTAAGTTTATCCTGTTTAATCTAACAAATAACTGAAGCTCGTATTTGTTTTATAGACTATCCTATATTCATAGTCTATAACTCTAGATTTTTCTTAGGGTTAGGTGAAAAGTTGGTGGAAACATACATAGATTATTCCATCTTCTGGATAACTGGATTCAAATTAGGAATCTTCAAAAACACAGACTTTGTTTCTGTTGTGTTCAGTAACTCTAGTGGATATTGTTCTTCCTGTTTGCCCTATTTAGGCTGTCCCATATTCATGTGATAAGACACCTGATACTCTTAATTCAAGGTTATCTTTCATCTGTCAAATTAGTTTCCTGATTTTGGACAGAGGTATATAGATTGCCTGATGATGTGTTTAGCCAACAGTCTGCTAATTTGACTTTATAATTGCCAATAAAAGGAATACAAGCTTCTGCGGTTGGTTTTTCTGTGGTTGGTCATGCACTAGTGGGCCATTTGTATGTGGCCTCTTCTGATGGATGCTTTGGAATCCTCAACTGCATAGCTGTTCTGCAGAAAAGTGTAGCTGAGGTTTCTGAGTTCTTCTTATAAGTGGTCCAAGAATTGCTCTGTAGGTGTTCAGTACACTTATTTGAGACTTATGAGGCTATTGGTGTATACCAAACTATGGGTTTAACTCCATTAACAGAACAAATATGCAGACAACAATACCAACACATAACCAACATAGCAATAAACAACAGCTTCTACAAACAAATCATTGACAAGAAAATAGCAATGTTCAGAAGACAAAAACACATCAAAAATACAAATCAATATTATCCAATAAGAAATCAAAAAGAGCTTCAAAAATTTACTTTCCACCCAAACTCTCACTGCATATACCACATTACTTGAAAAAATATATATATATATATATATATATAGTGTAGTGGTTATCATGCTAGCCTCTAAAACCCAAGATTGCAGGTTCAAACCTGGTGGAGGCTGACAGATTTCTGCTGATGTAAAAATTTAAATTTTACAACACTGTCAATAACTTATCCAAATATAAGAAAATCTTGCTTCTCAAACTCTTCAATATTGTAACAAATGTCTTTATTGACTCAAACTATAGTTACAAATAAAGTCTTATTTTCATTGCTACAAATGATTCAATGGATGCTAGACAGTTTGCAGTTGCACGCCATCCATGGCTCATGCACCACTGTGCTCTAACACTCCAGTCACTCATGACTCAGTACAGTTCACAACAGAACACAACACTCAATCCTTCCTCCTTTTATAGCTAGAAAATGATGTCAGAAACTTTCTGGAAACTTGTCAAAGATTCTGGAAGCTGAAGCTTGGAGAAGAATTGACAAAGAGTCAAATCCTCGCAAGAAAAAATATTAAATAGTAAATATTTTCATCTGTTGTTTGTGGGTGTACCAACTTAACTCCCAACTGTCAAGTGCAAGGATTCAAAGGTGGGAGTATACATCTTACAATAGTATTGCTGGCTTTTGGTTGATGCTACATCATCATTTCATGCTGAAAACAGCCCCGATAAGACACCAAAATGCTGGTATAACTAAGAAACAATGACACGACATCAACTAGAAGCCAGCAATTCTATTAAGGACACTGGTCATGGAAGTCTATAAAAACTGCATCTCATAATTAGAAATGGAACACGACTGTGCTGATACTAAGTTATATTCTCCTCAGTCTGCAAAGGATAATTGTGATTCTGATTTGCTAAATCCTGAATGAATTTATTCTTCAGGTATGATGTGCATTCCACAGGAACAAAGATACCATATTCCTGTGCTTTGCAAAAACATTGTCCTGTTCTTCCACTCCTACATATTATTAATGCTCCTATAACCATGAAGTGGATTTAACATTTATACTCATCTGTGAACAACTTTGGTGTCACTGAATACGGTACACACATAATTAATGTAAATGAGGATAGGAATACTTCATACCTATATAGTAATATCTGCATTCACAGAAATGTATACAGCTGCTTTATAGTTTAGTAAAGGATAATATACACTTTGATGGACAGAAAATACTTTAGACATAAACTATCCCAAGTAGTAACATTTTAACTCTGGTTTTGAAAGAGGTGTATTTCTTTCATCTGACATATGAGAAATAGTTATTCAATAACTGCAATAACTATCAGTTATTAAGTTGTTTACTGCCTCTTTTCAATGCACTGCAATATCTGGCTGAACTTTAACAGCATTCTATTTTCTGATTGATATTTGGAGGAATTTAGTAGCAGGGACGGTCAAATTAATACCACATTCTATTTTCTATTCACTCTTAGGCTGATCCATCCCAAGGATCCACATGGCCAGTGCACTGCGGTAGTAGTGCGAACAAGAATAAATCCCATGCTAACAATCTAAATTACAGAATGAATTTATTCTTAAATTGTGTAATATTCTATACAAACCCCTAAGAGTTAAATTAACCCCAGTTTGTACCATTCAATATGCCACAAATCCCACATGCTACTTGTATGAGTAACCTGATTTCCACAATATTGCTTACACACTAATGGTCGCTGGTTGTTGCTGTTTAGAATCATGGACGATAGCTGTGAGTTTTCTCTTGCATTGAGTTACATAATGCACAAGGCTAGTACACTAGTACACCATTGACTAGTGGTGAAAAAGCTGTAGGTTGAATGTTTATTGTAAGTTTTATGAGAAATATCCAACACTTCCTGTAAAACAAGTGGTGCTTGCAAGAATGTGACGATTTTGTGAAGAATGCAATTTGTGTAAGAGAGAACAATTTCTTTTTAAAAATGAGCCACAGTTGATAAAGTGCTACATGTAACAAATGAAGAAGTGTTGTTTTGAAGGTGGATAGTTTTAGTGATACCATTGTAGATAACCTTGGAGTAGAAAGCAAGCAGCACAACAGCTCAGACCAAGATTCTGATCTGCAGGGAATAGAGCCGCTTCCAGAGGGTGAATAAATGTTATCGCATACATGTTTTTTTTCGCTCATGCTTTTTAGAGTTACTTATTACATGTGTACGCATTTATGTTGTTAAAACGGTGCACAGGTCACCTGAGTTTTGTTTTGGCGAGGATCAACTCAAGGTTGAATAGGCTTTAGTTCAAAACATTAATTGCTGAAGCACAATGTTACCACTTGAGATTGACAATGTGTTAGTATTTCCTTATAAACCAAATTGCTTGTTTGTAATGCAAACATTCTAGTATACATTTTATTTTTTTGTCTATGTATAACCTTCACATTACTGTGCTCAAATTAAATTATTTGTTTGCTTCATCATATGAGTGAAACATTTCTGTTGTACCCTCCATATACTAATTTATACATGAAGTACCAACCTTCCATCTTCCTGTTGCAAAGCTTTTACACCTTCAATTATAGCTTTTCTGTTAATTCTAGACAAGTCATCACCCAAAATCACAAGACTAGCTATGGCTGTGTAAGTCATAGCTAAATGTCCACACTGGTATTTTTTTGAACAATCATTACCACCACTCTTTGTTATTAATGTGCTTGAGCCTTGGAATCCACACCTTTGCCAGGACTCATTCGGTTCTGTAAGAACAAAGTTTTTGAAGTAAATTAAATAGAATTACTAATGATACATATTTAATTTTTGGCATTTTTATTTCTAGTTTACATTGGTAACAGCACTAAAACTATCTTTAACTGTAGTTATTTATTATTTATAAAATTTTATATACCAAAATATGTTGGTAAAAAGTTGTAATAATTTCTTAGGCCTATTTTTTTTTCTGCTCACAGGTGATGCTGGAATAAATTAGTCATTCTACAGTTCTTGCTGCAATTTTTCATAGTTTACAGTTTTAGCAAGATAATAAAAATGATTTATGTTTCTGAGTGCAAGTTGTGAGAGAATGGTTATTATTTTCAAATTGTTGGTTTTACAGTGCAGATTAACTGTGAATAGAGTCAAATTAATTTATTTTCTAAGCTTTGCATTCCATTACTTTGTTTTGTTTACATAAACAGTTGAGCTCTTCTGTGATTTGTTTGTAGCATAGATATGTTATTGTATTCTCAAAGTGTTTAATAGACCCAAATCTTCCCTCACAATCATCGTCACCATGGTCTGTTATAGTCTGTAAATTGCACATCAAATATCCACAAGACGAGGATTTCATCCTTCTGAGAAAGAAACACACAGTGTCTACTTCACAAGCTAGCCAATGGTATGTAGTAAATCTAATGGACGTTCACAACAAATAAGGCCCATTAGAACCAATGGAAGATCTTACCGCAATGTTAACCCAAACCCAAAATTAGGAACAGTGCACTTCCCACAATGTTTGCACAAGGCTAACAATTATCAAACAATTATTACTGATCTACATTGATAGTGATTAATGAATTTGCCACTTGGCAGAAGGGCAAAAGATTTTTGTGCTATGAGTGCCTCTTTTAATGAGTCTCAACTTGAAACTTTTGCCCATAGCATGTAATGAAAGATTATTTAAGTCTTTAAGATTTAAGTCCAAAATAATGGTCAGCAATTTTGCCTTAATCTCATTCATAATAAATCGGACTGGGAAGGGCTACATGTAAATGCGATGATTAAAGAAGAAGAAGAAAATTTGAGGTTTTCCTTCACATGACTTTCTCTGCCTAATCTGTAACAAACTATTCTCACAAGAGCTTATTCTTCTCCCTACTTCATGCCATTTAAAATAAAATTAGAAGAAAATGTCTTATTACTTGTTTCCTTATAATTAGAAGGCAAATAAGGGAGTACAATAGGCTAAAATTTCATTTTGCCATCCATACCCATTGCAAAACTGCACTCCTTTTTGAGTTAAGTGATACAGGCTGAAGTGTGCCTGGAGAAATGACAGGAATCTGTATCGTAAACGAAGAAGATAGTAAAGTGGTAGTAGTTTTCTTGCGCATGTACCCCATCACATGATGACAGGATTAATCTTTAAATGCATAAATTAATTTCATACATATACCATTCTTCCTCAGTCGTCTCCTTAGCGCGGTGGTAGCGTTGCTGCTTACCAAGCGGCAGACCTGGGTTCGATCCCCAGTACCGGCGTGGGGATTTTTCCCCCGCTGGGAGACCTGGCCCGGGGTGCACTCAGCCTATTAAGGTCCCTGGGGGGCCAATTGAGGAGCTACTTGATGGAGAAGTAGCGGCTCCAGGTCATGAGGACTGCATTAACCGGCCGGGGGGACTCGAGGCGCTGACCATGTCTCACCCTTCAATACTGCACCCCATCCATGAAGTCTATAGTGGACCGAGATGGGGGACGCAGCGGCCGGGCGGTAGGCCAAGGTTCCCCGTGAGCTGTCGTGCCATGGAGTTAAACCATACTTCCTCTATTTCATAAACTGTTTCATGTCCAGTTCATTTTTTCCTGGTGTGGAAGTGGTACAAATAGTCCTGGTCTTTGGTGCAATATGCAGTGGACTGGCCATCCATTCGAGTCCTGGCAACAGCAGTCAAATGTGCCTGTAGTAAAGGATGGGAAGGGTCCGCATAAAATAATCAATCGGTATGGTGGCACATGTGGATGATGACAGGTTTGACTGCAGTTGCATGGATGAACCATCACAATATTATTGAAGAAATTAATATTTTTCAACACAAAATGGCTGAAAATGCTTGCATTATTTTTTAAGGTTAGTAATTAAAAATTGCCTATTAAAAAGTATTAAAGTATTGTAAAACATTGTCTAAAAATCATTTTTGCATATATGCAAAGCAGTGCACTTAAGGGTTAATATACTTTTACAAACACTGTATTAAGAAGTACAGTGCTAAAAAGCTTTAACATTGCTGCCCCCTAGCGACCTACCTACTGTCATTCGGCTTTGGGTTCCGAAGTGCACACAGTTAGGAACACACAGGGCAGTCAGCAGTAAAGGTTAGTGGGGAGAGGATTGTAATATAAATATGCACACATTGAGATATAATCTGTTCCAAAAGTAGCTCATTACACAAACTGACATGATATTCAAGTATAATTCATGAAATAGTACAATAAAATAATTATTTCATAAGATGTTTAGTAAAGAAAATTGCCTTGTACCTTTACAAATAAAAGAATAAAGCTTGATACAACAAATTCAGGATGATAATATGCAGGGTTTTGAGAAGACAACAAACATAAATCAACCACACTTACTTAGAATTCATGCAGTGAATTACAAAATACATCTTTACTTTATCTCCTGTTACTCAAAATATGTTTGAATAATTCACAAGTTTGTTCTAAGTCAAAGGCCTACCTTTTCATATTTTTCAATCTGCGCTCTCTTTCAGTGTTCACTGGTTTATCTACTATCAGGAAGGCCAGGCAGTGAGCAATGCAGGATAGTGCAACAAGTTCCAAAAAGGGCTGTAGAGACCACCCTACTTCATCATGTCATAGTTATACTCTGTGTGCACCAAACCTCAATCCAGCAGTTTCATGACCCCCAACTGAGATCTAGTTGTTAATGTAAAATTGTCTGACAAAATGCAGGGGGGGGGGAGTTTGTAATCATGAACGCTATAAATTGTGCATGCCTGTATGTATTTGGCCCATAAGGAAATTGCATCATACCAGTTGTGCTTGTACAAACGTTCCTTAAATTGTGCACAAGACAAAATGCATTACTGATATTAATGCTATATTTCATTGACTTTAGAGGAGTAACATGACAGATTTAAATGCTGCAGCATATATTTTAAATTACTGCATATTATAAATTCAGATATACATTTTATTTGTCAGGTAAATATCTTTAATATACAATACATTAACCAAAATAGTTAGAGCCATTTTTGAGAAAATAAACATTTTTGAAAAAAGTTCCAAGTAAAGGGTAGTTAGGGGTGGGGGGGGATTTTCTTGAATATCTTCATGTCACATCCTTGGAAGATACCAAACTTAAATACCAAGTTTGGTATTTAAGTCTTTTCATTTTTGAGCTATACTGTCCACAGACACACAGACCTTTTTTCCAAAAATGCTTTTTTGGATTCAGGGGGTCCCAAAACAAGTATTTCCAGTGAAATCTCGGTATCAAATTTTTGGGTACATTACAATACCTTCCCTATGCACTATGTAGATAGTAAGTGCAGAGAAAATTCTCAATTGGGTTCAAATTTGGTGAAAGGGAGGCCAGTCTACCACTTTGATATCCTACCTATCTGAAAACCAATTTGAAACCTTTTTGAGATGTGTGGACAGATGATTATCCTGTAAAAATTCAACAACTCCATCAGGATATCTCATCCTCACAGAGAGAATCAAAATGTTATCGAGTATTACCACGTATTGCACACCGTTCACTGTTTCGTCAAGCTGCCATACCACATCCAAACTGCCCCTTGATATCTAGCCCCAACATGATACAGATACATGACCATGGCGGAATTGTGAAACCATGTATTTTGCATCATATCAGACCCATCCCTTACATGTGGAAGAATATGTCACCTCCTCTGAGATTAATCCAGTTGCAGTTGGCATTCTTCTGTTGTTGGATTGGGGTGGGAGGGGGAATGCCCAAAATTGGATTCCTAAAAATGTTTCAAAACATTATTTTTCTTAACAATACCTACTTTTAGTATTTTTTCATACTATAAAAAATAGTATTCCATTTTTTTATTTTTTCCATTGAGGGAGAACTGTTAGTGCCAGTTGCATTTGCGCACCATTCTACTTTTGTGTGCAGCATATTGCTGTTCCGTGGAAAAAAAAAAACCTTAAAGAGGCATCATAATAACTATCATATTTTTAACTGTACCAAATGCTGTGTATGAAATAAGTATATCTAAAATAAATAGCAGTTGTGTGTTGATTCTATATCATCAAGAGAGGGCAAAAAAAAATAATGTTTGCTAATGTGATAAGCAAACCTGCAACCCTCACCTGAGGAATAACCTATGTTTTGCCACAATGCTACAGTAAATACACAAGGTAGGTAGCACATTTAGTAATGCTGTACAACACAAATTGTATCATGTTTTGTGTTGTTAATATTTTTAATTAATATTGATTGTTGTTGAAGAAGCTTAAGTTATGTATTTGATTATGATTATTGATCATATGGGCTAGTAATATTACAATTTGCTATTTGTAGCAACTTGTTGGTGCCACTACACAACTGGATAGTGTATACAAGGTTCTGTACCATGCAGGACTTGGACGAATTTGGCGCCAGACATTGCTCATTTTTTTTTTGTCAGCCAATATACATTTCTATCTGATAATACATTTGTACAATGGTTTGTTTATTTTTCCTTCACTAATTATATCTGCTTGAAAGAGCATACAATTGTCAATTTCGCATGCTAAGAAATCTTTCCCCACTCTCCCCCCCTGAAAGAGCTAATGCACCCCATTTTTAACCTTTATTTGAATTCATCACATAATTTGCTCAGTAACGTTAGTATAACAATTATACTAAGGAAGGGGTTACAACATTGTATTAAATTCCATTAATGGATTCCAGTTTGGCGCAGATTTTTGTTTAAGTCTTGGTCACTGGAAGCCTGTATACTTTCCAAGATATAACTTAATTTAGGGATCATGGTAAGGGATGCAGATGTAGTAGGTTGGCTGCAAACAAACAATAATGCAATAAGTCCCATGATGAAGTACATTTGGAGAGATAATGGGATCTGTAATGAACCAGACAAAAAGCTATAGAAACCTTAACCAGTTATTACTTGGGCCGCTCTAAAAATCAAATGAAACAAAGTGTGATTGATTAGTTCTGTATTTCTGGTGACGATTTCAAAGGTTTTATTTGTCGGAAAAGCTTGCTTTGTTTTTTTTTTTTATTATAGACAAATTCATGTGTATGCTGGAACGGTTGGTATTTTGCGTATATGACGGATATTTACCAAGTAATTATACATAAACGAGTATTATATAAATAATAAATGGTTTTATAATGTGCGCGTATATGCTGGAATACTGTATTTATAATGAAAAAGCTTGGTTTCGTTGCTAGCGGAAGACTAACTATTGGTATGCAAGTACGTCATATATCGCTCTTGGCAGGATTGCCGCGCCGTGAAAACCCATAGGAATAATTCACCGGTTAGTGCGACTATAGTAGTTGGTGGAAGAGTATGTTTCTGCGAGTTTTTTAATCTGTTTCTGTAGGTGAAACCACTGGGTCCTGTGGTTTTCATATTTAGCGCGAGGTTAGGTTCGAATCCGTTAAGGTTAGTGTGTGTGTATATAAATATTGGTTTCAAATTTTCTATTGGGTAGTTGTTGGCGGAAAAATGTTTCTGAACATTATAAAACCATTTATTTTTATATAATACTCGTTTATGTATAATTATTTGGTAAATATCCATCATGTACGCAAAATACCAACCGTTCCAGCATACTCGCGAATTTGTCTATAATAAAAAACAGGGTTTTCCGATAGATAAAACCTTTGAAATCGTCATCAGAAATACAAAACTAATCAATCACACTTAGTTTCATTCGATTATTAAAGCGGCCTAAGTTCTGCATAATTACCACATAACCTATTCGATCAAACATTTTGTTCATTTGTTATACGCATTACTTCGCGATTTCTTAATGAACACTTGCCTTTGTCTTCTGGAACAACTTGCAACCTGTATATCCACTCAATAATATTGTGTTTCTTTTCTTCGTCGAGCACGTGTAACGCATTCAAAACATCCAGACCCGATATAGCAAAGAATGCCATCGTTAATCTCGTGGAATCCTGAGATGAAAAACGAGCTGGAAGCAACTGCAAATAGCGCAATAAATATTTAATCTGTTGCTTTGGTTTTAAAGCGAGTCCGTTTAACTCATCGTCAGCTATCATGTTTTGCTTTAATTCCTGAATAATTCAGTATAATTCTCAAAATTGGATATTTGGTTTCCTTTTTCACTGAACATGAGACAGAAATGCTATCATTTTATAACTGTTGACAAATGAGCTAAGAATCACGTCAAGGAAACATACGACACATTTGTGGTTAATATACACTGCTCTTCGACACGCCCACTTCTTTCCCGTAAACAAATTGACGTGTGGCAGTGTAGTCAATCCACTAACTTTGGATTCAATACAGTGATCTCAACATAAATTGAAACTGAGAATCCACCAGAGAGTACATCTAAATGCATTCTACGCCAACTGCGATCATAAATTAAAACTACAACTTAACACTTGTACTTGTCTCTGTAATGTACAGGATGTTCGTTCCTTTTAGACGAATGACCTTTAGCGAAGATACAGTGAGCTAGCCTACCCTTTTAACAGCTCAACAAATAATATGTTACAATAACATGCAGTTCTGCTTCCATAAGATTACGTTTCGAGACTCCAAGTAAAGGTGAGTATCTAATCTCTTATTTAAAAATGCCATGTCATATCTGCGTTGATGGACGTTGAGTGACAATAATCACGTGAAGTTAAAAGGTGCATAGATCGCGTTCTAGCATCGTAGAGACAGGGGTTTTGTTCTGAAAATAAATTTCTATTTATAACTTCCGTATATCATTGCTAACAGTATCAAAATTAGTGCAGCAAGTGTCAGTAACAGAAGTCCAAGTTGTTCAGTATGATAGCTTCACTGAATATAACAGCTTTTATTACAACATTAATAATTGTTACATTTTGAACCTATAACTGTAAACTATTAAAGAAGGGAAATACTTAAAATGGTTGTGAAGTAAGTATTGTACAAGTGAAACTTCGTAATATTTTAACTACGTTTTAAAAAGTTACCGGGCTTACGCAAAAAATAAATAAAAATAAAATAAATTCATAAAATGTAACTGTGTTAAGAGCGAAAGAAAGCAATTTGCTTTCTGCATAGATTATTACTTACATTATAAAGTAAATGTTTCCTTGACTTTACCCTTAATATCTGCTAGAGAACCATAACCACATGGGAGTGATGTAATTTAAACTTCTGTAGGCTCTTGTACTGTACTAGAGTTGACCAAATTTTGCTGTTTAGTTCCATGTGTGGAGAAATATCATCGTTTAATATTCTCATAATCATTAAACGATTCATTTTGTTATAGCCATGCACACAAGGCAAACATCTTGGTCACGTATTTGCAATACTGCACAATCATAACTGCACATAGTATCTCCTCAGAGTACATTATATTTTATCACACTGAAATCAAAGTTTTTTGTTTTTTCTTTTCTTTTTTAGCTTAACGTCCTTTAACCTGGTTTGGTCATATCGGACGATGAATGCAATTAATGATATGATGCTCAAATGATCTCGGGGTCCATGGAGCTTAAACTTACTCGACATTCGTCTTCTCAGGATAAGGGAAAACCCCTCTCACCCTAAGCGAGATTCGAACTCACGACCTTTTGAACGTGAGGCAGACATGCTACCACCACGCTACCCAGGCTTAAATCAAAGTTACTTAAGTTTATAGTTATTAATGTTATGTCGCGTTTTTTAATCTTTGAGATTAATACGTTACAGCCTGTATTTTCTTTATTAATGTTTGGTTTGTGGTTTGGTGGAGGGGGCGATTACTGGTTCAGCTTTTGCATTAACATAAGCTTCTCTACTGGTTAACCACGCTTTGTTCAATCACAACATTTTTGGAACTACAAACTCCATTAGTTTTGGAAGCCTAACGATAGTTATCGATTTCAGGAGTGGCAGTCTTTTGCAGTCCAAATGCACAGTTACAAACAGTTAGTAGTAAAATCCTAAAAGGGATATACATATGTGTGTGTGTATATATATATATATATATATATATATATATATATATATATATATATATATATATATATATATATATATATATATGTACACATACACATCAATAACACAGGTTAACATTTACTCTTAACAAGAGCAATAGTCAAATGCAGTAACTTTAGGTATCAAGATTTGAATTACAAAATTAAGGTTTTGCCAGATTATAGTAACTTACATGTAATGTGGGGTTTTCCAAAGCATGTTAAACATTTTTAGCCCTTTTAGCAATAAAATGTTAAGGGCATAATTCGTTTCCTTTGCCGGTTAAATGCTGGGAATATAATTCAGTTCTATTGTAACATTGCATCAGTTTTTGCTATGCACTTGCATTAGCTTTGCCACTGAACAGAAATCGGAGCAATGTTTGTAGCTTGTAAAATAGACGCCTCTAATTTCGTAAAGTAAAGTGGAGATTATTGTTGCAAATTCATGAAACACAGAAGAAAGGTTTAATTTTTCCTCAGTTGTAAATATACTTATGTTAGCTATGTATATTTATTTATAAAAGCGTTATCAGAAAGGTTCATGAGTATTTTAAAGCATCCGTAACTATACAATTTATTATCGAATTCACTGATTGATCTACCCAGTATGGTGGCGAAGGCAGCAGACGAGGGCTCGCATTCTCAGTATTCGGGCAAACGATCCAGCGGATAAATACATCCTTGAAAGAAATGACTTAGTCAACGCAGACATTGAAACGGACTCTTGAGTTATATTTACGGACGCCCTTTAATTCTATGATTCTCAGCGTCTCGTTCAATATTAGGTGAAAGACCGCTAAATTTTGTTCAGATTCCCATTTATCAAGCTTCTTTTACGTCCTTAAATCATCGACACTGGACCAACAGAGATACTTCCTGTACCTTATACCTTCAAATACTATTAAACAATTGTTAAGTCTTTAATAGGTAGATTAATCTTAAATCATGTACTACCTGGGTTCCATTGCTTTTCTCCTATTTTCCATATGCGGGAAAACGCATGAATGTGCAAACCCCCATTTAACTTGAAATGTCAATTGATTAAATGTATTAACAGCGCCACAATTACAATATAATAGAAATTGGGTATATTTGATGAAAGCACCACGGTAATTCGGTGATTGATTGTTGTTTGTTACGACACATTTGCACAAATTAAATATGTATCTGCGTTAGGAAATGTATAACGGTTGATACAATACCGTTTTTACCGATGAATTTTTCGGTATGTAATCAAAGCATAAAATGTACCTCACCGCTTTCTCGCTCTGTTTTGAGGGGTATCGGTACAACTTTCGTAACCACGTGGCGACAATGGAGGTAATCACATGACACCTTGGAA
Source organism: Hymenopus coronatus (assembly GCA_030762935.1). Lineage (NCBI taxonomy): Eukaryota > Metazoa > Arthropoda > Insecta > Mantodea > Hymenopodidae > Hymenopus > Hymenopus coronatus. The sequence goes on along the minus strand of CM060889.1, from coordinate 37,124,093 downwards.
CCTTCATTGCTTTCCTTCTATCCGTTAACCTCTTTGCTGAGAAGTTTAGAACACGCTACTGGTTAGTTAATAATTGCGTATAGCACTCCGAACCAAAAATATATATAAGAAACATAAAAATTACTATACGAAAATGAATGCAAAAGGCAGACCTAATTTGAATCTGAAAGAAATAGAGTTCCATCTATTGGATTTCTGTTCCTCCCCTTTCCCTGCATTATCTTTCGCTGGTGTTGTACTCTGTGACATGCTTTCACATTTCCCCAGCTAGTATAAACGTGCTGCTTCGCAACTCCACTGGTTGTTTTCTCCGTGGTGTAATGGTTACCATGCTAACTTCGTATACCCAAGGTCGCGGGTTCAAACCCGGCGGAGGACGATGGATTTTTTCGGGCGTAAAAATCCTTAGCATGGCTTCCTTTGGAAGGGAAGTAAAGCCGTGTCGTATCATTTACGGCACGTAAAAGAACCTCAAGCATGATAGAGAGGCCTCTGAGCAAAATTAAGCGGTCTTTCACGCCCAGTATAGAATGGGACGCTGAGAACCATAGCCATTTCCATTTCCAAGGAAATTTGGTCGTTCATGCACCGGCCTTGATGGAGGGGGAACTGAGTAGAAGAATGCGGATGGTCATTCTTCCGGGGGACAGAGATGAAATAGCTTCGACGAGTAAGTCTACAAGATTGTAGTGGAGAGAGCGCCTCACTCGCGTATGGATATAAAGCAATTATAATAGCTTTACGGGATTGAGTCGACAAGGCAAGTTTCGTGTTTCTAAATTTCACTGTAATCATTTTCTCTATATTAAATTTGGCTAAATTTTTAACCTATCACTTGGACTCAGTAAGTAATTTCTTTGTTGTTTTTTTGTCACTAGCCCAAAGTGCACGCATTTTAAATCATATTAATGGAATTACTACATTTGTTAACTTATATTAAAGGAGTGTTTCTTGAACTGTATTATAATGTTTCTATATAATTGGGCATATCACTTTTCAAGGAAGCTTCAATGCTTCAATGTTTGGCTGTGTTATTTTAACGTTATTTCTTGTTAAAATAAAAAATTACCTGTGTAGGATCGTGGCTTTCTTTCACGAATGCAAATACCTCTTCTTATAATTCTCCCCCAGAGACCAACTACGGTAAGTACAGGTTTGGCGCACCCGGGGTCCCTAGCTCATCCTGATTCCTTCGTGTGGGCAACCTCAGAGTGGTGAGGTATACAGCCCGTCAAAACGCCCACCTACGTGTAGGCTGTGCGTGGAGGCCCCTGTCGGTGGAAAGGTGCGTCCTGGTTGATTGAGTATTGCATATCTTTGCCTGGGCTTCTATTTTTCAGTGACTGGGGAGGGTGCAACTTCATATACCACTCTGTTTCTGCTTCGCCTAAACGGGAGGCTAGAGACTAATCCATCCCTAGTCAGTCGGCCAGGACTAGGAACTATAGCCAACTACAGGGTGAGTGGTACGGTGAGCCCGCCATATCTCCTGTATAATCCTGTCACCCAAAGTGGTGTGACCCTTTATGGGGTTCCTTGGTGTGTGGGGAGCCCTAGGGGATAAATTTATTGCATATTTATGGCAAAAAATAAACCTAAAATATTTTAGTGTTGGAGAAAGAAGTAGCTGAGTACAGTGGTTCTCGCTACTTAGTCGTATCCAGAACAGAGGCAGGAAGAAAATTTACGTCGATTTGTTCTTTCGCATTCTAAAAGGGTTCAGATAAAATTGCTCGTCCGGTTAAATCTTAGAGCTCTAAATGTTACACCATTGGTTGAAGCGATTTCAGCATCACAGGCAGAGAAATTACATAAAGCGAAAATGTTAGGCAGCTACCCGATTAAGGTCCAAAAACACAAGAGTTTAACTCCTCGCGAGGCGTAATTAGCGCCCGCGCATTAGACGGTTTGTACAATGAGGAGCTTCAAGGCGACCTACACCTTGGTAGGTGTAACAGCCGTTTATAGTGTTCAACGGAGAGTAAATAGCGAATTCGTGCTAACCCGTGCCCTGTTCCTTACCGTTGATCGGATAGATCTCCCTCAAAGAATTAAGATTAGGTACGAAGCCATAAAAGTTAGGCCCTATATTCCGAACTCACTAAGCTGTTAAAATTGACAGCGATTTGGGCATATTAGCGAATTTTGTACTGGACGGTCTACACGTGCTGTTTGTGGCGACGCAGAGTACGATGTGGATTTTACTACCCCTTCATCGTGTGTGAACTGCAGCGGTGAACACCCATCTAGTACCCGAGATTGTCCCCGTTTTACAGAGGAGAGTGCGACCCAGGTTTTACGGGTGAGGAAGGCGTCCATCTCAGAAGCCCGTAACTTCAGCGTCTCCGCCAAGTCTCTGTCCAGCGCTCTGGTAGCTATAGCTCAGTTGCAGCTAAACCGGTACCATTTCTCGCAGCCCGGCCATTGCCAAAGATTTCAACATCTACGTCTATGTCGGCATCACCATTTGCAAATTCGCGACCGTAAAGAGTAGTCTGGCAGTATATCATGTAAACCATCGACCTCGGGAAATAAAACTGGCACCTCAGCAATCATTGTAAACTAATGGACAAATATTATAAATGCGATTTCAATGCATCTGTAGAAATAGAGCTGGTATTGTGTTTCGGTTACGTAGTGTAACAGAAGTATGAATTACTCCAGTTGAGTACTACTTACAAACGTAATCCTAATTAGAAAGAATACATAAATTTGATTGGGATAGCTGAACTCGTTGAAACGCGACACCAATAAACAATAAACGCTCAAATACCATGAAATTTTACAACTGCATGTTTTATAGATAGATACTTTATTTCACTGCTTAGGGCGTGGCCCGGTGGCAAGGCTGTCAATATAATAATACAATGAGTTAAATAAACAACAATGTGAATAATACACTGTTAAAATGCCAATGACATCATAGTATACTAATACATACATAATTGTAACAACAGTAATAATAACGCAATATTTTTATTTACTATCCTGACTATAAATCACTCTTCTTTAGTCTCTTTTTAAAACTATTTACACTTTGAGGCAAAGTCTCCAGTAAATCTGCAGGTATTTTGTTCCACTCGTTTATTGTTCTATTTGTGAAGGAAAATTTACCTATGTCTGTTTTCTGTTCCCTATTTCTTATTCTTTTCGAGTGATCATTCCTCCCACAGTATAATGGCTTTAATAATCGTTTGGATATGTCTTTCCATGCAGGTTCCCCCTTATATGCTCTAAAAATTGCACATAGCCTTGCTCGTCTCCTACGTTTTTCTAGTGTTTCCCAGGAAGTAGCAGTGCTGGTATGATTTTCGAATCGTTTACTTCTGGCTACAAATTTAGCTGCTCTTTTTTGAACTCTCTCTAGTGCCAGTTTTTGCCCCACCCGATACGGATCCCAGCATGCAGCACTATATTCTAATATTGATCGAACTAAAGAAGTGTATGCCAAATTTCGCGACTTTCCATTGCTGCGTTTTAAAATCCTCATTACGAAATGCAACGCTTTCCCAGTGATCGAGTTTACATGTTCCCCCCACTCCAATCTTTGATTTAGTATTACCCCTAAATATCTGGTGCTATTTACTCTCAGTATTTTCTTATTGTCTAATTTATATATTACGTTTTCTACTATTCTTGCCCTTGAAAATATAATTGTTTTACACTTGTTTGGCCGTATCTCCATTTTATTATATTTTGCCCAGAGTTGAATTTTGTTTAAATCTTCTTGTAGATCTATTGTGTCACATTTACCGCTAATATTTCTATAGATTATACAATCGTCTGCAAATAGGCGAATCTGAGATGTTCTCCCTTCCCATAAATCATTTATATATGCTAAGAAAAGCAACGGCCCGATCACGCTTCCCTGGGGCACACCAGAAGGAGACATTTGTAGGAGACGATAATTTGTTTCCCACCCGCACTCTCTGGGTTCGTTCGCTCAAGAATTCCCGAATCCAAGTTATCACTCTGTTGTCTATTTGCAGATTACAAAGTTTTTACTTTCTCCATACGCACTATGTACATAGTGTATAGAGAAAGTATTGCACTCCACCAAAAATTCGATACCGAGATTTCACCGGAAATATATGTTTTAGGGTCCCCAAATTAAAAAAAGAAAGCATTTTCACAAAAAGGTCCGTGTGTCCGTGTGCCTGTGAACACGATAACTCAAAAACGAAAAGTAGGTAAAATACCAAACTTGGTATTTAAGTTTAGTATCTTCCAGGGATGCGACACGAAGATTTTGAGAAAAATCCCCTTACCCCCTACTACCCTTTACATGGAACTTTTTTCAAAAATTTTGATTTTCTCAAAAATGGCTCTAACGATTTTGATTAAAATTTCGCATATTAAAGATATTTACCCGACAAATAAAATGTATATCTTGAATTTTCTGGGAATAGCCACTGAAGAGTAGTTTATTCTGAATGAATTTTACGGAATTTTGAATAACTGCTGAACCGTAAGAGATGGACAAAAACTTACTACACAAAAAATATAGAGCACATTAAAAGACATAATTTATGTTATATGCATTTTTTTCGTGGAGTTCGTCGTTTTTGTGACATTCCTTATTTTTTGTTTTTGCTATGAAAAACGTGAACTTTTCTGATACAGGAACTTGTCAACTCCTATCCATATACACAAAGGAACTTCATTGACATAGCAACCAGCTTTTGACTATCACTTTAACCTACGGTTGTCCCTTATTTCGCTCCTACTTACAAGAAAGCGAGTAATTAGACTATCTCTACTATTTTTTTCTGATTAGCATAAAGTAAATAGAAGTATAAGCTTTTTAAGAATTATTTGTTGCAGGGACATGGAGAAAGTCATATGAATGGTACACATCAGATTTTTCTATTAGTCGTCCATGAGGTACAAGGTCAAACGCTTTAGAAAAATCAATTATTATTGCATGTACTTTTCCACCCGCGTCAAGTGTATCGGCTACATCCTGACAAACAGCTACTAGTTGACTCTCACAAGAATGTCCGTTCCGGAAACCATGTTGGCCTTCGAAGAGCCAATGCGTTTTATCCCATTCGCGTCTTAAATATTGCGCTATAAGATGCTCAACTTGTTTGCTTACTACTGATGTCAAACTAACTGGTCTATAGTTTGCCGCATTTGTTCGATCCCCTGCTTTATAAATAGGCACAACTATAGCCTGCTTCCAATCTTGCGGTATACTTCCGTTATTTACTGTTACTTCGAATAGCCGCAGTATGTATGGAACGATTGCCTCCCCCCCAATCTTAAGAAAGTCGCCCGAAATGCCATCTGGCACGACTGATTTATGTTTTTCTAATTTAGCTAACCGTCTTCTAATGTCGTTTGGCTTCACTGTCATAGGGGGCCCTTCCGTTCTTTTAATACTGCCATTGCTCTTTACTTGAAAAATTGAAGCGAAATGTTGATTAAACACTTCGGCTTTTGACAATGAATCGGCAATTAGTATATTTACATTCTTGATTTCTGGAATGATTTCTGCGTTTCCCCTGCGCCTTCTACAAATTTAAAAAATTGCTGTCAGACGAGAGAATACTTTTTAAGAAATGTTCTTCCGCGGTAATCTTTTCTAATAAAAGTTTATTTGACAAAACTCCGAATTTATTTGCGTGATAACTACTATTTTTTCGTCAACTAAATGCTCTCCTGACTTGTTTCTTTAGCCGTTTTACTGTTGTATTCCGGGTCAGGGTTTTTAGTTAGCATTTTACGGGGCATATTTTGTTTGTGTAGTTTAACGTCCTTTAACCTGGTTTGATCATATCGGACGATGAATGCAATTGATGATATGATGCTCAAATGATCTCGGGGTCCATGGAGCTTAAAGTTACTCGACATTCGTCTTCTCAGGATAAGGGAAAACCCCGAAAAAAACCTTACCCGGGTAACTCACCCTAAGCGAGATTCGAACTCACGACCTTTTGAACGTGAGGCAGACATGCTACCACCACGCTACCCAGGCGGGCTTACGGGGCATATATTTATATGTTGCTTCCATAACAATTTTTTTTTTTTTTTTTTTTTTTTTTTAAATTTTGCCATATTTCTTCTACCGAGCTTCCAGATTGGGACCACAGCGAATATTTTTCGTTTAAAAATTTTTGCAGCCTCGGAATGTCTCCTTTGTAATATTGGTAAAAGTGTCTGATTTCATCCGTGTGAAACTTGGCACGTATTCCTTCTACTTTAAGTAATATGCAGTTATGATCACTTATAGCTGGAAAAACCTCGCATTCTAGTACAGCTTCTTCTGGCTTTACAAGAAATATGTCCAAAACCGCCCCTTCTCTGGTTGCGGTTTTTACAGTTTGAACTAGGTCACCTTCCAAACCAGGTCATTAACAATAGCCTGCGATTCCCCACCCCTCACGTCACCCGCCCAGTTAACTCGCGGAAGATTTAGGTCTCCCCCTACAATTACCTGCTCATTGGCCCTGTCACTCTTAAAAATTCGTTTTGCAAGTGATTTTAGTGATCCTAAGTGATCACCTGGTGGCCTATATATTCCTATTACCTGCCATTTATTTTTACTATAGTTTCCTGAAATTTCTACTCTAAGATTTCATATTCCTCATCCCTCCACAATTCGACAGCATTGTATATATTCTTGACACAAATAAATATCCCACCTCCTCTGTCATTCCTATCTCTTCTTATTGTGAGGTTATTCCCTAATACTTCAGCGTTTGTAATATCTGGATGAAGCCATAATTCGGTACCTATTACTACGTCTGGATCATAAGAATCTATTAAGTTTGAGAATTCTAATTTTTTGTTTAAGATACTTCGACAATTTACCTGCAAAATCACTAGAGACTCACCTTTACTATTAGGTTTTTCGTCGGCGTTCCCACCGTTCCATTGTCAGTTGCCACCGGCCTCTTCCCGTCCATCACCTTCCTCGTCTCGTCCGCAGCCCTCTTCGCCAGATGCGCCACCATCGTGTTCATCACCGTCTTCGTCTCGTCCAGCGCCGTCCTCTTCCCGTTCTCCGCCGAACGATGCAGCCACTCTAGTGAAAAGTGACGCCAATGACGCCGCTCCTCTCCTATTTAGGTGCACACCATCACGCTCTAAATCATTATCACCCAGCCAGGAGTTTGGGTCAACGAAGAGAAGACCCAGTCGCTCTGCCACCCATTGAAAAGAGTCATTTACTCTACCAACCTTGCGCCAGTTTACATCTCTGCGTCGTACCACTCCACTTAAAATTATTTTAGCAGCGGGAAATTTACTCTTCATTGTTGTAGCCAAATCGTACATGTTCCCCATGATGTGGTCTATGCTTCCCCTCAGGTCACTTGATCCTACATGCACAATTACCGTTTCCGGATTTCTTTGTTCCTGCCGCTCCACAACGTGCCTCATCTGCTCCGTTCTTATTCCAGGGAAGCACTCTACAGTCAACTCTGCACTGTGATGTCCAACATGCTTTACTATTGAGTCTCCCACCAACAAACATTGTTCCCGGTTTGTATGTACCTCCGGAGTTTTTAACATTTTCATTTCTTCTTTCAATTGTCGTATTTGTTCTTCGGCTCGCTGCAACTTTACTCTCAACCGCCGAATCTCATCCATCATTTTAATTTCTTCCCTTTCTTTTTCCATTAACATGTGGGTTTTCTCGCACTGAATACACTTCCAACTGTCTTCAATTTGCTGTGTTTTCTTTATTTTTTGGCAGCTGAAATGAAACCAGCTCATACAGAGACTGCAGAGAAGGCCCGTCCGTACGCTCTTCTTCATTTCACCGCCTCTTGCACTGGTCCTGGGTTTATTTCTACCCCACCTATCACCAATAACACAGATAATACCAATGCATAGAAGTGCATATGTCTTGGTGCATCTTCGTATCTTTCCCAATGTAACTTTCGTCCCGCTCGTCTCCCTCTATCTGTCCACATGCCGATCCTCGCCCAGTACGTCTGCAGGTCACACCCTATCACGAGCAGGTAGCAAATACGTCCGTCCCTGATGGATCTCCGGAGACAACTGCATTGTATATATTCTTGACACAAATAAATATCCCACCTCCTCTGCCATTCCTATCTGCCTTATAAAATATTAGTTACAAATAAAACAGGAAAATACGCCTGCCTCAACTGTGAATCATGCCTACAAAAATTAATATTTTCTATCAATATCCATATTTAACGGCATCTGTATAAATCTAGAATTTTATTACCATGTTAAAGAAATACTTCGGTCATGGATTGTTGATGTTTACATTAATCCACAGTGGATCTAAGGAAACATATCTTCATGTTAGAAACTCTCGCCCAAGTAGGAAATTAAAATGTTTCAGGCACAAGACAGGAAAATAATTCAAGTTTTGAATGCGTTGAGCATGATTACGTTGCTTATATAGTTAACTATGCAATTCTGTAACACAAATACAATACTATGAGAGAATAGGACTAATAGTATTCAAAGCACATTACATAGAAAAGAAATTAATAATATAAAAGACGACATTAATGGTTTTTAAAAAAAAAACAGCATTCCTAAAAGTACCGGACCCCAGGGAATAAAGTATTAAATGGTATATTAAGCAGAGCAAAACAGTGTTGTAATTAGTTGAATGTCTAGAATAGCACCTTTAACTGACTCTCCATTCCTGAAAATAACAATCTCGAAGTATTAAATAGATTGTTTACTTTGTGCTGCCACCTAGTCTTGCCGAAAAAGAATTATCATTAGAAAGAATTGATAGAGCATGCAGTGGTGGACTAAATGTTAGTTCCATTATATACCGCATCAACCGCGATACAAATGGCAGTAGTAGTGTTAAGTTTTCCTTCACAATCCAATGTTACGGTAATGCACCAGTTTAACCACACAATGGCGCAATACAACCGTGAAATCAAATACATTTCTATTTTTAACTGTCCTTTCCTCGCCCCTATCATTCAAAATAAACAAACATTTACTTATTTACCGCTAGATGGTCGTATGCTGCATTTTTCTTCTCCTTTCTCTCCTAAGAGCAAGTAGTCAATTACGCAAGATAATAGTGAAAATGAAATATAGTTTTATGTATTAACTGTTGTTCCCTTCGTCACATCGCTTAAATATGTTGATTATTTTAGGTTATGTGGTACCTAAGCTAGCTAAAGGTGATTTCATCAGAAAATGAAGATACCCATCATCGCCACACTGCAATTGTGGGTCTCTTAATACATACGATCAAGTAATATTTTGGGTTAAATGGAAAAATTTAATATACTAAGCTATCAAATAAAAACATCAACTGCTTTTAAATGTAAAAAGAAGCTAGTAACAGTGAAGAATAACACAAATATTAATATAAAAATAATAGTTGCAACAAATCTTCACTTATCTTTTGGAATCCTTGCCTGGACTAGTTTCGCAACGATTTCATTGCATTATCAACATATCCTTTTGGTCTCTTTTTTGATGTTTTTTTTTTTTTTTTTTTCAAAACAACATCAAAAAAGAGACCAAAAGGATATGTTGATAATGCAATGAAATCGTTGCGAAACTAGTCCAGGCAAGGATTCCAAAAGATAAGTGAAGATTTGTTGCAACTATTATTTTTATATTAATATCAACTGCTTTGCTTCTTTTCAACAAAAACATAGCAATATTGGTAGTAAATCAAAATCCATTTCCCAAAATTATGGAAACCAAGACTGTGTACATGCCTGACATCTTTGTGGAAGACATGGAGAGCATAATTATATCCCAGAACCCAATCTAAACTAAGGAGAAACAATAGCAAAATATAGGATCAAAACTCGGAATGACCAGAACACATGGTAATAGAAGTGAAACACCAGAAACAAATTACTGCAAAACAAACTTAAAATTGGATGGCTGATCTGTAAAACAGAAGATTATCTTATAGCGAAAATATGTTTTTGTTGTAGCAGATTCGATCATAGGCATACCGAATGCAAAGGCAAAAGCTTGCCTTCTTTGAGCAGGGGACCACACTGCAAGACTGCACATCACTGGAAGACCACCACAAATTATTCAACTGTATAACACACAATAACTATATTAAGAGAGAGAAAGTTTGTGTCAATCACTTCTCAGTGAATAAGAACTGCATGTCATTTTAAAGAAAGTAAAACACAGACTACTAAATATGGTCTATACATGTACACAAAACAATACTCTTGCAAAACGGTATAATAATAGACTTTAACAGAACAATAGAAATCAAATGCATGCAAATCAATCTTCAACATTCGAGAAACACAACTTACAATTTAACCCAACTTCTATAAGAGAAAAACATAAGACGTTGCTTTTCTGCAAGAACCCTAAAACACATCAAACGTGGTCAGATTTCCAAAATCCTTTAAAATTTTTAACACACGTAATGGAAGGAAAATATTGGCTATAATTATAAACAATAACATCAATGGAGTAGCAATTACCCAAACCTCAGAAGAGGACTGTGTTGCCATAGAATTCACTTACAAGGAATTCCACTTCTATGGAGCCAGCATTTATTGCAACTGTGAAAATGACATTGGAAAGGACATCAAGAAAGTAGACAAAATTGAAAATTGGCAAATGGAAAGGCCCTAATACTCACCATGGATACAAATGCAAGAAACAAACTATGGTATGACATGACTATGAACCAGCAGGGAAAACCTTTGAAGAGTTTCTACTAACTAGTAATCTATACCTAATTAACAAAGACACAGGTATTCCAACTTTTGAAATAACTGAGACAGAGCTGGTTCGACTTGACTAAGCAACAGCATATTAGTCCAATCAATGAGACTGGTATTGCAGATTAAAGGAATTAGTACAGCAAAACGATGAGACATTTTTTGTTGAATGTAATAACAACTTGATAACATGAATTATATAACTGTGACTAAAAGCAGATCAAATAATAGTACATGCAAAAGTGTGCAGTTTGACATATGAGATTAACGGTACACTATCTGAGTCCCATATTCCTCCACCATTTTCAGATTCCTAGAAGGATTATTTGTTAATGTGCATAGTTTATAACTTGTTAATGTTAAAGAATTATGACAACAAAAATATACTTTATATGTGAAACAAGTACGTTCTTATTTATTTAAATATGACCAAGGGATTTTCACTGTTACCTTGCATCACTGACTCCATAACTGGGTACATTCCCTTAGCATTGAATGAGGAAGAAACTGTTAATTACATATTTCATCCTTTCCACATTGCCTTTCCTCCTTTTTGCCATACCTGTATATGCTCCATTACATAGATCATTGCACTTTTCAGATGCAAAGGTTGGCTGCCTGATGTTACATGGCCAACAGATCCTTAGTTGGCACCATTACTGAAATTAGCACTCAAACTGATAAAAATGAAAATTGTAATTCCCAAACTACTAGGAAGAAACAACCAGCTTGTGAAATTAATACTGAATCTGACAATAGTAAACAGTATTTGTATGAAATACTACTTTTGTTAATTACACAAAGTAATAATTATTAGTAATGCTTTCTAAGAAGCATATAAAATGATAATTGTAATCATCAACAAGCCATCAAGAGAAAGGAATTGATCTAAGAGATGAATATAAAGCCATATTTGCTTTTGTTATACAATAGTGCTTACAAATACCATACTTAATATCAGAATCCTTTTACAAACGGCAACTATGGACTTTCAATCTGACAATTCAATTTATAAACTAATGAACAAAGCAACCTGCTGCATATGGAATGTAACTGTTTCAGTTGAGGAGGTAATCACAGTCTGTATACTCACTGTAACTTATCAGCTCACACAAAATTTATTACAGTCTATTCACATTGTTGTGAACAAAACAGAAACAGCAATGTGGCTCTCACAATTTTTTATGTTGTAGAAAATAGTACTCACAATCAAGAAATTCACAAATTCCTGGTCAGTGGGCACATACAACTGGAATGTGATGCGGACGATGCAATTATTAAAAGCGAGAAGCATACCGGAATAAAATAAAACAACCAAGTAACTGGTACAAACTAGTAAGGTTCTGTGGGCACAAGAAATCATTCTGAATTTCTGTCATGCAGAGGGAAAATATCTTTGATTTTGGATGCTTGAATAGATCAAAGAGTAATTCTTATTAATCAAAAAGACACCAAAGGAGGAAAAAACTTATGGCAGTCAATGCCTGAAATATACTAAAGATTGTGAAAGTATGATCTTCAAGAACACTCTAGCCACTGAACACATTTCTGGGGAAAGCCAATCAGAAGATGGTATAGAAAAGTGCTACCTGTAACACTGCTATTGTTACATGATGGACCACTGCCAATGAGGAAAAAAAGGATCTTATCTGCCTTGTAGAGATGTTTCACAATTTCTACAGAAGAGTAAAATCAGACAACATCCTTCATAGATGTGGATTTTGAAGAAAGACACAGGCAAAGAGAAAAATTAACATGAGACAGAATAACACACACTTCAGGTTCTAAATTTCTTGTAGGGGCTGACAATATAAAATGAGCCTTAAAAATTATGTATGTATTTAAATTTCACATTCTAATGCAAAAGTGGTTCTTAATATTGCAACTTATAAAATATTTTATTTATGTAACGTACGAGGGGCATACTGAAAGTCACGAGCAACCCATTGTAAAAATTTAAATTTCAACAATGTAACGAAACGAATTGCAGGATCGTAATCTACAGACTTTAAGCCATATGTTGACGTCATTAGCTTCTATCACGTGACCACAGACAGTGTTTGAAAAATGGCTGACATTGATGTTTCGTTTTGACAGCGTGCTGTCATTGAATTCCTTGTGAAAGAAGGAAAACCTGCTCCTGAAATTCATCTCAGACTTCAACGTGCGTATGGAGGTGTCTGCATGGGTGCCAGCAGTGTTAGAAGATGGGTGAAACATTTCAAAGATGGAAACACGAGTCTGCAAAATGCGCCTCGTAGCGGGCGTCCTCGAACTGCCTCTACAGAACGCAGCAAGGAAAGAGTTGATGAGCTCATTACAGGAGATAGGCGTTTCACTGTGAATGAAATTGCTGCGCAACTTGGAATAGGACATAGTGCAGTGCAAGAAATGATACACAGCTTGGGTTATCGAAAGGTCTGTGCCCGTTGGGTCCCCCGTTTATTGACTGAAGACCACAAACTTCAGAGAAGAACCATTGCACAAAACCTTCTTCAGAGATTTCATAATGAAGGTGATGAATTTTTGACGTGTATTGTGACTGGAGATGAGAGCTGGTTCCATCACTATGAGCCAGAAACGAAACGTCAGAGTATGGAATGGCACCACTTAAACTCACCATCGAAGAAGAAAGCGAAGACAGTGCAGTCTGTAGGAAAAGTTATGGGAAGTGTCTTTTGGGATGCACAAGATTGCATTCTGGTTGACTTTCTTGAACCTGGACAAACCATAAATTCTGCCCGCTACATCAAGACACTTCTGAAGCTCTGTCGGGCTTTGCGTGATAAACGCCCTGGAAAGAGGATCATCCTTCAACAGGATAATGCACATCCGCATACTGCCCATGCCACTATGGAGAAGATCAGGGTATTAGGGTGGGAAACTCTTACACATCCTCCCTACAATCCCGACTTGGCACCCTCCGACTACCATCTTTTCGGTTCTGTGAAGGAGCAGATGCGTGGCCAACGCTACGAGACGCTGGAGGATATTCGGAAAGCAGTGCGTCAGGGTCTGCAGGCAGCTGGAACGGAGTTCTATCACAAGGGCATTTTCAAACTTGTAGAACGATGGGAAAAATGTGTGCAAAACAATGGAGACTATGTCGAAAAGTGAAAGAAAGTCTGTAGATTATGATGATGTATTTGGTTTGGCTTAAAAATAAATATTAAGATTGTAAAACAGTGTTTCTCATGACTTTCAGTATGCCCCTCGTAAAAGTTCTTAATAAAATAAAATGTTGCAATGTGCAGGATTTGATCCATCAATTTTTCCCTAGCTAGCCAAAATAATTGTGTATCTTCTCATCTGTTACAGCTTTCCTCAATTCTCACCATTCCAGGTGTTCTCCATTTAAAATCTCATGAGCATTGCCGATCTTACATGTGTTGTCTCTCATTCATATAGCCAAGCCTATGTAGATGTTGCGCCAAATAGTCATATCTAGTGGCTTGTCTAAAGTGAGCAACTGCTTCTTTCCTTGGGACATTTTTTATTTTTATACTACAGTGGAACCTCACCTATACACTTTTCAAGGGAGACTACTGCAATACTGTGTAAATGAGAAAACGTGTAACTGATTTTCTCTTCTGTATGGACCTCATCCGGAATTTTTAATTTTTCACCAAGAGTTAAGGATTTTCTTGTTTTCTTCCTTGCTGGTTGATATTCACACATGTTTCTTCTCCTGTTTGTAACTTGAAACTCCACATAAAATAGGTAAGTGACTGTTGGAATGATATGGCGACACTGAAAGGATAAATGACAGTGAAAACAGCACACTAGCAGTACTCGACTTAAAGCAGAGAAGTAACTGTTGGAACGATGGTTAATAGGAAGCATATGACAATGAAACAATAAACATCAATGAAAACCACAATCCAGGCAATTCCAAGGCTATACACAGCAAGCATATCACCATTCATTTTTTTAAAAACGTATAAATGGCTAAGTTTTATGTATGGGGATAATAAAAAGGGACTCATTACAGTGAAAACGTTTAATTGAGCAAAATTTTAAAGGAGAACGACTGGTCCCTAAAATTTTAGCGTATATGTGCAAAAAATGTTGAAGTGAATAACATATAAGTGAGTTTAAACTGTATTTCTTTTATGTTGAAGTAATTTTTATTAGAAATATCCTTTTGAATACTATGTTGGTTATGTTCTATACTAATTTTGATATTTTTTAGTTTTGCATCTAATCACCAAAACTTTATAGGTTTTGAGAGTAGCACTACACTCTTTTTGGCCAGAAAGTCTGCAGTCTCATTACCAATCACTCCCACATGTACTGGTATGCAGTGTAGTATTATCTGTTGAAATTTTGTTTGGAGTAATCTATAATTAAGATCTCATTTCCTTAATATTATAAGATTCATATGGACTGTCATATTGTTCTATTGCTTGAATGGCAGAAACTGAGTCTGTAAGAAAAACTACTTTATTTTCTTTTATATCAGTCCTATAGTATATCTGTTCTAATGCTCATTGTGTTGCAACCACTTCACCATAAAAAATTGTAGATTGTGTACGCAATGTGAACACAATATATACCACCTCCCACATTATTTCTCAATTTATCTGCAGAACCATCTGTGTAATTCTGAGCCACTCTGTTTTGGGAAATTGATTATGTAGATGATCAAGTGTAATGATTCTGCATACTTCTGGTGAGTCTACTTGTTTTTTTAGTTGCTCCGTCAGTTCTTTATTTGTTACTATCTTAATAAAATCCATTGGATTAGTTCTAGTATGAGGAGTGCACTTTTCTGATAAATTTAGGTGATTATAATTCTCCTCTTAAAAGGATTTGTTTGTGAATCTGTGTTTTTAGCTTATATTCTCTAGGTAGTTATTGACAGCATTGATGTTTACTTGAGTTTGTTTTTAATTTTACATATAGTTGTGCAGCTTGTAATTCAATGTTGGCTTTCATTGGGTTATTATTTGTTCCAGTGAGAAGTACACTAACTGGTAGTGTTTTTACTGCTCCTGTTACTAATCTTAAACACTGATTTTGACATTTCTCAATCAAATTAATTTTGTTGTGCAGAAGAAAAAATAAAATGTATAAATAGCAAAAAAACTGAATTTCTTATTATCGTATATGTTCACGAAAAACTACGTAATCTTTTTTTGATTTTGGCTAGAATTTTGGAAATTTTAAAATTCATAATTACAGTTGAACCTGATTTATGCATATATCAAGGGAACCAGGGAAGATTACTTGTAACTCAGAATTACTTACAACTGAGATTTTATTAATGCATCATACCTATTAAAAAAAAGGCAATACAAAGGGCCTACATGTGCAAAATTTTACAAACAATAAAGATGTGTACAAAGGAAACATTATTTTGAACTTGGTACTGCATTAAAGAAATCAGTTTAATTCAGCTTGTTTCACTTTTCTTGCACTAAGAGCATAAACCTCATTTTGCAAACTTATTAATGAATTTAGAGCTTTTCGACTGCCCTTTTTAGCACTGATGTATGCCTACACACATTTATTGCATATAACATTTCACTCACTCCTTAGCATTGTGGTAATGCAGCTGCTTACCAAGCGGGAGACCTGGATTTGATCCTCAGTATCGGCGTGACCACTTCTCACCCTCCAATACTGCACCCCATCCATGACATCTGTAGTGGACCGGACGCAGCGGCCAGGCGGTAGGCCAAGGTTCCCCGTGAGCTGTCGTGCCATGGAGTTATATTATTAACACTTCACTCACGTTAGGTATTTCAAGATTTGAGTAGTCATCCACATTACTGTCAGTGTCGCAGGAAGCTGGTACAGCTTTCTTGATCATCACCATGTTTTTGGCACACATCAGAAATAATCTCATCTTGTAGTTCCCCCACACACAGCTAGACTGTCATAAAAATGCACAAAGGTATCGAAATTTGCACCCTCCAGTAGAGCTTGCACATTTATAGGCTCATCACTACCAAAATCATCACCATCATCAGAGACAGCCTCTTCCTGTAAGACACCAGATTTAATGAAACAGTGTTTGATTGTGGAGGATGACACCTGCTTCCAGGCAGCCAAAATAAATTCCATGGCTTGTAGTAAGCTAATGGCAAGATTTTCATTTCCTGCATCAGTTAGTGTTATTAAATGTTGAAACAGCATTTTTCTATAATGAAATTTGTAATGATGCCCAAATCAAGTGGCTGTAGACGACTGGAACAGTGAACATTTTCCAAAATTATTTGAGGTGGATGTGCTGTACATTGATCCACCTCTTCTTCTGTTTCCTTTTCATTTTAATGTCCAGTTTCTTTAACCACTGTTCAATTAAAACCATAGTCATCCAAGACTTCCTATTGGATTCATATTCCATAGGTTTTGTTTTCACACCCTTAAAACACCTCGGATTCCTGGATTTTCTTATCACAAGTGGGGGAAGTTTGTTTGATCCGTCCGCATTGGTGGCAAGAAGAACTGTTATGCAAATTTTACTTTTCTTCCCTCCATGGTATGATTCACCCTTTTCAGTTAATGTCTTGCTGGGAAGGTTGCTGCATTGTCTCACTCTACCAGCAAATATATTATTGTCTTTTATTTCTGAGGACGAAAGCTGCCCGCACAACTTACATCTTTGTCAACAGAGATAAGGAAAATACTATCAAGTTTCTTTTAAGATAATGTATGCCGTATGCTCATTATAATTATGTAAAACTCAGTTGTATTTCACTGAAATTTAATAGTATAACAGTAAATTACGTATAAATGCATTATGTATAAATAAGGTTCTTTTAACAGGTTTCTAAATTACATTTTGCTGGTACCTACAAAAATGGATGTATAAATGCAAATTAATTACAAATGGGTTACGTATAAAACAGGTTCAACTGTATAACATATCAATGATGTCTTTACGTGGTTTAATAATATAGAAGTTGTATAACTCCATTTTCAATTGCTTAGGTTTGGCTACAATAAAAATCATTTACCTTTCCTGTAAAATTTTCTTTTGATTACTTACCTGATTTTTCCTAAATCATGTAGAATATAACTAATACTTTGGAGAAAAAATATATAGTTTCATGCTTAAGACGAGAAATCATTAGATACTGAATTTCTGAAAAAATGCACTTCTTTTCAAGAATGAACAATTCAGCCTGCCTCAGTGGGTCTAGCAGGCAGGTTTCTAACCTCTTAATAAATCTATTTAAAAGGAAATTCAAGATTTCCTAAGTTTACAGCCTGATACAGTGCATAAAAAACTTACAAAATGGTACCAAATTATGCAGAATTTCCAATTATGCTCTTTATATAATTCTTACTATATAATGGATAAAAAGAGATACCCAAAGTGCATAAGCAACAGTTTTGTAAATTATAATGCTTAATAAAAGAGAGAGAAAAAAAAAATGCATTTCAAGCCCGCCTGGTTAGTGTGGTGGTAGCATGTCTGCCTCATATTCAACATATCGTGAGTTCGAATCTCGTTTGGGATGAGTTCCTGGATAAGGTTTTTTTTCGGGGTTGTACCTTATCCTGAGAAGACGAATGTCTTCTAAGCTCCATGGACCCCGAGATCATTTCCCCAATTTCATCCATCGTCCGCTATGACCAAACAGGTTAAAGGATATAAAAATAATAGTTGCAACAAATCTTCACTTATCTTTTGGAATCCTTGCCTGGACTAGTTTTGCAACGATTTCATTGCATTATCAACATATCCTTTTGGTCTCTTTTTTGATGTTGTTTATTTACACTGTTATGGTTACTGCTACTAGGTGGATTGTGCACTAATGCATTGCTAACTACTGGAATCAAAACAAATTTGGTAAGAGTGTCAATTGGAGGTATATCAAAATTCATTGCACGATTTCTATACTTTAATATAAATATTTTCTCCCAAACCATTAAATCTATGGGCCCATTTAAGTGTTTTAATAATTTAACATCTGGATTTATTTCATGATTAAATTTCCAAAAATGTTCTGCTTCAGCTGATTTATCAATTTGTTTGTATTTAATATTCCTAAAGTGTTCTTTTACTCTGGTTTCCAAATGACTTTTAGTCTTACCAATATAAACAAGGTCACAATTTAAACAGTTTAATTGATAAATGCTAGATTTTTTATTTTTTGAAATTTCATCCTTTTTAGAAAAGCCTAACAAATTTTTTATACTGTATTTATTTTGAGGGACCAATATTATGCCATGCTCTTTGAAAATATTTGTGAATTTTTTATTTGCCCAAGGGTGATAAATAAATTTTTTAAAAATGTAATTATCTTTTATTTTCTTAAGCGTAGAAATATCTTTAATAGCGTTTTGATATTTAAACTTCTCAATTTTTTTATTTATAAAATCAGTATTAAAACCATTAATTAAAGCAGTGTTAATAATGTGTTTATATTCTTTATAGAATTCATCTTTATTAAGGGGTAAATTAATTAACCTATAAATTAAACTATTAAAAACAGCAAATTTATGTGAAAATGGGTTAAAGCCATTATTTTTTATATAATTATCAGTGTGGGTTTGCTTTCTGTATATTCCAAAATTCAATTTATTGTCTTTTTTTATTATTTTTAAATCCAGGAAAAGGAGATAGCCTCACTTTCAGTTTCTAATGTGAATTTTATAGCCTTATCTTGTAAATTTAAAAGTTTTAAAGCATCATTTACATGTTTATTAGGAACAATAGCAAATATATCATCTACATATCTATACTAAGTTTTAAAAATTAGAGGGAATGCTTTAGTGACCTGTATTTCAAAATAGCTCATGAAAAGATCAGCAAGAAAAGGTGTAAGTGGACTACCCATTGCTAGGGACACTCAAATTTCGCGACTCGCAAAACTCGCGAAAATTTTTAAAATGCTTAAAATTAGGGAATAAATGTATACGAAGACATATTTGATTAATTTAAATACTTTTTGACACACCATCTACTCGCGAAATTTATCGCATATAGCAAAAAGATCACACATTCTTGTTATCAAATTTCGGTTAACGTTTTTTGCTTCCAGCTTAAGCTTTGTTAAGTGCCATGGGAGTCTGTTAGCACGGTATTGGCTATCTTGTCAGCGTTCGATCGATAACAACAGCAGTCTGCAGTATCGGCGGACCAACGAAGCCGTTGAACCAGCGAGATAGGAGCGCTCATATCCGGTATGCGCTGCGCACGCATTCTGTTACTACCCTAAGTAACTTCTTCTACGCGTATCCCACTAGTTCCTGTTCACCCATGCATTATATTCGTTTTAACTAGCAGTAGCGTAGTTCTGAAATATCGTACAGCATGCCACCGAAAGTGAGCTTAGATGAGCGGGTAAAGCAATTCTCGCAGGACGGAATGAAGAGGTCGGGAGAAATAATGCTTTGCAGCTTTTGCAATAAAAGAATTCCATATGAAACTTCGGATGCTGTAAAAAAACATATTGCTAGCCAGAAACACGTGGATGCAACGAAAACACGTAAGCGACAAAGAACAATGTTCGAGACGGCTGAATGTTCAAAAGGAGCAAAGGTATGTAATTTCCACATTTTCTGCATTTATCTACTTCAATTCTGTGACAATTTTTATTTTGTTACTTAGAGTTTGAAACTTGTGTGTAAAGAGGTAAAGGTGTATTTCCTATTTAAAATTAAATGCCAGTTTACTTCCTTTTAAAGCACATGTTTTTAGAAATCAGAACATTATTTGGCTAATAGTAAAATATCGTGTGTAGTTGCACTCTTCGCTTAATCGCATATACTTATTTTGCTCAGTTATATGTTTTACATGATTTTATATCATATTTCAAATTTATTTTGGTTTATAACTTGACATCGGGTGTATAACACAACGCTGCTTTAGGTTCGCGGTGATTTAGCCGGTTGTATGACGCACGTTGAGGGACATGCGAGCACGCTCTCACAGATATGAAGTGTAGCATACAAAATACGCGGGTAGGACATAATTTTTAGTTCTGTTAGGCCTGTTGCCGTTGAAAGTTAAAGCCTCCGATATCACCAAAGAAGTTAAAGGGGGCTATCAAAATGAAAAATAAGGCAACAAAAGACATGTTTTTAGTTTTTAATTGGTAGTCGAATATACACACATGTGCTTCACAAAAACTTACTTTTACGCAGAACTAGTTTCGAAAGCAGTAGACAATGCATGTAACACGCATGCGAAACTAGTTCTGCGTAAAAGTAAGTTTTTGTGAAGCACATGTGTGTATATTCGACTACCAATTAAAAACTAATTGCTAGCTTCACAGTGTACCACTTCCAGTATTCAAAATTATAAAAGACATGTTATAAAAAGGAACATAAACTGCAGCATTTTAATCTCAAAGAATCAATCTTAGAGATTCGCTTTCAAGATTTAACACATTTAAAAAGACATTTTGCAAAAGTTCTGGTCTATGCTTATATGTTTTCTTTTCTACTTTTACCAGGCTGCCAAACTGGATTTTGTCACTTCCACCAATATTCCATTGGAGAAGGCAGATCACCCAGCCTTCAAGGAATGGGTGAAGAAGAACGTTATTGGCGGTGGAGACCTTCC
Organism: Hymenopus coronatus; assembly: GCA_030762935.1. NCBI lineage: Eukaryota > Metazoa > Arthropoda > Insecta > Mantodea > Hymenopodidae > Hymenopus > Hymenopus coronatus. Next base: position 37,102,901 of record CM060889.1, on the reverse strand, counting down.
AGGAAGCAATGTTCTCCGTAGAGAATATTTACCTCTCTTGGCAAACTCCAGGAAGGAAAAAGTTGTTGCAGCCCTACAGAATAAGAAGGTTGCTGTTATGGCTGACGAAACAACAGACAAGATGGGCAGGGCAATTTTCGTTGTTCTGCTGTCTACAGTGGAGCCCTCCAGATCGCAGGAGCAATATGTGGCTGCTGTCACTTCACTGGAGGTAGTGAATGGACGGTCCTGTGCTCGAACAATTACCGAGGCACTACGGAACACAGGGGTAAACTTTGACCAAGTAGTGGCATTAGTAAGTGGCTCAGCCAGTTATATGACCTCCTGTTATGCTGGGTTATCACTTCTCCTGCCAGATGAGTCCCTACATATTCAGTGCTGGGCACACAAAATAAATCTGATTGGTGTGGTGATGAAGGACTACTTGTCATCGCTAAATAAACTAGTCATTTCAGTCAAGCAGACTTTTCTGCATGCCCGGAAAAAAAGACATGCATTTCGGCAATTCATGCAGGAGAAAGGATCTGCAGCAGGAATGTTTCCAATTCCAGTGGCCACAAGATGGAATTCCTGGGTGGAAGCAGTTGAGTGGATGGCAGATAACTGGACCGTTCTTTTTGATTTTTTTCGCTCCATTGGTGGCAGAGAGTCATTTACTGCAGCATCTTCACACCTGCAGAATGTTACTGATTCTGAGCTACAGATGCTTTATGTGCAAGCTCTGTTTGTGAAATCTTTAGCTTCAGTGATGAAGCAATTGTTGCTCAGCCTGGAAACAAATTCCAAACCGATGGCTGCAGAAGTGTATCCCAAACTTCAGAATTTGAAGAAGCGCTTACAAATAGTTGCTGCCGGAACTTTCAGTGACAGAGTTCAGGAGGAACTTGATGCCCTGAAAGGAAATCTCAGGGGAAGTTCGATGCAGGACATAAAAATTGCAGCAGGCCATATGCACACCAAGCTGGACAATCTTATGTTGGGGGATCCTGCCCGTGCATTTTTGGAGCCTGTGGCTGCACTCTTCTACAGGCAGAATGTGCTGTCACAGCCTGCTGCAGGAGACGAGCTGAAAACCCTTTTCCACACAGTACCATCAATGAAGGGTATTCCCATCGATGAAGGACTGCATGCTTACAGGGATCTTCAGGATATTCTGAAGAGCAATGTAAATATATCAGTAGAAGATGCTCTTCATGCAATGCGTGATGATCATCAACTTTTTGTTGATGGTGCCTTAAGGGCGCTGTGGGTTCCTGTCTCAAACGTGAACTGTGAAAGGTTTTTTTCCAACTTTTCGTGTGTGTTGACGGACCTCAGAACAAATCTCACAATCACAAACTTGGAGATGCTATCAGCTTATAATTATGAAAGTAAACCATAAGAGTGTGTGTAAATTATGCTTGCTATTAGCGTTTTTATATTTTAGATTGTATAAATTAATTATGCATTTATTTCTATTTTTGTAGGTGAGTAAGTTAATATCCAAGAATTACCGTATCCAAGAATTTTCCTTTCTAACTCAAGAATTTTACCTTCTCACTCAAGAATTTTCTCTCTTATTACTCAAGAATTTAGCAACATTTTATTCAAGAAATTTGAGTGTCCCTACCCATTGCTAAACCAGAAGTTTGTTGTTGTTTATTTACACTGTTATGGATTCCAAAAGATAAGTGAAGATTTGTTGCAACTATTATTTTTATATTAATATTTGTGTTATTCTTCACTGTTACTAGCTTCTTTTTACATTTATAGGTTAAAGGATGTTAATATATATAAATAATGCATTTCAAAATCTGTGAAAACCATGCATGTTAATGTCAAAAAGAAAGAAAATATTTCTTTGTATGGGCAGTATAAAGGTTTATCACTTTAAGGCGAAATACAGTGCAAGACAAAATATTTAGTAGAATTGTTACAATATTTATGTCTTTTTTAAAAGTTTGCTGAGTCTCTTTCCAATTTGCTTCGGATAGGTGTAATTTTTAACACGACATTCCGTGCTCTGGTGAGTAACTGCACCATGATCAAGCTGGAAATCACAGAGAGCTATCAATGGTTGCAACAAAATGCTCTTAATGTTGTCATTTTTCTCTAACACTGTCAGTGCCTGAGCAGCTGTTTCAAGAGTTGATAAGCATCCATCTGTTGGTTGTGTTCGAATCACATATTCACTAACACCTCCTGTTGTAATTTTAACCTGCAAAATGTGAAAAATAACAGTGGTGAAAAAAAAATGTAAGTAAGCAAGCAATCAGTATGAAAGATTTAAACAGCAATGAGGATTTTGGAAAGGTGGAATTAGACTGAAAAATTATATATTTTTGCTCACCATGCCTCTGTTCATTTAGAAATGACTAACCACAATTACAACTTACAATGTCCTAAGTACCTTAAGTTCTAGGTTTAGTTAACACTAACTCAATCAATGTTAATTTAATGTGTTTCACAGATGCTACATGGATGCTAAAGTTAGAAATTATGAAAACCAGAACTTAAAAATACTTATGGAATTGGGGTGTATCAAAATTATTTGAGAATGCCTTGCTATCTGCTGGAAAAAATATAATTTGGAGAATTTAGCATTGCACCAGAATGTTGCCACAGTTGCTTAGAGCAATGTTCAATGAGCTGAAGAGCCATAGTTCAAAACCTAGCTGTGACATTGAATTTCTTGATTTGACACTACAGTTCCAACTTAGCCTTCATGACATTTATGGAAGAAGTACTAGCTAACAATTTAAGTATTATTTATTAATAGTCATTTTAGTAAGATGCAAGCTGGTTTAGATGTAGCACCCTGAAATTGGAGATTAAAACACTTCTTTATAAAGATTTTCAGATGTATAACAATCATACAAGAGGAATTTAGATTTCTGAAGAGGCCTGGTAATTTTAAAGTACAGAGTAACAAAATGCCACAGAATATTTCCCCTTTCATCACCATTTTATAGTAACAAAATAAGGGGATAAAACTGCTTAGCATCCACATCGTGCATAATATGGGTCAAAGTCTTGGTCACATGCACATGCATTCATATTTTATTCTTTAAATGTTAATCATCTTTTTAACAATTTAGCCTGCAAAGATGAATGATAAGAGTGGTTCTAAAACCATCATAGATCCAGTGAGCTAATTATCTAACATTTCCCTTACACCCCATACAAAATCAATTGGTCCTCTAGGTAGAGAACACATGGACTCAAATCAAAGAGGTGAGAAGTTATTTAAGATTCACACACATATTTTTATATCCATTTCCCTGACTTTCCCTAATTTTTGTATTGATGTCCTTAATTTTTCCAGACTTCAATTATAGCTCCATTATCACCATTGCTGTCCAATGCTCTTCTTTAACTCGGATTACATTTTTAGTTTTAAAAAATTATTATAGATACTGAATTAACCTAGTCAAACAATTCAAAGAACAAAGTTAAACAGATGTATTTAAAATAAAAATATATATATCTATCAGTATATAAACTATTGTTTTTAGCAGAAAAGATATTCTCATATACCTAAGCTTGTAGGCCCAAACTTGGCAGAGGACAATGGATTTTTTCAGGTGTAAAAATCCTTAGCATGGCTTCCTTTGGAAGGGAAGTTAAACCATTGGTCCCGTGTTGTAGATTTATGGCATGTAAAAGAACCTCAAGCGTGATAAAGAGGCCTCTGAGCAAAATTGGAGATCATCCACGAATAAAAATTCATTTCCATTTTTCAGCAAAGATATTTCATGTTATATAAAGCAAAAGTTAATTGCTTATTGAATTGTTTTTTTTTTGGCATCTGAATGACTCTGGGAAACTATCAAAATACTTATTCACATATTCCCTATGCTCCTAAACAATTCTTCTATTTGTATGTCCTCAAATCTCCTTCTAGAATCTTTACAAAGCCCATTTACATTGTTTTCCCTTCTTCAAATTTCTCTAAAGTCTTTCTCTAAGATAGTCTGCATACTGTAACATCATCCACTTTTCCTTTAATTCTGTTCTTGAAATTCTAAGCATTGCCTTAAATTCCTTTCATCTAAATTCAATATTCTATACCAATATTTAAGGGCTCTCTCCATATCATACTAATCCTTCCCACTCTTCCTACTTCAATTTGAACAAATTCCTTTACTATTAATTGTTATATTAATATTTGTGTTACTTCACTGTTACTAGCTTCTTTTTACATTTATAAATTCCTTTACTGTTTCATTTGGTAGGGCAAAAACATCTCTATGTACCATATTCACTGCTTCCCATCTGCCATCTAGCCCCCATGTTTCAAGTCCATGTGGCATTTTTGCTTCAACTATCTTTAATTATATAACTTGAGAGCAATATTTTTAGGCTATGAGAAGAAATATTAATGTATTTAAATTTAGGTTTTAGTTTCCAAAACAGGGTTGTGCAAATAAGAAAATGAACATGCGATAAAGCTAAGAATCTGTTGTATTTAGAGCCTGTTTATTAAGCTAAAGTTATCATTCAGTAGTGTTGTTATGCATAGCTTATTTAGTACTATTTGTATTCCCTGCTGCATTATTAAGCATTTAATGATCAAGCAAATTACTTGTTCCTGAATGCACAATTGGACATTATAATTTCAGGTTCAGAGAGAAGATTAATGGCCATCATAAAATTGATCAACACAAGCATTTGTGATATCAATTCAACATTAATGATGTCATCATCACAACCTGCTAGTTACTAATTTGAGCACAAAAGATACATATTTTCCTGTTTTTATCAGCCATTAAAAAAGTTTTTAAATCGGCTATTAAAAACGTTTTAACGTGACATAGATAAAATATTAATACAAACATATAAATTGTTGGAAAAACACAGCGACGCATAGTCATACTGAAGTGAGTGATAATGAATGAGTCTACAATCTAACATTCAATCTCACTTTCAAACATGTCTCCAAAATTTATTCAAAGATAAGTTTTGAGTATTATTAAAGCAAACAGAATATGTCAAACATTTGGGATTAGAATACTACCACTAATTTGAATATTAGATGCATTCATTGCCATTCTTCAGTAATAATGTATTTCTTCACAGTACCTGTTTCATTTTGTGAAGTTGTGCTGTACTATGATAGATTGCTTTGGCTTGCGGCCATGTACCATCTATCAGAATCAAGTTGTATGGCGACTCCACTTCTGAAACAGGAGGTATATCTTCCAGGTTCACAGAATCTTTGGAAGGATACACAAGAAGGGAGTTTGGAGATTCCAATATCTCTTCCAAACCTTCGTGTCTGAAAATAAAGTTGATCATTAACATGTGCACACTGTCTACTGCTGTGGCAGTTTAAAATTCTAGATATTTCCATAGCTTTCATAAAATTGCAATGTTGCATCAAACCATATTGCAGCAGTATTCAAATGGAGCAGTGGTAGGCTTAACATCTTTATTGGTTTTATTTCTGAAGTGGTAACATATTTCTGTTTTATTACTAGCTTCAAGCCTAATGTTGTCTGTGTAATTTTTTTTTATCTTGGATGATGATTTAATCAATTTAATTTTCTCCTTGTACTCTTTTTGAAATGATAATGTTCTACAACAGAGCCTCTCAAATGTATAACATTTCATTAAACAAACTGAGGTGCATTGGTCTGACTCAACTCATGACATTTTACACAGAGCAAGAAACAGTGGAGAAGGTGAGGAAGAGAAAGACAGGCAGAGTGAGCGAGGCAAGTGGGAGGAAAGAGAGAAATAGATAAGATGCAAGTTTGCACATTGATCAATCTAGTGTGCGCTCACTTTTTCTTTTTTAACTCTTGTGTGCTTTTCCAATTCAGAGTTTATCACCCTAAATAATGTCTCAGCATCCCATGTGTCTGGATTAAAAAAACCCCAATATCTCTTCACAACAGAGCCACAAAGTTAGTATCCATACATAATCACCAGTTGTTGCAGGTAGATACATATGTAGTTTTGTCCGACATTAAATTAAAATAACTTAGACCTAAGACTTTCTTGAGTTATTATTTCTCTGCATACACTGAACATAGTCCAGAAGTTCAATTGAATGGTTTTGGATGTACCCTTAAACACACTTGCAGTGTATAGTTGTATCTTCGTTGAACTCTCAATAGCACTAACAGAGTTTACAAGGTCATAAAACAATCCTGGATTTTCTGAATCTTCACTCTCATTACGACCATTGAGAGTTTGTCTAACCATTACTGCAAAATAAAAATGGTATGTTTTCCACATTTTCTAAAAAAAATTCACAAACCCCTGACAATCATTTGGAATAACCCTAAATTATTATGCAATTTTTTCACAAAATAATGCAATCAATGATTAATGCGACTTGTAGTATTGTAGGTACCATTAATGTCTACAAGATACGGAATACAAAGCGTTAGCAATGTGCAATCCTCGAGGTTAATGAGCTCTCTAGATTCCTTGTTCCTTTACACTTGTGGATATTTTAAAACAGCTACAACCACTACAGTAAACTGTGAAGATATAAAATGCTGAAAGTTGTTGGTATATATGAATGCCTTAAAGAATTTAAAATTGAAGGATTTTATATATTTGATTTGAAGAATAAAATAATGTGTAAATTTTTTTAACATTCACATAGACTAATGCTGAAGAGATACATGTGTGAAACATGTGCAGTGCAGCTGGAATTACAAAGAAAAGAAAAATAAAGCAGTGCTTACCAATAAAAGACAGGTATCCACATCAGAAACAATTAATGCAAAAAGGGGGGGGGGGTGAGGATAAAAATGGCTAATATACAGAAAGCATGCTCACGAAAACTGGTATACTGCTGGAGAAGTTGGACAATCCAATCTTTTAAAATGGATGAACAAATTCATTCCTGGTACGCGTCTTTTAAATTACATTAAGTTCGTTCCTGTGTAGAGGTGTGTCTCCCTGATGCTGCTCTGCAACACAAGTGTGACCCAATATTTATATAATTTTTGCATAAGTTTTGGTTTTGGCTCGTATATAAAAAACGAGAGTAGTCCTACTCTGTGAGCGGAGAGCAGACAAACATGATGAGGCAATACGACTTCATGCATACGTCATGAAATGCAGTACAGTCTGGTTTTCTTCACTAGCACGCAACGTAGTATTCAGCAAGTGATGGAACGTAAAGAGTTTTATTTATAATGTTCTTAAGTTTTGTGACAAAGAGAAGAAAGAAGCTCAGAAAATACCTATTACAAAGGCTGCTGAACTTGTCGCATCTACTGGTTAGAATACGACAACAATATAGAATATCAGAAAGGAGGGCCAGCTTGAAGAAGGTGGGACGAGCAAACTTTCATCACTTCACAAGATTGGTAAACCTTTTGTAATAAAGTCATTTTGAATGATATGGACGAGCGTGTCATTAGAAGAAAAGATCAGGAGTATTACAAGGCTAAAAAGAAATCCCTATGCTGCGAAAATTATTGAACTTTTGCAAGAAGGAGATTAATTTCTTTGGATGCCAAAAAATGCTTAGTAAAATATTCAAATTTAAAAAGTGTAAAAATAAATGGAGTTTACTGAGAGAGTGCTCTAACGTAGTGGCACAAGAGCACAATTTCTTAGAATGCTATTGGGTCAATAACAGCAAATGACTGGAAGAACTTGGTTCAGAAGGGGAAAAATATTCAAGAAACATGTTGGAACAAAGATGTCCTAATAGAAAAAGAAATGGAAAGGATAATAATCAATCCTGAATTCCACAGCAATGCTGAATCAGGAGAAGGAACAGCCACTGGATCGAAGAGCGACATGGCAAGTGAGGGAGATATCACGGAAAAATGCCAAGCACCTGAGAGAGTGAAAGTGATGTACAAATTTATTGTAATAGATTTGAGAATATATTTGATTGCTTATGATATGAATATATACACAATTTTAACACACACAAGGGAAATGCCATCATGAACTATTCGCTCGTGCTTTCCCAACTTGACTGTGCAGGAAGATGGGGAAGCCATTCATGTACCAATAATGCTCCCTGGTACAAGACTGTACTCACCTTGGCCGCTTATATGTACACACACATTTTGCAGGAAGGCCCCCTGTGTGCGTAAATCAGCAATATGGGGTTTTCAAAACTTTTCTGGATTCCCATGCAGCAAGTCTTGTGCTTATGCCATTCTTACAATCGAACATATATAGAGGGCATGTAATTTGCATGCAGAATCCCTCACAAAGAAATGTGTTAACTAATGTATGTTTATTGCAAATTGTAGAGAATTATCACCCAATTAAATACAGTTTGGGTTAGATTCATGTTACAGCACTGTGTGCTTGGAATATTCAGTAAATCTACTGCATTTTGATACAGTGCCAAAAGGCTTTAAGTACACGAAACTCAGTGTCTTAACCATAAGAGTCTGAATACTTTACTACTTTTGAGTATGGTTACTGTGATTAGTATGCTCTGTTTTCATACAAATTTAAATCTGTTTTGAAAACTAACTGTATACAAAAAAATGAAATTTTATGTAGTTATCCAAACATTTTGAGCGCATCCCTCATTTTTAATCATATCCCATTTTCATGCATATTTTAATGAGTTTTGAAAATGAATTGAATATGGAAACAATTAGTTATGCTGGTTAAAATCCATTTAAAGTTAACATGTTGATACTTTGTCAACCTATAAACAGTAGTTATAAAAGCCACCTACATTATTATGTAAATTTAATTAAAGCATTGTTGAAATGTGCCATTTTACTGTCTCATTGAAATTCAGGAATATAACGATAACATTGTGGCCTTAGTAATGGAATCGGCAAGATACATGACTGTGTGCACAAATTTGTCCAATAAATTTTAATAAAGATATAAATATCAATAAAAATCTAATAAAACATAACGACAAATATATCTTTTATGTTCTGCCATGTTGGACACACAAGCTGAACCTAGTAGCCGACATGTGGTCCTCTGAGCTCAGCACCTAAATAGTGCAGTTTCTAATACCAAAATGTCCTTCAATACTCACAAGAGGAAACATAAGCTTATTTACCTTTCTGAAAGAGTGCTGTGAGAGAGATGAAGCCAAAACTACAGAATTTCCATCTCCAATTCTAACCAGGTGGACTTGGTTTAAGTATGCCCTTTATCTAGGTGAACATATCCAAGACTGGTTGATTTAGCAATACCATGGATGAAGGTGAAGCTGCAGTGAGATTCTTTACTGAGCTAGAAATGGAAACTGATGGCAGATGAAACAAGTTCCATCTTTCTGAATGAACATGGCCAGCAGTTTGTCGACTGCATTACCATTTAAGGGGGATCTTCATATCCTTTATGTCATAGGCTTGAAAGTAAAATTGCTAACCTGGAAATGGATTCAGGTTGGTCAGTAAAGAAGCGTTTGAACCACAAACAACTGCTGCTCTCAATTGCATTAAAAAGAAAAAGAAAAAAAAAAAAAAAGAAAAAAAGAGAAAAAAAAAAAAAAGAGGGCAGAAATAAAGCAGCAGCTTGATAACCTGGGGTGACTGTGAAACAAAACTAACCAAGCTATTGATGATTGGCACAGCAAAAGATTTCTTACCAAATACTGGACATTTTTTGATGTTACAAGCATTGTAACAAATGCAGACATATCTATCCTGGAAGCCGCTGCAAGGATTCCACTTTTGAAGCAGCTAAATCAGCAGCTACTTGTGGTAGTATACTTGTAGTACCACGTTGAGGCAGCCAATTATGAAGTGTTTTAGCATGCACCTTATTATAGAGCCAAGTATGCAGCGGTTATAATGAGGCTGTAATATGCACCACATTTGGGATCCCAAGTATGAATTGTTATAATGTTGGCACGCGCCCAGATGTGCAATGACGCTGGCGGTGTTTAAAGATTCACTCCACTACCAGATGAGTAGATCTACGTACCTTATGTAATGCAGATCTACCACTGTTGAGGTGCCTCAGCCAGACTCAGCCTGCATGCTGGTTTGACTCACTCGGGGTGGAAGCAATGAGGGTAGTTTAAGGAGTGATCTTATGAAATTGCTTAGACACATGTTACTTTTTCATCAATTTATTGTCACTAGAAGACACAAGACAAGCACTTTGCTTTACAACCTGCTAAGTCAATTATTTACTAGGAGCTTTCTTTATCGAACAATTCACACAGATTTTACTTATAACCCTTTTCTCTTGAAGTTAGCTTTATATGATTAAGTCTAGATGCAGGTCACTGACTTTATCTATCCACTATTGAGGGCGCCAATAACTAAGTACCTAAGAGAGTTGCGTTGTTTAACTTGAAAGCTATGTAACTATGTGACAGCCCTGATGTAACTTCAATGCAACTAACAGACAATGTGCGGCAATCTTCTCCTTATGTAGCAAAATTGCTATCATGGCGGCTTCTTTCTGATTGGTCAGAAAGGCCACGAAACTGGAGTCGACATTACCCAAAATACACCATTTTCTTCCCAGGATGCAACATAACACCCATGTGACAAGTGTTACACAATGGAAAAATACTCTTTTCCAAACTAAAAGGGACTTTACTGTCACAAGCAGCTCGTACGTGCCTGGACAAAAGAGCATCTGCTAACAATGAAAGCCTCTCACTCCACTTTCCAAGTTTGGCATAAAAAACTCTCAACTGCTCTTACTAAAAGCTGATTTTTACACTTTTAATACACGAAATAATTGAGTATTGGCACTCTTTAAATATGAACTGATAGACAATTAATAAAAATGACAATGGTTATTATAGAGAAGCCAACTAACGGTCTCATACTTCTTTCAGGAGATGTACATAGTAAAGGAAATCATCAAAAAGAGAGAGACTCAGTACCAAGGAAGACCACAGCAAGTTGAGTATTCCCTGAAGGTACTGTGGGTGCGTTGTTCAAATGGGACAGCGAGCATTCCATTTCTTCTTATGGGAACATTCTTAGACTTAAGTACAAATACTTTGACAGGGACATTCCATATGTGTAACTTCATCTCTATACATAATTTTTCTTACCCTTACATAATTTTCAATTTGAAAACTTGTTATATTTATTTACCAACAAGACCAAAAAAGTGGTTTTATTTATCTCTTTTCGGGGTCCCTACCAATGGGTATGTTATCTCAAAATGAATTTGAGAGATCCTTGTGTTTAAATGAGTCAATACAATGTTTTTCATGCATGTTGCCATGGTAACTCAGTTGGTTAAAGCAACCGGAAGAACCAGGGTTCAAATCCCAGCTATGGCAGTCAAATTCTTCTTTTTATTCTTCAGTCTGATTCTACCTTTTCAGCATGTCTTATAGTTGGCTTTTGAATATTCATTGCCATAGGCATAGCATAAATAACTGATTGGCTAGAAGGCCTTCAGTGTCTATTGACCCTAGTGGATCTTGGAAGCACTAAACATGATATTGTTCTAAGATCTCACATAATACACACATTTCTATTAATATAATTATGCAGCTTGCAACATGTTACTTTTGAAATACTTTAACTAGGTACTAGCACAAAGTTGGAGGAATGTTATTGGAAATTTTTAACAGGACCTATGGTTATTATTTTCCTACCTCTAATTTCAAATATATTTACCTTGGCTGAGGGAACCGCTTTCCTCTGAAAATAAGGCATTTTTCAGGTGTAAGTCCCAAAGTTAACATTGGTACTGTAGCAAGACATCTTTTTTGTTCTGCAGGATGTTGCAAAATCACTAAAGAACATTTTGTTTCTAGTGGAGCAGATGGTAGGTATGGACACCAACATACTCTAGCAGGACGCCTGGAATGAAAGTTATAAAACATGTTAACTTACCTACATGGCATGTTATTTAAATCTCTTACATATAACGTTTTACAAAATAATTTGCCATCCTATTTTGCTTATATTTCATTATGAACCTAATATCTAGGGTTCCAACAGAACAACTTTTACTGATTTCTGCAATACACAGGATGGAAACCTTTGGAATTGAGGATAAAAGTAAGGAAAAGCCTTAATAAAGGAGAGGATAACAGACATTAATGAAAGAAAAGAAGTATACTCATGTGTTTAACATTCAGGATAGATATGATTGAGTATATATAAAAGTAACTTCTTTAGTGTACTGTACAAATGAACATCAAGTGAAAACTTTTTGCTTGAATGCAGTCCTTGCATCTGCAAATGTGCTTAGCAATTCTGGGTATTGCTTCATTTGCTGGAAGGCATTCACAACCTTATGCTGCAAATATTTGGGCATGGTGGGCATAACCAAGTTTTCTGACACAAATATCTTTTGTAAAAAGTAGAGGTATTGTCTTTAGGCAGCTGTTAGAGGACTTATGATTCAATTTGACAGTAACAAAATATTCCTACCCAATTATTGCAAAAATGTTTTCATTTAGTGTCCCTTGCACTACACACTTGATATCAGTCCATGCACAAGTTGTGGAAATTAAAAAATACTGATATAATTGATCCAATTTTCTCTATCACCAAATTAAACTTGGGGTCTAAGGCACTGTCATTCTATTTGAGATTTTTTTGTCCTAAATATGGTATCAATACAGGAAAGTTGAACTTCCTGTTTATAACTGCACATTCAAACATCCTTTGTTCTACACCAAGTGTTATGGCTTCATATTTGCAAATGATTCAATCTCCAAAAGGTGCTGAAGTGTCCTAGTGTACATTTTTAGGTCAATCAATGATAACTAATTGCTCTTCCACACAAGATTATCCTGAATCTTCCTTCATTCTACCTCTCCAATTTTAGCCTACACAAGGCCTATGCGAAAGAACTGATTGACCTAACTGGATTAATTATGAAACCTGGGACTTAAAAGTAGGTAGCTTTAAGACACTAAGTTGTCATTAGGGTATTGTCAGGATGCCATGTGGTTTACCAAAAAAATTGAATCAGTTGTGTAATTTAAAGTTGTGCCAGCAAGTTGCCTTGGTGGCTTAGTTGGTTGAACCAAAGGCATAAAAAGCTGAAGATTCATTGTTCAAATCCCAGCTTAAGATTGAATTTTCAGTGTGATTCAACCTTTCATACTTTAGCCTGATGTGAAAGAACTAGCAGTGTTATCAATTAATGCATTTGACTGTAAGCCAAAATTCACAATGAAGACACAGCACTAACACAAAACAGTCTAAGCGAAGGCATGAGGAAAGACCATCACAATTCAGGATAAGCATAATGCAAGAAGTTGACATGGATTTCTAGATCCTAATTACATGAGCAATAAAATTAAATAGCATATACAATAATATCCAAAATGAAATTCTTCCAATTTTTATTATCAAATAAGTCATAAAACAAGCTTTTTTAATCAAACATCTAATCAGCATCTGGTGGCATTTAAAACACCAAGGCATAGGCAAGTGGAAGAGCATCATTACTAAGTAGATCACATAGAAACTTGATTCGCAATTGTGCATTGTTTAGAAGCTGGAATAAACTAAAAAAAATAAATGTAGAATTATTCCTCTATGCAAGCAATAAATTTTGGAGTTTGTAAACTCTTGCATTGCACAGCATATTGTGTGACTATGTGAATGTTTCATTAATTAGTATAGGTGCAATGTTTAATGCTGTTTTCATTATGGATGCTTCTTTATTCAAATTCAGTAAAAATAATGCACATTTATACTAATAATGCTGTCACAAAATCTAATGTTTGACATTCAAGTGGTTTTATGGAATCACAAGGGTATTTTACCTTGCCTCTATGGACCATTCTTATAAAAGATCATTGTTTCTTTACTCTTCACATATAGCAAGTTGAGAAAGTATTGTATTTTATCCAAAATGTTGATACCAAGACCACTGGAAATACATGCATGTTTGTGCATAACCTAACAATGAAAAGTCTCATGCTTGATATAAGTTCAGTAATCCTTCAAGGATGAGACATGAATATCTTCAAGAAAATCTCATCCACCCCAAAGTAACATTTACATGGACTTTTTTTTTTAATTTTGATTGTCTCGGAAATGGTTCTAATGATTTTTATGAAAATACTATACATGATAAAATGTATATCTTAAATATTCTGGAAATAGGTTTGTTATGATGTGTTCATTCTGAATTAAATTCTTAAAACTTCAAAACTTAAAAACAATTACATAGGAAGACATTTTTAAAAGATTGGAAAATTGGCTAGGCCTACTGTATTCTTCTTGTAAAAGAAAATATGTAATAAATCCATTTCTGCATATAAAGTATATAATGCCGATTATTTGTGTGCAGACTATCCACTCGCTCCCCCTCCCCACCAAATTGTTATAGATTGTTTTTCACCCATCATGTGACAATAATAGCAATTTCCATTGTTTAAACGATCACCGCATGACAACACAGTACCGTTTCTATTGTTATTGGCCTGCCTGTACCTTATAAATTAAAAACAAGTTTTCTGATGCTAATTAGCATGTGTGTGTGTCAACGAAGCAAGCTAAAATAAATTTGTAAAACAGATGGCAGAGAAAAAAAAACAAACATGTGTTGACATTAAAACACAAAATTAAATTAATTGAAAGTTTTGAGAAGGGGGAAACTTGCAAAACTAAGTGCTGATTATGGGATTGGAATGCAGAACATTCTGGACATTAAAAACAATAAGCAGAAAATACAGGACTTTATCAGGAACTATGCTTCTAATTCTGGACCATTTGCATAAAGAGATAACTTATATGCTGCTCTTTTACAATGGTACAGGCAAAATGAGCAAAAGGTAGCATTGTTTCAAGCATGATGTGTGCCGAAAAGGCCAAACTTTTTCATGAAGCTCTAGGGTATAGGCAAAAATGAGCAAAAGATGTCATTGTTTCAAACATAATGTGCGCTAAAAAGGCTTAACTTTTTCATGAAGCTCTAGGGTTACAGAGAGATTTTAATGCCTCATCTGGTTGGTTATTCAGATTCAAACAATGTCATGGGATTTGCAAACTTAATGTGCAAGGAGAGTGGCTTAGTTCTGATGTTGCTGCAGCTGATTCCTTCCATGAGGAGTTCCATAAATTTGTATAAGAAGAGAATCTCACACCAGATTAAATTGGTCTTACACCAGACGTAAGTTATCTGCATTAAAATGTCTACCAACCAGAACCTTTGCTTTTAAATCGAAGCTCGTGCTCCTGGATATTCTCGTCTAAAGAATGCATTACAATTTTGTGCACTGCTAATGCTCCAGAGAAGCACAAAGTGAAGCTACTAGTGATTGGAAAAACAATAAAACCCTGAGCATTCAAGGATATCGAAGCTAAGGCTCTCCCTGTGCATTATTTCAACCAAAAAGGAGCATGGATGAATAGTGAAATTTTCAAAAACTGGCTCCACAAAAATGTTGTACCAGAAGT
This sequence comes from Hymenopus coronatus, assembly GCA_030762935.1. NCBI lineage: Eukaryota > Metazoa > Arthropoda > Insecta > Mantodea > Hymenopodidae > Hymenopus > Hymenopus coronatus. Next base: position 37,087,611 of record CM060889.1, on the reverse strand, counting down.
TTGGCAATTTTTAGAAGAAAAAGGATTGCCACAAAAGGCTGTTCTCCTTCACATCCCAATGAGAGCACTCTTGGATCTGATGAACTCATTGTAACTAAGTTTTTACCACCTAATATGACTGCCATTATACAGCCAATGGACCGGGGTGTAATTACATCAGTAAAATGGTGCTACTGAGGATACTGCTTGATGAAGATCTGGTTGTATTCTGGAAGAAATTGGCAATTCTAGATGCCACACAGATTTCTAATGCTTGGCAAGATGTAAAACCACAAACACTAATTCAATCATTGAGAAAATTCTTTCAGATAGAGAAGAAAGTGATTTTTAAAATTTCAGTGATGAAGAAGAAACAACTGCACAACTAATGAAACTGGCAAAAGATTTAAATTACTTTACAGATGTCAATGAAGAAAACTTGAATGAGTGGCTGAAGATCGACCCATGTGAATCTAGCTTCCATTACATGAGTGATGTCGAAATTGTGACTGCTCTTCACAACAAAACAAAGAAGAGGACAGTGAATGTCAGTGATCTTATCATTGTACTGCATTGCAATGTGTTGATACTCTTCTAGATTATAAGGTACAGAGGGGGTTTGAGTACAATGACATTATTATAATAACTCCATGGCACGACAGCTCACAGGGAACCTTGGCCTACCGCCTGGTCACTGCGTCCCCTTTCTCGGTCCACTACAGATGTCATGGATGGTGTGCAGTTTTGGAGGGTGAGACATGGTCAGCGCCTCGAGCCCCCCCCCCCTCCAGCCGGTTAATGTGGTCCTCTTGAACTGAAGCCACTACTTCTCCTTCAAGTAGCTCTTCAATTGGGCCCCCAGGGACCATTTTTTTTTTTTAAAAAAATACAGTTCCGGAGTCTGATCAGGACTCCGACACTGTATACCCTACTTACCTAATTTGATTACTGTGATTACCATATGATTACCGAATTTCTGTTTTACTTTTTACACACACACACAAACATATAACACCCATGCCCAAGGCGGGACTCGAACCCACGATCCCCCGCGCTGTGAAACACCAAAGCGAGACGCTTTAGCGAGCGTGGCCATGGGGACTGGCAGGACCTTAAGAGGCTGAGTGCACCTCGGGTCAGGTCTCCCAACAGGGGAAAAAATCCCCATGCCGGTACTGGGGATCGAACCCAGGTCTCCTGCTTGGTAAGCAGCTGCGCTACCACCACGCTAAGGAGACAACCGCAATGACATTATTGCTGCAAGAAAAATTCAGTGCTGTGTTAAAAATCTCAACTCCCCTCAAAGCAGACCAACATCATGGACTATTTTAAGAAATAAATAGGCCAACAATACCTGTGCAGAGAAGTAGAATTAACTTTTGAACAAAGAATACATGTGGAAAAAAAACTTTAAACATAATTTACCTATTTACATATGAATGTTGTACCTTAAAAGCATTAAATTACGGGTTTCTCGATTATTCATGCTTCTTCTCCCCCACATTACCCCGGATAATCAAGGGTAAACTGTATTTATCTGATTAACATGAAGTAGATTGGAACCACTACATACAGAACTCCGTACACACTATCTACATTTACTGTACCTGTATATCTTCCTTATATAATTTATTTTCTAATACTTTTGAATGCTGATAATTATCCTTCCTTCCACACATTGGAGATTTGTTCCACCTCTTATATTTTTCAATTTTACTGTATATATTCAGTGATTTTGTGTTATTAAAATTACCTAAAGGTTTCCGAATTATGTTATCCCTTTCACACTTTCTTCCAGAACCTCTTTGAATCTGTTGATCCAAGAAGTAAGTTTCTGTACAAGTAGTTTGAAAATTTAAGTATTCATGGTGCAATTTAAAAATTTGAAATTGGGGCTCCTGTAACCCATAAGGGGCACTGAGGGAAATATTTTTCATATCACAATTTGGAGGCTACTTGCTTCAATAAGATTTGGGATTCCTAATGTTTGGTTCTTTCTATTCATTTAACCCTGCTACATTGCTCCCATTTACTATACATATGTAGTGTTTGGGTCATTGCAAATCCAATCTACTACTATTGTTACAAAACATACCGATACATATTGAAAATGTACAAAAGAGGTCGAGTAACACAATTATTAGTATTGTCATTTCCCTTATTTCATTTTCAACCATGGCACAATAGTCAGTGAAGTCCTCTTCATTTGGAAACGCTTTTATACAATTCCATATTATTTTTAAACCACAATGGATATATAAAAACTTATTACACAGAAAATGCATATCTCATTAAAACACACCATTGTTATAGCTTTGGATATTTGGTAATTATAGAGAACTTGGGCCCTTCTAGAAATTAAACAAACTGTGGTTTGACTGTAAGTTTGGTTTATACTTGTTACATTTTCACCAATTGTTTTTATCGGAAAAGCTCCGTAATTAAGTTAAACGCTAATTTATTATGTGCGCATAGCGATCCTTTTTTTATGAATATTTATGAAGTATGCTGCCTAGAAGGAGTAGAATATAAATAAAGAAGTCTTGTAATACTTTTGCAATGTAAATATATAATAATACTACACACTAAAGTGCCTAAAACCTGAGTTTCATTGTCGGCGGCAGGCGAACAGTGTTGTGGAATGCAACACTGACATATGTCGCTAGACGCTGTGCTGATGTATGACAAGGAAGTTTCATGCAGATACAGCGGTTCAGTGAATTTTATTATGCAGAACTTCGGCCACTCTAAAATCGAATGAAACTAAGTGCGATTGATTGACTTTGTATTTATGATGACAATTTCAAAGCCTGTGGATTTCAAATTTAGCACGAGGTTAGGTTCCAATGCGTTTAGGTTAGTGTGTATATTTAAACAGGTAGCAACATTAGCTTTTTAAACCATCTCCCCCTCTAACCACACCGGTCCCGTTAGAGTGAAAAACTGGTATAAGTTGCAGCGGAGAGAGTTAGCTGCCCAACTTGTAAATAATTACTGGATATTTCAATGCTTTGTTATGTATTAAAGTGTTGTTGGTATTGTGCTGTTTCTAGCCAGGAAAAATATGGAATTTGAAGGTTAGTATATTAAGAGTTCAGCTTTAAACATTTCATTAATGCTTTTATCTCCTTTACCACCCTTGTATCTGTAACAAAATGTACTATGAAACTATTTCTGCAAACATGTATCTCAATATTAAGGAGACAAAAATAAGTATTTTTACTTTCTCTATACATACTATGTACATAGAGAAGGTATTGTATTCCATCCAAAAATTTAATACCAAGATTTCACCGGAAATACATGTTTTGGGTCCCCCTGAATCAAAAAAAAAGCATTTCTGGAAAAAGGTCTGTGTGTGTGTGTGTGTATGTGTGTGCGTGGACAGCATAGCTCAAAAACAAAAATACTGTTAAACACCAAACTTGGTATTTAAGTTTGGTGTCTTCCCCAAAGATGCGACACAAAGATTTTCAAGAAAATACCCCCACACCCAATTACCCTTTACATAGAACTTTTTTAAAAACAATTTTGATGTTCTCAAAAATGGCTATAACGATTTTGATTAAAATATTATATATTAAAGATATTTAGCTAACAAATAAAATGTATATCTTGAATTTTCTGGGAATAGCCTCTTAAAGATTACTTTATACTGGATGAATTTTATGGAATTTTGCATAACTACTAAACCGTAAGAGATGGACAAAATCTTACCACACAAAAAATGTACAGCACATTAAAACACACAATATATGTTATATGCATTTTTTTCGTGGGGTTGATCGTTTTTGAGATATTCCTTGTTTTTGGTTTCAGCTTTGAAAAACTCATACTTTTCTCATACAGGAATTTGTCAACTCTTGTCAATAAAAACAAAGGAGCTTCAGTCACATAGCAACCAGCTTTTGACTAGTAATTTAACCTATGGTACTCAGTTATTTCGCTTCTGCTTACAAGGAAGCAAGTTATAAGACTATTTCTGCTAATTTTTTCTAGTTTATCCTGAAGTAAATAGAAGCATAAGCGTTTTAACAATAGTTTGTTGCAGAGATATAGATATAGAGAAAGTCATGTGAATGGAACACTTCATATTTTTAAGAATAGCTTGCAAAAGCTATATACGGAGAAGCAAAACTAGTGGGTGACGTATGTAATACACCAAATTTTTACAAACAGGTAACCATAAAACAGTCATATAAAACAAGGGATGGACTGGGTATTTTATATTTATTTACAACATTGTTAACAATTGAGTATATTTATAATTCTTATAATCACATTCAAAACAATCTGGAAGAAGTCTATAATACCGTTAATAGGCTAAGATTATCAGCAGCAAATGGGTTATTACAGCAATTTGTCATATGCTATTACTATAATACTTAACTTCAGGTTAAATCTAGAAAACAACTGTACCTTGCAATTGTAAACTGTACCTCGCTATGACCTGATAATCTCTGCCTTAATTTTTCTATAGGTCACTCCATGGTATTCTTAAGAGTTCAACTCACTTTTCACCTGCTGATATTCAATAATAAATTACATTGCAGAACTTCTATATGGGGAGCCCATTTTGACAGGCATGCATGTGCGCAAGCGCACACACATACACCAGTTACGAAGCACTGGTTGGTTATGTCATCCATACAAAGGGTTGCCAACTTATGACTTACAAAGGTTGCTGCATGGAGGTACTGCCAACATGCAGGCCCTAAGCTCCATTAAAGATATGCGAAATTTCAGAAGAAATATCTCAATCACTCCATTTGCCTAAAGGTTGCTTTGGTGTAGGGGAATGTTCTTGAAAATCTTTGTAAAAATAACATCTTTGGAAGATATTGAACTTTAAAAACAAAGTTCAGTATGTACTGGATTTGGGCTTTTTCACACCACACACACCAGTTGCACAAAGCAGCCAAAAAACATTTCAGACTTAAGGACAGAATATGAAAGTAATCAAACTGCCGAAGATACCTATATAAAATTCCTGGGTCTTATAGATCATAATTAAGAAACTCCATGTTTATTTTATCTTACTGAAACTGACCTCTACATGTTTTGCAATCAAATCATTAATTCAACTTATGAGTAAGAGCATTCTAAAAACAGATTATTGTGCTCATTTTCATTCATTGATGACCTATGGAATAATATTTAGGGGAAATTTGGTAGATGCCAAAAAAAAAAAGTAATGATGCCAGTGGCAAGATAATCAACTCACTGCAAACCACTATTCAAAATTCAAAATCTTCTCGGGCTTCTAGCCAGGTAAAAACTTGGCTTGACACCAAGCTCAAACCATCAGTTCACCCTGAAGACGAGGAAGATGCACTTCTTCGAAACGTTGGTCTCAAGCCAAGTTTTTACCTGGCTAGAAGCCCGAGAAAATTTTGAATTAACACGTCGCCAGGAAAGCTTCAGTTCTTATTTCACTATTCAAAATGTTTGGAATTTTGCCGTTAGCCTGCAAATATATTTTAGCCGTATTACTTGTAACAAATAACGCAGTAAAGTTTACAAAAAATGCAGTTATACTAACAAAGAGACTAGCTGCACATAGGACTTTCATATACTAACAAATAATTTGCATATATTCCAAAATGGGGTTTACTACAATGGTGTTTTATTTAATTCATTTCCATCTCCTATCAATAAATTGCAAATGAACAACACATTTAAAAAGATACCTCATTACCTTGTATACCTAGCGAGGAAGTTTTCATATAATCAAAAAATACTACTACGAATTAATGCAGTTATTAAATATAACACCAATGAATATTCTAAGAATACATACATACTAACTGGTTTTTGGAAACAGACATAATTGTAAATGATGTAAAATTGAAACCTCTGAATAATTCAATCTCAGAGTAATCTTTGTAAATAAATGTATTAATAATTATCAAGGGCAGTAAACCAGCAAAAGTAATTTCTGACAATGTACATCCTACAGTTGAAATAAGTAATACCAAACCGCCACAGTATAACTCACCTACATCGGTTGCATACTTCTCGCATTTGTGGAGGATCTGCCGGAAGATGCGACAGATCATTCCAAACGTTGATTTCATCTTCCATTATTGAACAGCATAGGATTTACACCTCCAAAACGTCGATTCTTAAATAACTGTAGAACCAACTCAAAGTCAAACATAATAAAATTCTACATTTCTCACATATTGCTATATCATTCAAGAGACTTTAGGCCCCATCAACTGCTGAATGAAATGCACAGCTGCAATTCATTCCTGCTTCTTATAAAAAGCGCATGAATGTATTGCATAGTTGTAAAAACATTCATAATATGTGCTGGTATAATAGCTTAAACCACATTCACAGGTCACTTTTTCTTAAATAACGTGTCATATTATGAGCTATTTGTTACTTTCCCTGCATGCTTTTCTCGTATTAGCCATCCATATATCCAAAACTACCGGTATATTCCTAGAAAAGGAAAAACAAACCAACACACGCCAACGCCAAGGTCAGAAATTCATAGTACCAACTACAAATTAAAGCGTAGGTGCCAACATAGAGATCTAACAGGATTGCACAGTACCTTATTAAGAGGCATATGACTTGTGGACAGAGAGAACTTTATTCCAATGCGTTTAAAGGAAATTCATTGCAAAATGGCTAAAGAAATTTCTCAGTTAGTAAACCGAGGAAGGACCTATTTCCGCGAGCCAAGAAATGTGTGAGTGGAATTTTACGTCGCAAAGATGAGGATTTACATCACCATAGTTCTATGAATTGCCGCTTGACTCAATATGCATAGAACTAGGGTGACTATTCGTCCTCTTTTATCCAGATATGTCCTCATTTTCAAGTGTTCGGCCGAGCGGATTATCTCAAAATCAAGAAATATCCTCCTTATTGAAACTTCTACACTCACTCAATTTCAATTTTTTTACCGCCTCTGTTTTGTAGTTACTATCAACAGATAGCAGCAGACTCGAAAGATTCTAGACTCAGAATATGGTCTTTGGCTTTGCCAGTAAATCGATATTGGAATCGATAGATCAAATTTCCTCTATTTCGGTTTGCTGCTTGCTAGTGCCTATTGTCTGATCACTTAGACTAGGGGGAGCTGTTGTATTTTTATTCTCTAGATCACATGGTTTCTATAATGACTTGAAACTTAATTACTGTTTGTGCATTCAAGAAGGTACCGTAATGGCAGTGTAAATTTTCCGATACTCTAGGGAACAAATATCCTGTTTTCAAGAAAGGAAGGAAAGACATCCAAGCAGAATGCAAACTTTGTGAAACATAGCATCAGTTACAAACAAATGGATATAATTATGTAATTATTTTATGCATTATTTCTGGTTCTAGATTTATTATTATTATTTATTCTTTATTTATGTTCCGATGCATTTATTATTGTAGTTAACATTATGTTGCATTGAGTACATATATACGCAAATAAGACGAAAATCACAGGCTTTCATTATATCTGGACAAGCAGCAATAAAGTAAAAACACCCAATTCATAACTTTCAGTAATAATATGAAGTCACATATCGTTTGTTTCTTGCAATAAGTAGACGCAATTTGGAACACCACATTGCAACCCAGAAACACAAGAAAAATCTCCAAGGTTGTGCTTCAACATCCACCATAGAAAATTTAACAACATCAAGCAAGTTCTGTATTAGCTCATCGGGTCCTTGCTGGAGAAGGTGCCCTAGCTTTCCATACTATTAGTCTTCATTTTAGTTACAGGCCTATGGACTGTACACCAAAATTAAATGAAGCCATATTCTTCGATTCTGATACAATATATAAGATTTCATCAGCCAGAATAAAAACAGAGTGCATTATTAATAGTGTGATTGCTCCTCATGCTGTAGATGTCATTATTGAGTCTTAAAAGGGATATCTTGTTTTACTGTTTCTACTGATCACACAAAGATGTTTCCAATTCTAATCCAATATTTTGATTATAAGCGAGGTGGCATTAAAACGAAAGTAGTAGAACTCAAATCTACTACAAATGAGACCTCTGAGACTGTTACGGCTATGTGACTGAAACTTTGCATAACTTTGATGATGCCGTAAGTGTGTAGCGCTTAATGGGGATAATACTAATAAATTTTGGTGGGATTAATCGAAAAGAGGGAAACAATATTTACAGCAAATTAAAGAAGTCTTTAAATGAAAACTTAATAAGTATTGACTGCACTGCTCATATTTTGCATAATGCAATACAGCATGGGGTTGACTCTTTATCTGTAGATATTGATTGTTTAATCATTAAACTGTGTAATTACTTCTCGGTTTATACTGTGACAACGGAATTACTGAAATCTTTTTGTGAGTTTATTCAGATGAATTATAAGCAGGCGTTGTCTCACCGTAATAGTAGACGGTTTGTCTCTTTTACCAACTGTAGAAAGAGTGCTAGTAATGTAATCAGGATTGAAATCTTATTTCTTATCTGAAAGTAGGCTACCCAAATTAATCAGTTAGTTCTTTGAGAACAAGTTAGGAGAAGCATATTTATGGCATATACATTCACTGATGGCTGTGTTCCAGTCAAAGATACTGGGACTAGAAAGAGAAGAAAATTCTGTCGTTGAAATAATGGAAGTTGTAGAAATAGTGTGAAGGTCCTGGTGAACAGACTGAAACAGAAATTCATTTGCTTGAAAGTATGAGAGATTTTAGACAATGTTAGGCCAGAAGGATTTGACGAGGAGGCTGATGCTTTCATGGATGAAGCTTTATTGTTGTACGAATCTTGCTATGAGTATTTGCTACGATGGATCCAAATGTTTAATGAATATGCATGTTTTAAGTGGATGTCTCTGAAGTATAATATTGAAAACAATGATATTGAAAAGTGAATTGTTTATTTGCAAAGAAAATGTAGTTCTCTAGAGATTGATGATGTAAAATGTTTTCATCAATACCGTATTTTCAAACAAAATTCCTATCTGAGAATATTAATTATTCTGACTTCAGCAAGTTACTTTCTAGTCAAAATGGGCAAGTATTTTAATGCTGGTCAACCAGTAGAAACCTATTCTGAGTTATTAATGCTGACGGAGTATTTTTTTTTTTTTATACCAGGTCATAATGCAAACGTAGAAAGAGTTTTTTTTTCTCTAATTACAACACAGTGGACTGTTGATAGAAATAAACTCTTAATCGAATCATAAAAGGACTATTGATGATTCAGTATAATTTATAAGCTTAAAATCAGCGGTTTTCATTTGTCCTCTATTTTCTCAAAATGCTCTGCTTTTTACAGCAGTTCGTTCTCATTTTTAGCGATATGGATCTGGCCACGATATAAAGAACATGACTGTCTTTGTGGAAGGTAATGAATAATGACTTAGGGAGAGATGCGCTTCACTTTAACAGAAGGAGTGCTAATTTCGCAAATTGTCAAATAGGGTAATAAAGTCTTTGAAGGCGGGAGGGGGGGGGACTCATGACAAACTGTAGTGAGCAGCTTACAACCAGTAAAATAGTCACACTCCGTGGTGTAATGGTTACCGTGCTAACTTCATATACGGGTTCAAACCCGGCGGAGGGCGATGGATTTTTTCGGGCGTAAAAATCCTTTTCATGGCTTCCTTCGGAAGGGAAGTAAAGCCGTTGGTCCCGTGTCGTAGATTGACGGCATGTAAAAGAACCTCAAACCTGATAGAGGCCTATGAGCAAAATTATGCGGTCTTTCACGCCCAGTATAGAATGTGACGCTGAGAACCACAGTAGTTAAAGAGCGTCCATAAATAACACCCCATTTACATTTTACATTTGACCAGTGATAAGAGCAATATGGTATCGTGCAATGGGATATTTAAGAAAATGCACTCAAATGACATTACTCCAGCATCTAAATATTCAACATCTTGCAAATAAAATGGAAACTTTTAGTATTTTTTGGATTACACTGGTGCTGTGATGGTTGTTGTGTTTGAACATGTACTAAAAGTTGACTAAGTGATGTGTATAATATTAATAATTGTAAGATGGTAAACAGTGTAAAGGGACTGGCATGCCACATACGTTGATGTAAATAGTATAGAGTTAATACATACAAGTATAGAAAAGACGATTGAAACCAGTGTAATACAAATTAATTAAAATAATAACCCAATATTTATTTTGGGTATCTATCATTGCCCCCAGGATCTCTATATCATTTTCTTGAGGAAATGGAAAACAACTTGCATAGCTTATGTAAAAACTACCCCCAAATAGTAATACCGACCCAAACTTAAACCGAGATATCTGCAATGCGGATTACAAGCAATTTAAAGTCATTTTCAACAATACAATATTAGAGATAGGATTTTAGTGCCCACAAGGCACTAAGAAAATTTCAGCATCTTGGTTATCTGTATAGCCATAAACTGTGAAAATGAGGATATATGGGCTAGTATAATAAATAGCTTTCAATCAGACTTTATGCTTAAATGATACAAATAATATTGTTATAAATAATGTAAACAATATTGTAAATATTAAGTATAGAAGTATGGCTACTGAAAATATTGTTCAACTTAGACAAGCATTAGAATGGGAAACATGGGAAGCTATGTATCTAGCGAAAGGTGTTGATCAAAAATGGGAAACATTTTATATTTTTTTAACACATTGAAGCCCAGGCGTTTTTCTAGTTGGAGCGCCAAGAATCCCAGGTTGTTTTTCGCCTACTTTGAGTTATTATTTACAGTTATCAATCAAATCTGCCAAAATGTATAGGGACAATCTAAAAGTATAGTATTCAAGGATTTCTCAAGAAGTAAGAAAATAGTCATAACTTCCGTATTAATATTTTATTTTAAATTTGCACAAGTATCAAATATGAGTTTGAAGCTGCTTACACATATTTATTGAAAGTTCGAAAAATTCTCACCCGGAATCAGAATTTTCCAGACCTTCATTTGCATATTGAGTTTCAGCTCCAGTTCACAGAAATCGAGGAAGATGCAGCATTTTAACATTTAAGAACACAAAACATAACAAATAGATCAGCACCTTCAAGGAAAATGACGGACTACCCGAGATCAGTCAATATTACTGTCTCAAATTTCCTAATAGTTGACTAACGCAAGGGTAAATGGCAGTACTAATTTGGCAACTAAATAATAACTGAAGTATGTTTGTTGCCGTATAGCCCAAGACTGGGTTAAGGTAGTGGAATTCCATTAAAAACGTTAGAAATACATGCTCGAGCTATGCTCGAACGTGAGCCATATGAGTATTTCGGACGGCTCGAGCTACACTCGGGCTTGTGCTTCAATGTGTTAGTAGTCACTTTAAAAGTGGAAATGGCGTGTTATTTATGGCTCTTTAACTACTGTGGTTCTCAGCGTCCCATTCTAAATTGGGCGTGAAAGACCACTTAATTTTGCTCAGAGGCCTCTCCATCAGGCTTGAGGTTCTTTTACGTGCCGTAAATCTACGACACGTGACCCACGGCTTAACTTCCCTTCCGAAGGAAGCCATGCTGAGGATTTTTACATCCGAAAAAATCCATCGCGACCTTGGGTATATGAAGTTAGCATGGTAACCATTACACCACGGAGGGCGACTAGTCACTTTAAGGCTGTATGTCCGTATGTTGGGAAATGGATGCAATTGTGCCAAATTTGAATTCCAAGGCTTCTGTCGAATGGAATAATAAGCAATTAAAGATGACTTTAGGTTGCGATTAACTCTCTCAGCATGTGGGGGATTAGGATAATATAGCGTGGTCGTAACATGTTTAGCGCCCTAATCAAAACAAACATTTCTAAGTGATCCAGCAGTAAACTGAGTGCCGTTATCAGAGACCAATGTCTAAGGCGGGCCAAAACAAGAAAACAAACTCATTAGGGCCGAAACTACAGAAGATGAGGTAGCTTTAGCTACAGCAAAAACCACACAAACATCAAAAAGGCACCACCGGTAACAACAAAATATAGGTAAATGTTAAAATGTAAATGGAGTGTTATTTATGGACGCTCTTTAACTGCTGTGGTTCTCAGCGTCCCATTCTATACTGGGCGTGAAAGACCGCATAATTTTGCTCAGAGGCCTCTCTTATCAGGCTTGAGGTTCTTTTACGTGCCGTAAATCTACGACACGGGACCAACCGCTTTACTTCCCTTCCGAAGGAAGCCATGTTAAGGATTTTTACGCCCAAAAAATCCATCGTCCTCCGCCGGGTTTGAACCCGTGGACGGGACAAAATATAGGTATTCCCACCGTTAGATATAGGAAAGGGTCCCACAAAATCGACAAAAAGTTTCTCCAAAGGTCTGGAGGTGTAGGGCCGGCTTTGCCGTCGCACACAACGTGCACGCCTTAACTATCACCGCAATATCTTTATTCATGCATTTCCGAAGAAACTGTTGTCTAATTTTCTGCCTAATTTTGTAGATTCCTAAGTGACCAACCACCTACAGAGGAAAATTGAAAAAAGTTAAACATTGCCGGAATCTTAACTAATTGGTCAAAACAGTAAAGCACACTAAAACTCCCCTACGGAAAAGGTATGGCGGAATCTTCTCTCCAGTTTCTAATCTTAGGGTCAAGTCGCTTAACTCCTGTTCTTTGGTCCATGCTGTTCTAAACCCGAAACAATTCTACCAAAGTATTGAACAACACTATCTGCCTTCGGTATTGAAAATGGTTCTTCCATGTTTGTGCGAAACAGCCGAGTCAAGGTGTCAGCAATAAAATTTTCCCTGCCCTTAATATGAATGAGGGTAAATTTAAAACAGAATATAACTCTCCCCCCCCTCATCGAACTATACTCCCAGGTTTTCAAGACGTAGCGAAGGCCCAGTTAAGCGCCGGGTTATCATATTCGAGGTGAAAAGAAACATGTTCAATATCTTGCCTGAACTTCTCAAAGACAAACAAATTCAGCAATTTTTCAAACTCATCTACGGAGTACTTCCTCTCCTGAGCAAATAGTGTGCGAGGGACAAATAAATCGGACGTCCACCTTCTGGAAAATTCCGTAAAAGAATACAGCAACAGAACGGGTAGAAGCGTTCATTTATACAACAAATTCTTTAGTAAAATCTGGAAACACTAAGACAGGGAGCCGAGAGATAACATGTTTTAAGTCATCAAAAGCATCCTGCTGAACTTTCCCCCCAAACAAACGGAACACCTTTCCGGCGAAACATATAGAACGACTCGGCTCGAGAAGAAAAATCTGGTATGAATTTAGCGAAGAAATTAAGCATTCCAATGAAAAGAGAAAAGAGTTTACTTGACGGAGGTTCCATTGCCTGTAAAGCTACACTCCGATCCAAATCGACCGTAATTCCACTGGAAGGGACAAAATGACCAAAAACTGAAGATTTCTCTCAGCACATTTCACCTTAAAGATCTTGACATACAGTCCCGCACTTTGCAAACGACTTAAAAACTTCAGGAAAATATTTAACTGAGATTTAAAATCCAAGGAATGCACCACAACATCGTCCAAATAATGATACAGGTACTGAAACTTAATTAATATCAGAAAAAAGTTTATCTAATAATCTTGAAAAATCAGGAGCACTTGTTGCCAAGCCAAAAGGAAATCGATTAAATTTACAGATTCCTCATGGAGTAGCAAAAGCCGCAAGATGCCTACTATGTTCAGCTAATGATATTTGGTGATAAGCATGATTAATTCATAGTCGTAAACAATTTAGCACCAGCAAAATGATGTGCAGCCGTATGAAGATCAGGTAAAGAAGTGTATTTAACAATATTTTTTATTAAGCAGCCTATAATCTACCACCGGTCGAAAACAATGCCGCCCTTTAGAGGCCAAGAATATTGGGCTACTGTAGCATTTGATCCAGCATTTCATTAATCTTGGTTTTCAATATATTCATCTTAGGAGGAATCACCTATACTGGCGACTGATCAGTTAGTCAATAAGACGCTATCGGTGAACAGTTTAGGAAATTCACTAAGAATTTATTTCACCGTACTAGCCTGGTCAGGGTCTAAATGGTTAAGATATAATGATTCCACAGGATTCCCGGATCTAACATACGCTTAGTCTGAGCTATCGAGAAAGTGGCTTTGAAACACACTAAGTGGAAACTTCTTCGGTGAAAAGGTAAACTTAACTTTTCCCTCAGAAAAATCTGATAGTTATCCAAACTACTGGAACACATAATTGTTTCAACAGCAAAAATTAATGTTTCCAGATGAATTCGGGAAACCGCACAGTGCAGGTAACTCGACCCTTGGACTCATATATTTTTCCACCAATGTCCACAAACTTCAATTCATACCAATGGGCGTAGCACAAAACCGCTTAACATGAAGATCCAAAAATGTTATGTCTATTAATGATGTTGAACTTTCCCGTTCTAACAAAGTATGTATCAGAGTACGTCCCAAAACAATTTGTGCATAAGCAGATGCTGATTTTATTACTGCTATGACCTTCAGTTCGCGGCTGGAACCAAAAAGAGCCTGTACCGGAGCCCACTGTCATAACCCTCGTTCCGCAGAACGCCGTATGTATTCCAATAGGCCTTTGTACTGAGCATCGTGCTATGCTTGAATGTGATTCCTAAGCGTAGCTTCTAACTCCCACATGTGCCAATAAGACGTTGTTTCCGCAAAAATCCTTCCTCAATTGAATCTTGAGGATAGACGTAAGGGTATCCACATACTTTTTAGTCGACACATCATTTTCTTCCTCAGGATCGCGAACGTTGCACAACTGCCTGTATCGGAACAGGTATTTTCCTTAGCTATCTCTACCGATTATGAATCGATTAATAATCCGAAACGGAGAATTTTTCGGTACGCGAACCTGTCAATGTTCATTGCCGCAATAAATGACACGTCCTATTTATGTACAGTGATAAAGGTATGTAAACCTCTTTTGTAACACCCATCGTTCAGAGGAAATCCGGAAGTATGAGCACAAACGCCTCGAATTCGAACCATCCTTACTATCCCAAACGTTTGTACATACTTCTTTGAATTCTGTATCGGTATTTATGTGGTCGTCATATATGTGCTTTAATTTTAGAGTATCTGTTTAGAGCATAATCATATTCGCATTAACTCAGTTAGGTGCTTGGGAAGCTTGGCATATGATTGTGCTAGATAAATAGAATCTACTTTACGATGTCGGCCCTTTAGCTTTCGATGTCTGCACTACTTTGTCTCTTTCCGCGAATGTGTAGACTCCAACATTGGGTATGTTCTTTAGTATCTTGAATAAGTATTGGTATTTCAGTTGATCCAGTGATATTGAGTAATCGTACACATTTTCAAATTTGAGACCGTTCTTGTGCACTAGCATATTTAGCAATATGTTTTCCATCGATCTGTCTACTCGATGCTTTGAGCATTCCTTCAGGTAAGCTGAAGGAACAAAATGCTCTCTTTTTATATTCTGAATCCACACTTTCCTTCTTATTTCTTCTTTGGAGAAACTGCATAGGACACATCATTTATGATTAGAAACCTGTTTCTACTAAATACTCTCGAAGGGGTTTGGTGGGCTGGATGTGTGAAGTTACTACCGAAAAAATCAAAACAGAAATATACATTGGTATATACTGAATTCTATCAATAGTTGGAAGAAAAGGACTGCATATAAATAAGAAAAATGTTCTGAATATTTCGTTCTAAGAGGTAGGAAATAAGGTCTCCAAGAAGTTTGTGCACTGAGCTAACTACTTGAAAATAAACATTTGTACTGTTTCTACTACGTACAAAGGAGGCACTGCACTCCACCCAAAAAATTCCATACCGAGATTTCACCAGAAATACATGTTTCGAGAACCCCAGAATAAAAAAATTACAAAAAGGTCCATTTATGTGTCTGAGTGTGTCTGGGACAGTAACTCAAAATCATAAATGCCATTAAATACCAAAATTCATATTTAAATTCAAATCTTCCCAGGATTTTCAATGAAATACCCTACTCTAAATACCTTTATTTGGAATATTTTTTTAACATTCTCAGTTACTTAAAATGGGTTGTAACGAGGAGGATAAAATATTTATTAGTGTAACAAGTGCTTTTAATTTCCAATAAAAAAATCTATATTATTTTAGGATAAATAATTCAAATTTTAACTTTTATATCCACAATTGTATTAACAATTTCCTTTATTGTCATAATACTAATTTTCTATTAAAAATAATTTTTATTAAAATACCATATGTTTAAGATATTTTCATGACAAATGCAATGCACATCTTGAACTTTTTGATCTCAGTCTGAATAAAGTTGGCATAGCTGGAACTGTAATTGATAGTCAATAGAACTTACTACACAAAATGTGGATCTCATTAAAGCATGTAATTTATGTCACATACATTTTTTTTTACTTCACCATTTCTAAGATAATCCTTGTTATTCGTTTAAAATTTACACTTTTTTACTGTATGCAGATATCAAAATTTTAAAGTCACACACTTTGAGTGTGAAGGCTATAATTCAAACAATCTGATTTCGAATTTACTTCTGCATTATTATGAAATATGTTATAGGCAATGTGTGTAAACAGCAAACATATCAAAGAGACTTGGTGAGCTGGGTTTATATCGAAAAATCTAAATGGAAGATACAGTGATATATACTGGATGCTATAAAATATGTGAATATTAATGATAATGTTCCACGGAGCAGTAAATTAAAGTCTCCAGGAGCGTTTTGGCCTAAGATAAATACTTGAAAATAAATATTTTATTGTTACTTTTTTCGTATTTGTTTTGTTTTAGGATTTTCCTTTCCACGATAAGATTAAAACATCAAAAATATATAACAACTGAAAGCACAATCGACCATCGACTACTGTTGACAATCATGATTATCATATCTATTGTTTTTTTCAGTATTTGTTTGTTTCTTTTCTCTTCACAGCAGTGAGATTACACGCCACTTACGAATCCATGGCCAGAGTATTCGCAAGTATTGAACATTAGTTACCTCGCGCTAACATTGCACTAACATTAACCTTAAGTCGGATAGTGCAGTCATTTTAATGGCGGGTAAAAGAAAGCTTTGACATTTATTTAAACTAGCTTTTGCCCACCTAGATGGTATAGGGGTAACGTGTCCGCCTAACGTGTCTTGCGATTTCGAATCTCACTTAGGGTGAGTTACCCAGAAAAGGTTTGTTTTTCGGGGTTGTATTTTATCTTGAGAAGCCAAATCGAGTAACTTAATGCTCCATGGACCCAAAGATCTTTTGAGCATCATTTCACGATTTCATTCTTCGTCCAATGACCAGCCAGGTTAAAGGACGTTAAGCTAGAAAAGAAGAAGAAGAAGAAATAAGTCATAAGGAGTCATAATATGTTGAGCTGGTTACTTTGCCACACTTTGTATCCTAATGGTTCAAGAATGCTCGTTTGTAATTCAGTTATGTGCTTTCTCCAATGTTTGTTTCAAACTGCAATTATTAGTGAATGAAATAATACCCTATGTTTCATTATAACTGGACAATAGATCGCGCTTAGGGATTGTTCGATTACTCTGCAGTGACCTAGGTATTCATCCGCAGCGCACTAGCGGTGAATGCACCACTCAAGGCTGGGTTTATCATATCAGTTGATGCCTTCAGTTTGAGCTAAAAAGACCAAAATTTGTTCATTGAGCATCTCAGAAATGAAGTTTTTCCAAGACATGTGTTGTACGTGAATTACCTACGTACCGAACGTCGAGCTGAGCGGCTCAGTTGGTTGGACGCTGGTCTTCTGATCCCAAGATGGCGGGTTCAAATTCGGTCCAGCAATGGTTATTATGTGCTTAAAAACAACAGTAGATTAACTAATGTGTAAAAGAACTGCTACGGAACGAAATTCTGGCACACCGGAGGTGCTGATATGATCTTGGCAATTGGCAGCGTCGTTAGCAAACCTTTATACCTACCTACCGAAAAATTCTCGCTTTAACAAAGAAATTTTATGTACGATACGTACGTAACCCGAATTATGTAAACAACAGGCAATTTGATACACTCCTGTTAAGAAATTGTTGTTAAAATGACCCAATTTAAACAACTTAAATTTGCAAAAGGCGGTCGAACAGTTAGACCGCCCCCCCCAGGGGCGGGTTCAAGCTGGCCGAGGGCGATAGATTTTTTCGGGCGTAACATTTTTTACCATAGCTTCCTTCAGAATGGAAGCAAAGCCCTTGGTCCCGTGTCGCAGATTTACGGCACGTAAAAGAACCTCAAACCTGATAAACAGGCCTTTGAGCAAAATTAAACGGTCTTTCATGTCCAATATAGAATGGGACATGGAGAACTGCAGAGTTAAAGAGCATCCATAAATGAAACTTAATTTCAGTTTCACACCTAGGTGGCCGGGATTCGAGCCCAGAAGACCACATGTGGGATTTACAGTGGACAAGTGGTGTCTGGACGGGTTTTCTTCCCCCTCTCTGTCTTCCCCCATTATTCATTCCACAAATTGCTCCATAATCATTTTTCTTGTCAACTATTTCACCATCATATCGTCCTTTTCCTCACTTCCTTACCAAGCATTGGGCTGATCATCCATCCTGGCTTATATCTGATCCAGAGACTCTGCTCCTCAACATGCTTCTGACTCCAGGCGCAGGCTTGTAAGTTCTGGGTATGGGGTTAAGTCCTATCTAGCAGGAGGGCAAAAAAAAAAAAAAAAAAAAAAATATGAATAAAGAAAATTTAAAGCATTCCAATAAATTAAAAGTTTCTTCAAACGAAAAAGAAATATAGATTTCTTAAATCATTTTAAGAAACAGATTTTGAATAATTAATAGGCTGAAATATTTGCCTAATTCTTCATATTAACATTCCGTAGAACAATGAAATCGCTAAACCTAAGAAGGAAAATATTGACAAAATTATTGTGTCATTCGAACGCTCTCAAAGGTGTCTAAGACGTGTTCCACAGCAACGGAGTCTTACAAAAACTATCTTCATAGATCTGCTAAACTTTTAAAACAGAAACCCTACACAATTACATGTTCATAGTTACATTTTTATGACGAGGAGAAATGCCGGTATATCTCATTGCAGAAATAACATAGTAATTTCAATACAGTTTACAACATAGTAATTACTAATTATACTATTTTCAATATTTTTAATCTAGGACTCTTGTGGAAGTTTTACCAGTAAAGAAAATATTACGACTGCTAAAGATGATCTTTTTACTTTCTATACTACTTTCTAGGGGAAGTATTGCATTCCATCCAAAAATTCGGTCGTAAGATTTCACCAGAGCGTGTTGAGGACCTATGAAAAAAGAAAGCACTTTTAGAATGTGTCTGTGAAACTCAAAAACAAAAAGTCGGATAAATACCTACTTGGTATTTATTACTTGCTCTATACGTACTATATACACAGTGTATAGAGAAGGTATTGCACTCCCCCAAAAATTCGATACCGAGATTTCACCGGAAACATAAGTTTTTATCTAAAAAAATCATTTTGGGAAAAAGTTCCGCGTGTGTGTGTGTGTCTGTGAACACGATAACTCAAAAACGAAAAGTTGGTAAAATACCAAACTTGGTATTTAAGTTTAGTATCTTCCAGGGATGCGACACGACATTTTTGAGAAAAATCCCCTTACCCCAAACTACCCTTTACATGGAACTTTTTTCGAAAATGTTGATTTTCTAAAAAAATGACAAACGATTTTGATTAAAATTTCGTATATTAAAGCTATTTACCAGACAAATAAAATGTATATCTTGATTTTTCTGGGAATAGCCTCTGAAGAGTACTTTATTCTGTATGCATTTGACAGAATTTTGAATAACTGCTAAACCGTAAGAGATGGACAAAAACTTCCTACACAACAAATTTAGAGCACGTTAAAACACACAATTTATGTTATATATTTTTTTTTTCATGGAGTTTATCGTTTTTGAGACATTCCTTATTTTTGGCTTCTGCTATGAAAAACTTATACTTTTCTCATGCAGGAATTTGTCAACTGCTGTCCTTACAAACAAAGGAACTTCAGTGACATAGTAACCAACTTTTGACTATCACTTTAACCTATGGTACTCCCTTATTTCGGTTCTACTTACAAGGAAGCAGTAATAAGACTATTTCTACTAATTTTTTTTTCTGATTAGCATGAAGTAAACAGTAGTATAAGCTTTTTAAGAATAATTTGTAGCAGAGATGTAGAGAAAGTCATGTGAATGGTACACATCAGATTTTTTTTAGTTATCTGCCAAAGATGCGACACAAAGATTCTCAAGAAAATCCTCCCATCCTGAACTATGTTTTACACGGAATATTTTTCGAAATTGGTTATCCTTTCAAAAATGGCCCTATCGTTTTTAATTAAAGTATTTACATACTTATATTCAAAATAAAATATATGGTATACATTTTCTGGAAAAAGCCTGTATAGAGCACTTCATTTGGAAGCATTTGACTGCACGGTCATATCGGCGGCATTTTCTGTTGGAACATATTGCCTATAGCAATGGTGTTGACCTGTGTACTGCTATCATTAGGTTTCTATTTTGTCTTTATATTTTGAACATTAGAACACTCTCATACACACACACACACACACACACACATACACACACTTCTAGATTCTGGATAAGCTAGGGAATTATTTTGGCTAGAGAAAAATTCCCACTCCCTGCCAGGAACCGAACCCGGGAACTCTCACACAGCAGGCAGATAGATGCTCTACCAACTGAGTTAAGGGTACAGCTAATTCATTCAGATAAAATATTGTATAAGCTTGTGGAATTGGAAAACGTGAAGCAACAGACAAAATGTAGTACACAAGAAATTTAGATTTCTTTAAAAATACATTTATTTCAAATAATCTTTTTGTGGTAGCAGACATTTCCGAGATATGTGTCGTTTATTAATGATTCAATTTGCTCAATTCCTCATTTTTACTTTCTCTATACGCACTATGCACATAGTGTATAGAGAATGTATTGCACTCCACCAAAAAATTCGATACCGAGATTTCACCGGAAATATATGTTTTAGGCTCCCCTGTATCCAAAAAAAAGTATTTTCAGAAAAAGGTCCGTGTATGTGTCCGTGTGTCCGTGTGTCTGTGAACATGATAACTCAAAAACGAAAAATCGGTAAAATATCAAACTTGATATTTAAGTTTAGTATCTTCCAGGGATGCTACACGAAGATTTTGAGAAAAATCCCCCCACCCCAAACTATCCTTTATATGGAACTTTTTTCGAAAATTTTGATTTTCTCAAAAATGGCTCTAACGATTTTGATTAAAATATCGTATATTAAAGTTATTTACCTGACAAATAAAATGTATATTTTGAATTTTCTGGGAATAGCCTCTGAAGACTACTTTATTCTGGATGAATTTTTCATAGCTACTAAACCGTAAGAGATGGACAAAAACTTAACCCTCAAAAATGTAGAGCACCATAAAACACACAAGTTATGTTATATACGTTTTTTTCGTGGAGTTGGTCGTTTTTGAGATATTCCTTTTTCTTGGATTCTGCTATGAAAAACTTATACTTTTCTCATACAGGAATTTGTCAACTCCTGTCAATACAAACAAAGGAACATCAGTCACATAGCAACCAGCTTTTGGCTTTCACTTTAACCTATGGTACTCCCTTATTTCGCTTCTACTTACAATAAAGCAAGAAATAAGACTATTTATGCTAATTTTTGTCGATTAGCATGAAATAAATAAAACATAAACTTACTAACAATAATAATTTATAGAGATATAGAGAAAGTAATGTGAATGGAACACATCAGATTTTTTAAAGCCACTCCGACATTCACTTATTCCTGGCGATTGCATGTAGTAATGGGCAGAATCGAATCTTTTCAAAAATCGAATTCTCTGTGTGTATGGAGGCTCAACTGCAGTTAACTATGGCAGGAAAATGTTTTATTTGAACACAGAAATGTTAAGCTATTATAAGACATATTATTTAAACACGAATATATTAATTTTAATTTTATACTCTTTGTCTGTTTTCATGCACTATGGTAATTGTCAATGAAAAACGTAAAATATTATAATCTTAGGACCTGAATATGCGAAACTTCATTTACAAAATAACTAGATTATTCATGTTTATTATCAGTCAGCAAATTCCTACGCTCTTTCCGGCAAATGCCAAATACTCGTAATATGAATAAGCATTAAGCATGAGCACCAATTAGATTTAGGTATAGCTATGCCAGCACCATCTTGAGATGACATCTCAGTTCAGTTCGATGCACCTGCAATTATCCGAGTGCAGCATTCGATTACAACATTCAGAACAGTCTCAAACGAGAACCGTACATTTGTACCCACGGATTCGAAGGATTCGAATACAGCATTCAGGTTTCGAAATATCTCGAGAACACCCAAGAATCAAATATATTGACATTTTACATTCGAATACTACCATCATTAAGCACAAGGAAAGTATATGGCCAGCATATAACGTTCCAGTTGTTCAACATTTGACTGTTACTGTTCATATGAAGCGTGTAATTAAGCTACTTATCCAAAAGTTTATCTCGATTAAATCCAATTAGAAAATAATATTTGTAAGAACAGTTTTTCAGTCTGATTTCTAAACTCACACAGCTCTTTTGTATTTTAGTTTGTTAGAATTCAATAACACTAATGTTGTCTCCATATTCATAAGTAAATTAGAAAATTTAGGCGGAAGTGGAGCAGAATTGAGGCTTGCATCTATGGAACATTACGTTGATATTATGGACCTGTTCCTCCTCCATGTATTTTCTAATTAAAGTATGGCGGGAATGTTGCTCCGCCCCTCTTCTCCGATTTTATATTTATTACCCGCCTCGGCTGATGTATGTTCAGGGCAGTTAATACGCCATGATAACGTACACGACCACATTGCTAATTGCAAAACATATTAGAGAGAAAATTTCATTTGAAGAGTAAATCCTCTCTCACAACGCTCCCCGTTCAGTTTTCCAATGAAGCCGCCGTTCATGGTGTGGAGAGAGGGTGCATAAATTCACGTCAACGCCCGTTGGGTCAGGTTCTGGGATCAAGTGGCGAACATAACCTCCACAACACGTTGCTCTTGCACAAGAGAACTCGACTTTTTAGATTTCAAGCTCGCTCTTGAACGATCAAGGAGAACGCAAACAACCGTACTCATCTCTCGCCATATCTACTGTCAATAGCTTTGAGATGCACTTCGATTTTTAAAATTAGTACAGTTTTATTGACTCTGATGTACGCACAAACACCAAAAGAGCGCTTTGGAATGGGCTGCTTAATCTCAAACAATTCTGAATAGAGAAAAACTACCTTACGTTTTGTGTAATACATTGTTTTAGAATACTTTGTCATATTAAATCGCCACGTGTTGTTTAAAACTATCCAAATGTATATCATTTTTATATAGCTTCAAAACATTATAATTCCAAAGTTCGTCATTCAAGTTCTATAAGGCAGCTTATATTTTAGTTCTTAACACCTTATTTCATGCTTATAGGCACTAAGTCCTTTCTCTTTTCATTTAAGTGTGATAAAACTGTTTTTTTTTTTTGTAAATTTCTAAGGGATCTATACTAATAACATAGAGAAAGTTAGTAAATATGTATGTATGTATGTGTGTATGTATGAATGTATGTACTACGTATGTATATATGTATGTATGAATGTATGCATGCATGCATGTATGTATGCACGTATGTATATATGTATGCATGTATGTAAGTATGTATGTAAGTAAGTATGTATGCATTATGTATTCGTGTATGTACACACATTCTGAATTTTTTTTCTAAAAAATACTCTTTTTGGACTCAGGGTTCCTCAAAACATATATTTCCGGTAAAATCTGGACATTGAATTTTTGGATGGAATACAATACCTTCACTATCCACTATGTACATTATACATAAGAGCTAGAGAAATCATCTGCGAACACGATAACTCAAAAACCAAAGTCGAATAAATACCAAACTTGATGGTATTTAATTTTGGCATGTTCCAAGGACGCGACACGAAGATTTTTAAGAAATCCCTTTCTCCACCCCAAACTATCCTTTACATGGAAAACATTTCAAAGGTTTGATTTTCTCAACAATGGCTCTAACGATTTTGATTAAAATGCCACATATTAAAGATGCTTATATGACAAACAAAATGTATATTCCGAATTTTCTGAAAATAGCCTCTGAAGTCCTCTTCATTTTGAATGACGTTTACATAAAAAAAGCTACGACACAAAAAAAAATGTAGAGTTCATTAAAATACACAATTTATGTCACATATAATTGTTTTGCAGAGTTAACCTTTTCCAAGACATTCCTTTTTATTGGTTTCAGTTCTAAATCACTTAAACTTTTCTCTTACAGGAATTTGTGAACTCCTGGCAAAGCAAAGAGAACGAATTACAATCACATAGCAACCCGTTTTTAAAAGATTTGACTATTGCTTTTGTCTGTGTGTTCCCTAATTTACCTTCTACTTTTAAAGAGCTAAGTAGAAAAAGTAAAAAGGCATGTGAATCGAACACATCAGATTATCTTTAGATCTACTTTATTTTAATTTAACATTTTCAGCAATAGCTACGTTACCTACACATTTCCGTATAGACAAGAAGAAAATGACAATAGTAATATTTTAAGGGCTGCATTCTATACGCTGGCGTTAATATTTTATACATTTTCCGTGTTATAGGGAGAACAGCTGAAAACGAGAGGACTTTAAATGAATGACAAGGTATTAAATAATTGAAACCCTTAGTAATGGATAACTGGAAATGGCTTATATCACAGAAAGGTTATTTGGAATAAATTGTGCGCTTTAAAGGGCTCTACAAGTCTTGTCTATACGTTTTCATCTATCGCTAAAGTTTACCAGTTGTACAAGATTAAAAGTTCCCTCGGATGAATCGCAGGTCTTTAAACCAAAATTTAAAATGCACATTTTATTTTTTATGTAAATATATTTAATATATGCAATTTTAATAAAATCGTTAGAACTATTTATGAGAAAATCAAGAGTTTCGAAAAATAATATAATTGGAAGAAGGGTTCTTCAAATATTTTGTGTGCCAAATTTGGGAGTTTGGTATTTATATGAATTTTCGTTCTTGAGTTATTCAGTTTAAACACACAGACCATTCACATACACTCACACGGATCTTTTTCTAAATTGCTGTTTTTTGTTCTAATTCAAGGCTGCTCCTGTGAAAGCTCGGTATCGAATGTTTGGTTAAATTCTCTATCTACTATGTATGTGGTAGAACAATAAAAAAATCTGATTTGTTATATTCACACGACTTTGTTTACACTCTATAATTTATTAGTGGGAACTTACTATTCTTACGAGTAATTTTATACTCACTTTGAATTTACTATCCATTTCCAGACAAAGCTTTACGGAAATTATATTACACGTTTCGTTTTCGATATAAAAAGGAAGCAAGAGTCAAATGTTTTGTAAATGGCCACAGAATGCTGGTCTTAAACTTCTATAACACCTGTAAACATTTGAAAATCGACAGGACTTCAAAATGATAGCTTGTACAATTCGAACTATTAGTAACAGATATTTCGGTGCTACAAAAAGGTTATTTTAAATACATCGTATGTTTAAAAGAGATGTACATGCTTCGTCTAAGTGTTTCTTTTCAACGTTTACGAGTTGTGCAAGGTTCGTTAAATTTATTTAAGATTGATTAAATGTCCTTCTGAACGAAGAGGAGTTCGCATGTTATTCACAGGCCTTTGACATATGTTACCTGTTTAATCAAATCGTTAGAGCCATTTTTCGGAAAATTAAAGCATTCGAAAAACGTTGTTGTAAAGAGTAGCTTGAGGAGGAGATCTTCGTGTGGCATTTATGGATGATACTGAACTTAAATGTAACGTTTGGCATTTACTTGTCTTTTCTTTTCTTTGAGTCATGCTGAGACATACAGTCGAAGTCACACACACACACACACACACACACACACACACACACACACACACACACACACACACACATATTTACACAGATCGTTTTCCAAATGTTTAATGGACACAGGAGACACAAAAACCTATGTTTTCCAGTGAAGTCTCGATATCGAACTTTTGGGTGGAATGCAACTCGAGAAGGTTGTGACATGCGGGACAGTCTTTGCATCTAGCGAGCATGAGTGAGCGTATATGATTAAATTAATGAATCAATGTTTACTACGACGAACTGCTTTGAAAGGCGATAACGAACCATTTTATCGCTAACTACTGCAGGTAACCTACTTTCCACAACGACAACAATAAATTATTTATTATCTTCTTAGTGAATGGAGAGACAAAATGGACATACTGTCTGTTCTGTTCGATATATTAACTATCGCACTCTCTATGTATATATGTGCGTTTTATGCTACTCTACTACTCGAAGCTCAGTCAATTTCAAACATTGATAGGGTTAATGCATTGTACCTGTCATTACCCATTATACTCATTATTAAAACTCTTCATTATGTGCACGAGCAATGAGAACATTTCATTCTGAATATTGTTCAAGCCATGAATTGAATTCTGATGATTAATTAAAAAATAATTACTGCTCAAGTCGAGCACACATTTTTAATTACCGTAGAAGAGCGACACTTAAAGCACTTCCGTAAAATATTTTGGTGGAACTAAATGCACTTCTCATATTCCAAGCTTTATTTTTATTTCACGTAGTATGGCATTCCTATTAAAGTTGCTATTAATTAGTTGACACGAAATCTCTAATTATTCACCATTATCAACTGAAAATATAATTTGGATAATTTAAGTTTCAGATGTTATACACATAGAATAAAATGAAAGAAAAGAATGCAAAAGAATGATATAAACTCATAAACTTTACAGAAGTAATTAAAATAAACACCACATTCAATAAAGTTAAGGTACAGATGCGGGATACTGTGTGCTGTTGTCCGTGCTGCTCAAGTACTCCACTTTTATATAATCAACTACAGTTATTAAATTTTGTATTTATATAACAAAAGATAGTAGTACATAAACAAGCACGCTATGTAAAAAAATCTAATGTGTTTCATTCACACGACTTTCTCTATATCTCTGTAAATTATTATTGTTAGTAAGCTTATCTTTTATTTATTTCATGCTAATCGAGAAAAATTAGCAGAAACAGTCTTATTTCTTGCTTTATTGTAAGTAGAAACGAAATAAAGGAGTACCATAGGTTAAAGTGAAAGCCAAAAGCTGGTTGCTATGTGACTGATGTTCCTTTGTTTGTATGGACAGGAGTTGACAAATTCCTGTATGAGAAAGTATAAGTATTTCAAAGCTGAAACCAAAAACAAGGAATATCTAGAAAACGATCAACTCCACGAAAAAAATGTATATAACATAAATTGTTTGTTTTAATCTGCTCTACATTTTTTGTCTGGTAAGTTTTTGTCTATCTCTTACGGTTTACCAGTTATAGAAAATTCCGCCAAATTCATCCAGAATAAAGTAGTCTTCAGAGACTATTCTCAGAAAATTCAAGAGATACATATTATTTGGCAGGTATATATCTTTAATACAGGATATTTTAATCAAAATTGTTACAGCCATTTTTTAGAAATCAAAATTTTGGAACATTATTCCATGTGAAGGGTAATTGGGGTTGGGGGGATTTTCTTGAAAATCTTCGAGTCGCATCCTTGAAAGATACTGAATTTAAACTCCAAGTTTGGTATGTAACGGCCTTTTCGTTTTTGAGCTATGCTGCCCACAGAAACACACACACACATATGGACATTTTTCTAAAAATGCTTTTTTTTTGTATTCAGGGTGTCCTAAAACATGTATTTCCGATGAAATCTTGGTATCGAATTTTTGGGTGCCTTACAATACCTTCTCTATACACTATTTACATTGTACGTATAGAGAAAGTAAAATTTGTTTTGTGCGCTATTGTGTGTGTGTGTGTGTGTGAGAGAGAGAGAGAGAGAGAGAGAGAGGGAGAGAGAGAGAGAGAGAGAGAGAGAGAGAGAAAGAGAGAGAGAGAGAGAGAGAGAGAGAGAGAGAGCCATAAAATATTATTTCTCACTATATTGCTACTAAGACATCTATAAAATGTGTGAAAACACCCTTAATCGATTTTCTACACATTTATCAACTTGGGCTCCATTCAAATCGACACAGACTTGATGTCTTAATTGGACGCTTTCACATGTTATTCTGCAGACCTCCATAGGAATTAAATGGAGTTCCGGAATACTAGCCTGGCGCAGATGAACTTCGATTTTGATATGATGCTTGTAAACGTTATCGTTTAACAGCCCCCAAAGAAAGCAAATCTTGAAGAGTTAAGTCGGCTGTTCTTGGGAGCCCCGACTACAAATCCACATTCTTGGAAACCACTTACTAAGTCAATCTCGTTTTATCAGCGCGTAATGGTAGGGAGCTCCATCTTGCTAACACAAATCTTTTATGCCAGTAAGAGAGGATTAACGTGTTCCGTAGCAGATCCATGCGTCTCTCCGTGATATTCGCATAAAAAAAGGTCCAATTACGCTGTGGGTGTCACTCCTACCCACAGCGTCATTCCCGGAGACAGGTAATTGTGCTGAATAGTAACATTTGGTTTTCACGTCGTCAGTATACAGCATTATGTTTGTTAATAGAACCCGACACGTGACATTTGATTTCGTCGGACTAATCATGTGTTGTTTTAAATCAGTGTCTTATTCCAGCATATACTGGAATAGAAAACATTTCATTTGTTTCTCCACAGACAAACTCGCTTCTGCCATTTTTTCTAACAATATGCAGGCAGACGCAAGGCACGAGCTGCTCCCTCGAAATACAAGCGAGCATAACTATACATATAATTAAATACGTTAAAATATTTGCCCCTTACTTAGTGGATATACATTTCTTTTGATAGTGTTTAACGCCCGCTTTTATACTTGTGGCACCGCAGGCGATGACACAGATGATACTTGGAATGACGATGGAGCACCGGTGGAATGCAATGACAGGGGAAACCGGAAAACCCGGAGAAAACCCGCCGCTGCGCCGCTGTGACCACAACAAATCTCATACGCGGAAGCTTGGGATCGAACCCGGCCATCTAGGTGAGAGGCGAGTGGTCTAACCACTCGACCACGGTGCGGCCGGGCATATGTGTGTGTTTGTGTATAAATATATAACATTTTCATCCAAAACGCTGAATTGATTGTCATGAAACTAGATGTATGTATAACTCACGATAGGTCCCATTTAGAGGAAGGACTGATGTAACATCTAAATGTCTTTATATCGGAATACGAAGTGAAAAATATCTGATGTAGCACGCTCACATAACTAACGCTAGCCATTACCATTTGATGGATTATCCTTTATGCATTATGCTATTGTGATGGATCGATATCAACACTGGCGGCTTGTAAGCTTAGGAATTATGGGTGCTGCAGTGGAATTAATTATACCAAAATGTTGCTTTAAAATAACAATTATTAGATGCATCAAAAAATAAACTCTAAATCTCACCACACACATACATACAATCATCTTAGTTATCTATACCTTAGTAAGTGATTATATCTTAGTGATCTATACCTCTTTCTTTGGTTCTGCCTACATTGCAATAAACTTAAACAAATGCATTTTTATTTGATTTTGTTAACCACGCTGTCGATTGCCCAAGATCATATCAGCGCCGCCGTTGTGTCGAAATTTCTTTCCGCAGGAGCTATTTTACATGCCAGTAAATATACTGACTGGGGCTGTCGCTTTTAAGCACACTTAAAAACCATCTGCCTGAGTCGGGTTTAAAGTCCCGATCTTGAGATCAGAAGGCCAGCGTCTAACCATCTGAGCTACCCAGACGACTTATAAACAAATAATAGTTATTAGTCATGCTTGAAGAAGTTACGAGCAGCTCGGAAAAACTCCTTCTTGTAAAAAAAATTTAAAACAATACGTAAGAGGATAAAGAATTACGGCAATAGTCCTTTTTTTTTTTAAAAAAAAGAACTATCTCTTAAGTATCTCTACTAGCGGAGCTTTTAAAATTTGAGGCTATGTCTGGTACTTGTTTGGTGGATACTTCTTTCCAATGAAAATTACATTTGAAGATGTAGAGTTGCTTAAAGATTCAGAATAGAATGTTTTGAGTTTACTAATTTTCGATTTAATGTGTTTAATTGAGTTTATAAAATATTAATTCAAGGTATCAGCTGAAATTGGGATTTTAGGTTTGTTATTATCACCCTTTTAAAATTTATTTATCAAAAACCATGCAGCTTTACCTTTGTTACTAGAATGTTCTATCAGACTGATACTTTCCATCATTTTACTCTCTTCAATCTTTCGTCTATAAACTTTTCTATGTAAATAATACTTTTGTTTAGCCACGTCAGAACATGTTTCCTTATACTTTTCATAATGAATTCTAAGCCTGATTTTGAGCTGCATTTGAAAATTTAATCTTTCTCCCAGAGTAAGCACCACTGTTGGTTACAGACTTCTTGGTGAAATATTTGTTAAAAACATCACACAACACATTAAAGAATACATTATAACGTGTTCTCGACAGTACAGTGCAAACAACTAAGATAAATATTCCACCCGATCTAATTAAAGATGCTTAAAAACGTTTCATAATTATAGGGATGAAAAATTAAAGGAAAAATATTGCTCATCATATTACAAAGACGAGCTATGCCCCTTGTAGGTTTGTCATTGTTACAATTAAATCCAAATTTCTATATGCTATATCAAAATCAGAATTAATTTCACCACCAATAATAACGGATTGTAATTTGAAACAGCACCGTTGAGTTCTGCAACTCTTTTAATGCACAAAAGGATATCTGCACACGTCAAATACGGGAAAATTGGGCTCTTCTCTGTCTACCAGTATGGTCCAGTATGCTCTTAACCGTTCATTCGAGGTGGTAAAGAACGCGGTAAATACTTTCCTTCCATTCATCCCTACAACTTGTCAATATATGCAACCAAGGATCATCTTCTTCGCAAAACGGGCAGATTCTCTCACCATCTTCATCAGTAATTTTTATCATCCGCCATGCACCAAGTTTAAGCCACTTTAATGAGTTTAACTTCTGTTTTGATTTATTGCTTCATACCCCGCTCAGTTTATGCAGATTGTAATGCCAACATCTCCGTTCATTGTGGCATTGTTTGGCCAATATTAGAAAGGTAATGCTTAATGTTTCTCCACACACCGTACATTTCTCCAATCCACCTCCCAAATATAATAAACGGGTGTGATTTCCAAATTTTCGTTTTGTTTTGATATCCATGTAAATTTTTCTTTCGTTTTAAGGTGTTCTTGGTATAAGATTGACTTATTAGAAATTGGTCTTCATAAATGATTCTCATCCAATGTTTAATTGCCTAATTTTTCACTCTATTCATCTATGTGTCCAAAATTGTCTTATTATTCCGCAGTTAGTTGTCATAATTCCTTTTAAAAATCATATCTCACTTGGAGATTCATGATTGTTAGCGCCCCCTCATTTTCTCCACATGTGATTGTGGATTTTATCTGAAATACATGGTTTGAGAACATTTAAAACAAATAAGCATTTTTAGAAAACTTCCATATGTGTCTGCGTATACGCCTGAACAGCAGAACTAAAACAATCGGTTGAATACCAACTAGGGTATTTAAGATCAGAATATTCCTAGGATACGACACGAAGATTTTCAGGAAAATTACACCACTCATAACTATCTTTATGTGGAAGATATTTATTTTTCGATTTTCTAAAACATGTGTAAGATTTTCATTAAAATACCATATTGTAAAATATTTACATCACAAATAAACTGCATATCTTGAATTTTCTGAGAATAATTTCTTGAAGTCTTCTTCATTTTGGATAACTTTGTATAACTGGTAAACGTAAATATCGACAAGTCTTACTACAGAAACATTTAGACTTGTTAAAACACACAATCTATGTGAAGTATACTTTTATGGAGATATTCCTTGTTTATGGTTTAAATTTCCCAATAATTATATTGTTATCAAATAATAAGTGACCATTGCCTTTTCTTTTTTGTTTCCATCCTGGCCATGTAAGGAGAAGGGAATTTAAATATCTTCACATAGTGACCAGCTCTTCAAAGATTTAACTATTTCTGTATTCCCTTATTTACCTCGTACCTACAAGAAAATATGTAGAAAAATCATGCAAACGTTTATCTCGATTAACATGAAAAGTATAAATCATAAGTTTCTGTAAGAATAATTTGCTGTAGAATAATGTGGTCATGTGCAAACATTTATTCCTGTAAAAGAAGTTCTGTAGCAGTGGGCTTCATTAACAATACAATTGGCAGATATCGCTGCTATGAAACTGACATTGTAAAATATAAAGTAGCAGGAAATGAAAAAGTGAAAACTAGCAGTCTAAGATATATGGTATATTTTCAAACCAGGGCTTCCTACAGGAAGCAGATGAGAAACATTATTTGATGTGAAAGTAACATTAATTATTGGTACTTTTAGAGCCCATCATAGAAGAGCTAAAATATTTCACACTTCACGACTTTCACGATGGAAAAAATTTTATTGTGCTTACACTGCCGAAAGCCAAAACCAAAATGATTAGGCCATAGGTCATCTTGAAGGGAAATATTTCGGTTACGACCGAATGAGAATATTACAATATATTTCGCCCGCTATCTGCTATACATTATCACTTTTTACTTTCTCTATACGTAGTGTGTACACAGTGTATAGAGAAGGTATTGTATTGTACCCAAAATTCGATAGCGAGATTTCACCGTAAATCATGTTTTGAGACAACCTGAATAAAAAAAAAAATTAGAAAAATGTCCGTGTGTGTGTACGTCTTGTCTGTTTGTGTGTATGTGTGTGTGTCTATGTGTCTGTGGGCAGCATAGCTGAAAAAGCGAAAAGACCGTTAAATACCAAACTTGGTATTTAAGTTCCATATCTTCAAAGGATGCGACACGAAGATTTTCAAGAAAATCCCCCCAACCCCAACTACCCTTCACATGGAAAACATTTCGAACATTTTGATTTTCTAAAAAATGGCTCTGACGATTTTGATTAAAATATCATATATTAAAGATATATACTTGACAAATAATATGTATACCTTGAATTTTCTGGGAATAGCCTCTGAAGACTACTTTATTCTGGATGAATTTTACGGAATTTTGAGTAACCGGTAAACCGTAAGAGATAGACAAAAACTTACCACACAGAAATGTAGAGCACATTAAAGCACACAATTTGTGTTATATACATTTTTTTCGTGGAGTTGATCGTTTTTGAGATACTCCTTGCTTTTGGTTTCAGCTTTAAAAACTTATATTTTTCTCATACAGGAATTTGTGAACTCCTGTCCATACAAACAAAGGAACTTCAGTCACATAGCAACCATCTTTTGCTATCACTTTAACCTATGTTACTCCCTTATTTCGCTTCTACTTACAGGGAAGCAAGTAATAAGACTATTTCTGCTAATTTTTTCTCACTTAGCATGAAGTAAATAGAAGCATAAACTTTTTAACAAAAGTTTGTTGCGGAGATATAGAGAAAATCATGTGAATGCATTACATCAGATTTTTTTTTTTTTGCATCAGAAGGATGTTTATCTCAAACTGTGGGTCCTGTTTCTTTTGGTTCATTTTATGTAATGTTGTAAACTAGGAAATCGTAAACAGGGATAGTATACTGCTGGAAAATGCAAAGATAATTAAAACACGACTTTTTAGTTTTCGACATATTCTATATTGTAAGTTTAGATCTCTCCCAAAGATCTAAATAGACATGCCGGAAGGTTTATGATGATTAAATGTTTTATACTTTTTTACTTTCTCCATACGCACTATGTACATAGTGTATAGAGAAAGTATTGCACTCCACCAAAAATTCGATACCGAGATTTCACCGGAAATATATGTTTTAGGGTCCCCAATATCCAAAAAAGGCATTTTCACAAAAAGGTCCGTATGTGTGTGTGTCCGTGTGTCCGTGTGTCTGTGAACACGATAACTCAAAAACGAAAAGTCGGTAAAATACCAAACTTGGTATTTAAGTTTAGTATCTTCCAGGAATGCGACACGAAGATTTTGAGAAAAATACCCCCACCCCCAACTACCCTTTACATGGAACTTTTTTCGAAAATTTTGATTTTCTCAAAAATGGCTCTAACGATTTTGATTAAAATTTCGGATATTAAACATATTTACCTAACAATTGAAATGTATATCTTGAATTTTCTGGGAATAGCCTCTGAAGAGTAGTTTATTCTGGATGAATTTTACTAAATTTTGAATAACTGCTAAACCGTAAGAGATGGACAAAAACTTACTACACAAAAAATGTAGAGCACTTAAAAACACACAATTTATGTTATATAAATTTTTTTCGTGGAGTTCGTCGTTTTTATGACATTCCTTATATAAACAAAGGAACTTCATTGACATAGTAACCAGCTTTTGACTATCACTTTAACCTACGGTTGTCCCTTATTTCGCTTCTACTTACAAGGATGCGAGTAATAAGACTATTTCTGCTAATTTTTTTCTGATTAGCATAAAGTAAATAGAAGAATAAGCTTTTTAAACATTATTTGTTGCAGAGATATGGAGAAAGTCATGTGAATGGTACACATCAGATTTTATTTATTTGTTTTCGCCACAAAAGCTTAAGTTGTTACCATGCTGTTTCTGCATGCTGTAACATTTTAGTTAATAACTTATTTCTTGTTTGAAATCGTTTGTAGGCAAAAAATATATTATGAGTAAAATAATTGGATAGAAGAATCATATTTCATGTGAATTCTATAATATACAGGGTAAACGAAAATTATGGAATATTGATGATAACTTTAAATGGATCAAATTGCTGACATTACCATCTTGGGAGGTATGGTCCTTCCAGACAGTATAAGGGGCGAGGCTCCATTTGGCCCCAAGTGGGGTGAAGGGTGAACTTAGAATTTAAAATGGAGCCATTAAATGTTAAACAATTGATATAAACACTCTAACAAAATATTTTAAATATATTTAAAACACAACATTTATTTAAATACGTTTTTATGGCGTAACCCATTTCCGAGATAAAAGTTTATAATAGTTTGAATAAAATTGTTCAACACTTGTATTTTTTTCAAGTCATTCAGATTTTCACTTGGTTCTCACGATTGTATAACTTAAGTACGGACATTTAATATTGTGTCCAGTTGCTTAAACATTTTCTATCGCTCTTCACTGCTCCCTTTGTATATGTAATGAAATGTGTATTGTAGATATTTCTGCAAACATTTATTTCAGTTAAAATGAAGGAGATAAAACAATTAAGCTTTCGCAAGAATATTTTTTCTACACACCAATTAGCGATAGAGGGCAGAGAAAAGCAGATAATTTATTAATAATAATGCATATAGGAGAGGTATAAAATAGACTAGAGTTACGTTGCAATAAGTATGAATGTGTTAAAACATAAATACTGACATCTCGGCAATGGTTGGTCTATATCTTTACTGTATTAGACTAATTAGTCAATGATTCATGAGCTAAGCTCCTGAAATTGTTCAGTCTTTTATTTCCAAGGGGCAGATGAAGCTTTAAACCCTACCTATTGTATCGTATGTCATTTTTGGGAGGATGGGGTAAGATGAAAGAGCCAAAGGGTTAATATCTGGACCACTGATCAGCACATATAAATTTCATACCTGCAAGCACCCTCATCGCTCCTCCTGACGAATAGGTCCGAACTGTCCTGTTACCGTACTAGAGTAGGAGGAAACACCGCACACCTCTAAACTACCCAGGCAAGTTTCGTACCACAAAAGGCAATTTAAAATGAAATCATGAGGAATGAGACCGGAAAAATCACAGTATTAGAAAAAGTACACCAGAATTTGTCTGTCAACAAGAGAAAAACCATGTGATTATCCAAGTCAGAACCCGTGACCTGTCGAATGCAGGCCTCACTCAAAAGTGCCTGAGTAATCCTCCTCGGTGCCTTATGTATTGCTATAATGGTAGGATCAAAATTCAAAAATGAAAACACCGGAGGGTGGGGCTTTCTTATTGTAATGAAAACTACACTACAATTTTCAAGTTTACTTTTCGAGGAAAAAACGTTTTATATGAAATTCATTTCCAGATTTAATACTGACACAGAATCAACAATAACGGGCATTTATTTTGTAATTATATGTGAAAGAAACAGCAATTTTTTACTTTCTCTATACGTACTGTGTACATAGTGTATATAGAAGGTATTGCACTCCATCCAAAAATTCGATACCGAGATTTCACCGGAAATATATGTTTTAGGGTCCCCTGTATCCAAAAAAAGCATTTTCAGAAAAAGGTTCGTGTGTTCGTGTGTCTGTGGTCACAATAGCTCAAAAACGAAAAGTCGGTAAAATACCAAAGTTGGTATTTAAGTTTAGTATCTTCCAGAGATGCGACACGAAGATTTTGAGAAAAATCCCCCACCCCAAACTACCCTTTACATGGAGCTTTCTTTCAAAAATTTTGATTTTCTCAAAAATGACTCTAACGATTTTGATTTAAATTTCGCATATTAAAGATATTTTACCTGACAAATAAAATGTATATCTTGAAGACTACTTTATTCTGGATGAATTTTACGGAATTTTGCATAACTGCTGAACCGTAAGAAATGGACAAAAACTTGCAACACAAAAAATGTAGGGCACCTTAAAACACACAATTTATCTTATACACATTTTTTTCGTGGAGTTGATCGTTTTTAGGTACTCCTTGTTTTTAGTTTCAGCTTTAAAAACTTATACTTTTCTCATACAGAAATTTAATAATTCCTGTCCATACAAACAAAGGAACTTCAGTGACAAAGCAACCAACTTTATACTATCATTTAACCAATAGTACTCCCTTATTTCGCTTCTACTTACAAGGAATCAAGTAGTAGGACTATTTCTGCTGATTTTTTCTCGATTAGTATGAAGTAAATATAAACATAAGCTTTTTAACAATAATTTGTTGCAGATATATAGAGAAAGCCATGTGAATGGAATACATCAGATTTTTTACTATTCGCGCACCTTTTCTTGGGCGCTAGTTTTATGGGGAAGCGAGGGCTGTTGTCAACCACTGTCTTAAAGTTTCTTTCTTTGAGGCCCTCAGCCACTATGGTCAACTAATTTACCGTGAACTAACTGAATTATTAAACGAAACACAGCGTACGTGCATGTGTATGATCTACACACAAAGAGAAACCTTAGCATTCCGCTTCGGTAGTGTGTCTGCTTCATATTCAAGAGGTTGCGAGTTCAAATCTCGCTTAGGGTGAGTTATCTGAGCTTATTTGAGGATCATTTCACCGATTTCATTCATCGTTCGATATAATCATCCAGGTTGAATGACGTTAAGCTAAAAAAAAAAAAAAAAAAAAAAAAAAATGCTAACATTGAAGCCACTAGAAATAGTTTATAGCGTACTTCATATCTCAGTGTTATTACTTTGCTCTGCTTCCGAAATAATGCGAAACCTACCGAATGAAGACCAGGGGATCCGAGCGTCCAAGAAAACGTGCGCACACACTACACGTTCTGATGATAACCTATTTCTCTCACTTGAACAATGAACATTTAATAAAGAAAAGAAAGAAAATTCTTTTCATGACTACGTTATGGGTTGTGATTGAAAAGAAAAATAACTATTTTCAGCAATTCGGTCATTTGAAAGATTCTTAAAATTATAGCGGACCTTTTTCTATTTTTTTTACTTAGGGGACCTTTAAAGATATATCTTCTGTGAAAACAAGCCATCAATATAATATATCTTAGATCGAATACCTTTTCTAACTACTAAGTATATATATTTAAAATATAATAAACGAAATATAAAGTTGTTAAAACCTGTGCTAAGGATCTTCAACTGGACGATTCAGGTTAATAAAATAACCATTACAATTATAATTCAAAATATAAATTGATTAATTGGGTAATATTGTAATCCATACACGTAGAGAAAGTAAGAAGTGCAATTAAGCCCTGCAACCGTGTGTATGGCCAGTTTCAGGAAAAATTAAACGTGATTTAAAAAGAAAATTTAAAAACCCGGTGGAACCCAGCTAAATCGGATGATTTGGCAACGCCATAGGCATAAATGGTAAACAATAAAGTAGAATCAGAGGCGTTTTTAAATCATTGTTATATTATTTCCAGTCTCCAAGCAATTCCAAAGGAGCTTTCCGCTTTTATCCTGGCTCCTGTTCAACATCTGTGCAGAATGCATTTCCTGCAGCCAGCTAGCTACTCTTTCATGAGCAGCAGCGCTTACAAAATGTGCACCCATTCTGAAATCCAGCACTTTCTTACTTTCGAGGCACGAATGTGTGAATGCAAGCCTAATGATACATCCACCTCATGCATATTGCGATTTACAGTTGTGTGACTCCGAATGTGTTTAAATTTGCAGGGAGTGTGTGTCGCCTGGAGCACGTAGGGCCAATCCCCGATAACAAAGGGCTCAGTTAAGCGTTGTTAGGAAGAAGGCGGGCAAGGTAGACGCACGTTCCTCGCATACATCTTCATTGTTGGTGAATAAAACACAGGGAGGTAAGCCAGTAACCCCAGGGAGGCCCGGCTCGGGGTTAAGCCACTTCCGCGACCAATGTGTAGCCCCGCTATCGGGGAGCATGTTTTAATTAAAAGGAAAGAGCTGAAGCGAGAGGAAAATGTTCTTATATTAACCTGCGTTACAGGGAATCCCTTTAGACAGAATATTACCTTGTTAGGCGCAAATACCTTGTTTATTTTGTAATCCTAAAGAAGCTGAAAATAGTTGCTGAGCTTCACAGGACTGCAGACATCAGGGATTCTTGCTTAAATCATCTCAAGATGGATAGTATTTTCTAGTAAACTTCACTTATACTAAAAAACTCAAAAATACAGTCACCGTAAATACGTAAATATTAATACGTATATAAGTTAAATGAAGCTCTGTAGAATATCAGAATACATTTTGTAAATGTTGTATTAATAGATGGACATTTATTACAGAAATTGCATTTAAAATTCAATTTCAATTTTATAGAGAAGATATTGTATTGCACCCAAAAATTCGACACCGAGATTTCATCGGAAATACATGTTTTGGGACCCCCTGAATACAAAAAGAAAGCATTTTTAGAAAAAAATGTCCGTGTATATATGTGTATGTGTGTCTATGTGTCTATGGGCAGCATAGCTCAAAATCGAAAAGTTCGTTAAATACCAAACTTGGTATTTAAGTTCAGTATCTTCCAAGGATATGACACGAAGATTTTCAAGAAAATCCCTCCACCCCAAATACCCTTTACATGGAAGCATTTTCGAAAATTTTCATTTTCTCAAAATTGGCTTTAACGATTTTGATTAAAATGTCCTGTATTGAAGGCATTTGCTTAAGAAATAAAATGAATATCTTGAATTTTCTGGGAATAGCCTCTGAAGATGTGTTTATTCTGGATGAAATTTGCATAACTGGTAAAGCGTAAGAGATGGACAAAAACTTACTACACAAAAATGTAGATCTGGTTAAAACACATAAATTATGTTATATACATTTTTTTTGTGAAGTTGGCCGTTTTTGAGACATTTCTTGTAATTGGTTTCAATATTAAAATACTTATACTTTTCTCATACGGGAACTGGTCAACAAACGGTAACACAAATAATCCGATTTCTATCCCACAGCAACCCCATTTTCAAACATTTGACTGTCAATTTAGCCTAGTGTATTCGCTTCTTTTCCTTCTACTTTTAAGTAATAGGGCCGTTTCTGCTAATATTTATCTCAATTAGCATGAAGTAGATAGAAGACTAAGCTTATTAACAATAATTTGTTACAGAGATGCAGAGAAAATCATGTGGATGGAGCACATCAGAGTTTTAGAAAAATGTCCGTGTGTGTATATGTGTGTGTATGTGTGTGTACGTGGGCAACAGAGCTCAAAAACGAAAATACTAAACTTGGTATTTAAGTTCAGTATCTTCCAAGGATGCGACATGAAGATTTTCAAGAAACCCCTCACCCCCAACTACCCTTTACATGGAACAATTTTGATTTTCTCAAAAATGACTTTAACGATTTTGATCACAATATCGTATATTGAAGATATTACATGACAAATAAAATGTATATCTTGAATTTTATGGGAACAGTCTCTGAAGACATCTTCATTCTTGAAAATTTTTAAGGAACTTTACATAACTGGTAAACCGTATGAAATATACAAAAATTTACTTAACAAACAATGTAGAGGTCGTGAAAACACACAATTTCTCGTATATAGATTTTTTTCGTGAAGCTTTTTTATGTATTCCTTGCTATTTGTTTCAGTTTTAAAGTACTTATACTTTTCTTATGCGGGAATTTGCCAACTCCTAAACGTACAAACAAAGGAATTTCAATCATATAGCTACCAGTTTTTAGATTATTTGACTATCGCTTTAACCTATGGTATCCCTTATCTCCCTTCTACTTATAAGAAAGCAAGTAATAAGACCATTTCTATTAATTTTATCTTGATCAGCATGGAATAAATATAAGAATAAGCTTCTAAACTATAATTTGTTACAGAGATGTAGAGATTCAACGACTCAGAACAGCAAAGTCTAGGTTATTATGGAACGGGTGACTTTTCTAAACAGAGCGGTCAGTGCGTCATGGGTGCCCGTTATCCATGGGACTGTTTTCCCTACCATCAAATTCTTTGCTCAAGGTCTGCAAGACATCCTCCGAGAGGTTATTGTGTATAATGAGTGCTTCACTGTCACCGCCTATGCTGACGATGTAGCAATTGTAGCGGCTGATGACCACGACATGGCAGAGTTACTCCGTGGGATAGAGGTGTTTACGAAAATGTCAGGTTCAGCGTTAAACGCAGTAAAATCGGAGATAATGGTAGTTGGAACCTGGCCGGACTCGATTAACACATTACTCATGAAATTTGTCTCCACTACAAGAATACTGCATTTCCTTCATGAGAAATGTGAAAGAAACCATTATGCTTAACTAGGGCGATAAAATTAACCACATACGGTATTCCTTATCCATTAAGTGGACTCGGAACTTGAATTATCTGCAAAGTTGGTATTTAGCACAGCTTCTGCCGATTACCAATTTGAACAACTCATCAGTTACTTCTTATGAACTGATAAAGCATACAGGTTGAGCAGACCTCAACTGCGGTTGCCCCCGTCTAAAGTCGAATGTGGATTAGTGGACATCACTAAGAAATATATGGCATTATCGGGAAAACCTGCCATCCGGTCACACTGTGGTAATGGTTCTCCAATTGATGGGGCGGTTTGGGTGGAACAATTGCAGGATCCTTATATAGTACTCCAAGACTTTAAATCCATCATCAGACATTTGAAACACCTTCTGGGCACAAGCGGAGATAACAACTTTCGAGCAAACCCGGAACCACTACAGTCTGTTCATTGCTGCTCCATTTGTCCCCAGAATTGAAGAAAAACATGCTCGGATATGGAACATTATCTTGCAGAACATATTCTGTAAGCATCCAACTTATTGGCAGGAGACGACTTATGAAGTGTCAAACGAGACCATACCGACAGCAGAGAAATTCTAGCAACATGGACGTGTACAATCTAACCTCTGTGCGCTCTGCTTCGAAATTGATACTTTGGAACATCGCATGATATCCTGTCGGCAGGTTGCATTTTGACGATGCTCAGAAGCTATCTAAAAAGAGTGTCAACCGGAAGCCCCGCCATATCTGGAGAAACTCTGGTGTCTGGAATTTAGTTTGCAGAATTCCTACCTACAACACTGTGTGATTTCGTTGGTATCGGAAACGTTCCACTGGATCTTGAAAAATAATATCGGATCCCAGGCAAAGTGGGAGGACTGGTTCGGCTTCCTGAGATGTGAAAGATGGAAGTTGATAAAGTCCAGATATATCGACTATATAAACCCTTTATCTCCCGGGTTGAGTAACCACTAATATTGTTGGTCCCATCTGCTGACTGTCATTTGATTTACTAAGAATACGAAGGAAAATATTGTTGATTTAGCTTCCTGCTGCTGTGAGGAAGACTCATTCTACAAAATTAAAAACACAGCAAAAGAAAGAACAAGTTCCCCAAAACGTAAAATAGGAACAAAGAACGGCGATTGCATGGAGGAAAAACCCCTCCCTTTTCCAATTTGATTTGGTTCTTTTTATTCTGTGTATAAGTGTAATACGAAATTATATATAAAACCCACCAAATCTTTGTTGCCAAATGGCAACGCCATTTCTGAGGGCTACTTACACCCTCACCCTGCAACACCTTATCCCATCTCTAGAGTAGTTAAGTCCTAATACCAGTGCATTTATAATTTATATCTTCCATCGTGATACCCTCGGCCTATCAACACCCGTTTGGTTAAAGGGCCTCGAAGATGGATGGCTAACACTTGGACAATGGCTTCCTTTTGCTTTGCTTGAAATCTGATGTAGTACTCCTAGAGAATCGACGCCGAGAAAGCGATTTCACCATTTAAGCAGGAAGCGAAGATACTGCTCCAAATAACTCCACCCTCTACAATAGCTATGGATTTGTTTACATTGAGGTATCATGCCTGTACTATGTGATTAAAAGTGTGCAGCACATGTAGATTCTGAAAGGTGTTCAGAGAAGAACAAATTGTCTTATAACTTGCCGCTAAATACATAAAACAGCTTGGCGAATACCAAAAAACTTGACGATAAAATTCAAATATTCCCTGGAAGATTAATTGTTTTTCCACACCAGGTGAATGTGAATAGTGCATTGGGGAGTTGAATAAAATTTGAAAAATTCAATGCCAAGGTTGGGAATCATGGCAAAAGCTTACTGAAACAAAAACAGATCTCATAAAAATAAAAATTTGTATTAGCAAACATGTTCATGCTAAATCATTTTCAAAGATACTCATGTTATGGGAGTGATTTTTCGAATATTTTGTCATGAGGTTTGAAGTGCTAAGTCAGTAGTCTGTCATTACCGTACGGGATGGCTCAGGCGATTTCGTCCATGGCCCGCATTTGGGAGGTCGCGGGTTCACGTCTCGTGACCTGATTATCTAACCTATAGGGCTTTTCGGCTGTTTTCTCGGGTGACCAGACTAATTCTCGGTAGGTTTCTTTCATCTCCAAAATTTCCTGTCCCTCTATGTCGTTTCCCATGTCATTTCAGTCGTCCTTCAACCCCTTGTTTTTTTTAGGGTTGAAAGTGTCGTCGACGGTGCTCGGTGCGATGTGGTAGGAAAAAAAGGATGCTCAAAGTGACTATCTTTGTCCCTCTGGTTCGTCCGGCTGGTTGCCGGGACGAGAACTGCTCCTGGCGGGGCCGTTGGTCTCTATGTGGGACGGGGGCTCCGGTCTGCTTGTCTGTCAGGGTGTT
The DNA here is from genome assembly GCA_030762935.1 of Hymenopus coronatus. Classification (NCBI taxonomy): domain Eukaryota; kingdom Metazoa; phylum Arthropoda; class Insecta; order Mantodea; family Hymenopodidae; genus Hymenopus; species Hymenopus coronatus. The sequence continues at coordinate 37,044,296 of CM060889.1, read as the reverse complement.
TCTATCTGGAAACTGAGGAGACCCAAACATTACTCCTGGTTTCGGCCGCCCCTCCCCCTACCGGGGGACCCCCTTGTAAGGGTAGGTACAATAACCTCAGGTTCATTGCCGATTCCCCTTCGGCCATATCCTATCCTCCTATCCTATTTTTCCATTTTTTATCAGGCTATGCAAATAATAAGAAATATTTAGACCAACACGTAGCAACCTATCTTTAAACATTTCGCTGTAGTTCAGCCTCCTGTATGCACTGTAATTTTGAATATTTGGCCAACTTGTACGGCCAACCATTTCGGTCAATATTTACCATATTTAACAGGAAACATTTTCATTTTCTCCTGCATTTTCTTATACAGAAAAGAAAATATATTTCAATGCAATATTTTTAGAACATCTATGTAAGTAAATTAGATGGGTAAAAAAATTGTGATTTTAACATATCAGGTTCTTTCTCTCCTTTCTCCTTGTGAATAATTTATTTTATTCCTTTATGCTTTCCAAAACATTTTATACTGTTTCCGCAAATTGTATGTAATAATTACTTACTGCTGAAATCCAAATTATTTCTGAGCAGAAAAATATTAAAGGGGATTATATAAAGATGTCCATTTTTAAACACTTTGTATAAAATAAAATGATAAATATGAATTATCTTGAGTTAAAATATTAAAGTAAGGTAATTTTATATCCATAGAGCTTTATATTAAATTGGGATTGCAATCAGTGTGTGCTATTACTTCTTGGAATTCCATTTAAAAAAAGAGGGGGTTCAACAGGGATGGGAGAGGGCAACGCCTCTGCCAACATAAAAGAAACGCTTTTTGTATAATAAATGCATAGGATAGTGCATAATGAGTTAAAAATTATTTAACACTTCTATTTCTTATTTTTATTTTATTTATCTATTTGTTTCGCTATCACGTAAGCAGCATATTAAAAAAAATTAACGGTGCAGATTTTATTTATTGGTAAAAAAATATCAACACCTATACAAAGTTAAATTGTTTCTATTTCCATTTTCTTGGTTGGATGTAACATTACTCTAAAAGAAAATAACCTGAATCCTGAGAAAGTTTTGCTACTGTCTGTGCAGCCATCCATCCAATCTTGTTTTTCGGGGCAATAGAAGTGCTCCTGTGGTTTAGAGGGCACTGTGGGCTCCACGTTATGGAGCAATTGCATCAAGATATGGGCTCATAACATTGGCAGGTCACGGATCCCTCCAGTGCGTGACACATCTCGGAGTCGGTACGTGTCGGAACATACAGCTCCGCGCTAATAGTTCCCCAACATACTCTCCAGTATGCTAGGCTATAATTTACTTACTCAGTGCTTATCTGGTCCATTCAAACAAGACATTGCAATTATCTCACTCCCACACTACTTTACAACCATCCACCAAGAAACGGCACAACTCTTAAGTTTTAAACATACTGGGGATAAACTTCAGTTGGAAAGATAAGCAGAAGCTTACTGAAGGTTCTAAGACAATCGTTATCTCACATAATTATATTCCCTTAAGGCAAAGGGCATAATTTAAGTTTTAATGATCAAAATTCTTTTATTATTTATTACCTTCTCTTGTAATTCTCAGAGAAAGAAACGTGCTTCACACAAAATTTTGATATAATTATTTTTCAGAAACGCTATAAATCTATAAAATTCAGCTGGAAAGATAAGTAGAAGCCTACTGAAGGTTCTAAGACAATAGTTATCTCACATAATTATATTCCCTTACAGCAAAGGCCATCATTTAAGCTTTAGTGGTCAAAATCCTTTTATTATTTATCACCACCTCTTGTAATTATCAGAGAAAGTATTGTGTTTCACACAAAAATTTGTTAAGGTTGTTTTTCAGATACGCTCCGTGAAATCTATAAAATGATTTTTGATATTTGTCTGGCAAAACATAACTAAAATAAAAAATTGGATAAGTAAACAATTCATATTTGTTAGAAATTGTTTAAGGATTTCCGATACATACGTTTAAGAACCTAAACTAAACTTTACATGGAAGAATATTTACTATTTTTCATTTTCTCAGAGCTGGATATAATGAGTTTTATTAAACAATATTACATTTACTCAATTAGCAAATGAAAGTTATACCTTGTTTCTTTTCTGAACAATAATGAAGTCCTTTTCGAACAGATATCATATTGTGTAATAATATTGAATAGGAGATAGGAAATAGGCATAATAGCTTAATAGAGTAACTTAAAATAGAGAAATTGTGTGAAATAATATTTTGGGTTATGTTAACTGTTCTGAACTTTTTTGCTTGTTTACACTTCCGTGGTACCCTAGGTGAAGAAAATGCTTGAAGATTTACAATTTTTTTCTTTTCATCGCCAGAGGTTATTATACGACCAAACATATGAATGTTATATGCAAATAAGTATCATTGTTGCTTCAAACGTAAACTTTGAGCGATATCTCTGAAATTTAGAGCTTCCTTTTGGTGCGAGAACTTCTATGTTTTTGTATGAATACATTCTGGAATTCTCTTCGACAGGACAGAACTTTCCTTGTTTGAGGTTTCTTCATTAGGTGGTTCCAGATTATGTATCACAATACATTTGGAGTGATCTGTGTTAGGAAGAAAACCAGACTGAGATAATGCCAGTTTTAAGAGAAGTAAAGCTATACGCAGGTTTTGAACACTATTAATTATAACATCTGCACAGGTTTGCAAAGCTAAAACTGGAGAATCAGGCCGAATACCTTGAGATATATCCAAGCACTGAATACATATAGTTCTGTTTTAGTTGAAGTGATACAGAAAGACTATTTGCAGATGCAATTTTCGACAACTATTCAGAAACTTCAGTATACTCCTCCTTTCCTTCAGCTATTGGAACTATACATTACACGCATTGTTGACATAGAGAGACCAGACCAGCTTGCCAATCAATACCTATATAACCTTATTTTTATAAATACCAAACTTAATCTGATATGTATACTTGAATTTGCCAAAGCAACAGCTTTTTTCCATTTCATTTCTGGCAGCATGTTGTTCTCATAAACAACAGTATGTTCTCTAGAAATGTTTACGAACCCAAGAAGAGATTCTTTCTCTACACGTACTATGTACATCGTTTATAGAGAAGGTATTGCACTCCATCCAAAAATTTGATACTGAGATTTCACCGGAAATATATGTTTTAGGGTCCGCTTTATCAAAAGAATCTGATGTGTTCCATTCACATGACTTTCTCTACCTCTCTGCAACAAATTATTGTTAGAAAGCTTAGGCTTCTATTTACTTCATGCTAATCGAGAAAACATTAGCAGAAATAGTCTTATGACTTGCTTCCATATACGTAGAAGGGAAAAAGGGAGCTCCGTAGGTTAAAGTCATAGTTAAAAGATGGTTGCTACGTGACTGAAGTTTCTTTGTTTGTATAGACAGGAGTTGACAAATTCCTGTATGAGAAAAGAATGTTTTTCAATCCTGAAACCACAAATCAGGAATATCTTAAAAACGATCAAGTCTATAAAAAAAAATTATATAGCATAAATTGTGTGTTTTAATGTGCTCTACATTTTATGTGTGCTAACTTTTTGTCCATCTCTTACGGTTTAGCATTTATGCAGAAATCCGTAAAATTGATACAGAATAAAGTAGTCTTCAGAGGCTATTCCCAGAAAATTCAAGATATACATTTTATTTGTCAAGTAAATATCTTAAATATACGAGATTTTAATCAAAATCGTTAGAGCCATTTTTAAGAAAATAAAAATTTTCGAAATTTTTCCAAGTAAAGGGTAGTTTGGGGTAGGGGTATTTTCTTGAAAATCTTCGTGTCGCATCCTTGGAAGATACCAAACTTAAATATCAAGTTTGGTTTTTAACAGTCTTTTCATTTTTGAGCTATGCTGCCCACAGACACACACACACACATACGCACAGACAAACAGACAGTCAGACAGACACATACATGGACATTTTTCTAAAAATATTTTTTTTGGATTCAGGGGGTCTCGAAACATATATTTCGGTATCGAATTTTTGGGTGCAATACAGTACCTTCTCCATACACTATGTACATAGTGTGTATGGAGAAAGTAAAAAAAAAAAAAAACATTTTCAGAAAAAAGGCCCGTGTGTGTGTGTGTGTGTGTGTGTGTGTCCGTGTGTCTGTGAACAGGATAACTCAAAAACGCAAAGTCGGTAAAATACCAAACTTGGTATTGAAGTTTAGTATCTTCCAGGGATACGACATGAAGATTTTGAGAAAAATCCTCCCACCCCAAACTACCCTTTAAATGGAACTTTTTTCGAAAATTTTGATTTCCTCAAAAATGGCTCTAACGATTGTGATTAAAATATCGTAAATTAAAATATTTACCTGACAAATAAAATGTATATCTTGAATTTTCTGGGAATAGCCCCTGAAGACTACTTTATTCTGGATGAATTTTACGAACTTTTGCATAATTGCTAAACCGTAAGATGTGGACAAAAACGTACCACAAACAATGCAGAGCGTGTTAAAACACACAATTTATATTATATACATTTTTTTCGTGGAGTTGATCATTTTTTAGATATTCCTTATTTTTGGTTTCATCTTTAAAACCTTACGCTTTTCTCATATAGGAATTTGTCAACTCCTTTTCTTACAAGCAAAGGAACTTCAGTCACAAAGTAACCCGCTTTTGACCATCACTTTAACCTCTGGTACCCCCTTATTTCGCTTCTACTTCCAGGAAATAAGTAATAAAACTATTCCTGCTATTTTTTTCATGATTAGGATGAAGTAAATAGAAGTATAAACTTTTTAATAATAATTTGTTGCAGAGATGTAGAGAAAGTCATGTGAATGAATCACATCAGCTTTTTACTCCTATGTATCATTAGAATACTCATGTTTACGCAGTGCATAGGTTTCTCATAATAACAGGTTCACTCTTGCAGAAAAGAAATCCAGATTGTGCGGTAACCCAGAACTTTATGAAATCAAAAGCTTATTGGTATTTAAACCGCACTTATGAAAGGTGGATAGAAAGCGGATATATCTTGCAATCAACAAAATCATTTTCTGATTTTCCTCTTCAGTTTTTAATCCTATAAAATGGAGAAAGAACTCAGAGAAAGAAAAGCTCTCCAAAATCACTCAGTAGAAGGCACTGAATTTTATTCATACAGCGTGATACGTATATCGAGCATTTTGCAATTTATACTAATATTTTTTATTTGCAGAAACACATTTATTCCATTAGTTTATTTATTTGTTAAAGGGACACTAGGACTGAATTTGTTACATTTTTTTTAATTTAAAACCTTTTAGTTGAAAATTAGCAAACTTACTGCGTGCAAACAGAATATCACTGAGCAAAAGCTGAAAGCTCTAACTCAAATAATCTTTCAGACAAGTAATTGCATTAATTAACGAAAAATGTACATTTTCAAAAACTACCTTAGGCATTCAAATTTGTCAGAGAAGTCTGTTTAGTGCAATTTTCAGATATTATTATCCTAATAAGATTGGGTTTGTAGGGATTTTGTAACCGATTAGTGATGCTAGTTCAGAGAAAATAAGTGTAAGTTTTTTCTTAAGATGTATTTATAGTTGAGTATAAATACATTTTGTGCTTATGTAGTTGTTGGTACTGAAACTCTCCTTTTTTCAAATATAAAGTATTTTTGTAAGCAAATGAATAAACCAATCATAAAAACTATTTAAACCTTTAGATAGTACATTTGAGATTATTTGTGTAAATTTTCACACAAATTAGGCCAAAACTGAAACGCAAGAAATAGATTTTGTGCGCAAAAATATAATCCTGAGAAAACCATACATATTGAAAGGAGAAGTAAGATTAAAACGATGATTTGTACATGTTTGAGAATTTACCAGTAGTGAATCTTGAAACATCTTCTGCCAAAACGATTCGATTCATAGACGTCCATAAAATATTTATGTGTTACAGTTCAAGACACAACATTTCTTAGCCAAAAACTCAGTATTAATGTCCCTCAAGACATACTTTTCTGATGGAAATATAGAAAAATTCGGGAAAATAGCTATAGTGGACTTTTTACAACAAAACTGTTATCAAATCACCCACAATTTTGTCCTTAAACATGCAATATTGTTATCACAATCACAACAAATATAAATATTCATTTAGCGGTATACGTTTGTACCAAAGACAACTTCTCTTTATTCATCATCATCATCATCATGATCTTCATCCTTCCTTTTCTAAATTAAATTTCGGCAGATCAGAAGTAATTGTCTAGAGGCCAAAGGTGAAGTACAAATTAACATTTGAAGTTGACGATATTGGCTCCTGTTACATATTTGAACTATAAGTTATCTACAAATGGTGAATAATTAACATTATATAACAGTGCCACGGGTGGATGAAACAAGTTATAAAATTAACATTATAATATGAGATATTTTTAACAGAAGTAATCTGTGTCACTTAATTAAGGAACTTGTCACTTGTTTCAGCCTTTTAGTGGAGATCTCGTGTTCTCCAGGTTGTATATTTGAGCACCTATAACGTAATTCATTGAAGGACTGCTTTGACAGATATTCTACATTCTCTTGTGTTGGAAGAATGTCAAGTTCGTAATGCAGGTTAATACAGAGTGATTTATGTAGAACTGACACATTTCTTTCTTTAATTATTCCGTTGGAAATTCATTCAGTGACCCAATTTTAGCACCAAATTAAACAGAATGTTCTGGAGTTTCAATTCCTTGTCACTAGATCCGCAGATGTTTATGTTTTATTCCTAATTGCATTGTTAGCAGCTGTTTCTACATTTTGTTCTTGTAGTCAACGTGAAAATGCAGTACGATGTATAGAACTGAGTCAAGGATATTTTCAGCAAAATGGCGCTACATGCCATACATCAAATGAATCCATGTACCTAATTGCAAGTTTCTTTGACGACCGGATAATTTCCCAGGCATTTGACGATCTGAAGCACATCACAAAGGAGATTCGAGCTATTTACAACAGAGTCCTCCAACGAGATGCCAACAATATGGAACGACGTGTTGAGTTATGCCTTATGCAAGATGGAGGACATTTTCAACATTTGCTATAGAGGTAAATAATCTCCCAAAATTCCTCTACAATTTAGGTATAATAAATTGTTCGTTACCATGACACGCTTTGAAACAATTAATGAAAGAAATGTGTCAGCTCTATATAAATCAGCCTGTATGTCTTATAGTAACCTATCCGCAGAAATTTGTCTGTGGATATTTGTTTCACAAGTTGTGTGCCATAAATGAGCTGCATACGTTAATAATGGCCGAATTAAAGATTTATAAAGGAGAGTAGAGCAGCTCAATTCTATCTTGGAGCGTCTGCGTCAGTAATGGTTACTTATAGCTTAGTGAGCCTTGATCTAGCAAGTATTGTTATAAGTGTATGTAGTATGACCATTATATGCCAATCTTATGTCCAGTAATATATCAAGATATTTTACTGGGGTTTGGAATGGTAGACGGGTGTGTTTTTTCAATAATGCTTAACGCTCGCTTTTGTTACTTGCGGCACCGCAGGCAATGGTATTGATGATACATATCAGATGATAACAGTGAAAATCAAATATATTTTTTATATACGATCGTTTCCTTGGTAACTTCGTTGAAATAAAGAAATACTACTGAAAAGTATAAAGTCCAGTACTTGGAAATAATTTTGCTTCTCTCTTATAACCTTAGGCTTTCTCCTCTTTATCATTATTTCCTCGCCTTCGTCCAATAAATGCCATTTCTTTCATGATTTCTATTGTTAGTAATAATTATCAGTCGTGAATGTAAAAACTAATTTGTCGGATAATAGAAGTATTGGCTACTCCTACTAGTCGAAAACTTATCGGCAAAGGTATCTTCCGAATAGCGTTATCCAGAGATCGTAGAACGCCTAGAAATCGGGTACGGAGCTGTACCAACAAGTTATCGCCAGATTGTAGAACCGGCCCTAAGTTCTACACGGCACAACGCCTTGTGTACACCATCCGCGATACAGTTGTGTAGTGGCACCAACAAATTGCCACAAGCTCCAAATCTTAATATTAATATCCTCCATGACCAATAATTATAATCAAATGCATAACTTAATCTTCTTAAGCATCAAACTATCAACAATAACTAAAAATATTAATCACACAAAAATGGCACAGTTTGTACTGTATGGCATTACTAAATCTGCCACCTTCCGTGGATGTTCACTGTAGCACTGTGCCACAACGTAGATTACTCCACTGCTAAGAGTCGCAGGTTCACATGCAGCAAACATTCCTTTTTCCTTCTCTTATGGTACTTCTTCAAGGATTTATTCTACCGAACAACAATACAGTGCACACAAAAGCATGTGGTGCTCAAAATGGTACACAAACGCATCAGACACAAAGTTCTCTCTCAAGGAAAAAAAATGGAATCTGTATGTTATGAAAATTACTAGAAATATTGTTACGAAAACTAATATTTTGAAACATTTTTAGGAATCCAATTATAGATAAAAACATTTTTTTTGGAAGACACGAACTTTGTTTTATATATATATATATATATATATATATATATATATATATACTCATACATCGATCCAACAGGAATACTGGAATAATGTGATACTCTCAGACGAAGTAACATTTTCTTCCATACGTAAGGGAAATATGATTGTCTATCGACAAAGGATCCCGATACGATGCAAAATGGTTGACTTCACAATATTCCATCATGGTGGCGTATCTGTATTGTGTTGGGGCTGGATATCAAGGGAAGTCTAGGTGTGTTGTGGCAGCTTGACGATACACTGAACGGTGTGCAGTACACGGTAATACTCGATAATATTTTGATTCCCTCTGTGAGGATGCGATAATCTAATGTAATTGCTGAATTTGTACAGGATACTCATCCTGTCCACAATAGTATCAAATTGGTTTTCAGAGATGAAGGATATAAGAGTGATAGAATGTGAGAATGTCTGAGTTGAGGTAGAAAGGGAGCTGCGCTCCAATCTATCTGTAGATGAGCGTAGGACAAAAATGGTTCATTGCTCATTTCCGAATGTGTAGTGCTGTTCCCACACAAATTTAAGCTGGGTATCTTTATAATTTAATAATCAGGTTAGATGTGGCTCTCTCTCTTTCTCTTCCCAGCCGACCGCGCTGGGCTACAAGGTGGCGAGCAGTTAGTGCTCAGAGATCAGGTGACTTCCGGCTTGCCAGAGGGGTAGGAGGTTACCTCTCCTGTCGAGCTTGGAGTGCTGGTTCGCGTAACTTATCGCGAGATTTGCTGAAGTGTCCAACAGAGTAAATCTTGCTGTGCGTTTCTATTTTAGAACCGTTTCAGCTGTTATTCTAAATTCCATTTTATAATCTTAAAGCAAGGTTGCTAAGTTCTATTTCCAAGCCCGAGCCATAATAAGCTGTCAACCGAACGCTTACAGAGAGAGGTAATCGTGGCATTGGGAATTCTCAGTATGTTACCTGTCTGAAACGAAAAGGGAGGAATGTGTGATCATTTCCTTGTGGCTAATAACTTGTTTTACTAATGCATATATAAAGTTTTACGAAATACGAACCACTGTTATTGTATTTTACTTGCTTTGTAATAGAATAATTGTACATGGCTTTAGTGCTATGAATACTTCCCTATTTCCCCAACAATGTTTTACTTTATTGATGTGCCAAAAGTAAATGATGACGTTCCGGTGCGGGGGCTGTAGCAAGATTAAAATTGATTTTATTTTGCTCATAGAATTACTACAATTGACTTTCAGTCTCATTTCTCAAATATTCCTATTCGCAAAATTAAACTTAACTTCTAACACTTGCATTATAAAGAAATATTAGTTCTAGTTTATATTATTTGGAGTACAATAATGTTAAATTAACACACATTCTGTGTCCTAGAACTTCTAAGAATGAAATTCGTTATTTAATTTTAATAATGTTTGTTTATGACCGTGTGTAATCCTAGTGAAATACTTAATAAGATAATGCATCATATATCAGTTGCTGTGTTTGCTATCAGCATCAGCAAGCTTAGGATACATACTATACAGTGGCTGTCTCAGAAGTATCCGACCCGTACAGATAGGGGTTGTTGTTACAAAGAACAATGGTAAAAAGCACCAACCTTAGAAACCTTAAGTTTGCAGTTTGACTATTTTGCATTGTTTAGCATTTGTTTGGCAGCTATCATTATGAATGCTCTTAGCGAATTTATAAACATGGGTAAAACTGGTCATCGTTATGTGATACAATACTTTCAATTGAAAGATCTTAGTACAACTAATATAAAAGCTGAGCTGCATTAAACTTTGGGGCAGTCTGCTCCGTTTACAATAGTGAAATATTGAGTGGCAGAGTTAAAGCGCGGCCGTGCGAGCTATCAAGACGAACATCGCAATGGTCGATCAAATGAAGTTACCAGTCCAGAAATTGTAAAAAAAGTCCACAAAATGGTATTGGATGACCGTCAACCGAAAGTGCGCGAGCTAGCAGGCATTACAGACTTTTCAAAAAGTTCTGTAAATCGCATACTGACTAAAAATTTGGATATGAGAAAGTTGTGTGAAAGGTGGGTGCCGCGTTTGCTCACAGAACTAAAACAGTGATGTTTCAGTCGAGTGTTTAGCAATGTTTCGCATCAATTTGCGTCGATTTATAGCAATGGATGAAACCTGGATTCATCACTTCACATCTGAGACGAAAGAATATTTAAAACAGTGGACTGGAAGGGGAGAATCGGCTTCAAAGCAGGCGAAGAAAGTTCCATCTGCAGGTTGGTTTTCTGGGACGCACACGGGAAACTTTTATTGATTATCTCAAAAAAGGAAAAGTAATCAATGGCGAATATTATGCGAACTTGTTACAGCGTTTGAGTGATGAAGCCGAGCAGAAACAGCTGCATTTAGCAAAAAAGACAGATTTTCTTCATCAAAATAATGCACCAGTTCACACACCCACTATCATCAAGACCAAAATCATGGGTTAAAGTACGAATTGCTTCCTCATGCACCTTATTTGCCATATTTAATCCTCCTGATTATTTTCTGTTTCCAAACTTGAAGAAATGGCTTGGTGGTAGAAGATTTACCAACAATGAAGACGTGAGTCCTCAATTGATGGCTATTTTGCAGACCTCGATAGTTCTCACTATAAACAGGGTATCGAAGCTGTTGAACATCGCTGGGTAAAAGTGTATCGAGCTGAAATGAGACTATGTAGAAAAATAAAGGTGTTTTTCCCCAAGATTGTTGTGCTTTCTTTGTTAGGAAGGGTACTTCTGGGACAGCCCTCGTAAGTCAATAAGGTCAGGGGTTGCATAAAAGTTACCTTTAAATTGCCTAAATGCTAAACAACCATATAGCCTTCAGTTATCGGTAGCTCTTATTTTGGGGGGCAATAAAACGACAATATAAATATGTGATTTAAATTTGAAACATGTGTGTAATGGATAAACCTCCTGTTTTACACGAAGCAGCCTAGAGATAAAGCTATTTACATTTCAAATAAATTCATTTTCTAAAGTTTATTTTGGAACATTCATGCCTTAGGCGAAAGAAACACGTACAAGATAAGAAAAGTATGAACACAGGGTAAAGGACGAACGGAAGAGAAACAGTTCAGGGTAGGGGAGACTTGGAGCACCATTTTCCCGTCACGAGACGCTAATCTGTCCAAACGTGACTCGGATGGCTAAATTTTCATTAAAACATCACGTCGTGACGGACATAATGATTCCTACTTGCGGCAGTGAACGTGAGTGAATACTGTAGAATCAACAGAACGAGTTTTGCAGTACTACATACAATTGCTTTAATGAAATCTCAAACTGCTCTGTCAAATTAATCTGAAACTTAGATATTTCAATAATATTAATACAATCTTAACTCTCTAAATTCCAGTATTTGCAGTATTACAGTAATGCTCAAACAAAGAAACTGATAATTAGCATACATTGAAAGCATTTAGCCAATTCCATTATGGTACAATTTGAGTTTTATGTAGGAATTAGGTACCAGTTATGGGTTCCAATCGCTAATATTACAATGTAACGTTGAAAAAATATTCTGATGTGTTATACTCACGTTTCTCTTTTCATTCTTCAAAAAAATATTAATGTAAAAGTTTACTCGTCTACCTATTTCATGTTAATCCAGATAAATAAATGTAGACATGGTTTTGTTGTATATTTTCTTTTAGGTACACTGTGAATAGTGTAATTCATAGTTTTAAGCGATAGTCAAATCATTCCCATTTGAAAAAGAGCATAAGTATTGGGAAATTTAAAATAATAAAAATAAATGTCTCGTAAATGGTAACTCCACAAAAACGGTGCAATTTTGAAATTTGTGCTTTAAAGTGATCTAGGCGTTTTGTATAGTAAGATTATGCCTTCTCTTACAGTTTAAGGTTTGATTTACTAATATGACACTGATGATACATGGAATGATGATGGAGCATCGGTAGAATGGATGGCATGGGAAACCGGAGAAAACCCGCCACTCCACCGCAAATAACACTTGCGGTCGCCTGGGATAGGAATAATCGCTTGTAATAGTTTGTTTACAGAACAGATAGAGAAAGTCATGCGAATGGAACACATAAGATTTTTTAAAATTAGATTTGCATTTAGAAAATGATGCTTTTAAAACAAAATTAATACAAAAGTCGTCATAAGTGCACTAAAAATCTAAAATATATTACAACATGGATGTGGTGGTAATCTTTCGCATTTACCAATAAGAAACACGGTTCTCGTGCTGAGTTCAAGCCCCATACAATCCATTAAGGTGCTTTTTCTTTCTTTGCGAAACACACCAATGGCATACCAGTGAACCAATTTTAATTTTTCGCGTTTCTTTCAGAAGTTAAGTACCTGTTACGGAATTATTCAGATGAAGTGTTTAAACATAGCGTAGTCAGGATTACATAGTAGCAACTCAGGGAAGTTTTATTACTATCATACTGACTTGTAATGATATTGATCTGTTGCAATCAACCATGAACTGAAAGACCATAAGTGACGAATATCAAAGTGTTTGTTTAACACTCCTCTTCAGCTTCTGAAAGTTTGCCGTTTGAAAAAGATGCTGTGTGTATTTATTTACTTCGATGTTCAGTGCTAGTTATGGTTTAGAGGACAGACAAGCTGTACCAGGTTGAGAATGAGCAGGACAGTGTTGTAAGCAGGCAAATAGGTATTGGTACAGGTATAGGTGAGACAACGAAGGCGGACACCTCGCGCACTGCGACATTTACAGATCTATTGAGACAGACGTCCCTAACACTGCTAGAGCTGCCCAGAGGCGACTAGGAGGATTTTAATGTTCACGGGGAATACTCTTTCTATTGTACATGTACCCTCGCCATTTCCCGGCAGCGCCATACGTCACAAGCCCAGAATTACACCTGAAAGATTAGAAGGAAACAGAATGAAGGGGAACCATGGCAGATGAGAAACCACTCCAGCATTCCCCACCGACCTGGGAAACCCACGAAAAACCCATGTCTCAAAGTGAGTAGTTGCCGGCACCGAGACCACCCAAATCCGAGTCGCACACTTTACCGTGGATCCACCACAGTCAATAAGCAAAGGTTAAAACTTGAAGCTCTGAAATTTCGTCTATATATCACTCGGAATTCTCAGTTCATTGAATTTATTGTTATGGTTTCAACAGGTACAATTTTACAAACTTAGTTTAGCTTGCAAATAAGTACAAGCGAGTAATGTGTGTTTGGAACTCAAACTTTAAGGGGAGGCATGTGTGAAAAATTAAAACTCTAACGTTTTCATTACATTTTATTCTAATTTTATTACTGATTTTATATAAATATAAAAAGCAAAATATTAATTTTAAGCTTTTTAGCTTTACTACTTTTCTCAACATTAATTTTTATTTCCGGATTTAAGCGATTTTGAAAATATTTCTCACGATGTTTTTTTTTTTTTTTTTTTTTTTTTTTGTAGTGTTTAACGCCCGCTTTAACTACTTATGGCACCGCAGGCGGTGACACTGATGATACATGAATGAAGATGGAGCACCAGTGGAATGCGATGGCGGGGGAAACCGGAGAACCAGGAGAAAACCCGCCCCAGCGCCGCTTTGTCCACCACAAAATCTCACATGCGGTCGCTTGGGATCGAACCCGGGCCGTCTAGGTGAGAGGCGAGTGGTCTAACCACTCGGCCACGGCGCGGCCTCTCACGATGTAATTTTAAAAATTTATAAATAGGATATGCATTTTTACACTAATTATATTGGTGAATATTTGTTTCCCTTATTAAAGTAATAATATTTAAAAATGGCGTATAAGTATTTGTTTAGAACACTTAAGGGAAATGATAAAAATGTAGATGATGCTTATTTTTTCATAGATATTCTCAAAATCATTACTATAATTTTACACAAACTCTTAAAAAATTGCATCGCGTGGAACATTTTGAAGTTAGGAGAATGTCAGCATTATTGAAACCGAGGACGATATGCAACTAAAATTGACAGGTGTAGAATAGTACTCTGATGCATTAAATTATATTCCTTTACATGACAACTCTAAGAAATACAATAAAATTTGAAAATATTACGGCTTAATTATTATTAATTATATACTTATTATGGTAATTGGGGGTTAATTTCACGACTAAGATCACATATGCTGCTTGACATTTTTTTGTGGTAGATCAAAACGATGTTTGTATTATTGAAGTAGCAGGTATTATAGGATAAAAAAAAACAACCAATTTCCGTTTTTTGTCACCTTTCAACCATTTTCAGGCAATCTCATTTTACCACCTCATTCTTGCATCCTTTTTACATCATGTAAAGTTATCTGTTATTTTGTGAATTACTGCTTAATAGAGAGCTGCAATGAAAGCACCAACTTTTATTTCCAAAATGTTATAACAAGAAATTACACTACGAAATGAAAATAACATGGATTTACAATGATGTTCTGCATGGTATGACGTAGCATAGGTCTGAAGTTTTGTAGGTGTAGACGTTCAACTATTTGTTTCTGGTATACACACATGTGTTTTCAGCACACAATTCTTTCCCTCTGTAAGCTTTTCTCTTCAGAGTAATTCATCTTCCTTTATCTGTATAGTCCGTCTCGTGAGATATAAAACGTAGAGCAGAAAACGGATGAGTGGTAACTGCTTAATATGCTCTTCCCCGCAACGGTTGACTAATCAACCAAATGGAATCCATTTGAAAACGGAAACCATAATTCATAACAATAACGTAGGGTAAGTCTCGGCTTATTTTACACCTACCACAAAGTGCTGTAATTCAGATAAATTACTTTGTTCAAATGGAAGTGTTGTACATGTTTTGAAAGATGAGCTTTTGTTTTCTATTATACGCTTTTATTGCACTCTGCACAATGTAAGTGTAACTGCTGAACTTAGAAGAATCGACATCAATTTATCAAAATCATAGATACAAGGATTTATGAAAATAAAGATGAATGGGAAAATCCAAACACCGCTGTTGTCGGGCACATCCTGACATCAGTAATTTTCTTAAATGAATTATAGTAGGTAAATTCTATTTATTTATGGAGAAAATTCTTTATTTATAGCTTTGAAGTATATTAGTTTATTTAACTTAAAGTCTTAATATATTAAAATTAATAAGACTCTTATTTTTATGAAATAAAATACTGCATTATAGTTGCTTAGAGGACTAATTACTAAACCTAATTTTGTAGCGTGTTGAGTACAATATTATATCTGCGTTCAGAGTATTTTAGTATATGTTGTACATTTAGTATATTTAATGAAATGTATTTATTGCGGAAACGATATACTTAAGAAAGAGTAATATGACTTTGGAAAGAAGCAGATAATGAATAAACATACTTTGTTGTGATATTCTGCAATTTTGGATGCTGGTTTCGTAACTAAATTAAAGTAAAAATGAGCAAAGAAGGTGATTATCACAGTTCACGTCGTCCTCCGTAGTCTAGAGGTAAACATGCTAGCCTCTGGTTCCCAAGGTCGTGGGTTCAAACCCGCCCGAGGGCTATGGATGTTTTCGGGAGTAAAACTCCTTATCATGGCTTCCTTCGGAAGGGGACATAAGCCGCTGGTCCCGTGTCGCAGATTTGCGGCATGTAAATGAACCTCACACCTGATAAAAGAGGTCTCTGAGCAACATTAGAGGTATTTCACGCTCAATATAGAATGGGATGCTGAGAACCACGGCAGTTAAGGAACGTCCATAAATAAAATACAATTTCATTTCAGTAACAAATTTAAAAGCAGTCCAAGATGATAATATACTTCTAGAAAATTCAAGGAAAGTTTATTTAAGTAAATGTATGACATTCAAGAACTAGAGTGTGTGTGTGTGTGTGTGTGTGTGTGTGTGTAATGAAGATGTTTACACTCCGGACCAAACTCGCCATTTTCCCAGAAAGAGGGTATGCTAAGAGCTGAAAACGATAGGAATATCGCTGCGCTGCGCCTGTCGTTATCAGATCGGGCCTCCCTTCGTCCTCTTTCACGTCATCCGTTTATTCGGAAGGGAGCTGTTCCCTGTGATGCTGTTATCCCTCAGGTAATTTAATCTTTTAATCATTATTTATGGATGACAAAACTAATTATAATATTTAACTTTTTAAAAAGTTTTACTCATCTTTAAATCACCCCAGTTAAATAGATTTCACAATACTAATAAATTATTTATTTTAACTCAATTAATTATTAAACTTATTACACTCATGCAAGGTGTATTCATTTTCAAACCCAGCACAATAAGACCGACTTTTTAAATATTTGACTATGGTTTCAGTCTCATGTAGTATACATGTATCTACAACGAAATGTGTGTTGAACCATTCTCTCAAATTTTATCTCAGTTAACATAAAATAGAGGAATAATTTTTTTCAACAATATATACTTTATAGAAGATAGAGAAATTAATGTGAATGCAATACATCACATTTTTAAACCCAACAATGTCACCAATGTTTGACTCAAATACCAGTTTAAAAATTGTTACACAATAGACGTAATCGATATCCTCCTTCATTTCTTAACCTTAAATAATAATTCAAATCATTATCAACTCCTTAATTATATACGTAATACTGCAATAGAGGCACTAAGTCTACTGGTGTTTTACTGGTTTCCAAGTGGACTACATATGAATCCCAAATTAAATTATTGTTTTAGCTCCTGTAAATATCGGTGAGCATTATCACTCTTCGCGTTGTATTATCCCATTCTGATCTTCTCTCTTCCTTCCATTTTAATTCTTCATACAGTCTTTAGTTTATATCCTCCTTAATCTGTTCCATATAGTGTAGACATACTCTTCTTTTACAATCCTTGCCTTCAATTGCACCTATCTTTACTTATAATTTTTAAAATAATTTGGTGTCTTTATAAGTAATCTATTGACTTTCTTCTTTTTGTTGTTAGATTCCATATTTCTCTTCTTGCTTTTGCTCTCTCGTAAACCTTTTCATTGATAATTTTATTAGTCCAACTAATTTTCAGCATTTTCCTTTAGCATCGTGTTTCAAGTACTTATTTACTCTTCTTTCTGGTTTTAATGTTGGCCAAGTTTTAACATCCATATACAATTATGTTCCATACATATATTTTCAACAAATTCTTCCCAATTTATAGTCTAATGTTATTGGATAGATGTTATAGTCTAATGTTATTGGATAGATGTTATGAATTTTTCTTAATGAAAACAAGTTTTGATTGACATTTCTATTAATAAATTGTTGTTTGCTTCTTCCATTAGATGTTATTTTGCTGAAAAGTGAATTTAACACTCTTTATAATTCCCGCTAATACAACTAAAATGAAATTAAACACAATTTGTAATCACTTATTGTACAATCTAAATAAAAATATAATTTCATATTCCAAAATTTAATATTCATGCAATAGCTAATAAGCAACATCTCATACTAGGTATTGTAGTTCTTCAACTTCAGCTAATGATTTTTCCGTTTAATCTAATATATATTTTGTTATTTTTTTTCTACAAATCAAAATTTATGTTTTCGATTTATTGATATTTAAATAACAATTATTTCTTACTCTGTTTTCCATTTTGTTAATAAACACTTCTAAATATTTTTCATTTTAGATTAACATTGCATTGTCAACTGAAAATATAAGCGTATTAATTTTAAATCTCCGTATTTTTATGCCTATATCTATATAGTTCTTCAATAACTTCATTTAATGCTCTTGGTGTGTATAAATTGAAGAGTGTTGGCATTCTTGTCTTATATATTGCCTTATAAGAGCTATTTTCTATTTGCTCAGTTTAAAATTGCTTTTTTATACTTATATAAATTCAAAATGATCCTATATCTTAAGATTTGATTCCCAATTCTTCAGGAATTTTAAAGATTTTTTCCCATTTTTCATCAGCAAACGTTTTTTCTATGTCTACAAATACTACATGTACTTTTATTTGATTTTTTCTTCTATTATTAGTATCATTGGTAATATTGCTTTCCTTGTATTTATACTATTCCTGAAACCAAATTGGTCATATGTTAGGTATCCTTCGACCTTGGTTGATATTTTAGTTGCATTTGATAATAAACTTAAAGTAGATAGTGTAGACATTTTTTTTCTTTTTTGCATTTGTATTATTTGCAGTTTTTTAAATCATCTGGTGTGTTCCGGTTTTATATGTTAAATATTAGCTCATGTAGAGCCTTTTTAATGCTTTAGCTGCATACTTCAGGTTTTCTCCACTTATTCCATCTTTTAAGATCTTTATCACACGTTCAAATTATTATGTGATATTGGATCTTCTCTCTCTTCTTCCGTTTCTTCTATTTTTTAATACTTATAGTTTCTTCCACTTTTACAGATTTTGTATATATTCTTCCATAAAGCTGTCTTTATCAATAAAATCTCCTTTGACATTTCCTGATTTATTCCTTTGCCTTTTAAACTCACTAATACGTTCTTTACTTCTTTGTCTGCCATTTCCAAGTTTCTTTTCTTGCATTTTTTACATATTTTCTCTTGAAAAATTGTTCTTTAGCTTTCTTAATTTCTCTATTTATTTGGCTTCTTAACGATTCATGTTTTCCACTGTTTCTAGATTCTTGTCGTTCTCCTACTTAAGCATTCTGCGTTGATTAATTATTTTACAATTTCTTCTGTAATCTATAATTTTTATTCGGCTTTGTTATCAATTAATTCTTTTGTCTGCTCTGAGGTTGCTTCTAATATCTTTTATTTGATTTGAAATGCCTGTTTTAGGATATTATCTATTTGATATCTACTTATAGGCGTGTCTATTATTGTCATCTTGTTTTTCATGCAGAATTCAATAAGTCGTTCCGGTCTCTTATTCCTTCTTCCTAGTCCAAAATTACCCACGATATTCTTTTCCCAAATCTCTCCTACTGTTTCATTCCAATGACCCATTATTATCATCTTCCCTCTTTACTTTCTTTAATTATGTTAAAATGAAGATAAGCGAAAGCGCCACAAAACGTAATATCATGGACTTAATTTCCTTGAAATTACAATTGTACAAATTTAGAGCGAACTTAGGCTTGCAGCGCTGTTTCTTTGTTGATTTGCCCTTGCCCTTATTCGTCATTTTCCTAGGCGGATTCTCACTCTCACTCTTGTATGCGTTCCATTTAACAACTATAAGGAATTTCATAATAATAGCATAATGACCGCATAAAACGCATTATGTGCCACTTGACTGCTATTTGAGTAGATACAACTTCATAAAATCCTTTTCGGCAATTTTCTTTTCCAGATCGTTCCGCCTTGTTTACGGGACCTGTATAAGGGTTGAGTAAGGCCGGCTGGACAGTCAAATTAAATTAAATTGAATTGAGTTTTATTTATGGACAATCTTTAACTGCTGTGGCTCTATGTCCCATTCTATCATGGGAGTGAAACGTCGCTTAATTTTACTCGGAGGCTTCTTTATTAGGATTGAGGTTCTTTATAAATCTAGAACGGCGGCGCCATGGCCGAGTAGTTAGACCACTTACCTCCCACCTATGCGGCCAGGGTTCGAACCCAAGCGCCCGCAATTGGGATTTGTGGTGGACGAAGCGGTGTCTGGGCGAGAGTTCTCCGGGTCCTTCGGGTTCCCTCGCCACTTATTCCACCAACTGCTCCATCATTCTTTCATAGCATCCATTTCGCTTACATTTCATATTATCCGCTTCCTCACGCTATGGTCGGACCCTTCTTTTCAGGTTCTGCTCATGCCGTTGGCTCCCCGACAGGCTTCTGACCCCTAGGCATCCGCTTATACGTCCTAAGGGGGTGTCCGCTCTAAATAAGGGGAGGGTAAGCCGACTACGGACGAAATCTAGGACCGGGACCATGGCTTTACTTCTCTTCTGAAGGAAGCCATGCAAATGATTGGATAATTGGGTAATTAAGGAGTGCAGTTATTTAACAAGTTACGAAGCCGACGAGTGGTAGCTCAAACGGCCAGTGCCGAGAGCTGTTCAGTGGTCTATTATAATAAGTGTGATTCATCAGATCAGCTGGTTGTGTTCTGAGTGCGTGACAATAGTGGTTCGTTTGACGTGTCTGGTACGTTGAGTGCCCAAGTGATAATTTATTCTCATTGTTATTATAGTACAATTAAATTGGAAAAGTAAAACATCTCAAATATTCGCATTTTTTACTAAATTTAACAGATTTGGCCTCCAACATTCTATTCCTTTGAAAGGAAACCAAAAAGTTACCCGAAACATCATATCGTTTTACTTTGGTTCATGACCTTTCGATCTGGAAGCTTGTACTATTTCTGTTATTGAGTTGTTAATGATAGGTGTCTAGCCTATAACGTCAAATACTGCCTTTCCAGCGATTATTCCCTCGGCTGTGCCTGACAGAATCAAGCTCGCAGTTGTGGACATTAGTTGCATGTTATAACCTAAAAATGCTATATAACGAAAATTACGTTCTGGTTGTAGAACTTCAGAATACTACATATTTATAAAGCTGCAGTATACTTGGGATAATTCCTTTGGTGTATCAATTAGACGTTTTTAGTCGCGAGATCAGCAATGTATCGGTACCGAAGTTATTTTTGTGATATTAGCAGAGCCACAACGAGTTGGGTAGTACGTGTACACAAAACAATATTCTAACACCAACCGATGTTTCACATTGTACCTTAACCATTAAAAACGAATAACGATAATGATTCTTACGTGTTTGCTCTCGATTTGAACAACCTGCTATGCGTTCCGCTCCATAGCGTCAGTCTTTATGGATTTTTCTAACCACTCGCCCCCGTTCTCTCAGACCCTATACGTAAATTTGGCACCTGTGATTTAAAAAAACAATCCAAATGTTTTTCCATTAAGGTACTACGCTGCACCATGTAGTAATTTGTTTTGCCTAAAGGGAATTCGCTCGCTCATGTCCGCTTCCATACATGGTGCTGCAACCCCTCCCGGCCTGCACTTTACCAAACCCACACAAATACGTGCGAGAGAAATTCATTTTTATGACGCTTTGTATTGATATCGATAACCAAACATTTAACTTTTGTTATTAGAACCCATTAAAACTATTTTTATAAGGCTCAGTGGCTGTATTTTCATTCCTTTTTCATTCGCCACACAGAAATCCCAAACACATTCCGAACACAACGAAACAGGAGTATGTGTGGAGTTCAGTAGAGGTGTGTTACCCCAGAAAAGGGCCCACAAATTGTTATTACACAGTAAAACCATGCGGTTTCTTTATTGATTCACACAAAACTTTTGACGGAATAGACAGACAGGGTATGTTTTAAAACAAGAAAGTTTAAACAAGTCTGAAAACCTGTAAAAATAATAGATTTTTACTTCTCACTCGGAGGTTCCAGGTTCAATTCCCAGCTGGGGAGGGAAGTTTTCTTTAACCAGAATCATATCCTATCCACCACATAGTCTGGAAGTACGAATGTAAGAGTGAATGAGTGTGTATTCAATGGTATAAAATGAGTTGTTTCCAATTTAAAAGTCCCCGATATAACCACAGCAGTTAAAGGAGCTTTACAATAAAACAACAAACAGTTATATATTATTTAACTTTATTTAATCCTTATATCAATTACTGTGCACTAATGTGTCTAGAGTTTTAAATACAGATGCTCCACACATTTGCAAATACGCAAGGGCGTTTTTCTACGGAATAATTGGAGATGACAAAAAACGCTGTAGATTTTCAGAATGAAAGGGCAATAGAAATACATAAATAAGTAATCTTGTGAACAGTTAAGTTAGAATAAGTTAAATGAGAATAAATTCCTACTCCTGTTTGAGCAATAGATTCACCGAAAAATGTTTAAATGAGACAATAAATATGCCATTATGTTGCATTAACTACCTTTTAGAATAAAAGGGCGAGTAAGACTATGAAAAGACGAAAAACGAATTCACATTTTCTCTATACGTAGCTTTTTGGTAAATCCTACGGATTACACAAATTCACCGTTCAAGTTTCCACAGAATAGTAACGTGTAACGTGTTGAAAGCACCGGAGAAGCAATCGCATCTCGTTTGAACCGGACCTGCCTTTACGATGCTCTATAGTGAAGACATTACGGTTTGTGGACAAACGTTTTATTGAAATTTGCATTGCGAATGAGAAAAGTGATTTCCAAATACATAGTTTCCTTAAAATGTTAATTATGTAACTTTTTTCAAATTAGGACTGCATTACAGCAATATTTTCATGCAACAAGTGGAGAATTCTGATGATTAAAGTGCAACAGGTTGATTATGGCAAGAACGAATGTTTATTACATTTGTTGTAACATTAAGGTTATTCACAAGTTACAGGTAACGTTTTATGCATCTTAGCACACATTTTAGGAAATAATTCGTGAAGTAAGTCAGCGTCCGTAGCTAACATATCTCAGAGAAATGTTAGCTTCTCTCTTCTCTCCCTGCATTACATTTGGTATCCTGGTGTGTTGAAGCGATAAGCAAGAAAGCCACTTGCTAAATTCCCTTCTTGGGAGAAAGGAGAGCAGGTGTTACGGACTGTGATGTGTCTATTATCACCTTATGTAATTCATTATAAATTAATATCATAATTATTCTCATCATTTTTATAGCAAATTCGTAATCTTTATTATTGCAAAAAGTATCATGAGTCAATTCTGCATGATATAGAATATAATTTTACCTGTTTATAATCGAAAGATTGCCTAAAGTTATTAAGGTGTATGAAGTTGAGGAAACTTCCGTCTAAATTTTCTAGCCAAAGATGTGATTAGTTGATTACACTTTTACAAGAGCAAAGGTTACCCAAACATTCTTGATGTAAAAAATGTAGCACTCCAGAGATTTGGAATAGAATGAAGAAAGTGAGTACTGAAGTCTGATGAAATTGCTCACTGAGTACTACAAGCTTGAGCGATCATAAATGTGATACGAATTAAAGTTCGCAGAATGAATGGACAATGTTTCACTAACGGTAATTTTAAATGAATAAGTGAATTTATTTAAATAACAGTATAATACATTCATTAGTCAGTGGTTCGGTGATTACTCGAACAGTCAAGGTTGCGCTTCAAAATCAGCGGAGGGCGATAGACTTTTAATTTCTCTATCACGTACATACTAGGTAAAGAATGTGTTGTATTCCACATAATAATTCGGTTCCTAGATTTCATTGGAAATACATGTTTTGGAATACCGTGAATACAAAATTAGCATTTTTAATTTCTCTACACGTACTATGTACATAGTGTATAGAGAAGGTATTGCACTCCACCCAAAAATTCGATACCGAGATTTTACCGGAAATATACGTTTTAGGGTCCTCTGTATCCAAAAAAAGTATTTTCAGAAAAGGTCCGCGTGAATGTGTGTGTCCCTGTGTCTGTGAACACGATAACTCAAAAACGAAAAGTCGGTAAAATACCAAACTTGGTATTTAAGTTTAGTATCTTCCAGGGATGCAACACGAAGATTTTGAGAAAAATCCCCCACCCCCAACTACCCTTTACATGGAACATTTTTCAAAAAATGTAGAGCACGTTAAAACACACAATTTATGTTATGTACATTTTTTCGTGGATTTGATGGTTTTTGAGATATTCCTTGTTATTGGTTTCAACTTTGAAAAACATACTTTTCTCTTACAGGAATTTGTCAACTCCTGTACATACAAACAAAGGATCTTCAGTGACATGGTAACCAGCTTTTTTGACTATCATTTTAACCTATGGTACTCCCTTATGTCGCTTCTACTTATAAGGAAGCAAGTAATAAGACTATTTCTGCTAATTTTTTCTTGATTAGCATGAAGTATATGGAAGCATAAACTTTTTAACAATAATTTGTCCAGAGATGTAGAGAAAGTCATGTGAATGGAACACAGTAGATTTTTATAAAAATGTCCGTATTTATAAAAAGGTCTGTGAAGGTATAACTCAAAAACGAAAAGTCGGTTAGATTCAAACTTCATATTTAAGTTCATATCTTCCAAGAATGCGACATGAAAAATTCAATAAAATGCCCCATCCCTAACTATTTTTTTATTTGGAGATATTTTAGAAAATTTTCATTTTCTCAAAAATTTCTCTAAAATTTTGATTAAAATATCCTATATTTAAGAATTTTCATGACCGATAAAATATCCATCTTGAATGTTCTGAGAATAGCCTCTGAAGTCATGTTCACTTTGGATGACTTAGCTAGCTGGAAAATAGTAAGAAATACACAAGAAATTACTACACAAAACAAATCTTGTGTTCCATTCATATGAATTTCTCTACTGCTCTGCAAACAAACTATTGTTACAAAAGGTTATTCATCGGTGTACTTGTTGCTATTCGATATAAAATTTAGCAAAAATTACCTTATTAAAAATGACCTTAGTTCCTTGTGAGTAGAAGGGAAATAAGGGAATAAATATATTGGGCTAAATGGAAAGTCTAATGCTGAAATTCAGTTCTCTTGACATGGTCAGAAGTAAAATAAGGAGGATGTCACCTCCCGTTTGAGAAAAGTATAACTATTTTAAATTTGAAACTAATAACATAGAATATCTTGGAAACAGCCCTAGAAAGATTTATATTGCACAAATTGTGTTTTAGCAAGATCTAAATTTTTGTGTAATAAGTTTTTGTCTATCTCTTACGGCTTACCAGGTATGCAAAAGCCATTTAGAATGAAGAGAACTTCGGAGGCTATTCTTGAACATTTTAAAGTATTCATTTTATTTGCCATATAAGTATATTTAATATACCATATTTTAATAAAAATCGATAGAACTATTTTAATAAAATCGAAAATTCCAAAAAAAATCCCACAAAAGGGTAGATTGGGGTGAGGTATTTTCCTATACATCTTTGTATTCTTAGAAGATATGAAACTTAAATACCAAGTTTTGAATTTAACGGACTTTTCGTTTTTGAGCTTTGACATTTTTCTATTTTTTTATTCATGGTTCCACAAAACTTGTATTTAGGGTAAGGCCTCGGTATCGAATTTCTGCATGGAATACAGTAGATACTTTCTCTACCTATCATATACGTTCATAATAATTGGTAGCAAAAGTAAGAGTGTAGATCTCGTTAAAACACACAATTTATGTGTAATGCCTTTTTTGTGGAGTTAATTATTCCCGAGATATTTATTGTTATTTGCTTACATTTTCTATTACTTCCTTTTTTTTTTTTTTTTTACTTTATATACTTCAAACATAGTACACAGATAAAGTATTACATTCAACCAAACAATTGCATACCAAGGTTTCACTGGAAAAGTGCGGTTAGGGTCCCCTGGGCCAATAAAAGTATTTTTAGAAAACGTTCTGTGTGCATGTGTCTGTGAACAGCATATATCAAAAACAAAATGTCATTTCAAAGTCAAACTTCAAATTTAAGCTCAGCATTTTCCAAGGATGCGAGATAGAGATTTTAAAAAAATCCCTCCATCCGAAATTAAACTTTACTTTAAATATTTTTCATTTTTTTTATCAAAATTTTAAATCAAATAACTTAAATGATTGACATTGACATGAACAATAAAACGTATATCTTGAATTACCTGCGAATAGCCTCTGAAGTCCTGTTCACTCTGAATTATTTTTGTATAACTAGTAAACCGTAAGAGGTAGACAGAAATTTACTATAAGACATCGCGTGGATTAGACTAGGAGCATGGAGGAGCACGAAAATTTTTGACGAGAATGGTACGAGAATCTGTCCCATTTGCGAGGAGGAAGAGTCTTGGACTCACATCTTGGCAAGATGTAGGGGTACGGAGGGATGGCGGGAAAAATGTTTGCCGCGATTTTTTACCACTGCGAATGTAGGGATAGAAGCATGTTGGACGCTACTGGCAGGCACGGAAAACATGGACGGGCTAGGTAAATTTATATTTAAGGCAAGACAGCTGAGATCTGAGGAGGATGACAATAGAGAAGGGGGGGGGATAAGATCAACTGAACAAAAGTGACTACAATGTTCTACATACATATATATTATGTCATACTTAGGTCACTGTTGTGCTAGGGTTGTATATATTATGTGTATATATGTCTTTTAAGTGTAATTATCTATTATAAGAGGGTGCATTTATGAAGGTGTACTCTGTGCTGTAAATTTAAATTGCTATATTTGAATATGTTTGTATCTTTATTTTCGGATTAACTCTTAATTTTTATTGTTGTTTAATATTGCTTTTGACTGTGTATTTCCTTTGTCTTTTTATTTTCGTGTTTACTCTTTTAATTTTTTGTTGTGGTTGTTGTTTTAATATTGCTTGTAATGTGTATTACAAAAGCACGAACGGTCTGTGGACCCGTGCGACTGTTGAAATTCTATGTATCATATTGCTATGTTAATAAATACACTTATTCATTCATTCATGCTATAAAACATTGTAGATATTATCAAACCACTTTATGTTCAAATAAAGTTTTGTTGTGGAGCAATTGCGTGTTATAGGTTTAAAATTTTCAATTTATACTTTTCTCAAAAAAGGGTATCGTTGTTCATATTTTGTAATCGTGGTCAAGCAAAGAGGTCAGAATTTCAATACCATTTTATAGCGACCGGATTTCAAAAGAGTTGTCTTAACTTATAGTATTTTCTTATCGTAATAAAACCATTTCTGCTAATGTTTATCTTGATACGCATGAAGTAGATAAAGCAATACGCTTTTGTAAGAATAATTTATTTCACCATAGACAAAGAAAGTAGATAAATGTAACAGAGCAGATTTTTTCTCTGGCCATGTAAAGAGAACCGAATTTCAGTCATCACATAGCAACCGGTATCAGTTGTTGAGCTGGTGATCGGAATATAACTACCGGTTTTCGAATTAGAGGAAGAACGACATGTAGCAAAATAAATGTACAATTAAGGTTTAAATTTTGTTTTAAAAGGAGCTATATATTTCGAATCTTATGGTTTTCCCTTTATACAAAATTACATAAAATATCTTCCTAATAAAAAGAACTTCACATATTATCTCCAAAAAATTAAATATACTCATTTTACTTATCACGTAAATATATTAAATAATAATGGGGTATTTAATCAATACTGTTAGTTAATTTTGAGGAAATAAATAAAAAAAAAGAAACTTTTTTTCTAGGGAGATGTTATTGAAAATCTTCGTTTGGAAGATAATGGACTTGGATGATAGTGTTAGAACGAAAGGTTTTTATATCAATTTTCGTTTTGAAGCTATACTATTCATAGACAAACATACACATACACTAACGCACGTAAACTCTACATGGAGCTTTTTAAGTATACATTTCATTCAGGGCACCTAAAACTTATTTTTCGGTTAAATACACATTTGTGGGTAAAATGCAATACCTTCTCTTCCGAATCGGCACGTGGTAGAGAGAAATATACTTTATTCAGGAGACCTCAAAATAAACATTTCCTATGAAATGTCAGTATTGAAATTTCGAATGGAATGCAATACTTCCTTTATTTCCTTAGTAAATAGTGGAGTAAGTATGGTTTAAGTACACTTAAACCCAGTTTTTAACGTCTATTAATGATTGAAGTTATCAGAGCTAAAGATTGAAATATTTTTGCTCCACGTTTGATTCAGTTTAGATGAAGTTATTCGAAAATACAATGAAAGTTATTTATTTGTTCTTCAAAATTTTAGCCCTAGTTTACATTCGCATACTAGGGCTTTATTTATAGCATTATAGCAATATTCAGAATTTATACATAAATGATTAAATAAGTAAATATAGATATATAACCAATAATTATATCACAATGTTTTGAAAACGAGACTAATAAGTTGACTAAACTTATAAAAAGCACATTATGTTTTGAATATCTGCGTTACAGGTGGTGTAAAGGATATTTGACAGAATTTAAGATGTTGTTCTTAAGAATTATATCTCTGTACACCATATGTTAGAAAATCTGATGTGTACCATTCACATGACTTTCTCTAGCTGTTCTACAAACTTCAAACATAAGATTCTTCTTCTTTCTGCACCTTGCTAATCGTAGTACCATTAGCACAATTTTCTTATTATTTAGTTCGGTATTAGTAGGAAGAAAATAAGGGAATACACTAGGCTAAACCAATAGTCAAATATTTTAAAAGCTGTCGTTATGCGATTGTCATTACAAATCGCTTCTTTTCTTGGCCAGGAGTAGAACAAAAGAAAAACGGACACTCCCGTCTGAAAAAAGTATAAGTACTTCACAACTGAAACTAATACCAATGAATACCTCGAAAACGGTATGCTCCACGAGAAAAATGTATATGATATAACTTGTGTATTTTAACAAGACCTACATTTTTTGTAAAGCAAGTTTTTGTCTATCTGTTACGGTTTACTAGTTATACCAAATTAAGCAAAATTTATCCAGAATTAACAGGTCTTCAGAAGATTTTCCCAGAAAATTCAAGATATACATTTTATTTGTTAGGTAAATATCTTTAATATATGATATTTTAATCAAAATCATTAGAGCCATTTTTAAGAAAATAAAAATTTGCGAAAAAAATTCCATGTAAAGGGTAGTTTAGGGTAGGGGATTTTTCTCAAAATCTTCGTGTCGCATCCCTGGAAGATACTAAACTTAAATACCAAGTTTGGTATTTTAGCTACTTTTCGTTTTTGAGTCTTCGTGTTCATAGGCACAGTCACACACATACACACACAGACACACACACTCACACACTCACATTGTACAAATGGGGCTAGAGAAAATAATAAACTAAAGGTAAATGGATGACATTTTGATAAGTTAACCAGGAGCTTAAGGATCATCTGAATTAATTATTTGAAAACGTTCCAAGTTCGATTTAAACTTTTAATGTCCAGTCATAAACTGAGTTAATCAAAGCTAATCACTTGTATTCATGCTCTGAATAGTTGCCTAGGCAGATGTCACATGAAACTCCGAGTAAGTCAGCCTAGTAACTCAACATTCAGCTCCTTATTTAATTGCCAACGCTACTGCTCGGCTTGCAAGACGCGAGTGGTGTTGCCCAATTAACGTCAGCTGTGTGCGAAATGAACACGTTATAATTGTTATGTACAGTTCACTTTCCTGTCGACTCTAGGAAAGGTTCTCTGAGCAAAGCACAAAAACAATATGCAATTCGCCCGAGGCTGGATTGATAATGCAATTTGCGATCGCAGGAGACGGTAAAATAGAAAGTTTTTTCCTCTCCGTGTTACTTCACGTGTTATAAACCTTTTACAAATGGTATTACATTCCTACTCAGCAAACGCGAAGTGAAGGAATGAGCAGAAAGGCGCAAAAAGAGACAAAATGGTTTTCGAGCTATGCTTACAAGCACAAATTACATTGTACTTATGAAAAATTAGCTTTCACTTTCGTCTAAACTCTGCGCAGGAAATTATTTTCACGCATTTCCAGATAACCTCGCTGCAGAAGTTCGCTAATTTCTGTGTGATTATTGAATTAGTTGCATTTACGTTGATGAAACTGTAATTAACCGTAAAGTAAATTCGTTTTGCTATATGACGACTTTTAAGTTATTCAGACTGCGTTGTAATTTTTGTAGTGGACGAAGAAACGTTTGTGGCACGCTATAGGTGCTTGTATTTTCTCCAAAAGATTACCTTGTTTTTAATAAATTGACTACATGATGCTGAATACCTTGTTTTTAATAAATAATTTCATGATGCTGAGTACTAGTTTAAAATGCTCTAAAAGAAAATACTAGTTTTATCAACTAAATACAGAGGCAAAGACCACATACATAGATTTTGCTATCTCTCTATGTTCATTGTATCATCCAAAAAATCGATATCGAGATTTCATCGTAAATACATGTTTTGAGACCCCCTGAATTAAAAAAATTAAAAGCACGTCCGTATGTGTGTGTGTCTGTGGGCAGCATTGCTCAAAAACAAAAAGTCGTTTAAATACCAAACTTGGTATTTAAGTTCAGTATCTTCCAAGGATGTGACACGAAGATTTTCAAGAAAATCTCTTCACCCCAAACTACCCTTTACATTGTCAATTTTTAAAAAAAACATTTGATTTACTCAAAAATGGCTCTAACGATTTTTATTAAAATGTTATGTGTTCAAGACATCTTCATGAGCACGAAATGTATGCCTTGAAATTTCTGAGAATAGCCTCTGAAGACCTCTTCAATCTGGATAACTTTTCTATAACTGGTAATCCGTAGGAGATACACAAAAACTTACCACTCAAAAATGTAGATCTCATTAAAACACACCATTTATGTCAAATACATTTTCGTACAGATTGACGGTTTTCGAGATATTCCGAGCTATTGGTTTAAGTTTTGAGGAACTTAAAACTTTTCTCAAACGGGAGACATCTTCCTTTTCGTCTCTCTTTTGTTTTCTAGTAGCAAGCAAACAGAACTGAATTTCAATTGTTTCACTTAGCGACCGGATTTTAAAAAATCTGACTATTGCTATAGCCTAGAGCATTGCCTTATTTCCCTTCTATTTACAAATAAGTAACTAATAAAAACAATTCTGGTATTGTTTATCTTGATTAATATGATGTAGATAAAAGGTTACTCTTTTTAAAGGAAGTTTGTTTGTGGAACAGCTAAACATTTTTATTTATGTGAAATTTATAAAATGTGATATCTCATCTAGAAAGCTAATTTGCATAGAGCGAACCTCAAGCTTGGAGGTTTGAATTCAAATCTTGAGAAGAATAATTGATTATTAATTATGGTATCATGGATATTCTTATTATTAGTGATAGGATGTTCTATTTAACGTGCTCAAAAGTGCAACCTTATATTGTGACTATTCCTAGAATATTTACACCACGAAGTGCTGCACTTAAGCTTGCAGTGTTTTGTAGAAATTGTCTTCCTTGTCCAACTTTTAGAACTGATGCTCCTTTACTGCACTAAAACACTCAATCTAATATATACTTCTATAAATATACAGTTGTTTGGTGTATAATTGCTGAGAAAATTGAAGATCAATGTGCGCAATTTTCTAAACATTTAATTTTATAACCGAGTTATTCCTTTAATATTTTGTAGATCACAAGGCGTCAATAATCGTCCTCTGTGACCAACCAGCCGTTTCAACTCCCTCCAATTTTACCACTTTTCTTAATCTCTTCCTCTATGGTCCTCCTCCATGTTATTCTGAGCCGATCTCTTTTTCTTACTCCTTGCTGATTCCAATCTAGTACACCACTCTCAATAGCCCTTCTGGTTTCCTTGGTACACGCCTCAATCCTTTTCCATTTTATTTTGTTATTTGTTTCTTAATTTAAATTTGTTATGTATGTGTCTAAAGTTCTTCATTTGTTATAAGGTCCTGCCATCATATTCCTAGAATTCTTCTCAAGCATCTATTTATTGCTTGTAGTTGTTTATTTATGCTTTTTTCCACGTTCATATTTCGGAACCATAAAAAAACTGATCATATGTGTATTATAGATTTATTATTGTGTTTTTCTTGTTATATTAGCGTTTTTCCATAAAGCGTAACGTTATAAAAATTCTGTTTGCCCGGTGAACTCGCATTCCAACATCATCTTCTGCACCTCTTAGTAAAACACTTACAAGATAGATAAAGAAAACTACTCCTTAGATGTAATTGCCATAAACTTTGCACTTTTGTTGCAAACTACTATTTAGTCTCATTTCTTTTGTTTCTGCTGAGTTTTCATTTAATTCCACTTTCTTTGCTTCCCATGTAACTTTATTAATTTTGTTTCCTTGTCCCAAAACCTTTATACTTACAGGCAAATATCACCTGCAAAATCCAAGTCCTCAAGATGATTCCTTAGTCTCCAATGCAAGCCTCTTCTTGTTCCTCTGGTAACCTCCATCATCCGTCTATTCAAAACTAGAAAAAATATAATTTGTGATAGAATACACCCCCGCCTAACTACCGTATTGGTTTGCATTGTACTTTTAGCTTTCCTTTATGTAATACTTAGCATTCATCATTTTCAATCATATGTTTAATAATTGCGGCCCTGTGGCCGAGTGATTAGCTCGCCTTCCACCTATGTGGCCCGGGTTCGATCCCAAGAGCTTGCACGTGGGATTTATGGTGGACGAAGCGGCATCTAGGTGGGCTTACTCCGGGTCCTCCTGTTTCCCCCGCCACTCTTTCCATCAAATGCTCAATCATCACCTTTCCTATCATCCATTTCGCTTGCATTTCATACCATCCGCTACCTCTCGCTCATAGCCTGGCTACGGGCCGACCATTCGTTCCAAGTTCTTCAATCTGTGGTTTCGTGCCGTTGGCTCCCCTAGGAATTCGCTTGTAGGTCCTAGGGGGTGTCAGTCGTAAATACGGGGAGGGTAAGCCGACTACGAAAAATGCTTAATAATATTTTTAATTTTTCACATATACGACATGTTTTCAAAGTATACCATATAACTGAATTAAAATGTCTTTCAAAGTCTTTAATAATGAATACAGTGTATTTTCCCACTCACATAGCTGTCCCAAAAATATTTGGACCGAATTTATCAGGTTCACACAACTTCTATGTTTTCGGAAACCTACTTGTTCTATTTTAGGGTCCTCAAAACATATTAATGGAAGTTTTGGGTGGAATGAAGGGCCAACTCTATTTACTTAAAAACATAGTAAAGAGAGTAAAAGTATACGTATTTGAAAATTCAAACAAATAAAAGAGAATATCTTGGAAAAGGTAAACGTCACAAACATTTGATTTAACATAAATTGCATGTTTAAACAAACTCTACATTTTTGGAATGGTAAGATATTTTCCCTACCTCTCACAGTTTATCAAAAGGTCGTTCAGAATGAAAGTCGTTTAGGCTATTCTCAGAAAATTCAAGATGTGGCTTTCATTTGTCATGCAAATATCTTAAATATATGTTTTATCACAATTATTGGGCTTTTCTTAAGAAAATGAGAAAAATAACGCAATACTTTCCATGTAAAAGGTAGTATGGGGGAGACGATTTTCTTTTTATTATCCCACATTTTTTTTTGTATCAATTATACTGTTGACGCTCACACACTAACCTTTTACTAAAGATGTTGTTTATGGATTTAGGAGTATCAAAACGTGCATTTCCGGTGGAACTTTGGTATCGAATTTTTGGAAGGAATACAGTTTTTGGAATGGATATAGTTAAAGATATTGCAACTAGCCATAGTTTGCAGTTTATTTACGACAGCAATCTTCTTAAATACTCCACTGTTTTAAATTGCTTATCGTAAACTGTCATGCAATGTCCACCTTTAATGGACGTTTTACTTTTCTACACGTACTTTGTACAGAATTTATAGAGAAGGTATTGCATTCCAACCAAAATTCGATGTCCTCTGGAAATATATGATGTTTTTGGTTGCCTCTATAAAAAAGCCACAGGAAGGATGCCACAGAAATATTTTCATAAAATATTCACATTCAATACTACGTTTTACATGGAAAAAGTTTAGAAAATTTTGATTTTCTAAAAAATGGCTCTAACGATTTTTATTAAAATATATATACAAGACAAATAACATCTATATTTTGGATTTTGTGGTATTAACCTCTGAAGACCTCTTCATTCTGGCTGACTTTTGTATAACTGCTAAACAGTAAGAGATAGGGAAAAACTTACTACTCAAAAAATAAATATTTCGTTAAAACTATTAGAATATATCAATGATATACACCTACAGATCATACGCCAGAAGTTAAACATTTATTTTAACCACTATGAAAGTGTAACTCATGGGAGAAAATATTTAAAAATGTCTCAACTAAAATCTATAATGAATTACCATAAGAAATAAATAATATCTATAATTAAAAGTAAAAACAAATATAATTAAAATTAAAATTAGTGAAACACATTAACACTTTGTACTATTTATAATATCATCATCAATATCGTTTTTATGGATTAGTTTTGCTGTTAATACATGTTGAAGAGTCTTATTTGTGTTCATGTGTTTTACTTACCTTTTCAACATTTTTATATTTCATTATTTAATTTTTGTGGCATTTTCTGTGTAATGTAATTATGTAAAAATGCATTCATTAATATCATTTGTTCTCTTAATTCGTATATGACCCCTTAACGTGAGCTTTGCTCGTAGCGATGTTTTAAATAAACAAAGTAAAACAATTAACTGTGCCATTCACATGAATTTCTCTACTTCCCTGAAACAAATTATTCTTAAAAAGCTTATTATTCTCTTCATATTAACCGAGATAAAAATAAGGAGAATATACTGAGTTCCTTGTAAGTGGACCGGAAATTGGGGAATATACTACGCTAAAGTGGTAGTAAAACCTTTTAAAATTGCAATGGGAATAATATTCGTTTTCTTTGTATTTGCAGGAGTAGTCAAATTCCTGAATGAGATAAGTTTAGGTATTTTAAAATTGAAACCAATAATATCTAGAAAATAGTTAATCTACAAAAAAATATATGACGTAAATTATGTGTTTTAACGACTCTACATTTTTGTGCAGTAACTTCTTGTCTATTTCTTACAGTTTACTAGTTATACAAAAGGAGTTCAGAGTGAAGAAGACTTCAGAGCCTATTCCTAGAAAGTATAAGTACTATACATTTTAATTTTCATATACGTATTTTTAATAAACGGTATTTTAATAAACATTCTTGAACATTTTTTATAAAGTTGAAATGTTCTAATTTTTTATGTAAACAATAGTTTGGGTGGGGGATTTTCCTCAAAATATTCATGTTGTATACACGAAAGATGTGAACTTAAATATCATGTTGTATTCTCGAAAGATGTGAACTTAACTATCATTTGGTATTTAACCGACTTTTCGTTTTTGAGTTATTGTGTTCCCTGAATACGGACACAAGGACAGAGACGCTTACACACACACACACACACACACACACACACACACACGCACATCCACGGATCTTTTTCCAAAAAAACTTTTTTATTCAGGGGACCCTAAAACGTGTAACAGTGAAATCTCGGTATCGAATATTTGCGTGGAAATTAATAAGTAATGGGATCCTTTCTATTAATATTTATTTAGATTAGCATGAGGTAGATAGAAGAATCATTTTTTGTAAGAATACTTTGCTGTAGAATAGGTAGAGAAAGTCATGTGAATGGAACACAATATTTTTTAGAATAGTTGTGAACATGAGCATAGCCCCTGTATGATCCTAGCACCCAATCAAAATATCCATGCATAATACATATAACTCGATTCTTTGAAACATTTTTTAGATTGTTGCAGAATACTTCCCCCTATGAGGAAATAAATTACTCAACGGAGCTTATGCCAGTTTCTCTTGGTAATTATCTCGGAGGTATCATACTTGATATACTTAAATATTTATTTTGGAATGAATGATTGAAGGAATATTCACTTAAACCACTCCACCTCCAACAAGACAAGCAGCGCAAGAAGAAGCGTCTGTGAATTTTATTCTAATATCTGCATGTAACAAATTAAGAATAGCATTTGTTCAGATCTAGCACGCTTGAAGAAGATTAATGGAAAACTTTTCGAGGAACCTAGTAAACTTAAGCTAAACTAATGCTCTAATGCGAGCTCGCTGTAAATCGCTAGTATTTTCTTCGGGGATAATTTATTATTTTCTCTATACGCACTATGTACATAGTGTATAGAGAAGGTATTGCACTCCACCCAAAAATTCGATACCGAGATTTCACCGGAAATATATGTTTTAGGGTCCCCAATATCCAAAAAAAAGCATTTTCACAAAAAGGTCCGTGTGTGTGTGTGTCCGTGTGTCCGTGTGTCAGTGTGTCCGTGTGTCAGTGTGTCCGTGTGTCCGTGTGTCTGTGAACACGATAACTCAAAAACGAAAAGTCGGTAAAATACCAAACTTGGTATTTAAGTTTAATATGTTCCAGGTATGCGACACGAAGATTTTGAAAAAAATCCTCGCACCCCAAACTACCCTTTACATGGAACTTTTTTCGAAAATTTTGATTTTCTCAAAAATGGCTCTAACGATTTTGATTAAAATTTGATATATTAAAGATATTTACCTGACAAAATGTATATCTTGAATTTTCTGGGAATAGCCACTGAAGAGTAGTTTATTCTGGATGAATTTTACGGAATTTTGAATAACTTCTAAACCGTAAGAGATGGACAAATACTTACTACACAAAAAATGTAGAGCAATTTATGTTATATACATTTTTTTTCGTGAGTTCGTCGTTTTTGAGACATTCCTTATTTTTTGTTTCTGCTATGAAAAACTTATACTTTTCTGATACAGGAACTTGTCAACTCCTATCCATATAAACAAAGGAACTTCGTTGACATAGCAACCAGCTTTTGACTATAATTTTAGCCTATGGTAGTCCCTTATTTCGCTTCTACTTACAAGGAAGCAAGTAATAAGACTATTTCTGCTAATTTTTTTTTCTGATTAGCATAAGGTAAATAGAAGTATAAGCTTTTTAAGAATAATTTGTTGCAGGGATATAGAAAAAGTCATGTGAATGGTACACATAAGATTTTTTTTAAACTTGGATTTAGAAGTGCAGAATAACAGGTGGACTTGGGCTTATATACGGGCCTGCGAACAAGATTGGACGTAATCGATTTTTGCTCATTCGTCAAACTGCACTCCATTCGATGTTACGTTGCGGCAAAGGAAATACAAATCGTGTCATAAATTTATATGCCAATCAAACGTCGATCATATTTGACAAGTCACATCAGAGTTATGATTGTTCCATTTGTATTCAGTAACCTTCGATTTTGTTCTTAAATATACCTCCCGCTTCTGAAAAGAGAAATGATTACTTGTTTTATAAGTACTTTATATTTGTAAACTTTATATTTAGTTTCGTCATTTTATCATTAGCAGTAATGCAGGAAATGCAGAACGCTAAAAGGAGCATACCAGATTAGCAAGCAGAGGAGAATGGTTTTTAACAGTTCAAGATTAATGCGTTATGCTTGAGTTGTGAGAAACAAAAACTTTGTGTTTATAATGTATTACAAACAGAGGAAAGCCTGTTTATCTCTTTAAGTGACATATGATTTTGAAATTCACAATATAACACAGTCGCGCACGCGCACACATACAAAAATATAATTATATACATATAGCCAGTTTAAGAAAATGTTCCTAATTTTAAAAGGTATTAGTTTTTTAAAAATCTGATGTGTTCCAGTCACATGACTTTCTCTATATCTCAGTAAATTATTATTATTAATAAGCTTATCTTTTAATTATTTCATGCTAATCGAGAAAAAATAGCAGAAATAGTCTTATTTCTTGCTTTATTGTAAGTAGAAGCGAAATAAGGGAGTACCATAGGTTAAAGTGAAAGCCAAAAGCTGGTTGCTATGTGGCTGATGTTCCTTTGTTTGTATGAGCAGGCGTTGACAAATTCATGTATGAGAAAAGTATGTTTTCCAAAGCTGAAACCAAGAAAAAGGAATATCTCAAAAACGATCAACTCCACGAAAAAAATGTATATAACACAAAATGTTTGTTTTAACGTGCTCTACATTTTTTGTGGGTTAAGTTTTTGTTCATCTCTTACGGTTTAGTAGTTATGAAAAATTCAGTCAGAATAAAGTAGTCTTCAGAGGCTATTCCCAGAAAATTCAAAATATATATTTTATTTATCAGGTAAATACCTTTAATTTACGATTTTTTATCAAAATCGTTAGAGCCATTTTTAAAAAAGTCAACATTTTCGAAAAAAGTTGCATGTAAAGGGTAGTTTGGGGTGGGGGGATTTTTCTCAAAATCTTCGTGTCGCATCCCTG
Organism: Hymenopus coronatus; assembly: GCA_030762935.1. Classification (NCBI taxonomy): domain Eukaryota; kingdom Metazoa; phylum Arthropoda; class Insecta; order Mantodea; family Hymenopodidae; genus Hymenopus; species Hymenopus coronatus. The sequence continues at coordinate 37,006,094 of CM060889.1, read as the reverse complement.
GATACTAAACTTAAATACCAAGTTTGGTATTTTACCGACTTTTCGTTTTTGAGTTATCGTGTTCACAGACACACGGGCACACTGACACACGGACACACACACACGGACACACACACACACACACGGACCTTTTTTTGAAAATACTCTTTTTTGGATACAGGGGACCCTAAAACATATATTTCCGGTGAAATCTCGGTATCGAATTTTTTGGTGGAGTGCAATACATTCTCTATACACTATGTGCATAGTGAGTATAGGGAAAGCAATAACTAATTATAATATGATTTAAGTTATGGAATTTTATGAATTTAGAATTTGTTGTTAATTAAATGATTTTAAAGTCCGTGTGCGTGATGTATGTCTGTGTTCGTGTGTGAACGGTATAAATAACAACTCTAATATGCTAAATATATATGACTTTCTCTATCTATTTTGCAGCAAATTATACTTACTTACAAAAGCTTAACTTTCTACTTTATGTTGCTCAAGATAAACATTAACACAAATACCCCTTTTTCATTGTATCATTTTATAATTATAAACTAAAAGGTGTATTAATATTAGATTTTCCAATATTACACTCTCCAACTCCCTTACATGCATATTTCCATACCGATAATTGAATACGGGATATCTGGGTGAGAAGCTAGAAGAGAAACATCATTGTTACTCATTTCCTGTTGGGAACATGGAAAGTAAAGGAATGCAAAAGCCTAAAGTGGTAGTCTAATGTTCTAAAATCTGGTTGCTATACTGTGATGAGATTGAAATTCCGTTCTCTTTGCATGGCCAGGAGAAAAAATATAATTAAAACGGAAAAATATGACTTCCCATTTGAGTAAAGTACAAATTATGCAACATTTAAATCAGCAACAAGGAATATATAGGAAATGATTTACTTAAAAAAAAGTGAATAGGACATAAACTGCATATTTTAACGAGATCTACATTTTTGTGTAAGAAGATTTTGTCTATCCCTATGGCTTATAAGTTATGAAAAATACATCCAGAATGATCAAGACGTCAGAAGTTATTATAAAGGATAAATTCAAGGTATACATTTTATTTGCCATGAAAACATCTGGCGGCACGTGGCAGAGTGGCTAGACCGCTTGCCTCCTGCCTAGGTGGCCCGGGTTCAATTCCTAGCACCCACATGTGCGCTAGGGCGTCTGGGTGGGTTCTTCTCCGGATCTTCCGTTTCACCCGGTACTTATTCTACTAATTGCTCCATCATCACCTTTTCTTTAATCTATTTCGCTTTCATTTCTTATCATCCATTTCTTCACGTTCATTCTTGGCTACGGGCCGGCCGCTCGTTTCAGGATCTTCATTCTGCGGTTGCTTGCCGTTGGCTCTCCAATAGGCTTCTCACTCCTAGGTGCTCGCTTGCAAGTCCTAGGGGTTGTCAGTCCTACATACAGGAAGGGTAAGCTGACTACATACGTAACAAAATGAAAATATCTTAAACACAAGGTATTGTATTCAAAATCGTTAGAGCCATTTTTGTGAAAAACAAACTTTTCGAAAAAAAATCAAAATAAAGGATGGGGATTTTTTTTGAAAATCTCTGTGTCGCATACTTGGAAGATACTGAACTTAAATAGCAGGTTTAGTGTGTAACCATTTTTCTTTTTTGAGTTATTCTGTTCACAGGTACACGGCCACACACACACCACGGCCATACAATACCCGACCTTTTTCAAAAACATATTTTTTCTTTTGTATTCAGGGATCCTAAAACGTGTATTTCATAGAAATCGAATTCTTGGAGTAATACAATACCTTCTCTACCTACTATGAATGTGTTAGGGAAGCAAAACTGAAACGTCAGTTAAATATAAAACTTGGCATTAAACCCTTCTAAAGATACGGCCCATATTCTTTTATGTGGCAATTGTTTCGTTATCTCTTTTATTTTGTCTAAACTATGTCCTTGTGAGAATTGTTGTAAACATTGCGAATCCCAAAACAAGAATATGATAAATAGCAAGCTCTGTATATAAGCTAACCATCTTCATACCTTTATCAGCTGATTTCAAGAAGTGTATCACAGGCGCTATCTAAATACTGAATAAGAAGATCAATATATTCTAGATCCTAGATATGTAAGTATTAAAGGGTAAACATATTCAACATCAAGATGATGCATGCCCATTAAATATTACTAATATATAACAATAAATACATTGATGTATAATTTTTATAAATGAACACCCAGCAGAAATATTTAAATGGAACACTCTAGTCGCAGACGTTCGAAACTAGGATTTCGTTCGAGCTGAATAACTAACTGACTGAGGCAGTTCGTCTCTCAGAAATTAAAATACTTTTGGCCGAGAGTGTTGCTAGGCACATTTTTGAGCGTTGAAATTGAGTGGTGAGGTTTTGTTTGGCATAGCGGGTCAAACATCAGGGGCTTCTTAAAAATATGCTCCTTCTAAGAGTTAAATATAAGGCTGACTCTAAAAGAGTCCAAATATCAAAACCATTTTAATCTCTGAGAAGTATACTCCCTCAATCGGGTAACCTTGTAGTACAAACCAAATCCCAGTTTTGACCGAGTATAGTGTTTTTAAAATTCCTCTCCTATTATCATGACTGAGCCATGTCTTCTTACGGATATTTGTATTACTCTTCCTCTTTTCTCATCTGGTAGAAGTATACCATATATACACACTTTCCATCCTCCTTCTCCTACTGTTATTCGTAAACTTATGAATTTAAAAATGACCGTTTTCTAATTTGGACTTTATAAAGACTTAAGTCTTTAACAAATTGAACAGTTAGGCACTACATAAACAGAGGCAACACATTTCTGCAACTCTGGACCTAACACATCAACGAACTGAAGAATATTGATTCTCAACAGTAATACTCCATTGCCGTTAGAAGACAGAGAAACTGCAAGGAGCCACATAATTTGCTGGAAAAATAACTCTGAGTATACTCTGAAAGGGTAGGCTAATCATGTTGCCAGAACGATGAGCAAAGTTATCGCAAATGTTGTGAAGAATATGCACAAATAAACACTATTCGGAGAATTGAGCTACTTTATTTTATATACTCGTGGAAGAATTGATAGAGATTGTAGACTAGCAACATGGAATATTAAAATATTTATAATTAACAGTAGCCATAAAAGTTGCTTACCATGCAGTTTCAAAAGTCGATGAAATATATAAAAATAATGTTCTTAATACTACTTTATCTGCTATTTTCCACCATTTAGAGAAGAGGAAGTAGGCGATGAGAAAAAAATGAACAGCAAAAGTGTTTCTCTCTATTTTTAGAGGAGGTTTGAAGCTTCCTGGATAACCTGTACATGGTGTCAGTGACTGCCCAACCAAGAAGGGTCAGAGGCATTTTGTTTTCACGGGCTGTTGATCCGTTATACTCCCAGACGATACGAGCTACCTGAAGTTGAGAAAACTGCGGCAATTGCTTTCTTTTCCTTCAGTAGCATGTGGCAGCAAATGTGGCAGCACTTTAAAATAGTACGGCCTTGACATTATGAAAGCGCATTGATTGGTTGTGAATTAGAATCCATCGAATTTGTAGCCTATTCTATTGCTGTTGATGAAAGTATCAACATTAATTTTACAGAGCAGTTCAATATTTATTCGAGGATTGATCTAGAAACTGTCAGTTAATGCATCTTTATCATATATTGTCCTCCTTGCAGATGCAACAGGATTTATTAAGGCAATATGTAATTTATTAGAAAACAAAACATACATTTAAGAAACATATCAGTTGTAACAGATGGAACACACGTTAGGAAAGAAGAAAGGTTTGTTAAACATTTACAAGAACTTCCCATTACTGAACACTTATAAACATTTCACTGCATCATACTGCAGGAGGTTTTATGGACTAAAATAATGCACATTAAAATTATATCGATATCGTTGTTATGTACAAATAGTATTAAATATAATTCACTTCGCCACCGGCAGCTTCAACATTCATAATGATTCAGTGATTCATTCTGAGGATTTGGTGTATTACCGGCTTAGTCGAGGAAAAATGTTAAAGTGATTTGTTGATATGTATGTTTTGGCTCTAAGAATACGTACATGATACAGCAATTATGTGAATGTTATATATAAAATTTGTAAACACTCACTTTGATACTCAGATCATTATTATTTGTTTCATTTTAAGGTACTGAAGTCCTCGAAACGAAGATTGAATAAGTGTATTGCACTTCACTAAAATATTCCATACCGAGATTTCACCGGAAATTTAGGTTCCGTGTATTCCAATTTTAGAAAAAGATGCGCGTGTGTCCGTGTGTCGAGTGTCTATGAACACATAACTCAAACGAAAAGTCCGTAAAATACAAAACTTGGCATTTATGTTCAGTACCTTTTAGGGGTGCGACAAGAAGAATTTTGAGGAAAACGCCTCCCTCCATACTATCTTTTACATGGAAAACATTTCAAAAATTTTGATTTTCTCAAAAAAGATCCAAACGAGTTTGATTAAAATACTACATATTAAATATTTTGCATGATAAGTAAAATGCAATATTGAATTTTCTGGGAATGGCCTATCAAAGCCTCATCATTGTGGATGACTTTCGCATAACTGGTAAACTATATATACAAAACCTTAATGCATAAAAATGCAGATCTCGTTAAAGCACTCAATTTATAATTTTTTTTTTCTGGAGTTGATCTTTTCCGAGATATTACTTGCTATTGGTTTCAGCTTCAAAATACTTATACTTTTCTCATACTGGAACTTGTTAACTCCTGGCCATACAAAGAAACACATTTCTATCACATAGTAAACACCATTTAAAAGATTATTCTATCGCCTCAGCCTAGTGCACTCCGTTATTTCTCCTCTACTTACAAGGAAGTAAGTAATAAAACCATTTATACTATCTCAATTAACATGAAGTAGATAGAAAAACAATCTTTGTAACAATAATTTTTTACAGACACGTAGAAGAAAATCATGTGAATAGAACATATCAGATTTTTGTTAACTATGAATTGCTTATTTCCTCCTTATTTATTTTTTTCACTTAAGAAATTAGACGGCCGAACCTTTCAACTGAGGTTGCGAATTTACAAAGACAATTTAAAGTCAAAATTACAAAATTAGATTGGTTTGGATTTATTTAGAGCTTGTTTTGACAGGATTTCCGCCTCTCCGTTTATTTGCTGCACATATTAGTAATATGTTTGACTCAACATATAAGAGTAATCACTTTTTACTTTTTCTACAATGTACATAATAGAGAAGGTATAGTATTCCACTCAGAAATTAGATAGCCAGATTTCACTGTATATATATTATCAGAAAATGGTCCACATGCGTATAGTATGAGTGTGCCATATATCTATGAACAGCATAAGCAAAAACGTAAAGTCTGTTGAACATCATACTTATATTTAAATTCAGTATCTTCCAAGGTTACGAAAAGATTTTCAGAAATTACCCCCAAATAACCATTTTCATGACAAAATTTTTAAATGTTTTATTTTTTAAAAATATCTCTGTTTAAGATATATTCATGACAAAGAAACGTATGTCTTGAATTTTCTGGGGATAGTCTCTGAAGTGCTCTTAATTCTAGACGGCTTTTGCTTAGCTGCAAACCATGAGAGGTGGACAAAATGTTACTGCACAAAAAATGTGGATACCTATTGTTAAAGAGCACAATTATTTTGGTATATATATTATTAAAAATACCCACTTTCGAGATATTCCTTGTTATTGGTTTAATTGTTTATTTAAGCTTTTGTCAAAAGTGAATTATTCAATCATTCGATTTTCACATTCATGTTAATTTGAAGCATATTTACGGTTTTAATGTTGGAAAGGTGTCCCCATAATATTTGACACTCATACATATATCTAACCCCGCCCCCCCCCCCACCTCGAATTCAATTTATAATTTATATGCTGAAAGTGTGTTGTATTCTAATTCACATGTTTGTTATTTTCTTCTTTCCATTGCAAGAGCTCGTTACAACAGCCAAACATTTGAATATTGTTTACATATGTAATCTAAGCACACATTGCTTAAAATAAAATCATCCATAGGAAAAAAAAAAATCTGGTGTTACATTACATGACTCTCTCTCTCTCTCTCTCTCTCTCTCTCTCTCTCCACTCCTCTACAAATACTCTCTACAAAAATGTCTTCTGCTCTATACTTCTTGTAAATCACAATAATTTTTTTTTTTACATTATTGTAAGTACAATGAGATACAAAACGTTAAAAGTGGCCCGTTTGTGAAGGATTTGAAATTCCGCTCTTTGAATGACCAGGGACAAAAATAATAAATAAAGACTTGGCATAAAAAACAAATATTTGAAAATTCAAACCAACAAAAATACTCAAAGATGGCAAATACCATTGCGTTTTATTTTAATTAATTTGTATGTTTTAACAACTCCACATTTTTGTAAGTTGTTATTATATCTTATGGCATACTCCCTAGAGAAATACCGAATATCGCCCGTTGCCCGCTACTGACTTCATTAGAGATTATTTTAAGACAATCTAATTCGATTATTGTGCTTATTGTTGCTGAGCCTACTGTTTTTCGAAGTTTTTTATTTCACTTTGTTCCTCGATGGGCAGATTTGCATATCAATAAACTGGAAAGGGTATAAACGGCAGTCTTAGATGGCAAGATTTTTCTTCATTCGCGTCCCCAGGAGGTGTAACCACAATAAAGCCATAATTGATCGCGGTGAGCAGTGTCCCCCTCCGTTATAATATCCTTACTTAGATGGTAACACGTGTTTAACCCAACCATTTTAAAGCCAGTGGTGTAAATGTCCAATGAGGTACTTCAAGGTTTTTAGATGTACATGACTTCATTGTAGATTCTAATTCTACAAACTGCCTTTAATGAAGGCACACTTTCAACTCATGCGATGTATAAATTGTTATTATTAATATATTACTGGATTATTATTTTCTTTGATTATATTTATAAACATTAGCATTTTATTTATACGTTAGTTACAAAAGAAGGTATAAAACAGCATTATTAACTACCCATTCTTTTATTTCTGTTGTCATTCTGTTAGGATATCAGTATTAGAGGCTAACTTCACAGCTCTAAGAATTCATTACTGGAGGATCACTCAAGGATTCAATGACGGTGAATCAAGATTGCAGCGAGTTTTGCTTTGATTGAATAAAATGCAACATGTTAAATAATGTAAACAACCGTAAGTGCAAACGCTTCCACATGAGTTGTATTTCGACAACTCTACATTTATCTGAATATGAAACAAAAGTAGAAAGAGGTATGCTTCCCACAAAATGTTCCAAGAGTTAATTTAATCGAGGGAAGATAAACCTTACGTATAGTTTTATTATTTATCGCCTCTCCATTCGACGTTCATTTTCTGCCGTGTAAATTCACGGTGGGCAATATGCCACGATATGTTTCCACCATCCCATTAAGACCAACGCCATTTCTCAAACGCCAATATTCATAGCGCAATGAAAATTTAGGACAGTCCTATATCGGAAAAGAATAATTCGTCTAAAGGGACAAATAGCTCCCTAGTTTTGTTTTCGATTGGTTAAAATATCTGCTACTACAAGCGCTTTGACAGAAAAAACATTTAGTGCTCATCCACCAATTCTTTCATGTTGCAGTGGGGACTGATAAATTGGTAGCTGGGATCATCTCCGTTATCATAACTCTTGATAACTGGGTTTCAAAAACTATATCGGATTAACATTTTCTTTATAATGGCTTAGCAATGTTGGACGTAACTCCAAACACTCATTTTTTAAATATTATCAAGTGCAAAATAGTAATACTATATAGTATTTGTAGGGAAGGTACAATAATATTGATTTTGATTCTAGCTTTCCAACTTTAGGCTACATATGGTATATGTGAAAAAAAAATATTAATATTATTTATATTTATCGGGAACCAATCAGAACCTCTTGAGCAAAAAACCAAAAGAAGAGCTTTAATTAAATGTGAGAGTACTTACTCTTACAGAAGTGACGTCATAAAACATTATATAACTTTATTACTTCTTGGATAGGCAGAGTCAGACTGAAAAGTTCAATGGCACAGCCGGGATTTGAACCACGGACCTTCCGGTCTCTAGCCGGTTGCTATACCACTAAGCTACCATGGCAACATGCCGGCATTGCATTGCATTTCTCAACTGATAAACCACAAGGTGATCTCAAATTATTTTGAGATGACAACCTCGATAGCGACTTACAGTGTTCCCAGGATCCATTTTATGGACAATTGTGATAATTTTAATTGTTTTCTCACAGAAACCTATGTAGAACAGGATTTGGATAGGTAGAGTCAGACTGAACAATTCAATGTATAGCCGGGATTTGAACCGCGGATCTCCCGGTCTCTAACCGGTTGCTTTACCACTGAGTTATCATCGAAACATCCAGCATAGCATTTATTTACTTCTTCTTCCACCTCCTCTGTTTGCCCTTCTGGTATATAAGACTTAGACCCCCACCAGCACCTGGTGCGAGATTTCCGGAGAAGCAGGATTCTCGATGAAAGAGAAGCCAGGAGAAATGATCAGCCCGACTCCCGGAATGAGGGTGATGCAGAAGTTGGTGTGAAACGACGATGAAATGGATGAAAAGAAAGGTGATTATGGAAAACGTGGTGGAAATAATGGCGGCGGAAACCAGAGGATCTGGAGAAAATCCACTCAGTTGCCGCTTTGTTCACCACAAATCCTACATACGGTACCCTGGGAAGAGCCTTGGCAAGAACGAGCTTTATTACTAAAACTAAAAAAGATCTTTTTAAATGTTTTGTAATATACTTAGCTTAATTATCTGATATAGACTGTCTATTATTTTTGTTTTCCTAAGCTGATATCAGAGTATCAAATCAGATTTTAATCAAAATCGTTAGAGCTATTTTTGAGAAAATAACAATTTTCGAAAAATTTTTCCATGAAGAGGGTAGTTTGTGGTGGGGGGTTTTCTTGAAAATCTTCGTGTCGCATCCTTGGAAGATACCAAACTTAAATACCAAGTTTGGTATTCAACGGTCTTTGAGCTATGCTGTTCACAGACAGATAGACACACACATGGACCTTTTCCCAAAAATGCTTTTTTTTGGATTCAATGGGGCCCAAAACACATATTTCCGATGAAATCTCGGTATCGAATTTTTAGGTACAATACACTTCCTTCTCTATATTCTATCTACGCAGTACGTTTAGAGAATGTGTTCCATTCCATGAAACTCTCTAGTTGTTCCGCAAACAAAATTCTCCCACAAAAGATTATTTTAACTACATCATGTTAATTTAATATAAATAATAGCAAAACCAGTGTTTTTACTTAATTCTTTGTAGGTAAGCATAAGAGTCATTAGGCTAAAGCGATAGTCAATTCCGTTTATCGCTATGTGAACCAATTGAAATTTCGTTTTCCTTGCTTACCTACCGTTTGGGAAATGTTTAGGCAGCTTAAAATTGAAACCAATAAAACAAATATCTCGGAAACGGTCAGCTCTTTGAAAAAAATATATAGTTGTTTTAATGAGATCTACATTTTTACTTTCTCTACATGTACTATGTACATTGTGTATAGAGAAGGTATTGTATTCCACCCAACATTCGATACCAAGATTTCAATGGAAATACAAGTTTTGGAAAAATGTCCGTGTGTATGTGTGTGTGTGTGGGTGTGCCTGTGTGGACAGCATAGCTCAAAAACGAAAGGACCGTTAAATACCAAACTTAAAATATCGTATATTAAAGATATTTACCTGACAAAAAAATGTATAAGTTGAATTTTCTGGGAATAACCTCTGAAGACTAATTTATTCTGGGTGAATTTTCCAGAATTTTGCATAACTGCTAAACCGTAAGAGCTGGACAAAACTTACCACACAAAAAATGAGGGCACATTAAAACACACAATTTATGTTATATATATTCGCGGAGCTGATCGTTTTGGAGATATTCCTTGTTTTAGCTTTGAAAAACTTATACTTTTCTCATACAAGAATTTATCAACTCCTGTCCATACAAAGGAATTTCAGTCACATAGCAACCAGCTTTTGACTATCACTTTAACCTGTGGTACTCCCTGATTTCGTTTCTACTTACAAGGAAGCAAGTAATAAGACTTTTCCTGCTAATTTTTTCTCTATTAGCAATAAATAAATAGAAGCATAACCTTTTTAACAATAATTTGTTGCAGAGGTGTAGAGAAAGTCATGTGAATGGAACACATAAGATTTTTTGTGTAGTAAGGTTTTGTCTATTTCTTACGGTCTACCAGTAATGCAAATTTCAGCAAAATTCATCCAAAATGAACAAGTTTACAGAAGCTATTTCCAGAAAATTCAAGATATACATTTTATTTGTGATGTAAATATCTTTAATGTACAGATTTTTAATAAAATCGTTGAGCCATTTCAGAGAAAAACAAAAATTTTACAAATTTTTCCATGTAAAGGGTAGTTTGGGGTGGGGTAGTTTCTTGGAAGACTAAACTTTAAATGCCAGTTTGGTATTTAACGTTCTTTTTGTTTAGGAGTTTGCTGCCCACAGACACACACACACACACACAAACCCGCACGCGAGTCTTTTTCTAAAAAAAATGAACTCGGGGGATCTCAAAACATATATTTCCAGTGAAATATTGACATCAAATTTTTGTATACACATAAGTGCTAGAGAAAAAATTAAATAAGATCCGCGTAGCTGATCCATGCACAAAGAAGAATAAAATATTTTAATAACATACATATGATTATATATTAATTATAATAAAACGTGAGATCGTGTTCTATAAACGTAGACACAAAGGCGCAAATAAAATGTACAAAGCATGTTTTGTTGAACGGTGTAGCAATTCTAAATGCAGATGAGGGAAAAAGGCCAATCAGATGACGTCAAGTCATACACTTGCCATGTCAATATTCGTACTCCATGTTTTGATATTGAATTGAAGCGGCATATTCGTATCACACTCGCATCTGTTATTGTAATTTCTGCCGTCAAGCACAGTGCTCAAAAATCGCGCTAAAATTAGCCAGCTAAAAATTAATTAATGAACACAAAGGCGAGCAGAAAGAGTTTCCAATACAGAAATATAACCACTTCTCTTGTAAAATTTGTTGATAGCGAAAATGATAAAGAGAAATGTGCGAAGTGCAGTAAAGAGGGCTGTATAAGGAAAACTGAAATAGAACTACTGAAAGGAAGGAAAAGTATATATACTATCTGTTTTTATGGAAATAAAACGAGCAATATTTAGAAGAGCTGATTGAAACTGCACGTGTAAATAAACACTACAAAGAAGACAATACCATTTGTAAACAACAAATAGATAAAGGGAGCTAAAGGGAATACCAATAAAGAGACAATTAAACATCAGGAAATAGCTGGGAAATATAACCTAACTAAAGAAAAGAAATAGAGAGAAAGAGAGAGAGAGAGAGATAGAGAGAGAGAGAAAGAGAGAGATAGAGAGAGATAGAGAGAGAAAGAGAGAGACAGAGAAGGAGAGAGAGAGAGAGAGAGAGAGAGAAAAGCAGTTTTATGTAAAAAACAGAAAGTATATCTGCTATCTCTGTAGAGGCTTAGGCTTTCACGGCCGGCGTTAATTTAGTCTTGCCTGGACTCCGGAGCTATGTTCTCACCCTGATGATGCCGAATGCAGCCTTCTGCGAAACGTCGGTTATGCAAACAACTGGACCATGGCCAACAAGTCTGGCAAACTTAGATAATAAAGAAACTATATCTGACAGCAGAAAAACAAAAATCTGATATGTTCCATTCAAATGACTTTCTCTACATCTCTGTAACAAAGTATTGTTAAAAAGCTTATTCTACTATTGCTTTATGATAATTAAGATAAACATTTCAGAAATTGTCATTACTTGGTCCCTTGTAAGTAGAAGGGAAAAAATCTGATGTGTTCCATTCAGACGATGTTCTCTAACAAATTGGTACTAACGTTAAGTACGAAACTTTATGTGCAGTTGAGTCATGCGTTTTGTTTCTCTGCGGCGAGGTTTAAAGTGGATGAGAATAATAACAATATTTTGGAAGGGGTTGAGAGGAAGTGAACTAGAAGTATTTTATGAATAATTGAATGCCGTAGCGGGATTTGAGATCTCCTGGCTGATGTTGATCTAACCACTGAGCTATCATG